>OX451739.1:1459658337-1462058337 GCA_948472305.1 Vicia faba | reverse complement strand
CCAATGATAAGGGTTCTTATCAATCAATGATAAGATAGCAACATCTAACTGAGGAGTAAAAGAACTAATACTTTTTGAGTAGGTAGAAGGTTCATAGTTGCTTGCTCACAACCATTTTCAAACCAACATCATTTCAAAAGTCAACACTTTGTATGCATTCTTATAGAGACTAGAATCATAACAAAGTTCGCCTAAACGAAGGAACTTTTCAAAAATACTTTCAAAAACAATCACAAACACATTTTAAACAAACTATTTCAAAGTGATCAAGCAACTAAGAGCCTGTAGATAACTACGGATGAAAAGGGTTCTAACACCTTCCATTTTCATAACCTTCCCCCCGAACTCAAGAAAATTCTCAAAAGGTCTTTCGTGTTCTTTTCACCCTTTCCTTTATTAGATAAAAGAAAAGTCAGTGGCGACTCTTGCTATCCGCAACGATTGCGATAAAACGCAAAACACCCAAGTCAGTTCTCCCACCATATTACAAATTATATCAAAGGGACTATCATCATTTTTCTCGTAGGATCATCGAAGGGACTAGATAATTTTAGGCAACTCGGAGGGTCATCTAGGGACTATGATCTTTATTCAGAAGGGACTATGATGATTTGATCGAGGTTCTTTTGCTAAAGTATCACCACTTTCGAGGGACATGATCAAAGCTCGTAAGGAAACAAGATTGGTTACCCTAAAGTTGAAAGTGCAAAGTGTATTAGTTTCAGTATGTTAATCTTGTATTAGGGTTATCTAAGTCCAATTGTTAGTATTTCCATACAAACCCTAATTACTAACAATTATAAAATATAAAGTGCGGAAAGTAAAACCTAAGCTATTACATGCTGTGAGCAGTTACATAATAGGAGAAATAATGTGGGAATGTAAATCTAAGCTATTACATTTGAGAGTGCAAACCTATACATTTTGTCTAAGAAAAAGAATAGCAAAAAGAAATAAGAAAAATGTTTTAATGTTTTTGTGTTTTTAGAAAATGATTTAGGGTTAGGGATGATAATTAAAACCTAATAACTAATTAATTAAGTTAATTAAAAGAAAACTAAAACCCTAATTAGAAACCCTATCGTCTAATTAATTAAGAATTATTTCGCTAAAACCCTAAAACTAATTAATTTTAGTTAAAACCTAAGGTCTAATAAATTAATTAATTAATTAAAAGCCAAACCCTGATTCTAGTTAATTAAAAAAACCTAAGCCTAATTTGGTTAAGGGTTAATGTTTAATGATTAGTTAAAAATAATAAGTTAAATGGAGTGAAAAACCAAGGTAAAAAAATATGAAAACCATAATGTTTTGGGTGGGACTTAAACCCAAGTCCTTGATCTCAGAGGTATGCCCTTCTATCCACTAAGCCATGGTGTTGTTTGTGATATGGAATAGGAACTAGTCCATATAATACAAACCTGTGTTCAATTCATAAATAAAATAGAAAACCAAATTATAAAAGCCGGGATCAAACCCACGCCCTTTGCAATACCAGTCACACTTCTTACCATCAGGTCACCAATTATTTTGTGTTCTACATCTAATCAGCAACACATATAAAACAAATAAACAATTAAAATTATCAATCAAATAAAACGCGCGTTCAGGTGGTCCCATATGAGTTTGAATGGACCAATCACGTTACTCCTCTCCGCCACGCAAGCCCTTGATCATCCCTGTAAAATTCAGACCTGCCAGAGGTGGTGGAAACCACCATCTTCTCCGGCGATCACCCTCCTAAATCTTGCAAAAATCCCTCAAATCGGAAAAATAAATATGGTATCTTTCTTAAAGTTTCCTTATGAACTCAAATTTGGACTCAAAAAGGTCAAAAAGTTATCAAAGCAAGAGATTCGAATGCAAA
Organism: Vicia faba; assembly: GCA_948472305.1. NCBI lineage: Eukaryota > Viridiplantae > Streptophyta > Magnoliopsida > Fabales > Fabaceae > Vicia > Vicia faba. The sequence goes on along the minus strand of OX451739.1, from coordinate 1,462,056,470 downwards.
CTCAGATTGTGCCCTAACAATGGCATCTCATGATACAGGCCTCCATTCTTTCGAACGATTGCCTAGATTTGTTCCTTATAATAATTAGAATGCAAATCAAATGCGACATTGTATTGAAATTTCTTAAGATAGAAGTTTCAAGTTTGATTTTTATACCTCAACCGGTGATGATGGATATGGTTGTTTTGGACATGGAATTGCTTGACAAATGACTTGGATCAACTCCTTTGATTCTCAGTAAGTGATTGGTGGATTTGGTTTTGACTGAGACTGCTTGGAATTTGAAACTCGATTGCTCACTTTTTTGTGAATTTTTGTAATTCAAACCCTATTCTCTTGGCTGCAAAACCATCCTTGTGAGGTCTGAGGGTTGAGTATATATAGAGGAGTGATTTAGGTCAACAAACATGGTACAAAATCCCATGGAATCAAGTGTATCAAATGTGATTCAAAACCTTCCAAAAATAGAGATTTTCTTCCCTTCTTGGTTCCACACGGATTTGCAATCTGGTTGTGAGCTTTTTGGGCTTCAAATCTGATCCAAAACAAAATCCACATGCCTTGGTCTAACATCTTGACAATTTATTTGATTTATTTTAAAAGTATGTGAATAAAATTAAAATAAATAAAATAAAAAATCAAGGCCTTGCGTCGGTGGACTTAAAGGCCCTCTAACATGTTATAAACATGTTTAAACTTCAAAAGTTAGTCCCATTAGTCCAAAAGTTTAAAATCAAATAACTTAGGTTTCCTGCATTTCTCAAATATTTCTCAACTTGCACAACTCATAACTCTCTCAATGTTTGTCATATTAATATGATCTCTGACTTTTTAGAAATATCAAGATGTCTCCTATAACTTTCATGTTGGTCTTTTTTTCATTTGAAGTCTTTAACTTAATGTAAATTTCTTTGACAATAAATGTCTTTTTGCTGACTTTCAAAATGACCTGTAATGTTTTGGCTCATATCTCTCAAATGAAGTATTTTTGGCCTTGAGCTTAAAGAGACAAAGTTGTAGAAATTGAATTTCCTTCAAAATTATCTTTGGTTGAGGAACTTCTAATGAAGTATGTGAAAGTTATGCTTGGTCAAAATTCACTTGAATTCTCCTTAAGAAAACCCAAATTTAGTAACTTTTGACTTTTGATGAATGTTGAGTTTTCTTAATGAATCATGATCAACCCTTGATAAAATGATGAATGTGACTTCAAAATGTTGATGTTGACCAAAAATATTAAAGTTTGAATTTAGATTGGTTAAAGTTGACTTTTTGTCCAATATAGTTGACTTCCAATCATCTAGCTAATTGACTGAGCAAATTTGTGATGTAAGGCTTGAAATTTGGCATGAGGATACTGTGATACATATGAGAAACCATGAATACCATTTGAGGCATTAGAAATCCAATTTCCTTTGATAGAAGCAAAACCCTAGTTGTAGGTCAACTACTTAGGAGGGGAGTCCATCTGATCAATCCTTGATGAGTCTTGAGAAATTGAGACCTTCATGAGAATGGGGATGTTTTTGAACCTTTTTGTCTTAAGAATGGGAGGGAAAATTTTGGGGTACAACAGGTTCAAAGGAAGATTTGAAAGAACTCAAGATTGGGGCACTGCTTCATCCCAATGTGAAGAGTAGGTTGATTGAGCCATTGAATGAATATGTTGATATCTTTGCTTGGTCTTTTTAAGACATGCCTAGGTTAGACACCAATATTGTGGAGCATAATTTATCGTTGAAGGATGAATGTACACCTATCAAGAAGAAGTTAAGAAGAAGTCATCCTGACATGGTAGTAAAGATTAAAGAGGAGGTCTTGAAACAGATAGATGATGGTTTTCTTATGACATCAGTGTACCCTCAGTGTATTTCTAATATTGTTCCAGTACCTAAAAAAGATGAAAAAGTCTGCATGTGCGTTGATTATAGAGATCTGAATAAAGCAAATCCATAAGACGATTTTCCATTGCTACATATGGATATGTTGGTAGACAGCACAATAAAATTTAAAGTGTTCTCATTCATGGATGGATTTTCTAGGTACAATCAAATTAAGATGGATCCTGAGGACATGGAAAAACAAATTTTATCAAAATCTAGGGAACATTCTGTTATAGAGTGATGACCTTCAGTTTAAAGAACGTTGGTGCAACGTACCAGAGGGCTATCAAAACCATATTCCATGATCTAATGCATAAGAAAATCTAGGTATAGGTTGATTATATGATCGCCAAATCTCAGATTAAGGAAGGGTATATGGAAGACTTGTTAAAGTTGTTTCAGTGTTAGAGGATGTATTTTCTCTACTTGAATCTGGATAAATGTATCGTTGGTGTTCAATCAAGAAATATGTTAGTTTTTATTGTCATCCAAAAAGGAATTGAAGTTGACCCTGATAAAGTTAGGGCAATTCAAGAAATGCTTGCACCAAGAACTTAAAACCCAGTTAGAGGCTTCCTCGGGCGTTTGAATTATATTTCCAAGTTTATTTCCCATATGACTGCAACATGTGAACCAATCTTCAAGCTTTTGAATAAATATCAAGGTTGTGTATGGACTTATGATTTCCAAAGGGCATTTGAAAACATTAAAAAGTATCTACTTGAACCTCCAATCTTGCTCCCTCCTTTTGAAGGAAGATCATTGATTATGTATCTGAATATGTTGGATTGTTCTATGGGTTTTATTTTGGGACAACAAGATGAAATAGGAAGAAAAGAATATTCCATTTAGTATCTGTGCAAGAAGTTTACAGATTGTGAGTCACGGTATTCTATGCTTGAAAAGGTATGTTGTGCATTGGCTTGGGCCACTATAATACCGTGGGAGAACTGAATTTTATAGCATTTTATCGCAAATGTTGCAGTTAGCAAGAGTAACCATAGACTTTTCTTTTATCCAATATAAGGAAGGGTGAAAAGAACAGGAAAGACTTTGATAGATTTTGAGGTCGGGGGGTAAGTTATGAAAAGGAAAGGTGTTAGCACCCTTTTTATTTGTAGTTATCTACGGGCTCTTAATCGCTAGCTTACTTTTTGAAATTTGCTTTGTGTGTGTAATTTTCTTTAAAAAATATTTTGAAAAATCCAAAGTAAGGCCAACTTTGTAATGATTCTTGTATCAGTCCTCAAGAATGCGTACAAAGTGTTTGAAAATATTTAGTTTGAAAAGTGTGACGTGTAAAAATGTTTTGTTTATGAAAAACATTGTGAGCAAGCAATTAAAATTTCCTTACTCACTAAAGGTCGTTCTTATTCTTTTCCTTCTCCTTTTAGAGATAATGTTATCCATACCATGAGTTGGTAAGTAGCGCTATCTATTGGATGTGAAGGGACATGCGTAGTGTCATCGAATGCTCATTGAAGGAAACATGTAGAGATACTTTAGAAATTATATCAGAGGGACTAGATCATTTTTCATAGGCAACATCGAAGGGTCATCGAGGGAATATGATCTTTGTTTGAGGGTCTTTTGCTAAAGTATACCTACTTTCGATGGACATGACCACGTTTCTGAAGGCAATAAAAAGACATTACCCGAGAGGTGAAGTGTGCATAGTATCTTCAGTTCAGTTATACTTATCTTGAGAATTAGGGTTTTCTATCGATTGATTTTATTCTTTCCATACAAACCCTATTATAGTGGTAGAAATGTTGAGGATAAGCCATTGGATTGATTTGACTCGCACAAATCAAAATCAAAATCACCACCGTGCTTTATTGTTTCCAAAGGAATGGGAAAAAAGTAAATAACCCAAAAAGAGGGGGAGAGAATCTAAGTTTGGGATTTGGTTATGCAAAGGGAACATATTAACACCCTAAACATCTACGGTACTCCGCAAGAACCTCATTGAAAATTTATGTATTTTGGCTATAAAAGTTGTATAAAAAATAGATGGTGGAGATGAGAAAATAAGTATTTTTTATGATTTTTTCACCTGCAGCGGTTGCGAACCTTTTGTGCCTACACCACCTTTCATGCAATAGGGGGTCAGGGTACTCGTAGTTCACCTTTAAAAATTTTAAAACACAAGTGTGTTAGTTAATTTGAAGAGACGATACATCATCGTCTTATCCGAGTGGAAGAACATACTTACTACCCACAATTATGAGAAAGGAGAATATACATCATCTCAAAGTGGAGTATATGGCTTGGATTTTAAAATCAACAAAGCCTCGCTCCACTATATATCATAGAAGTATAGAAGCTCGCATCACTACAAGGATTGCAAGAGTCTAATCTTTTGAGAAAATTTTAACGCAAATCGCCAAAGTGGCAAAATAGTTTGAATGAGATTGGTTGACTTTTAGTCTTCTCACAAAAATGTCAAAGTATTATTAAGTTAATTAAAGTTTGATTAAGAAAATGTTTTAAAAATGCATGGACCTAAGTCCAAGTTTATTGTGCAAGCGGTTCAAGTTTAGAAACAAGAAGAGTTTTCAAAAGGAGGGAGAAGATTTTTGAAATTAAAGAAGATGGGAGGAGATGAAGGGACTATCCTAAAGCATAAGGTAAAAGCTAGGGAAAAGAACCGTCTAACCAACAAGAAGCCAACACTTGACACAATGAGTCAATGAGGAATTCTCATCATTTGGATTGAAAACCAAACAAGCAAAGAGAATAAACCTCTTAAATATACCAAGATTCGATTGCATTAAGTCTTCACAAAAATTGGGCAGAGTAACGGCTGTATATAGATGAATTCCAGATCACAGCCAAAGCGTGTAATCACAATAACATGCAAACAAATCATACAAACAACCCAATGTCTTGGGGTAAACTCCAATAACTCCAGACAAACAAACTGTTGAGGTAACAAGGTCCCAAGGTAGGTCAAGGTCTCTAATCCTAAGTTCAAGAAGTCCACATTCTCCATAATGCCAAGGATAGTAACCAAGTAGTCCAAGTAACATTAAAGCTTTTTATCGTTCAAGTTGGTAATTAATTATATTAAAAAAGAAAATGAAAAGCTCAAGGGAGAAAATTAAAAATGACATAAAAGTAAATGCTCAAATGAGCTAAGATGAAAATAGCATGAAATGTAAATGCTAAAAAAAATATGCTTAAAGTAAAAGCATAAAGTAAAAACACAAAATAAAGTCAATTGTTAGAAATTAGAGGTTAGTTGAATGACCATCTTGAAACTTGCATTTGAAACTCATTAGAGGATTGATAAAACTAAAGCCTCTTAACAACAAGTTTCATTTGCTTTTTATCAAGTATATCATTCATTTAAAATTCTTAATGCAACCATAAATGATCAACGATGTTTAAGTGATTCACATTGACCAAAACTTATGAGGATTCATTAGAGGATTGATAGTACCAAAGCCTCCTAACAATGAATCTCTAGGTTATTGGATCAAAGGATTAAAATTAATATAGTTTGGCTTACAAACATGAGTTTGGGCAACGAATGATCATTTCTTGAATCGGGACAAAATTTAGTGTTATGTTAACAAGTCATAAGTGGACTTATATAGAAGTCGCACGTATTTTGAGGTCGGTCAATAGCAATTTATTTATCATATATTTGGAGAGCTGATATGTATATTATCCTCTAACAATATGTGACAGAATAAGAAGCGGATAAGATAAAGAGGGATGGGATAAGAATCAAACCACATTTGAACCAAAAATTTATTCAAGCTATCATTAAAATAAATCATCCATTTTGGAGGAGTTAAACTCAATGAGACCATATAAAAATCACAAGTGAGTCAATTATTTTTATAAAAAATTTGGTAATTTTTTAAAATCAGAAACTATTTTTTTAAAATTAAAAGAAATAGGCAATATAAACCAAAAATTATGAAAAATAGTAAAGTCAGAAATAAAAATAAAATGAGGTCACCAATATTCGTCAAGAGGTCATTGGATCCTTCCATATTTTTTTTCAGAATTTAAGAATTAGGAAAAGTATTTTTAAAGATTTAAAATAATTAAAATAAAGTGAAAAAATATAAAAAATATCAAAACACAAAATAAAATTATGAAAAAATAATAATCAGAAATTGAAAAATCATAAGTGTTTTTAAGAATTTTTTCAAATTTTTTGATGTTAAAATGAAGGTTTTATGAATTTTTGAAGTTTAAAAGAAATAAAATATAAAATTAGAAAATAAAATAAAAACCAAAAAGATGTAGACCATTGGATCAATGTCAAAACACGCTAGTAATCAAATCCAAGGGATATGGTGCACTATGAATATCAAGGACATTAGTGGATAAATCATTGTATCAATTATTAAAATCAGTATTTTAAAAAAACAAATGGCACGATATCATTGGTTGAGAGATGATATGTTGGTCATCTTCAACCTCCAGCCACGCGAATTGCAGGTCTCTGAAATTAAAAAATTATAGCTCGAGACCGGTACGATTCGCTTCGTCTCCTCAAGACGATTCCAATGGAACCCTCGCGAAAAATTTATGTAAGGTGTAGCTCAATCGTTTTGGAAGAAAATATTTGAAATGGGATTTGAAAATTCATGGCCAAAACTCACTTCTAGTTGAAAACAAATGTTGCGACTAGGATCAGAATGATGAGAGCTTCAATACAGTACGAAAGTTTTAGAGAATTGATGAAGGAATCTACCTATTGAAGTTCAAATTCAGAGCTCTGAAACTTAACTTGGCTAGCACGATTTAGGAAGTTTTAGAGCTTGGTTCTTCTTCTGTTTACTTCAGTGAAGTTGAAGGATGAAGAATTGACAAAGAAAATGGATTGAGGAAAGCTAGAAAACCAAATTCGAAGTTGTAGAAAAGTGGCTTCAAGAGAAAGTTTGACAGGGTGATTCTGGCTCTCTAAGCTTGAGAAAATGAATGACATATGACCCTCTATTTATAGGGAAACTAATGGAATGCTTAAGCGTTTGAAATGATGAAGTTTAGAGGGAAATCGTGTGAAGTTGCAAACATGAAAAGTGTGACTTCTATTTTGCTCAAAACTTAACCAAAGTTTGCGTTTCAATGTGATAATCATTTCTGGAATTTCATTAAACATGATTAGAAGTAAAAACACAAAAAAAATTGTGTTTAGAGGCCAAATCAAGGATATCAAATTCTGACTTTGGAGAAACCTTCATTTTCAAGGCACCATCTTTGAATCAACGGTGTGTAGGATATAGGGAACCTTAAGACTTGATTCTTGATGCATTGGAAAGATGAGATCACAAACATTAAAATGTGAAAAGAATGGAATAAAATGGATGATTGAGCTGAAAGTTGTGATGAGTCAAAGTTGAGAAAAAGATGCTGACTTTTTGTACTTTGAAAAATTCTAAGTTTTTTCTTCAAAATGACCTATAATGTTTTGCATCCAAACATAGCCTTTCATTTAAAATTTTCTCTTGACAAAAAAAGATTGCATGAAGTAGACCTCTTGAATGACATTTTGAGACTTGAACCATTTAAAAACTCCAAAAATTGAGAAAGTTATGACTTGGTGAAGTTGGTGAAAATTTATGAGATGACCTATAATCTTTTGCATCCTTAGGGCATCTTCCATCCATTTACAAGCTTAGCACATAAAATAAGAGTTGAATTTCGCATATTTAAGATCATTTTCGAAAATAAGTGGGCTTAAGGAGATAAAAACTTACCAAGTTATGATCTTTTGAAGTCACATAAGGGATTTTGATGGCCTATCTAGAAGACTTGTAAACTTTCTTCATCATTAGGAATCCTCCATACAGAATTTTATTGAAAATTTTGAAGTGATTTATTGATAACCCTTTGAAGAGAAGAATGTTTTTAGAATCACTCAAAAATACCAAAAGATGAGAAAGATATAGCCTTTAGAAGTTCAAAACCCTAGCTCCTAGAGCAACAAAGTGCCTTGGAAAACCTTTTCAATTTTGACAAACCTTCTTGCACAAATAATTTTGTCATGTAAATATAAGTTGTTGAGGATGATAATGAGAAACCATGGAAACCATAACCACTTCCAAATATTGAGAATTGAGGGAAATATGCACTTGTGATCAAGAAATCAAAGACTTATCCAATTAGGTCAAACTTCTCCAATCAACCCTTGCATCTTTGGACTATCTTTGACAACTTGAAACATGATGGATCATAATAGACTTTGTCATGATATTACTTCAAAACATATTCAATGATGAAGCTTGAATCTCAATGAAGCTTTGTTGATGAAGGCATGAGAATAAACTCATGAACCTATAGATCAACTTGATGGAACGTGTTGTGCTTTCACCTATAATATCATCAATTAGGGCAAACATTCATTGTATTTATTAGTTAAAAGTTAATATATATACAAAACATACACGATCATAAAATACAAGTCAAGGTGCTTGGTGATTTCCCATGATCAAAGCTAAAGATAAGTAGAAGAACCAAACCCTAGTGTGATCTTGTTGTGATTGAGTTGATATGATATGATAGAGGAATCTTAGAGACAAAAATTGGGGTACAACAACTGCCCTTATTTAAGTGTATTATATTCAGAGATGTAAAGGTTAAAATCTTTGTGTTGACGTGATTGAAGATATTTAAATATAAAACAAGCCCTATTTTTGGCCCTAAGATTCCATGCAATGCTTATGATTGTGAATGCAAATGAATAAATACAAAAATGACACAAGACACCACTGGGAATGTTGCAAATAAAAACATGGATTAAAAGAAAAATCTGACCAGGAAAATAAATCACTGGTGAACAAGAGACCCAACTCTATTAGGGTAAAGCCCAAAAAGGAGATATGGCGTCATCACCTTAAAGATTGAGGAGAGAAAGTAAAGGACAACTGTGATCGACAGATGACTGCGAACTATACACTCACTGAGGAGATAGAGAAAAAAGTAACATCGACCTACCCGGGAAAGAAATGGTAAGTTAATACTGGTAAATACCAATATTAGGAAAGGTAATAAATGATTAGCACCAGTATTCACGATTGGGAACAAAAGAACTTCTTCAGAGTAATGCAAATTTCAACGACGAATTATCTCCCATAATGACGAGACTACCTTCCATCGGAAAAAGATATCAACAACGAACTATCTCCCATAATGACGAGACTAACATCCATTGGAGTAACAATTCTCAACAACTAACTACCATCCATAATGACAAGGCTACCATTCATTGTAGTAACAAATGTCAATAACGAACTACCTTTCATAATGACAAGGCTACTATTAATTGGATTAACAAATCTCAATAACGAACTACCTTCCATAATGACAAGGCCACCCTTCATTGAAGTAACAATTCTGAACAACAAAATACCTTCCTTAATGATAAGGCTACCATTCATTGCAGTAACAAATATCAACAATGAACTACCTTCCATAATGAAAAGGCTAACATTCATTGGAGTAAAAAATCTCAACAATGAACTACCTTCCATAATGACAAGGCTACCATTCATTGGAGTAACAAATCTCAGCAACGAACTACCTTCCAAAATGACAAGACTACCATTCATTGGAGTAATGAAACTTAACAACGAACTACCTCCCATAATGACAAGGCTACCATTTGTTGGAGTAACAAATATCAATAACGAACTACCTTCCATAATGACAAGGCTACCATTGATTGGAGTAACAAATCTGAATCTTCTCTGGGAACTGACAAACTTACTGGGAAAGTACATGTTACTCAAATAAAGAGACCTGCCACTTGCTGTTACGAGAAGGAATTGTAATAATGATTTCCTGTGGAAAGAAATCGTACTTCCTGAGGAAATGTCAAAATATTCCTGTTGAGGAGATAAAGTCTTCTCGTGGAAAAATAAATGCACATTCTCAAACCAAGGCTCAAAGCTTACAGAAATCAAAATAATAATATTGTTGGAGACCATAGATTCAATCCAGAAATATACTGGAATGAACAAGTTAACCAAAATAACACCTAATAAGAAATAAACTCAAGAGGGAACCACTTTATATCCAGACAAAGAGTTGAATAGGAAGGCAAAAGCAAAATAAAATCCACGAGGGATAACTCAGTGGGGAAATTGAAAGAATATACACTTTCTGCCTAAGGTTGGCATTCTATTGGAGAGAGGATAACACAACTCTGTAAAACAGGGTAATATGCCAACAAGATATTAATGAATGCAAATGAGAAATGATTTGCTAAATTCAACTATGCATGATGTATGTATGAATGTATGAATGTTGTCATGTATATGTTGACAAAACAGGAATATAACACTGGGGATAACCAGATAAAACCAACTTGGGTAAAGTTAATACTCGGCTAAATCACATCCATGATGAAAATTTCATAAGAAAGTAAGCACCAACTGAGGAAACAAATTCATATTTCACAGCTTAACTTCATTCGGAAGGAACATAATCAGAAAATAATCAAATCATAACCATAAATTAGTAAAGATACAAGGATATAACATCCTCCTCCAGGATTCACCGGAGAACATCCCACAAACTTCAATGGGGAAAACAAATGTTTCTAGGTTTGTATTTCTACAAGGGATTGCAATATTGATTTCAATAGGGTAGATGAAAACCACATCATCGAGATATCAACTGAAGATTTTGTACTGATCTCATTGGGGTGGGAAACACTACATCATCGAGGGGAACCCAAGATACATTCTTCAATATTGAGAGTTATGATTACACCAACGTCTCTAGGGAGAAATTATGAAACCTCATGGGGGTAGCAATTTTCAGAGAGACCCGTTATCTCGACTTTTCTTGGAGATTTAAGAAGTCAAACAATATAGCAAGAAATAAAAATTATGGGGATTTTAAATCAAACCCAACACTTGGTGGGAGACAACCCAAAAAGTTGAGAACTATTTCAACACTTCTTAGAGAAGATATTGCCCTTGTCTAGTTGCATGGGAAACAAATAACAATCATAATACTAACACAGCAAAGGGCGATAATTTGCAAATGATTCCATCTCAACACACAAAGGGGAAGAGACATTCATCATGTGAGTGAAGACCTTACCGGGGAATCTGGGATATAAACTACATACCATGCAAACCCGAAATTAAAATGAACCAAGACCTGACTGGGGGAAATAGGATCATCAACCCAACACCACACCACATGTCAATTGGTATCATATTCAATTATCTGAGAAGGACAAGAAGATCATACTCATACCAGTAAAAGTGACCTGGGAGCCTTCTTGGGGAATTCATACTTCTAAATTTTCAGAGTTCGCCATCCTTGGAGTCACTATTTTTATTCTTATTGAGTCACAAAATCTAAAGCAAGAAGTAATTTGTAAATTCTTTTCAAAAAACAATTTTGTTATTTAATATGTTCGCTTTGAAAATTACAATCAATAATAAATGGAGTCTTTATAATCAGAATAAAATAAGAATCATGAAGAATAGGATAAAAGCTCAAGCTCTATTAATAGGATGGTAGTCTGCGAATAGCGAGACTCCATAGATGATTACAAATTTTGGAAAATGGTAATATATATTTGAAAAGATACATTGAAATACAATGACCATTATTCTCCCTAACAACTTTGAAATCCTGAGAAGCGACTTCGGTTGAAGAGTGGTGAGGATCCAAGAAGATTGTTGCTTCAATGATCAAGTCTTGTCTGGTGCAGTTACTTTCTAGGAAATCCCTACTTTTTTCCTAGATTTCCCTTGCGGGTTTTCAACCTACCAGGAAAAATTTATTCTGTTTATGTCTTTAATTTTTTCCTAGACTGCCCTTTCGGGTTTTCAGCCTACCGAGACGCTCCTTTTTACCTAAGCCTCCCTTTCAGGTTTTCTTCTTAGCGAGTTGTTCTTTTATCTATTTAAGCAAACTATTTCTTGACTGCATCAGTATTCAAAGAACGTGGGAACTCCTCGCCATCCATTGTTTCAAGAATCAATTCACCGCCAGATAAGGCTTTCTTGAAAACATATGAGCCTTAAAAATTGGGAGTCCACTTGCCCCTATAATTAGCGTTAAAATACATGATCTTCTTGAGCACGAGGTCACCTTTTCTGAATTCACGAGGTTTGATCTTCTTATCAAAATCTTTCTTCATTCTCTTCTAGTATAAATGACCATGACACAAAGCCGTCATTCTCTTATCTTCAATCAAATTCAACTTGCCAAACCTATTCTGGAGCCATTCAGGCTCTGACAACTTAGTTTCCATTATCACACATAAATAGTGAATCTCCACCACAACGCAGAGAACTGCTTCCTTGCCATACACAAGATAGAATAGGGTTTCCCCTGTTAAAGAACGGACAAATGTTCGATACCCATGCAGAGCAAAAGGGAGCATCTCATGCCAATATTTATAAGTAAAAACCATTTTCTGAATGATCTTCTTGATGTTCTTATTAGCAGCTTCAACAACCCCATTCATATTTGGCCTGTAGGGAGATGAATTATAGTGGAAAATATTAAATTCTTCACAAAGTTCCGTCATCATCTTGTTATTCATATTTGAGCCATTGTCAGTGCTAATCCTGCTTGGCACACCATACCGACATATGAGACTATTCTTCAAAAAGCGTACTAACACCTACTTAGTAACATTAGCATATGAAGCTTCTTCCACCCATTTGGTGAAGTAGTCAATTGCCACTAAAATGAAACCATGTCCACTCAATACCTTTGGTTCAATCATTCCAATCATGTCAATACCCCACATAGAGAAATACCATGGTGAAGAGATAACATTGAGAATCATCGGAGGCACATGAATTTTCTCAGCATAGATCTGGCATTTATGGCACTTTTATGAAAATTTATAACAGTTACATTCCATTGTCAGCCAATAATAACCTTCGCTAAGCATCTTTATTGCCATAGAATGTCCATTGGCATGGGTACCAAAGGAACCTTCATGGATTTCATGCATCAAAATGTTTGCTTCGTGTCTATCCACGCATATGAGCAAAACCATGTCATAATTTCTTTTATATAGCACACTTTATTAAGGAAAAAGATTCCTGCTAATCTTCTCAGTGTCTTTCTATCTTTATTTGATGCACCGACCGGGTATTCTTGAGTTTGGAGAAAATGCTTGACATCATAATACCAAGGTTTTTTCATCTGACATTTCCTCTGTTGTAACCACATGATCCGGTCTATCCAAACGTCACACTGTGATACGAGGAACATCGTTCCAAGTATTCACTTGATACATAGAAGCCAGAGTTGCAAAAGCATCCGCCATTTGATTTTCATTTCTAGGAATATGATGGAATTCAACTTTATTAAAGAAGGGTAATAATTTTCTATCATAGTCTTTGTAAGAGATTAAACCAGGGTGACGAGTATACCATTATCCTTTAATCTTATTTACTACCAAAGCTGAATCTCCATATACATCTAAAACTTTGATTCTGAGATCAATGGCTTCCTCGAGACCCATGATACAAGCCTCATACTCTGCCATATTATTGGTACAATCAAATGTCATCCTTATCGTAAAAGGAATGTGTGATCCATGAGGAATGATAATCCTTTCCCATAAGCATTCACAGCTCCATCAAATACCATGCCCCAACGAGATTCAGGATCAGGACCTTCCTCAAGAAATTGTTCATCACAATATTTCACTTTCATAAACATAACATCTTCATCAGGGAAATCATATTTAACAGACTGATAGTCATCAACCAGTTGGTGAGAAAGATAATCCGCCAACACGCTGCTTTTTGTATCCTTTTGAGTACGACATTCAATATCATATTCAGACAACAACATCTTCCAATGAGCAATTCTCCCAAAAAGAGCAGGATTTTCAAAGATATACTTAATTGGATCCATTTTGGAAATCAACCAAGTAGTATGATTTAACATATATTGCCACAACCGCTTTGCCGCCCAGGCCAGAGCACAACATGTTTTTTCCAACATAGAATACCGCGACTCACAGTCAGTAAACTTCTTGCTAAGATGATAAATGGTGTGTTCCTTCTTTCTTGTTTCATCTTGTTGTCCCAAAATACAGCCCATAGAATTATCTAACACCGTTAGATACATGATCAATGGTCTTCCTTCAACGAGAGGGAGCAAGATAGGGGGTTCAAGCAGATACTCTTTAATACTTTCGAATTCCCTTTGGCAATTATCTGACCACACACAACCCTGATCTTTCTTTAACAACTTAAAGATCGGTTTACACGTCGCAGTCATATGGGAAATAAAGATGGAAATGTAATTCATACGTCCAAGGAAGCCTCTAACTTGCTTTTTAGTTTTTGGCGCAAGCATTTCTTAAACTGCTTTGACTTTATCAGGGTCAACTTCAATTCCTTTTTGGCTGACAATGAAACCTAACAACTTCCCTGATCAAACACCGAAGGTTCATTTATTTGTATTCAAGTGGAGACAATATTTCCTCAAATGCTGAAACAATTTCAACAAATCTTCTACATGCCCTTCTTCAGTCTGGAATTTGGAAATCATATCATCAACATATACCTCAATTTCCTTGTGCATTAGATCATGGAATAGGGTTGTCATATCCCTCTGGTACGTTGCACCAGCATTTTTCAACCTGAAGGGCATCACTCTATAACATAATGTCCCCCAGGGTGTGATAAACTTTGTTTTTTCCATGTCCTCAGTAGCCATTGTGATTTGATTATATCCGGAAAATCCATCCATAAACGAGAATACTTTGAATTTTGTTGTACTATTAACCAACATATCAATATATGGAAATGAAAAATCATCTTTTGGACTATCTTTATTTAAATCTCTATAATCAATGCACATGAGAACTTTTCCGTCTTTCTTTGGTACTGGGACAATATTGGCAATCCATTGAGGGTACACTGATGTCACAAGAAACACAACATTAATCTACTTTAAGACTTCTTCTTTAACTTTTACTTCCATATCTGGGTGAGTTCTTCGCAATTTCTGCTTTACTGGAGGGCACTCTGGCTTTAGCGGAAAATGATGCTCCACAATATCCATATCCAAACCCGACATGTCTTGGTATGACCAAGGAAAGACGTCCACATAATTTTTCAACAATTCAATCAACTTTCTCTTTACGTTGGGATGCAGTAATGCTCAAATCTTGACTTCCTTCGGATCTTCCTCTGAACCGAAATTGATTGTCTCCAATGGCTCTAAATATGGCTAAATGGCACTTTCCTTGTGCTCAAATAACCGTGAAACCTCTTTTGGAATTTAACCATATTCTTCTTCCTCAGACCCATATACAGAATATTCAAAGTTGCGAGAGGGTGCAAGGTCATTGTATTCAACAAGTTGTTTAAATAATCTGCACATATAATTTATGATTGCTTTTACAAACTGACACATATGTAGTGGTTATGCAAATTTATTTACAATTATTAATTATTTCAAAAGGATTTTTTCTGATTACCATTTTTCCAAGAAAAAGTAGAAAATAAAGACACAATTTGAGAATCAAAGACAACTTTTATTAATGATTTTAATGACCAAAGAAAATAGATAAGCTCGTACGATATCAACTTTCACCTTGGGAAGAGTGAAATTTTTTTGAAAAGATTAACAAAAACAAATTACTTTGAGATATTAATGCAAGAGGGAACATCAAGAGTGACCCAGTTTTGGACTCTGACTCCATGCGTCATGTAGTTAGGCATTTCCTGCTCTCCTTTATCCTCCATAATAGCATTGATCCTATAAATATTTGGATGAAGGTAACCTCTATTGTGGAAAATATCCTGATACCTGCCCAAAGCAGACTTCATCTTCGTGTTCTCACCTTTATCATTCTTCGCAGCAAACCCCAAACTAGCCATATTCTTGTACATCAGAGTATCAATAATCTGCCCCCATACTTTACTAGGGCCCTTACACACAACCCGCTGAGCATCTTTGAATGAAGCCATAAAATTCTCATTCTCCCTTATGTTATCAACAGATAAAGCTTGGAACTGAGTTCCAACATCAGCTTCATCTTCTTACACAACACTAGAAGAGGATAAATTATATATTAACAATGCTTGCTCTCCATTTATGATAACCACTTTTCCTTCACGCACGGACTTCATATTTTGGTGCAAAGTGGAAGTGACAGCCCCTGCCTCGTGTATCCATGGTCGTTGTTGCACCCCAAAATTTACCCTCTTGACTTAGGCTTATGTTTCATCATGAACATCATATTGCATTCATACATTGTGATAGGATCAAAGTACTTTGGTTATCAAGTTTTCCTCAAGCTTTGAAGGTTGATTGCATTGACAAGTTGCTCAAGTAGAATCTTATCATATAAACTTAGGAATCTTTCAAGCTCAAATATTATTGCATATCTCAATATGTTTTATTCATTTCTTTGGATTCCTAGAGGATTGGAGTTTGTGTTTGATTATAAAAGGGAATCATTCCTTTGATTCACTAGTCAAATTAGGGTTTTTCTTGATTAAGGCTATTGATCAAAGTACAAGTCTTGATTTTGAAGCCACAACATCTCATTGGAATTTGAAAAATCTTTTCACAAGGAATTGGTCATGATGCTCCAAGGATTTGAAGTTTAGGAGATGATTCATCAGTCTCCTAAGGTGTTGACCAAAACTGGGGTTTGGGATTTCATCAAGATTTCTTGAAACTTCTGAAGTGAAACTTTATACATGGCCTCTATATGTTTGAAAGATCATATGTTTGAAGTTTTGATCATCAATTTTGAAGGGAAGTTGATCAATTGATTCAGAGGGGCAAAATTGTCATTTTGGTCAAAATCAGTCAAAGTCAAGGTTGACCAAGTGAACTTTTGGCCAATCATCAATTCAAGGATGCAATTTTCACATTTCAAGTTCATTTTGGTCATTGGATCAAAGAGATTGAGGTTTGGATTGAAACTTGTTCTTGAAGAAACCCTAAAAGTTTTTAATTTTGGAAAATAAGGACATAATTTCAAAAATTCATATTTTATTCACCTTTGATCAAGAAAATGCAAATGACGTATGCTTGGAAAGCTAAGAAGGTGATCTTTCGTCTCCTTTTGGTATCATGTCTAAATTGGGAAAGAATCAAGAATTATGGTCTTTTAAAGTCACAAAATTATAGGTAATTTTTCAAAATTAGTGAATTTCAAGCTCAATTTTGGGAAACTTAGTGGATCCAAATGCAAAAACTCAAAACTAAGGGATTTTATATCTTTTCAATACCTTTCCAAATTGTGCTCATTTGTGTCAAAATTCAAAAGTATGAGCAAGTTATGGACTTTGGAATATTGAGGCATTTTATTGAAATTTGACAAATATGCAAAATGGCCAATTCATGAGAACTCAATTTTCATCCATTCTCTTTGTTTCTAATCAAGTCCATGAGAAATTTGCAACATTTTGAGGCCCATCATACTCACCATTTCGTGCCACACTTGATTTTGCACTTGTTGGATTGGAAAAATCACAAACTTGCCCAAAATTGCAAAAACTCCAGCACTTTCTGATCAGGTGGAATTAAGGGCCAAGATTCTAAGGATGGTCTTCTGAAGTAATTTGGCCCACAAAATGCATAAGAGGCTAAAGAATGCACGAACAAACCACCTGATGCTGTGCACACTTCATTTTTGGCCAAAATTCCCAATCCTGCCCTCCAACGGCTTTGAGGTCACATTTCCACTTCTATGCTCCTATATAAACTCTATATAAGAAAAGGAAAGCCGGGTTGGAGAGTGAGAACGCTCCCATTGCAAGAATTTCAGATCTGAGATTTACACTCTTCTTCTGCAACTTGTTTCGACTTCTCAATTCCTTGGTGTTTTCTTCAAAATTCTTGTGGATTCAGCTTCAGTAAAGGGAGTAGATCAATGTAGCACCATTTGTTTTCATCTGGAGTGAAGGAGACAGTAGAAAACCTTTTTCCTTGAGCTTGCTTGAAGTTCTCTGGGTTTCTTTTTATTCTTGCTCAGTTGCTACGGATAGTTATCCGTTTTGTATTACACTATTTCCTTTCTTTCATTTTCATTTTGCATAGTTGTTTGATTGCATGATGGGACCTCTGTTGCTGATATATGTCAGGAGGCCCTCTGGTTTTTGTCTGATACATGTGTTGTGTTTGCTTTTGATCGATGAGTCACTCAATTTAAAAATTGAGATCACGACTTCGCTCTCAGTGCATGTTCCCTATAGGATGTTTATTGCTTTTCTTATTTAATTGTTGATCGATGAGTCACTCAATTTAGAAATTGAGATCACGACTTTGCTCTCAGTGCATGTTTCCTATAAGATGTTTATTGCTTTTCTTCTTTAATTATTGATCGATGAGTCACTCAATTTAGAAATTGAGATCACAACTTCACTCTCATTGCATGTTCCCTAAAGGATAGTTTTGTTAAGATTCCTTTAACATGTAAATTAGGGTAGGGTTTTCCTTTATCCTCATCCTTAGGATCAATCATTGTATGATAACACTAGGGATAGTGCTAGGCTAGTTTCCCTTAGTTGTTTTTCCTTCCTTTGCATTTTGCATCTTAAAAAAAAATTGTTTTCTTGGCAAATCATAAAAACATTTCTAATAAACTTAAACCTTCCTTCAGAGTAAAAGATACAAACCAATCTTACTTTGTTTGTGTGCCTCTTGGCTATGCTTTTAAACTTGGTTAATTGATGTTTCACCATCGTACATTTGTTTGAAGTCGATGTTTCGCCATCACATATGTTTGATTATCCTACTTTGATTCTCAATATCATTGTTAAGTGTGATGTTTTGTCATCCAATTTATTGATGTTTCGTCATCTCTGCCATGATACTTTGTTATCTCTTAGCCGATGTTTCTCCATCATACATTTGTTTGAAGCCGATGTTTCACCTTCGCATATGTTTGATTATCCTACTTTGATTCTCAATATCATTGTTAGGTGTGATGTTCCGTCATCCAATTTATTGATGTTTTGCCATCTCTGCCGTGATACTGTGCTAACTTTCACCCGATGTTTCACCATCGCACATTTTCTTGAAGCCGATGTTTCGCCATCGCACATGTTTGTTATCCTACTTTGATTCTCAATATCATTGTTAGGTGTGATGTTTTGTCATCCAATTTATTGATGTTTTGTCATCTTTTCCATGATATCTTTGTTACCTCTTAGCCGATGTTTCGCCATCGCACATTTGTTTGAAGCCGATGTTTCTCCATCGCACATGTTTGATTATCCAATTTTGACTCTCAATGTCACTATTAGGTGTGTTATTTTACCATTTGATGTCTCGCCATCTTTGACATGTTACTTTGTCATCATTTAGTTGATATTTTTACCATCTCATTTGTTTGTTTTTTTATTCGATGTTTCGTCGTCTTGATTGTTTTTGTTGTCTTAAATTAAAAAAATACGAACCAACCAAAACACATAAGTCGAACTACGGCTGCTCTGATTCCTTAAAAGGGATACGTAGGCATTGGGGTAGGGACCAACCGAGCATAACTTTTATTTTCCCTACATTGTTTTCTTTTTTTTTCCTCGCATGCATTCCCTTTTCAGTTGTAAGCCATAGATATAGGATTTGACCACACCCATTAGATTAGACAACAAGAGTGGATACCGTAGAGTACTATAGGCATGTGGGGTGCTAATACCTTCCCCTCGTGCAACAGACTCCCTTACTTGATCTCTCGGTCGAAAGACCGTAATTTCTCCCTTTCCAGGTTTTCTAGATGTTTACCTTTCCCTCTCGGCGGGATAAAAGACTTTCGGTGGCGACTTCATTGATGTTTCATTAACATCCAGAGGACAGATTCCGGCCGCGTAGTTTCAGTCGTCCCAGCAAACAGTTGTAAGCGGGCACAATATCCATAACTTGGAACGTAATATGAAACAAGTGCGGTCCTACGTGAATAGGAAGATCCACTTCCCCAATAACAGACTTCCTTGATCCATCAAAAGCTTTAACAATTACGCCACTCGGGCGCATGGGAGTTCCCCGGTACTTCAACTTCATAAGCGTACTCCTCGGTATGACATTTAAGACGGACCCATTGTCAATCAATACATTTTACAATGAATCATTGTTACGATTCATGGAGATATGGAGAGCCAGATTATGATTTCTTCCTTCGTTAGGAAATTCGTCATCGTAGAAACTTATGTTATTATAGGACGTAATATTTCTTACCACACTGCTGAATTGGTCCAACGACATATCACTTTCCATGAAGGCTTGATCCAACACTCTCATTAAAGATTTTATATGGGAAGAAGAATTCATCAACAAGGCCAAAACAGATATCTTTGAAGGAGTTTGCAACAACTGATCTACAATCCTGTAGTCGCTCATTTTGATAATCTTCAATATATCATCCATATCTTTTTCCAGAGTAGCACCACTGGATTCTCCTACCGCTTTCTTAGTTTCAACACTTTCGACAACCTCCTTATCGACACTGACATTCCCTTGAATAATAGGTGCGAACACACGACCGATGCGGGTCACTCTACTGGCCTCAACAATATTCTCAACATTAGACAAATGTTGGATAGGAACTTCCATACCATCCTCTAGAATTGTAGCATTGTATTTGTACGGTACGGCTTTGTCTAATTTGTAAGGAATATGACCCTGCAAGCAAATCACTACTGGAGTAACAACTGGCTTTCTACATTATTCAATCTCGATAGGGGAAGGGTAACTGAAACAAGGCACAATTACGTTTACCCCTTCTTCGGAATATTTGGTTATTGTATAATCATCACTAGAGTCATATCTTCGTCTGAGGAAAATAATTCATCCGCAGAAGCGTATTCATCATCTGACCCAGTCTCAGCCAAGAAATCTTCAATCACATTAATCCCGTGGTAATCATCTCTATGGCTTGAAACCTTGATGGTACCATTATCCAATAATAACTGGATTCCTCTTCTTACAATAGAACCACCTCGAGAATCTCGACAGCAAACCAGGCAAGATCCATAATGGTGTTCTACTTGACCATCCATGTGGCAGAAGGTAATGTGCAATTGCACCAAATCATCATTCATATGGTTCACATTAAAGATTCGGAACTCGCCAGGACATCCAAAGACCATGTTCACTTCTTCCTCATATTCTTCCCTAGGCCTGATTATATGAATGAGGCCTTCATCCATTATTTCCTGTAAATCAGCCTTTATCTTATCACACCCATGTATATCAGTACTACAGATACCATAACCAGCATGGTCATGCGTAAAGAAACTAAACTCACAAAGTTCGACATGCATCTTTTCCAAGTCACCTCTGACCAGGTTGATATCGAAAATCTGGAAGACCCCCGGACAACCAGCAACCATGTTAACAACATTTGTTCCTCCATGCTTTAGAAAAGGATTATCTTTTACATTAGGGTCGACATCTTTAAAGGATAAAAGGCCAGATATCACCATTTTTTGTACCTCCGATTTCAGAGGATAACAGTTTTCCACATTGTGCCCTGGTGCACCCTAATGAAAAGCGCACGTCTGATCTGCCTTATAATACCAAGACAAAGGTAATGGTATAGTATGGGGTGGTCTCGTCTGAACCAACTTTTTTTGAATCAATGATGGGAGTAACTCTACATAGCTCATAGGGATAGAGTCAAAAGCCTCCCTCCTCTGATTCTTCCCTTGATTTCCCCGAGGGGTTGGTCTTTGATAAGCCATTATGGTCGGAGTCGTATTAACAACTAGAGTTACTGAAGCAACATGTTGGTGGCGCTGATGATTTCTTCTAGGAGGATTATCCCTTATCTCTTGAATAACAACATTTTTCTCTCCTTTTTTCTTTTTAGCAAACCCGTATCATGGTTTCTTCATACTGCCAGAATTTTCACTTCTTTTCAAGTGACCCTCTCTTATAGGTTCTTCTAAACAGTCACCCATGCCCACCATCTCGGTAAAATCACTTGGCGCACTCGCCACCATTATTTCAGAATAGAAAGCACCTAGAGTCTTCAGAAAAATCTTCGTCGTCTCTTTTTCTTCCATTGGAGGGATCACTTGGGCAGCTACTTCATACCATCTTTGTGCATATTCCTTAAATGAGTCTTTGTCCTTCTGGACCATTGCCCTTAGTTGATCATGGTAAGGTGCCATGTCCATATTATATTTGTATTGTCTAATAATCGCTTCACCCAGGTCGTTGAAAGTATGAACATCGGCACTATCAAGGCTCATGTACCATTTCAATGCTGCACTAGTCAAACTATCTTGGAAGAAATGAATTAACAAGCATTGATCATTGATGTGAGTAGACATCCTTCTCACATACATCACTAAGTGAGCACAAGGATAAGCGTTTACTTTGTACTTGTCGAATTCCGGTACTTTGAATTTCGTAGGTATTTTCACATTTAGAACCAAACACAAATCATTCACATTCTTCCCAAACAATTCTTTTCCTCTTAGGGCCTTCAACTTTTTATGCATCTTATCAAACTGATCTTCAAAATCATCCATTTGATCATAGACACCCAAGCTTTCACTTGGTTGAGGAATACGGCGATAAACTTCATCATTAGCAAATGTTACAGCATTCACTGAAGGAGGTGCGACATAGTGAATCTCATTTCTAGCAGCAGGAGTAATATGCACAATAGGAGGTGTAGGAGCAGCAGCCTGAGCAAATGGAGCAACCTGAGCATCTTGATTATAACCTTCTGGAATGAAGTTCTCTGGAATTCCCCACGGATAACCCTGAGGCATACGATTTTGAACAATAGTAACTAGAGTAATAGAAATAGAAATTGTCGAAGCTTCGGAAGTAACCGTTGTCTATTGAGGTTGAGCAAGTGGTGGTTGATTTTGAGCAGCCACCAACGATACCATCAAATCAGTGAGATTGGACATACCAGCCTTCAGAGCAGTAACTTCTTCCCGTAACTCACGATTCTCTTATTCTAGATTATCCATCTTCCTTCTGAAACTAGCCCGAGTATTGTACTGGTGAGATAGCTTGCTGAATGAAGTAAAGAAGCACAATAAGACACCTAGATATGAACAGAATTGCAAGAAATATGTAAAATATGATGGATGATATGCAATGCGTATGATTTATATTATTATTAATATTTCAAGGAACTCAAAGATTTATAGATAATTTCCAAATATTAAAGTACTAGCACATTTGAAATACTGAAAATCTCATTATAATAACTTCAAAACGGATTACAACTTTTAGTACAAGTTTCAATAACCCCAAGTACAAGATAAGATAAAAATATAAGATCCTAAGAAAGAAAAGCTGATGAAGATAACTCCACACACTGATGTTTCCCTGTGAGTCTTGTAATATGAGCCTTTAACTGCTTGTTTTTTCTGCATACCTGTTGGCGACCTCTTTCCAATCACTAGAGTCAAGAAGTGAGCAACTAGGTCTTGATTGAGCTCTAGAGGAAATTAAATCCTCTTGCCTCTCCATCGTCTCTACAACACAACTCTCAAGAATCTCGATCAAGTCGTCTTTCTCTTTCAAGTCTACTCGTTAGGACACCTCTAAAGTCTGACACTTATTCTTCCAAGCTTCCTTTTCCCGCTACATCCTGACTAAGGAAAGTTGAAGTTCTTCCACATCATCTAATAGGGTAGGAGTGGTCTTCACAAACATATCAGGCATGGGTGCTTCACGGGAATACGGCACCTTCAACTGGATGGCTCTTGCTTGTACCCACTGAAGGTAAGGCTCCAAAGAAATAGCCCATCTAGGTCCCAAGTCCTTCCTGCTCTTCCTTTGAATGTGACGCCAAGCCTTCGCAATCTCCTCTTTAGCTTCCTTATGAACCTCTCCCTCTTTAAAAAAGAAACCACTCAGATGAATATTATTTGGCTTATCCCTTATCAAATATCCAAGTTGTCATCGTGCAAGAACGGGATTGTAGTTAATTTCTCCCTTTGTACCAAGAAGAGGTACATTGGGGAAATCACCACAACTGTCGACAATATCTACATCATGGTAAGCCTGATGGTACCAAACAATATTTGAATGAGAGAGGGCCATAATCTTCAGAGTCAAACGAGGTTCCTTCCTGACATCCTAGACAGCATCAGACCGAGGCAAGTGAGAAATAAACCACTAACACAACAAAGGCATGCGGTAAATGATCATCCCTCCATGGTAAGAATCCAAAAGATGAATAGAGTAATAGGCATCACCCAATAATGTAGGAACTAGATTCCCAATCATAAATATCCTAATGGCATTGATATCCAGAAACTTGTCGACATTGGGAAATAATAACAATCCATAAGCAAGTAGAGCAAAGATGGCCTCAAAAGCAACCATACTCTTCATCATAGCAAAATAGCAAGCTTTATCCAATAAGAACTGAGCGGGTAATCCTCTAATCCATCCTTTGATAGTCATATGGGCTTCAACCTCAGCCTTCCCCAAATGGATCAAAGTAGCAATCTCATGGGATTTTGGCTCCCCCTCTAAACCAGTAAAAAGAACATGATCGGTAATAGGTAAACCCAATAGATAAGAATACTCTTCCAATGTAGGCATCAACTGATAATCATGGAAAGTAAAGCATCTATATATCATATCGTAGAACTCGACCAAAGTCGAGAGAATACCCTCCTTCATCCTGAGCTTCATAAGAGAACTGATGGACCCATACTTTCTCCGAAAATCTGTAGAACTTTCAATATCGGGAATCAGACTCATCAACTCGTCTATCTTGGGATATTTGAAACAGTACTTCTTAGTAATTCTTTTTCCATAATCCATAGTCAAAAAGTACCTGAGATATTTACAAAGAACCAACTTTTAAGTCCCTTAAAACAAAATGTTTTAAAGGATGCTCATGGGTGCATGAATGCATGATGCACTAATCACACACAAGATCACAAACATAGGGTTCATAGGTTTGACGTCACGAGAATGATGTCAAAGGTGTTACTCACATGGTATGATCTAAAAGTATATCACCTGTCGAACAAGGTTCTAAGAGGTTCCCAGAGACTACATCCTTCCTTCAGATATTACCAACGTCTCGATTGACTCAGTTATTAGCAATATTCTCAGGAAAAACTTATCTAAGCGTAGTATCATTTGACAACTTTTTCCAGATTACTCCGTCATAGCTTCCGCACTACATCTAAAAGGCCAAGATGTGTTAAAGGTTCTACAGTTCTCAGTCTCAGCATGCACTCGAGTCGAAAGCAGCACGTCTTCTCGACTACTCGGTAAATGAAACTAAAATCAAAGGGGCCTCCACTGATTGAGGGATATCATGTATCCTTTTTTGGGATTACTCCCTCAAAGTTAACATGACTATACAGCCCATCCTATCTTAAGTTTGCCGAAGTCTGGGAAGAAAACTTATGAGAAATCACCAAGCACCCTGAAAACAAGGAAAATCCAGACAAACATACATACATCACATAATATACAACAAGTAATAACACATACACAAATAAAAAAATATAGGCTCAACCCACTTAGGGATGGACTAGCAATTGGTCGATTTTTCCCCAGTGAAGTCACCATTTTTTCTATAGAGGTAGAAATGTTGAGGCTAAACCATTGGATTGACTTGACTCGCACAGATCAAAATAAAAATCTCCACTGCGCTTTATTATTTCCAAAGGAATGGGTAAAGAGCGAATAAACCAAAAAGAGGGGGAGATAATCTAAGTTCGGGGGTTGCTTATGCAAAGGGAAGATATTAGCACCCTAAACATCTACGATACTCCGTAGTAGTCTCTTTGAAATTCTGTGTATTTTGGCTATAAAAGTTGTATAAAAAATAGATTATGGAGATGACAAAAGAAGTATTTTTTTATGATTTTTGCACCCGCGGCGGTTGCGAACCTTTAGTGCCTACGTATCACCTTCCATGTAATAGGGGATCAGGGTACTCGTGGTTCACCTTTAAAAAATTTAAAATACAAGTGTGTTGGTTAATTTTAAGAGACGATACATCATCGTCTTATCCAAGTGGAAGAACATACTTACTTCCCACAATTATGAGAAAGGAGAATTTGCGTCATCTCAAAGTGGAGGATATGGCTTTGATTTTAAAATCAACAAATCCTCGCTCAACACCTAAGTGGAAAATATCTCGCTTCACTACATATCGTAGAAGTATAGTAGCTCGCATCACTACAAGGATTGACAAGAGTCTAATCTTTTGAGAAAATTTTAAAGCAAAAGGCCAAAATGGCAAAATAGTTTGAATGAGATTGATTGACTTTTAGTCTTCTCAAAAAAATTTCAAGGTATTATTAAATTTATTAAAGTTTGATTAAGAAAAGGTTTTGAAAATGCATGGACCTAAGTCCAAGTTTATTGTGAAAGCGGTTCAAGTTTAGAAACAAGAAGAGTTTTCAAAAGGAGGGCGAAGATTTTTTAAATTAAAGAAGATGGGAGGAAATGAAGGGACTATCCTAAAGCATAAGGTAAAAGCTAGGGAAAAGAATCGTCTAACCAACAAGAAGCAAACACTTGACACAATGAGTCAATGTAGAATTCCCATCATTTGAATTGAAAACTAAAAAAGCAAAGATAATAAACCTCTTAAGAAGAACAAGTTTCGATTGCATTAAGTCTTCACAAAAATTGGGCAGAGTAACAAATGTATACAAATGAATTCCAGATCACAGCCAAAGTGTGTAATCATAATAAACCACACACAAAGCAAATAAACAACCCAATGTCTTGGGGTAAACCCCAAAAACTCCAGACAAAATAACAGTTGAGATCACAAGGTCCTAAGGTAGGTCAAGGCCTCTAATCCTAAGTCCAAGAAGTCCACAATCTCCATAATACCAAGGATAGTAACCAAGTAGTCCAAGTAACATTAAAGCTTTTTATTGTTCAAGTTGGTTATTAAGTATCTTTAAAAAGAAAATGAAAAGCTCAAGGGAACAAAATAAAAATGACATAAAAGTAAATTTTCAAATGAGCAAAGATGAAAATAGCATGAAATGTAAATGCTAAAGTAAATGCTTTTAAAGTAAAAGCAAAAAATAAAGTCAATTGTTAGAAATTAGAGGTTAGTTGAATGACCGTCTTGAAACTTGCATTTGAAACTCATTAGAGATTGATAAAACCAAATCCTCTCAACAACAAGTTTCATTTGCTTTTTGTCAAGTATATCATTCATTTGAAATTCTCAAGGTAACTATAAATGATCAATGATGTTTAAGTGATTCACTTTGACCAAAGCTTATGAAGATTCATTAGAGGATTGATAAGACTAAAGCCTCCTAACAATGAATCTCAAGGTTATTGGATCAAAGGATTCAAGTTAACATACTTGGGCTTACAAACATGGCTTTGGGCCATGAATGATCATTTCTCGAATCAGGACGAAAGTTAGCGCTATGTTAAGCAATCGTAAGTGGACTTATATAGAAGTCACGCCTATTTTGAAGCCGGTCAATAGCAATTTATGTGTCATATGTTTGAAGAGATGATATATATATCATCCTCTAACAACATGTGACACAATAAGTAGAGGATAAGATGAAGAGGGATGGGATAAGAATCTAACCACATTTGAACCAAAAATTTAATCAAGCTATCATTAAAATCAATCATCCATTTTGGAGGAGTTAAACTCAACACCCAAGATCCAATGATATTAATGAAGCTCATGATTAAAATCTCATAGTTCAAGATCAGCCAGACTATATACAAAAATAAAATTGTATTTAAAAATAAAGAATAGATTTTTTAAAATGGTTTTAAATGAAAATAAAAGGGAAAAAATAGAAACTATATTCAAAACAATCAAGATAAATTTAATGAGACCATAGAAAAATTAGAAATGAGCTCAAATATTTTTATAAAAAATTTGGTAATTTTTAAAATCAGAAACTATATTTAAAATTAAAATAAATAGGCAAAATAAACAAAAAATTGTGAAAATTCGTAAAGTCATAAATAAAAATAAATGAGGTGAGCAATATTTGTCAAGAGGTCATTGGATTCTTCCTTTTTTATTCTTTCAGAATTTAAAAATTAAGAAAAGTATTTTTAAACATTTAAATCAATTCAAATAAAGTGAAAAAATATAAAAAATATCAAAACAAAAAATAAAATTTTGAAAAAATAATAATTAGAAAGACAAAAATCTAAAGTATTTTTAAGAATTTTTTCACATTTTTTGAAGTTAAAATGAATTTTTTATGAATTTTGAATTTTAAAACAAATAAAATATAAATTCAGAAAATAAAATAAAAACCAAAAAGATGTAGACCATTGGATAATTGTCAAGACGCGTTAGTAATCAAATCCAAGGGATCTGGCATGTTGTGCATATCATGAACATTAGTGAATAAAGCACTGAATCAATTATTAAAATCAGAATTAAAAAAAAAACAAATGGCACGATATCATTGGTTGAGAGATGACATGTTGGTCATCTTCAACCTCCAGCTACGCGAATTGCAGGTCTTTGAAATGTAAAAATTTGAGCTCGAGACCGGTATCATTTGCTTCGTCTCCTCAAGACGATTCCAATGGTACCCTCGCAAAAAATTTATGTAAGGTGTAGCTCAGTCATTTTCGAAGGAAATATTTGAAAGGGGTTTGAAAATTCATGGCCAAAACTTACTTCCAGTTGTAAACCAATGTTGCGACTAGGGTAATAATGATGAGAGCTTCAATACAGTACCAAAGTTTTAGAGAATTGATGAAGGAATCTACCTATTGAAGTTCAAATTCAGAGTTCTGAAACTTGACTTGGTTAGCACGATTTAGGAAGTCTTAGAGCTTGGTTCTTCTTCTGTTAGCTTCAGTGAAGTTGAAGGATGAAGAATTGACAAAGAAAATGGATTGAGGAAAGCTAGAAAACCAAATTCGAAGTTGCAGAAAAGTAGCTTCAAGAGAAAGTTTTAAAGGGTGATTCTGGATCTTGAAGGTTGAGAAAATGAATGAGGCATGGCACTCTATATATAGGGAAACTAATGGAATGCTTAAGCGTGTCAAATGATGAAGTTTGGAAGGAAATCGTGTGAAGTTGCAAACAGGAAAAGTGTAACTTCTATTTTCCTCAAAACTCAACCAAAGCATGTGTTACAATGTACTAATCATTTCTGGAAGTTGGTTAAACATGATAAGAAGTAAAACGCGCAGAAATTTTGTGTTTAGAAGCCAAATCAAGGATTTCAAATTCTGACTTTGGAGAAAACTTCAGTTTAAAGGTACCATCTTTGAATCAATGGTGTGCACGATTTAGGGAACCTTAGGACTTGATTATTGATTCATTGGAAATATGAGATCACAAAATTTACAATATGAAAAGAATGGAATCAAATGGATGCTTGAGTTGAAAGTTGTGATGATTCAAAGTTGAGAAAAAGATGCTGACTTTTTGTACTTAGAAAAATTCTATGTTTTTTATTCAAAATGACCTATAACATTTTGCATCCAAACATGGCCTTCCATTTAAAATTTTCTCTTGACCAAAAACGTTGGCATGAGTTAGACCTCTTGAATGACATTTTGAGACTTGAACCATTTAAAAACTCCAAAAATTTAGAAAGTTATGACTTGGTGAAGTTGCTAAAAATTCATGAGATGACCTATAATCTTTTCCATTCTTAGGGCATCTTCCATTCATTTACAAGCTTAGAACATTAAAGAAGAGTTGAAGTTCACATATTTAAGATAATTTTGTAAAAAGAGTGGGCTTAAGGAGATAAAAATTGACCAAGTTATGATCTTTTGAAGTCACGTAAGGGATTTTGATGGCCTATCTAGAGGACTTATTTAGAGGACTTGTAATCTTTCTTCATCATTAGGTATCATCCATACAAAATTTTCTTGAAACTTTTGAAGTGATTTATTGATAACCATTTCAAGAGAAGAACGTTTTTGGAATCACTCAAAAATACCAAAAGATGAGCAAGATATATCCTTTTTAGAAGTTCAAAACCCTAGCTCCTATAGCAACAAAATGCCTTGGAAAACCTTTTCAATTTTGACAAACCTTCTCGCACAAATACTTTTTTCATGTAAATAGAAGTTTTTGAGGATGATAATTAGAAACCATGGTGTGATCGGTGGATCTGGAACTGACTGTTTAACGCTGGTTCGCGAAATGTCGTGGAAGCAAGAGTCGCCACCGTCTTTTATTTTCTCCAAATGGAAAGGACAAAAGCACAGAAAAATTCCTTAAAGAGATTGCTCTCGGTTCGGGAGGTAGGTTATAGAAAGGGAAGGTGTTAGCACCCTTTCTATCCATGGTTATCCATGGGCTCTTAGGTACTTGCTCATTGTGTTTTCAAAAGTGTTTGCTTTTCAATTGTGGGTTTTTTTTAAAAAAGTTTCTTTGAAAATTTCAGTTCGACTCTTGTGTCAGAGTGTTTGAAAAATTGCTTTGAAAGCTTTTGAAAAGGTGTCAGTGTGAAAAGTATTTTTGAATTTGTTTTGAATTTAGAGCAAGTATCTACGAGAACCTACCCACCCTAAGGAATTCGTCTGTGTAAATGTCCTTTAACGTAGTGCCATCCCACCATTGAGAGGTAGGTAGCACCACCGTTGGAGGTGTTCGGGTCAATTCGAGTTTGGGACATGGTGATCACCAGAGCAATGGGAAGACACCTTAGAAGCTACCCTCATGCCAGGTTCCCGGATCATGAGGACTTACTAAGACATCCTCTACTCGACGATCACCTTTCGAGGCAAGGCAACAGTGAGGCGTACCGTAGGGGTGGTGTGTGATTTGTGTGTCAGATTCAGATATTTGTCTTTTTCATGTTATTGGCGTTCTACGCTTGATTTTATTTAAGGCCATACATTCTTTCATGCTTTTTTTGTTAACAGTTAAAAATATTTGCAGAAAAGTAAATTCTAAGCTATTACAAATGGCGCGGGTCCACATCGCCAAAATTAAACCGGACCCGATTTGACAGAAAATAAAGAATTAAAAGAATTAAAAAGTGCGAGAAGTAAATGTTACAAAGCTTCGGGAGAGATACATAATTATTTAAGCGGAAAAAGAAATAAGTATGCGAAATTAAACAATTAAAAATATGGGCGTTGGACCCTTTCGCAAAAATTAAAATTAATAAGGAATTAAAATTAAAATTTAAAAGAAATTTTTTTTTGGTATTTTTATGTTTTTTAAGATTTAATAGAAAAAGAATTAATTAAAATTAAAATTGAAGGCAAACCCTAATTCTATTTATTTTTAAATTTATTAAGAAAAATGTTGAAGTTTTTTTTTAACCTAAATGAAACCCTAATTAATTTATGTACAATTTAATTATAAAAATAAATAAATAGATAATATTATGGTAAAAAGGAAAATTAAAAGGAATAAAAATCATCAATTAAACCTAGTTCTACATTTTTTAGACTTTTTGATGAAAAGAATTAATATTACAAACCCTAATTTAAACTAAGTTTATTTACATGCATTTATTTATGAAAATATTAGAAATAAAAATTATTTATTATATTTTTTGTCTTTTCTGGTTTTTAGGTATTTTTTGTATTATGTAAAAATAATTAATTAAATCAAAACAATAAAGAAAATAAAATCATAATTGAAAATAAAATATAAGGAAAATGTAGAAAATTGCAAACCAGGGGGGGGGGTATCAGTCCCAAATTAGGAGGTGTAATTATGCAATCCTGGCCCAATAACCTTGATCCATTTGACTTTTTTGAACAGCATGTAGCAACGTTGACCTGGGCATAGCGTGCTCTATGAATCTTGAGCCTTTGATTTGGATCTCTTGGACGTGTGTACACTTGGATCTGGAGGATGTATGGTATACTATAACGCTTATGCTGCATGGGAATTGTTATTGCAAAATAATATAAGAAACTATACAGACCTGGGGCTCGAACCCAGGTCTTGGACGTCAATGCAATGAGCGCTTGCCAGTTGAGCCATGTCAACGTATTTGTTATATAATAAGCAAACAAATAATATAAAAAGAAAGTGGATTAATGCTGGAAAACGCGCGCGAATTTTTGAACACGCCAATCAGCGTATGCCACGACCTCGTCTTCTTCACGTGTTCCTGAAAACAAAAACATGAGGCAATGGTTTTCTATGCGTTGCTTAAGGTTAGTTTCAAGAAAATAGCGACTAGCGCTATGGTGTCCATAAATTTGGCGCGATGGGTGCTTCTACTTCGTCCAGATGCCCTGAGTACAACCATGGTGGTCTTAAGGGCTAATTTTACTTTGTTTCAAAAGCCCTAATTTCTCATTCTGCAAACCCTAGAAAGCTAACATGGTAAAATCGCGTTGAGAGCATAAAAACACAATTAAATTGTACAGTTAGCATCAGAAATCATCAATGAGTAATAATCCATAAAAAAAAATGCAATGATTATGCTTCAAAATCAAAATACGATTATGCAATTTTCTTGATGCAGTTTGCGTTCAATATACCAATTCTTGGAGTTTTGATGGTGGTTTCTGATTGGAATGTGATCAGGGGACCTTGAGGAAGCTATTGAAACAAATCTTATGCTTTGAATCGACCTAAAAAGGGTTTTTCAGATTTGAGTTTTTAGAGAATTTTTCCAAGTTTTCCAATGGCTTTCTTGCGCAATTTTCTGTGTAGCACGATTAGGTTTATGATCAAGCCTTTGTAGTGAATGCATTAGGTCAAAAATATTGATCAAATCTCTTGTAATTCATTGTTTTGAATATTTGATTTCTTAAGATCTTTTCCATATCTTTTTCACATGTTTTTGTATCAATTAGCATCCAATTAAGCCAAATCTTTCCATAATTGTACAAGCACGAAATATTGAGTTCAAAACATGCATGAAAAGATTTATTAGGTCAAGTTATATATTTTTCACATATTTAAATGATTTAAATGAATTAATATAAATAAAAATTCAAATAAATAAATAAAAAATGAGAAAATACTTCCCTTTGGGCCAAGTGGTCGTGCATATGTCATGGATGATGAATCATGGAAGAAAAATGGGCCCATTAGCATTTTTAGGTCATTTGAATCAATGTTGACTTTTCAAAATATCCAAATATTTCCCAACTTCCACAAGGCATAACTTGCTCAATTTTTAAGCTTTTCTCATGTTCTTGGACATTTTGGAAAGGTTTTTGAGTCCTCTAACCAATGCCTTTGGTCCCATGTCATATTGATTTACCAATCTTAAGTTATGTCCTTTGACTTAAAGTCCCTTTTTGTTGACTTTTGAAAATGACCTATAATGTTGAAATTGATAACTTTTTGTGAGAGCATTTCTTGGACTTGAAGTATGAAGATGAGTTGTAGGAAATGTCTTTCTCTTCAAAATGAGCTTTGGATTGAATTTTTCTGATAATCCATGTGAAAGTTATGCCCTGGTCAATTTCAGTTGACTTTTTCAGCTGTCCAAATAAGGAAACTTTTGCATCTTGATGATTTCTGAGCCAAATTTTGAGAATCATGATCAAGCATTGATCAAATAATGTTTGTGGCTTCAAAATGATATGTTGACCAAAAATTTGAACTTTTGACTGTCAAATGACCATTTTGCCCCTATAGTTGACTGTAGTGCAATTTAGGGTTTTGACTGTGCAATTTTGAGCTGAATGCCTTGAAACTTGATATGAGGATGCTTGACCATCTTTATAGGCATATGAGACTTAATTGGGCCCTTGAAAACTTCATTTTCTTGATCAGAACACAAACCCTAGTTTTGACTGTATAGGAGACCTTTGCATTGTGCAACCCTTGGGGAATTTTGCAGCTTGACTTGGCAATTTCTTGGAGAATATGGGAGGGCAAATTTTGGGGTACAACAGTTGCCCCTGTTCAATCTTCTTAGACCTGAGGATGCAGATTGGCTGACGTGCCTTTCGTAATCCGAGGGTAGAAGATGATTGGACACTAGAGTGCCCAGAAATTTGCGCTCACATGTTAGCAGTGTGATGGGAATGGGCTTATAGATGCCATTTGGAGATTGCTGGATAGGATGATGGGCTTATAGATGCCATCTGGATGCTGATCGCGTAGGAGATTCCTTAGCGAGAACCTGTATACCTGCAAAAGAACAAATGAGTACCTGACACGTTGCAGGAGCTGGTTTTCAGATGCTTGGTATAGATGTGTCCTGACTGGTTACAGGAGCTGAGTCTGGAGCTTCAAACGGCGATGAATGAACCAGGGATGGTTACTGCCTTAGCATGAATGATAAGAGAACCTTGGGTGATTTTAACTTCAACAACGCTCGTTGAGAAAAATCTTGGGTGTCTTCTACTGGGATAAGAATCAAGAAGATCTTAGGGTCGATCTGACTGAACCAGAGAAGGCCTTTGACTGGATAAGCATCAGGAAAATCTTAGGGTTGATTTAACTGAACCGGACAAGGTCTTGGAATATCTTCAACTGGATAAGCATCAGAGAGATCTTAGGGTCGATCTGACTGAACCAGAGAAGGCCTTTGACTGGATAAGCATCAGGAAAATCTTAGGGTCGATTTAACTGAACCGGTCTAGGTCTTGAAATATCTTCAACTGGATAAGCATCAGGGAGATCTTAGGGTCGATCTGACTGAACCAGAGAAGGCCTTTGACTGGATAAGCATCAGGAAAATCTTAGGGTCGATTTAACTGAACCGGTCTAGGTCTTGAAATATCTTCAACTGGATAAGCATCAGGGAGATCTTACGGTCGATCTGACTGAACCAGAGAAGGACTTTGACTGGATAAGCATCAGGAAAATCTTAGGGTCGATTTAACTGAACCGGTCTAGGTCTTGAAATGTGATTGAGAATTTAACTGCATCTTTCCTGAAAGGTAAAAGTCAGTCATATGCAATGCATGATATGGATCAAGCAATGATGTTCTCAACATAAATGAGACTTGTATGATATGATGCGTCTATGCATGTTATAATGATGTATGTGAAGTTTTATGTATGTTTTCGTCTAGGAAAGTGAATCCTTGACGGGTTCCGGGAAGTCCTAACCTGGGCTGATATTGAAGAATAGATTTTGCTTCCACTGGGGATGATAACTGCAAGAATACCGGTAGGAGAAGATGACTCCGTTTGTGGAATAAACTTGGCAAATGGAAGATTCTGCGGGGAGAAAAAAATACTCTAGCGACCATGCTGGGAAGCAATACTCTGTGGGGATAGAGATGCTTTGCTGAATGTTGATAGTAACTTGCTGAGGATGTCTTGTTGTTGGAAGTGTGAATAGACTTCGCTGGGGATAGGAAAGAACTACGTTGACGACGACCTTTCCGTGGCTTTTGGCTGAGGATAACCCAGTTATATCCTGTTAAGGAAATAACTCTTTAACTCAAGCCGGACGACGCGTTCGTGCTCTGTGAGGGGATAAGCTTCCAGAATCTACTGGGGATAAGCTTATTACTTGGGGATATGAATTCCAACTTTCCTGGGGAAACTGGATTGGACTTTTCTGGGGAGTTTTGATACGCCGGGAAGTGATTCTTTTGAATGCTGGTATACCTCCGGGGAACAATCTTTTGGCCGGGACTGCCGGGGATGCTTGTTAAGACTATATGCTGCTGGGGAAGTATTGAGATCTACGGGAGGATACTCAATTTCCTTGAGATTTGATAATTTTGCTTGGAGAAGAATGTATTGTTTTGCTGAACCACTTTCTGGGGAATTAAGATACCTGGTTGTGTTCTTCAGCTGAACCTACCTTGATACCTTGGAGGATAGAACAATTAGACTGCTCAGACAACTCTTTATTGCCCCTGTTTCTAGTGTCACCTGCAATTAATTCCTTTGTTTCGTATGCAAATATTTATGAGTTAGCAAATTATTGTCAATGCATATATCACAAATTGAACCTTGGACGTTCTTTGCAAAACCAACAGAAAAAGAAAAACACTTGGCACGTTTAATTGAAAATATATTTGTATTGATTTTGAATGGCCTGTGAATAGGCGTTTTGTATACAAGAGGCTGACGTCCTAGTAAGAGGAACGTCGCCGAACAAGAGAGTTTATACAAATTTTGTACAAAAGAAAATAAAACAGCTATGTGAAATGAATGATCCACTGGGTTTCAACTCTGCTATTGCCTTTATAACTCCGAGCGTCTCATCACTTGATGACCTTGGTTGAAGGTGAAGCTGACTGATCGATGCCGTCTGAACTTGATGTAGATACCGGATTCTGGGTGCAAAGTGATCCAATGAGACATAGTATTACGCTTTATCCCTAATTTTTGCCTGGACTGCCCTTTCGGGTTTTCAGTCCACCGGGATACCCATTTTTGCCCAAGCCGCCTTTTCAGGTTTTCGACTTGCCGGGTGTACAGATTTTTTTATTTTTCATCCCTTCATTTTGCCCGAACCCTTTTAGTTCGACGGGAAGCCCTAATTTTTGCCTAGGCATGTCAGCCTAGCGGGTCTTTTTTATGCGTAGTATCTTTTTACTATGTCTGCATTGGCGGGGTGAGGAAGGTCGTCACCATCCATATTGGTTAATATCATTGCTCCTCCTGAGAACACATGTTTAACCACAAATGGCCCTTCGTACGTAGGGGTCCATTTGCCCCTTGGATCACTCTGAGGAAGGATGATTCTCTTGATTACCAAATCCCCAACTTGATATTCCTGTGGTTTGACTTTTTTGTTAAATGCCCTGATCATCCGTTTCTGATACGTCTGACCATGACAGATAGCAGCAAGTCTCTTTTCGTCAATGAGGTTGAGTTGATCAAGTCGTGTCTGGATCCAATCATCTTCGTTCAGATTTGCATCTTTCATTATCCGGAGAGAGGGTATTTGTACTTCGATCGGCAAGACTGCCTCCATACCATAAACCAGAGTGAAAGGAGTTGCCCCGGTTGACGTCCTAGCTGAGGTTCGGTACCCATGTAGAGAGAACGGTAACATCTCGTGCCAATCTTTATAGGTCACTGTCATCTTCTGCACGATTTTCTTGATGTTCTTATTTGCTGCTTCTACAGCCCCATTCATCTTCGGTCTGTAAGGAGAAGATTTGTGGTGCTGTATCTTGAACTGTTCGCAGAGCTCAGCGATCATCTTATTGTTTAGATTGGTACCGTTGTCTGTAATAATTCGCTCAGGGACGCCGTACCGACAGATCAGGTTGTGCCGAATGAACCGTGCCACAACAGTCTTGGTTACCGTAGCATAGGACGCTGCCTCAACCCACTTCGTGAAATAATCAATCGCCACTAAGATGAAGCGATGTCCATTAGATGCCGTAGGTTTAATCTCACCGATCATGTCTATGCCCCACATTGCAAACGGCCAAGGCGCAGTCAGAACATTCAGGGGAACCGGAGGAACATGCACCTTGTCTGCATAGATCTGGCACTTGTGGCATGTCCTGGAGTGTTGGTAGCAGTCAGCTTCCATTGTGGACCAGTAATATCCTGCCCGTAGAATCTTCTTAGCCATAGTATGTCCACTGGAATGCGTACCAAAGGTCCCTTCATGTAGCTCTTCCATGATCCTTTCTGCTTCAGTCTTATCCACACAATGCAGTAAGGTTGAATCATGGTTTCGCTTGTGCAAGATGCCGTTGCTGAGGAAGAACTTGGCTGCAAACCTCCTCAGGAATTTCTTATCGTTGACAGAGGCACCTTCAGGGTATTCCTGAGTTTCCAGATATCTCTTCACTTCGTGGTACCAAGGCTTCTCAGTTACCAATTCAGTTTCGAGATCGCAACAGTATGCCGGTTCGTCCAGTTTCCAGATGATGATCCGGGGAGCCTCATTATCCCATTTGACCTTGAACATTGAAGACATTGTAGCTAACGCGTCCTCCAACTGATTCTCTTCTCTTAGAAAGTGCTCAAAGGTTATCTCTGTGAAGTGGGGGATCAGGGTCAACACACATTCTCTGTAAGGAATCAAGTTTGGATGTTTCATATCCCACTCTCCTTTGATCTGATTGATCACAAGAGCGGAATCTCCGAAGACACTTAGAAATTTGATCCTTAGGTCGATCGCAGCTTGAAGACCCATGATACACGCCTCATACTCCGCCATGTTGTTGGTACAGTTGAAACACAGCCGGGCAGTGAGTGGAGTATGAGTACCTTGAGGAGATATGATTATGGCGCCGATACCATTTCCCAAAGCATTGGAGGCTCCGTCAAAGTGCATAGACCATCGAGATCCTGGTTCAGGTCCTTCATCCGGTCCAGGTACTTCACAATCTGTTACAATCATGATGCTTTCATCTGGGAATTCGAAGTTCATTGACTGATAGTCATCTACAGCTTGATGTGCTAAGTGGTCTGCCAATACACTTCCCTTGATGGCTTTCTGGGTCGTATATTGAATGTCATATTCCGTCAAGATCATTTGCCATCTTGCAATTCTCCCAGACAGAGCAGGCTTTTCGAATATGTACTTTATAGGATCCATCTTTGAGATCAACAAGGTAGTGTGAGTCAGCATATACTGTCTTAGCCGGCGAGCAGCCCATACCAAAGCGCAGCAAGTTTTCTCAAGCAGTGAGTATCGGGTCTCACAGTCGGTAAACTTTTTGCTAAGGTAATAAATGGCATGCTCTTTTCGGCCAGACTCGTCATGCTGCCCCAGCACACACCCCATTGAGTTGTCAAGCACTGTCAGGTATAGTATCAGAGGTCTCCCTTCAACCGGTGGCATAAGGATAGGTGGTTCTTGGAGATACTCTTTGATTTTGTCAAAAGCAGCCTGACATTCATCGTTCCAACGTACTACCTGATCTTTCTTCAGCAGCTTGAAGATTGGCTCACAGGTAGCAGTCAGATGTGAGATGAAGCGAGCAATATAATTCAGGCGTCCTAAAAAGCCTCTGACTTCCTTCTCTGTCTTGGGAATTGGCATCTCTTGAATAGCTTTGACCTTAGCAGGGTCCACTTGAATACCTTTATCACTGACCACGAAGCCTAGTAATTTTCCAGATCTTACTCCGAAGGTGCATTTGTTCGGGTTCAATCTCAGTTTGTACAGTTTCAACCGGTCAAACAACTTCTGCAGATGATCTAGATGCTCTTCCTCAGTCTGGGACCTCGCGATCATGTCGTCCACATACACCTCTATCTCGTGATGGATCATGTCATGAAATAAGGCAACCATGGCACGCTGGTAGGTTGCCCCAGCATTCTTTAATCCAAATGGCATGACCTTGTAACAGAAGGTGCCCCACTGAGTAACAAATGTAGTCTTTTCCATGTCTTCAGGTGCCATCTTAATCTGATTGTAACCTGAAAAACCATCCATGAAAGAGAATACCTTGTGCTGAGCCGTATTATCAACAAGGACATCAATGTGAGGTAAGGGGAAGTCGTCTTTGGGGCTGGCCCTGTTTAGATCCCTATAGTCGACACACATTCTGACCTTACCGTCCTTCTTAGGTACCGGCACCACGTTAGCAACCCACTGAGGGTAAGAAGTAACTGCAAGGAACCCAACATCAAACTGTTTCATGACCTCGGCTTTAATCTTCTCGGACATCTCTGGACGCATCCGACGGACCTTTTGCTTAACTGGAGGGCAGTCTTCCTTAGTTGGCAAATGATGGACCACAATATCGGTGTCCAACCCGGGCATGTCTTTGTAGGACCAGGAAAAGATCTCCATATAATCATGTAACATCTTGGTTAACCGTTGCTTCACGCTGAGCTCTAGGTTGGCACCAATCTTTACCTCTTTCCTGTCTGCCTCGGTACCCAGGTTTATGGTTTCCACTGGCTCTTCATGGGGTTGAATTGCCCTCTCTTCCTGAAGCAACAGTCTAGCAAGCTCGCCAGGCACTTCGCAATCATCTTCACCTTCGTCTTCGGCTAAGTTGATCGGATTTTCGAAGTCATAATTGGCAGTAGCAGAGTTGTTATCAGTAAGATCCAAAGTGGATTGAAACCTGTATGAGTGAGTGTGTGTGTGTAAATACAGCTGTTTTGAAAATTATGTAAAGGAAAAAGAAAGACAGAAAAGGAGCACAATATTTGCAATGCGAAAAATACGTCCAAGATTTTCATTCATGATATATGAAATGACAGTTTGTATGCCCTCACAAATAGAACCACGGTGCCTCGGGTAAGACATCGGGCCATAGAGTTTATCATTGTTTATTACAAAATAACAAAACAAAGAAATTTATTACTGCGTCACAAAGGTAACAGGAGTATGATCCTTAGCAATCCAGTTGTTCAATCCGCCTTCGGTCGTCGGATAGATCCAGCTGTTGAATTCAGCTTCGTCCACTTCATGGTCTTCCCCAACAGCATTCACTCCTGAACTTTTAATAAATACCGAAGGTCTTCCGATCTTCGCTTTCCTCATGGCTTTCTGACCTTCTATGGTAAAACCCAGCCCAAGTTTATCAGTCTTCTGAGTAAAGTCTGGAAGTCTGCCCCAGTTGGTATTTTCACTCTTCTGTACCACAGCCCGGGCATCCTTTAGGGAGGCCATCTTCAAAGGACCACTTTCTTTTGTTGCTGTTTCTGCTGCAATTGGAAACACCTCCTCGAAATGCTGAAAGGGGGTTTCGATAAACTCCCCATCCATCTCAATGTACCTGAAGGAGTTCAGGTGGCTCACCATATATTCCTCCTCTCCTTGCACAGTGACAATCTTCCCTCTGACGGGGTACTTCAGCTTCTGATGCAAGGTAGAGGTCACTGCCCCAGCCTTATGTATCCAGGGTCGACCCAGCAGACAAGAGTAAGATGGACGGATGTCCATCACATAAAAAGTGGAGTCGAACACCTGAGAGCCCACCCGAATCGGAATGTCAACTTCTCCATGGACCATCCTCTTTGAACCATCAAAGGCCCTGACGATGATGTTGCTGGGTTTTAATTCCAGTCCTTCACAATCTAGACGGTCCAAAGCCTTCTTAGGGAGCACATTCAAAGATGACCCAGTATCCACCAACACATGTGCCAAGGTAGTGCCCCTGCATTCAATAGAGACATGCAGAGCATCATTATGGTCTCTTCCCTTTGCGGTCAAGTCAGCATCTGAGAAACCCAAGCCATTATCTGCCGTTAGATTTGCCACGCAATCAGTGAACTGGACTGCAGAGGTTTCATGTGGCACATGGGCCGTCTTGAGGAATGAGATTAGGGCCTTAGCATGGGCCTCAGAGCACAGCAATAAAGAGAGCATGGAGATCTTGGAGGGCGTATGCCCCAACTGTTCCACAACATTAAAATCGCTCTTCTTTATGATCTTCAGAATCTCCTCCATCTCTTGTGGGGAGGACTCAGCAGCTATGGGTACGGGTGCTTCCATCTGGGCAGGCTCAACTTCAATTCCCTTACCCTGAGCATTGGATGACTCGGCAGCAGGAGAAACAATCGGATCAGCAGCAGGAACATGTATACTTGCAGGGGTTATGAGGAGTGGTCTTCGGACAGCAGGCGGTGCAATGTCAGGCGAGAAGAGCCTGCCACTGCGGGTAACTTTGGTTGGGCCAGTGATGTCACAAATGCTGGCGCCAGCGTTGAGCTCTTGTTTAATCCCGTTTACATATACATCTGCCCCATAATGCCAGGGGACAGCTTTGTCAGATACATAGGGCAGGGGCCCTGGAACAGTGATAATAACAGGCGCAACAGTCATGATTTGGACGGGCTTCTTCGGGAGAGCCGTGACCGGATTACTGAAGATAGTCACCACAGAAACTTCTTCCACTGGAACAAACCGAACAACAGACTTCTTGAATAGAATCTCCTTGCTATCCATTAAGCTTTGGATGCCTAACTTTAGCAAGGGACAACCAGATGGGGACACAACACAGAACAGGCAACCCTCACTACAACCCGGAAATAAACCGGCCTGCAGTAGGTTCTTCTTGACAATCTTTAGAGGAGTGGCTAGATCATCCACAGAAACAGCATAAACGTCTTCATCAACAGCATTTACCCCATGTTGAGGCATAGGGGCAGTAACTACATTTGGCTTCGCAGGCACTTCGAATTGTATCTCCTTTGCGTCGATAAGGTCTTGCACCTTATTTTTTAACGCCCAACAGTCATCAGTAGAGTGCCCCGGGCTATCTGAGTGGTAAGCACAACGAGCATTCGGGTTGTACTTTGGGGATGCAGTATTTGGAAACTTCGGCGCCTCCCTGACAGTCACTAAATTGGTTGAGAGCAACTGTGGCAGGATTTGCGACAAAGTCATGCTTAAGCGGGTGAATTCTCTCCGGGGCCTTTCAAACTTCTGAGGATTGTTTGGCCGGGGAGCGGCAGCAGGCTTAGCAATCATTACCGCACTGACAGATTGGCGGTGCTCATGTCTCTCTGATTTCCTAGAACCATATACGGCACTAGACTCCTTCTTGAAGGGTTTCTTCTCAGAACTAGATGATGCACCCTTCGGAATTTTTCCAGACTTTAACCTCGCTTCAATCCTCTCTCCAGTCAAGATTAGGTCAGTGAACCCAGCAGAAGAATTCCCAATGAGGTGGTTGAAGAATGGACCAGATAGGGTCCCCAAGAACATGTCCACCAGCTCCCGATCAGTCAATGGTGGCTGCACCCTGCCAGCCAGGTCTCTCCACTTCTGAGCGTACTCCTTAAAACCTTCGCTTGCACCTAACGACATACCCTGAAGTTGGGTACGTGTGGGGGCAAGGTCGACATTATATTGATACTGCTTGTAGAAAGCATTAGCCAACTCCTCCCAGTTACGAACTTTGGTCCCATCCAGCTGATAGATCCATTCGAGGTGAGTCCCTGAAAGACTTTCCTGGAAGAAGTGGATCCATAAATTCTTATCCGCAGAGTACGGCTGAATTTTCCGAACATAGGACCTCAGATGCAGCTTGGGACAAGACGCCACGTCATACTTAGAGAAGGAGGGTGCTTTGAACTTGTGCGGGATGATCACACCAGTTGACAAACCCAGATCTCCG
Organism: Vicia faba; assembly: GCA_948472305.1. Lineage (NCBI taxonomy): Eukaryota > Viridiplantae > Streptophyta > Magnoliopsida > Fabales > Fabaceae > Vicia > Vicia faba. Next base: position 1,462,013,787 of record OX451739.1, on the reverse strand, counting down.
AAATCCAGCCCAGGTACCTGTTGAACCTCCATAGCCTTCAACCTGTCTTCCAGTTGCTTGTATCTGTCATCTGCAGGAGGGTACTGCTCTTCATCAAAATTTGTCTCGTTGTCGAAGACTACCGGACTAGGAACCCTTGCTTCTGCCTGAGGAGAATTCTTGTCAACAGAAGAACCAGCCTCTTCTTGTTGCAGAGTATTGTTAAACCTTCGGCCCGAGTTGAACAGAACAGTTCTTCTCTTCTTCTTCTTCTCCTTCTTCAGGAGCATAGCCTTTAGTTCTTCTTGGCCTTTAGCTAGACCCTTGATTAATTCTTGAAACTGCATATTCTGCGCCTGAAGAGCCTTGATTGATGTCTCGGTTGATGCGGAGTCGGTATTCATGATGCTGAAATAAACAGCGAAGAACTGTAAGCAACCTGAAAAGGGGAAAAACCTGCTATGCACATGATGTATGAAATGCGTATGCAATGCATTCAAGGGTTCGAAAGTTCAAATTTGTTGTAGACAAAAAGGAGCACACGTTATCCTTAAAGAAATCATTGTTTAATACATCAAGGCCTCATGGGCAAAAGTACAAAAATCAAATCAATCCCAAAATACACTGCGCATCCTCTTTGGAGCTATGTAAGTGTTGAGGTTCCTCTCCTCATGCAACAGACGAGTGAGCTCCAAGACCTTCTTTTCACTGGCATGCAGACTAGTCTCAAGAGAATTCCTTTCCTCCTTAAGCTGGATCCAGCTCTTCTGCATCTCTTCCCAGGATGTGGGCATATCAAGGTGCTGAATAGTGTAGGACACTTCCCCTTCCAAGACTGGTTCTTTGATTACCGGGAGCATATGAGGGTAAGGCATTACTAACTTCTGGGAGCGGGCTCGTATCCACTTGAGATAAGGTTCCAACGGGATGGAATTCCTATGCCCCTGTGTCTTGCTATCTATCCTACTGGGCATCCTCCAAGCTCTGATAAATCTCTGGCGAAGTCCTTGAGTATCGTTGTCGAAGTCAAAAGCTATGTCAGGAATTAACATGTCATGAGGACCATCCCTCCGAGCATAACCAAACTGTCTCCAAGCCAAGCATGGGCTATAAGTAATACCTCCTCTGATTCCAAGTAAAGGAACATTAGGGTACTCCCCGCAATGATCAATGATAGTGACATCTCCTCTGGACCTAGGGCACCAATGTATATCTGCATGTGTAAGAGTCATCAACCGTTGTGACCATCTCAAACCCCGCTCATTCTTCAAGACTGATTGTGGAAGGTGCGAAATAAACCACCTTCCCAGTAGAGGAGTGCAACACATAAGGACACCTCTTTTTCTCATGGTTCGAGTGTAACATGAGTGAAGGATGTCCCCCAGCAATGTAGGTATGGGATTCCTGGACATAAAGATCTGGACAGCACTGATATCAACAAGCTGATCTGGGTTAGGGAACAACACCAAACCATAGACAAGGAGGGCCACAATCTCTTCAAAAGCTTGCAAGTCAAGGGAGTTCCAACATTCATGGGCCTTTTCAAACAGAAACCTGGCTAAGAACCCTTTGATACCACTCCTAACTTCCCAATGTCCCTTGAGGTCAGATGACTGTAGGTGCAAGGCTTTAGCAATCTCTTCAAGCTTAGGTTCCTTTTCTGTACTGTTGAAGGGTAGCTGATCAAGGATAGGGATCTTCAGGAGCCGGGAGAACTCCTCCAATGTAGGTACCAACTGATAATCCAAGAAGGTAAAACAGTGATGCAGAGGATCAAAGAATTGGAACAGGACCTTTATCATATCTTCCTCAATGTTGGTGTTGACCAAGCTGATGAGGCTTCCATGCCTTTCACTGAATGAAGAGTTCTCGGGAATCCTGGATATAAGTTCCTTAAGCTGAGGAGGGATCCTTACAAGATTGATTTGAATTGTCTTTCTACGAACAGTTTCCATGTCCTACAAAACAAGAACAAAGATGAAAATCCGAACCCCTGAAATGGTTAGTCAATGCATATGATGCTGGATGATGTCATGATGCTATGATTAAACAACCACAGATATTTACAAAGACAAACATGTAAGGCACACAAGGCACACAAGACAAGCCCTTAAGGTTTAAGGCCAGCATGGGGTCTGGGTAGTACCCTCTTGAAGTTGGTGGGTTCAACCTGTCCTAATCAAAGTAACCGGGTTCTAAGGTTCCCAATATCACGGGATTGCTTTCATTGTTCATCGTTTCGATTTAGCCACTGAACTGGCGACCGAAATATTCCAGGAAAGCAACCCTCAATTGAGTGTAGTATCGAGTATCAACCAACCTCGGACTGCACCAAAGTCAGTTATCTCACTACCCTAAAGAGGCCAAGATAGTTCAATTAAGGTTCCTAAGGTCTGTTGATGCTTCATGACACCACGCGGAGGCCCCGTACTCTCCTTGACTGAACTCAAGGGTTACCGGTACACACCAAAATGCCACATCAACGTAGCAGACTGTTTCAACCATGTCGGTATACCCCGCACAGTTCCCTCACAGCCTTGTTGCTACTTTCTAGGAAAGGTATCCCCCAGATCCGGGTTAGGATCTATAGAACTCCCAAGCAACCCACAATAATAAAGCAAACAAAGAAGACAATTGAAAACATAGTTATGACCTAGCCCTAAGGTACACCTCACTTTAAGTTTATCCCCAGCAGAGTCGCCAGTTCTGTGATCGGTGGATCTGGAACTGACTGTTTAACGCTGGTTCGCGAAATGTCGTGGAAGCAAGAGTCGCCACCGTCTTTTATTTTCTCCAAATGGAAAGGACAAAAGCACAGAAAAATTCCTTAAAGAGATTGCTCTCGGTTCGGGAGGTAGGTTATAGAAAGGGAAGGTGTTAGCACCCTTTCTATCCATGGTTATCCATGGGCTCTTAGGTACTTGCTCATTGTGTTTTCAAAAGTGTTTGCTTTTCAATTGTGGGTTTTTTTTAAAAAAGTTTCTTTGAAAATTTCAGTTCGACTCTTGTGTCAGAGTGTTTGAAAAATTGCTTTGAAAGCTTTTGAAAAGGTGTCGGTGTGAAAAGTATTTTTGAATTTGTTTTGAATTTAGAGCAAGTATCTACGAGAACCTACCCACCCTAAGGAATTCGTCTGTGTAAATGTCCTTTAACGTAGTGCCATCCCACCATTGAGAGGTAGGTAGCACCACCGTTGGAGGTGTTCGGGTCAATTCGAGTTTGGGACATGGTGATCACCAGAGCAATGGGAAGACACCTTAGAAGCTACCCTCATGCCAGGTTCCCGGATCATGAGGACTTACTAAGACATCCTCTACTCGACGATCACCTTTCGAGGCAAGGCAACAGTGAGGCGTACCCTAGGGGTGGTGTGTGATTTGTGTGTCAGATTCAGATATTTGTCTTGTTCATGTTATTGGCGTTCTACGCTTGATTTTATTTAAGGCCATACATTCTTTCATGCTTTTTTTGTTAACAGTTAAAAATATTTGCGGAAAAGTAAATTCTAAGCTATTACAAATGGTGCGGGTCCACATCGCCAAAATTAAACCGGACCCGATTTGACAGAAAATAAAGAATTAAAAGAATTAAAAAGTGCGAGAAGTAAATGTTACAAAGCTTCGGGAGAGATACATAATTATTTAAGCGGAAAAAGAAATAAGTATGCGAAATTAAACAATTAAAAATATGGGCGTTGGACCCTTTCGCAAAAATTAAAATTAATAAGGAATTAAAATTAAAATTTAAAAGAAAATTTTTTTTGGTATTTTTATGTTTTTTAAGATTTAATAGAAAAAGAATTAATTAAAATTAAAATTGAAGGCAAACCCTAATTCTATTTATTTTTAAATTTATTAAGAAAAATGTTGAAGTTTTTTTTTTAACCTAAATGAAACCCTAATTAATTTATGTACAATTTAATTATAAAAATAAATAAATAGATAATATTATGGTAAAAAGGAAAATTAAAAGGAATAAAAATCATCAATTAAACCTAGTTCTACATTTTTTAGACTTTTTGATGAAAAGAATTAATATTACAAACCCTAATTTAAACTAAGTTTATTTACATGCATTTATTTATGAAAATATTAGAAATAAAAATTATTTATTATATTTTTTGTCTTTTCTGGTTTTTAGGTATTTTTTGTATTATGTAAAAATAATTAATTAAATCAAAACAATAAAGAAAATAAAATCATAATTGAAAATAAAATATAAGGAAAATGTAGAAAATTGCAAACCAGGGGGGGTATCAGTCCCAAATTAGGAGGTGTAATTATGCAATCCTGGCCCAATAACCTTGATCCATTTGACTTTTTTGAACAGCATGTAGCAACGTTGACCTGGGCATAGCGTGCTCTATGAATCTTGAGCCTTTGATTTGGATCTCTTGGACGTGTGTACACTTGGATCTGGAGGATGTATGGTATACTATAACGCTTATGCTGCATGGGAATTGTTATTGCAAAATAATATAAGAAACTATACAGACCTGGGGCTCGAACCCAGGTCTTGGACGTCAATGCAATGAGCGCTTGCCAGCTGAGCCATGTCAACATATTTGTTATATAATAAGCAAACAAATAATATAAAAAGAAAGTGGATTAATGCTGGAAAACGCGCGCGAATTTTTGAACACGCCAATCAGCGTATGCCACGACCTCGTCTTCTTCACGTGTTCCTGAAAACAAAAACATGAGGCAACGGTTTTCTATGCGTTGCTTAAGGTTAGTTTCAAGAAAATAGCGACTAGCGCTATGGTGTCCATAAATTTGGCGCGATGGGTGCTTCTACTTCGTCCAGATGCCCTGGGTACAACCATGGTGGTCTTAAGGGCTAATTTTACTTTGTTTCAAAAGCCCTAATTTCTCATCCTGCAAACCCTAGAAAGCTAACATGGTAAAATCGCGTTGAGAGCACAAAAACACAATTAAATTGTACAGTTAGCATCAGAAATCATCAATGAGTAATAATCCATAAAAAAAATGCAATGATTATGCTTCAAAATCAAAATACGATTATGCAATTTTCTTGATGCAGTTTGCGTTCAATATACCAATTCTTGGAGTTTTGATGGTGGTTTCTGATTGGAATGTGATCAGGGGACCTTGAGGAAGCTATTGAAACAAATCTTATGCTTTGAATCGACCTAAAAAGGGTTTTTCAGATTTGAGTTTTTAGAGAATTTTTCCAAGTTTTCCAATGGCTTTCTTGCGCAGTTTTCTGTGTAGCACGATTAGGTTTATGATCAAGCCTTTGTAGTGAATGCATTAGGTCAAAAATATTGATCAAATCTCTTGTAATTCATTGTTTTGAATATTTGATTTCTTAAGATCTTTTCCATATCTTTTTCACATGTTTTTGTATCAATTAGCATCCAATTAAGCCAAATCTTTCCATAATTGTACAAGCACGAAATATTGAGTTCAAAACATGCATGAAAAGATTTATTAGGTCAAGTTATATATTTTTCACATATTTAAATGATTTAAATGAATTAATATAAATAAAAATTCAAATAAATAAATAAAAAATGAGAAAATACTTCCCTTTGGGCCAAGTGGTCGTGCATATGTCATGGATGATGAATCATGGAAGAAAAATGGGCCCATTAGCATTTTTAGGTCATTTGAATCAATGTTGACTTTTCAAAATATCCAAAAATTTCCCAACTTCCACAAGGCATAACTTGCTCAATTTTTAAGCTTTTCTCATGTTCTTGGACATTTTGGAAAGGTTTTTGAGTCCTCTAACCAATGCCTTTGGTCCCATGTCATTTTGATTTACCAATCTTAAGTTATGGCCTTTGACTTAAAGTCCCTTTTTGTTGACTTTTGAAAATGACCTATAATGTTGAAATTGATAACTTTTTGTGAGAGCATTTCTTGTACTTGAAGTATGAAGATCAGTTGTAGGAAATTTCTTTCTCTTCAAAATGAGCTTTGGATGGAATTTATCTGATAATCCATGTGAAAGTTATGCCCTGGTCAATTTCAGTTGACTTTTTCAACTGTCCAAATAAGGAAACTTTTGCATCTTGATGATTTCTGAGCCAAATTTTGAGAATCATGATCAAGCATTGATCAAATGATGTTTGTGGCTTCAAAATGATATGTTGACCAAAAATTTGAACTTTTGACTGTCAAATGACCATTTTGCCCCTACAGTTGACTGTAGTGCAATTTAGGGTTTTGACTGTGCAATTTTGAGCTGAATGCCTTGAAACTTGATATGAGGATGCTTGACCATCTTTATAGGCATATTAGACTTAATTGGGCCCTTGAAAACTTCATTTTCTTGATCAGAACACAAACCCTAGTTTTGATTGTATAGGAGACCTTTGCATTGTGCAACCCTTGGGGAATTTTGCAGCTTGACTTGGCAATTTCTTGGAGAATATGGGAGGGCAAATTTTGGGGTACAACACATGGCAACCACAACCACTTCCAAATATTGAGAATTGAGGGAGATATGCACTTGTGATGAAGAAATCAAAGACTTGTCCAATTAGATCAAACTTCTCCAATCAACCCTTACATCTTTGGACTATCTTTGACAACTTGAGGCATAATTGATCATAATAGAATTTTTCATGATATTAATTTAAAACATCTTCAATGATGATGTTTAAATCTCAATGAAGCTTTGATGAAGAAGACATGAAATAAACTCATGAACCTGTAGATCAGCTTGATGGGATGTGTTGTGCTTTCACCTATAATATCATCAATTAGGGAAAACATTTATTGTATTTATTAGTTAAAAGTTAATCAATACAAAACATTAATGATCACAAAATACAAGTCAAGGTGCTTGGTGATTTCCCATGAGCAAAGCTAAAGATAAGGAGAAGAACCAAACCCTAGTATGATCTTGTTGTGATTGAGTTGATATGATATGATATGATAGAGGAATCTTAGGGGTAAAAATCAGGATACAACACCTATTAGCATACATCTAACAATTATATATATATAGGTCATAAAGTATAAGTGCGGAAAAGTAAAGTTCTACGCTATTACAGGGCCTTGGAGAAGTTATATGATAATGAAATTGTGCGGGAATTTAAATTAGGTTATTAAAAAATTTGTACATCATATACAATTTGTCTAATAAAATAAATAGAAAAATAAAATAAAATGTTAGTAAATTACTTTTAATGTCCTAATATCTAAAATAATAGAAATTAATTTGTGTATTTTTGGTTTGATTTTATATGTTAATAACAATAAAAAAAACCTAATGTCTAATTTTAATTACAAATTAATTAATTAAAAAAAACCTAAATCTAATTAATTAAATTAAAATTTATGTAAAAATAAATAAATAAATTGATTTACAACCTAAAACTCATTTTTGTTATTTTTTTCTGATTTAATATTGGTTAAAAGAATTAATGGAAAAAATTAAGAAAAGAAAAATAAGGAAATAGGAAGAGGTTTAAAATAAGGTAAAAAATAAATGTTAGCGTTGGGGCTTAAACCCACGCCCTTCCCTTTACCAGACTTCACTCTTTCCATCTGAACCATCTGTGTTTTGTGTTATTGAAATACAAATTAATTCATATAAAATAAAATGAAAATTCAAACATTATCACAAAAAAAAATGTACGTGCCTTTTATCTTTTGAATAAGCTAATTAGGATGAACCATTTTGCCACGCATGCCCTTAAACGAGTCCAACCACCCCTCACGGTGGTCAACTCTATCTTCTCCGGTGAGCCAAAAATGGAACCTGCGAAATACAAAAATTTGAAACAAAGGAAAGACCATATCCACCTAATTCGGACATTGTGAATTCAATGGTGGTGTCCATTTGTCCTGAAATTACCTTTATACAAAGATACAAGCAAACAAAAGCTTCATGCCCTAACAATGGAAATTCTCATTCTCTGCGTTAGAGCATGCATGTAAGGTTTTAAACTTGTTCTAAATAATCATGTTAAGCGATCTGGATTGTTAGAATCAGTTAACAATGCGTATAAATTGAAATACGAATAATAATAAAACAAAGTAAACCAGACATGGCATGTATGCAAGTTTTAGATACAAATGGGCATGGAAAGTTACCTATTCTTACCTTGGAGATGTTCTGGAAGTGATTTGAGGTGGTGGTTTTGACTGAATCAAGCTGGAACTTAAGATTCAATGGTGCACCTTCTTTGAAATAAATTTTTTGACTTAACCCTAGTTCTTGTGGATGCCAATTCGTCCTTTAGGTCTGATGTTGTTGAGTATATATAGAGGATCATATTAGGGTAACATAGATGGAAGGAAATCATATGGAGTTAAGTGTGAATAAAATATGATAAAACATCTTTTCATGTTTCCAAATTTGAAGATTCCTTTCCAAATTCATCTCACGCGGTTTTGGTAGGTTGGATATGTGATCTTGGGCCTCAAATCTAATCCAAAACCAAGCCCACATGCCTTGGTCCATCATTTGTTATTTTATTTAATTTATTTTGTAATTAATTGAATAAAAATCAAAATAAATATAAATAAAAATTATGGTAAGGCATGAATGAGTTTAGGAGTCCTCTATAAGGTCATGAGCATGTTTAGACCTTAAAGGATAGGTCCACTAGTCCAAACTTTCAAGTTTGCTCAATTTTCACTTCATGCATTTCCTCTAAAATTTCCCAACTTGTGCAACTCATAACTTGCTCAAATATTATCATATGAATGTGATCTTTGACTTTTTGGAAACCTCAAGATGTCTCTTACAACTTTCATGTTGGTCATTTTTTCATTTTAAGTTTTAAAATTTTGAAAATTTCCTTGACAAAAAATGTCTTTTTGTTGACTTTTAAAATGACCTATAATGTTTTGGCTCATATCTCTCAAATGAAGCATATTTGGACTTGAGCTTAGAGAAACAAAGTTATAGAGAATTAAGTTTCCATAAAAATGGGATTTAGTTGAAAATTTTATGATGAAGCATGTGAAAGTTATGCTTGGTCAAAGTTCAGTTGACTTCTCCTAAAGAATACCCTATTTTAGTAACTTTTGACTTTTTATGGATCTTGAGTTTTATTGATGAATCATGATCAACCCTTGATCAAATTATGAATGTGGCTTCAAAATATTTATGTTGACCAAAAATCTTGAGTTTTGACTGTATATTGACCATAATTGACTTTTTGTCTAATATAGCTGATTTTCAATCATGTGAGCAATTGACTGAACAAACTTGTTATGCAAGGCATGAAACTGGTCATGAGGGTACCTTGAAGCCTATGAGGAACTATGGAATCCGCTTGAGGAATTTTAAGATCAATTTTCTTTGAGAAACACAAAACCCTAGTTGTAGGTCAATTGCTTAGGAGAAAGGCTTGTATGCTCAAACCCTTGAGTACTCTTGAGCAATTGAGAACTCTAGGAGCATGAGAAGGTGTCTTAAATCAATTGTCTTAAAAAATGGGAGGGCAAATTTTGGGGTATAACAACCGCAAAGCGTTTGCGACATTATTTGTTGAATTGTACTACTTTGTTGATATATAAAATGGATCAAATTAAGTATATCTTTGAAAAGCCTTCTCTTACTGGAAGAATTTTCCATTGGAAAATGCTATTGTCTGAATATGGTATTGAATACCTTACACAGAAAGCTATTAAAGGCAGTATGTTGGCAGAGTACCTTTCTCACCAACCAATTAATGATTATCAGACTTTTAATTTTGAATTTCCTGATGAGGATATGATGTATTTGAAAATTAAAGATTGTTATTAGCCTTTTCTTGAGGAAGGTCCTGATCTTGAATCTCAGTGAGTTATGGTGTTTGATGGAGCTGTAAATGCTTATAGAAGGGGAATTGGTGTTGTGATTATCACTCCCCATGGGTCTCATATCCCTTTCACTGCAAAGTTGACATTTAATTGTACCAATAACATGGCGGAGTATGAAGCTTGTATCTCAGATCTTGAAGAGGATATGGATCTCAGAATAAAATTCTTGATGTATATGGTGATTCAACTTTGGTAATAAATCAGATTAAAGGAGAATGGGAGACTCATCACACCGGCTTGATTCTCTACAAAGATTATGCAAGAAGATTATTATCTATCTTCAATAAAGTTGAATTATATCATATTCCCCGAGATGAGAATCAGATGGAACATGCTTTAGCCACTTTGGCTTCCATGTATTAAGTGAATTCTTCGAACGATGCACCTGAAATAACAGTTCAGCGTCTTGATAGACTAGCTCATATGCTTACCACGAAGACAACGTTAGATGTTAAACCTTGGTATTATGATATCAAGTTTTTCCTCCAGATTCAAGAATACCTGGTTGGTGCGTCAAACAAAGATAAGAAAACTTTAACAAGGTTGGCAGGTAGCTTTTTCCTCAATGAAGATATGTTATACAAGACAAAATATAACATGGTCTTGCTTAGATGCGTGGTTAGAGACAAATCAGACATGTTGATGCATGAGATCCATGAAGGTTCCTTTGGTACCCATGCCAATGGACATTCTATGGAAAATAAGATGCTTAGGACAGGTTACTATTGGCTAACAATGGAATCCGACTGTTATAAATTTGCGAAGAAATACTATAAGTGTAAGATTTATGCTGAAAAGATTCATGTGCCTCTGACACTTCTCAATGTTATTTTCTCCCCTTGGCCTTTCTCTATGTGGGGTACTGGTATGACCGGGATGATTGTACCCAAGGCATCAAATGGACATCATTTCATTATAGTGGAAATTGAATATTTCACAAAATGGGTGGAATCAGCTTCTTATGCTAATGTTACCAAGAAGGTGGTAGTGTCGTTTATTAAGAATAATCTTATCTGTCAATATGGTGTGCCAAGCAGGATTATCACTGATAACGGTTCGAATTTGAATAATAAAATGATGGCAGATCTTTGTGAATATTTCAAGATTTCCAATCACAACTCATTTCATTACAGGCCTAAGATGAATGGGGTTGTTGATGTAGGATCAAGCGCTTACCACTGATCTAAAAGCAATTGCTTGTAGCCAAGGTGCTACTCTATTTCCTTATAGAGAATCTAACAAGGGGCCTACCTGGCCCACCTAACACACCTGTGTAGGCGCTCATGGGGGGATGTTAAGCCCTTCGAATCCCTAAGGTTGACGCTGGATATTTTAATCCAACAATCTCCCCCGGTGTCAGCCGGGAGGATTCGAACCCATGATCTTGCTCTGATACCACTTGTAGGATCAAGCGCTTACCACTGAGCTAAAAGCAATTGCTTGTAGCCAAGGTGCTACTCTATTTCCTTATAGAGAATCTAACAAGGGGCCTACCTGGCCCACCTAACACGCCTGTGTAGGCACTCATGGGGGGATGTTAAGCCCTTCGAATCCCTAAGGTTGACGCTGAATATTTTAATCCAACAGTTGAAGCTGCTAATAAGAATATTAAAAATATTATCTAGAAGATGGTTGTTACCTATAAGGACTAGCATGAGATACATCCTTTTGCTTTGCATAGGTATCGTACATCAATCTGAACTTCAACAGGGGCAACCCCTTTCTTTGTTGTTTATGGAATGGAAGTAGAGCTCCCGACAGAGGTTGAAATTCCTTCTCTTTACATTTTATAATGGAAACTAAGTTGTCAGAGACTGAATGGGTTCAGAACATGTTTGACCAGTTGAATTTAATTAAAGAAAAGAGAATGACGACATTGTGTCATGGTTACTTATATCAGAAAAGAATGAAGAAAGCTTTTGATGAGATGGTCAAGCCTCGTGAATTCAGATAAGGCAACCTCGTGCTTAGAAATATTATGTCTTTTAATGTTTATTCTAGAGGCAAGTGGACTCCTAATTACTAAGGCCCGTATGTTGTCAAGAAAGCCTTCTCTGGCAGTGCATTGATTATTGAAACTATGGATCATGAGGAGTTCCCACGTCCAATGATTGCTGATGCAGTTAAGAAATAATTTGCTTAAAGAAACAAAAGAACTTCTTGCTAACTTGAAAACCCGAAAAGGGCGGAATAGGAAAAAATGAACGTCTTGGTAGGCTGAAAACCTGAAAGGGCGGTCTAGGAAAAAGTTAGAGACATAAACAGATTAATTTTCCTAGTAGGTTGAATACCTGTAAGGGAAACCTAGGAAATAGTTAGGGATTTCTTGGAAAGTAACTTCATTGGATAAGACTTGATCATAGAAGCAAAAAATCTTCTTGGATTCTCATCACTTTTCATCTAAAGCCTATGCAAAGGAATTCAAAGTTGTTAGAGAGAATAGTGGTCATCATAGTTCAAAATATATTTTCCATGTATTTACCATATTCCAAACTTTGTAATCATCTATGGAGTCACGCCATTTGCAGACTATCATTCTATTAATAAAGTTTGAGCCTTTATCCAATTCTTTACAATTCTTATTTTATTATGTTTACAATATTTTCATTTATTATTGAGAATAATTTTCAAAACAAAAAGACTTAATAATAAAACATTTTTTTTTAAAAAGAATTTTCATATTACTTTTTACTTCGATTTTGTGAATCAAGAGGACAAAAGTAGTGGTTCTGAGGATGAATGAACTCCAGAATCTTGAAAAGTTTTCTCCCATAAGTACTCTCAGTTTATTCCTACTGGAAGGAGAATGATTTTCTTGCGTTGGTACTCAGAGGTGTTGGGTTTTTAATCCCATGTTCCCCAGTTAAGTCTTGATTCAATTTTCTCCGACTGAGTGTGATTCCATTCCCTAGCCAGGTGGTGGTTAAGAAGAGATTATATAGTTATGAAGCCTTTGCTCATTTGTTGGTTTCTTCTTCCCTGGGTGTTGAGAATTGATGTAGAATCTCTTGAAGAGAATTGCTCTGTCCAATAGTGAAATTGTGGTTGTTGTGTGCTTCCTAAGTAGTCAGACAAGGGGAATATCTTTTCTAAGAACTTTTCAGATAGTTGTCAATGTTTTGGGTCTTCTCTCACCATGTGTCTAGTATTGATTTAAAATCCCTACAATTTTTACTTCTTGTTGTGATTTTAACTTCTTAACTTCCCAGATGAACCAAGGATGATGTTTCCTTTTAAAGTTGTTATCCCCATGAAGTTCCTTTCATATTCCTTAGTAAAGTTAGTACATCATCCCCAATTGAACTCTAGATGATGTGGCATTGTCTTCCCTAGAGAAGTTTGTATGATATTCCCCAATGAAGCCTTGAGAAGTTTATTATATCCCTCCAAATTTATTTGTTTTTTTTCTATCAGATTATGTTTTGATTGTTTTCAAGCCATGTTTCTTCCCAGTGAAGCTAAGCCTTGAAGTAGGACTTTTTTTCCTTAATTTGTGCTTACTCTCTTATGGAATTTCCCATCTTGGATGTGATTCGGCCGAGTGTTGTCTTTACCCAAGTTTGTTTTGTCTGGTTATCCCTATTGTAGTATGTCTGTTTTATTGGCATATACATGACAAAATTCATACATACATTCATCACGCATAGTTGAATTAAAATCCATTGCTCATTTGCATTCATTGATGTTTTTGTTGATATTTTATCCTCTTTGCAGAGTTATTTTATTCTCTTTCCAATAAAATATTAACCTTAAGAATAAAGTGTATATTCTTTCAATTTCCCCACTGAGTTATCCCACATGGAAGAATTTTGCTTTAGCCTTCCTACCCATCTCATTACCTGGATATAATTGATCCCCATTTGAGCTTATTCCTTATTGAGTGGTGGCTTGGTTGACAGTTTCACTCTGGTTTGTTCCTGGTTTGAATTTTGGTCTCCAGCAGCGATGTTATTCTGATATCTCTAGACTGTGAAACTTAGATTTAGAATATGAATTTATTTTGCACGTAAGGACTTTATCTCTTCAGCAGGAATGGGTTGGCATTCCCCCAGGAAGTCAAAATTCATTTGACAGTAGTGTTATTGAAATCCTTCTCATAACAGCAAGTGAAGATCTCTTTATTTGAGCAACATTTATTACCCCATTATGTTTGTTAGTGCTATAGAAGATGTTTTTACTCTGATGAATGGTAGTCTCTTCGTTATACGAGATAGTTTGTTGTTGAGGTTAGCTATACTCCAACGGATGAATGGTCTTTTCAATATGCCAAAGACAGTTTGTTGAAAGATATTTACTGCAATTATTACCCATTTCAAGTGATATCATGATCAAAGAAGAAATTGTTACCATTCTCGGTGAAATCCAGAAGTTGGTAAAATTTGTTCCCCTTTCCAGGCAGAATGCCTTGGTTAAAGAATGATTTGAGACCCATTTTAGGTGGAATGCCATAATTTTGGGAAAATTATTATTGTTTTACGTTTTTTCTACCTTTATCCTTGAGTTGGTAGTTCACCATCATTTGTTAGTCAGTATTTACCTCTTTCTCCTCATTGGACTTTACCCCAATAAAGTCGAGTTGTTCCCAGTCATAAGCATTAATGTCAACCAATTGTTTCCAGTCATAAGCATTAATGTCAACCATTTGTTCTCAGTCATAAGTATTGCTGTCAATTATTTATTCCCAGTCATAAGTATTGATGTCAACCATTTGTCCCCAATCATAAGTACTGATGTTAATCATTTGTTCCCACTCATAAGTATTGATGTTTACCATCACCCCTGGGTCAGTATTATCTTACTTTTTCTACCTTCAACCATAAGTTGGTAGTTTACTATTCCCCTATGAATTGGAATTGCTCTCTTTTTTTTCTACCTGCTCATTATGTTTGAAGGTTTGAAGAAAACAAAAGAAAGGGGGTTTAAATTGGGTTTTCCTTTCTTGAATAACTTTTGCTTCTAGGAATTATTTCGTTTGAACAACGTTTTTTGAATTTTACTTCTAATTAATACTTCTAATTAAGTTGAGAAAACATAAAATCTAAAGTATAAGCAAAAGTAAATAACACGCGATATATCCTGGTTCACTTGAGAAACCCCAAAGTTAGTCCTGTCCACCCTTCCGAGGTGATTTCGCCTTGAACTCAATGACTTAATCCACTATAATCAATCTGATTACAATCACACGGGCAACTGTTAGTGACTAACATCCAATGACGCATTCAGGGATCTATACTGGATATTACGCTCATTGACCCAATAGAATCGATTCACTAGAATTTCCTACCAGGATTTCCTTCCAATGATATCCACCAGTGATCTCACAAAGATAACCTTCACTCAGTCCCCTTTGAGATTTGACTATCAATTGACCCAATAGAATCCACTACAAGGATTTCATCTATGATGGCCGCAACAAAGTCTTCTTGAGAATTTTGACTCAACAGAGTCTCTCAAGGAACCATCAAACAACTATTTGATTTACATTTATTTACAATAATAATGCTTCTACACAAGCTGGAATTAAACAAAATTAAGTACATCATAAGAACCTAAAACACATGATAAAATATTACATTGTATTGTAGCTTGATGTGTGGTCTTCTTTTCTTTAAGTAGCTTTTCCTCGTACAACAACCCAAAGCACTTTAAACGGTTAATTCTTCTTCATCATAAGCTTTTGGAAGCTTTGTTGATCTTGATATAGTAAAGAGAAGAACTTCTTCATCTTGATTCACTTTAGAACATTCTGGACAATAACCCTTGTTCTACTTTCTTCAAAGATCACTTTAGAGCACAACATTTATGTTATAGATTTTTAATTGGAGCTTTCATGATCATCTTCGTTATCTTCTACGGCTTAGCAAGCATTGTGAAACATATGAAATTAAGCACATTGTGAATCTATATGATTTCATTGTAATCAGTATCATCATGATTGAAGAATTATTTTGATAACAGTTGTTCTTGTTGTCGTTATAGTGGTTGATATCTTTTTAGTTGTGCTCCAATAATGAAAACTTTCATTTTTGACATTCAACACCAACATTCAACTCATTCAGCATCATGTGTCAAGCAACCAACTAACCAACATGTTTAAACATACGATTCTTTTCTTATATAGCCAAGCAAAATAGAGTCGTTGGCTATTTGAAAAAGAGTCGTTAAAATAGTACTACTACGTCCTTATCTCTTCCATACTTCATGCTTGTTATTAGAAACACAAATTCTTCAGCATATAGACTTCAGTTAGGAACGTTGTCTTTAGATCATTTAACTGTCTTCTTTGAAAAAAGTTGTCTTTTAGAAATTAACGTTTTAGCATATGGACTTCAGTAGAAACTTTGTCTTCAGATCTTCAAACTTTGTTTCTTTGGAACACATTGTCTTTTAGAAACATGAGTCTTCAACATTTGGACTTAAGTGACAACTTTTGTCTTCAGATCTTCTGATTGTTTCCTTAGAACATGTTGTCTTTAGAAGCTTGAGTCTTCAGCATCTGGACGTAAGTAGTAACTTCTGTCTTCAGATCTTCTGACTGGTTTCTTTAGACAAATATCAAGGCTTACACTTCAGATCCTTCTAGAGTGTCTTGCTACTATTCAACAGAACTTGTGTAGTGTAGAAGCAGAACTAATTCTCTTCTAATGTCTTGGCCACGCCATCCATCAGAAGTAGAATTTGTTTGCTAAGTACTCAACAATAATAAAAATTAGTACAACAAAATTGTTCACACAATCGTACTCATTTGTTATCATCAAAACTCAGATAATATTGTAGAACCAAATCTTGTTCTTACAATCTCCCTCATTTTGATGATGACAAAACTATGTATTTTGATGACACAAATTTGTACATATAATCATAATCAGGGAAATTAGAAAGGTAAGAAATACTTATCCTTTTTATGATACCCCTTTGAGTCAATGACTTGATGAAGACCGAATATCCTGACTCTAAACCATTTGATTTAAAACTCCCCCTTGTTCCAATAGATCAAATATCGAGATCTTTGAGAGTCTTGACTTCTGGAATTTCAGACAGTCTTCAACTTCTGATTTTCTCTGTTCTTCTAGAAGGCGCCTGCTTTTGCTTTTGATTATCTTTATCTGAATATCCCATTTTCAAGAATTTTACATCTTCTAAACATTATGATACCAAAATTAAGATAACTTTAATTTCAGAAAGTTCTCAACTTTTGAATAGTTTTGAGTCTATATGATTCATGACCATTTGTTCAAAAAGTGTACATCTTCGATTGTATGAACAATCAGTTCTTAAGAACTTTAATAGAGTTATTTCATTTTGACATGTCATAGAATGCCTAGTGAACTTGTTCAGAGTTCCTTGGTTAATCATCAAGCAGACAAACACACGTCAGTGGTAAATGCACATTTTATATAATTATTTTATTATGATGAGTTTTTGCATTTATTTAGGTTCATCAAAATCTTTATACTTCTCCCCCTTTTTGACATCATCAAAAAGATAACTATGCGTTAAGACACAAAATATTAAGAGCTAAGAAAGATTAAAAGAATATGTTAATTAATCATCAGGATAATTTATTCAAAAACATCAGATTCAAACAAAGAAACTAAACAAGAATTCTAGAGCCTAGGTTCCAAAAGTTGCAGGAGCAGATTATGAAGGTTTAGAAATTTTTGTCAAAATCATCTTAAGCACAATTTGAATAGATTCACTGACCTTGTTCTGAGCTTTGAAATTGTTGTACCCCAAAATTTGCCCTCCCATATTCTTCAAGAATTGCAAAGAGCATGCTTCAAAATCTCCCCAAGGGTTGCACAGTTCAAGGGCCTCCTAACAGTCAAAAACTAGGGTTTTGGTTCTGACAAAGAAAATGAAGTTTCCAAGGGTCCAATCAAGTCTCACATGCCTATAAACATGGTCAAGCATCTTCATACCAAGTTTCAAGACTTACAGCAAAAAATTGCACAGTCAAAAACCCTAATTGCCCTACAGTCAACTGCAGGGGCAAAATGGTCATTTGACAGTCAAAAGTTCAAATTTTTGGTCAACATCTCATTTTGAAGCCATAAACATCATTTGATAAATGCTTGATCATTATTCTCAAAGCTTGGCTCAGAAAGTCTCAAGATGCAAAAGTTTCCATATTTGGACAGTTGAAAAAGTCAACTGTAACTTGACCAAGGCATAACTTTCACATGGATTATCAGAAAAATTCCATCCAAAGCTCATTTTGAAGAGAAAGACATTTCCCACAACTCCTCTTCACACTTCAAGTCCAAGAAATGCTCTCACAAAAAGTTATCAATTTCAACATTATAGGTCATTTTCAAAAGTCAACAAAAAGGGACTTTAAGTCAAAGGCCATAACTTGAGATTGGTAAATCAAAATGACATGGGACCAAAGGCATTGGTTAGAGGACTTCAATAACTTTCCAAAATGTCCAAGAACATGATCAAAGCTTAAAAATTGAGCAAGATATGCCTTGTGGAAGTTGGGAAATATTTGGGTATTTTGAAAAGTCAACTTTGCTTCAAATGCCTTAAAATTGCTAATGGGCCACATTTTCTTCCAAGATTCATCATCCAAAGCATGTGCACGACCATTTGGCCCAAAGGGAATTTATTCATCATTTTTATTTATTTATTTGAATTTTTAAATTGCTATTAATTCATTTAATAAAATAAAATATGTGAAAAATACTAAAGCAAGCTTTTCAAATCTTTTTATGCATGAAATACCTTCAAGATTTCGTGCATTATCTGATATGGAAAGAATCAAGGTGATTTGGACATGATTGGTATCAAATATGCATGGAAAAGATTGAAAAAATTATGCATGAAAATCAAATATTCATTCCATCAATGCAAGGATTCTTTGGATCAAAAACTCAACCCTAATCCATCCTCATATAAGTGTGATCAAAACCTAATGCAAGAGGACCTGGAAGCTGCGCCCCATCTGAAGAACAAAGTTGGCATTTTGTCCAAATTTTCAAAAACTGAAATCACGATTACAAAGGGTTTCAAGACAGAATAACCATCCCATTGCATTCCTGAGACTTCAAGGAAGGTTTCTGGATCAAAACCATCATCTCTAACGCAAAGAATTGGTAGAACAACCTCGTGCTGTTCATATTTTTTTTCACATTCTTGTATCATGATTCACGCATTATTTCCAATTTTTAATGTTTGGTTTACATTCATTTAATCATTCTAAAGCTAACCATATGTTTTAATTGAGTTTTTATGCATCGTACGCGAAATCACCATTAAAGCTCGCTAGGGTTCTTCAAGCTCCAAATTGGGTGTTTACATATACTGTAAAATTAGGACATCCCAGTACCATGGCTAAACTCAGGAAGCTTGGACGAACTTAACACACTATTCGCGCTCAATTTATGAGCCACCATATTCTAATCGCTATTTTTGTACTTGCCATTTAGTGGGGGTTTAAAACCCCCGCTATTCAGTTTGTTTTTGTTTCAGGTACAGCAAGCAAGTGGGGAAGAAGGTGAGGTGTAAGGCGATGGTTGGTGCATTTGAATTTCGCGCGGAAAAATGCCACTAATCTTTGTTTCACGTTATATTGATCACTTGTCATATTATGTACAAAGCAACACAACAGCGCAGCTGGCAAGGTATTGGTTTGGTAAGCAATGGGACCTGGGTTCGATTCCCAGGTCCCCCTCCCTTTATTCCATATTATTTTGCTAATCATGATCCTATGCAGTTTCTCTCCAAGCGTCCACCATACGCTCACAATCCAGGCACGCCACTTGTCCCATAATCCTAATCCAAAGGCCAATGTTTGAAGTGTACCGTGGGCACCAGTCAACGCATACGTACGTGGCTCAGAAAGTCAACAAGCCCAAGGTTTCAATGGGCCAAAAATGCTGATGATACCTCCCAATTGGGTTCGACACCCCCCAAGGGTTTGCAATTCTTTTCTTTTTTTTTATTTTCCATTATTTGTGTTAATTCAATTATTTCTTTTTTTAATTCTTTAAATTAACATATTTTCATAACATAAAAAATAATAAAAAACCAGAAAAGACAAAAAAACAAAAATATATTTTATTTTAATAATCTTTGTAAATAAATTGTATCAATTAATTTAGTTTTAAGTTCTAGGCTTAATTTTAAACATTTTTTCAATAAACTTAAAAATTGCAGAATTAGGGTTTTGATTATTTTTATCTTTTCTTTTTCACCATATTAATAATTAATTATATATTTTTGTAAATAAAATTGAATTAATTAAATAGAATAATTTTAGGTGCAACTTTAACATATTTCTTAATAAATAAAAATAGTTAGAATTAGGGTTAATTAATTAATTTTTAATTTCATTTAATTCTCTCATAAAAATCCATAAATACAAAAAACTCTCAAAACTCTTTTCTTTTTATTTTTATTTAATTAATTTGTTAATCATAATTTAATTTCATTAAAAAGGGTCCAACGCCCTCGCATCTGATCGTAGTTCCAATTCGCGCGTTTATTTTATTTCCTCTTTTTATGTAATTCTCCCAAAGCCATGTAAATTAGACATTTATGTTTCTCGTACTTTATTTTATTTTAAATCGGGTCCTGGATTTAATTTGGCGATGTGGACCCGCGCCTTTGTAATAGCGTAGGACTTTTAAATTCCGCACTTTTTAACTGTTAATAAATTTGCATGCAAGAATGAATGTTAAAATAAAAGCAACGCGTAGATCACCCATGACATGAACAAGATAAATGTAAATGAAAACGACACACAAATCACACACCACCCCCAGGGTACGCCTCACTGTTGCCTTGCCCCTCGAAGGGTGATCGTCGAGTAAAGGATGTTTTAGTAAGTCCTCATGATCCGGGAACCTGGCATGAGGGTAGCTTCTAAGGTGTCTTCCTATTGCTCCGGTGATCACCATGTCCCGAACCTCGAATTGACCCGACACCTCCAACGGTGGTGCTACCTACCTCTCAATGGTGGGATGGCACTACTTTAAGGACATTTACACAGACGAATTCCTTAGGGTAGGTAGACGACTCTAGATACTTGCTCTAATTTCAAAACAAACTAAAAAATACTTTTCACACCGACACCTTTTCAAAAAAGCTTTCGAAAGAAACTTTTCAAACACTCTTGAGGACCAATACAAGAGTCGAACTGAAATTTTCAAAGAAACTTTTTAAAACCCACAGTTGAAAAGCAAACAAACCATTTTTGAAAACACAATGAGCAAGTATCTAAGAGCCCATGGATAACCATGGATAGAAAGGGTGCTAGCACCTTCCCTTTCTATAATCTACCTCCCGAACCGAGAGCAATCTCTATAAGGAATTTTTCTGTGCTTTTGTCCTTTCAATTTGGAGAAAATAAAAGACGGTGGCGACTCTTGCTTCCGTGACATTTCGCGAAACCAGCGTTAAACAGTCAGTTCCAGATCCACCGATCATAGAAATGTTCTCGGAACATTTTCTTGTCTTCCGTTATTTCATCAATGATTGTTTTCATATTGCAAGCAGACTTTGAGTTGGATACCATTAGAGCTTACTGCTTACCTTTTTGTTCAGCAGCCTTTGTAGCTTTTGTAGTCAATCTGGGTTCCTCTACTTTTAGTCTTGCTGCTCCAGCTTCAGCAAGGCGAGCTTTTTCTTTAGCCTCTCTTTACTTAGCAGCAAGTAGTTTCAGAAATCATACTCTTTCTCTTGTTTCTTTTCTTTCAGTTACAATTTGAACATCCCCAATTCTGGATGCTTCAGCAAAATAATTCATTCGCTCAACTTCAGAAGATATCCACTTTTGAAAATTCTTTCGAGAATAATCCATGTCTTGGGCTCAGTGCTTGTACTTGCCTCTCTCCTTAGCTTCACAACTCTTTTCATAGCCTTAGTTCTAAAAATGTTAATTCATTCATCCAAGGTTTTAGGAGAAGCTTTTTAATAAACAACCAAGGCTAGGTTGGATTCAGGATGGCTTGGTCCAGAAGTTTGTTCAAGAGGATTTTGTGGTAATGGTTGTTCAGTCATATTGAAAAGTTCAGAACAAGTGAAAGGTTCAGTTGTGGAAATTTCAATAGATCCCTGATTATCAGGGATTGTTCTTTCAGATATTTCGAGAATAGAGGGAGAGATTGGATCCAGATGAATGATGGGTGAGTCATGAAGAGTGGTTTCTTTGTTGAAGAAGGAAAAATGAAGATTGCTATTGAAGGTTGAAAAGTGAGAGTCTTGTGGAAGTAATTGAGATAAGGTTAATGGAGAAGTAGAAGTATGTATTAGTTCTGATGGAATGGAGGTAGTGAGAGATTGAATAGTATTTGAAACAAGAACTTATGTTGTGGTGGATTTATAAATGATTGTTGTTAATGGTGGAAAAGATTCATTTGAAGTTACAGGAATTTCAGTTGTAGTGGTGTTGGAAACAGTTGGAATATTTGCAACTGGAATAGAAACATAAGTGGTAATAATGGATGATGGGACAAGAAATGATTTTTGTATGATGGTGGTTAGAATGGATGATATTACATCAATAATTTTAGAAAAAGATAATGAAACAGGTGCAGAAGTATCAACAATAGACTTACTAGTTATTACAAAAGTTTTATTTCCCAGAATGGCATCTTTCAGAAAGCCAAACTTTTTTTTCTTTTTATTTTTCTTCTCTAATTCAGAAGCATCTGAGCTTCTTGATGTACCCCAAAATCTTCCCTCCCATTTTTGAAGACAGTTAATTCAAGACACCTCCTCATGCTCATGAAGGTCAAGTACTCAAGGCTACTCAAGGGTTGACCAGTCAAACCCTCTCCTAAGCAATTGACCTACAACTAGGGTTGTGTTTCTCAAAGAAAATTGAGCCTCTAATGTCTCAAGTGAGTTTCATGGTTCCTCATATGCTTCAAGGTACCCTCATGACAAGTTTCAAGCCTTGCATCACAAGTTTGCTCAGTCAATTGCTCAGATGATTGAAAATTAATTGTATTGAACAAAAGTGAATTATGGTCAACATACAGTCAAACTTCAAGACTTTTGGTCAACATCAACATTTACGATAAAGCGCTAAACAAGTCAGTTCTCCCACCGTATTATAGAATTGGTGACTCTGTTGGGGAATTAAATTCTTGTAAACTGTTTCAATGGATTAAACTCTGATAGGGATTGGAACTTTATAGTCTGTGCTGAGGAAGTCTCCACTGTATGCTGGGGAAATGATAAAACTTCCTTATCCTCTAGGGTATCTATTGGTGGTGACGATCAGTTCAAGCTCTCCATTTAGGATATGAAGGTGAACTACTGGAAGATGCCCTAATTTCTTCCTGAGGGAATATTATACTAGCTGGGGAATAAATCTCTCTCGAGGATGAGATTGTAAAGGTAGCTCTGTAGAGATAACTCTGGCTGGAGTTTGATTGTATGTTGACCACAGTTGACTTTTTGTTCAATACATTTGATTTTCAATCATCTTAGCTATTGACTGAGCAAACTTGTGATGCAAGGCTTGAAACTTGTCATGAGGGTACCTTGAATCATATGAGGAACCACAAAACTCACTTGAGGCATTAGAGGCTCAATTTTATTTGAGAAACACAAAACCCTAGTTGTATGTCAATTTCTTAGGAAAGGGTTTTACT
The DNA here is from genome assembly GCA_948472305.1 of Vicia faba. Lineage (NCBI taxonomy): Eukaryota > Viridiplantae > Streptophyta > Magnoliopsida > Fabales > Fabaceae > Vicia > Vicia faba. The sequence goes on along the minus strand of OX451739.1, from coordinate 1,461,990,410 downwards.
TGTCAACCCTTGAGTAGCCTTGAGTACTTAAGACCTTCATGAGCATGAAAAGGTGTCTTGAATTACTGTCTTCAAAAATGGAAGGGAAAATTTTAGGGTACAACAGCTTCCTCTATTCAATATTCTTAAACCTGAAGAGTTAGATTGGCATGTCCGTCATTCGTGATTAGAAGATGGAAGAGGATTGAACACTTAAGTTCCCAGAACTTTGCACTTGTCGATGCACGGAGTAATGTTGTTGGTTGATAGTATTGCTTGAATAGGATTAAAGATACCATTCAATGAGATGATAGAGTGTTGCTGGGGATGGGCTTACAGATGCCATCCAAAGTAAATATTGATAGGAGTATCAAAATGAGTCTACGCATGACTGTATCTGAAGAATTCTTTTCAGAAGGAGAATGCTCGCCAGAGTTCCGTTACAGGGGGGATTCTTTTTTAGAATGGAGTCCTTGAAGGAGAATACTCGTCAGAATTCAATCACTGATGGGGAATGCTTGACACAATTCAGTCTCTGAATGAAATCATTTGGTCATGTAGATAGTCGCCCCATCCTATTTTAGGAATAGATATACAATCTCTTTTTTGTTGGTAAACTTGTCATTTTTCGGGAATTCATATCGCCTGGTCATATAGATAGTTACCCTATTCTATTTCAGGAATTAATCTCTGACCTACTTTCTTGTTGGTAAACTCGTCATGTTTCCGGGTTCATACCGCCTAGTCATATAGATAGTTGCTCCGTCCTGTTTCAGGAATTAATCTGTGACCTGTTTGTTGTTGGTAAACCCGTCTTGTTTCGGAAGTTCATACCACTCAGTCATATAGATAGTTGCCGCATCCTGTTTCGGGAATTAATATCTGACCTGTTTTTTTGTAGGTAAACCTGTCTTGTTTTGGGAATTCATACCGCCTGGTCATATAGATAGTTTCCCGGTCCTGTTTCAAGAATTAATTTGCGACCTATTTTTTTGTTGGTAACCCCGACCTGTTTCAGAATTCATACCGCCTGGTCATATAGATAGTTTCCTCGTCTTGTTTCCGGAATTAAACTGCAACCTTTTTTTTGTTGGTCAACTCGTCCTGTTTTGGGAATTCATACTGCCTGGTCATATAGATAGTTGCCTTGTTATATTTCGGGAATTAATCTATGACTTGTTTTGCGTTGGTAAACATGTCCTGTTTTGGAAATTCATATCTCCTAGTCATATAGATAGTTTCCCCGTCCTGTTTCAGGAATTAATTTGCGACCTATTTTTTGTTGGTAAACCCGTCCTGTTTCGGGAATTAATACTGCTTGGTCATATAAATAGTGGCCTCGTCCTGTTTCGGGTATTAATTTGCGACCTGCTTTTTGTTGGTAAATTTGTCACGGTTCGGGTATTCATACCGCCTAATCATATAGATAGTTGCTCTGTCTTGTTTCGGGAATTAATTTGTGACGTGTTTTTTGTTGGTAAACCTGTCTTGTTTCAGGAATTCAACAGCTTGGTCATATAGATAGTTTCTCGTCCTGTTTCAGGAATTAATCTACGACCTATTTTTGTTTGGTAAACCCGTCATGTTTCAAGACTTCATACCGCCTGGTCATATAGATATTTTCCCCATCCTGTTTCGGGAATTAATTTGCGACCTAGTTTTTTTGTTGTTAAACCCGTCTTGATTCGGGAATTCATATCGTCTGGTCATATAGATAGTTTCCCCGTCATGCTTCGATAATTAATCTCTGACCTATTTGAAAATTGCTGATGATATCCGCCTATTTGCAAACTTTACATGAAAAGAGAAAATTAGCTTTATGTAATGTCATGATGCATGTAATGCATTGTGTAACAATGCTCTCAAAATAAATGAGAATGTCATATGCGTTTTGGTAAGCATATGCTATACTGTATTGTGAAATGATATATGGACACAATATGTCGTTGAAGCGTATTGGTAGCTCCTTGTAACAACTCTGGATGGGGAAAATAAATCCTTGACTATTGTTGGGGATAAAGACAATAATTATTCAATTTTTGCTGGGAATAATTTGATAGAGATTCCCTCTTTCTTTTTGAGGATACTATGTTGGGGATCTTTGACTTCTGCTTGAGGATAGAGGCTTTCAAGGAGATTCGGTCATTCGTTGTTCTTTTTGAAGGATTTGAGTCTTACGTGCCCTAACTGGGGATAAAAGAGATGGATATTCCTCTGGTATGCTATTTGTCAAGACTCTTCTGGGGATAGAAACTTTGATTAAACCCTGTTGGAGAAGAGAATTTTGTTAGAGATTTACGGCATTGGAGTACTAAACTCCACTGGGGAATTAAGTCCTGTAGACCATGTTGAGGGAATAAACTCTGATGGGGATTGGTATTTCATAGGCTGCACTGAGGAAGTCTTCATTGTATGCTGGGGAAAAGATCAAACATCCTTATCCACTAGGGGACCTATTGGGTATGATGATCGGGTCAAGCTATCCAATAGGGATATGGAGGTGAACTATTGGAAGATGCCCCAATTTATTCCTGAGGGCATACTGAACATGCTGAGGAATATATCCCCATATGAGTCCCCAGTTCTATAATACGGTGGGAGAACTTACTTGTTTAGCGTTTTATCACAAATGTTGCAGATAGCAAGAGTCGCCGCCAACTTTTCTTTTATCCAATGAGGAAAGGTGAAAATAACATGAAATACCTTTGATAGATTTTGAGTTCGAGGGGTAAGTTATGTTGCAGATAGCAAGAGTCGCACCCTTTTCATCCGTAGTTGTCTACGAGTTCTTAATTGCATAACTCACTTTAAACTTTCTTTGTATGGATTTATGAATGACTTGAACATTATCCCAACTCCTAGAGTCTTTATTAAATTATTATCAAAGTGATAAACAAGTTGTGATACGGTGGGAAAGAACTGACTGTTTTTGGAATGCTGGTTTGCGTTTTGCGTTTGTTTTTGCAAAATGTCGCGGTAAGAAAGAGTCGCCACCGACTTTTATTTTATCCAACAAGGAAAGGAAAAAAGCACAGAAAAATTCCTTTTTCGAGATATTTCTCGGGTTCGGGGGGTAGATTATATAAAGGGAAGGTATTAGCACCCTTTCTATCCATGGTTATCCACGGGCTCTTAGGTACTTGCTCAATTGTTTCCAAAATTTTTTTCTTTGTGCTTGTGGGTTTGAAAAAGTTTTTAGTTGAAAACTTCAATCGTATGAAGTGTTTTGAAAACTTTGTTCGAAAAGTGTAAGTGTGAAAAAGATTTTTTTTTTTGAAAGAGAAAGTACCTAAGAACCATCTACCTACTCGAAAAAGGAATCGTTCTATGCTATCTTCCTTTAGACAATGCTATCCCACTATGAATGAGTAGGTAGCACCGTCGTTGGAGTTTAAGGGTCAATTCTAATTTAGGGACTTACGGTCACTAAAGCAATGGTAGGACGCCTTAGCGGTAACTCTAATGTCTTAGATCATTTGTTTGAGGCAATTATATCCGAGGAAACTGTTTCGAGGCAACTTTTGATCTTTGGACAAGAGGGCGACCTCTAAAGTGACCTATACTCAATGACCGTGTTACGAAGGCAACCAAGTGGGGTGTACCCTAAGAGTGCGCATGTGCGAGTGTGTCGTTTTCAGTTAATTTTGTATTTGTACATGTTAATGATTATCTAAGTTGATTTTAGGTTAAACATCCATTCTTGTCATGCATGCCTATTATCAAACATCTAACAGTTACATTTTGAGGAAAGTAAATTGCGGAAATTAAATTACAAGGCATCGGGTATTTACATCGCCAAAAGAAACACTTTGAAATTTAAATGTGGAAAATAAATAAAGCATAGTCCTAATTATCTATTACATTCCGGGAACAAATACAAAATGATATAAAATGGATCGCGTGCGGGAAATTAAATCGAGTGCGAGTTCCAGGGTTTTGACCCTTTTTTATTAAAGAAAAGATTTTTTTGTTGTTTTTATTTAAGAGAGAAATAAATCTAAATTAATTATTAAATTAAACAAATTAATTAATTAATGAAAATAAATTATTTTTGGATTTTTGGTTTTTAAAGAAATAAAATAAAATTAATCAATGTTAGTAAAAATCTAATTAAGTCTAATTGATTTTAATTATTGAAAAGTACATTAAAGTTATTCCTAATTAATGGCCTAAATTAATTAAATTAATATTTGTTAATAAAAATTAAAATACTGAAATTTAATTTAATAAAGAAAATATTTTTTTGGTTTTAATTTTATGAAGAAAAAGATTTGATTGGTTAGTTGATTAAAATAAAATATTATAAAATAATTAAAACAAAAATAAACAAAATAGAGAGAGTTAGAAGTGTATGGGCCTGAAAAGGGGGTCAGGATAGCAATTGTATTTCCCATTAGGCACTGGCCTTGTTTGACTTTCTAGATTCCCTATGCGCATGTTGACTGGACTCCATGGTGGACGTTCCCATCTTGGCCACCAAATCTGGCCAGGGGCCATCTGGCAATTTATTGAGTAAGGGAGTATGGTAGGTTATACGCTTGGGTACGCATACAATTGCCTGCAAGAAAAAATCAAAGAGGAATTTGGAGGACCTGGGATTCGAACCCAGGTCCTGTAGGTATTTGCATTGCTTGCTTTGCCACTAGGCCAATCTGTCTCAATTGTTAATAATATACAAAAAAAATATTATAAGACAAAACGCATTAATATGCCAGCAAATAAAAAAAGTGCGCGAAAATTTGAAAGGACCAATCAGGGTAGGACACGATGTCGTCCCTGTCCTCAGGCCTGTAAAGAAATTACCTACGGATTTGAATCCGCAGCTAAATGCCTAGGTCATTCCCAAAATTCATCTCAGGCCATATAAACTCCTCCCAAGACCATGGTTGCGCTCGTCTTTCTCTTCTGGTCATGCCCATGGCCATTATTGAGGCTAATTTTACCTGTAAGAGAAACGCCCAAAAACAAACCACGAAACCCTAGATATGGTACTTGGCTTTACAGGTCAGATAAATAAAACTGACTAATGCAAAAAGCTTTGAAATGTCATGAGGATCTCGAATATATCAACGATTTGCCCAGAGGATGCAAGAATGGAGAGTTAAGATTTCAAATCATGGCTGAAAAACGTGATGCTTACAGTGCTTTTGATGGATTCAAGACGTGTGCTTTGGATCTAGGAGGGTTATGTGATCACCCAGGAATCGATTGGTATCAAGCTTTACTTCTGAAAATGCCTCAAAGTAGGATTTTGGTTTCACACTTTTTAGTGAATTTTGCAAGTTTTTCTTTGCTTATTTCTGCAGCCTCTAGCCTTGTTTTCGTGCCCTCTAGCTTCCTTATGTATTATAGAATGCATTAGGTTAAGAATTATGGGTTGAATCCTTCCACATCAATTCCATGAGATTTGATTTGATTCACCATTACTAAACCTTCCAAAATTGTCAAAACACTTTCTTTTTGCACATGGATTGCTTGATACGAGTTCGATACCCTTGATGATGATGATTCAATCCTGTAATAGCCAAAAAGATATCAAGTAATCAATATTTGGATTTTATTTGATTTAATTGGATTTAAAATTAAATAATTCAATAAAAAATAAAATAAAATTATAAAAAATAAATATGATCTCAAGGATGGAGCTAGGACACGTGTGCAATTGTACAAGCTCAAATCAAGTGGAAAAGAATGGGACCATTTGACAAAATTTGATGTTTTGGGGATAGTTGACTTTTGGCAATTTTGCAAAAATGCCCAACTTCAACAATGTATAACTTCTTCAATTTTGCACTTTTGGAGGTGTTCTTAGACTTTTTAGAAAGTTTGAGATGTCCTCTAACAAAATAGTTTGGTCTCATCTCATTTTTATATTCTATGCTCAAGTTATAAGCTTTGGCAAAAAAGGTGTTTTTGTTAACTTTCAAAAATGACCTATAATGTCCAAATTTATAACTTCTTGTGAATGCATTTTCTGATCTTTGGGTATGAATATGGATTGTAGTAAATTTCATCCTATTCAAAATGAGATTTGGATGGGTCATTTCTCATAAAGTATGAGAAAGTTATGCTTGGTCAAAGTTGAGTTGACTTTTCCTACAAAACCCTAATTTACCAACTTTTGGGTCTTGATGAATTTTGAGAAATCCTTGATGAATCATGATCAACCCTTGATAAAATGAGGAAATAACCTTCAAAATAAGAATGTTGACAAAAAATCTTGAGGTTTGACTGTTTATAGGTCACAGTTGACTTTTGCCCTAGCACAATCGATTTTTGGACCCTTTGAGCAATTGACTGAGCAAACTTCCTCTGCAAGGCTTGAAACTTGACATGGATTATCTTGAGAACATATTAGGACATTGGGGAGAACTTGAGGTCATTTGGATTCATGGATCTTGATGCAACACAAAACCCTAATTTGAGGTTGATTGCCTTAGGAGATGACTTGTCTGACCCACTCTTGAGCAATCTTGATCCACTTGGAGATTTTTCTTGCCATGTTTTGAGAAATATGAGAGGGAAAATTTTGGGGTATAAAAGCTGCCCCTGTTCAATCTTATTAAACCTGAGGATGTAGATTGGCTTCCGTGACTTTCGTGATTCGAAGGTGGAAGATGATTGAACACTAGAGTGCCCAGAAATTTGCACTCATATGAAGTGGTATCAGCCTGGTGATGTCGGGAATGGGCTTACATATGCCATTTGGAGATTGTTGGTAGGAGTATGGGCTTACAGATGCCATTTGTAGGAGTGTCGATCGCATAAGAGATTCCTTAGCGAGAACTTGCATACTTGTTGTTGTAGAAGATTCCGCAGGGGAAGTCTAACTTTTATTGAGATTTAGGACCTTGCCTGTACCTCAGTTGAGAGAACATCTTTGCTGAGTTTTAAGAAATTGTCTGTAACTCTACTGGGGGAAACATCTTCATCAAGATCTAGGACTGTCTAGTCTTCAACGGAGTATACCGTTGAGATTGTAGAACTCGTCCACACTATGACGGAGGAAAACATCAAGATCTAGGAATTGTCTGGTATTCAACGTAGTATACCGTTGAGGTTATAGAACTCGTCCACACTATGACGGAGGGAAACATCTTCATCAAGATCTAGGAACTGTCTGGTCTTCAACGTAGTATACCCTTGAGATTGTAGAACACGTCCACACTAAGACAGAGGAAAACATCAAGATATAGGAATTGTCTGGTCTTCAACGTAGTATACCGTTGAGATTATAGAACTCGTCCACACTATGACGTAGGGAAACATCTTCATCAAGATCTAGGAACTTTCTGGTCTTCAACGTAGTATACCGTTGAGATTGTAGAACTCGTCCACACTATGACGGAGGAAAACATCAAGATCTAGGAATTGTCTGGTCTTCAATGTAGTATACCGTTGAGATTATAGAACTCGTCCACACTATGACGTAGGGAAACATCTTCATCAAGATCTAGGAACTGTCTGGTCTTCAACGTAGTATACCGTTGAGATTGTAGAACTCGTCCACACTATGACGGAGGAAAACATCAAGATCTAGGAACTGTCTGGTCTTCAACGTAGTATACCATTGAGATTATAGAACTCATCCACTCTATGACATAGGGAAACATCTTCATCAAGATCTAGGAACTGTCTGGTCTTCAACGTAGTATACCGTTGAGATTGTAGAACTCGTCCACACTATGACGGAGAAAATTTGTCGAGATTGAGAACCTTATCAGAAATTCAACCGGGAATAATTCAGTTGAGATTTAAGAACCGGTCAGGTCTTCGACATAGCTGAGAACTTAACTGCATCTTTCCTGAAAGGTAAAGGTCAACTGTATGCAATGCATGATATATATCAAGCAATGATGTTCTCAAAATAAATGAGATTGTGTTGTATGATGCGTATATGCATGTATCATGATGTATGGAAATGTAATGTTTTAGCTGGGGAAAATAAATCTCGGATAGCTGCTGGAGAATAGAGTTGAATTCTTTGTTTCCGCTGAGGATGGTGAACAAAGGTGATTGTGAGAATAAACCTGCAGGAGAGGATAACTCCGTTGGGGAATAAACTGATGAGGAGGTTACTCTGTGCAGAAGAGATATTCTGCGGAGGATTCCACTGATAAATTTTGTTGGGGACGAATTACCATTGCTGGTGATACTGAATCCTGTTGGGGATTGAATTCCTGCTTGTGAAAGGAAAGAATTCCGTTGGGGATGATCTTCAGTTGCGGCTTCACTGGGGATAACCTGTTAGACTCTTGTGGGGATAACCCTTTGAGCTTTGCTGGGGGAGATCTTCCTTCGAGCTCGACTGGGGATATTTATTTTTATACTCTGCCGGGGATAAACTTCCAGAGTCTATTGGGGATGATTCTTCAACTTCACTGGGGATGCTTTCTCAGACTGCGCTGAGAAAATTTTAACTCCACTAGGGATATCTTGTATTCTGCCGGGGAATATTCTTATACTCCATTGGGGAATATTAATACTGTCAGGGATATTAAGCCTTTTCAATGTTGATGGTGGATAAACTCTGCTTAGGGAGAATATTACCGACACATTCACAGTTGCAAGCCTCAGCTGGGGAGAGCTACTATCACTGTCTTACTCTGCGGGGAGTGAAAGCAAATCAACCATGTTCTTTAGCTGAATCTACCTTGTACCTGGTGGACAGAGCAACTGTACAATTTGGACAATTCTTATTTGCTCTTGTTTCTGATATTACCAGTAATCGTCTTTTTCTTTGCATGTAAATATTTATGAGCAGCAATTAATGTCAAGTGCATATATCAAAAATGAACATTGGACGTTCTTTGCAAAAAAAAAGAGATACAGGAAAAATAGCTTGAAATTTCTTTGAAAATGAATTGTATTGATTTTGAAGTTTTGGCCTGTAAATAGGCATTCTTGTACAAGAGGATGACGTCCTAGTAAGAGAACGCCTCCGAACATATATAGTTTATACAATTTGTGAAAAACTAAACAAAACTGCTGTGTGAATAATCCCACTGGGTTCCAACTCTGCTATTTCCCTTATGTCCTCGAGCATCTCATCACTTTTCTACTTGGTTGAAGGTAGATCAAATTTATTAGTGTCGTCTGAGCTTGATAGTCAATACCGAAGTCTGGATGCAAGATGATCCAATGAGACATAGTGTTACGCTTTGATCCCTAATTTTTTCCTGGACCGCCCTTTCGGGTTTTCAGTCCACCGGGATACCCTTTTTTCCCAAGTCTCCTTTTCAGGTTTTCGACTTGCCGGGTGTACGGATTTTTTAATTTTCATCCCTTATTTTTGCCCGAGCCCTTTTGGTTCGCCGGGAAGCCCTTATTTTCGCCTAGGCCAGTCGACCTAGCGGGTCTCTGATTATGCGTAGTATCTTTTCACTATGTCTGCATTGACGGGGTGAGGAAGGTCGTCACCATCCATGGTGGTTAGAATCATAGCTCCTCTTGAGAAAATGTTCTTAACCACAAATGGCCCTTCGTAAGTAGGGGTCCATTTTCCCCTGGGATCACCTTGAGGTAAGATGATGCGCTTGATAACTAAGTCCCCAACTTGATACTCTTGTCGTCTAACTTTCTTGTTAAATGCCTTGATCATTCGCTTTTGATACGTTTGACCATGACAAATAGCAGTAAGTCTCTTTTCGTTTATTAAGTTCAGCTGATCAAGCTGGGTCTGAATCCAGTCATCTTCTCTCAAACCTGCATCCTTCATAATCCTAAGAGAGGGTATCTGAACTTCAATGGCCAAGACTCCCTCCATACCATATACCAAGGAATAGGGTGTTGCCCCTGTTGACGTTCGCGCTGAGGTACGGTACCCATGGAGAGAAAACGGTAGCATTTCGTGCCAGTCTTTGTATGTCACTGTCATCTTCTGCACGATCTTCTTAATGTTCTTATTAGCCGCTTCGACAACCCCGTTCATCTTCGGCCGGTAGGGAGAAGAGTTGTGATGCTGTAACTTTAATTGCTTGCAGAGCTCAGTGATTATTTTATTTTTGAAATTTGTACCATTGTTTGTAATGATCCTCTTTGGTACAGCGTATCGACAGATCAGATTATGCCGAATGAACCGTGCCATGACGTTCTTGGTTACAGTAGCAAAGGACGCTGCTTCAACCCACTTCGTAAAATAATCAATCGCTACCAAGATGAAACGATGCCCGTTGGATGGTGTAGGTCTGATCTCACCGATCATATAAATGCCCCACATTGCAAAAGGGCAAGGTGCCGTTAAGACTTTCAGAGGAACTGGAGGTATGTGCACCTTATCAGCATAGACCTGCCACTTGTGACATGTCCGAGAATGCTGATAATAGTCAGCTTCCATTATGGACCAATAATATCCTGCCTGTAGGATTTTCTTTTCCATGGTATGTCCACTAGAATTAGATCCGAAAGTACCTTCATGTAACTCTGCCATGATCCTTTCTGCTTCATTCTTATCCACACATCGCAGTAAGGTTGAATCATGGTTACGCTTGTAAAGGATACCATTGCTGATGAAGAACTTCACTGCGAACCTCCTCAGAAACTTCGTATCATTAACAAATGCACCCTCGGGGTATTCCTAAGCCTCAAGGTATCTCTTCACCTCATGAAACCAGGGTTTATCTGCTACCTCTTCAGTCTCAATGTCACAGTAATGTGCAGGTTTTTCCAATCTTTCAATGATAATCAGGGGAGCTTCGTCGTCCCAATTGACTTTAAACATAGAAGACATCGTAACCAGCGCGTCCGCCAACTGATTCTCCTCTCTAGGGAAGTGTTCAAAAGTTATCTCCTTGAAGTGCGGAAGCAACGTCAACACATACTTCTTGTAAGGAATAAGATTAGGGTGTTTAGTATCCCACTCGCCTTTGATCTGACTGATCACGAGGCCGGAATCTCTGAAAACACTTAAGAACTTAATCCTTAGGTCAATAGCTTCTCGAAGACCCATGATGCACGCTTCATACTCCGCCATATTGTTGGTGCAGTTGAAACATAGTCGGGCGGTAAACGGAGTATGAGAGCCTTTAGGAGATATGATCACGGCGCCAATGCCATTGCCCAAAGCGTTCGAAGCTCCATCAAAGTACATAGACTATAGGGATCCGTCCTCAGGTCCTTCATCCGGTCCAGGTGTCTCATAGTCAGTTACCAACATGATATTCTCGTCCGAGAATTCGAAGTTCATAGACTAGTAATCATCCACTGCCTGATGTGCCAAGTGGTCTGCCAACACACTTCCCTTAATTGCCTTTTGGGTCATATATTGGATGTCATACTCAGTCAAGATCATCTGCCATCTTTCTATTCTTCCGGACAAGGCAGGCTTTTCGAAGATATACTTGATTGGATCCATTTTTGATATCAATAGAGTAGTGTGAGTCAGCATATACTGTCTCAGCCGGCGAGCAGCCCATGCCAAAGCACAACAAGTTTTCTCGAGCAGTGAGTATCGGGTCTCACAGTCGGTAAACTTTTTGTTAAGGTAATAAATAGCATGCTCTTTTCGGCCAGACTCGTCATGCTGAACCAGCACACACCCCATTGATTTATCGAGTACTGCCAAGTATAAGATCGAAGGTCTCCCTTCAACTGGAGGCATCAGAATAGGTGGCTCTTAGAGATACTCTTTGATTCTTTCGAAAGCGGCCTAGCATTCATCGTTCCAACGTACTACTTGATCTTTCTTCAGTAACTTGAAGATTGGCTCACAAGTAGAAGTCAGGTGCAAGATGAATCGGGCAATGTAGTTCATACGTCCCAGAAATCCTCTGACTTCTTTTTCTGTTTTGAGAGCTGGAATTTCTTGTATAGCTTTCACCTTGGCAAGATCCACTTGAATACCTTTGTCACTTATGACGAAACCCAGCAACTTACCAGATCTCACCCCGAAGGTGCACTTGTTCGGGTTTAACCTCAGCTTGTACAACTTCAACCTGTAAAATAACTTCTGAAGGTGGTCAAGATGCTCTTCTTCAGTCTGAGATCTTACAATCATATCGTCGACGTATACTTCGATCTCATGATGGATCATGTCATGAAACAAAGCAACCATGGCACGCTGATACGTTGCCCCAACATTCTTCAATCTAAAAGGCATGACCTTGTAGCAAAAGGTACCCCATTGAGTAACAAAGGTGGTCTTCTCCATGTCCTCGGGAGCCATTTTAATCTGATTATAACCGGAGAAGCCATCCATAAAGGAGAAGACCTTATATGTGCGGTATTGCTAACTAGAACGTCGATATGAGGTAAAGAGAAATCATCCTTAGGACTTGCCCTATTCAGATCCCTATAGTCAACACACATACGAACCTTGCCATCCTTCTTCGGCACAAGAACCACGTTGGCTACCCACTGAGGGTAAGAAGTAACTGCTAAAAAACCAGTGTCTAACTGTTTCATCACTTCAACTTTGATTTTCTCAGACATATCTGGACGCATTCGACGGGCCTTCTATTTCATTGGAGGACAATCTTCCTTGGTAGGCAATCGGTGAACCACAATATCGATATCCAACCCAGGCATATTTTCATAAGACTAGGCAAAGATCTCAACATAGTCACGCATCATCTGAATCAACCGTTGCTTCACACTAAGCTCCAGATTTGCACCAATCTTGACTTCTTTCTTGTCTACCTCTGTACCCAGATTCACTGTTTCCACTATCTCTTCATGTGGCTGTATAGCCCTCTCTTCTTGGAGTAGCAGTCTAGCAAGTTCACCCGGAACTTCACAATCATCCTCACCTTCATCTTCGGCTAAGTTGATCGGACTTTCAAAGTTATAACTGGCAGTAGCAGAGTCGTTACCAGTGAGATCCAGAGTGGATGTAGACCTGTATATGTGAGTGTGTGTAAAATAGATGTTTTGCAATATATAATAAAAGAAAAACAAGGAGTGCAAAATTTTGAAATGCAAGAAAATGTCCAATGCTTTTATTAATGATATATGTAGATGACACACATAAAGCCCTCACAAATGAAGCCACGGTGCCCTGGGTAAGACACCGGGCCGTAAAATCTAAAATATTGTTTGTTACAAATTCAAAACAAAAGTTTCATTACTGGGTAACAAAAGAAATTGGGATGAAGTCCATTGCTATCCAGTTGCTTAGTCCACCGTCAGTAGTAGGATAGATCCAACTGTCGAACTCAGACTCTTCAACATCGTCTTCAATGGCATTCACTCCTGAATTGCTGATGAACATGAGAGGTCTTCCGATCCGTGCATTCCGAACAGCCCTTTGAGCTTCTGCAGTGAAACCCAAACCAAACTTGTTAGTCTTCTGTGCAAAATCAGGGAGTTGGCCCTAATTTGCACACCCACCTTCCTTGACAACAGCCCGGGCATCCTTGAAGGAAGCCATCTTCATGGGAGGATATTCAACAACAGTCTCAGTTGATGCCAGCGTCTGGGGAACCTCTTCAAAATGTTGAAACGGGGTCTCAATGAGCTCCCCATCCATCTCTACATATCGAAAAGAGTTAAGGTGGCTCACCATGTACTCCTCCTCTCCTTGCACTGTCACAATCTTCCCATTCACTGGGTACTTTAGATTCTGGTGGAGCGTAGACGTCACTGCCCCAGCTTTGTGGATACATGGGCGACCCAGAAAACAAGAATAAGATGGCCGAATGTCCATCACATAGAATGTAGATGCGAAAACCTGAGAACCAACCTTAATAGGGATATCAACTTCTCCATGTACCATTCTCTTTGACCCATCAAAGACCCTAACAACAATGTTACATGGCTTCAACTCTAAACCTTCACAGCCCAACCGGTATAGAGCTTTCTTAGGTAAAACGTTCAATGAGGAACCAGTATCCACTAATACATGAGCAAGAGTAGTGCCCCTGCATTCAATGGAGACATGCAGGGCATCATTGTGATTCTTCCCTTTAGCAGTCAAGTCGGTGTCAGAGAAACCCAACCCATTATCAGCGGTCAGACTGGCCATGCAATCTTTAAACTAATCTTCAGGAAAGCAATCAGAGCCTTGGCATGGGCTTCTGAGCATAGCAACAGTGACAACATAGAGATTTTGGATGGATTTTGCCCCAGCTGCTCGACTACATTGTAGTCTCTCTTTTTGATGATTTTCAAAATTTCCTATATCTCTTGTCTAGAGGCTTCAACGGTAATCTTCTTTGGTGCCTCCGTCTGGGCAGTCTTACTGGTGGTCCCTTTGCCCCGAGTGTCAGATGACTCGGCGACAGGGGTAAGAATGGGAACTTGAACAGGAATAATAGCAGGTACACTGGTAGGTGTAATAACAACAGGTTTCCGGGAAGTTGGTGGAGAGATATCAGGTGAGAAAAGTCTTCCGTTGCGGGTGACTTTAGTAGGTCCAACAATATTGCTGACGTCAGTATCAGCATCCAAATCTTGTTTAATTCCGTGAAAATAAACATCAGCCCCGTAATGCCACGGGACTACTTTATCGTATGTATAGGGGATAGGCCCAGGAACAGTGATGATCAATGGCGTGACTCTTGGAACAGACGTAATTCTAACAGGCTTTCTCGTGGGAGCCTTGGAAGAATTTTCGAAAATAGTAATTATAGCAACTTCTTCAGTATGAACTAAAGGAACAATAGTCTTCTCAAACAGAATTTCTTTGTTATCCATCAGGCGTTGGAAACCTGACTTCAAAAGATGGCAACCGGTAGGTAGGACAAAACACATATGAAAACCTTCGTCACAGCCCAGAAATAAACTGGCTAGCAAAAGGTTCTTTTTCACAATCATCAACGGAGTAGCAATATCCTTCACAGAAACCACAAACGAGTCTTCCTCTATAGCATTTACCTCATGCTTGGGCATAGGAGCAGTCACAACATTAGGTCTTTCAGGTGCTTCGAACTCAATCTCCTTCGCATCAATTAAGTCCTGTATTTTGTTCTTTAAAACCCAACAATCATCTGTATCATGCCCCGGGCTATCAGAGTGAAAAGCACAGCAGGAATTAGGGTTGTACTTTGGTGATGCAGTGTTGGGATTCTGCGGGGCTTCCCTTGGAATCACTAGATTGGTTTTCAATAATTGTGGCAGAATATGAGATAAAGTCATGTTGATCTAAGTGAACTGTCGTCGAGGTCTCTCGGCCTTTGACTGATTGTTGCATTGGGGAGCACCAACAGGTCTTGAAATAACCACCGCATTAACAGCTTGGCGGTGTTCAGGTCTATTCTGGCTTTTCAAACTGTAAACAACACTGGACTCCTTCTTAAAAGGCTTCTTCTCGGTGCTTGATGAAGCACCCTTCTGTATTTTACTAGACTTGATACCAACCTGAATCCTTTCTCCGATCATAATCAGCTATGTAAATCCGGATGATGAACTTCCAATCAGATGGTTGAAATACGGACTAGACAAGGTCCCCAGAAACATGTCCACTAGTTCCCTATCAGCCAAGGGTGGTTGCACTCTTCCAGCAAGGTCCCTCCACTTCTGAGCATAATCTTAGAAACCTTCGCCCGCACCCGTTGACATACCCTAGAGTTAGGTACGCGTGAGAGCGAGTCGGCATTGTATTGGTACTGCCTGTAAAAAGCAGCAGCCAAATCTTCCCAACTGCGGATACTGGCTCCTTCTAACTGGTAAAACCATTCAAGCTGAGTCCCTGAGAGACTGTCTTGAAAGAAGTGGATCCATAGGTTCTTATCAGCGGTGTACGGCTGAATCTTCCTTACATACGACCGGAGGTGCAGTTTCGAGCAAGAAACTCCGTCGTATTTAGAAAAGGATGGTGCTTTGAATTTGTGGGGAATCACCACCCCTGATGATAGACCCAGATCACCAAAGTCCAGACCAGGAACTTTCTGAACTTCCATCGCATTCAAACGGTCTTCCAGTTGTTTGTATATATCCTCGGCCGGAGGATACTGGTCTTCGTCGAAGTCAGTCTCGTTGTCTGAAACCACAGGGCTAGGAGCCCTCCTTTCTTCATGACTATCTTTCCCTCCAGATGAGGTGGTCAAATCAACTTCATCTCGTAGCCTGTTTCCGAACCTGTGACCCGTGTTAAATAGGATTGTCCTCTTCTTCTTCTTCTTCTTCTCTTTCAAAATAAGGGTCTTCAGATCTTGCTGACCCTTAGCCAAATTCATGAACAACTCTTGGAACTGGGCGTTCTGAGCCTGTAGAGCCTTGATTGCTTATTTAGTTGATGGTTCAGAAGACATGATGCTGAAATAAACAGCGAAGAAGATAAGAGACCTGTAAGGGTACCTGTTATGAGGTGCATGAAATGAAATGCGTATGATATGATTTCAAAGACATCGAGAGATTCAAATTCGTAAACAAGAAATGAAACACACTTTTATTAGATAAACTTGAAATTAAAATTGTTCAATAGATGCCCTTAAGGCGTTACAAGAAAGGAAATACTGAAAAGTAAATAAAAACTGGAAATAATCAAAGGACAATTAGTGCTCCCATGGTCGCTTCTTGTCGGTGCGGACATAGTCATTGAGGATCCGCTCGTTCTCCAGCTGCCTAGTCAACTTCTGAATCTTCTGCTCTTGCTCGTGATACTTTTCTCGGTAAGTATCCCGATCTTCTCTCAGCTGCATCCATGATCTCTTTAGTGCCCCAATGTTAGTGGGCATATGAGGATGGAGGATGGTGGGAAGAACCCCTTCTTTATTAGCAACTTCAACAATGATAGGCAAGACAGCTTCATACGAAATTCCCAGCTTTTAGGCACGGATACGAACCCCTCAGAGATATGGCTCCATTGGTAGAGAAGTCTTTGCACCCAGCTCGTGTGGATCAGATCTGTGAACTCTATCCCAAGCTCTTATGAATCTGCGGAGTTTCTCATCACTATCCCCTTGGAAGTTAAAGATTATAGTAGGCATTAGTAGCTCATGAGGTCCTTCCCTTCTGGCTCGCCCAAACTGACGTAAGGCCAAGCATGGATTGTAAGTGATTCCTCCATTGGTTCCTGTCAGTGGAACATTGGGGTATTCCCCACAGCGATCAATAATAGCCACCTTGTCCATACCCTTGATAGTCCAGATGATGTCATTACGAGAGAGAGACATAACCCTATAGGCCCAGCCCATGCCTTCTTTGTTCTTCAGAACTGATTTGGGGAGGTGATAAATAAACCACCTCACCAATAATGGAGCATAGCACATCAAGGTTCCCCGCCTCTGAGCAGTACGGGCATAAAGCTGATGAAGAATGTCACCCAAGAGAGTGGGTACAGGATTACCAGAGATGAAGATTTTCACTGCATTTACGTCGACGAAAGCATCTGGGTTAAGAAACAGCACCAAACCATATATAAGAAGAGCCAGAATGTTTTCAAATGCCTGGAAGTCTTGGCTATCCCAAAACTGATTAGCTTTACCGACCAAGAACTTAGCCAAAAATCCCTTTGCTCCACTTCTAGTCTCCCAATTAGACATCACTTCAGCCTTTGTCAGGTGGAGGGCTGAAGTAATCTCTTCTGTCCTAAGGATCTTCTCCCAACCTGTGAACGGGGTCTGCTCCAGGATAGGGATACCAAGCATATCAGAGAACTCTTCTAAGGTGGGGACCAACTAGTAGTCCTGAAAAGTAAAGCAATGGTATAGTGGATCATAGAATTGGACCAAGACACTCATCATCTTCTCGTCCAATTTGGAAGTGACCAAACCCAAGAGGTGACCATGTCTCCTTATAAAGGAGGTAGTATCTGACATCTTTGCGACCAATTCTTTAAGCATAGTGGGAACCTGGACAAAGTTGACCCGGATGGTGTTCCTACGCATGGGTATCATGACCTACAAAACAGAACAAAGATGAATCCCTCCTGTCTTTGAAATAGGTTAGTCCAATGCAAGATGCATGCAATGTTATGATGTCATGATGTCATGATAGAAGGCACAACACAAGTATCCACAAATAACAAACATGGTAAAGGCACACAAGTCACACAGAGAGCCTTTAGATTTCAGGCTGGAAAGGAGTCTAGGTACTACCCTCTTTCAGTTCAGTTGGTTCAAACCTATCCTAAAAAATAGTAACCAGGTTCTAGAGGATCTTAATATCACTGACTACCCTCGATCGATCATAATTCTAGTTTAGCAACCTTTTCTTGCGGCCAGAATCATCGCGAGAGTTTAGTCTCAATGAGTGTAGCATACTACTACTGTTCTATGGCCAAGTTGGTCAATTTAAAGGTTCTAAGGTCAGTTGGTGCTTAGTGACCCCTTAGCAGACCCATATTCTCCTCGTTCCAACACAAGGGATATCGGTACATACTAAAGTTCCACACCAACATAGCTACTGCTTCAACCGTATCGATCTACGCCGTACAGATCCCTCACAGTTTATTGCTACTTACCTAAAGGGTGTCCCCCAGATCCGGGTTAGGATCTATAGTAACTCTGATTCAAGCCCATAAATATAAAGCATACAAGGCAAACAATTGAAAACACAATGATTTAATCCTAAGGTACACCCCACTTATAATCATCCCCAGCAGAGTCACCAGTTCTATGATAAGGTGGGAAAGAACTGACTGTTTTTGGAATGCTAGTTTACGTTTTGTGTTTGTTTTTGCAAAATGTCGCGGTAAGCAAGAGGCGCCACCGACTTTTTTTTTATGCAACAAGGAAAGGAAAAAAGCACAGAAAAATTCCTTTTTCGAGATATTTCTCGGGTTCGGGAGGTAGATTATAGAAAGGGAAGGTATTAGCACCCTTTCTATCCATGGTTATCCACGGGCTCTTAGGTACTTGCTCAATTGTTTTCAAAAAAATTTTCTTTGTGCTTGTGGGTTTGAAAAAGTTTTTATTTGAAAACTTCAATCGTATGAAGTGTTTTGAAAACTTTGTTCGAAAAGTGTAAGTGTGAAAAAGATTTTTTTTTTTTTTGAAAGAGCAAGTACTTAAGAACCATCTACCTACTCGAAAAAGGAATCGTTCTATGCTATCTTCCTTTAGACAATGCTATCCCACTATGAATGAGTAGGTAGCACCGTCGTTGGAGTTTAAGGGTCAATTCGAATTTAGGGACTTACGGTCACTAAAGCAATGGTAGGACGCCTTAGCGGTAACCCTAATGTCTTAGATCATTTGTTTGAGGCAATTATATCCGAGGCAACCGTTTAGAGGCAACTTATGATCTTTGGACAAGAGGGCGACCTCTAAAGTGACCTATACTCAATGACCGTGTTACAAAGGCAACCAAGTGGGGTGTACCTAAGAGTGCGCAAGTGCGAGTGTGTCGTTTTCAGTTAATTTTGTCTTTGTACATGTTAATGGTTATCTAAGTTGATTTTAGGTTAAACATCCATTCTTGTCATGCATGCCTATTATCAAACATCTAACAGTTATATTTTACGGAAAGTAAATTGCGGAAATTAAATTACAATGCGTCGGGTATTTACATCGCCAAAAGCAACCCTTTGAAATTTAAATTCGGAAAATAAATAAAGCGATAAAAATAGTCCTAATTATCTATTACATTCCGGGAACAAATACAAAATGATATAAAATGGATCGCATGCGGGAAATTAAATCGAGTGCGAGTTCCAGGGTTTTGACCCTTTGTTATTAAAGAAAATATTTTTTTGTTGTTTTTATTTAAGAGAGAAATAAATCTAAATTAATTACTAAATTAAACAAATTAATTAATTAATGAAAATAAATTATTTTTGGATTGGTTTTTAAAGAAATAAAATAAAATAAATCAATGTTAGTAAAAATCTAATTAAGTCTAATTGATTTTAATTATTGAAAAGTACATTAAAGTTATTCCTAATTAATAGCCTAAATTAATTAAATTAATATTTGTTAATAAAAATTAAAATACTGAAATTTAATTTAATAAAGAAAATATTTTTTTGGTTTTAATTTTATGAAGAAAAAGATTTGATTGGTTAGTTGATTAAAATAAAATATTATAAAATAATTAAAACAAAAATAAACAAAATAGAGAGAGTTAGAAGTGTATTGGCCTGAATAGGGGGTCAGGATAGCAATTGTATGGCCCATTAGGCGCTGGCCCTGTTTGACTTTCTAGATTCCCTATGCGCATGTTGACTAGACTCCATGGTGGACGTTCCCCTCTTGGCCACCAGATCTGGCCAGGGGCCATCTGGCAATTGATTGAGTGAGGGAGTATGGTAGGCTATACGCTTGGGTACGCACACAATTGCCTGCAAGAAAAAATCAAAGAGGAATTTGGAGGACCTGGGATTCGAACCCAGGTCCTGTAGGTATTTGCATTGCTTTCTTCGCCACTAGGCCAATGTGTCTCAATTGTTAATAATATACAAAAACAATATTATAAGAGAAAACGCATTAATATGCCAGCAAATAAAAAAAAAGTGCGCGAAAATTTGAAAGGACCAATCAAGGGAGGACACGATGTCGTCCCTGTCCTCAGGCCTGTAAAGAAGTTACCTGCGGATTTGAATCTGCAGCTAAATGCCTAGGTCATTCCCAAAATTCATCTCAGGCCATATAAACTCCTCCCAAGACCATGGTTGCGTTCGTCTTTCTCTTCTGGTCATTCCCATGGCCATTATTGAGGCTAATTTTACCTATAAGAGAAACGCCCAAAATCAAACCACGAAACCCTAGATATGGTACTTGGCTTTACAGGTCAGATAAATAAAATTAACTAATGCAAAAAGCTTTGAAATGTCATGAGGATCACGAATATATCAACGATTTGCCCAGAGGGTGCAAGAATGGAGAGTTAAGATTTCGAATACAGGGCTGAAAAACGTGATGCTTACAGTGCTTTTGAGGGCTTCAAGACGTGTGCTTTGGATCCAGGAGGGTTATGTGATCACCCGGGAATCGATTGGTATCAAGATTTGCTTCTGAAAACGCCTCAAAGTAGGATTTTGGTTTCACACTTTTTAGTGAATTTTGCAAGTTTTGCTTTGCTTATTTCTGCATCCTCTAGCCTTGTTTTCGTGCCCTCTAGCTTCCTTATGTATTATAGAATGCATTAGGTTAAGAATTATGGTTGAATCCTTCCACATCAATGCCATGAGATTTGATTTGATTCACCATTACTAAACCTTCCAAAATTGTTAAAACACAAACTTTTTTCACATGGATTGCTTGATACGAGTTTGATACCCTTGATGATGATGATTCAGTCCTGAAATAGCCAAAAAGATATCAAGTAATCAATATTTGGATTTTATTTGATTTAATTTGATTTAAAATGAAATAATTCAATAAAAAATCAAATAAAATTATAAAAAAGAAATATGATATCAAGGCTGGAGCTAGGACACGTGTGCAATGGTACAAGCTCAAATCAAGTGGAAAAGAATGGGCCCATTTGACAAAATTTGAAGTTTTGGGGATAGTTGACTTTTGGCAATTTTGCAAAAATGCCCATCTTCAACAATGCATAACTTCTTCAAATTTTCACTTTTTGAGGTGTTATTTGACTTTTTATAAAGCTTGATATGTCCTCTAACCAAATAGTTTTGGCTCATATCATTTTGATATTCCATGCTCAAGTTATAAGCTTTGGAAAAAAAAGGTTTTTTTTTGTTGACTTCCAAAAATGACCTATAATGTCCAAATTTATAACTTCTTGTGAATGCATTTTCTGATCTTAGGGTATGAAGATCGATTGTAGGAAATTGAATCCTCTTCAAAAATAGGTTTGGATGGATCATTTCTCATAAAGTATGTGAAAGTTATGCTTGGTCAAAGTTGAGTTGACTTTTCTCGCAAAACCCTAATTTAGCAACTTTTGTGTCTTGATGAATTTTGAGCAATCCTCGATGAATCATGATCAACCCTTGATCAAATGATTAAATAACCTTCAAAATGAGAACGTTGACAAAAAATCTTGAGGTTTGATTGTTTGTAGGTCACAGTTGACTTTTGCCCTAGCATAGTCGATTTTTGGACCCTTTGAGCAATTGATTGAGCAAACTTCCTCTGCAAGGCTTGAAACTTGACATGGATGATCTTGAGAACATATTAGGACATTGGGGAGAACTTGAGGTCATTTTTATTCAAGGATCTTGATGCAACACAAAACCCTAATTTGAGGTTGACTGCCTTAGGAGATGACTTGTCTGACCCACTCTTGAGCAATCTTGATCCACTTGGAGATTTTTCTTGCCATGTTTTGAGAAATATGAGAGGGAAAATTTTGGGGTACAATACAAGTGATCAGATAACGGGACATAGTCGTACGCTTTAATCCCTAACTCTTTCCTGGACGATCTTTTCAGATTTTTCGTCCACTAGGATACCCTTTTTTTCCCAAGCCGCCTTCTCAGGTTTTCGACTTGTCGGGTGTACAATTTTATTTATAAGTCCCTAATTTTTTTCCCGGACCTTTTTGGTTCGTCAGAATGCCCTCATTTTTCCTAGGCCAATCAACCTAGCGGGTCTCTTTTTCATGCATAGTATTTTTGACTATGTCTGAATTCACAGGGCGCGGGGAATTTTCACTATCCGTGGTAGTAAGTGTTATAGCACTGCCAGAAAGTATTTTCTTGATCATACATGGCCCTTCTTATGCTAGAGTTCATTTGCCCCTGGGTTTAGTCCGGTGCACCTAATGTTTGAAGTTATTAATCAACCATTAATTACCAAGTTTCTGATGGTCTTGACCTTCCTCTGTATTTTTCTAAGAACTATCACAACAGAATGACACCATCTGATACTGCTAACATAGACAAGTAATTTTGTGATACCGAAGATTCAATTTTCATAGTGGCTTTTTCTGAAACTCATGATCAATGTAACATGCCCCAATTGATTCAGATGGGATCTGCCTCTGGCTATTCATCACTTTTGAGAGATTCTTTGAATATTGACTAGACTTCCATGGATGAGTTGGATAATAACATATCATGCCCCTTGATTTATAACCAATTGTGTCCACGAAAGGCCTGTTAATGCAAGTGTCTTTCTCTTTGACCCATCCTCTGAAGCAATTTTTTCCATTGGGAGGATTTTTATTCATTAAATATTTATCACACAAATTACTCTGCTGTCAAACACTTAGTCATATGCAAACAGTGGTATTAAAATGAAAAGCTTATGTCTGTCTTAAAGTTTAAAAAATGAATTTTTTAGTAAAACAAAATTTGTAAGAATGTGATATCAACTCAGGATTTATAGTAAGCATTACAGGAGTCAGGATACCTTTTTGTAACAGTATGTTTTCGAACTAACCCATGCTTCAATTAGGACTTCGAAAGGTTGTAACGTGGTCTGGTTCATGGTTTAAGAAACAAAGGATAAAGGATCAAAGTTTATTTGTACCCAACTCGTTCTCCATGATGCCCTTTAGTCCTATACTCAGTTAATTATGCATTTAGGTTCCAATAGAGTTTGGAATTATATCACTGAAACTTGGTGACGGTTCAGAAACCGAAAGTTTATTTGAGAAGGCAGTTATCTTTTGTAACATCTTTCTTTTGTTGAGGATTTGTAGCGACCTCTTTTTGACTTTATTATCCCTAACTTTTTCCTAAACTATTTTGTTTGAGATTACAGTCAGTGGGATGCCCCAGTTTTTTCTTGAGTCTCCTTCATAGGTTTCGACTTAGCGAGATTTTCTTTTGAAAGATAATGACTTGCCTACTTAATGATTATGGGGAACCATCACCGACTTTTGATTTGGAAGGATGCCTTCGATAATACCTGTTATGTACGAACGAAAAGCTTGCAATTGAATGCACAATTGAATTAACTATGAAACTATCCTGCCCCATGTTATGATTAAGGGTTTCAATTTGCATGAAAAAGAATACTGCTACTTCTTAGGCTCAAAGGGGTTGACTAGAGATTAACTTCCTTATATCTTCATTGTTTAGGAATTGAAGCAACGCATGCACATCATCAGCAATGTCTGTTCAAAAGCATATTGTATGAGATTATGGTATCATTTTCGTCATCCTCCCTTTAAAAGCTTATAGCTTTTAACGAGAGTTGAATATCACAAAAAGGAAGTAAAAAAGCTTAGTTTAAATATAGTGAAAACGAATGGATTAATTCAAGACAAAGATACGCAATGCATTAATGGAAAAAAAACAAAGTTTCACATAAAGATAAGTGTTTGAACAAACAAAAGAAGTTACAATTGAAAATTCAAATGAATTGGATGCTCTCAATCTTAGTCATGATTTGGCATGGGAGCACTAATCACATTAGGAGTCTCATAAGGGTCAAACTCAATCTCCTTAGCATCAATCATATCTTGAATCTTGTTCTTCAATGCCCAACATCCATTCGTATCATGTCCATAACTATTAGAATGGTATGCACAACTTGCATCGGGATGATAGCTAGGAGCAGAAGTATTGGGATTCTGAGGAGGATCCTTCAATGTAATCAACTATGCCTTCTACATGTGTTACAACGCTTGAGCCAATGACATGTTGATTTTGGTAAATTGAATTTTGGGTGTATCCTAGTTACACAGATTACCCTACTTTCATTGTTGCACTGGTGCAAGATTAAAGATCAGTACCACCCCCACAGATTAGTTGTGGTCTCTCTAATTATGACCCTTTTGGTCGTACACAACATTGGACTCTTTCTTCCCGTTTTATGAATTCTTCTGAGTATTAGAAGACGTAGGCACGTGGATTTTACCAATTTTTATTCCATTCTCAACATGTTCCCATCTCAATATCAGTTCAATGAAACCGACCGAAGAATTTCCCAGTATGTGATTATAGAAATGACATGTCAGCATGCTCATGAATATGTCAACTAATTCCCTTCCAGCTAAAGGACGTTGAACCCTGCCTGCGAGATCTCTTTGTTTCTGGGTGTACTCTTTGAAGCTTTCATAAGAGCCCATAGACACACTCTGCAATTGCATACAAGTTGGTGCGAGATCGGTATTATACTAGTGAAGTTTGTAAAAAGAAGCAGCCAACTCTTCCCAGGTACAGATATTGGTTCTTTCTAGATCAGTATTATACTGGTACAGATATTGATGATGCTACATAAATCTTTTTGGTGTTTGGATGACTTCTATATGATGATTATAACGTGTTAGGATCGTTAGATCACAAGGAACTTGCAAGGTTTGAGAGATTCGAAGATAAGGTTTTCTTGGAGCTTTAATGGAGTTTTGGAGCAATTTTAGAATTTGACAGAATTTGGGGGTGTTTTGGAGCTGTGAATTCGTGTTTTGGACTGCAAATGAACCCTATATTTATAGGCAAAAGGTTGAGGGGAAGGCCTGATCAGGTTTGAGCCTTAAGGTTTTAAGACTTGGTTGAAATGTAAGTGAGAAAGTTACATGAAGATCATGGTTCGAATGCATCAATATGGTTGTTGGTAGGCTTAGAGATGTTGCTTCTGAGCATTCATGTTGAGTGTTATCAGAAGAAATAAGTTAGAGGCTCAAGGAGTGGACTTTGTGATTAAAGTAGTCTTTATGCAAATGGATATGGTGCTTTTGCAATTTCATCCAAAAATGGTATGATCAAGTGGATAAAGCTTCATTAACTTGTGTAATGCACCATAATTTTGTGTGAATCTATGATTATATGGAGATTCAAAAGCAACATGGCCTGAAAAGTGAGATTGAATGATAAGGTTATGAGATTTTCACTTGAGGTTTTCAAAAGAATGACCTATAATTAAAGTATGAAATGCCTAACTTCATCTCTTCGATTATCCTTGCTCAAGCATGATCTTTTTATGTTCTTGGACATTTTGAAAAGCTTAGAACAAGATATTCAACTTTCATGTTGACCACTTTGGCTAAATCAACAGAGAAATTGGTGAAAATTGTCCAAGAAGTTGTGATGAAAAACTGATCAAAAATATTTCTAAGTGTTACATAAAAAGTATCAGAACTTCATGGGCCCATATCTCTTAATCCAAGCACTTTTTGAGGATCATCCCACAATGAAAAAGTTGTAGAATTAATTAATACCTACAACTTTCATATTGAAAGTTTTCCTTGAATCAGTTTGTATCTTAGTGAAAAATGGCCATAAAGTAGTTACATTGTTAAGAACAAATCACTTAGAAAATTTTCAAAGTGTTGGAAAATTTTCCAACTTTTGACTTTTGTTGACTTTTTCTTAATTTTATAGACTTTGTTGATTCTTGATGATCAAACTTCATAACTTTGAATGTTTTATGATTCTTGATTTTTGAATTCCAATGTTTGACCAAAAAGTCAAAGTTTGACTTTTGTGTGATTGTTGACTTTTTATCAATTGATTCAATTCTTCAACTATCAACCACTTGTTTATTTGGAAATGTCTCGAGCCATGTAATTATTTAAAGATGTTATATTTGAGCCCTTGGGATCATGCTTTAAGGCATTAGGTCATGCACTTGGCCAAAAGTCAATGATCAATCATCTTCAATAAAAACCCTAATTTGGCAATTTTTGACCTTTGATGATTTGAGGGCTTTCCTGGAGGAATAATGATCAACCCTTAATCAAATTATAAATACCACCTCAAAATGTTGATGTTGACAAAAAATCTTGAAGTTTGACTGTATGTTGACCTTTTACTCAATATAGTTGATTTTCAATCATCTGAGCAATTGAATGAGAAAACTTGTGATGCAAGACTTGAAACTTGACATAAGAACTATTGAGGACCTATTATGAACCATTAAAGTCATTTGAGACCCTTGCAACCCAATATTCCTTGAGAATCACCAAACCCTAGTTGAAGACCTTTACTTAGGAGGTGGTTTTGACCAGTCAACTCTCGAGTAGTTTTGAGCAAATGGGGACCTTGTAAAAATGTCTTGAAGAAAATGGGAGGGAAAATTTTGGAGTTCAACAGCTGCCCCTGTTCAATATTCCTAAACATTAAGAGTTATATTGGCATGTCCTCCATTCTTGACTTGAAGGTAGAAAATTATTAAACACTTAAGTGCCCATAAATTTGCACTCGTCGGTGCAGGAGGTAATTTTATTGGTTGATTATACTTATAATGGGCTTAAAGATACCATTTGGAGAGGTAACAGTGAGTCATTGGATATGGGCTTATAGATGCCATCCAGAGTAATTGTTGATAGAGATCAGACTAAGTCTACACTCAGCTTTGACTGGAAGAAGTATCAAAATAAATCTATGCTTGAATTAATCTGAGCCATAAAATGTCTACTGGAAGAAGTATCAAAATAAATCTATGGTCAAATTAATTTGAGCAAGAAGATGTCTATGTCCATCTTTAACTATGAGAAGTATCATAATAAATTTATGTTCTATTTTATCTGAGCCATAAAATGTCTACTGGAAGAAGTATCAAAATAAATCTATGGTCGATTTAATCTGAGCCGGAAGATGTCTTTTTGGGAATGACCCTCTGAGGAAATTGCTTAAGTAGCCCTTTTTCATATGTAGCTTTGGAGAAGACTCTCGGGTCATATAAGTAGTTGATGATGTTTGTCTGTTGATTGACCTTTCTTGAAAAGGTAAAGAGTTTAGTTATATGAAATGTCATTGTGTATGAAATGCATTGTGTAATGATGTTTTTAAAATAAATGAGATTGTGATATATGCGTTTCGTATGCATATGCTATGATATTGGTAAATGATGTATGAATGTGAAATGTTGTTGAAGTGTATTGGTAAGCCCGTGGAGTATCTTTGTCTGGGAAAATAAATCCCTGACTGTTGCTGGGGATGAATAGCATGTGTATCTCCGATCTTGATGGGTATTCCTATTTTATGTTTGAGGAAACTCCGTTGGAGGATGTTGATTCGTGTTTTGGGGAGAAGAGTCTAAGAACATTGGTTGTTCACTGCTCTACTGGGGAGTTTAGTTCTTATATGCCCTGACTGTGGATAAAAGAAATGGATAACCTTCCGACTCATATGGGGAGGATAAAGTTCACTGATATCTAGTCCGGTTATAGGTTTCGTAGAAACTCTCTGGGGAAATTGGCGACTTCACTAGTGAGAGGAATTTTACTCGTGATTCATAGCAATCAGAGGAAGAGACTTAAGCTCGGTAGACTGTAATCTGTTGGGGAAATAAACTCTGTTGGGGAAGTAAACCCTATTGAAGGAGAAATACTCTGCTGAGGAAATATCTTTATTGCGGAAATGAGCTCTGCTGGAGAGAAGAAATATGCAGGGGGTTTTACAATTTTGGAGGAATAAAATGAGTTGGGGAAGAAAACTTCCATGGACTGTATTGATTGGAACTCCGTAGGTGGGTGATATTGTCGGGAAGTAGATCATACTCCTTTATCCGCCAGATCGATCGGCCAGGAAAATTGCGGGGAATGTATCTTCATTGAAGATGAATTTGTGAAGATTACTCTGTGGGGATAATCTCAAGGAAGTGGCTATGTGAGGATTTGTGGACGGCTTGGACGTTATCCCAACTCCTAGAGTCTTGAGTAAATGCTTATTCCTGTTCTTATGCATATATTTGTTAACAGTTAATCGTTTTTATATTCATATGTTCATTCAATTTTAGTCATTGGACGTTTTTGCAAACAAAACAAAAAAATTAAAAAACAAAAAAGTTTGAATTTTAGGGTGTATTTGTATTGATAGTTGGCCTATAAACATGCGATTTTGTACAAAGAGACATAAATCCGAGTAACAGGAAATTATCATGAAATGAAAGGAGTACAAAGTGAAAACAAAAAAATAGCTATGTGGAAATGATCTCGTTGGGTTCCAACTCCGATATTTCCCTTATGTCTTTGAACATCTCATCCCTTGCTGTCGGAAGAAATTGATTGAACTGGTATGTACCATTTGAACTTTTGACTTTGGTAATAAAGATTGTTGTAAGTGATCCAACAGGACATAGTCGTACGCTTTAATCCTTAATTTTTTCCTGGACCACACTTTCGATTTTTTAGTCCATCAGGGTACCCCCTTTTTTGCCCAAACCGCCTTTTTAGGTTTTCGATTTTTCGGGTGTACAATCTTATATATATATATATATATATATAATTTTTTCCCGAGTCCTTTTAGTTCGCCGGGATGCCTTTATTTTTTCCTAGGCCAGTCAACCTAGAGGGTCTTTTTCATGCGTAGTATCTTTTGACTATGTTCGCGTTCACAGGGTGTGGAAAATCTTCACCGTCCATGGTGGTTAGTATCATAGCACCGCCCGAAAATACTTTCTTGACAATAAATGGCTCTTCATAGGTGGGAGTCCATTTTCCCCTAGGATCACCTTGCGGTAGAATAATGCGCTTTATTACCAATTCACCAGCCTGATATACTTGATGCTTGATCTTTTTGTTAAATGCCTTGATCATACACTTCTGATACATCTGACCGTGACAGACATCCGTAAGCCTTTTCTCATCAATCAAATTCAAATGATCCAACCTAGTCTAAATCCACTCGTCTTCGTCTAAGTCTGAATCTTTCATAATTCACAAATAAGGAATTTGAACTTCGACAGGTAGGATAACTTCCATACCATAGACCAAAGAGAATGGGGTTGCCCCAGTTGATGTTCGTGATGAAGTGCGATAGCCATGAAGATCAAATGGTAACATCTTATGCCAGTCGTTGTAGGTCACCACCATCTTCTGTATGATCTTCTTAATATTCTTGTTGGTGGCTTCCACTGCACCATTCATCGTTGGTTGATATCAAGAAGAGTTGTGGTGCTTGATCTTGAACTGTGTGCAAAGTTCAGTGATTATATTGTTGTTAAGGTTGGTACCATTGTTCGTGATGATTCTCTTGGGGATGCCATACCAACAGATAAGGTTATGTTTTATGAATCAGGAAACAAAATTCTTGGTAACAGAGGCGAACGAGGTTGCTTCAATCCATTTTATGAAGTAGTCAATGGCGACGAGAATGAAGCAATGTACATTAGAAGAAGTAGGCTTGATTTCTCCTATCATATCAATGCCCCAAATTGCGAATAGCCAAGGAGTAGTCATGGCGTTTAAAGGTACTGGAGGCACATGAACTTTATCAGCATAAATTTGGAACTTATGACAAGTTCTCGAGCGGTGGTGACAGTCGGTTTCCATAGTCGACCAATAGTAACCCACTCTTAGAATCTTCTTAGCCATAGTATGCCCATTAGAGTGAGTACCAAAGATGCCTTCGTGCTTATCCTCCATAATTTTCTCTACTTCCTTCTTGTCCACACAACGTGGTAGATTCGAATTATGATTGTGCTTGTACAAAATTCCATTGCTCAAGAAAAACTTAGCCAAAAACCTCCGTAGGAATTTCTTGTCATTGACCGGTGCCCCTTCAGGGTATTCTTGAGCTTCAAGGTACCTTTTCACTTCATGAAACCAAAGTTTTTCTTCTACTCCATCAGTATCAATTTCGTAGCAGCGTGTCGGTTCGTCGAATCTTTCAATGGAAATTCTGGGAGCCTCATTCTCCCATCTGACCTTGAACATGGATGACATGGTAGCTAATGCATCGGCCACATGATTCTCTTCTCTGGGGATATGCTCAAATGTAATCTCTTCGAAGTACGGAATCAAGGTTAGCATATGTTCTCGGTAAGGGATAAGATTCAGATGCTTTATATCACATTCTCCCTTGACTTGACTGATTACTAAGGTTGAATCCCCATATACGCTTAGGAATTGATTCTCAGGTCAATAGCAGCTTTAATACCCATGATGCACGCTTCATATTCATCCATATTACTGGTGCAGTCAAAGTAAAGTCTAGAAGTGAAGGGCGTATGATAGCCATAGGGAGAGATAATTACAGCACCAATCCCATTTCCAGGTGCATTAGAAGCTCCATCGAAAACTATAGTCCATCGGGATCCTAGCCCATGTCCTTCATATGGTCCAGGAACTTCACAATCTGTAACTAGCATAATATTCTCATCCGGTAATTCGAAATTCATGGACTGATAGTCGTCTACAGCTTGATGCACCAAATGATCTCCCAGTACACTTCATTTGATTGCCTTTTGAGTAGTGTACTGAATGTCATATTCTCTTAGGACCATTTTCCATCGGGCTATTCTTCTGGAGATAACTGGCTTGTCAAATACGTATTTAATGGGATCCATTTTAGAGATCAATAGAGTAGTATGAGTCAACATATATTGTCTCAGTCGGCGAGCAACCCATTCCAAAGTGTAGCAAGTTTTCTCTAGCAGTGAATATCTTATTTCACAGTCAGTAAACTGTTTGCTAAGGTAGTATATTGCATGCTCTTTTTGACCAGACTCATCATGTTTCCCCAATACACACCCCATTGAGTTCTCTAGTACTGTTAGGTACATGATTAGAGGTCTTCCTTCAATTGGTGGCATCAAAATCGGGGGTTCTTATAAGTACTCCTTAATTTTATCAAAGGCTATTTGACAGTTGTTGTTCCACTTTACTACTTGATCTTTCTTCGGCAGCTTAAAGATTGGCTCGTAGGTAGCAGTCAAATGAGAAATGAATCAGGAAATGTAATTTAGTCGTCCTAAAAAACCTCTGACTTCCTTCTCAGTGTGGGGAGTCGACATTTCTTGAACAACTTTAACTTTTGCGGGATAAACTTTAATACCTTTACCGCTGGCGACGAAACCCAGGAGTTTACCGGATCTCACTCCAAAACTGCATATGTTCGGATTTAACCTTAGTTTGTACTTCTTCAGCCTTTCAAATAATTCATGCAAATGATTAAGATGTTCTTCTTTAGTGTGTGACCTTGCTATCAAGTAGTCGACATAGACTTCTATCTCATGATGAATCATGTCGTGAAATAAAGCTACCATGGCCCGCTGATAAGTTACCCCGGCATTCTTCAACCTAAAAGGCGTGACCTTGTAATAAAAAGTTCCCCACTGTGTCACAAAGGTATATTTCTCCATGTCTTCGAGTGCCATCTTGATCTGATTATACCTTGAGAAACCATACATGAAAGAGAATACCTTATGCTGAGCATTGTTATCGACCAAAACATCAATATATGGAAGTGGGCAGTCATCTTTGGGGCTTGCGCTGTTTAGATCCCTACAGTCTACACACATACGCACTTTTCCGTCTTTCTTTGGTACTGGAACAACATTAGCAACCCATTGAGGATATGATGTCAATTCTAAGAAACCTCCGTTGAATTTCTTCATAACCTTGACCTTGATCTTCTTTGACATCTTAGAACGTATGCGATGAACTTTCTATTTAATTGGAGAACAACCCTCTTTCATCGGTAGATGGTGTACCACAATATAAATATCGAGTCCTAGCATGTCTTCATATGACCAAGAAAATATCTCAACATAGTCGTGCAACATCTGAATCATTCTGTTCTTGACACTGTCCTCTAAGTTGGCGCCTAACCTAACTTCTTTTTTGTCTGTTTCAGAACCCAAGTTTACCACTTCGATCAGATCATCGTGCGATTGGATAGCCTTTTCTTCTTGTAATAAGATTCTGGCATGTTCTCCAGATATTTCACAATCTTCCTCACCTTCTTCCCCGGCTTGGTAGATCGGATTTTCAAATTCATAAGCGGCATTAGCAGGATCGTTATCAACGAGATCTGAAGTGGATGTGGATCTGCAATGTAGTGTGTGGGTGTGTGTAAGAACACATATCTATTCGAAAGTGCAATAAATTAAAAGAAAGACAGAGAGCTCAAATTTTGAATGCAAAACATCCAATGTTTTTCATTAAATGAAAATATGACATATGAAATGACAACCCTTAACAAATAAACCATTGTACCCCGAGCAAGACACAAGGTCTAAAGTCATTGTTTTTAAAAGATATTACACAACCAAATATCTTAAAGCAATAAAACATAAATATTTATTACTTCTGACTAAAGGAGATATAGATAATGTCTCCCGCCTTCTAGTTGTTGAGTCTATTGCCAATGGTAGGGAATATCCAGTTGTCGAAGTCACAATCATTGTAAGCATCCCCTATTGTGTTGACTCCATTGTTGCTAACATGGAATGGAGTTCTTCTAGCACAAGCGCAATGAATAGACCTTTGACCCTCTACAGTAAATCCCAAACCAAATTTATCAGATTTATAGGGGATATCAGAAAGCTGACCCCAAATAGTTCAACCACCTTCTTTTATAATAGCTTTGGCATCCTTCAAGGAATCCATATTATGAGGAACCATGGTAGTCATTGGAATGGAAGAAACATCTTCAACAGCTGCAGGGGAAATCACTTCAAAGGTCTGACATGGAATCTCGATAAATTCTCCAACCATCTCCACGTACCTGAATGAATTCAGGTGTCTGACCATGTACTCCTCCTCTTCACAGACAGTATCAACCTTCCCTTTTACATGATACTTTAATTTCTAGTGTAAGGTGGAGGTAATAGAACCTACCCCATCGATCTAGGGGCATCCTAATAGACAAGAATAAGTTAACCGGATGTCCATTACATAGAAGGTGGATTCAAATATTTGTGAACCCACTTTAATAGGAAGATCCACTTCTCCATGTACCATTCTTTTGGACCCGTCAAAGGCTCTAACTATAATGTCACTGGGTTTCAGCACAACCCCTTCATAATCCAGTCTGTCAGAAGCACCCTTTGCAGAACATTGACAGAAGAACTAGTATCAACCAACGCATGAGCCAACGTAGTGCCCCTGCATTCAATAGAGACATACAAGGCCCTATTATGATTTCTCCCCATCGGAGTCGGGTCAGCATCGGAGAAGCCTAATCCATTATCAATTTTTAAACTATCCATGTAACTTTCGAACTGATTAGTCGAAATTTCATACGGCACATGAGCTATCTTCAAGAATTTTATTAAGGCATGTGCATGTGCTTCAGAAAATAGTAGTAAAGATAGCATGGAGATTTTAGACGGGGTATGCCCCAACTGTTCAACAATTTTATAGTCGCTCTTGTGGATTATTTCAAAAACCTCTTCTAACTCTTGTCCAGAGGTTTCCTTCACTACAACTTCTTTTGGCGCCTCTATCTGGGAAGGCTCTATCATTGGCTCTTTACCCCGAGCCTCGATAGTTGTCTTAGTAACTGTGACTTGAACTGGTGGAGATATTTTCAGGGAGAAAATCCTTCCGCTTCTAGTAATTTTTCTGGTCCCTGCAATATTGTCAATGTTGGGATCAGCCTCTTCATCATCTTTGTCAGACAACTTTTGTTTAACACTTTGATAATAGACTTCAGACCCATAATTCCATTGAATAGCCTTCTCCAAGGAATATGGGATGGGCCCAGGTGTTGTAATGATTAAAGGAGAAGATTTTGGATTGACAGTAATCCTTACAGGACCCTTGGAAGTGATCCTAAAAGGAGTACCAATTATGACAAACAAATCTTGGCACAAATTCTTAACATACAGAATTTTCTCAATCAAAATTACATGTTCATCCATCAGGCGCTGAATGCCTTCCTTTAGTTACCCGTAACCATTAGGCTCAACTGCACAGGAATAACATTCTTTAACATAACCCGGAAATAAACCGGCTTGTAACAAATTCTCCTTGATTGTTGAGAAAGGAGTAACCACATCACTTATGGAGGTAACATACAAAAAATATTCAATAGAACTTATGCCTTTGTCATGCTTAGGCATAGGTCCAATAATCACGTTCGGAGTCTCCGGAGGATAAAACTCAATTTCCTTATTATTGATCATATCCTGAATCTTGCTTTTCAGGGCCAACAAATGTTGGTGTCGTGCCCAGGACTGTTCGAATGATAGGCACACCTCGCATTTAGATTGTACTTTGGAGAGGATGTGTTGGGATTCTGAGGAGGATCCCACAGGGAAATGAGTTTAGCCTTTAACAAATGTTGTAATGCCTGAGATAAAGGCATGTCGATCTTGGTAAACTTCCTGGATGGAGCGTCTGGCCTTTGATGGTTGCCTTGTTGTGATTGTTGAACAGGCACTAGATTAGAGATCAATACCGCTCCCACAGACTGATGGAGGTCATTTTTACTATGCCTCTTCTGGCCATAGATAACATTGGTTTCTTTTTTACCACTGAACAACTTCTTCAAAGCATTAGAAGTTGAAGCCATTGGAATCTTCCCACTCTTAATACCACTATCGACTTTTTATCTTGTTAGAATTAGCTCATTAAATCCAGATGAAGAACTCAATCAGATGATTAAAGAATGGGCCTTTTAGAGTACCCATGAATATATCAACTAACTCTCAGTCAGACAAGGGAGGTTGGACCCTTCCAGCTAAGTCTCTCCACTTCTGGGCATACTCCTTGAACCCTTCATTCAAGCCCATGGACATGTTTTGCAATTGTATACGAGTCAGTGCAAGGCCATCATTTTATTGATACTACTTATAGAAAGCAACAGCCAAGTCTTCTCATATGTGAATGTTGGTTCCTTCCAGCTGATATAACCATTCAAGTTGAGTACCAGACAAACTTTCTTGAAAGAAATTGACCCATAATTTCCTGTCAGCAGTATGAGGTTGGATTTTTATAACATCCGACCTCAGATGAAGTTTGGGACAAGAGACCCCATCAAATTTAGCACAGATAGGGACCTTGAATTTGTGAGGTATGACCACCCCTGAGATCAGACCTAGCTCTCCAAAATCTAATCCAGGAACTTTCTAGGTTTCCATAGCTTTGAGACGGTCTTCTAACTACTTGTACTTGTCATCTACAGGAGGGTACTGTTTGTCAGAGTAGTCTTCATCTTCAAGAATATTCTCAGAACCCTGGTTATTTCTACCTTCACCCCTGAAACTTCTGCCATCCTCCTCTTGGTTGTCGTCTTCCTTAGAGGAAACATCATTCGCTTGAACCAGTCGAGCATAACCTTTGAATCTTCTCCCCATATTGAGGATGACAACCGGCTTTCTAGTATTCTTTTTCTTGGCGAGGAGCGCCATCATCTCTTGTTGCCCTTTGGCCAGATTCATAAGAGTCTCTTGAAATTGTGCATGCTGAGTCTGGAGATCCTTGACAGTTTGTTCGAGGGCCATCTTATACTGAAATAAACAAATAACAGATGAGGAAACCTGTATTGGAAAACTTGTTTATGAAATGATGCATGATATGTGGATGAAATGTTTTCAATAACCTTAGGAGATTTAAATTTTCTAACCGAGAGGAAACAAATACAAAGATTTCATTAATAAGTTCCAAATTACAATTGTCTCTTAGGATTACAATGAAAACAAAAGGGTTTCAAAGAGACAACAATATGAACTTCTAAAACCTAAGATTCAAGTCTCTCACGGACGCTTCCTCTTTATGTCGATGTATGTATTGATGCTTTTCTCCTCGTGGAGTTGCTTTGTGAATTCCAACACTTTCTTTTCACTTGCATAGAATTGAGTTTCAAAGGTGTAATGTTCTTCCTTTAGTTGAATCCAGGACTTCTGCAATTCTTCAAGGTCAGTAGGCATTTTTGGATGGAGGATAGTGCGAGAAACGTCTCCTTCAACAATAGTCTCTATGATCACTGGTAAAATATATGGATATGGCATCATGAGGTTTTGAGCATGAGCTCGTAACGATTTGAGGTAGGGATCCAGAGGGATGGAGTTCTTCTGTCCTAAAGCCTTACTATCTATTTTGCTCACCATTCCCCAAGCATGTATAAATCTCTGACTATAACCTTGAGAATCATTTTCGTAATCGAACACAATACCCAGGATCAGCATGTCATGAGGACCATCTCTTCGAGCATAACCAAATTAACGTAAATCTAGAGAAGGGTTGTAAGTAATACCTACCATAATACCAAGGAGTCGAACATTAGGGAATTCTCCATAGCGAGTGATATCCTCATGAGATCGGGAATACCAGTAGATATCTATATGAGAAAGTGACATTATTCTTTGTGACCACCTCAAACCTTGTTCATTCTTCATTACTGATCAGGGAAGGTGTGAAACAAACCACCTGGATAGCAGAGGTATGCAACACATAAGAGTCCCTCGTTTCCTCATACTACGAGTGTGAAGAGAATGCAAAATTTCTCCGAGTAAGGTAGGCACAGGGTTACAAGTGAGAAATATTTTGGCGGCATTCACATCTATGAGTTTATCTGGATTAGGGAATAGCACCAACCCATAGATTAGCAAAGCCAAGATTTCCTCGAAATCCTGGAAACTCATATTATCCAGAAACAATTGAGCCTTTTCCATCAGATGTTTAGCCAGAAAACCTTTGACTCCACTTCTCGTTTCCCAATTAGATACAATGTCGGACCGCTTCAGATGTAAGGCTACTGCAATATCTTCAGGTCTCCGAGCTTCCTCTAAACCGGTGAAAGGTGTCTGATCAATAATGGCTACCCCCAGTAATTGAGAGAACTCCTCTATTATGGGTGCCAACTGATAATATGGAAATGTGAAACAGTGATATACAGGGTCAAAGAACTGGAATTGAACATGCATCATGTCTTTATTGAAACCTGGGGTAACCAGACTGGGTAGTCAACCATGCCTTTTAATGAATGGAGAAATTTTGGGAACCCTTGAGACTAACTCTTTAAGCTGAGGTGGCACCCTTACAAACCTTATCCAGATAGTGTTTCTGCGAGCGGAGGCCATAAGCTATAACATAGAACAAAGATAAATCTCTTGGTCCTTGGAATTGTTATTGAAAATGATATGGTATGATTTCATTATGTTGTGATGTCATGTCCGAACAATTAATCATACACAAACAAAACACACAAGGCCTTAGGTTTAAGCTTGCATGGAGTTTGTAGGTAAGTACCCTCTTAAAGTTTTAGTTGGCTCAACCTGTCCTAAAAGAAGTAACCGGGTTCTAGGAGCCTCAATATCAATGATCTTTCTCTCAGGCATTGTTTCATCACAAGCATCTGATTTGCGATCGAAACATCCCGAGAGTCTGATCTCAATGAGTGTAGTATCGAGTATCAACCAGATTTAGTATGCAATAAAGTCGGCTATCTCACTACTTTCTAATGACTAAGTTATGTCAATTAAGGTTCTACGGTTAGTTAGTACTTTATGACACCATGCGGCAGCCCAGCATTCTCCTTGGCTGACTCAAGGGACACCAACACAAACCAATGTGTCGCACTAACATAGCCATCGCTTTAACCGTGTTCGTATACGCTGTACAATCTTCACGATCTATTTCTACTTACCTAAAATGCCCCCAGATCTGGGTATAGGATCTATATAAGAAATAAACTGAAGCATATCTTGAAATATCAAGCATACAAGGCAAGTAAGTAAATTAATAAAGGTGAACTAGCTCTAAAGGTAACACCACTTTTATTTCTAATGACTAAGTTATGTCAATTAAGGTTCTACGGTTAGTTAGTACTTTATGACACCATGCGGCAGCCCAACATTCTCCTTGGCTGACTCAAGGGACACCAACACAAACCAATGTGTCGCACTAACATAGCCATCGCTTTAACCG
This sequence comes from Vicia faba, assembly GCA_948472305.1. Taxonomy (NCBI): domain Eukaryota; kingdom Viridiplantae; phylum Streptophyta; class Magnoliopsida; order Fabales; family Fabaceae; genus Vicia; species Vicia faba. The sequence continues at coordinate 1,461,952,157 of OX451739.1, read as the reverse complement.
TGTTCGTATACGCTGTACAATCTTCACGATCTATTTCTACTTACCTAAAATGCCCCCAGATCTGGGTATAGGATCTATATAAGAAATAAACTGAAGCATATCCTGAAATATCAAGCATACAAGGCAAGTAAGTAAATTAATAAAGGTGAACTAGCTCTAAAGGTAACACCACTTTTAGTTATTTCCGCATCAGAGTCGCTAGTTCTGTAATAAGGTGGAAGAACTGACTTTTAGGTTTTGTGTTTTATCACAAATGTTGCAGACAGTAAGAGTCGCCAATGACTTTTCTTTTTATCCAATAAAGGAAAGGGTGAAAAGAACAGGAAATACCTTTTGATAATTTTCTGAGTAATGGGGATAGGTTATGAAAAGGGAAGGTGTTATCATCCTTTTCATCCATAGTTATCTACGGGCCCTTAATTCCTAGCTCATTTTTGAAAATGATTTGTGCTTGTTGTAACACGGTGGGAGAACTGACTTAGGTGTTTTGCATTTGATCGCAATTGTTGCGGATAGCAAGAGTCACCACCTACTTTTCTTTTATCCAAAAGGAAAGGTTGAAAAGAACAGGAAAGACCTTTCGAGATTATTTCTTGAGTTTGGGGGTAGGTTATGAAAAGGGAAGGTTTTAACACCCTTTTCACCCGTATTTATCTACGGGCTCTTAGTTGCTTGCTAGATAACTTGATTTTGTTTGAAAATGTGCTTGTGGTGTGGGTTTTGAAAGTATTTTGAAAACGTCTTTGTAATGGCTCTTGTTTCTATAAGAATGCGTACAAAGTGTGGTTTTTGAAAATACTTCAAAGAGGTGTTACTGGAATGTGTTTTTGAAAGTGATTTTGAAAAGGTGTCTTTGTAATGGATCTCGTTTTTATGAGAACGCATACAAAGTGCTTGTATTTTGAAAATGTTTCAAAATGAAAGTGTTGGTGTATGAAATGTTTTTGTTGTGAGCAAGCGAGAAACTAGGAGCAACCTACCTACTCAAAAGGTCTTAAATGTTCTTTTCCTCCTCCTTTAGATGTTGTTATCTTACCATTGATTTGATAAGGAGCCCCATCGTTGGATGTGAAGGGACGGGCGTGAGACGTTTGTATGGTCATAGAAGGAAACCTATGGGACATTTTAGCAATGTCGTTTAAGGACTAGATCGTTTATCGAAGGCAACATTGAGGGTTATCGAGGGACTACAATCTTTTATCGATGGTCTTTTATAAAACGCCCATATTCGAGGGACATGACTATTTTTCCAAGGCAACAAGTGGAATTACCCTAAGGGTGCATGTGTGAATAGTGTGTTTGATTTTCATGCATTTAGTCTTTGATTATAGGTTGTCTACTGGTTGTTTTTATCTTGCCATACATTCCCTATTTTACTAGCAAGCATACAAAAGTAATAAAATGCAGAAAGATAAAATCCTACACTATTAAAACCATATTGAAGTGCATGGAAATATAAAGGAAAAAAGCAAGAAAAAAGCAAGAAAAATTAGGGTCTTTCGATTGATGAAGAAAACCCTTCGATTATGCACTTTATGGCTCTCTTTGATTTAGCCTAAAAGTGCTGAAGGCGTGACTTTTGACTGAGGTCTGGGGGTCAGCATGTTGTTCCTTTCGATTAGGCCTAAAACCAGTGCAAGAAGTAATCTGCCTTTCTGCCTCCTTCGACTGGGGGTTGAAAGCAGTGAGGGAGTGCCTTTCGTCTGGTCCTGGACTCAGTGCAAGATGTAATCTTCCTTTCTACCTCCTTCGACTGGGGGTTGAAATCAGTGAGGGAGTGCCTTTTTTCTGGGCCTGGAACCAACATGATGTGCCTTCTGGTTGTCTCTTTAGTTTGGCCTGAAGGTTAGTGTGGAAGCCATAAGCTTCGTTTCCTACTTCATGTTTCATGTTTCTTTCGTTTGAGTTTGAATGGAAACATGGCCTAAGGCCATGCCAACTGTAACGCCCCAGTTTTAATTATTTGATTTATTTAATTGGGAAATTATTTTATTGGAGTTAATAAAATAAAATAATTATTGATATTTGGATAATTGAAGGAAAACTAGAGAAAATAAAAGAAATAAGAAAATATTGGGTTTTTAAGTTATTGGGCTTGGATGTCGTTAGTAAGAGTGGGGGTGCAAAAGAAATAAGGATATATATTTTGGAACTTAAGTTATTCCTCACTTTTCAGGATAAACAGAATTTGGGGAAATTTGGGAAGCAGAGCTCTGAAGGTGCGAAGAACGAAGAACATTGCTCAAGAGTTCAAAGCTGCAATTTGATAAGGTAAGGGGGGCTACGACTCAATTTATATTTTCTTATGGGTTTAGATGCAATTGGTTGGGTAATCGTAGGATAACCCCATTTTCTATGATGTTCTTTGTGATTGATAACTTTAGGGTCGAATCTTGTTAGAAAAGGTTTAGGTTCCCAAATTTCATGAATCAATTAGGGATTTTAGGTTCCTATGGTGGATTTGGATGTTTTGTACTGCATTGCACTGCCGTAGAAAGGTATTTTCGTGCAAAAATATGGGTATATGAGCTGCTACAGGTACAAGAATTCCGGGATCGCGCTCATCAACACGGGCCGTGTTGTTTCACACGGGCACCCGTGTTGATCCACTGGATGGGTAAAAAAAATGCGTTTCCAGACACATTTCAACACGGGCCGTGTTGATTCACACGGGCACCCGTGTTGATCCCCTGTATTGGCAAAATAACGTGTTTTCTGGACACATTTCCACACGGGCAGTGTTGATTTACACGGGCACCCGTGTTAAACCTCCTGTGTTGGTTTCTGAACTTTGTTTTCTGTGCTTTGTTGTGATGTACAGGAATGATTTTGTTTAATGTGCAGTGTTTGTTAGTTTTGAACATGCTGCTTAATGATATGCATAGTGTTGTGGAGGTTTGTATCGAATAATGTTGTATGTTATGATACCAACACCATGTGGATTTTATTGTCATGCTTTTAAATAATGTTATCAAGCATGGATTATGATATAACTTGATATGATTGGTTGATGTTCAATAGTATGCTGAGTGATTACATGCTATTCATATCGTGTTGTATTTGATATTGTTGATGTTACATGATATGGTTTATTGATGTTAATAGTATGCTGAGTGTTACATACTGTACATATCATGTTGCATTTGTTAATTCCCATTGTGTGGAATTAACATGGTGGCCAATATACGTGTCCGCGATTTAATGGAACGTTGAGGTGGTAGCCGTGTCCGCGATATAATGGAACGGTGAGTTATCCGTGACCCGAGATTTAATGGGGCGGTAAAATGGTACCACATGCATGGGTGTGTTGCATTACATTGAATATAACATGAATGGATGATTTTCCAATGTTGTATTTAATTGATTGTATGCATGTATGGTTGCTAAATTGTTAACGATGTTTGATGTTAATTATAAATATGAAAAGTAAGATATTATGAATATATGAATTGTAAAGGTTTTTATAAACTATGAAACATGCTAACTGTTTGGGTGATGCTTATGGTTTTCTGAATTGATTGTTATGAACATATAATCAAATGTATAATTGAGATGCTCACCCTTACTGTTGAATATTTCAGATTGAGGAGCTTCGTTCAGGTGCTTGGCGAAGGCTTGTTGTTTCTAGTTTATTTCCGTTTAAGTATTGTCCGGGTCATGCTCTGATAGTTGTAACTCCGGGAACGTTTGTTTGTCGAGCTGCTTTAGTCAGACTCGTTTATTCCTTACGTTTGTTATAATATGATGTTGATATATTCCAGGTGTTAATCCCTGATGATTTTGAAAATATTATAACATTGGTTTTGTTAATTAAATTATTCCGCTGTGTAAACATGTATGAGTTGCTTCTATGTTATGCATGACAGGAACTTGTTTTTATTAAAAGAGAATTGTGACATCCTCGTTAATACATGTACTCTGTAAATATGATTTTAATTAATTGCGAAATTTTATACGGGGTTTTAGATGGTGTTACAATAGTGGTATCAGAGCATAGTCGGTCGTTGCGACCAGAGTCTTGAGTCAGTCATCCCTTTTGTATGCGATTAGTGTAAGGCAACACTGTCGATACTGTATTCTAATGAGGAGTATGTTTTAATTCTCAGGAATATGGCTGGAAGAAGTAACGGACGAAATGATGCTGCACTCGCTGAGGCTTTGGGGATGTTAGCTGGTGTACTTGCTGGAAATCCAAGTGGAGGCGTGATTGGTGCTGATAGGCAATTAGGGAACTTCCAAAGGAACAATCCTCCGTTGTTCAAAGGTACACATGACCCTGAAGGTGCTCAGAAGTAGTTGAAGGAAATCAAAAGGATTTTCCGTGTGATTGATTGTGCTGAAGATCTGAAAGTCAGATATGGTACGCATATGTTGGCAGAAGAGGCCGACGACTGGTGGGTTGCAACAAGGACTGAAATGGTTCAGGATGGAGAGGCACTAACTTGGGCTAACTTCAGAAGGGCTTTTCTGAGGAGGTACTTTCCTGAAGATGTTCGGGGAAGAAAGGAAATTGAATTTTTGGAGCTTAAGCAGGGCAATCTGACTGTTAGTGAGTATGCTACTAAGTTCACTGAGCTGGCAAAGTATTATGCGCACTACAACAATGATGAGGCTGGAGAATTCTCTAAATGTATCAAATTTGAGAATGGTCTCCGAGATGAGATTAAGCAGGGAATCAGGTACCAGCGTATTCGTAGATTTTCTGATCTGGTGGATTGTAGCAGGATCTTGGAAGAAGATATTACCAAGACTAGGTCGTCTCACTCTCGAGGGGCTGTTGATAAAAGAGGAAAGCAACATATGGACCGTGGCAAGCCATATGGTAGAGATAACCAGAAATCAGGTGGTTGGAAAAGGCCTAGTGGGGGAGATTCTAAGGCTCCTATCAGATGCTACAGGTGTGGTGAGTTTGGCCATCATATTCGAGATTGCAAGAGCGATGAGAAGAAGTGCTATAAATGTGGAAAGACTGGTCATTTGTCTATTGATTGCAAAGGGAAGTCTGTTACTTGTTACAATTGTGGTGAAGAAGGTCACATTCGTCCGCAGTGTCCTAAGCCTAAGAAGGATCAGTCAGGTGGAAAAGTGTTCGCTTTGTCTGGATCTGAGACTACTCCAGAGGATCGATTGATTAAAGGTACGTGTTTTATTCATGGCACACCTTTAGTTGCAATTATTGATACTGGTGCAACTCATTTTTTCATTTCCTTGGATTGTGCTGAGAGGTTGAAACTGGACATATCTGGTATGCGAGGTAGCATGGTTGTTGATACTCTTGCATCGGGTTCAGTGACAACTTCACTTGTATGTAGGAATTGTCCTATTGAGATTTTTAGTAGAGGTTTCGGTATGGATTTAGTGTGCCTACCGCTTGAACAAATTGATATTATCCTTGGGATGAACTGGTTGGAATTCAACCGGGTTCATCTGAACTGTTTTGCTAAGACGGTGATTTTTCTAGAAGCAGTTGGTGTCGAGAATTTGACTATGACTGCTAGGCAGGTACAAGAAGCAATGGAAGACGGTGCTAATGTGTTTATGTTACTTGCTTCGTTAGATGCAATAGGAAAGGTCAGGAGTGGGGAATTTCCAGTGGTGTGTGATTTTCCAGAAGTCTTTCCTGATGATGTTGGTGAGTTTCCTCCTGAGAGAGAAGTGGAATTTTCTATAGATTTGATTCCTGGTACGAGACCGGTGTCGATGGCACCATATCGTATGTCTGCATCTGAGTTGGCTGAATTGAAGAGTCAGTTGGAAGATTTACTGGAGAAGAAGTTTATTCGTCCAAGTGTTTTGCCTTGGGGTGCTCCGGTATTGTTGGTTAAGAAGAAAGAAGGTTCTATGAGACTGTGTGTTGATTACAGGCAATTGAACAAAGTAACCATTAAAAATCGGTATCCTTTACCGAGGATTGATGATTTAATGGATCAGCTAATTGGAGCCAGTGTATTCAGTAAGATTGACTTGAGATCTGGATATCATCAGATTCGTGTGAAAGCGGAAGATATTCAAAAGACTGCTTTTCGAACGAGGTATGGGCATTATGAATATTCTGTTATGCCGTTCGGAGTTACTAATGCACCTGGTGTTTTCATGGAATATATGAACAGGATTTTTCATCCGTATCTGGATAAGTTTGTTGTGGTTTTTATTGATGACATTCTGATTTATTCCAAGAATGACGAAGAGCATGCGGAACATCTCAGAATTGTGTTAGAGTTGTTGAAAGATAAGAAGTTGTATGCAAAGTTGTCCAAATGTGAGTTCTGGCTGAATGAAGTTAGTTTTCTTGGACATGTGATTTCTAGGAATGGTATTGCAGTGGATCCTACAAAAGTAGAAGCAGTATCTCAGTGGGAAGCGCCGAAGACTGTTTCTGAAATCAGAAGTTTTCTTGGTCTTGCAGGTTATTACAGAAAGTTTATCGAAGGATTCTCAAAGTTAGCATTGTCGTTGACGAAGTTGACTCGTAAAGGACAAGCGTTTATTTGGGATTCTGATTGTGAGAAAGGTTTCCAAGAATTGAAGCGGAGATTGACTAGTGCTCCTATTCTGATTTTGCCGAATCCGGTGGAATCTTTTGTGGTTTATTGTGATGCATCTCTGATGGGATTAGGTGGTGTTTTAATGCAGAATCAACAGGTAGTTGCGTATGCTTCGAGACAGTTGAAGGTTCATGAAAGGAACTATCCTACTCATGACTTAGAGTTAGCAGCAGTTGTGTTTGTCTTGAAATTGTGGAGGCATTATCTGTATGGTTCGAGATTTGAAGTATATAGTGATCATAAGAGCTTGAAGTATCTTTTCGATCAGAAAGAGCTCAATATGAGGCAAAGAAGGTGGTTAGAATTTCTCAAAGATTATGATTTTGGTTTGAATTACCATCCTGGTAAGGCAAATGTGGTTGCAGATGCTTTGAGCAGGAAATCCTTGCATATGTCTATGATGATGGTTCGTGAATTGGAGTTAATTGAACAATTCCGAGATTTGAGTTTAATTTGTGAAAGTACTCCGAGGTGTGTTCGTTTGGGTATGTTGAAACTTACTAGTGGTATTCTAGAAGAGATCAGGATCGGGCAGAAATCTGATGTTAATTTAGTTGATAAATTGACATTGATCAACCAAGGTCAAGGTGGTGAGTTTAGAATTGATGAAAATGATGTTATGAGGTTTGGCGATAGAGTTTGTGTTCCTGATGTTGCAGAAATCAAGAAGAGTATATTAGAGGAAGGACATCACAGTGGGATGAGTATTCATCCGGGTGCCACGAAAATGTATCATGATTTGAAGAAATTGTTTTGGTGGCCGGGAATGAAAAAGGAAATAGCTGAATTTGTGTATGCATGTTTAATCTGTCAGAAATCGAAGATTGAGCATCAGAAGCCGTCTGGATTTATGCAACCGATGTTTATTCCAGAATGGAAGTGGGATAGTATTTCTATGGATTTTGTATCCGGGTTGCCGAGGACTCCTAAGAATTGTGAAGCGATATGGGTTGTTGTGGATAGACTGACTAAGTCTGCTCATTTTATACCGGTGCGAATGGATTACTCAATGGAGAGATTGGCACAGTTGTATATTGAGAAAATAGTAAGTTTGCATGGAGTTCCTTCTAGTATTGTGTCAGATAGAGATCCGAGGTTCACTTCGAAATTTTGGGAAGGATTGCAGAAGGCTTTGGGTACTAAATTGAGGTTGAGCTCAGCTTACCATCCTTAGACTGATGGACAGACGGAGAGGACGATTCAATCGTTAGAAGATTTATTGCGTGCTTGTGTTTTAGAGAAGGGTGGAGCTTGGGATAGCTATTTGCCATTGATTGAATTTACTTATAACAATAGTTACCATTCGAGTATTGGTATGGCTCCGTTTGAGGCATTGTATGGTAGACGGTGTAGAACGCCTTTGTGTTGGTATGAATCTGGAGAGAGTTCAATAATTGGGCCAGAGATTGTTCAGCAAACTACTGAAAAGATTAAATTGATTCAAGAAAAGATGAGAGCTTCTCAGAGTCGTCAGAAAAGTTATCATGATAAGAGGAGGAAGAATTTAGAATTCAGTGTTGGAGATCATGTGTTTATGAGAGTTACTCCGATGACGGGTATTGGTCGAGCGTTGAAATCTAAGAAGTTGACTCCGCGTTTTATTGGTCCGTTTCAGATTACGGAGAGAGTTGGAGAAGTTGCTTATCGTATTGCTTTACCTCCGAGACTTGCGAATTTGCACGATGTTTTTCATGTTTCTCAGTTGAGGAGATACATTCTAGACCCATCTCATGTAATCCAAATAGATGATGTACAGGTGAGAGATAACCTGACAGTAGAAACATTGCCTATGAGGATAGAAGATCGGGAAGTGAAACAGTTAAGGGGTAAAGAGATAGCATTAGTGAAGGTTGCTTGGGGAGGTCCAGCAGATGGAAATATCACTTGGGAACTGGAGAGCCAGATGAAAGAGGCTTATCCGGAACTGTTCGTCTAAGGTATGTTTTCGAGGACGAAAACTCTTTTAGTGGGGGAGAGTTGTAACGCCCCAGTTTTAATTATTTGATTTATTTAATTGGGAAATTATTTTATTGGAGTTAATAAAATAAAAGAATTATTGATATTTGGATAATTGAATGAAAACTAGAGAAAATAAAAGAAATAAGAAAATATTGGGTTTTTATGTTATTGGGCTTGGATGTCATTAGTAAGAGTGGGGGTGCAAAAGAAATAAGGATATATATTTTGGAACTTAAGTTATTCCTCACTTTTCACGATAAACAGAATTTGGGGAAATTTGGGAAGCAGAGCTCTGAAGGTGCGAAGAACGAAGAACATTGCTCAAGAGTTCAAAGCTGCAATTTGATAAGGTAAGGGGGGATATGACTCAATTTATATTTGCTTATGGGTTTAGATGCAATTGGTTGGGTAATCGTAGGATAACCCCATTTTCTATGATGTTCTTAGTGATTGATAACTTTAGGGTCGAATCTTGTTAGAAAAGGTTTAGGTTCCCAAATTTCATGAATCAATTAGGGATTTTAGGTTCCTATGGTGGATTTGGATGTTTTGTACTGCATTGCACTGCCGTAGAAAGGTATTTTCGTGCAAAAAAATGGGTATATGAGCTGCTGCAGGTACAGGAATTCCGGGATCGCGCTCATCAACACGGGCCGTGTTGTTTCACACGGGCACCCGTGTTGATCCACTGGATGGGTAAAAAAAATGCGTTTCCAGACACATTTCAACACGGGCCGTGTTGATTCACACGGGCACCCGTGTTGATCCCCTGTATTGGCAAAATAACGTGTTTTCTGGACACATTTCCACACGGGCAGTGTTGATTTACACGGGCACCCGTGTTAAACCTCCTGTGTTGGTTTCTGAACTTTGTTTTCTGTGCTTTGTTGTGATGTACAGGAATGATTTTGTTTAATGTGCAGTGTTTGTTAGTTTTGAACATGCTGCTTAATGATATGCATAGTGTTGTGGAGGTTTGTATCGAATAATGTTGTATGTTATGATACCAACACCATGTGGATTTTATTGTCATGCTTTTAAATAATGTTATCAAGCATGGATTATGATATAACTTGATATGATTGGTTGATGTTCAATAGTATGCTGAGTGATTACATGCTATTCATATCGTGTTGTATTTGATATTGTTGATGTTACATGATATGGTTTATTGATGTTAATAGTATGCTGAGTGTTACATACTGTACATATCATGTTGCATTTGTTAATTCCCATTGTGTGGAATTAACATGGTGGCCAATATACGTGTCCGCGATTTAATGGAACGTTGAGGTGGTAGCCGTGTCCGCGATATAATGGAACGGTGAGTTATCCGTGACCTGAGATTTAATGGGGCGGTAAAATGGTACCACATGCATGGGTGTGTTGCATTACATTGAATATAACATGAATGGATGATTTTCCAATGTTGTATTTAATTGATTGTATGCATGTATGGTTGCTAAATTGTTAACGATGTTTGATGTTAATTATAAATATGAAAAGTAAGATATTATGAATATATGAATTGTAAAGGTTTTTATAAACTATGAAACATGCTAACTGTTTGGGTGATGCTTATGGTTTTCTGAATTGATTGTTATGAACGTATAATCAAATGTATAATTGAGATGCTCACCCTTACTGTTGAATATTTCAGATTGAGGAGCTTCGTTCAGGTGCTTGGCGAAGGCTTGTTGTTTCTAGTTTATTTCCGTTTAAGTATTGTCCGGGTCATGCTCTGATAGTTGTAACTCCGGGAACGTTTGTTTGTCGAGCTGCTTTAGTCAGACTCGTTTATTCCTTACGTTTGTTATAATATGATGTTGATATATTCCAGGTGTTAATCCCTGATGATTTTGAAAATATTATAACATTGGTTTTGTTAATTAAATTATTCCGCTGTGTAAACATGTATGAGTTTCTTCTATGTTATGCATGACAGGAACTTGTTTTTATTAAAAGAGAATTGTGACATCCTCGTTAATACATGTACTCTGTAAATATGATTTTAATTAATTGCGAAATTTTATACGGGGTTTTAGAGGGTGTTACACCAACATTACCTTAGGGCCAGTTTAGTTCTTAAAGCATGTTTAAATGTATAAAGAGCAAAAACCAAGAAGGTTTTTAACCATGAAACATATTAAAATGGTGGAAACGAAAAGAAGAACAATAGTATGTACATGTTTGAAACGAAAAGGAAGCGTATTTACATGCTATACTGGAAACAAAAAGTTTAAGGCTTGGAGCAACTTACCTTGCTTGAGGTTGGAGCATGTGTTGGGCTCTGAGTGATTGCCTTGCATATCCCTATATTCGAAGGGAGGGACCAGAGGTTAGCGTCACTACTGCTGGATTCAAAAGAGAAAAAACAAGTGAAATGTCTTTCTTGCGGGATTCGAAGGGTAACAAGATGTAAGGATGTTTAAGGTTCGAAGGGGACAAGTGTTGGATTATGGGTTTGTGTTTTCACAAGTGTTTAAGTGTTTGAGAAATTTAAAGATTCGTTCCCCTGGCCAAAAAGTCATCTCTTAGATGTGTTGTGAGGCCTCTTATCTATAGGAAAGGCTGCCTGAAGCTTTTGGAGGGAAAAATAAGGTTTGAACAATTTGAGTAACCTGTTCCTTGTAGCTTTTGAGAGACAGTTCCTTGTAGGATATTTTGGTGTAAGAAAGGGACAGTGCTTCAGGACTTCTGTGCAGCAGTTTTGGCCAGTGTACCTGGCCTGAACTTGGCAGCAAGCATCTTTGAATATTTAACCATTTCATTTTGACCCTTCTTCGACCAGACTCTTCTCAAAACAAAACTGTTTGATTTTCCTCTAACAAGTGCCTTTAGATTGAGTCACTTTTGTGCATCCTTCGAAGGAGCCAAAAGTGTGACCCTTGGATGGGTCACCAAAAACATGCCTTAAAGTGGCTTGTAAATCCTTCGAATGGACCATCAAGCATGTCCTTCGAATGGGATGCCTAGAGTTAGATTCAAAAGATGCTGATTCGAAGGGGACACAGGATGTAAGGAAACCTTGTGAAGGTGGTTCTGTCCAGTCAAAGGCTTTCCTGCCCAAAGGTCCAAGTGGACAAACGAAGGAGTGTACATAGGGGGTCCTTGCCATGTTATTTCATGCCAACATGCAAAAGATCTATGTTCAAACGAAGCTTTCATGAAGGAAACCAACATGCCAAAATGAAAGGTGTGACCAGTAGCTTGTACTGAAGGAACCACATGCCCAAACGAAAGGTGCACGCATGAGGCCAAAATGTCCAGATTCGACAGAGGCATATAGGAGGAAAAAAGTGCAAATCGAAGGATGATAAAAGGGAGCCTTTTGCCTTGGAATCGAAAGAGACTACAGAAGGCTTTATGCCTTGCGAATCCAAGCCAACGTGCCAGAGGCCCACGCCCAGTCGAAGGATGCAAACCAATCTTGCATCGAAAGAGGCAAAAATACCAATTGAAGGAGCTGAATCGAAGAATACTTGTTTTTTCTCCAAATTTGTCAAAATATTATTTTTATCTATTTTCCCCCTTTTTGACAGTTTCCTTTTAATCATTATACTGAAAATCCCAATGTACTTATGCAAGCTTGAACCTTGAGAATCCTTGTGAGAAATACCTTGAAAAATGAGAGGGCAAATTTTGGGGTACAACACTTGCACATGTTTGAAAATATTTTGAAAATGCCTAAACGCAGCAATTTTGTAATGATTCTCGTATCGTTGAGAATGTATACAAAATGTTTGTTTTTGAAACTATTTTGAAGGAAAGTGTTGTTTTGTGAAATGTTTTGAAGATGCTAATGTAAGGAAGTTTGCTTTATAATAACCCTTGTATCAGTTCTCAAGAGTGTTTATAAAGTGTTTTGAAAGTAGTTGTTTTTGAAAGTGTGAGTCTTGAAGATTTATATTTTAGTTTATGAGCAAGCGATTACGAGCGATCTACCTACTCAATGGTCTTTTGTTCTTTTCCTCCTCCTTTAGATAGTGTTATCCTACAATTAGTTAATAGGAAGCCCTATCGTTGGATATGAAGGGACGGGCACGGGTCATCGTACAATCATAAAAACAACTTGTAGGATGCTTTAGCAATTTTCATAAGGGACTGAGATCGTTTACCGAAGGCAACATCGAAAGGTCATCGAGGGACAACAATCTTTCAATTGAGGGTCTTTGCTAAAGCGTCCCATGTTCGATACTGCTTTTTATCCGAGGCAACAAGTGAGGGTCACCCTAGAAGTGTGTGTGTGCAAAGTGATTGATTTCAGTTATTTTTGTCTTGAATTTATGGTTATCTAATGTTTGCTTTTAGTCTTTGCCATACAATCCTATTAAACTAACAGTAATAAGGAAAGCAGTAAATTACGGAAATTAAATGTTCTACGCTATTACAAGGCTTCGGGGATGGGGAGTACAAACCATAAAAATTGGGGAGAAAAGTAAAGTAAACCTTATTTGATCTATTACATCCTTTAACAATTACATAATTATGAAAATAACAATGCAAAAAATAAACAAACGCGCGGAGATGGTGAAAAGGAAAAGAAATTAAAAACCTAAGAAATTCTAATATTTTTGGGTGTTTTATTGAGAAAAATATTTTATAGTTTAGAAATAATAAACCCTGATTCTAATTAATTTACAAACTAATTACTAAAATAAAACAAATTGTGATTAAAATGAAAATTTTTATTTATAAAAATTTAATTAATTAAAAAAACCTAAATCTAATTGATTTTAATTTTACTAAAATAAAAAAGAAAAGAAAAGTTTCTAAATTAATTAATTTAAGAAATAAAAGTTAAATGATAACCCTAAAAAAACTAAATTAATTAACTTAAATGAAAAAAGTTAAATTTATTTAATTAAAAAATTTTGTTAAGTTAATAAAAAAAACATAATGTCTAGATTAATTTTATTTAAGAAAAAGTTATAAAGATATGGGGTGTTAGATCTGAGATTATAAAGATCTGATGGTGATGAGGTGAGTGGAAATGATGGACTTGCGAAGGCTTGGTGTGCTGAATCTGCAAGAAAAATATGTGAAAAACAAAAGGGTACCACTAAGACTCGAACACACGTCCCTGAGATCAAAGGTGCGTGTAGTTTACCACTGGGGTGGATGTTTCATTCAGTTATGAAACAACACCCAATAAATATAATATGAAATAAGTTTTAAAAATTTGAAAATTCCATCTTCATCTCCCTCGCGCGAAGAGTCCAACAACAACACCATTTTTGAATTTCTAAAAGCTTCATTTCTTAACATTTTTGAAAAGTGTAAACACCATACTTGCTTGAAATTCTATCACAAATTCAACCATATAACTTATTTTAACCAACACTCAAAGATAAGCAAGAATTTATGTTGGTACCAAAAACGAACCCTAACGGTTCGGAGGAAAAATTCTTAACACACAGACAACATAAATGAAAACTAAGGAAATGGTTAGTTTCAGGGCAATCATATCTATATTTTTATCTTTTGAAATCGAAAGTAAATGATGTATGGATAAGGATATCACAATTTGAGTTTTTTACCTCTTTGGAGAAAAGTCCAAGGCTTCTTCTAGTTGTTCAAGGTACAATATTCTGATTGGTTAAGAACCCTTGGACCTCACTAAAGCTAATCAAATTGGTAGAATATTTTGAAATTTATTGAAGCACTACAACCAAGTCAAGTTACAAGGCTCGATTTTTGAGTTTGGAAGATGATGGTGATGATGCTACATAAGTATTTTTGGTTTTGGATGACTTTTATATGATGATTATAAGGTGTTAGGATCGTTAAATCACAAGGAACTTTCAATGTTTGAGATATTCGAAGATAAGGTTTTCCTGGAGCTTTAATGGAGTTTTGGAGAAATTTTAGAATTTGAGAGAATTTGAGGGTGTTTTTGAGCTGTGAATTCGTGTTTTGGACTGCAAATGACCCTATATTTATAGGCAAAAGGTTTAGGGCAAGGGCTGATCAGGTTTGAGCCTTAAGGTTTTGAGATTTGGTTGAAATGTAAGTGAGAAAGTTACATGAAGATCATGGTTCCAATGCATTAATAGGATGGTTGGTAGGCATATAGGATGGTTTCATGTTGATTGTGATCAGAAGAAATAAGTTAGAGGCTCAAGGAGTGGACTTTGTGATTTAAATGGTCTTTATGGAAATGGATATGGAGCTTTTTGCAATTTCATCCAAAAATGGTATGATCAAGTGGATAAAGCTTCAAACCATTGTTTAATACAACATAATTTTGTGTAAATCTATGATTATGTGGAGATTCAGAACCAACGTGGCCTAAAAAGTAAGATTGAATGATAAGGTTATGACATTTGCTCTTGAGGTTTTCAAAAGAATGACCTATAATTCAAGTATGAAATACCTAACTTTATCTCTTCAATTCTCCTTGCACAAACATGATCTTTTTATTGTCTTGAAAATCTTAGAACAAGATCTTCAAATTTCATGTTGGCCACTTTGGATGAATCAACAGGGAAATTGGTGAAAATTGGCCAAGAAGTTGAGATGAAAAACTGATCAAAAATGTTTCTAAGTGTTAGATAAAAAGTATAAGAACTTCATTGGCCCATATCTCTTAATCCAAGAACTTTTAAGGATCATCCCACATTAACAAAGTTGTAGAATTCATTAATTCCTACAACTTTCATGTTGAAAGTTTTCCTTGAATCAGTTTGTATCTTAGTGAAAAATGGCCATAAAGTAGTGACTTTGTTAAGAACAAAACACTTAGAAATTTTTCTAAGTGTTGGAAAATTTTCCAACTTTTGACTTTTGTTGAATTTTTCTTGATTTTATTGAATTTGTTGATTCTTGATGATCAAACTTGATAATTTTGAATGTTTCGATGATTCTAGATTTTTGAATTCCAATGTTTGACCAAAAAGTCAAAGTTTGACTTTTGTGTGAGTGTTGACTTTTTATCAATTGATTCAATTCTTCAACTATCAACCACTTTTATCATTGGAAATTTCTTGAGCCATGTAATTAGGTCAAGATGTTGTATTTGATCCCTTGATATCATGCTTTAAGGAATTAGGTCATGCACTAGGCCAAAAGTCAATGATCAGTCATCTTCAATCAAAATCCTAATTTGGCAATTTTCGACCTTTGATGATTTAAGGGTTTTCATTGAGGAATCATGATCAAACCTTTATCAAATGATGAATATCGCCTCAAAATGTTGATGTTGACAAAAAATCTTGAAGTTTGACTGTATATTGACCATAGTTGACTTTTTACTCAATACATTTGATTTTCAATCATTTGAGCAATTGACTGAGCAAACTTGTGATGCAAGACTTGAAACTTGACATAAGAACTATTGAGGACCTATGATGAACCATGTAAGTCACTTGAGACCCTTGCAAGCCAATTTTTCTTGAGAAGCACCAAACCCTAGTTGAAGACCCTTACTTAGGACGTGGTTTTGACCAGTCAACTATTAAGTAATTTTGAGAAAATGGGGACCTCGTGAGAATGTCTTGAAGAGAATGGCAGGAAAATTTTTGGGGTACAACACAAATATTTAAGCTTGTTGGTACATTTGGTGGTTATCGGTACCATTTTGGTTCGTTTTTATTCTGAATTTTTGTAAACCTTCATGTGTGACATAGTTACTGCCCGAAATTTCATTTTTACGTTGCAATGCATGTTTGCATATCATTTCTTCATGATTTAATTCAAAATTTAATTGTGATGAGAATGCATGTTTCTGATTTCATTTTCTTGTTATTTCTAACCAGTTTGTTAACTTGTGCAAGGTACTCTGAGAGCTTTTTTATCATTTCATTAATATGTTGATTATTCGATCAAAAATCATGATATGTCACTTTATTTGCGAATTGATTACACTTATGACCTAATTTACATTGATTCTCATTACCTGAGATATTTACATTGTTTGTGTTTTTGTCTGGATATGAATTGTTGTGCAAGTGTTATGTTTATTGTGGACGTGTCTGACACACATGCTCATAGTGCTTTATTGACGCGTCGACGCATATTCTGACTATAGATTCGTTGATGCTAGCTTGCGCAAAGTTTTCCAGAGTTATTATGCTTTTGCTTGTTTGCTACGAACTTTTGTTCATTTGGTATTACATTGATTCCTGTTTTTGTTCCTGCATCATTTACCTCTTTCCTTGCCATGAGAAGTAGGAATAGAGATGCATGACTAAGAGTCCCTACTTTAGGTGGGCAAACTGTTTAAAGTCCTCAACTGAGGCGATATTTGTTCTGTTAAAGTCCTAGAAATAAGGCGATGTTTTTGTTTGCTAAAGACTCCAAAAGGAGATATTTCATGTTGTTCGTTTAAAGACCTTAAAAGAGGCAGTTTTTTCTAAAAGTCCTCGAAGTAGGAAATTCCCCTTCCCTTTTACATTGTTCTTTCTATCGAGTCAATAAAGTGGAAGAGGGCTCGTAATAGGCCCTCACACATTCTAGTCCCGTTGTTCCTAGCTCGCGCCATGAGTTGATGCTTTGAACCGTGCCTATTCTAGTCCATTGAGTCGAATAAAGTGGAGGAGGGTTCATAATTAACCCCCATGTTTTTGTCATTCGCTTCGATGATGTTAGATCACGTCGCTCGATGTTGATGCTCCAAGTTGTTACTCGATGCCGGTGCTCGAGCAAATCAAGTGGAAATAGTTCCATACTCCCTCCTTTGAGATCCATTGGACTCTTTTGTTTTCTATTAGCACACACTAGATGTTTGTTTTGGATTCGGCTTCTCATTGTTTGTTTTCACCTTGTGCTTGTGCTTTTCATTACGATGTAACCTTTATATGTTCCCTTAGGATTCACTTGTTTTGTTTCCGATGCAGGTTAGAAATTAGGATTGTAATCCATCCATGCTAACCTAGGTAGATATTTACCTTTGTTATCCAAACTTTAGGGTCATCATTGTATGATAACACTAGGGACAGAAATAGGCTAGTCCCCTTTAGACTTTTTCTCTTCCCCTTTTGCATAACTAAAACTAAAATTATTTTTCTTTGGCAAAATTCATAAAATACTCTAACCATACTTAAATTTTTTCTCAATATAAAAAATACTAACCAATCCAAACTTTTTTGCCTTCGGGCCACTTTTTTTTAAAACCTTTTTCATATAAGAGTGTGTTAATTCCTTTCTACCATAATGCGTAAGTATCCAAAGGTCTAGCTATGGTAGAATGTGATATTAGCATTGTTCATAAAAAACATACAACACATCAACATTTTGTAGGTGAACTACGAGTGTGTTAATCTCTCATTGCACAGAGAGGGTACATAGGCACAAAGGTTCGCAATAGAGCATGCACGACTTATAAAACCTTTTTCTGTGTATATACAATTTGCATAAATGAATTTCCCATTTATCTTGATTAGCGTTTAGATAGAAAAAACCTTTTAGATTAGAACAACAAGATTGGATTTCATGGAGTACCACAGACGTGAGGGGTGCTAATACCTTCCCCTTGTGTAATCGACTCGGGAGCCTGATCTCTCGGTCGTAAGATCGTGATTTCTCTCTTCTCAGGTTTTTCTTCAATGATTTTCATTTCCCTTATGTGGGATGAATAAATACTCAATGGAAAATTCTTTGATTCTCTCTCAATGATTTCCACCGGTTCCTTCAGCCTCAAGCATGCACCTAGAGCATGGAATAAGAAGATCGACTTATACTTAGTCGAATTGAGATTTTTAAAATTCAATTCTAATTATAGTGTCTAGGTTTAGGTTGTAGCACAAGATATAACAATCATCTCCTTGTATGTCGATGACTTGCTGGTAACTGAAAATAGCTTGGAGAACTTGTCAAAGTTAAAAGAGCTAATGATGAAGGAATTTGAAATGTCAAATCTGGGAAAATCATCTTTTTTACTAGGTATGGAACTTAAAATATCGAAGAAAGGTATGGTGCTACATCAAAGGAAGTATGTCAAATAGATGCTCAAGAGATTTAGATTGGATGATTCGAATCATGCATCCTCACCTATCAAACCAAATGTGAAGTTGGAGAATAATGGAGATAAAGACAAAGTCAATGTAACTTTGTTCAAGCAAATCATGGGATCTCTAAGGTATGTGTGTAACAGTCGACCTGATATAGGTTTTTCAGTTGGATTAGTGAGTAGATACATGAGTGAACCAAGGGTTTCACCCATGAAGGCTGCAAGAAGAATCCTGAGATACTGAAAAGCATCAATAAAACTGTGGAATTCTATTTCGACAAGACCCTGAAAGCAAAGAAGCAACAATTAATTGTTTTTCAGAGTTTGATTAGTATGGAGATAAGGAAGATTGAAGAAGCACAATTGGATATTTCTTTCAAGTATTTGGTGCCCCAATTTCATGGTGTTCGAAGAAGCAACCCGTGGTGGCATTATCATCGTGTGAAGATGAATATATAACAGGATCCTATGTTGCATGTCAAGCAATTTGGATCTGATATGTACTTGAATAAATGCTTTTCGAAGTGAAGAAACCTCTTGTATGCAAATCGATAACAAGTGAGCCATAAATATGTTAAAAAATCCAATTCTGCATGGAAAAAGTAAACATATCAAATCTAGGTTTCACTTCTTGAGGGAAAAGGTAAATCGAGGTAAACTTGAAGTTAGACATTGCTAAAGTGAAACACAGTTGGCCAACATTTTCACCAAAGGATTAAAGATCGAAATATTCTTGAATTTAAGAAAGAAATTATGAATAGGTCAAATTGACTATTTTTAAGTATGTTCAACAACTTAGGTTAATGGGGTGTGTTAAAATATTATATTAGATTTGATTAGATTTAATATTTAAATATAATACAAGTTGTGTAAGCCCAAGCCCAATTTGAGTTGTATATAAATAGTCATAGTGAGTATCTTTATTTTGTATAATACAATTCAAGTGAATAATAGAATCCTTATTTCCTTTATTATTATCTCTTTCTCTCCTCACTAAAAATGTCTCACGCACTAACAATATTATCCGTGAATTTCAACTCAGGCTCACCCTGGATGTGAGATTCCTACATTTTCACTCAAATACTCTCCCATGTGTTTTTAAGAAAATAATTATATCTAAAGTGATTAAAATTACATTTACATACCAAATACGCTAACCTTCTAAAATAATAAAGACTCTCGAGATAAAGTATTACACAAAACACACAATACTAAAAAATATGGCGCTCAAAATTTTTTTCAAAACAATTGAGTTTTCAAACAAGGAGAACCATTTTCTTAAATAAGAAATGCAACCCAATAGAAAAGTCCATTAGGGTTTTTAAATTAAATCATATCCAATCAAAATCTTCTTCAAATATATGATTTAATAAAATCTTATTCAAATCGATATGATTTAAAATACTTTATCCAAACACAATATTTGAAAATTTTTGGAAGAGTTAAAATAGAAATAGATCTTGAATAAATGTTGAGATAAGATGTCTCAGAACAAGTGAAGATATTTTGCTTAACATCTTGCCTACCAAAATTAATCAATCATCTTGTAATAATACATGCTCCTAAAGCAAGTAAAACACTTTTATTGTAATATTTCATGCATACTCCAGTTATTCGCACGCAAACTAACATGCAATTTGTTTTTATAGATTTTTGAGAAAAACGGTATCTAGCTCTAGAACCGACTAATTCGGGGGTCCAATTTCACCATCCACTAGTTGGGATTCAATGCCCAATTGAAGACATAGTTAAGACATAAGTTTCTAGTACTAGCAGGATTCGAACTTGAGATCTTGAGAGGAGAACACTCTTTGGTCTCAAGCCTTCTCCAAAATTCCAACTTCATAAGTTTATGTGATGTGTGATCTATATCACCTTAAGTTGGACCAATGGAGGATAGTGCTTGGACACTTCTTGATAGAATATCTCTTGGAGTCATTCTATTAATGTTATCTCGTAATGTTGCTTTCAACATTGCAAATTAAAAGACTACGACTAATCTTATAAAGGATTTTTCCAGCATGTATGAAAATTCGTCGGCATTAAACAAAGTTCATTTGACGAGGTGGTTGTTCAACTTACGGATGATAGAGGGTGCGTCAACGGTGCAACAACTGAACAAACTCAACACTATTATAACCTAATTAAGTTCAATTTGAATCTACTTTGATGAAGAAGTATGGACTTTGATACTCTTGTCTTCCCTACCAGAAAGTTGGATTGCTACTGTCACAGTTGTGAGTAGCTCATCGGGAAGCAGTAAGTTGAAATATGATGATGTTTGTGATTTGGTTCTCAGTGAATATACCCGACGGGGAGAGTTGGGTGAATCATCAACCTCTTCAGTATTGCATACAAAGTCAAGAGGTGGAAGTTAAACAAGAGTTGGGTGAATCATCAACCTCTTCAGTATTGCATACTTTTAATAGCCCAAAGACTATTGAGTGTTAGAATTACGGGAAAACTGGACACTGCAAAAATCAGTGCAGGAGTGCACCAAAGAATCAGGAAGAAAAAGATGAGGCAAACATTGCTTCAACCTCAGGAGGAGGTGATGAGTTTATATGTTCTTTGGAGAGAAAGGAATAGTCTTGGGTGTTAGACTCTGGAGCATCCTTTCACGCAACTTCACAAATAGTTCTTCAAAAATTATGTCCCTAGGAATCTCGGTAAAGTTTACCTTGGAAATGAACAATCTTGTGAGATTGTGGGAAAAGGTGCAGTGAAGATCAAGTTGAACGGGTATGTTTGGGAGATGACGAATGTTAGACACATTCTTAACCTAACGAAGAACTTAATCTCAGTTGGCCAGTGATGGCTACATAAAAATATTTGATGAAGCTCATTGGAAAATTTCGAATGGTGCAATGATAGTTGCTATTGAAAGGAGCATTTCATTAAATTGTAGATGTAGAAAATGAAAGAACCAATCTATGGCACTAAAGACTAGGCCATATGAGTGAGAAAGGGATGAAGGCCATATACTTAAATGGAAAACCATTGGTTCATCAGCCAATAGAAATTGACATGTGTGAAGATTGTATACTTGGAAAGCAGAAGCAAGTTAGCTTTCAAACAAGTGGGAAAATCCCAAACAAGGAAAAATTGAGCTTGTCAACTCTAACATTTGGGGTCCAACTACCATCTAATCTATTGGTGAGAAGAAATACTTCATGACTTTATTGATGACCGTTCCAGAAATTATGGGTATACTTTCTGAAATATAAGTCTGGCGTATTTGAGGCTTTCAAGGTGTGGAAAGCGATGGTAGAAAACGAGACTGGATTGAAGATCAAAAAGATTCGAATTGACAATGGTGGTGAATATGTAGACACGAAGTTCAAGAAATTATATTATGAGCACGAAATTAGAATGGAGAGGACTGTGGAGGGTACGCCTCAAGAAATGGTGTAGTTGAGCGTATGAATTGAACATTGACAGAAAGATCCAGAAGCTTATGTGTGTAGTCACGCTTAGCGAAGCAGTTCTGGGCAGAGGCAGTCAACACATCAGCTTATTTAATCAACCAATGTCCATCGATACTATTAGATCATAGAATACCATAAGAGGTATTGAGCGGAAAAGACGTAAAACCCGACACATCTTAGAGTTTTCGACTGTGTAGCATATGTGCACATTATTGATCATGGCAGGAATAAGCTTGATCCCAAATCAAAGAAGTGTGCTTTCCTCGGTTATGGTGAGGATGAGTTTGGCTATCTTCAATGGGATGATGAAAATAAAAAAGATGATCCATAGTAAAAATGTGATCTTCAAAGAAAGAGTGGTGTATAAGGACAAGTAGAATATAGGTGTCTATAACTCATATTTGAATGGGGCAGTTTATGCAAAAGTGGACGACGTCCCAGAAATTCCAATAGTTGATAATGCTCAGCTAGAGGAAACAACTAAAGAAGGCAGTGAGAAATAGCCTAACATATCAGAGCCTTCGACTCCAACTCATGTATTGAGAAGGTCTTCTAGAATCTGTGTTCCTAACAGGAGATACATGGACTCCGTCTTATTAACATATGAAAGGGAGCCTGAAGATTATACATAAGCATGTCAGACCGTAGATGCTAGCAAGTGGGAACTTTCTATGAAAGACGAGATAAACTCTTTGATCTCCAATCATACATGGGAACTTGTTGAGTTACCTACACGACAAATGGGTGTATCGGTGAAGGAGGACTATGATGGCTCCAATAGATATAAGGCCCTACTAGTTGTCAAGGGATTTCAGAAAAAATAAGGAGTTGACTACATTGAAATCTTTGCTCCAGTTGTAAAGCTCAATAATATCAGGTGTGTGTTAAGTATGGTTGCTAGTGAAGAGATTTACCTAGAGAAGTTGGTTGTGAAGACTGCATTTCTTCACGGAGGTTTAGATGAGAAGATCTACATGCATTAATCAGAAGGTTTCTCAGAAGAAGGGAAGCAGAAAATGGTGTGCATATTAAATAAGAGCTTGTATGGTCTACAACAAGTCCAAGACAGCGGTGTAGGAAGTTTAAAAACTTCATGCACGCGAAGGTTTCCATAAGTGCAATTCTAACCACTGTTGTTTCTTCAATAGATACCATTCAATTTATATCATTTTATTACTTTATGTCGATGATAAGTTAGTAGAAGGTCCAGATATTGATGAAATTAGAAACTTGAAGATGCAATTGTCAAAATAATTTGACAGGAAGGACTTGGGTTGAAAGAAGATTATTGGTATGCAAATCACGAGAGATAAGCAAAGAGGAATTTTGCAGTTATCTCAGGCGAAGTACATCAACCATGTTTTGCAAAAATTCAACATGGATAATGCCAAACTAGTTAGCACACCTTTAGCTAGTCATTTTTTCTTATCAAAGGACGAGATCTAAGAGACGGAATAAGAAAAAGAATTGATGGCTAAGATTATGTATGCTTCTTCCATTGGAATTTTGACGTACGCGATGGTATACATAAGGCCAGACATTGGCCATGCAGTGGGAATTGTAAGCATGTTTATGTCAAGTCTAGGTAAAGTTCATTGGGAAACTGTGAAATGGATTTTGAGGTATCTACGAGGCACTAGGGAGAAGTGTTTATGCTTTACTAAAGGTGAATTAAAAACACAGGGATATGTAGATGCATACTTTATTGGTGAAGTTGATCATCGAAGAAGTACCATTGGTTACTATTTTACCCCGAAATTTTCCCTCCCATTTTTATACAAGACATACTCTTAAAGGTCTCAAGTACTCAAAGTTACTCAAGGGTTGACCAATCAAGCCTCCTCATAAGCAAAAGTTCTACAACTAGGTTTTTAAGTTTCTCGAGTAAATTTGTGTTGCAAAGACCTCAAATGGTTTTCATGGTTCATCATAGGTCTTCAAAAATGTTTATGTCAAGTTTCAATTCCTGCAACTCAAGTTTGCTCAATCAATAGCTCAGATGATTGAAAATCAACTGTATTGGGTAAAAAGTTAACTATGGTCAATATACAGTCAAACTTCAATATTATTTGTCAACATCAACATTTTTAAGTGATATTCATCATTTTCTCAAGAGTTGATCATGATTCCTCAAGGAAAGCCCTCAA
This sequence comes from Vicia faba, assembly GCA_948472305.1. NCBI lineage: Eukaryota > Viridiplantae > Streptophyta > Magnoliopsida > Fabales > Fabaceae > Vicia > Vicia faba. The sequence continues at coordinate 1,461,928,129 of OX451739.1, read as the reverse complement.
ATCGTCAAAAGTCAAAAGTTGCCAAATTAGGGGTTCCTTAGGAAAAGTCAAATAAACTTTGACCAAACATAACTTTCACATTCTTTATCAAATTTTCCCGAAACAAAACTAATTTTGAAGGAAATTCAATTCTCCACAACTTTGTATTTATGCTCAAGTCCCAAAAGTGCTTCATGTAAAAGATATGAGCTAATACATTACAGGTCATTTCAAAAGCTCTCCAAAAAGTACCAGATCACCTTCAAAAGATGGAAATTTAGAGAGTTATGATTTATGCAAGTTGGACAATTTTTGAAGAATGCATGAAAGTTCAAATGGACAATGTTGGAATTTTGGGATCTTGGGCCTAAGTTTTAGAGTTCAAACATTCTCATGACACCTAAGAGGACCTCTAAGTCCATTCATACCTTGCCTTGATTTTTATTTATATTTACTTTTATTTTTCTTCAAATAAATACAAAGTAAGTTTAAAAAAATCATAAAATAATGGATTAATGCATATGGGTTTGGTCTTTGATCAGATTGGAAGCCCATAAACATGACGGCCAACTAGCAAAAACGTGAAGAACAAGAAGGGATGGAAATCTTCACAAGTTTGGAAACATGTCAAATTATTTTGGAATAAAATCACATTTTAATTCCATTTGATTAGGTACCATATTTGTTAACATAATGTGACGCCTTATATAAACACAAGCTTCATATCACAAAGACAACACAAACACACGAGCAAGATGCCTCGAGGAAATAGGGTTTGAATCACAAAATTTCTCAAAAAAAGTGCAAGCATTCAAGTTGCAAACTCCAAGCCATATCAATCCAAACTAAGCCTTGAAATCATCTCCTGAACATCCATAGGGTAAGTAAGAGTATGTTTCAATGATTTCCCATGCCTGAATCGTATTATCCACCATCTTTGTTTGCATTTTTTTCATCATTCATATTTTTTTAAATTCGCGTGTTGTTGATTGTTTCTAACCATATGGATCTGCCAATATGAATGTTTAGAACGAGTCTGGAACAAAAAATTGAAGCTCTAATGTTAGAATGGAGTTTTTCCATGGTTAGGGAAAAACTTTTATGTGGCTTCGTATCAATACTTCCAAACCATTACAAGCAAAACTGATAGCACCAATGGATTCGAAGACCTTGATTTAGGGGGGTTAGGGTTAATTTGGGACTTTAATTTTTGTTATTTCGAAGGTTTGAGTTTTGGACCAACCGAAGAAGGAAGAGTTAACCACCATGAGGGGTTGTCTGACTCGCCTGAAGACTTGCGTAGCATCTGGTTTTTTTTATTCGTTGATTCAAAAAACTCAGGGCCCCACCACGCGTGTGGTTCTTTTGTTTGACTGGTATTAGTTTCCATTTAAAAATATAATGATTTTTTTTTATTTACTTACCAGATGTAATAATCTCCCCAGCGGTAAGTGTGTGTGTGTGTGTGTAAAGGAATTAGTGTGCCAGGGCATGGATTCAATCTCTGCCCCTGCCATGTTATTTTTCCAACTTTTCCCTTGCAGATCCAATGCAAGTCATGTCCAGCGTGCAATGATGCACCCCCCATATCATTACCATCTGATCCAGATCCAAGAGTCCCAATCAGATCTCCATGAAGCACCCTCAAGGGCTTCCTACACAGGATCAGGCGCTAGATCTTTATGGGATTTAGGTCCAAATTCCATCTCACACCCCCCCCCCCCTTTTGATTTATTTCAGGCCCATTTCTTTTGTTTTTTTTAATAATTATTTTTTTGAACAAATTAACATTTTTCAAATAATTATTAAATCAGAAAATTCACAAAAAATTATTAAAAAATTAGATTTAGGTTTTTGATTAATTAATTTAATTTTTATTAAATAAAAATTGATTTAATCACATTTTGATTTTATTTCATTAATTAATTTGTAAATTATTCGGAATTAGGGTTAATCATTATAAATGTATTTTTCTAAACAAAACCCCAAAAATATTTTCCTAAACGCTTAGAATTTTTTTTAGGTTTTAAATATCTTTCCCTTTTTTACCATCTTCGCGCGCTTATTTGTTTTTTTTGAATTATTATAATTATGTATCTGATAAAGGATGTAATTAGGGTTTCTTTACTTTTCCCCCCATTTTTATGTTTTATACTCCCCATCCCTGAAGCATTGTAATAGCGTAAGTTTTATTTCCCACATTTTTACTTTCCGCACTTATGTATGAATGTATATATTTAACTTCTAGTAATAGAATTGTATGGAAAAGACTAAAAACAAACGCTAGATAACCATAAATCCAAGATTAAAATAACTGAACCTCAACTCACTTCGCACACATGCACCTCTAAGGTGACCCTCACTTGTTGCCTCAGATAAAAAATAGTCATGTCCCTCGAATATGGGATGCTTTAGCAAAGTCCCTTCGGTTAAAAAAGATCGTAGTCCCTTGATGACCCTTTGATGTTGCCTCGGTGAACTATCTTAGTCCCTTATAACAGTTGCTAAAGCATCCTACAGGTTACCTTTATGACTATACGATGACCTGTGCTTGTCCCTCAAACATCCAATGATAGGGCTTCCTACTAACAAATGGTAGGATAACACTATCTAAGGGAAAGGAGAAAAAGAACAAAGACTTTTGAGTAGGTAGATAGCTTGTGGTCGCTTGCTCACAAATCAAAAAAAAATTTCACACATACACTTTTTTCTAAAATATCTTCAAAACAAACACTTTGTATGCATTCTCAACTATACAAGAATTATTACAAAGTTTATCGCACTTAGGCATTTTCAAAATATTTTCAAACTTACACAAACACAAAGCTTTTTAAAAGTGAGATAGCGATTAAGAGCTCGTAGATAACTACAGATGAAAAGGGTGCTAACACCTTCCCTTTTCATAACTTACTCCCCTTACTCAGAAAATTATCAAAAGGCCTTTCCTGTTCTTTTCACCCTTTCCTTTATTGGATAAAAGAAAAGTCGGTGGCGACTCTTGCTATCTGCAACATTTGCAATAAAACGCAAAACCAAAAGTCGGTTCTCCCACGGTATTACAGGACTAGCGACTCTCTTGGGGACTATTCAAAAATGGGTTTACCTTAAGAGCTAGATCACCTTTATTGCTTTACTTATTTTCCTTATATGCTTTATATTTTGGGATATGCTTGGGTTATTTTTGTAAAGATCCTATACCAGGATCTGGGGCATTTTAGGTAAGTAGCAATAGATCGTGAAGACTGTACGGTGTATACCGATACGGTTGAAACGATGGCTATGTTAGTGCGACACATTGGTTGGTGTCGGTGTCCCTTGAGTTTAGTCAAGGAGAATGTCGGGTTGCTGCGTGGTGTCATAAATCAATAACAGACCGTAGAACCTTAGTTGACATAACTTAGCCATTAGAAAGTAGTGAGATAGCCGACTTTGGTGCAAACTGAAGTTGGTTGATACTCGATGATACACTCATTGAGGTCAGACTCTTTGGATATTTTAGTCGCAAATCAGATACTTTTGCTGAAACAATGCCCGAGAGAAAGATCAGTCATATTGAGGCTCCTAGAACCCTTCTTTTAGTCCAGGTTGAGCCAACTACAACTTCAAGAGGGTACTTACCTACAAACACCATGCAAGCTTAAACCTAAGGCCTTGTGCATTTTGTTTATCTGTGATTAATTGTTCGAAAATGACATCATAACATCATGACATCATGAAATCATGCCATATCATTTTTTCTAACCATTTTAAGGAATGAGGGATTTATCTTTGTTTGTTTTATAGGTTATGGCCTCTACTCACAGAAACACTATCCGGATCAATTTTGTAGGGGGTGCCTCCTCAGCTTAAGGAATTGGTCTCAAGGGTTCTCGAAAGTTCTCCATTCATCAAAAGGCATGGTCGACTGCTCAGTCTGGTTACCCCAGGTTTTGACGAAGACATGATGAGTGTTATATTCCAGATCTTTGACCCCACACATCACTGCTTCACTTTCCCATATTATCAGCTAGTACCCACAATGGAGGAGTTCTCTCAATTACTGGGGGTGCCTATTCTTGATAAGACACCTTTCATCGGTTTAGAGAAAACTCTGAAACTAGAATTTATTACAACAACCTTACATCTGAAGCAATCTGACATCGTATCCAATTGGGAAACAAGGAGTGGAATCAATGGTTTTCTGGCAAAATTTCTGATAGAGAAGGCCCAACTATTTCTAGATGCTATGACTTTTCAGGCTTTCAAGGAGATCTTGGCTTTGCTAATCTATGGATTGGTACTATTCCCTAATCCATACCAACTCATAGATGCGAACACCGTCAAAATTTCCCTCGCTCGTAATCCTGTGCCTACCTTGCTCGGAGACATTCTACATTCTCTTCACACTCGTACTATGAAGAGGCGAGAAAATCTCATGTGTTGTATACCTCTGTTATCCAGATGGTTTATTTCTCACCTTCTACAATCAGTTATGAAGAATGCATAATGTTTGAGGTGGTTGCAAAGAATAATGTCATTTTCTCTTACAGACATCTACTGGTGTTCCCGATCTCATGAGGATATCACTCTTATTGATCGCTGTAGGGAATTCCCTAATGTTCCACTCCTTGGCATTAGGGGAGATATCACTTACAACCCATCTCTGGCTCTATGTCAATTTGGTTATGCTCGAAGAGATGGTCCTCATGACGCACTTATCCAGGGTATTATGTTCAATTGCGAAAATAATCCTCAAAGTTATCGTTAAAGGTTCAGACGTGCTTTGGGCATGGTAAGCAAGATTGATAGTAAGGCTTTAGGACAAAATAACTCCATCCTTCTGGAGCCCTATCTCAAATTGGTACTAGCTCACACTCAAAACCTTATGATGCCATATCCAGCTGTTCTACCAGTGATCATGGAGTTTTTTGTCGAAGGAGACGTTTCTTGCACCATCCTCCATCCAAACATGCCCACTGACCTTGAAGAATTGCATAAGTCCTCGATTCAACTCAAGGAAGAACGTGATACCTTTGAGACTCAATTCTATGTAAGTGAGAATAAAGTGTTGGAGCTCACAAAGAAACTTCATGAGGAGTAGAGTCTTAATGCATATATCAATACAAAGAGGAAGCGGCCATGGGAGATCTGAATCTTAGGTTTTAGGAGTTCATATTGTTATCTCCTTGAGACCTTATTTTTTGATTATAAGCCTAAAAGGAAATTTTAATATGAACTTACTAATAAAATCTTTGTTTTTGTTTCCTCTTGGTTAGCAAATTTAAATCTCCTAAGGTCCTTGAAAACATTTGCATTTACATATCATACATCATTACATAACAGATTTCTGGTACAAGTTTTCTCATCTACTTACTGTTTATTTCAGTATAAGATAGCCCTCGAACAAACTGTCAAGGATCTCCAGGCTCAGCATGCACAATTTCAAGAGACTCTTCTGAATCTTGAACAGGGGCAGAAAGATCTAATGGCCCCCGTCGCCAAGAAAAAGAAGACTAAGAAGCCGGTTGTTATCCTCAATATGGGGAGAAGGTTCAAAGGTCCTGCTCAACCATTTCAAGTGGATGATCTTTCCTCTGAGGAAGACGACAACCAGGAAGAAGATGGCAGAAGCATCAAGCAGGAAGATAGAAATAACCAGGTTTCTGAAGATGAAGACTACTCTGACGAATAGTACCCTCCCGCAGATGACAAGTATAAGCAGTTGAAGACTGACTCAAAACTATGGAAATCCAAAAAGGTGCCTGGATTAGATTTTGGAGAATTAGGTCTGATCTCGGGGTGGTCATCCCTCATAAGTTCAAGGTCCCCAACTTTGCTAAATATGATGGGCTATCTTGTCCCAAACTCTATTTGAGGTTGTATGTTCGAAAGATCCAACCTCATACTGCTGACCGGAATTTGTGGGTCCATTTATTTCAGGAAAGTCTAGTTGGAACTCAACTTGAATGGTTATATCATCTCGAAGGAACCAACATTCACACATGGGAAGACTTGGTTGCTGCTTTTTACAAGCAGTATCAATATAATGCTGATCTAGCGCAGACTCGTGTGCAATTGCAAAACATGTCCATGGGCTCGAATAAAGGGTTCAACGAGTATGCACAATAATGAAGGGATCTGGATGGATGGGTGAAACCTCCTCTGACTGGTCGAGAATTGGTAGATATGTTCATGGGCACTTTGACAGGCCCATTCTCTAATCTGTTAATTGGAAGCTCATCATCTGGTTGTACAAAGCTGATTCTGACTGGGGAAAGAGTTGAAAGTGGTATCAAGAGTAGGAAGATTTCGATGGAAACATCTTCTAATGCTGTGGAGAAGCCATTCAGTAGCAAAAAAGAAACTAATGTTGCCTATGGCTAGAAGAGTCGTAATAAAAATGACCGCTATCAGTTTGTGGGAGCGGTATTGATCTCTAATCCGGTGCATGTTCAATAATAACAACATGGAAACCGAGGAATGCCAGACGCTTCGTTAAGACAATTCACCAAGATTGGCATGCCTTTATCTCAGGCATTGCAACATTTGTTAAAAGCTGAACTCATTTCACTGCGGGATCCTCCTCAAAATCCCAACACATCCTCTCCAAAGTACAATCCAAATGCGAGGTGTTCCTATCATTCGAACAGTCTTGGGCACGACACCGAGAATTATTGGGCCCTGAAAAGAAAGATTCAGGATATGATCGATAATAAGGAAATTGAGTTCGATCCTCTAGAGACTCCGAACGTGATTACTGAACCTATGCCTAAGCATGACAAAGGCATAAGTGCTATTGAAGATGTTTTGTAGGTTGCCTCTGTAAGCGATGTGGTTACTCCTCTCTCAACAACCAAGGAGAATTTGTTACAAGCCGGTTTATTTCTATGTTCTGTTAAAGAATGTTATTGTTGTGCAGTTTAACCCAATGGATGCAGGTTACTGAAGGAAGGCATTCAGCGCCTGATGGATGAACATATAATTTTAATTGAAAAAGTTCTGCATGCTTAGAATTTGTGCCAAGATTTTTCTGTCGTATCTGGTACTCCTTTCAGGATCGCTTCCAAGGGTTTTGTAAGGATTAATGAAAATCTAAAAGCTGCTCCTTTAGTCATTACAACACCTGGGCCCATCCTATATTCCTCGGAAAAGGCTATTCTATAGAATTATGGGTCTGACGTTTATTACCACAACATTAAACAAGAGTTGTCTGATGAAGATGATGAAGAAGCTAATGCTAACATTGACAATATTGTGGGGACCAACAAAATTACTAGAAATGGAAGGATTTTCTCCCTAGAAATCTTTCCACCTGTTTAAGTCACAGTTACCAAGTCAACTGTCGAGGCTCAAGGAAAAGAGCAAATGATAGAGCTTGCCCAAACGGAGGCACCAAAAGAAATTGTAGTCAAGGACACCTTTGGATAAGAGTTCCAAAAAGTTTTGAAGATCATCCGCAGGAGCGACTATAAAATTATTGAACATCTGGGGCAGACCCCATCCAAAATCTCCATGTTATCTTTATTGTTATGTTCTGAAGCTTGTGTGCAGGCTTTAGTAAAATTCTTGAAGACTGCTCATGCGCCGCAAGAAATTTCGGCTGATCAATTTGGAAGTTACATGGCTAGTTTGACAACTGATAGTGGATTAGGCTTCTCCAATCCTGACCTGACTCCAGATGGGAGAAATCATAATAATTCCATTATGTCTCCATTGCATGCAGGGGCACTACGTTGGCTCATGTGTTAATTGATATTGGCTCTTCTCTGAATGTTCTGCCAAAAGGTGCTCTTGACAGATTAGATTATGAAGGGGTCATATTGAAGCCCAGTAATATCATAGTTTGAGCCTTTGATGGATCGAAAAGAATGGTGCATGGAGAAGTGGACCTCCCAATCAAAGTGGGTTCACAGATATTTGAATCCACTTTCTATGTATTAGACATCTGGCCAGCTTATTCTTGTCTATTGGGACGTCCCTGGATCCATGGGGTAGGTGTTGTTACCTCCACCTTGCACCTGAAATTAAAGTATCGTGTAAAGGTAAAGGTTGTTACTGTCTGTGGAGAAGAGGAGTACATGGTCAACCACCTAAATTCATTTTGGTACATGGAGATGGACGGGGAATTCATCGAGACCCTCTGTCAAAATTTTGAAGTGATTTCTCCTACTGGTGTTAAAGATGTTTCTGCCATTCCAAAGACCACCAGGTCGCCTTACAAGATGGCTTCGTTAAAAGATGCCAAGGCTACTATAGAAGAAGGTGGTTTTACTATTTGGGGTCATCTTCTTGATATCCTTGATAAATTTGACAAGTTTGGTTTGAGCTTTACTGCAAAAGGTCAAAGGGTTGTTCGTCACCCTCAAGCTGGAATACCTTTGTTCCGTATCAGCAATAATGGAGTCAACGACATAGAAGACGCTGACAGTGATTGTGATTTTAACAGCTGGATATTCCCTACCATCAGTGATGGGCTTGGCAAATGGAAAGTAGAAGACATCTTCCATATCTCCTTTAGTCAGTAGTAATAGCTATATTCATGTATTATTACTTTTAAGAAGATTTTGGTTATGTAATAAACAATGACTTTAAACCTTGTGTCTTACTCGGGGAATAATGGTTCATTTGTTAAGGGTTGATAATTCATAAACATTTTTCATTCAATAAAAACATTGGACATTTTGCATTTGAATTTTGTGTTCTCTATTTTTCTTTTATCTTATTGCATTTTCAAATAGCTATGTGTTCTTACACACACCCACACACTACATTGCAGATCCTCATCCACTCTGGATCTCATTGATAACGATTTTGTTATTGCCTCTTAAGACTTTGAAAATCCGATCTACCAAGTCGAGGACGAAGGTGAGGAAGATTGTGAAATACCTAGAGAACTTGTCAGACTCTTAATACAAGAAGAAAAGGTTGTCCAACCACTTGAAGAGCCAGTTGAAATTGTGAACTTGGGTTTTGAGAAACACAGAAAAGAAGTCAAGATAGGCGCCAATTTAGAGAGAAGTGTCAAGAACGGATTATTCTAGATGTTGCATGAATATGTTGAAATCTTTGATTGGTCATACGAATACATGCCAGGGCTCGATACTGATATTGTGGTTCACCGTCTGCCAACGAAAGAGGGTTGTTCTCCGATTAAGAAGGAGGTTTGTCGCATGGGTCCTGAGATGTCAGAAAAGATCAAAGTTGAGGTTATGAAATAATTCAACGCAGGTTTCCTAGCAGTGACATCATTTCCTAAATGGGTTACAAATGTGGTTCCAATCCCAAAGAAATACGGCAAGGTACATATGTGCATAGACTACAGGGATCTGAAAAGGGAGAGCCCCAAAGATGACTTCCCACTTCCACATATTAATGTTCTGGTCGACAACACCGCTCAACACAAGGTATTATCTTTCATGATGGTTTATCGGGTTATAATCAGATCAAGATGGCACTTGAAGACATGGAGAAAACTAACTTCGTCACACAGTGGGGAACTTTTTGCTATAAGGTTATGCCTTTTGGGTTGAAGAACACCGGGGAAACTTATCAGCATGCCATGGTAGATTTATTTCATGACATGATTCACCACGAGATAAAGGTCTACATTGACGACATGATAGCCAGATCACAGACTAAAGAAGAGCATCTTGATCATCTGCATAAATTGTTTGAAAAATTAAGGAAGTACAAGCTAAGGTTAAATCCAAACAAATTCACTTTTGGGGAGAGATCCGATAAACTCCTGGGTTTCGTCATCAACGGTAAAGGTATTGAATTTGATCCTGCAAAAGTTAAAGCTATTAAAGAAATGCCGACTCCCCGTACCGAGAAGGAAGTTAAAGGTTTCTTAGGACGTTTGAATTACATTGCACGTTTCATTTCTCATTTGACTGCTACTTGTGAGCCAATCTTCAAGCTGCTGAAGAAAGATCAAGTAGTAAAGTGGAACGATGACTGTCAAATATCTTTCGATAAAACTAAGGAGTACCTATAAGAACCTCCAATTATGATGCCTCCAGTTGAAGGAAGACCTTTAATCATGTACCTAACAGTGCTAGAGAACTCAATGGAGTGTGTACTGGGGCAGCATTATGAGTCTGGTCGAAAAGAGCATGCAATATACTACCTTAGCAAAAATTTTACCGACTATGAAACAAGATATTCGCTACTTGAGAAAACTTGTTGTGCTTGGCATGGGCTGCTCGTCGACTAAGACAGTATATGTTGACCCATACTACCTTAATGATTTATAAGATGGATCCCATCAAGTACATCTTTGAAAAGCCATCTCTCTCTGGAAAATAGCCAGATGGAAATTGGTCTTAACAAAATACGACATTCAGTACACCACTCAAAAATCAATCAAAGGAAGTGTACTGGCAAATCATTTGGCACATCAAGCTGTAGACGACTATCAGTCTATGAATTTCGAATTCCTGGACGAGAACATTATGCTAGTAACATGTTTTGAAGAACCTGGACCATATAAAGGACCTGAGCCAGGATCCCGATGGACTATGGTTTTCGATGAAGCTTCAAACGCACTTGGCAATGTAATCAGCGCTGTAATTATCTCTCCTCAGGGTTGTCATACGCCATTCACTAACAGACTTTACTTTGACTGCACCAATAATATGGATGAATATGAAGCGTGCATCATGGGTATTAAAGCTTCTATTGACTTGAGAATCAAATTCTTGAGCATATATGGGGATTCAGCCTTGGTAATCAGTCAGGTCAAGGGAGAATGGGATACGAAGCATCTGAATCTTATCCCTTACCGAGAACATGTGCTAACCTTGTTTTTGTACTTCGAAGAGATTACTTTTGAGCATATCCCAAGATAAGATCATCAGTTGGAGGACGCATTGGCTACCATGTCATCCATGTTCAAGGTCAGATGGGACAATGAGGCTCCCAGATTACTATTGAAAGATTCGACAAACCGACACACTACTATGAAATTGATGTTGATGAAGTAGAGGAAAAACCTTGGTTTCATGAAGCGAAAAGGTACCTTGAGACTCAAGAATACCCTGAAGGGGCATCGATCAATTACAAGAAGTTCCTACGGAGATTCTCGGCTAAGTTCTTCTTGAGCATTGGAATTTTATACAAGTGCAATCATGATTCGACTCTGCTTCGTTGTGTGGACAAAAAGGAAGCATAGGAAATTATGCAACATATGCATGAAGGCGTCTTTGGTACTCACCCTAGTGGGCATACTATGGCTAAAAAGATTTTGAGAGCGGGTTATTATTGGTCGACTATGGAAACCGACTGTCACCACCACTTGAGAACTTGTCATAAATGCCAAATTTATGCTGATAAAGTTAATATGCCTCCAGTACCTCTGAACGTCTTGACTGCTACTTGGCCATTCGCAATGTGGGTCATTGATATGATTGGAGAAATCAAACCTATTGCGTCTAACGGACACTGCTATATCCTCGTCGCCATTGATTACTTTACAAAATGGGTTGAAGCAGCCTCGTTCGCCTCTGTCACTAAGAATGTGGTCGCTCGGTTCATAAAGCATAACCTTTTCTTTCGGTATGGCATCCCCGAAAGGATTATCACAGACAATGGTACTAATCTCAACAACACTATGATCATTGAACTCTGCATGCAGTTCAAGATCAAACACCATAACTCTTCTCTAAATCGACCGAAGATGAATGGCGCAGTTGAAGCCGCCAACAAAAATATTAAGAAGATTATACAGAAGATAGTTGTGACCTACAGAGATTGGCACGAGATGTTACCATTTGCTCTCCATGGCTATCGCACCTCAGATCGAACATCAACTAGGGAAAACCCATTCTCTATGGTTTACAATATGGAAGTCGTCATACATGTCGAAGTTTAGATTCCTTCTTTGAGAATTATGAAAGAGGCATACCTAGACAAAGACGAGTGGGTTCAGACTAGGCTAGACTAGTTAAATCTGATTTAGGAGAAGAGGCTTGTGGTTGTCTGTCACGGTCTGATGTATCAAAAACGTATGATCAAGGAATTCAACAAGAAAATCAATCATCGGGTATATCAGACTGGTTACTTGGTAATAAAGTGCATCATTCTACCACAAGGTGATCCGAGGGGAAAATGGACTCCCACTTACGAAGGGCCATTTGTAGTCAAGAAAATATTCTCTGGCAGTTCCATGATACTAACCACCATGGACGGTGAAGATTTCCCGCACCCTGTGAACGCGGATATAGTCAAAAGATACTACACATGAAAACGACCTGTTGGGTTGACTGGCCTAAGAAAAAATAAGGGCATCCCTATGAACCAAAATGGTTCGGGAAAAAATTAGGGATATGTAAAAAATATTTTACACCCGGCAAGTCGAAAACCTAAAAAGGCGGCTTGGGCAAGAAAGGCTACCCAGTGGACTGAAAACCCGAAAGGGCGGTCCAAGAAAAAGTTAGGGGTTAAAACGTACGACTAGTCCCATTGGATCACTTACAACAAGCTTTATTGCCAAAGTCAAAGTTCAAATGGTACAGATTAGTTCAATCAACTTTTTTCGACAGCAAGGGATGAGATGCTTGAAGACATAAGGGAAATAGAAGAGTTGGAATCCGACAAGATCATTTCCATATAGTTATATGTTTTATTTTCACTTTTTACTCTTTTTATTTCAAGACAATTTCCTCTTACTAGGATTTATGTCTCTTTGTACAAAATCGCCAGTTTGTGGGGAAACTATCAATAAAAATACAAATTTCAAAACTCAAACTTTTTGTTTTTTACTTTTTCTGTTTTGTTTGCAAAAACGTCCAATGACTAAAATTGAATGAACATATGCATATGAATACGATTAACCGTTGAGAAATATATGAATAAAAACAGGAATAATCATTTAATCAAGACTCTAGAAGTTAGAATAACGTTAAAGTTGTCCAATAATCTCCACATAGCCACTTCCATGGGATTATCCCCATAGAGTAGTCTTAACAAGATTATCTTCAGTAAAGATATATCGCCGGCAAAATGGGATGCACTGATCATACTCACCAGCAAATTCCCCCAGCGAATAAAAGAATATGATCTTTTTCCCGGAAATATCACCCACCTACAGAGTTCCAATCAGTGCAGTTTATGGAAATTATCTACCCCAGTTAAGTTCATTCCTCCAGAACTATAAATCCCCTCCAAATTTCTTCTCTCTAGCAAAGCTCATTTCCTCGGCAAGGGTGTTTCCTGAATAAAGTATTTATCCGTTAATAGGGTTTATTTCCCCAATAGATTAGTCTCCCCAGCTTGAGTCTGCTTCCACCACAAATCACCAACAAAATTCCCATCTCCAGCAAAGGGCGGTCCAGACCCCTATCCTTAGAAAGTTTGCTACTGAATCTGAAACCGGATTAGGTATTATTCAACCTTATTCTCTCCAAAAGAGTCACTATCCATATCGGAAACTCAGTCAGATAACATCTCCAAAGCTTACCCGTCTCTGTTATCCCCAATAAGTGTATATAAGAACTAAATTCCCTAGTAGAGAAGCTAACGGCCCATGTTCTTGGACTTTTATCCCCAAATAGGAATGAACACTCCCCAGTGGGGTTTCCTCAAGCAGAAATCAATAATACCCATTAAGATCTAAGATACAAATACTCTTCATCCCCAGTAACAGTCCGATATTTATTCTCCCTAGAAAAAGATGCTTCTCGAGTATAAAAATACACTTCAACAACATTTCACATCCATACATCATTTACTAACGTCATAACATGTGCATACGAAACACATATAGCACGCTCTCATTTATTTTGAGAATATTATTACTCAATGCATTTCATGCATCATGACATTGCATACAGCTAACTCTTTAACTTTTCTCGAAAGATCAATCAACAGACAAACATCATCAACTACTTATATAACCAGACAGTCTTCTCAAAGGCTACATCTGACAAATAGCTACTTAAGCAATTTCCTCAGAAGGTCATTTTCAAAGAGACATCTTCCTCCCATTGAAGTCATGCGTAGATATCTTCTGACTCAGATTAAATCAAGCAGAGATTTATTCTGATACTTATTCCAGTTAAAGACGGGCGCATGCATCTTCTGGCTTAGATTAAATCGAGCATAGATTTATTCTGATATTTCTTCCAGTTGAAGACGGTTGTAGACATTTTCTGGCTCAGATTAAATTGAGCATAGATTTATTCTGGTACTTCTTCCAGTTAAAGACGGTCGCAGGTATCTTCTGGATCAGGTTAAATCAAGTATATATTTATTCTGATACTTCTTCCAGTTGAAGACGGTCGTAGACATTTTTTGGCTCAGTTTAAATCGAGTGCAGATTTATTTTGATTCTTCTTCCAGTTAAAGACGGACCAGGAATCTTCTGGCTCAGATTAAATAAAGCATAGATTTATTCTGATACTTCCAGTAGACATCTTCTGGATTAGTCTCAATCGAGCGTAGATTTATTCTGATACTTCTTCTATTTAAAGAAGAACATAAACATATTCTGGCTCACACTAAGTCGAGCGTAGATTTATTTTGATACTTCTTCCTGTTGAAAACAAGCATAGACATCTTCTGCTCAAATTAAATCGAGCATAGATTTATTCTGATACTTCTTCTAGTTAAAGACGGTCGTAGACATTTTTTGGCTCAGATTAAATCAAGTGTAGATTTATTCTGATACTTCTTCCAGTTAAAGACGGGCGCAAACATCTTTTTGCTCAGATTAAATTAAGCATAGATTTATTCTGATACTTCTTCCAATAGACATCTTCTGGCTCAGATTAAATCAAGCGTAGATTTATTCTGATACTCCTTCAAGTTGAAGTCGGGCGTAAACTTGGTCTAATTTCTATAAATGGTTACTTTGGATGACATCTATCAGCCCATCTCTGATACCTCTCTATCACCTCTCCAAATGGAAACTTTAAGCCCATTCCAGGTGTAATACGGTGGCAAAACCGACTGTTGTACTGGTTTTGCGTTTGTGTTCGTAAATGTTGCAGTAAGCAAGAGTTGCCACCAACTTTTCTTTTATCCAACAAAGGAATGGGTGAAAATAACAGAAAAAGACCTTTTGAGATTATTTCTGAGTAAGGGGGTAGATTATGGAAAGGGAAGGTCTTAGCACCCTTTCCATCTGTAGTTATCTACGGGCTCTTAGATGCTTAGCTCATTTGAAAGAATACCTTGTGCTTTGTGTGTTTGAAAAGTATTTTTGAAATGTGCCGTAGTACGGAGAACTTTGTAATGTTTCTCGGATTGGTAGAGAATGTATACAAAGTGTTTGAAAAATGTTTTTTGAAAGAGTATTTGTGTATGTGAGAAAAATGGTTTTGTTTTGAGCAAGCATCTATGAACTATCTACTTTACTCAAAAGGTTGTTCTTTTCCTCTTTTCCTTTAGTCAGTGCTATCCTACTATTAGCGAGTAGGTAGCCTTAGTCGTTGGATATTTTGAGGGACATTCGAAGGGACATTGTATAGTCACAAAGGCAACTGGGAAAGAAACCTTAGTAACTACCCTAGGGTTTTTAAATCATACCGAGGCAACATTGAGAGGGTCATCTTTTATCTTTTAAACCAGAGGGTAGCCACTAAAGTCTCTCACATTTTGAGAGTTGTGACTATTTTCCGAAGGCAGCCAAAGTAGGGATACCCTAGAGGTGTATATGTGAGAGTATGTTGTATTCAGTTATATTTGTCTTGTGTTAGGTTTGCTGGCGTTTGTTTATTATGTTTTTGTCATACAATCCTATTAGTCATGCATCTAGACAGTTAATAATGTGCATAAATTTAAAGTGCGGAAATGTAAAATTCTAACTATTACAAAGCTTCGGGGAGGGGAATTAATTACAAGTCCAAAACTAAGGGGGATAACGCAGTAAAGTAAAATTCCTAGTTATTGTCTATTACATCCCAGTAGGCAATTACAATAATATGAAAAAGTACGAAAGTAAATAAATGCGCGCGTAATGGAAATGACGTCTAAACCCTAAAAACTAATAAGTTAAAAATAATCTTTTTGTGTTATTTTGTTTTATTTGGAAAAGTATTAAATTAAATTAAATCTAATTAACTAAAAAAAGAAAGAAAATAAAATTATTAATTAAAATTAATTCTAAAATAAATCTAACATTTTTTTTGTATTTTCTTATTTATGAAAAGAAATGAAATTAATTAGATCTTAAGTCTATTAATTTTAAATTAAATAAAAAAAATTTAAGGTAATTAATTAATTAATTAAAAAAATTAATTTTAAATGAAAAAAAAACTATACCTATTTTTTTGTGATTTTATAATTATTTGTTGATTAAATAAAAAAACAATTTAAAAGAAAAAAGTGATAAAAATAAAACAAAAAAATAAATGGGCCAAGATAGTGGAAGAAATTGGGGGGGGGGGGGGGGGGGTGATTTGAATTTTGCTACGCCCAAATCAGGAGATGGCCCAGGCTGATGTTGAATCTGGTGTTTTTTGGCCTTTGAGGGTCCATGATGAGGCTGCACGCTTGGAGCGCTGGATCCAAATTAACTGGGATCTGATGGTGATGACTAGGTGATGTATGGTGTACACCTTGGACCTGGAAGCACTACATCTGCAACATAAGCGTTAGAAAAATAAAAATCCCAGACCTGGGTATCGAATCCAGGCCTTCCAACATCATACACGCGCCTTTCACCACCAACCCAATTAACCATTCGTTTATACAAACAACAAAAATAATATATAAGTGAAACAAGTGGAAAAGGTTGAGTTGTCATCCACGCGCACTGAGATGGGACCCTCTGTATTTGAACGGACGTATCATAACAAGCTATTTTTCCACGCCAGCTTCAGGGAGGTCTAACCACCATCTATGGTGGTTGACCACCGTCTTCTTCAGCATGCTCAAAAGTGGAACCTGCAAAATTAAGAGATTCGAAGCCTGAAACTTTGTCTACCCCCCCTAAAACCTACGATGCAAGTTCAACCATTGCCTTAGTTTGGTCTAAAAATGCCTCTACCTTTGAAACTGAAGCTTCCATATTTTCAAACCCTAGCAATGGAAACCTGTAGATTCAACACTAAAACTCGCATGTAGCACGTTAAAATTAACCTAATGATCAATAATGACATAAAGATGCACACAAAATCAATTTAAATTATGTACTCAAAGGGTTTTGATACAAAATTTTACCAAGGACCGGTTGGCTTGGTACGTGACTTTTGGGCGTGCTTCAGGCTTGGATGAGTGTTGGTATGGGCTCCTGAGAGTCTCAGGAACAGAAATCTGGTATTTGTTTGGACTGAGGTAGCTTGCAAAGCTTGTTTCAAATTTTTCAACTTTGTGAAAATTTTGCAATTTTGGTGTGCTTTTCTGAGGCAGTGTGTGTGTCCTAGGCTTGCAGAATTGTTGTGTATATATGTGAGACAAGATTAGGTTAACAAATGAAGCATTAATCCAATGGAATCATGGTGTTTCAATTTTCTTCCAAACTTTCCATTTTGAAGATTTCTTTCCTTTTCATGGCCTTGTGTTGCACCCCAAAATTTGCCCTCCTAATTTCTTTTATTTAGCTTAGACATCCTTATTCATTCACATATATTCCATTATGTCGCTAACATAGCATGTATTTACATTCGATAAAGTACCTGGAGGTTCAAAGTTTAGTGGTCGTGCAATATCAGGGCTTCATTGCGATTGAAGTGTAAAAATCCAATAAAGGCTGATTTCTTATTCAAGCAGTGAATGGTAGAATTAGGGTTGTAACCTGGGTCACTGAGAATTTCTTTCTTCATCAAGCTACGGGGCTGTTAGGGTTTATTTTCCTATGTGCGATCGAAGCCAAGTTTTAGGCAATTGTACTCCAATCGAGTCTTTCTCCAAGGATTATGGTTTAGGGTTGAAACTTATGGCTATCTGGAGTCTCTTTCCTTCAGAATTAAGGACTTCCATCTGTTACTAGTGTTACAAGTTCTGTCATCACTTCTTGGATTTTCTTACGAAGACTTGACTTTCATCTAAAGCTTTCTCTTAAGTGACGAGCATTTGATTCTATCTTAAAGAGTGTGAGCTTTACCATAAATATTTTTGTGAATCATCTGCTCCTATTTTGTGGGATAAAGGTTTCGTCAAGAGTATTGATGCCATTGGGGTTTTATTAGAATTATCTTTCAGAATCCAAACGTATATTCATTGTTGAAGCTCCTAAAAGTTGATTATGCATTGATATGGTGGAATCATCTATTCCTTATTTCATCAATTATGGAACTGCATATCAGGGTTCAAGGGTGTTTTTCCTATCAACTCTGCCTTCGGATGCATGATTTTAGAGGTAGGTGATGCAAGTGTGAAATTGTATTTCTAATCCTTGGTGTTTAGATTTGATTTGGTTTTCATTTGAGGCATTCTCTTCATTGTAATCAAGTTGTGGTCATCCTTTGGTCAAGATTTTGGTTTATCTGGTAATATCAATTGGGTATCCATTTTTCACAAATTCAAGGCAATATTCTTTCTAACGCTTTTTTCTTGACACGCAAATTTAGGTTAGATTGGGGAATTAAATTGAATTAGGGATCCATCGTTTTTTACTCGGTATATTAAAATTAAGTTGTTCAAGAGCATATGTATTCATGATGTCAAGAAGTTGATTCAAACAAGGAACAATGGCAGAAAATTTGTAATTACAAAAGAGGCAAGTCGAGGCTTATCTAATGACGTCCATTCAAGTATCATCCATCATTGTTCAGCCTTATTTCATAAGCACACGTGAAAATTCAAGTGTTCAAGGCATGTTTTTTATGGCTCAAGATCCATATGTCACCATTTTGTCCATACAAGGTTTATCCACATAAAATGTTTTCAAAACAGTTTATTCAATAGTATTCAAACTTCATAAAAATTCTATCCAATTAATTCCATTTCAACTTTATTCCATTACAAAACTCATGCCATTACAAAGTTACAAAGGAAACTACCAGTTTTAGCTCATCCAAAATACACATCATATCCATTCACCATTACAATTCCAAAAACTTAAACTTCAAGTCAATACACCAATACCATTCACATTCCATCCAAGTTATATAAAACATGATTTTTTATAGGACTATTAGACGTGGAATCATGTGTTCTCTTAAAATGATTTTAGCCTTTCCTAACCAGTTTTGCCTTACGCCGTCATGATCCTTATTTCGTGCTCGAACCTGTAGCAACATGAAGCACACATAAAGTCATTCCCAAATGAAAAACCGTCCATAATAATCCAAATAAACTGGCATTCAATATTATTCACAGCTCGTGACAATTTTCAAAAAGTCTGTTCAAGAAAACTAGACTTGCAACAATAAGCCCGCAACATTCAAAATTATGACAAAAAATTGATGATTGCAACCCTGCATGATCATGAAGAGTGTGATACAGTGGCATAATCGACTGTTTAATACTGGTTTGCATTTTTTGTTCGCAAATGTAGCGGTAAGTAAGAGTCGCCAACGACTTTTCTTTTATCCAACAAAGGAAAGGGTGAAAAGAAAATAAAAATAAATTTATCGAGATTTTCTGAGTAAGGGGGTAGATTATAGAAAGAGAAGGTATTAGCACCCTTTCCATCTGTGGTTTTCCACAGGCTCTTAGGTACTTGCTCATTTTTGAAATTTCTTTCGTGTTTGTGTGAAATAGTTTTTGTTTGAAAATGCCTTAGTGCGGCGATTCACTTTATGGTAACTCTTGTATCAGTCCTCAAGAGTGTGATAAAGTGTTTTGAAAATTTTGTTTGAAAAGTGTTTGAAAGTGTGGTGTGAAAATTTGTTTGAGCAAGTACCTAACAGTAATCTACCTACTTGAAAAAGACTATTCTTTTCCTCATATCCTTTAGACCATGTTATCCTACTATTAATAAGTAGGTAATCCTAGTTGTTAGATGTTGAGGGACTATCGAAACGGACGTAATGGTCATTGAGGGCAACAGGTAAGGATACCATAGAATTTCGAAGGGACTATCATCATAAGATCATTTCTCGTAGGCAATGCGAGGAACATTTAGGGAATATGATATTTATGATGACTTTAAACTGAGGGTCTTTGCTAAGAGCATCCCTACTTTCGAGGGACATGACCATTGTTTCTGAGGCAACCAAGTTAGGTATACCCTAGTGGTGCAAGTGTGAAATAGTGTGCTATTTCAGATATTTTATCTTGCGGTTTAGTGATTTAAGAATGATTGATTAAGCATGCACGCCTAGGTTTCTAAAAATTATATACAAGTATATACTGAATATAAAAGCGAGAAATAAAGGTCCTATGCTATTATAAGGCTTTGGTGTAGATACATTTATATTTGACTGAAAGTAAAATGCAGAAGTAAAAACCCTAATTAAGCTATTACAAACCAGATGCAAGACTAAAAAATCAACAGAAAAAATTAACCGTACAGCAAAAATAATCAAACGCAAGACTAAAAAATGAAATAAGTTTGGAACCTTAAAAAACCCTAATTTGATCATTGAAAATATTTTTGGGAATTTTTGTGAAAAAAGATTTAAAGTTTGACCTAATTTTTCCTAATTAATTTTAATTAATGAAACAAATTAAAGTTGATGAAATTAATTAATTTACAAAAATTAATTTATTGAAAACGAAACTAAATCCTATTTTTTGTGATGTTGATTTTCTGGAAAAAAAATAGAGTTAAACAAAATAAATAAATAAATTTAAATAAAATAAAATAAAAATAACAAAATTAAAAGGGAAATAGAGTAAGCCTGAGGGGGTATGTGCCCAAACTGGGGTTGTATTGCATAAATTATGCAAAGGCCCAATCCCGTGAGCACAAGGCAACGTGAGATCTGGTGAGGCAACGCTAGGAGGGTCCACCATAAGGAGCTCCATTGGAAGCATTAAATCTGGGCGCTGATTGGTCCAAGGGTGTTGATCTTGAGGCGTACAGTGAGCGCGCTTGGAAGGATAGCATGGGATCTACAAAGGATTGTTAAGAAAAATAACATGTAGGAGGCAGGGATCGAACCCCTAACCTCCTACACACGAGCGCTGAAAAGCCTTCACTTGTACCGCTGAGCCAATTATTCAATCGTTAATATAAACAAACAATATATATTATATGTAATGAGAGGTGAGTGTAATAAAATAGAATCTGTGCCATTCAAACTACCCAACCAGGTTTTAACACGCAGTCATCTTCTTCGTTGGACTGTCGTTTTAGGAAAGGGATTTTTACCTACGGACATACGCTGTAACTATAAACCTGCGTATCTCAAATATCATAATCACACAATAAAAATTTAATCTAAGAATACAGATCAATTGGGTTTGATCTTGTGAGTACAATGATACTCTTATTTTTTCCTGATTTTGCCTAAAATAAAAAACCCTAAAACGAAGCTTCAAACCCTAGCAATGGCAGTTAGTGAAATATACATCAAGACACGTAATTGGTCATACTGATATGTTCTAAATGGTCACACAAACATCAATGCTTACTTGAAATTCGTTTATCATGCATGTATAATCAAAATCAAATTCAAGAACAATAGCAAACCGTGATACTTGTATAGGCTGTTTCTGGATGTGTTGATGCATGGGAGTGGTCCAGATAGCTTCCAAATGCGCCCAGGAATGGATTTCAATGCTTAAAACGCCTTGAATCTCCCTCTAAAGAAAAATCCGACCACCACTTTTTGTCAGAATTTCGAGCAGTCTTAGGGGTGTTCTACACGGCCAATTCTCTTTTATGATCAGGGTTTGTTATGCATATATAGTAGAATGAATTAGGTTAAGAAAACTGAACTGAATCTTGAATATTGAGTGAGAAAATATTTGATTTGGGTCTTGTATCTTTTGTTTCTAAGATAGGCCAAATCTTGCTATCTTTACTCCAACGCATTTTCTTTGATTTGCCAGCCTATTTTACTCTTCATTTGATGGGAAAATCTTCTTTCAATTATTTGATTTCTCTGGCTTGTTTTGTAATAAATCCCATCTTCATTCCTCCAAATTTTCCTTCCTTTCCAGCCTTAAACTCCAATTCGAGCCAATCAAGACTTTCCTTATTAGAACCTTGTTTTCCTTGATGGTTATGACTTCGAATTGTGCCAGCTTCAGTACTAAGGCTCCTTCGATTGGACCACCCTTTGCTTTGATTTCCTTTCCTTGTGAAGAGAATTCCCTAGTCGAATCAGCTCTTATGGAATTGTGAACAAACAAGGCAAGAATCTGGCCTGGACATATTTTCCGAGTTCCCTCTTGATTGCCTCTTTCGAATGGCCTGGAAGGAGTTCTTCGAATGGCCCTTGTCCAAATAGAAATCGAAGGGTATTTATTAGAATGTCAATAGAAGAGTCCTTTGCTACGCCAATCGAAAGGCTTTGACACAATGCCCATCGAAAGGCTTATCATGAGGCCAATCAAAAGGCCTTTTGCAGATGTCAATCGAAGGACGCTATGTAGATGTCAATCGAAGGACGCTATGTAGATGTCAATCAAAAAGCCTTTTGGAGATACCAATCGAAAGGCATTTTAGAGATGCCAATCGAAAGGCACTTCGAAGATGCCAATCGATGGATACTTAACCATGTTTGAAAAATTTCCTTGTCTTTAGGCAAGTGTTTGTAAACTGCCCATACAAAAGGAAATCTTGGAAAAACATGATAGGGCAAATTTTGGTCTGCCTTTCGTGATCGGAAGGTGGAAGATGATTGAACACTAAAGTGCCCAGAGATTTGCACTCGTCTGAGATGATACTTGATTGTGTAGATAGTATTAGGAATGGGCTTATAGATGCTATTTGGAAAAGATGACGGAAGATCGTCAGAGATGGGCTTAAAGATGCCATCAGAATGTGACGGAGAGTCGTCGAAGATGGGCTTAAAGATGCCATCGAGAACAATGATGATTTAATGAGATATCCCTTTGTGGGAATTCCTGCCCTTGCTGTTAGAGAGGACTCTGTTGAAGCATGTTAGTCTATGTCTTGGAACATAGAGTTTTAGGAACTTCAGTTGTCCGTTACTCTGCTGGGGAGTCATCACTTGATTGCAGAGATGGAAACAAACTGCTATTTGGTCAGAATCCAGGCTTTACAGTGGCTTGATGAGGATAATAAGACTAATTGTTATCTATTCATGCTCCAGGCTTCATAGCGACTTAATGGGGAGATGAGATTAAATTGTTATCTGGTCAGGATCCATGCTTCATAGTGTCTTGAATTGTTGATTGACTATTATCCGGTCAGTTTCCGGACTTCATAGCTTCTTTAACTATAGTAGAAATCTTAGTATCGATTTGACTGAACCAGAGAAAGGTCTCGAGTTGTCTTCAACTCGGATAGAAATCTTAGTATCGATTTGACTAAACCAGGGGTAGGTCTTGAATTAACTTTGACTGGCATAGTAATCTGTTAGTAGCGATTCAACTGACCCAGATGAAAGTCTTGGAATATCTTCAACTGGAATAGTAATCAGAGAGATCTTAGTGTCGACCTGTCTGACCCAGGGAAAATTTTGGGTTAACTTTGACTGGCATAGTAATGAGGAGAATCCTAGTAGCGATTCAACTGACCCAGACGAAAGTTTTGGAATTTCTCCCACTTGAATAGTAATCAGAGAGATCTTAGTGTCGACCTGTCTTACCCAAGGAAAATCTTGTGAGGACATCTTTCTAAGGAGAATCCTGGAATAGACCTTTGTTAGACGTAGCTTGTTGATTTGGTCTTTTCCCTGAAAGGTAAAGATTTAGTCGTATGCAATGTCATGATGTATGAAATGCATTGTGTTGATGTTCTAAAAATAAATGAGATTGTGTTGTATGCAATATGTATGCGCATGCAATGATGTATGAATATGGGATGCTATTGCGGTATTTCTTAGTCTTGGAAAATAAATCTCGGAATGCTGCTGAAGATTATTGGGAAGTTAAATTCTTCATTTCCGCTGGGGATGGTAAATGGAGGTGATTATGCTGGGGATTTAATCCTTTATGTTTGCAAATATCCTGCCGGGAGAGGCTCTTCCTGAGAATAACTCTGCAGGGGAATAATTCGGTTTGCGAGAGGAGATGCTTTACTGGAAGATTTTTCCGATTCGGAGAAATAAACTCCGCTGGGGGATGAACTTCCGTAGTTGGAGAACTAAACTTTGTTGGTGATTGAGCTTACGCATTTATAGAAATAAACTCTGCTCGAGAGGAGGTTCCGTAGTCAGAGAAATAAACTCTTCTTGGAAGAAAGCTTTATAAATCGTTTGTGATTATAGATCCCGGTTGGGGAATATAGATATCGGCTCTCTGAAGGAACTTTGCTGGGGAAAGTAACTCTTGTTTGGGGAAGCAGAGATCAAAGCTTTTGGTTGCCTCTACTTTATGGGGAACATAGACTTCACGGGGTCATATTTAATGATGACTTCGTCTCAAACCTGTCTCTGCCCCTATACCTGTTGGAAGGAGTAACTTGTCAGGATTGAAATGGTTTTATAGACTTTGCCCTGTTCCTTAGGTCATGAGAAACTGTCCTTCTGTTTCTTATGAAAATATTTATGAATAGCAATCATATTCAAATGCATATGTCAAGAATAAGTCATTGGACGTTTTTGCAAAACAAACAGGAAAGTGAAAAAAAGGAAAGCAAACAGTTTTGTACTTCCAAAGAAACGATTTGTATTGATTTCTGAAGTTTGCTTATAACAGGCGCTGTGTACAAAGAGGCTGACGTTCTAGTAGGAGAACGCAATCGTGAGAGTGAAAACTATATAAAGTAGTGTACAAAGAGAAGAAAACAACTATGTGTAATAATCCCATTGAGTTTCAATTCTGCTATTGCCGCTATGTATTCGAGCATCTCATCACTTCGCTACTTGTCCGAAGCTGTCTGGGTTGATCGGTGTCGTTTGAGCTTGATAGTTGATACTGAAGTCTGGTCGTAAGGTGATCTAATGGGACATTGTGATATGCTTCAAATCCCTGACTTTTGCCTGGACCTCCCTTTCGGGTTTTAAGTCCATCAGGATACCCTTTTTTCCCAAGCCGCCTTTTTAGGTTTTCGGCTTGCCGGGTGTACAAATATTTTTTATTTTCATCCCTAATTTTTTCCCGAACCCTTTTGGTTCGCCGGGATGCCCTTATTATTTCCTAGGTCAATCAACCTAGCGGGTCTTTATTCATGCATAGTATCTTTTCACTATGTCTGCATTAACAGGGTGAGGAAGGTCGTCACCATCCATGGTGGTTAGAATCATGGCTCCACCAGAAAATATGCTTTTGATTACAAATATCCCTTCGTATGTGGGAGTCCATTTTCCCCTGGGATCACCTTGCGGCAGTATGATGCGCTCGATCAATAGATCCCCGACATGATATACTTGGCGTCTGACCTTTTTGTTGAAAGCCTTGATCATCCGTTTTTGACACATTTGACCATGACAGACAGCAGTAAACATTTTATCATCAATCAAATTCAGTTGATCAAGTCGAGAATGGATCCAATAGGAAGGATAACTTCCATACCATATACTAGGGAGTAGGGTGTTTCCCCTGTCAACGTTCGTGTAGAGGTACGGTGACCATGAAGAGAAAATGGTAACGTCTCATGCCAGTATTTATATGTCACCATCATCTTCTGTATGATTTTCTTAATGTTCTTGTTAGCAGCCTCCACAATGCCATTCATCTTAGGCCGGTAAGGGGAAGAATTATGACGTTGGATCTTGAACTGTTTATAGAGTTTGGATATCATCGTGTTGTTGAGATTTATACCATTGTCTGTGATGATTCTCTCTGGTACACCATATCAAAAAATCAGGTTATGCTTGATAAATCGCACCACAACGTTCTTGGTAACAGTAGAAAAAGAGGCAGTTTCAACCCACTTCGTGAAGTAATCAATGGCCACCAGGATGAAGCGATGCCCATTGGAAGCGGTAGGTCTAATCTCTCCGATCATTTTAATGCCCCACATTTCAAAGGGCCAAGGATCTGTCAAGACATTCAAAGGAACCGGAGGTACGTGCAACTTATCAGCATGGATCTGGCATTTGTGACAATTTCGAGAATGCTGATAGTAGTCTGCTTCCATAGTGGACCAATAATATCATGCATGTAGGATTTTTTTAGCTATGGTATGTCCACTAGAATGGGTTCCAAAGGCACCTTCGTGTAAATCTGTCATAATCCTCTCTGCTTCGCTCTTGTCTATGCACCAAAGTAAAGTAGAGTAATGGGTACGCTTCTAGAGGATTCCATTACTGAGGAAGAACTTTGCAGCGAACCTTCTCAAAAACTTCTTATCATTGACAGATGCCCCCTCGGGATATTCTTGAACCTCGAGGTACCTTTTCACTTCATGAAACCAAGGTTTTTCTGCTACTCCTTTAGTGTTGATCTCGTAGCAGTATACTGGTACATCCAACCTCTCTATGGTAATTCGGGGAGCCTCATTGTCCCACTTGACCTTGAACATAGATGACATGGTAGCTAGCGCGTCCGCTAACTGATTCTCTTCTCGTGGAAAATTTTCAAAGGTAACCTCTTCAATGTGTGGGAGTAATGTCAGCACGTGTTCTTTGTAAGGGATAAGGTTCGGGTGCTTCGTATCCCATTCTCCTTTGATATAACTTATAACCAAAGCTGAATCCTCGAAAATGCTTAAGAACTTGATCCTTAGGTCAATAGCAGCTTTGAGACCCGTGATGCATGCTTCATACTCTGTCATATTGTTGGTACAATTGAAACATGATCTAGCAGTGAAAGGAGTATGAAAGCCTTAAGGGGATATAATTACATCACAAATGCCATGGCCGAGTGCATTTGAGGCTTCGTCAAAAACCATAATCCATCAGGATCCTTTTTCAGTTCCTTCATCCAGTCTAGGTTCTTCATAGTCAGTCACTAGCATAATATTCTCGTTGGGAAACTCAAAATTCATGGACTGGTAGTCATCCACGGCCTGATGAGCCAGATCATCAGCTAGTACACTTCCCTTGATTTCTTTCTGGGTTGTGTATTGGATATCATATTCGGTCAAGATCATTTGCCATCTTTCTATTCTTCCAGAGAGAGCGGGCTTCTTAAATATGTACTTGATCGGATCCATATTAGATATCAACAAAGTAGTGTGGGTCAACATATATTGTCTCAGTCGACGAGCAGCCCAAGCCAAAGCGTAGCAAGTTTTCTCGAGCAGTGAGTTTCTTGTTTCACAGTCGGTAAACTTTTTGCTAAGGTAGTATACTGCATGCTCTTTTCGACCAGACTCGTCATGATGCCCCAGCACACAACCCATTGAATTATCTAACAATGTTAAGTACATTATCAGAGGTCTTCCTTCAATCTGAGGCATCATAATTTGTGGTTTTTGAAGGTATTCCTTCATTCTTTCGAAGGCAGACTGGCATTCGTCATTCCATTTTACCACTTGATCTTTCTTCAGGAGTTTGAAGATTGGCTCACAAGTAGCGGTTATATGGGAGATGAACCTAGAAATGTAATTTAGTCATCCCAAAAAGCCTATGACCTCCTTCTTAGTGCAAGGAACCGACATCTCTTGTATAGCCTTCACTTTTGTAGGGTCTACCTGAATGCCCTTGTCACTGACAATGAAACCTAGCAGTTTACCAGACCTTGCCCCGTAGGTGCACTTGTTTGGATTCAACCTCAGCTTGTACGTCTTCAACCTATCAAACAAATTTTGTAAATGATCAAGGTGTTCTTCCTCAGTTTGAGACCAGGATATCATGGCATCCACATATACCTCTATCTCATGGTGAATCATGTCATGAAACTAGGAGACCATGGCTCGCTGATAGGTTGCCTCGACATTCTTTAAACCAAATGGAATCACTTTGTAGCAGAAAGTGCCCCATTGCGTGACGAAGGTTGTCTTCTCCATTTCCTCGGGTTCTATCTTGATCTGATTGTAACCAGAGAAACCATCCATGAAGGAAAAGATCTTGTGTTTCACGGTGTTGTCAACCAGAATGTCAATGTGGGGGAGCGGAAAGTCATCCTTGGGGCTTGCCCTGTTCAGATCTCTGTAGTCCACACACATCCGTACCTTGCCTTCTTTTTTAGGCATCGGAAGTACGTTGGAAACCCATTAGGGATAAGAGGTGACGGCTAGGAAACCAGCGTCGAACTGCTTCATAACCTCTACTTTGATCTTCTCTAACATTTCAGGGCGCATGCGATGGAACTTCTGCTTTACTGGAGGGAAATCTTCTTTAGTTGGCAGACGGTGAACCACAATATCCCTATCCAGTCCTGGCATGTCCTTATATGACCAGGCAAAGATCTGGACATAGTCATGCAACATTTGTATCAACCGTTGTTTGACATTAAGCCCCAGATTTGCGTCGATCTTGACCTCTTTTTTGTCTACCTTCGTGCCCAAGTTTATTGTCTCAATTGGCTCTTCATGAGGCTGTATAGCCCTCTCTACCTGCTGTAACAGCCTAGCAAGCTCTCCAGGTACCTCACAATCTTCCTCACCTTCGTCCTCGACTTGGTTCATCATATTTTCAAAGTCATAACTGGCAATAGCAGAACTGTTATCAATGGGATCCAGAGTGGATACGAATCTGTAGTTTGATACGTGAGTTTGTGTAAGAGCATATTTGTATAGACAAAGTAAAAGTAGAAAATAAAAACAGAGAGCGCAAAATTTGTATGCATAAACGTCCAATGCTTTATTAATTCCATATGTTGATAGAACATGATAACCCTCACAAATAAGCCGATGTGCCCTGGGTAAGACACACGACCATAAAGTTATATTGTTTATTACATATCCAAAAAACAAGAAAAACAATTACTTCTGAACAAAATCCTTTTCTGTCCAGTTACTAGGTCCACCGTTGGTAGTAGGGAAGATCTAGTTATCCATATCATCGTCACCGTCTTTGTCTTCTAAAGCGTTTACCCCATGATTGCTGATGCGTATGGGGGGTCTTCCAGCACGAGCACGTCGAACAGCCCTTTGATCCCCTGAAGAGAAACCCAAACATGATTTATCATACTTGTACAGAATATCAGGGAGCTGACCTCAGATGGTAGACCCACCTTCTTCGATAACCGCTTTTGCATCCTTGAGAGAAGCCATCTTCAAGGGAGGTCTGGTGATCCTCGGCATATCGGTAACAGTTTCAGTTGCATCCAGAGTCTGAGGTACCTCTTCAAAATTCTGGCACGGAGTCTCGATGAACTCACCATCCATTTCCACATATCTGAAGGAATCTAGGTGACTGACCATGTATTCTTCTTCTCCGTGTACAGTGACAATTCTCCCTTTGACCAGGTATTTCATCATCTGATGCAGAGTGGACGTAACAGCTCTAGCCTCATGGATCCAAGGGCGGCCCAACAAACAGGAATAAGATGGTCTGATATCCATCACATAGAAGGTAGAGTCGAAAGTCTGAAAACCAACCTTGATGGGGATGTCCACTTCCCCATGCACCATTCTCTTTGAATCGTCAAAAGCCCTCACTACAATATTGATGGGCATCAAGGTCAAACCTTCACAGTCTAGTTTATCCAGAGCGTTTTTAGGCAGCACATTAAATGATGAACTAGTATCTACTAGGACATGGGGCAAATTAGTGCCCTTGCATTCGATAGAGACATGCAACGCATCATTGTGCTTCCTTGCTCTAGGAGTCAAAACAGCATCAGAAAGGCCCAAACCATTATCAGCCGTTAAATTGGCCACATAATCTTCAAATTGGTCAGCAGAGGTTTCCCGGGGCACATGGGCAGTTTTCATGAAATTCACCAGAGCCTTCGCATGAGCTTCAGAACACAACAGTAAGGCTAGCATAGAAATATTTGAAGGGGTCTTCCCCAGCTGTTCAACCACGTTGCAGTTGCTTTTCTTGATAATTTTCAAAATTTCTTCCATTTCTTTCTTGGAAGCCTCTGGGATAGATATCGAATGTGCCTTCGTCTGGACAGGCTCAACCAATATGTCTTTGCCTCAAGTCTTGGTCGACTCGGTGATAGGGGTGTCAGACGGGGTAATCATAGGGATTGTAGTAGTAGTATCAGAAGGACTGAAAGTAGGAATGATCATAGGACCAGTAACAGCTTTCGGAGGAGAAATCTCAGGGGAGAACACTCTTCCACTTCTTGTTATTTTGTTGGTTCCCGCAATGTTGCCAATGTCGGGGTCAACCTTCTTGGAAACCTGGTCTTCATCAGCCAGCCAATCTTGCTTGACACCGTGGTAGTAGACGTCACCCCCATAGTTCCAAGGAACAGTTTTATCCGAGGAGTATGGGATAGGCCCTGGAATAGTGATTATCAGCGGAGTGCCCTTCGGAACAGATGTAATCCTAACGGGTCTTTTGGTGGAGACCTTGAGAGGATTGGTGAAAATGGTCATTATTGAAACAACTTTGCAAGAAATGGTTATTATTGAAACATCTCTCTATCATCCATCAGGCGCTGAACACGTGCCTTCAACAAATGACCACCAGTCGGTAGAGATAAACAGAAATGGAAACCTTCACCACAGCCCAGAAATAAACTGGCCTTCAATAAGTTCGACTTAACGGTCATAAGCGGAGTAACAAGTTCTTCGACAATAGTAACAAACACATCATCTTCAACAGCTTTAACACCATGGACTTGCTTAGGCATAGGAGCAGTGATAACATTTGGAATTTCAGGGGCGTCAAGCTCAATTTCCTTCACCTCAAGAAGGTCTTGTACCTTGTTTTTCAAAGCCCAACAGTCGTTTGTATCATTACCTGGACTTTCCGAATGATAAGCACAGCGGGCATTTGGATTGTAGCGGGGAGAGATAGTGTTAGGAGTCTTTGGCGCTTCCCACAAGGTTACCAGATTAGGTTTCAACAGATGAGGAAAAACTTGGGATAAAGTCATATATATCTGGGTAAACTTTCTTACCGGCCTTTCTATTATCTGTTGATTATTCCTTTGTTGAGTGGGTGTAGGCTTAGGGATCATGACAGCCCTTATTGTTGGGCGGTGTTCAATTTTGTCCTGATTCCTTTGATTGTACACAACACTAACCTCTTTATTTCTATAAAATGGCTTCCTTACTGCACTGGAGGATGCATCCTTTTGGATCTTCCCACTCTTAATTCCAGCTTCCACTCTTTCCCCTGTCAAGATTAATTCAGTAAGACTGGCCGAGGAACTACCAATCAGGTGATTAAAGAATGGACTAGACAGGGTACCCAGAAACATATCCACTGGCTCCCTATCAGACAGGGGAGGTTGGACTCTTCCTTCTAAGTCCCTCCACTTCTGAGCGTAGTCTTTGAAGCCTTTGCTCGAACCCATAGCCATACATTTGTTGGCTCCTAAATTCGACACCTTTGTTTTGATTGACGGCAGCCATTAAAAGCTGAAAGATGCTTTCGACTGGTTAAGCCTGTCGAAGTGCCCGTCGAAAGATGGCAAAATACTTAGAAGATTTCTTCCAAGGAAGAAGGCTGACTGCCTTCGACGTCGAAGAAGTTTCGTCGAAGACGCTTCCTGATGAAGGTGTTCGATGGTCCAGAGTGGAGCAGTTTGAAATTCAAAGCTTTGGAGGGAAAACGGTTTCCAGCAGTTACTACGTGCAAACGTGCAAAGATCTGGAGCGTCGAGCATGGAGAACGTGCCAAGTGGCTTAATCTCGAAGCAGTGTAACTGCCCGACGGTTACTTGGAATGTTTTTGTATAAATAGGAGTAGACATGTAGTTTCTCGTGTGTGTTCACAATAAATACATAGTCACTCATTTAGATTCAAGTACCCAGTGTGAGCGAACGAATTGTTGAGAAATGTATGTGTGAAACACCAATTTTATCAATTAAAGTCATTTACTTTTCCCAGTATTTTACATGCTTTTCCCTTTAAATTCCTGTCGAACCTTTACATTCAAGCCTTGTTTATTTTACCAAGCCTTTCCTTTATGCAATTTACTTTAAACAATTTACTTAAAGCCTTATCCAACTTAATTAAACTTCAAAATCAACCTATGTCCATAGGATCAATCTGATCGATCCTGCGAGTAACCAAATAAGTAACCATTTGGAGGATCAGCGGTTGTTTACCAAAACCCTAGGTAAACAACATTGGAGTTGAGTACGGGTGGGAGCAAGGTCCGCATTATACTGATACTGCTTATAGAAAGCAACAGCCAGGTCTTCCCAATTATGGATGTTGGTCCTCTCCAGCTGATAGAACCAATCTAACTGAGATCCGGATAGACTATCCTGAAAAAAGTGGACCCATAAGTCTCTGTCAACAGTGTAAGGCTGTATATTTTTCACATAAGATCGGAGGTGCATTTTGGGACATGAAACCCCATCGTACTTGGAAAACACTGGCACCTTGAACTTCGGTGGAATGACTATCCCTGACACCAAACCCAACTCTTCAAATTCCAGCCCAGGCAATTTATGAATGTCCATTGCACTCATGCGCTCTTCCAGTTGTTTGTGTTTTTCGTCGACCGGAGGATACTACTCTTCATTGTAATCAGTCTCATTGTCAGATTCCTGTGGACTAGGGTCATCCTCTCTTGCCTCACCCTCTTGGTTATCTCCTTCTTTGGATGAAGATGTCAGATCAACCACTTGCTTTAACGGTCCCTTAAATATTCTTCCCAGATTTACCACACCAGCTGTCCTCTTTGGCTTCTTAGTCTTGTCTTTAAAAATCAGGGCTTTTAGTTCCTCTTTCCCTTCGGCTAGAGCCATGATCATCTGTTGGAATTGTGTGTTCTGAGTCTGTAAGTCCTTCACAGTTTGTTCTAGGGCCATTACTGAAATAAACAGCGAAGAGGATGAGAAACCTACTTTGAAACCTATTTATGTAATGATATGTATGATATGTTTATGCAATGTTTTCAAGGACCTTATTGGATTTAAGCTCTTTTAAACAAAACAGAAATAAAAACCTTTTATTAGTAAGTTTTAAAGAAACAAAAGATTACACAAGGATAAACATTGAAAGGAAATTCCTAAGTCTCCCATGGGCGCTTCCTCTTGGTGTTGAGCTAGGCGTTGAGGTTCCTCTCTTTATGAAGCTATTTTGTTAATTCCAGCACCTTCTTCTCACTTGGATAAAATTGAGCCTCAAAAGTATCCCATTCTTCCTTTAGTTGGATCCAACACTTTTGCAACTCTTCGAAGTTGGTTGGCATATCAGGATGGAGAATAGTACGGGATTCGCCCCCTTGAACAATAGGTTCTAAGATCATAGGTAAGATGGAATTGTATGGCATCATGAGACTTTGGGCTCGAGCTCTCACCCATTTGAGGTAAGGTTCCAAAGGGATGGAGTTCTTACGCCCCAAAGTCCTACTATCAGTCTTCTTAACAATGCCCCAAGAGCGGATGAACCTCTGACAATAATTTTTCAAATCATCTGAGTAGTTGAACACAATACCCTGGATGAGCATATCTGGTGGACCATCTCTCCGTGCATAGCCAAACTGACATAGTGCTAAAGAAGGGTTGTAGGTGATGCCTCCCCTAATTCCCAGGAGTGGCACATTAGAAAATTCTCCGTAGCGATCAATAAAATAAATGTCCTCTTGAGATCGAGGACACCAATGGATGTCAAGTGAGATAGAGACATTAGTCTTTGACTCCATCTTAAGCCTAAATTAGTTTGCATTATTGACCGAGGAAGGTGTGAAATAAACAACCTATATAGAAGAGGGGTGCAACACATGAGAGTTCCTCGCTTCTTCAGAATACGAGTATGGAGAGAATGTAGGATATCCCCGAGCAATGTAGGAACCGGATTGTGAGCAAGAAAGGTGTTAATGGCATTCACATCTATAAGTTGATCTGAATTATGAAATAGGACCAACCCATATATCAAGAGGGCTAATACATCTTCGAAGGCATGGTAACTCATTGAATCCAGGAAAATCTGATCTTTCTTCATCATGAAATTTGCAAGGAGACCCTTAACTCCACTTCTTTTTTCCCAATTAGAGTCAGTGTCAGATGGCTTCAAGTGCAAATCTGCTGAAACATTTTCAGAAGCTGGGTCTTATTCTAAACCAGTGAAGGGTACTCACTCCAATATATTTAAACCAAGTAACTTAGGGAATTCCTCCAGGGTAGGCACCAGTTGATAATCGGGAAATATGAAGCAATGGTGCTTAGGATCGAAGAACTGGAATAAGACACTCATCAAACCTTCGTCAAACCTGGTGGTAACCAAACTGAGCAAGTGACCATGTCTTTTGTGGAATGATGAGTCCTTGGGGACTTTTAAGACTAATTCCTTGAGCTTAGGAGGAACTTCTATGAAGTGAATCTGGATGGTTTTTCTGTGACATTAACTCATACCCTACAAAATAGCAAAGAGGTAAATCCAACAAGTCCTTGAAATGATTAGTACATATGAATGTCATGATGTTTATGATGTCATGATTATGCTAAAAATCACAGATAAACACAAGCAAATCACACAAAAGACCTTAGGTTCAAAGGCTTGCATAAGTTTTTAAGGTATGTACCCTCTTGAATGTTCAGTTGGCTCAACCTATCCTATTAATAGTAATTGGTTATAAGGAGCCTCAATATCACTGACCTTCCCTTCAGAAATTGTTTCAGATCCGCAACGAAGTATTTCGGCCAAAAAATCCTGAAAGTTCAGCCTCAATGAGTGTAGTATCGTGTATCAACCAATCTTCGGTCGGAACCAAAGCCGGTTATCTCACTACATCCCAATGGCTAGGATGAGTCAATTAAAGGTTCTAAAGGTAAGTTAGCACTTAGTGACACTATGATGAAGCCTAATGTTATCATGAACTTACTTAAGGAACATTAGTACAATCCAAAGCATCGCGCTAACGTAGCCACCACTTCGTCCGTATCGGTCTACACCGTATAGCCTCCATGATTTATTGATACTTACCAAATAAGGTGCCTCAGATCTGGGTGTAGGATCTTTACAAGAATACCCCAACAAGCCCTTAAATATAAAGCAGTCAAAGCAAACAAAGAAAGGAATTTTAAAATAATCTAGACCCTAAGGTAAACCCCACTTTATAATGTTCCCCAGCAGAGTCGCCAGTTCCGAGATACGGTGGCAAAACTGATTATTTAATACTTGTTTGTATTTTTTGTTCGCAAATGTCGCGGTAAACAAGAGTAGCCACCGACTTTTCTTTTATCGAACAAAGGATAGGTGAAAAGAACAGAAAAAATACCTTTTTCGAGATTTTCTGAGTAAGGGGGGTAAATTATGGAAAGGGAAGGTATTAGGACCCTTTCCATTCGTGGTTTTTCACGGGCTTTTAGGTACTTGCTCATTTTAGAAATTGCTTTCGTGTTTGTGTGAAAAAGTTTTTGTTTGAAAATGCCTTAGTGCGACAATTCACTTTATGGTAACTCTTGTATCAGAGCTCAAGAGTGTGATAAAGTGTTTTGAAAATTTTGTTTGAAAAGTGTTTGAAAGTGTGATGTGAAAATTAATTTAAGCAAGTACCTAACAGTCATCTACCTTCTCGAAAAAGACTATTATTTTCCACATATCCTTTAGACCGTGTTATCCTACTATTAGTGAGTAGGTAACCCTATTCGTTGGATGTTGAGGGACTATCGAAAGGGAAGTAATGGTCATTAAAGGCAACAGGTAAGGATACCTTAGCATTTCGAAGGGACTATCATCATAAAATTATTTCTCGTAGGCAACTCGAGGGACATTTAGGGACTATGATCTTTATGATGACTTTAAACTAAGGGTCTTTGCTAAGAGAATCCTTACTTTCGAAGGACATGACCATTGTTTCCGAGGCAACCAAGTAAGGTATACCCTAGGGGTGCAAGTGTGCAATAGTGTGCTATTTCTGATATTTTGTCTTGCAGTTTAGTGATCTAAGATTGATTGATTAAGCATGCATGCCTAGGTTGCTAACAATTATATACAAGTATATACCGAATACAAAAGCGAGAAATAAAAGTCTGACGCTATTACAAGGATTTGGTGTAGATACATTTATATTTGACTGAAAGTAAAATGCGTAAGAAAAAACCCTAATTAAGCTATTATAGATCGGGCGCAGTTATATCAACAGTAAAAATTAACATGTACGGCAAAAATAATTACGCGTGAGAATAAATAATGAAATAAGTTTGAAACCCTAAAAAACCCTAATTTGATCATTGAAAATATTTTTTGGATTTTTTGTGAAAAAAGATTTAAAGTTTGACCAATTTTTTCCTAATTAATTTTAATTATTGAAACAAATTAAAGTTGATGAAATTAATTAATTTACAAAAATTAATTTATTGAAAAAGAAACTAAATCCTGTTTTTTGTGATGTTGATTTTATGATTTTATAAAAAAAAATTGATTTTAAAAAAATAAATAAACTAATTTAAATAAAATAAAAATAACCAAATTAAAAGGGAAATAGAGTAAGCCTGAGGGGGTATGAGCCCGAACTGGGGTTGTATTGCGGAAATTATGCAAAGGCCCAATCCTGTGAGCTCAAGGCCACGTGAGATTAGGTGAGGCAACGCTTGGAGGGTCCACCATGAGGAGCTTCATTGGAAGCATTAGATATGGGCGCTAATTGGTCCAAGGGTGATGATCTTGAGGCATACAGTAAGCACGCTTGGAAGGATAGCACGGGAACAACAAAGGATGGTTAAGAAAAATAACATGTAGGAGGTATGGATCGAACCCCTGACCTCCTACACACGTGCGCTAAAAATCCTTCACTTGTACCACTAATCCAATTATTCAATCGTTAATATAAAAAAACAATATATTATACGTAATGACAGGTCAGTGTAATAAAATAGAACGCGCGCCATTCAAACTACCCAACCAGGATTTGACACGCAGTCATCTTCTTCGTTGGACTGTCGTTTTAGGCAAGGGGTTTTTACCTACGGACATGCGCTCTAACTATAAACCTGCATATCTCAAAAATCATAATCATACCATAAAAATTTAATCCAAGAATACAGATCAACTGGGTTTGATCTTGTGAGTACAATGACACTCTTCTTTTGTCCTGATTTTGTCAAAAATAAAAAACCCTAAAGCGAAGCTTTAAACCCTAGTAATGGCAGTCAGTGAAATATACATCAAGACATGCAATTGATCATACATATATGTTCTAAATGGTCACACAAACACCAATGCATACTTGAAATTCATTTATCATGCATGTATAATCAAAATCAAATTCAAGAACAAGAGCAAACTGTGATACTTGTATAGGCTGTTTCTGGATGTGTTGATGCGTGGGAGTGATCCAGATAGCTTCCAAATGCGCCTAGGAATGGATTGCAATGCTTGAAACACCTTGAATCCGCCTCTAAAGCAAAATTCAACCACCACTTTTTGTCAGAATTTCGAGCAGTCTTAGGGGTGTTCTACACGGCCAATTCTCTTTTATGATCAGGGCTTGTTATGCATATATAGTAGAATGAATTAGGTTAACAAAACTGAACTGAATCTTTAAGATTGAGTGAGAAAATATTTGATTTGGGTCTTGTATCTTTTGTTTCTAAGATAGGCCAAATCTTGCTATCTTTACTCCAACGCGTTTTCTTTGATTTGCCAGCCTGTTTTACTCCTAATTTGATGGGAAATATTCTTTCGATTATTTGATTTGTCTGCCTTGTTTCGGAACAAATCCCATCTTCATTCCTTCGAATCTGCCTTCCTTGCCAGCCTAAAACTCCAATTCGATCAAATCAAGACTTTCCTTATTAGAACCTTGTTATCCTTGTGAAGTGAGTTCCCTGGTCGAATCAACTGTTGTGGAATTGTGAACAAACAAGGTAAGAATTTGGCCCGGACATATTTTCCGAGTACCCTCTTGATGGCATCTTTCAAATGGCCTGGAAGGAGTTCTTCGAATGGCCCTTGTCCAAATACCAATCGAAGGGTATTTATTGGAATGTCAATCGAAGAGTCCTTTTCTATGCCAATCAAAAGGCTTTGACACAATTCCCATCAAAAGGCTTGTCATGAAGCCAATCTAAAGGCCTTTTGCAGATGTAAATCGAAGGAGGCTATGTAGATGTCAATCGAAGGACACTGTGTAGATGTTAATCTAAAAGCATTTTGGAGATGTCAATCGAAAGGCATTTTAGAGATTCCAATTGAAAGGCACTTTGAAGATGCCAATCGAATGGAACTTTGTAGGTTCCAATCGAAGGATACTTAACCATCATTGAAAAATTTCCTTGTCTTTAGGCAAGTGTTTGTAAACCTCCCATGCAAAAGGAAATCTTGGAAAAACATGAGAGGGAAAATTTTTGGGTACAACAAAGAGGATTAATTAATCCTACATCAGTTCCAAAAGAAAATTCAAGAGAAAAAATAACAGGACATAAGAAAGAGTATTAAATGAGGGAAAGATATCAGCAGAAGAATAAATCAAGAAATTAGGGAAACAAAAATAACAGCTCAGCAAGCTTTCATCAGATCAATTGGAATCAATCTCAGCCTTTCAATTCCTCTAACTAATTATCTGATTCAACCACTCAGATTTACCTAACTCTAACTAAATTTCCTAATCAAACTTCCAGCAGATTTTCTAAACCTCTAACAACCTTTAACGTAACAGCTAACAAACTGTTAATGGAGTCCAAACAACTAACAAATTGTTAATCGCTCTTAAACTTCCTAACAAAAAACAGAGCTAACTCTCAATCTCTAACTAACAGAATTTTTGCAACTAACCTATAACTATCAAAACCTAACAACTTACTAAACTAATAGATCTTCCAAATTGTTTCCTAATGGTCCACCTAACCTATTCCCAACTAACTCTCAATCTCTTTCTAACATAATTTTACAAACTTCTTCTAACCAAATCTAACCGCACTAACAGATTTCAACAAAAAACTTCTCAATAGAAAATAGAAAGATAGAAAAAAAAAACACACCAATTCAGGGGGGGTCTTCAATACCCGGTAGAAGAAATTCTCTAAAAGGATCTTCTCACTCTCCCTCTCTTTCACTCCTCATCTTCATATAAGAATCGAAAAAACCAGATAAAACTCTCTCTTCACTCTCATCTTTCTTAATCACCTTCATCAACCTTCGTACCACCAATCTTCATGATTCTGCAGAAGAATCTATATCACATAAACATTCTTCCCGCTTCTCTCACCTTCATCTTCATCTTCATTCTTCAATTCTAGAGAAAAGAAAGCTTCACAAAAATTCTCCCCATGCACAAACTCCATTTTGATTCTGTCTGCAAATTTCTCATGATTCCTCTAGATTCTCTATTGTCGGTAATAAGAAACAATAACTTCTTCCATCTTCATAGACCTATATTCATCCACTACTTAAAAAACTCCTTCATCATCTTCACGTCACCATCATCATCACTGTGAATCTGCAACAAGATGGCAACGACATCATAGTGGAGTCTCACATTCCTCAAACACATCGCAACTCGCAAGAAAATTAGAAGATAAGGAGTAACAGAATTCAAAGTAGTGCATACCTGAAATTGTTGGTTCTCTTCAGATTCTTCGAGAGTGAAGAAGCACCAGACAGCTCTAGCCAGTAAGCATTCTTTCTCCTTCTAATTCATTTTCACGGTTTGAATCTTGCTTGTGTGGAGATCGAACATGATGAATATGGAAGTTAATAGAAGGATTAAATATGAAGTGGGACAATGATAACAAAATCGATATCAAATCGCTGACGAGAGCGATGATGACGAAGGTGAAGTTGTGGATTTTTTGAAGCACGGAGTTGAAGATGATGAATGCAAGGCGGAGGTAAGCCACAACGAATTAATTTGAGAAGAAAACACAAACTGAAGCTGATGAAGGCACGAAACTGAAGGATCGATCAAAGTCAGAATGAGACGACCAGGACGAACTGGAGGAGAATAAGAGGCGGAAAAAATTACAAGCGAAGAAGAGTTTGGTGGGAAATTCTTTGAAGGTTGAACAGAGAGTTGAAAAGGCGGATGGATTGAGAAGGATAAGAGAGATTCAGGTTGTTCGTTGAAGTTGTAACGGAAAACTCTAACCCCCATCTTTCTTTCAAATGCTTTTTTTTCCCAAATTAATTTTGTTTTGGTAATTGGATGAGGACGTTGCAAAGTGGTTTGTTTTTCCTTGTTGAACGATTCCATGGATTGAATTTTCTCTTGGGCTTTTCTTCCCTAGATAGACCTCTCCCAGGCCCAATGACATTTCTTTTTGGCCAAGTTGAGTTGAAAGTTTTTTTTACGGGTTGGGTTGGGCCTAGCGCCCTTCTTCAGCAAACTACTAGATCTCAGCCTACACCCCCTTCTGACTAGAATGCTAATTTCTTCTTCTCATTAGTTTCCTTCCTATAATTTTTGATAATCAAAACTAATAATAATAATAATAATAATAATTGTTAATTGTTTTTCTTAGGAATATAATATAAGTTCCATAGATTTTTCTTCTTTTAGAATTTTGTTAGAATTTTCTATTATGGTTTATGTTCAAATAATCATTTTGTTTCTGAGACTTCATGCTTCAGTTTTGCCTGTTGATATTCGAGTCTTATGCAGGTTTATTGTACGATATGTGGATGCGCTTGAGATTTTGATTGTGATTTATTTTCACCTCGATGATGCTTCGACACTTATCCTGAGCGTTCGATTTCTGACTCTTTTTATTCAGTTGGTGAAGCTTTCGTGAAGGTCATCGGGTTTCTTTATTTTGATACGCTTCGCTACAGATTGATATACGTTTGGTATTTTCTCTTTTTTATCTCATTTCATACTTTTTTGCTTTCTAGATATCATGAGAAGTAGGAAATAAAGATCTTGCGCTCGAAGTCGCTGTTTAAAAATCTATAGCAGGCATTCAACACTTCATTTTCTATATGTGTTGTGCTTGTGTTTGCTTCCTTGGTTGTTGATCGATGAGTCACTCAATTTAGAAATTGAGATCATGAATTCACTCTCAGTACATGCTCCCTATAGGCTTTAATTGCTTTCCTTTATTTCTTGTTGATCGATGAGTCACTCAATTTAGAAATTAAGATCACGAGTTCGCTCTCATTGCATGTTCCCAATAGGATAGTTTTGTTAAACTTTCTTTGGTAAGCTAGCCTAGATAAGATCTCTCTAGGTGTGCTCTTCTGAACTTATTGGCTTGTTTGTTTGATTTCATCTTTGTGTGCATGTTTTGAGATGATATACCCTCGGCATGTTCCCATAGGAGCTCTCGATTCAACTATAGATGATGATTCGAGATAAACATGATTTTAGGTGATAGACCCTTGATATGCTCCTTTAGGACTTCTTGATTCATCTATAGATAATGATTTGAGATAGACATTAGGATTGTTATCAAATCATGTCAACATAGGGTAGATATTTCCCTTCAAAACCCAACCTTAGGATAAATCATTGTATGATAACATTAGGGATAGAGATAGGCTAGTCTCCCTTAGATGTTTTCTTCCCATTTTTGGCATAAGTGCATTTAAAACAAAAACTCTTTTCTTGAAAAAGCATAAAACATATAACAATTTTCAAAACCTTTTTTAAGGTAAAAAAATATCAACCAATGCAAACTCTTTTGCGCCTTCGGGCTTTTCTTTCAAACTTTTTTCAAAAGAACATGTTAATTCACTTTCGTGCTGACGCGTAAGTCTCCAAAGGCCGAGTTACGGAAGAAGACGGAATTAATATTGTTCGTTAAAAAATACAAACGAACAAAACTTTTGAAGCCGAACTACGGCTGCTCTGATTCCTTAAAAGGGATAGTAGGAATTAGGGTAGGGCTCCAGCGAGCACAACTTTTATTTTCCCTATTGTTGTACCCCAAAATTTTCCCTCCCATTTCCTCAACATTTTCTCATCACAAGACCTTTGGAGCTCAAGATCCAGTTAGGGTTTCATCTGCTCAAGACTTCTCCTTGCACTGTTGACCCAAATTAGGGTTTGTGTTTGCACAAAGATGTTTTGACCAAAATTGCCTAAGATGAATTTCATGCTTCATGTTGGACCCCCAAGTTTATCCACATCAAGTTTCAAGTCTTGATTCCAAGTTTTGCCCAGCCAATTGGACAGTTGACCTAGAAATCAACTGTATTGGGGAAAAAGTCAACTGTGGCCAATTGACAGTCAAATCTCATGAAAATTGACCCACATCAACATTATGAACTCATATGGACCATTTGATCAAATTGGGATCACAATTCCACAAGAAATTTGATCAGATCACCAAAAGGGCAAAATGGTCATTTTTAGGGTTTTGACTGCACAAAGGCAATTTTTGACTGTTTGACCTAGCCAATGGCAAACCAAGCTCACATATGGACTCAAGGACCCCATGGAATTATCTTGACATGCTCAACAAGTTCAAAAGATCCCAAATACACAAGATTGATAGTTGAATTTCTCAGTCAATTGATCAATTTTGACTGTATACTAAAAAGTCAAACTTTGACTTTTTGGTCAAAATCAAGAGTCAAGATTCATTTTTAATCAAAACATGCCAAATCATGAAACTTGTTCACCAAGAAATCAAAAAATGCAAATTAGGGTTTGAAATGGAAATTTTTCATAACTTAGAATTTTTCTAAGTTATGGAAAACCCTAATTTTTTCCCAACTTTGCCCCACTTTCTCACCAAGATTCATTTGGATTCAAACAAAAGTCAAAACATGAAAGTTGTAGCTTGTTGCATAATATACAACTTTGATTCACAAAGTTTTCCCAAATGAGGCTTGTATCTCAAGTTACAATTTTTTGAATAAGGGTACTAAACCATTCTTAACTTAGTGAAATTTTAACCTATTTTGACAAGGTTTTCTACCCAACTTCAAAGCCATTTTCCATACACTTCCACTTGGAATTTCAATTTGCATTTCAAATATGGATTGTAGTACACATTCCAAGCTTTCCAAAATGTCCAAGAACTTCTCAAACAACCTCATGGTTATGGAGAATCGAATTTTGCAATATGGCAAAAAGTCACTTTTGTTCTTGGCCAAGGCATGTTCATAACACTATGCATTTTCAAAACTCAGCATGCCACTTGATTACAGGCCTTTTATCTCAATTACACTCATAAATTTAATGCCAAACCTTTGTGCCAAGACCATGTTTTGTGTGTTCAAGCATTGCCTAGAACATTAATCCATTTATAGATAAAGCATAATATCCATTTTAGAAAAGTTTCACTTTATGTCAAATGCAAATCCAAGCAAGTACACTTGAAATCTTCTTGGCACAAGTTATGAGACACATTGTACTGATCAAGGCCAATGTATGCAGCATAGTATGGGGGCCTGTACAGGCTAGAAGCACAAAGTGACCATTGCTTGCTTAAAGTTCAAGAAACATAGCATAACTTGTACCAACTTCCATATCAGTCAACCAGGCCTTAGAAAAAGAGATCAAACACATTCCAAACATTGATCCTAAGCTGAAGCACGACCCTAAGATCCCTCATACACTCCCATTCCCAGAATCACCTTCAAACTGCAAGAACAGGGCAGAGCCTGCAGTTTGAGTGCCATCTCTCTTTGCTCTCAAGCTTTCTTGCCCAAACCAGTTCACACACCTTATCTATCATCTATGCAAGCTAACCAAAACCTAAAACACGACCTGTAATTCCTCTAACAAGTTCCACCATTTTCACTTTCTCATTTTGCAGTTGAAGGTCCACAGCTCGATTCAAGGTGTCTCAAGGCAAAGTAAACATTGGAATAGCATCCCTGGACCTCAAGGAAGCTATACCAATCATCACCTTGCACTGAAAGCTTCTCCATTTCCAGATAGAAGTTCAACTGAACAGGTAAGTTCATGAACTCGTATCTCTCTTATTAGGCATTGTTAGCTTTAGGTTTGTCAAGAAAACATGCCACAATCATAGCCCTGAACATGCCCATATGATTAGATTTCATTTATATTATGTGCGCTGCAAGAATTTTGAGTCTGAACATTGATGAAAAACTAGGTCAGGAATTGGGGGAGAAGAAATTCTGCCTCATCTTAGAGAGTTAAGTCAAGTTTTTTATATCCCTGGATTCGTCTTCTCATGCTCTACATTTCTCATGTTGGAAGTTTTGCTTAAAAGTCCAGGAATTGGGAGATAGGAAACGCGTGCTTGCTTGAACAATTTTGTTCTGAGGTTGAAGATGACTGGTTCTGGGCTGGGCCTGGAATACTTTTCTTATTTGCACCATACAATTGCTTCTGAACCCCCTGAGCCCATTTGGTTTATTTTTAATGTTTTTTGACTTTTTCTTTTTTGGATTGACTTATTTATTTTTTCTCATGATATTAAAAATATAAAAAATATTTTTCTCACCATTTTTGAATTTATTAGGCATTTATTTGATTTTTTCTTTTAGTTTGTACATAAATAAATAAATACATATACTTTTTATTTAAAATACTAAAATAGTGCAAATACATTTTTATACACTTTTATTTTGTTTTACTTTCTGAAAATATTTTATAGAAAAAATACCTTTTTTTTATTAAATATTAAATATTATTAATTAGTATATATAATACATATTTTGTAAATAATATAAATAAATACATATACATTAGTACACTTAGATAAAAAATACCAAAAATATACATATTTTTATTTTATTAATATTTAATATTAAAAATACATTTTTTATAAATATAGTTCATTTTTATTTTATTTTTGTATACAATAAATAAATACTTGTACATAATAAATAAATAATACATTTTATTTAATAGAATTAGGGTTTAACCCTAGACATGAAAAAATCTCAAAAAATAATACTTTTTTTTTATTTATTTGACACATAAAAATACCTTTTCTCATACATATAAAAAAAAAACCTTTTACATTTTGCATGTTTATTTTATTTTCCATTTAATTTATGCAATTAATTACCTTGTGAATAATTCAATATTGATGTAATAGCTAGGTTTAAATTTCTTGTCAAAATCCCCATTTGAACATTTGTACCCCCCTTCCCATATATGGTGTTGTAATAGCTTAGTAAATTTATTTTCGCACTTTATTGCTTTCTAATTATACCATGTTAGAATTAGGGTTTGTATGCGAAAAAACGACAAAAATAGTTTGACCTAATTTCAAGATAAACA
This sequence comes from Vicia faba, assembly GCA_948472305.1. Lineage (NCBI taxonomy): Eukaryota > Viridiplantae > Streptophyta > Magnoliopsida > Fabales > Fabaceae > Vicia > Vicia faba. Next base: position 1,461,883,150 of record OX451739.1, on the reverse strand, counting down.
AGCATGAAAATGGACACACAAATCACACTTGCACCCCCTAGGGTATTCCACTTGTTGCCTTTCAAAATTGGGCCATATTGCATGTTAGGTCTCTTTGGGCAAAACAAACAAATCAAATGATCATAGTCCCTCGATGACGCTTTCCAAATGTTGCCTAAACAAATGATCAAGTCCCTTAAAGAAAGTGCCCAAAGATACTTGACACCATTGCAATTATGGTCTAAACGATGACCCGCGTCCGTCTCTTTCACATCCTAACATGAGATTGTCCACCAAATACAATGGTGGAACAAACTTATTAAAAGGGTTAAAACATAGCAATAAACTTTGAGAAATTTAGGAGTAGATAACCTCTTAGTTACTTGAATCAAAACTTGCAAAAAACAAAACACTTGCCTATTTTTCTAAAACCACACCTCACAAACACTTTCAAAACAACTTTCAAAAACAAATGAAAACCTTTTTCAAAAGACATACATCTTTGTATACATCCCCACATGGATCATTACAAAGGTTGCCACCACATTGGCTTCTTTTCAAAACATTTTCAAACTCACACACACAAGCACCATTTCAAACAATTGAAAACAAAAGGCAAGTGATCTAAGCAAGTAACTAAGAGCCCATGGATAACCATGGATAGAAAGGGTGCTAATACCTTCCCTTTCTATAATCTACTCCCCGAACCCAAGAAAAATCTCAAAGGTTTTTGCTGTGCTTTTTAAACCTTTCCTTAGGATAAAATAAAAAGTCGGTGGCGACTCTTGCTCAACCGAAATATTTGTGAAAACAAACGCAAAACCATAGTCAGTTCTCCCACCGTATCACAGAACTGGCGACTCTGCTGGGGAAAATTTTAAAAGTGGAGTAACCTTAGGGCTTAGATCACCCTCTTGCATGACTAATTATTTGAATTGTTTGCTTTATATCTTGGCTCTATTGTTTGGGTTTGCAATCCTACACCCGGATTTTGGGAAACATTCATAGATAGCAATACGTTGTGGAAACTGTGCGGGGTATACCGACACGGTCGAAGCAATAGCTATATTAGTGCGACATATTTGTGAGTACCGGTAACCCTTGAGTTCAATCAAGGAGAGTACGGGGCCGCTGAGTGATGTCACTAAGCACTAATGACCTAGAACCTTACTTGACCATCTTGGCCTTACATTAGGGGTAGTGAGATGACCGGCTTTGGTACAGTCCGAAGTTGGTAGATACTCGATACTACACTCATTGAGGGTTGTTTTCTTGGAATATTTTGGTCGCTAGTTAAGTGGCTAAACCAAAACAATGAACAATGAAAACAACCCAATGATATTGAGCTCCTTAGAACCCGGTTACTATTTATAGGACAGGTTTTTTAAGCCAACTACACTCAAGAGGGTACTTACCTATGAAACCCCATGCAAGCCTGAAACTAGGGTTTGGTGTGATTTGCTTGTACATATGTTTTGTGCATACATCATGGACATCATAAAACATCATATGCATTCAGTAACCATTTCAAGGGTTTTTTGGATCTTCATCTTTGTTCCTGTTTTATAGGTCATGGAAGTTCCTCGCAGAAAAACCATTCAAGTCAACCTTGTGAGAATTTCTCCTCAACTCAAGGAGCTCACCTCAAGAATTCCGGAAAATTCATCCTTCAGTGAAAGACATGGTAGACTGCTCAGCCTAGTCAACACCAACATTGAAGAAGACATGATGAAAGTGCTATTCCAGTTCTTTGACCCTCTTCACCACTGTTTCACTTTCCCTGATTACCAGTTGGTGCCCACTTTGGAGGAGTTTTCTCAACTCCTAAGAATCCCTATCCTTAATCAACTACCTTTCAACGGTACGGAAAAGGAACCAAAGCCAGAAGATGTTGCTCGAGCATTACATCTACAACCATCCGACATCAAGGGGCATTGGGAAACCAGAAGCGGCGTCAAAGGATTCTTAGCAAAATTCTTGTTTGAGAAGGCACAAGAATGTTGGAACTCATTGGACCTACAAGCCTTTGAAGAAATTGTGGCACTCCTTATCTATGGGTTGGTCTTGTTCCCAAATCCTGACCAATTGGTAGATGTCAATGCCGTCAAAATCTTCTTGTCCAGAAATCCAATACCAACATTGCTTGGGGACATCCTTCACTCATTTTACACACGAACAATGAGAAAGAGGGGTATTCTCATGTGCTGTACTCCTGTCCTTGCAAGGTGGTTTATTTCGCACCTTCCACAATCTGTCCTAAAGAATGACCAAGGCTCAAGGTGGTCCCAACGGTTGATGACTCTTACCCATTCTGATGTGCATTGGTGTTCTCGGTCCAGAGAAAATGTCATCATTGTCGAGCGTTGTGGAGAATTTCCTAATGTTCCTTTACTTGGAATCAGAGGAGGTATCACCTACAACCCTTGCCTAGCTTTGAGGCAATTTGGATATGCACGGAGGGATGGCCCTCATGACATGTTGATTCCTGACCTAGTTTTTGACTTCGACAACGATGCGCAAGGACTTCGCCAAAGATTCATCAGAGCTTGGGGAAAACTCAACAAGGTTGATAGCAAGACTCTGGGACACAAGAACTCCATCCCTCTTGAGCCTTATCTCAAGTGGGTACGAGCCCGAGCCCAAAGTTTGATGATGCCTTATCCTCATGTTCTCCCTGTGATTAAAGAGCCCGTCAATGAAGGAGAGGTTCCCTACACCATCCTACATCCAGACATGCCTACATCGTGGGAGGAAATGCAGAAAAGTTGGATTCAGCTCAAGGAGGAACGGAATACTTTTGAAGCTAGCTTCTACGCCAGTGAGAAGAAGGTTCTAGAGCTTACCCGCCGACTCTAGGAGCAAGAGGCCCTCAACACCTACATCGCACCAAAAAGGATGCGCAATGTCTTTTTTCCTTGAGAAGTTATTTTGTAATATTTGGCCCATGGGGCATTTATGTACTGACAAATTTCTTCTTATTAATATGGCGTGCGTTCTTCTTTGTCTGAAACAATTTTGAATGTCCTAAATCCTTGAATGCATTGCATACATAAGCATACCATTCATCATGTGCATAAGCAGGTCTCATTCAAGGTTTCCTTATCTGTCTGTTGTTTATTTTAGTAGGATGGATCTCGAGCAAACAGTCAAAGACCTACAAGCCCAAAATGCACAGTTCCAGCAACTCCTGATGACCTTGGCTAAGGGTCAGGAGGATATCAAGACTCAATTGGGGAACAAAGACCCAGTGAAAAAGAAGAAAAAGAGACTCGGGATGGCTACCTTGGGGAGAAGATTTGACGGAGAAGCTCGGAGAGTGCTTGAATTTCCTCCTATCTCTGATGAAGGAACCAGCAAAGGAGGTGGAGCTGCGGTACCTTCCGAGTCTGATGCGGAAGAAGAGGAGGTCGAAGAGGATGAAGATTATACTGCTCAACAATACCCTCCAGCTGATGATAAATACAAAGGGCTAGAAGACAGGTTGGCCGCCATGGAGCTACAAAGGGTACCGGGTTTGGATTTTGAAGACTTGGGTTTGGTTGCCGGGATTGTGATTCCCCCAAAATTCAAAGTGCCAGTGTTTGTGAGGTATGATGGGCTGTCCTGTCCCAAAATGCATCTCAGGTCCTACGTGAGAAAAATTCAACCCTATACGGCAGATAAAAACCTTTGGATTCATTTCTTTCAAGACAGTCTTTCTGGAGCTCAGTTGGAGTGGTTTTATCAGCTAGAGGGAACCAGCGTTCGAAATTGGGAAGATTTGGCCACCGCTTTCTACAAACAATACCAATACAATTCTGACCTTGCCCCTACTCGTACCCAACTTCAGGGTATGTCGCTAGGAACAAGCGAGGGATTCAAAGAGTACGCACAAAAATGGAGGGATTTGGCTGGCAGGGTGCAGCCTCCTTTAACCGATCGTGAACTTGTTGATATGTTTCTAGGGACCCTATCTGGGCCATTTTTCAATCATCTGATTGGTAACTCTTCCGTGGGGTTTATCGATTTGATCTTAACGGGCGAAAGAATCGAAGCTGGCATCAAGTCAGGAAAGATTCAGAAGGGTGTTGCTGCAAGTACTGAGAAGAGGCCTTTTAAGAAAGAAGCAAGTGCCATCTATGGTCCTAGAAGACAAGTCAAGCCAGAAAGTCGCCAAGCCGTCAATGCTCTGGTCATTTCAAAACCTGTTGCTGCTCCTCAGCAGTACAATCAACAAAGAGGTGAAAGGCCCAAGAGGCAGTATACTCGGTTGAGTATGACCTTGTCACAAATTTTACCCCAACTATTATCAACCAACTTGGTGACCACCAAAGAAGCTCCTAAAGTCGTGAATACTGCATCTCCTAAGTATAACCCAAATGCCCGTTGTGCTTATCATTCTGATAGCCCCGGGCATACTACTGATGATTGTTGGGCCTTGAGAAACAAAGTGCAAGATCTTATTGACGCAAAGGAAATTCAGTTTGAAGCGCCTGAAAGACCGAATGTTGTAACTGCTCCTATGCCCCAGCATAGAGTAAATGCCATTGAAGAAGAGTTGTATACTGTTTCAGTGAATGATGTTGCTACCCCTCTGTTGACTGTTAAGAGGAACTTACTACTAGCCGGTTTATTTTCGGGTTGTAGTAAGGGTTGCCTCCTGTGTGCTGTTATCCCTACCGGTTGTCCACTGCTGAAATCAGGCATCCAAAGCCTGATGGATAGCAAGGAAATTCTGTTCAAGAAAACTGTTGTTCCGTTTGTTTCCGTTGAAGAAATATATGTTGTCACAATTTACAATCCTGCCAAAGCTCCCATGAAGAAACCAGTCCAAGTTATGTCTGTTGCACCCATTACTATTACTGTTCCGGGGCCTCTCCCCTATGAGTCTGATAAAGCGGTCCCTTGGCATTATGGAGCCGACGTATATGTGCTTGGGGTGAAGCAGGAGTTCAACACCAATACCAGTATCAGTAACATCACTGGTCCCGCCAAGATTACCCGCAGTGGCAGGCTCTTCTCGCCTGACATTGCACCGCCAGTTATCCGAAAACCTCTCACCATCACACCCGCAAGTGTGCATGTTCCAATTCAAGTTCCTATGTCTACTACTGCCGCCGAGTCCTCTGATACTCAGGGCAAAGAAGTTGCTACCGATTTGCCTGCCAGGACGGAGGCACCAAAAAAGACTGCTGTGGAAGCTTCCCAACAAGAAATGGAGGAGATTCTTAAAATCATCAAAAAGAGTGACTTCAATGTTGTCGAACAGTTGGGGCATACCCCCTCCAAAATCTCTATGCTGTCATTGCTGCTATGTTCAGAGGCCCATGCAAAAGCCCTGATTTCATTTCTGAAAACGGCCCAAGTGCCGCAAGAGACCTCCGCGGATCAATTCACCGACTGTGTGGCTAATTTGACAGCTGACAATGGCTTGGGGTTCTCGGATGCTGACCTCACCCCCAAAGGGAAAAATCACAATGATGCCCTACATGTTTCCATAGAATGCAGGGGCACTACTCTCGCACACGTGTTAGTGGATACCGGCTCTTCCCTGAATGTTTTGCCTAAGAAGGCATTGGATCGCTTGGATTGTGAGGATTTGGAATTAAAGCCTAGTAACATCATTGTTAGAGCCTTTGACGGTTCTAAAAGGATGGTGCATGGCGAGGTAGACATTCCTATTCGTGTGGGTTCCCAAGTCTTTGACTCAATGTTCTATGTAATGGATATTCGTCCATCTTACTCCTGCTTATTGGGTCGACCCTGGATTCACAAGACTGGGGCAGTAACCTCCACTCTACACCAAAAGCTCAAATACCCTGTCAAAGGGAAGATTGTTACTGTGCAGGGTGAGGAGGAATACATGGTTAGTCACTTGAATTCATTCCGGTATATCGAGATGGACGGGGAGTTTATTGAAACCCCCTTTCAGCATTTTGAGGAAGTACCTCCAATATTGGCATCAGCTGAAGCAGTGGTTGAAGAAGACTTTCCGTTGAAGATGACGTCCTTGAAGGATGCCCGGGCTGTAATCGAGAAAGGCAATTGTGCAAACTGGGGTCAGCTTCCTGACTTCACTCAAAAGAATGACAAGTTTGGGCTGGGCTTTACCGCAGAGGCTCAGAGGGATGTGCGCAAGGAAAAGATCAGAAAGGCTCCGGTGTTTATCTCCCACCCAAGGGTGAATGCTATCGAGGAGGATGTACAGGAAGCAGAGTTCGACAGTTGGATCTATCCAACTACCAGCAGCGGACCAAGCAACTGGACGGCAAAGGATTTTACACCTATCACATTTGTCACGCAGTAGTTATTTCTTTTGATTTCCAATTTGTAACAAACAATATGTTAAAACTTTATTGGCTCGGTGTCCTACCCGAGGCATCGTAGCTCCATTTGTGAGGGCTTTTTGTATGACATTTTCATATATCATCAATCAAAACATTGGACGTTTGTTGCATTTCAAATCTTGTGCTCTTTTTCTCTTTGTGTTATATATTGCAAAACAGCTATATTTACACACACTCACTTATACAGGTTTCAATCCACTCTGGATCTCACTGGTAACAGCTCTGCTACCGCCAGTTATGACTTCGAGAATCCGATCAACTTGGCCGAAGACGAAGGTGAAGATGATTGCGAAGTGCCTGGTGAACTCGCAAGACTGCTACTCCAGGAAGAGAGGGCTATTCAACCACATGAAGAGCCGGTGGAAACAATTAATCTGGGTACGGAGACAGATAGGAAGGAGGTCAAGATTGGGGCTAATCTAGAGCTCAACGTGAAGCAACGATTGATTCAGATGCTACATAATTACATGGAGATATTTGCTTGGTCCTACGAAGATATGCCTGGTTTGGATGCCGACATTGTAGTTCATCACCTGCCAACTAAGGAAGACTGCCCTCCGGTAAAGCAAAAGGTTCGCCGCATACGCCCAGAGATGTCTGAAAAGATCAAGGCTGAGGTTATGAAGCAATTCGATGCCGGATTTCTAGCAGTAACTTCTTATCCTCAGTGGGTTGCCAATGTAGTGCCAGTGCCGAAGAAGGACCGTAAAGTCAGAATGTGTGTTGACTACAGGGATTTAAACAGGGCAAGCCCCAAGGATGATTTTCCTCTACCTCACATCGACGTTCTTGTTGACAATACTGCTCAACACATGGTTTTCTCCTTCATGGATGGTTTTTCAGGGTATAATCAGATCAAGATGGCTCCGGAGGATATGGAGAAGACTACCTTTGTGACTCAGTGGGGCACCTTCTGTTACAAGGTCATGCCATTCGGATTGAAAAATGTTGGGGCAACCTATCAACGTGCCATGGTTGCTTTATTTCATGATATGATCCATCATGAGATTGAGGTATACGTTGATGACATGATTACAAGGTCTCAAACTGAGGAGGAGCACCTTGATCATCTGAGGAAGCTATTTGACCGACTGAAGTTATATAAGCTGAGGTTGAATCCCAACAAATGCACCTTTGGGGTGAGGTCCGGAAAATTGCTGGGTTTCATTGTAAGTGATAAAGGTATTCAGGTGGACCCTGCCAAGGTAAAAGCCATACAAGAGATGCCAACTCCAAAGACAGAGAAAGAAGTCAGAGGCTTCCTGGGACGACTGAATTACATTGCCCGATTCATCTCACATCTGACTGCTACTTGTGAGCCAATCTTCAAATTACTGAAGAAAGATCAAGTAGTACGCTGGAACGATGAATGTCAGGCTGCCTTTGAAAAGATAAAGGAATATCTCCAAGAGCCACCCATTCTTATGCCACCAGTGGAAGGAAGACCTCTGATACTATATTTAACAGTACTTGACAATTCAATGGGGTGTGTGCTGGGACAGCATGACGAGTCCGGCCGAAAATAGCATGCCATTTATTACTTGAGCAAAAAGTTTACCGACTGTGAGTCTCGTTACTCACTGCTTGAGAAAACTTGCTGCACTCTAGTATGGGCTGCTCGCCGGTTGAGACAGTATATGCTGACTCACACTACTCTATTGATTTCAAAGATGGATCCCATCAAGTATATATTTGAAAAGCCTGCTCTGTCTGGGAGAATAGCAAGATGGCAAATGATCTTAACAGAATATGATATCCAGTATACAACTCAGAAAGCAATTAAAGGAAGTGTACTAGCAGATCATTTGGCACACCAACCTGTGGACGATTACCAATCATTGAACTTTGATTTTCCGGACAAAGACATCATGGTGATAACTGACTGTGAAGTACCTGGACCGGATGAAGGACCTGAGGAAGGATCCCGTTGGTCTATGCATTTTGACAGAGCCTCTAACGCTTTGGGTAACGGTGTCGGCGCTGTAATCATATCTCCCAAAGGAACTCATACTCCACTCACCACCCGATTATGTTTCAACTGCACCAACAACATGACAGAATATGAGGCATGTATCATGGGTCTACAAGCTGCAATCGACCTAAGGATCAAGTTTCTGAGTGTCTTGGGAGATTCCGCTCTCGTGATCAATCAGATCAAAGGCGAGTGGGATATGAAACACCCAAATCTTATTCCTTACAAGGAGTACGTGTTGACCTTGCTTCCCCACTTTGAAGAGATAACTTTTGAGCACTTCCCAAGAGAGGAGAATCAGCTAGCGGACGCACTAGCTACGATGTCTTCAATGTTCAAAGTTAAATGGGACAATGAGGCCCCCCGGATCATTATCTGGAAGTTGGACGAACCGGCATACTGCTGCGACCTTGAGGCCGAAAAGGTGACCGAAAAACCCTGGTATCATGAGGTAAAGAGGTACTTGGAAGCTCAGGAATACCCTGAAGGTGCATCTGTCAATGACAAGAAGTTCATGAGGAGGTTTGCGGCAAAATTCTTCCTCAGCAACGGCATCCTCTACAAACGGAATCATGATTCAACTCTACTACGTTGTGTGGATAAGGCTGAAGCAGAGAAAATCATGATAGAACTGCATGAAGGTACATTCGGAACACACTCCAGTGGAAACACCATGGCAAAGAAAATCCTTAGGGCAGGATATTTCTGGTCCACCATGGAAGCCGATTGTTACCAACACTCTCGAACTTGTCAAAAATGCCAGATCTATGCTGACAAGGTGCACATCCCTCCGGTTCCTCTGAATGTCCTGACGGCACCTTGGCCTTTTGCAATGTGGGCATTGATATGATCGGCGAGATCCGACCAACGGCATCCAATGGACATCGCTTCATCTTGGTGGCAATCGATTACTTCACGAAGTGGGTTGAGGCAGCCTCCTACGCCACGGTAACCAAGAGCGTCGTGGCACGTTTCATCCGGCATAACCTGATCTGTCGGTACGGAGTCCCGGAAAGAATCATTACGGACAATGGTACCAATCTCAATAACAAGATGATCGCTGAACTCTGCGAACAATTCAAGATATAGCACCACAACTCTTCTCCCTACAGGCCGAAGATGAATGGGGCTGTAGAGGCAGCTAATAAGAATATCAAGAAAATTGTGCAGAAGATGACAGTGACCTATAAAGATTGGCACGAAATGTTACCGTTCGCTCTTCATGGGTACCGTACCTCAGCAAGGACATCAACCGGGGCAACTCCTTTCTCCTTGGTCTATGGCATGGAGGCAGTCTTGCCCATTGAAGTCCAGATACCCTCTCTCCGGATAATGAAGGATGCAGACTTGAATGAAGATGACTGGATCCAGACTCGACTTGATCAATTAAACCTGATTGACGAAAAGAGACTCACCTTTATCTGTCATGGTCAGACGTATCAAAAACGGATGATCAGGGCATTTAACAAGAAAGTTAGACCACAAGAGTATCAAGTTGGGGACCTGGTAATCAAGCGCATTATCCTTCCTCAAAGTGATCCCCGGGGCAAATGGACCCCTACTTACGAAGGGCCATTTGTGGTTAAACATGTGTTCTCAGGAGGAGCCATGATCCTAACCACCATGGATGGTGACGACCTTCCTCACCCCGCCAATGCAGACATAGTGAAAAGATACTACGCATGAATAAAAGACCCGCTAGGTTGACATACCTAGGCAAAAATAAGGGCTTCCCGGCGAACCAAAAGGGTTCGGGCAAAAATAAGGGATGAAATGAAAAAAATCTGTACACCTGGCAAGTCGAAAACCTGAAAAGGCGGCTTGGGCAAAAATGGGTATCCCGGTGGACTGAAAACCCAAAAGGGAGGCCCAGGAAAAAGTTAGGGATAAAGCGTAACACTATGTCTCATTGGATCACTTTGCATCCGGAATTCGGCATCAACTATCTGGCTCAGATTTCGGCATCGACCAATCAGCTTCATCTTCAACTAGGCAGCAAAGCGATGAGACGCTTGGAGACATAAAGGCGATAGCAGAGTTGGAACCCAGTGGGATTGTTCACATAGTTGTTTTGTTTTCTTTTCAAAATTGTAAATTCTGTGATTATTCGGCGGCATCCTCTTACTAAGATGTCAGCTTCTTGTACAAAAACGCCTATTCACAGGAAAAGTTCAAATCAATACAAATTCACTTGTCCATACAAGTTGCCATTGTTTTTTCCTTTTTCTGTTTTGTCTTGCAAAGAACGTCCAATGTTCATTTTTGATATATGCATTTGACATTAAATTGATGATTCATAAATATTTGCAAAAGATTAATTACAGGTGACATGAGAAACAAGGGCAATGTAAGGTTGTCTGATGCAGTCTGGTTGCTTTGTCCGCCAAGGTACCAAGGTAGATTCGACTGAAGAATGTGACCAAATCATCTCCCTTCCCGCAGAGTAAGACAAGATTCAGCAACACTTTCCCCAAGCGGAGTTGACTCCCCGTCAATCCTGAAAAGGCACAGCTTTCCCTGGCAGGTCTTAAAGCTTATCCCCAGTAGATTCTGGAAGCTTGTTCCTGGCGGAATACGGACGTCTCTCCCGAGCTTTATTCAGAGTTATTCCTCACAAGGGCTTATAACTGGGTTATCCTCAGCTAATTACCCCGGAAGATCGCCCTCAACAAAGTTCTTTCAATCCCTAGCGGAGTTTATCTTTGGTATCCCCAACGGAGTTTATCATCATTATCCCCAGCGGAATTCATCATTGAAGTCCTCAGCAGGCCTCTCATCAAAAACTTCAGCAAAGTATCTCTTCCACAGAACAATTCCCCGGCCGATCGTCAAGGATTTATTTTCCTAAGACGAAAATACATTCATAAACATTTCACGTTTTCATACATCCTGCTTACGTACATGATAAAGTGCATACAACACTGTCTCATGTTAAAACATCATGCATATCATACATCGTGACATTGCATACAACTTATGTTTTGCCTTTTCAGGGAAAAAGACAATCCCAAAGACAACTACCTTCAACTGTCACAATTCCAGATTCAATACCTGTATCTAGCCAGGGCATATCTGAGAGTGATCAGTTTCCAGACTCGATTATTGTATCTAGCCAGGACACGTCTGAAGAGTTCGAAGATTCGATTCCTGTATCCAGCCAGGGCACATCTATCAACTACAACATTTCCAGATTCGATTCCTGTATCCAGCCAGGGCATATCTGTTGACCACATTTCCAGACTTGATTCCTGTATCTAGCCAGGGCACGTTTGAAGAGTTCGAAGATTCGATTCCTGTATCCAGCCAGGGAAATATCTGTTGACCACATTTCTAGACTCGATTCCTGTATCTAGCCAGGGTACGTCTGAAGAGTTCGAAGATTCGATTCCTGTATCCAGCCAGGGCATATCTGTTGACCACATTTCCAGACTCGATTCCTGTATCTAGCCAGGGCACGTCTGAAGAGTTCGAAGATTCGATTCCTGTATCCAGCCAGGGCATATCTATTGACGACTATTTCCAGATTCGACTCCTGTATCCAGCCAGGGCATATCTGCATAAGGAGATTGAAGATCAAACACCTGTAACAAGCCAGGAAAACATCTGCCTTTCTCAAATACACAAGTTCTCGCTAAGGAATCTCTTATGCGATCAACATCCCCAAATGGCATCTATAAGCCCATTCCCGACAAGGCTCTGTCACATCCCCAAATGGCATCTATAAGCCCATTCCCGACAAGGCTCTGTCACATCCCCAAATGGCATCTATAAGCCCATCTCCCTATCCACCACCTATCCAAATGGCATCTATAAGCCCATTCCCGACATCACATTGTTGATCCTCCAACATGCGAGTGCAAATTTCCGGGCACTCTAGTGTCCAATCTCCTTTTACCCTCGAGTCACGAAAGGCAAACTTGCCAATCTAACTCTTCAGGTTTAAGAAGATTGAACAGGGGCAACTGTTGTACCCTAAAATTTTCCCTCCCATTTCCTCAACATTTTCTCATCACAAGACCTTTGGAGCTCAAGATCCAGTTAGGGTTTCATCTGCTCAAGACTTCTCCTTGCACTGTTGACCCAAATTAGGGTTTGTGTTTGCACAAAGATGTTTTGACCAAAATTGCCTAAGATGAATTTCATGCTTCATGTTGGACCCCCAAGTTTATCCACATCAAGTTTCAACTCTTGATTCCAAGTTTTGCCCAGCCAATTGGACAGTTGACCTAGAAATCAACTGTATTGTGGAAAAAGTCAACTGTGGCCAATTGACAGTCAAATATCATGAAAATTGACCCACATCAACATTATGAACTCATATGGACCATTTGATCAAGTTGGGATCACAATTCCACAAGAAATTTGATCAGATCACCAAAAGGGCAAAATGGTCATTTTTAGGGTTTTGACTGCACAAAGGCAATTTTTGACTGTTTGACCTAGCCAATGGCAAACCCGGCTCACATATGGACTCAAGGACCCCATGGAATTATCTTGACATGCTCAACAAGTTCAAAAGATCCCAAATACACAAGATTGATAGTTGAATTTCTCAATCAATTGATCAATTTTGACTGTATACTGAAAAGTCAAACTTTGACTTTTTGGTCAAAATCAAGAGTCAAGATTCATTTTTCATCAAAACATGCCAAATCATGAAACTTGTTCACCAAGAAATCAAAAAATGCAAATTAGGGTTTGAAATGGAAATTTTTCATAACTTAGAATTCTTCTAAGTTATGGAAAACCCTAATTTTTTCCCAACTTTGCCCCACTTTCTCACCAAGATTCATTTGGATTCAAACAAAAGTCAAAACATGAAAGTTGTAGCTTGTTGCATAATCTACAACTTTGATTCACAAAGTTTTCCCAAATGAAGCTTGTATCTCAAGTTACAATTTTTTGAATAAGGGTACTAAACCATTCTTAACAGTGAAATTTTAACCTATTTTGGCAAGGTTTTCTACCCAACTTCAAAGCCATTTTCCATACACTTCCACTTGGAATTTCAATTTGCATTTCAAATATGGATTGTAGTACACATTCCAAGATTTCCAAAATGTCCAAGAACTTCTCAAACAACCTCATGGTTATGGAGAATCGAATTTTGCAATATGGCAAAAAGTCACTTTTGTTCTTGGCCAAGGCATGTTCATAACACTATGCATTTTCAAAACTCAGCATGCCACTTGATTACAGGCCTTTTATCTCAATTACACTCATAAATTTAATGCCAAACCTTTGTGCCAAGACCATGTTTTGTGTGTTCAAGCATTACCTAGAAGATTAATCCATTTATAGATAAAGCATAATATCCATTTTAGAAAAGTTTCACTTTATGTCAAATGCAAATCCAAGCAAGTACACTTGAAATCTTCTTGGCACAAGTTATGAGACACATTGCACTGATCAAGGCCAATGTATGCAGCATAGTATGGGGGCCTGTACAGGCTAGAAGCACAAAGTGACCATTGCTTGCTTAAAGTTCAAGAAACATAGCATAACTTGTACCAACTTCCATATCAGTCAACCAGGCCTTAGAAAAAGAGATCAAACACATTCCAAACATTGATCCTAAGCTGAAGCATGACCCTAAGATCCCTTATACACTCCCATTCCCAGAATCACCTTCAAACTGCAAGAACAGGGCAGAGCCTGCAGTTTGAGTGCCATCTCTCTTTCCTCTCAAGCTTTCTTGCCCAAACCAGTTCACACACCTTCTCTATCATCTATGCAAGCTAACCAAAACCTAAAACACGACCTGTAATTCCTCTAACAAGTTCCACCATTTTCACTTTCTCATTTTGCAGTTGAAGGTCCACAGCTCGATTCAAGGTGTCTCAAGGCAAAGTAAACATTGGAATAGAATCCCTGGACCTCAAGGAAGCTATACCAATCATCACCTTGCACTGAAAGCTTCTCCATTTCCAGATAGAAGTTCAACTGAACAGGTAAGTTCATGAACTCGTATCTCTCTTATTAGGCATTGTTAGCTTTAGGTTTGTCAAGAAAACATGCCACAATCATAGCCCTGAACATGCCCATATGATTAGATTTCATTTATATTATATGTGCTGCAAGAATTTTGAGTCTGAACATTGATGAAAAACTAGGTCAGGAATTGGGGGAGAAGAAATTCTCCCTCATCTTAGAGAGTTAAGTCAAGTTTTTTATATCCCTGGATTCGTCTTCTCATGCTCTACATTTCTCATGTTGGAAGTTTTGCTTAAAAGTCCAGGAATTGGGAGATAGGAAACGCGTGCTTGCTTGAACAATTTTGTTCTGAGGTTGAAGATGACTGGTTCTGGGCTGGGCCTGGAATACTTTTCTTATTTGCACCATACAATTGCTTCTGAATCCCCTGAGCCCATTTGGTTTATTTTTAATGTTTTTTGACTTTTTCTTTTTTGGATTGACTTATTTATTTTTTCTCATGATATTAAAAATATAAAAAATATTTTTCTCACCATTTTTGAATTTATTAGGCATTTATTTGATTTTTTCTTTTAGTTTGTACATAAATAAATAAATACATATACTTTTTATTTAAAATACTAAAATAGTGCAAATACATTTTTATACACTTTTATTTTGTTTTACTTTCTGAAAATATTTTATAGAAAAAATACCTTTTTTTTATTAAATATTAAATATTATTAATTAGTATATATAATACATATTTTGTAAATAATATAAATAAATACATATACATTAGTACACTTAGATAAAAAATACCAAAAATATACATATTTTTATTTTATTAATATTTAATATTAAAAATACATTTTTTATAAATATAGTTCATTTTTATTTTATTTTTGTATACAATAAATAAATACTTGTACATAATAAATAAATAATACATTTTATTTAATAGAATTAGGGTTTAACCCTAGACATGAAAAAATCTCAAAAAATAATACTTTTTTTTTATTTATTTGACACATAAAAATACCTTTTCTCATACATATAAAAAAAAACCTTTTACATTTTGCATGTTTATTTTATTTTCCATTTAATTTATGCAATTAATTACCTTGTGAATAATTCAATATTGATGTAATAGCTAGGTTTAAATTTCTTGTCAAAATCCCCATTTGAACATTTGTACCCCCCTTCCCATATATGGTGTTGTAATAGCTTAGTAAATTTATTTTCGCACTTTATTGCTTTCTAATTATACCATGTTAGAATTAGGGTTTGTATGCGAAAAAACGACAAAAATAGTTTGACCTAATTTCAAGATAAACAAGCATGAAAATGGACACACAAATCACACTTGCACCCCCTAAAGTATTCCACTTGTTGCCTTTCAAAATTGGGCCATATTGCATGTTAGGTCTCTTTGGGCAAAACAAACAAATCAAATGATCATAGTCCCTCGATGACGCTTTCCAAATGTTGCCTAAACAAATGATCAAGTCCCTTAAAGAAAGTGCCCAAAGATACTTGACACCATTGCAATTATGGTCTAAACGATGACCCGCGCCCGTCCCTTTCACATCCTAACATGAGATTGTCCACCAAATACAATGGTGGAACAAACTTATTAAAAGGGTTAAAACATAGCAATAAACTTTGAGAAATTTAGGAGTAGATAACCTCTTAGTTACTTGAATCAAAACTTGCAAAAAACAAAACACTTGCCTATTTTTCTAAAACCACACCTCACAAACACTTTCAAAACAACTTTCAAAAACAAATGAAAACCTTTTTCAAAAGACATGCATCTTTGTATACATCCCCACATGGATCATTACAAAGGTTGCCACCACATTGGCTTCTTGTCAAAACATTTTCAAACTCACACACACAAGCACCATTTCAAACAATTGAAAACAAAAGGAAAGTGATCTAAGCAAGTAACTAAGAGCCCATGGATAACCATGGATAGAAAGGGTGCTAATACCTTCCCTTTCTATAATCTACTCCCCGAACCCAAGAAAAATCTCAAAGGTTTTTGTTGTGCTTTTTAAACCTTTCCTTAGGATAAAATAAAAAGTCGGTGGCGACTCTTGCTCAACCGAAACATTTGCGAAAACAAACGCAAAACCATAGTCAGTTCTCCCACCGTATCACACCTATATTCTTTTCTCCTTTCATTTGTATGCATTTCCGGTACCGCTTAGATATAGATTTGAAACACACCCTTTGATTAGAACAATAAGAGTGGATACCGTAGAGTACTATGAGCGTGTGGGATTCTAATACCTTCCCCTCGCGTAACAGACTCCCTTACCCATATCTCTCCATCATTTGATTGTGATTTCACCCTTCTCAGGTTCACTCGATGTTTACCTTTCCATTCTTGTGCGATAAAAAATGTTCGATGGCGACTTCATTGATTTTATTATCAATTGATTTTCCAGCCGGTTGTTTCAGCTGGAGACTTCACTGGGGACAGATTGACCTATAGTTGGTCTATCCTAGAGTCGATCCTAGCTCTTGTTTCTATTTCTTTGGGTGTTTATTTTTATGGTTTTTGTTTACTCATTTGTACATGTTAATCCGATCATATGTTTGCATTGCATTTTATTGCTTTCCATATTGGTGATACTGCTATGTTGGCTCTATTTTCATCATGGGGTGGGTGTTACTATGAGGTAAAAGGCCTAATACCCAGGCCAGAGTGCAATAGGATACTAGGAATAAAGTGGAACATGAACGGCTAGTTTACGTAGGATTCACTATTGTCGCCATGTCGTCCATGCTCAGATGAGGTACGAATAAGGGGCTATCATTTTTTTGTAGGTGATATGGCGATAGTTTCTCAAGAGTACCCTCGATTCTGGGTTACCCGACCTTACCCTGACCTAGTTTTCACCCGTGAGCAGGGAGGGACTTGATTATCATAGGTACAATTGGTGACTATGTACAGATGGTGACCATGTTCTTATGTTGATTGTATTGTTATGTTGGTGACTATGTGCGTCTCAGATTTATTTTCTGGGTTTCTGGATTCAGTATTCAGGATGGTTATTTGGTTATGTTCTAGACCTTTGATCCTGATATATTCATTTTGTCCAGAGATTATACAACGGTTATTCATGGTACCTGGTTCCGTTGTATTCTGAAATTGGTGTTGACCCTTTGACCATGTGATATTCGAAATTTTCAATAGATTTATACATCAGTTATCCAGAGGACTGTACAGTTGTTATACTGAACTTTTGAACCTATGTCATTGCACCTTGCATCATAGCATGTTTATTTTACACAAGAAAAGAAATGTGAAATATTGTATGCATAAAAAATATGTTTGAACATGGAATTGCATCCGCTCACTCACCTCGTGCATCTTCATGCATCTCATGCATTCATAACAGGTACTCAGATTGGGGAATCCTTATTCTGACTCTGTATTTTCTTTTCAGAACTGCAAATCTTGACTTCTCGCCGCTCCGTGATCATATTGAAGTTATGGAACAACTTCGTGGGGAATTGGATGAGATGAAGGAACAAATGGTATTTTTGATGAAAGACATGTAGGATTTGGTCCATGGACAAGAATTCTTGAAAGAAGAGAACACTCAATTGAAGGCTCAATTGAGTTTGGTTATGGAAATTTTGGAGACAATATTGAAGAAAGTAGATGTTTTTATGCCTGCTACAATAGGAGATACCATTCCTCCTCATAATCTGGGGACTCTTTTAAGTCAGGGAGTATCTCCTCCACAGCCTTGCATTCCAGGATCTTCCCATCCGCAACCAATTGTGATTTCCCAAGAGGACCCGAAGGGTAAAGTCTGTTAGCAGAGGCCAAAGCAGCCTAACCGACAATTTGATCCTATTCCAATGTTGTATGCACAATTGTTTCCTCGCCTGCTAGGATTTCATTTGGTTAAACTATAGATCTTCACTACGTACTAAAAGCTCCCTCATGGTTTTGACAACAGTGCTAGGTGTGAATTTCATTCTGGGGCATCCGGTCATGGTACTGAAGATTGTGTAGCTTTTAAGCACCAAGTCCAGGATTTGCTTGATGTAGAGACATTACTCTTCACTCCCAAAGATCTGAGCGTGCAAGTCAATCCAATTCCAACTGCTACAGAGAATAGGGTTATGCCTTCACCTATTCAAAGTTCAATATCACGACCGAAGCCATGTCATCCATAACCTATAATCCCAGAAAGTTCTCACTGACAGTTGATAAAAAGTTGTGGAAATTAGTTGGTTAATCAAAATCAGAACATTCCTCATGTTCATCTAGCTCGGTATGCTCCTCAGTAGCAAACCTAACAACAGAGACGTATGCAAAAAGGTAAACAAATGGATAGGGAACCAAAGAGAGTGTTCGACATTGTTCACATGACTTATTACCAGTTGTTCTCTCAGTTTCTCAAGCTTTCCTTGGTAGAACCCAAGGAACTGAAGCCTGTCATTCCTCCTTATCCTACGGATTTCAATCCTAATATGCAATGTGATTACCACGCTGGGGTACTAGGTCATTTCATTGAAGATTGTAGGGCCTTCAAAGAAAATGTGCAAAACCTGCTTGATGCAAAGACTATCAATTTCAGGCCAGCCAGTCAGATTTGAGGTCTCTATTGACTCAATAAATGTCAAGATTGCCAGATCATCATATGAAGCAAGAAGTCCATACAGAGACTAGCCTCCTCAACATGGTGATTTCTAGTTTCATTTGAAATTCTCATTTATAATCTTTCTTGTTTGGTTCAGTACTTTCTTGTATGAAAAACATGCTGATTTTTGAATATTAATCACAATGTATTGAATATGTTTGTCTCGAATTAATCCATTAGTATTCACTCATTAATGTTTTTCTTTGCCTTTTGATACTTAACTCTTGTTAACTAAAGCAAAATACCTCTGAAGGGTGGATGATGAGTAATATACCAAAATTTTCAAACGGTGTGCTTTTGAATAGGACCCTACTAACGACGTACATGCCTTGTTTAAAATTCCCAAACACCAGAGATACAAGGGAGATAAACCCTCGTCAACCCTTTTGAGCCTTAAAGTAAGAGTTTCTTTTCTGGAAAAAAACCCTCACATTTAACCCAGGGCAGGGTAGATTTCAGTTAATCTGATTGAACATTCAAAACTCATCAGGAGTGCGCATCAAAGGGTATAATAATGGTTGTCCTTCATAAGGTGGAGAAAGTCAAGACCGCAATGGTCAATCTTTGCATATCAGCAGTGTGCATCAAAGAAAATGATATCCCAATGGATATATATCATACCTCAGGAGGTCAAAAGACGACGATACCACAATGGTTATTCCTCATCAACCAAGCGATAAGGAAGTTATAATCACTTCCAACAAATAGAAAATGATGTGAAGTTGCACGACGTGTTCAAAAAAGAAGAATGATTGAAAATAGAAAAGAAAGAGACAAAAAGCCCCTCTAAGTCGAAACTTGGAAAACAAACCGCTTAGGCAAAAGTCAGGGCTTCCCGCTGGACTTCAAAATCAAAATTCAAAAGAATTTGTCCGGGAAAAATTTAGGGAAAGCGAAAAAGAGCGAAAAGTGAATGGGGATTACCAAATAAAAATCCACAATAAGGAACCAAGTCGTGTGATCAAACACCAAGAATGAAAGAGGTGAGTAACTGTCGTGTCCATAAAACCTCGTTTGACTCCTCAACCATTGTAACCTCCTTTTGAAAGATGAGTACTTGCATTGGTTTAATTGGACGTAAGAATGGAAAACATCATGAAGGGGGTCGGCACCAAATAATTTTGAGCCTTAAATCCTTTTTTCTAAATCCATGAACCAGGCCATGTTATAACACTTAAAAGTCATAACTGAAGCAAGGGTTAATTCGAAAGTAATACTATAACGAGAGTATGGTAACCTGACTCTAGAAGGTTTGATAATTTTTTGAGTTGGTATCCCTCCATCCTTTTACTATCTTTTGTACAAAAAAATTTGATGTTTCAACATTTTTTCAATACAAGTTTTTAAACTTCAAGACAAACATGAGCTTTGCATTAGAATTATCATTATTAAAATAAACATTATTTGCATATGAACAAGTGCTGAAACATCAAGTAAGCTTGCATAATGAGCATCAGATGAAAGTTTGATTATCTCAAGGGAAAAATTGCTTCAGGATACCGTTAAAAGGTAAATCATTTGTGAGAATGATCTTAATCGGGGGAAAAACTTTTATTGACTCCGCTGAGTGAAAGAATACTAGTTTGAGAAATGGTTTAAAAGATTGCAAAAGTATATATCCCAGAGTCTCTGTTGAGCAGCGGTGGATTACTTTCAGTTGGTCCCTAGGGACATATTGCTTCAAGTATTTGCTCGAGAATGAAGCAGTTCAAGTCGAGAAGTATGGTTGTGAAGTAGCCTACTTTCAATACATAAGCCAGTCACCCTAAGGTTGTGTTTTCTTCGAAAATCCTCAATTTCCTCATCCCTCCGTGAGCATGAGGTAAAGGAAATGGTTTGTCGAGACTCTGTTGAGCTGGGGAAAGCATGTTGAGTACTCTATTGAGTAAGTGTTCAGCCAAGCTGGGGAACTCAAGTCAAGATTTGATCCCTCAAAGTACATTCAATTTGGGGCAGTTACAGCAAGGTTCAAAGAATTTGTCAAAGTTTTAAGTAATCAGAGGCACTTTCCCAACCATGGTTGAAACCATCTCCGGCTTTGGTTAGCCAGGAGCCGTCTTCCAAAGTTCATAATACTAGGGTTGTTTATATTTATGGTACATATCTCATGAAGTCATCTTGAAGCAATTTTCTTCAAAGGCCCTATAGACTGGGGCAAGGCATTATGTAGGGGCATTTTCTCCTCTTCAATGATTGATCTGATCAAGTCCATGCGTAGGCTAAACAACTTATGAATTTGAAGAGCATGTCGGAAGTCAGGATCTTTATCCTCGACTCATCAAAGACTTGAGTTCTTTTATTGATTTTCCTCTATCTGAAGTCGGGATCATTATCTCCAGTTTAAGTTTGAATTGTTATCTTCAGTAGGATACAAGCAGCAATGCAAAGAGGTTGTTATCCATGCAAGGTTCGTGATGGAAATGTTGTTCCCTTAGAGGATGTTTTTCCCCAGTAAAATACATGTTGCTACTTGATAAAATTTTGTCTACCAATGGGGTTTCTCTTCTGATACCTTTATTCCCTAGCGAAGCATTCCTCATTTTTCGGCAGGAGGAGAATGATTCTTCTCTCTGAAAATTTAGAAGTTGTTTGAAGTCAAGATGATTTATTATCAGTGGACTGCAATTTATTTTTGCAGTGTCTTCTCTAAAGTCCAATTGCCTGTGGCATTCCTTCTCGGAGTTGACATGATGAAGTTGTAATCTTGCATCGTAGTTTTTACTCAGTGGTTGGTAGTTCAAATAATTTAGTCTTCAGTGAAGTTTTCCATTCCAAACATGGGGCATATTGCTGCAATTTCTCTTTTTTGCAAGTATTGTTAGTCTTTTTTCACAAGAAGTATACCAGCAAACAAATCAAGGAGGTTCTGTATGCGACTAACATGAGGATTTATGTAGAATGGGATCTAATTTCCCTAGTGAATGTTCACTTCTGCTCAAAAATGAATCATTCATCCCCAGTAAAGGCATACTCTCGCCTAGACATAATGCTTTATCTCTAGTGAAAGTATATCCATGTGTAATCCCCACTGAAGTCAGCACTCTTAATAAGAGTTTGTTTAAGAGTGTGTACCTTCTAGAGGGCTTATCTCCGAAGAAGTGCATTTCAACAGGTTTTGTATAATCTTCTTCTTCAGTGCAGTCTGCTCTATTTCGAAGAATCTAGGAAGGATCTTTTCATTGGACTGGATACCTTTGTTATATCCCCTTGAAGTAGATACTCTGTAACTCTGTGGTTGGTATTTATCCCCTCGTGAGGTTGTCGATCATTGTCTCTATGAAGTTCGTATCTTTTCACCCTATGGAAGTTTTCGCAAGTCAGGTTTTCTTGAAGAGATGTTTCATTAACATGTTTGTTATGCCCAGTGGAGCAGGTCTCCTATTTTTTTCTAGAGTAGTGTGCATAGACGAATTCCGTTTATAATTCTTTGACCCCCAATGATAGAGTATTGCTGAAATATTTCCTCGGTGGAGTTCTTAACCTTAAGCTTGCGATTTGAAGATCATCTCTTCTTCAAGTGAAGATGGTTACCCTCAATAGTAGTATCCCCAGTGTGGCTCTGGGTAGAATCCTTTTATTCAATAATTTTTGCAATCCCCCAGTCGAAGTCACTTTTATCAAGGACTTACACCAGAAGGCCCCACTTCCCAGCAAGATTCTCTTTATCATTGGAAAGAAATGTTGGATTTTTTCTCCGGGTAGTTGGAAGTTGGAATAGAGTTTAAAATTCCCCCTGAACTGTAATTTATTTTTGCAGTATTTTCCCCAGTAAAGGCGTACTCTCGCCCGAGTATTCCTCATTCTCAGTACAATATGTTTTTCCAGGTTTTTCCCAGAAGAGTCGTTTTATTCACCAACTGAAGATTCTTGGTATACTCCCCTTGAAGTCGACATTCTACAGCTTCCCCGGTGAGGTTCGCACTCGTTATCCCCATCAAGTATGCATTCTCCCCAGTAAGGGATGCACCCTCTCTCTCCAATGCGGCCTTCCTATATCAAAGTTTCTTGAAGAGACTCATGTTTACTTATGGGAGATTTTGGTTTGGTATCCTTGTGAGGATGACCATCATATACAACGAAGTAGTTTCTACTCACCAATACAAAATTCTTGCTAGCTTGAACCTAGAAGAGATGGGTACTGTTGATGTTATCGTCTAAAGTTTGTCGTCTCCCCTGTGTAAGAGGTAGTCTTTGTCCCCTTTCGAAGTCGATTTTCGAGAACTTCCACAGTCACCCTAGATGACATCCATAAGCCCATCTCTAATAACTTTCCATCATCCCTCCAAATGGAATCTTTAAACCCATTCCCTACACAGTCAACTAACACATCTTCGAGTGCAAATTTCTGGGCACTCTAGTGTTCAATCATCTTCCACCTTCAAGTCACGAATGGCGGACTCGCCATTCTAACTCTTCAGGTTTAAGATTGAACAGGGGCAGCTGTTGTACCCCAAAATATTACCTCTCATTTATCAAGAATTTCCTCCCAAAATCTCTCATGACATCAAGTTTGCAGCGTTGATACATCAATTTATGTTTGGAATTGGCACAAGGACAAAATGGTCAATTGCATACTGAAAAGTCAAACTTTGACTTTTGGATCAAAATCAAGTTTCAAGAATCATATTTCATCAAGACATGTTGGAATATGAAGATTGTTCATCAAGAAATCAAGAAAGTCAAAATTCATTTTGAAAAGTCAAACTTTTCAAGACTTAGAAATTTTTCTAAGTGTCTTTTATACATGATAATTTCATTACTTCATGCCATTTATTCACCAAGATGCAAGATTATTCAAGCAAAACTTCCAATTTGAAAGTTATAATTCTCAATGAGATCTAAAACAATGTAGAGCAGGACTTTTCCTAGAAGTGCTTGGATTTTGAGTTATAAATTCAAGAGGTCATGATATTTTCATTTAACACTTAGAGAAATTTTCAACAGATTTTGGTCAGGATTTTATCCCAACTTCTTGGCATTTTTTCACATAGTTCCAAGATGATTTTGTCAAAATAGACAACATGAAAGTTATAGAGGATATTTAAATATTTCCAAAACATCCAAGAGCATGAATTTATCATACTTGAGCTAGTAGATTCAAGGGCATGAAGTTGAGCATCCATTCTTGAATTACAAGCCATTTTTGTTGAAGAACACATAATCCAATTGGCATGATGTGCTGCATAATATTACTTTGAATGCCTTGTGACTTGCAAATCTCTACATATTTTAATGTTTACACAAGAGCTTGAGCTATTACCCAAGTATTTGAGCCATTGTCCAAAAGATCTTTCCATTTTTGGCATAAAGGCAACATTGCTACTCTTGAAAAGCAAGCTTTATGTACAAAGTTTGTCTTAAGCCCATACCTTGCTTGTTGCTGATTATACTCCACCATAAATCATGGGAAGTAGCTCCTTTATACCAGAAACTTTGGTACTTCATCTTGGGACTATGGATTACTTGACATAGTTTCATCTTTGTAATCCAACCAAACCATAACATGTTTTCTTTCAAACCTAATCAACTCATATGCACAAACCTCTTGCCTATAAATAGAAGAAGCATTTGCAAGAGAAATAGGTTAGGAAAAATAGAGAGAAAAGTAAAAAGTTATCTTGTGTAGAAGCCCTCAAATATCACTGCACTCTAAAAAAAATAGAATTGTCCATAAAACTCCCATTGTTGAGCTTTGAAGTCCAAATCCATGAACCTCTCACTCCTTGCAATTTTTGCCCAAACAAACCATATAAACACTCCAAATACATCATATAGAAGTTGTTAAAACACAAGAAAAACTTCTATAACATCATTATCATCACTTCCCAAGATCAACAACAGCCCATACAACAGCTCAAACTCAAAGCACAAATTTCAGTTTCAAGGTAAGTTTTCTTGACTTTGAACTCTTCATACAAGCATCATTAATGGTTCGTTTGTGAAGATAAAATGTAGATATAATTGCCTTGAAGCTAACCATATTCTTGCTTTTCATTTTCACTAACCATGTGTTGAGAATTGACTTTTTCATATAGCAAAACAGTGATAAAAACAAAAAACACCAGTTACGCGTCGACACGAAATGCTATGAGTCGACACATATTATGTTAAAAATAGGTTATGAGCCGATGCAAACCATTATGCATAGATATGGAATGTTGCATGAGTCGATACGAAATGCGAATGCGTCGACTCATATTGAGTTAATTTTCATTTTCCAGCAACAAGTAAGTTTTCGTATCAATACATAATGGAATGCGTCAACACATAAATTGTTTTCGTATCAATACATAATGGCATGCGTCAATACATAAATTGTTTTAGTATCAATACATAATGACACCCTTCAATACATAAAATTTTCGTATCAATACATAAGTGTATGTGTCAATACATAAAATAAAAATTCAAAACAATTTAATTATTTATTTATTTATTTATTTTTGTACATTATTTATTCATTCAATATGGTTGTAATAGTAAATTAGGATTTATTTGCTTTCGTCACCCCATTTGTAAATTTGTATCCCCATCCCGAAATGATGTAATAGCGTAGGATTTTAATTTCTACAACTTATCGCTTTAATATAATTGTTAGTAATTAGGGTGTGTATGGAAAGATAAAATCAACAAGTAGAAAACCCTAATACAAGACAAGACAAGCATGAAAATCAATACACTTGCACACAAGCACCCCTAGGGTAAAATCCACTTGGTTGCCTTATAAATGGCCATATTACGCATTTGAGGTATCTTAGCAAAAACAAGCAAAAATACAAGATCATAGTCCCTCGATGACGCTATATAAGTTTCCTTTCAAAATGATCTTAGTCCCTAAAGAAAAATGCTAAGATACCTTACAACATTACTAATCATGGTTATACGATGACCCACGCCCGTCCTGCTTACATCCAAAAATAGGGTTACTTACCAAATCAATGGTAAGATAACAATGTCAAACGAAAAAAGGAAATGAACATGAAATACTTTTGAGTAGGTAGATTGTTCCTAGTTACTTGCTCCATTTCAAAACAAAAACATCCTTGCTACTTTAAAAACAAACACCAACACTTTCAAAAACATCTTTCAAACTTGAAAACATTTTCAAAAGATCAAACACTTTGTATACATTCTTACGAACGAGAATCATTACAAAGCTTGCCCAAACGATGGCGCCTTTTCAAAATACTTTCAAAAACCACACAAAGCACATTTTTAAACAAAAGCAAGTGATCTAGCAAGTAACTAAGAGACCATGGAAAAACATGGATGAAAAGGGTGTTAATACCTTCCCTTTTCATAATCTACCCCCCGTACTCAAGAAACAATCTCAAAGGTCTTTCCTGTGCTTTTTCACCTTTCCTTTTGGATAAAAGAAAAGTTGGTGGCGACTCTTTCTAACCGCAACATTTGCGATCAAATGCAAAACTCCCAAGTCAGTTATCCCACCATATCACATTCGGGAATGCTGATAACAGTATGCTTCCATAGTGGACCAGTAGTACCCTGCCCTCAGAATTTTCTTAGCCATTGTTCGCCTAATAGAATGGGTGCCAAAGGTACCTTCGTGCATATTTTCCATAATCTTCTCTGCTCCACTCTTGTCTACACACTGAAGCAAAGTAGAATCATGGTTGTGCTTGTAGAGGATTATGTTACTGAGGAAAAACATGGCAGAGAACCTTCTTGGGAACTTCTTATCATTGACGGATGCTCCCTCAGGATACTCTTGGGCTTCAAGGTATCTTTTCACTTCGTGGAACCAAGGTTTGTCCACTACTTCTTCAGTATCAACCTCATAACAGTATATTGGTTTGTCCAATCTCTCAATAGTGATTTGAGGAGCTTCATTATCCCATCTGACTTTAAACATGGATGACATGGTAGCTAGCGCATCCGCTAACTGATTTTCCTCTCGTGGAAAATGCTCAAAGGTAACTTCTTTAAAGTGTGGAATCAGTGTCAACACATGCTCTCGATAAGGGATGATATTGTGATGCTTCGCATCCCATTCTCCTTTGGTTTGACTGATTACCAGGGCCGAGTCTCCAAATACACTCAATAATTTGATTCTCAAGTTGATATCAACTTTGAGACCCATAATGTATGCTTCATATTCATCCATATTATTGGTACAGTTGAAACATAGCCTGGCAGTGAAAGGAGTATGACATCCTTCTGGAGATATGATCACAACACCGATGCCATTGCCAAGTGCGCTGGAAGCTCCGTCAAAAACCATAGTCCATCGGGATCCGTTTTCAGGTTCTTCACAATCAGTCACTAACATGATGTTCTCGTCCAAGAACTCAAAATTCATGGATTGGTAGTCGTCCACAACCTGATGAGCCAAATGATCAGCTAATACAATTCCTTTGATTGCTTTCTGAGTCGTGTAATGAATATCATATTCGGTCAAGACCATTTGCCATCTTGCTATTCTTCTGGAGAGAGCGGGCTTCTCGAATATGTATTTGATAAGATCCATTTTAGATATCAATAAGGTAGTGTGAGTCAACATATATTGTCTTAGTCGGCAAGTAGCCCATGCCAAAGGGCATAAAGTTTTCTCGAGCAGTGAGTACCTTGTTTCATAGTCGGTAAAATTTTTACCAAGGTAGTGTATTGCATTCTCTTTACGACCAGACTCGTCATGATGTCCCAGCACACACCCCATTGAATTATCTAATAATGTTAAGTACATGATCAGAGGTCTTCTTTCAATCGGCGGAATCAAAATTGGAGGTTCTTGCAGGTATCCCTTGATTCTGTCAAAGGCTTTCTGGCAATCGTCATTCCACTTCACCACCTGATCTTTCTTCAATAGTTTGCAGATTAGCTCACAAGTAGCGGTCAGATGGGAAATGAACCTAGCAATGTAGTTTAAACATCCCAAGAATCCTCTAACCTCTTTCTTAGTACGGGGAGTTGGCATTTCTTGTATAGCTTTAACCTTTGCGGGGTCTACTTCAATACCTTTGCTACTAACAATTAAACTTAAGAGCTTACCAGATCTTACCCCAAAGGTGCATTTGTTTGGGTTCAGTCTTAACTTGTACTTCTTCAGTCTTTCAAACAGCTTTTGCAGGTGATCAAGGTGTTCTTCTTCAATCTGATACTTGTATATCATATCGTCAATGTTGACCTATATCTCGTGATGGATCATATCATAGAACAAGGATACCATCACACGTTGATAAGTGGCTCCGGCATTCTTCAACCCAAATGGCATAACTTTATAGAAGAAAGTTCCCCACTATATGACGAAGGTTGTTTTCTCTATATCTTCAGGTGCCATTTTGATCTGATTATAACAAGAGAAACCGTCCATAAAGGAGAATATCTTATGTTGTGCGGTGTTGTCAACCAGAACATCTATGTGGGGAAGCGAAAAGTTATTCTTGGGGCTCGCCTTATTCATGTCTCTGTAATCCACACACATACGTACTTTACCGTCTTTCTTACGTACCGGAACAACATTAGCAACCCATTATGGATAAGAAGTAACATCTAAGAATCTGAAATTAAAATTTTTCATGAATTTAGCCTTGATCTTTTCTGACATCTCATAACACATACGACGAACATTTTGCTTCACCAGAGGGAAATCTTCTTTTGTCGGCAGATGTTGAACCACAATATCAGTGTCAAGCCCTGACATGTCATTGTATGACCAGGAAAAGATCTCAACGTAGTCGTGTAGCATCTGGATTAACATCTATTTGACACTATGCTCCATGTTGGCACCTACCTTAACTTCTTTTTTATCCTCTTCAGTACACAAGTTTATTGTCTTGACTGGCTCTTCATGAAGCTATATTGCTCTTTCCTCCTGTTGTAGCAGTCTAGCAAGTTCTCATGGTACTTCACAATCTTCCTCACCTTCGTCCTCGGCTTGGTAGATTGGATTTTCAAAGTCATAATTGACAATAGCAGAACCGTTATCAATGGGATCCAGAGTGGATGTGGATATGCAGTTTGATATATGGGTGTGTGTAAGAGAGCATAGCCATTTTGATAAAGTAAAAGCAAAAAAGAAATACAGAGAGCGTAAAATTTGTATGCAAAACATCCAATGATTTATTTACGACATATGAAAATGAAATGATAACCCTCACAAATAAACCATTGTGCCTCGGGTAAGACACAAGGCTTTAAAGTTTAAATTGTTCAAATATTACATATCCCAAAAAACAAAAAGACAATTACTCTTGGAAGAAAGTAATATGAACAAATTCCTTGTCCAGGTCACAGTCACTGTTAGTGTCTTCCACAACATTGACTCCATGGTTGCTGATGCATAGTGGTGGTCCTCCGGCGCGAGCACGACGAACATCTTTTTGAGCTCTTGAAGTGAAACCCAAACCAAATTTGTCAGACTTATAGGGGATGTCAGGTATTTGGCCCCAAATAGTGCACCCACCTTCTTCAATTATATCTCTAGCATCTTTTAGAAAAGTCGTCTTCAGTGGAGCATTGGTAATCTTTGAAACAGGGGTAGCAACATTGGTAACAACAATTGTTTGAGGAACCTCTTCAAAATTTTGACAGGGGGTCTCAATGAACTTGTCCATCTCGACATATCTGAAAGACTTCAAATGGCTCACCATATACTCTTCTTCACCATGGAGTGTAACGGTCTTTCCATTAACCAGATACTTTAACATCTGATGCAAAGTGGAAGTTACAGCACCAGCTCCATAAATCCAAGGGCGTCCCAATAAGCAAGAGTAAGACGGGAAAATGTCCATCACATATGAAGTAGAATCAAAAGTCTGGGAATATACTTTAATAGTAATGTTCTCCTCCCCATGTACCATTCTCTTGGAACCATCAAAAGCCCTCACCATAAAATTACTAGGCTTTAATGCAAGTCCTTCACAGTCCAATCTGTCTAGGGTCCCCTTGGGTATAACATTTGGTGACGAACCTGTATCAACTAGAACATGTGCCAGGGTAGTGCCCCTGCACTAAATAGAGACATGCATTGCATTATTATGCTTTCTTCCTTTGGACGTCAAATCAGCATCAGCGAAACCGAGTCCATTGTCAGCAGTCAGACTAGTAACAATGTTCTCAAATTTCTCGGCAGAAGTCTCTTGCGGCATATGGGCGGACTTCAAGAACTTCACCAAAGCCTTAGCATGGGCTTCGGAGCATAACAACAGGGCAAGAATTGAAATTTTTTAGGGTTTCTTCCCTAATTGTTCCCCAACATTGTAGTAACTTTTCTGTATAATCTTCAGTATTTCCTCCATTTCTTTTTTGGAGGCTTCATGAATGGTTTCTTTAGGTGCCCCCGTCAGGGCAGGCTCAATCAATACTTCTTTGCGCCAAGTCTTAGTTGACTCAATAGCAGGAACAACAACATAAGTGACAGTAGGAGTAACACTAGGAACATTAGAAGGAATGACCAAAGGAGTGGCAACAATCATTGGAGAGATTTCAGGAGAGAAAATCCTTCCGCTTCTGGTAATATTACTGGTCCCAACAATGTTATCAATATTAGGATCAATATCTTCAGTAGCTTCATTCTTGATAAACAATAGGTCTTTTTTACTCCATGGTAGTAGACGTCAGCTCCATAATTCCAAGGAACATCCTTGTCAGAGGAATATGGTATTGGCCCTGGAAATGTGATAATTAGAGGAGCAACATTAGGAGTGGATGTAATCCTAACAGGTCTTTTAAAGGAGACCCTGGTAGGATTCTCAGAAATGGTAATAATTGACACATCTTCACATCTTGCATCTTCACATAGACTTTTCATAGAGGGAGTCTTCTCAAACAGGATTTCCTTGTTGTTCACCAGGCGTTTGATACCTATCTTCAACAATAAACAACCACTAGGCAGAGACGCACACAGGTGGCAACCTTCACCATAGCCCAGAAATAAACTGGCTCGCAAGAGATTCTTCTTAACAACTAGAAGAGGAGTAGTTAAATCATCCACCAAAGAAACAAATGGAACATCATCAACAACATTAATACCCTGGTTATGTTTGGGCATTGGTGCAGTTATCACATTGGGGGTTTCAGGAGGGTCAAATTCAATCTCCTTTGCCTCAATAAGATCCTGAAATTTATTCTTCAGAGCCTAACAATCATTTGTATCATGCCCTGGACTATTGGAGTGGTAAGCACACTGAGCATTTAGATTATAACGGGGAGATGTAGTGTTTGGATTTTGAGGAGGCTCCCTCAGAGTGACCAAGCCAGCCTTCAATAGATATTACAATACTTGAGATAAGGGCATGTTGAGTCAGATGAATTGTCTTCTAGGTGCATCCTGCATGCGTTGATTATTTTGTCGAGTCGATGCAGGGTTGGAAATTATCACAGCTCCTACCGTTGGACGGCGTTCAGTTTTACCCTGATTTCTCTAGTCATTAGCAGCACTGACCTCTTTCTTCCCAGTGAAGTGTTTCTTCATTTTACTTGAAGATGCATCCCTTTGAAACTTACCGCTCTTGATACCAGCTTCTACTCTTTACCTGTCAATATTAGCTCGGTGAACCCGGATGAAAGCTTCCAATCAAGTGGTTTAAAAATGGGCCACACAAAGTACTCAAGAACATATCTACCAACTCTCTGTCAAACAAAGGCGGATGGACTCTTTCGACAAGATATCTCCACTTCTGGGCATAATCTTTGAAGACCTCACTAGAACCCATAAACATGCTTTGAATTTGTGTACGGGTTAGAGCGAGGTCAGCATTGTATTGGTACTGCCTATAGAAAGTAGCAGCCAGATTCTCCCAGTTGCGGGTGTTGGTTCCCTCCAGCTGATAGAACCATTCCAATTGAGTCCCCGATAAACTTTCTTGGAAGAAATGCACCCAAAAATTCCTATCAGCGGTGTGAGGTTGAATCTTCTTGACATAAGACCTCAGATGTAGTTTAGGACATGAAACCCTATCATATTTAGAAAACACGGGAACCTTGAATTTCCGTGGAATGACCACTCCAGAAACCAAGCCTAACTCTTCAAAATCCAGACCATGTACCCTCTGAATTTCCATTGCATTGAGACGGTCCTCCAGCTTTTTATATTTGTCATCAGCAGGAGGATATTGTTCTTCAGCATAGTCATCCTCTTCTTCATCAGACCCTGGATGGTGGTCCTCTTCTTTTATCTTCTCTTCCTGATTCTCTGCCACATTTGACGGAGTTGCGAATTCTAGAGCTCGCTTTGCTGGTCATCTGAATCTCCTTCCCATATTCAGGACACCAACTAGTTTCTTGGCCTTTTTCTTCTTGTCTTTGAGAATGAGAGCCTTCAGGTCCTCTTGTCCCTTAGCCAGAGCCAGGAACATCTGCTGGAATTGAGTATTTTGGGCTTAAAGGTCCTTAATATTATGTTCGAGAGCCATTTCTTTTTTATGAAATAAACAACGAAAAGATAAGAACATGTCCTTGAAATTATTGTTTATGTAATGATATGTATGACATGTTTAAGTGATGTTTTCAAGGATCTCGCAGGGTACACACAAGAAAATGTTAGAATTCGATTGCAGCTTTGATTGAAGAACTTTTGTATCGGTTAACGTTCTTCTATGATAATCAAGCTCACCATGTCGAGTGGGTCATAGCCTCTGACTCAAGTTGTCGTACTTTGGTCTTTTAACGACATTGACTAGAGGAAAATAAATCCCCTTTCCCCTTGCTAGATGTCTGGTTCATCATAACCGGCATCACAGGCCCTAAAGATCCTTGAAATGGTTAGTGAAATGAGAATGGATGTTATGATGCATAATGTTATGTTTGAACAATTTAATCACACGCAAGCAAAACACACAAGACCTTAGGTTTAGGCTTGCATGGGGTTTATAGGCAAGTACCCTCTTGAAGTTTAGTTGGTTCAACTTGTCCTA
The DNA here is from genome assembly GCA_948472305.1 of Vicia faba. NCBI lineage: Eukaryota > Viridiplantae > Streptophyta > Magnoliopsida > Fabales > Fabaceae > Vicia > Vicia faba. The sequence continues at coordinate 1,461,850,416 of OX451739.1, read as the reverse complement.
TAAAAGTAACTGGGTTCTAAGGATTCTCAATATCACTGATCTTTCTTTATTGGGCATTGTTCCAGCTCAGACGATCTTTTCTCGCTGCTGAAATATCCCGAAAGTCAGATCTCAATGAGTGTAGAATCGAGTATCTGTTGTACCCCAATTTTTCCCCCTAAGATTCCTCTATCATCTCATACCATCACAATGCAATTAGATCACAAATTAAGGTTTGGGGTTTATCTTCTACTACATCCTGTCTTAGGGTTTTCCTATGGAATCACCAAGCACCTTGAAGCAATTTTATTTGTATATCTTGTACTTGTATGATTTTAACTAACCTCAAAATGTGTATAATTTGTCTCTTGGAATATCAACTTGTAGGTCATGGCATAGTTGCCTTCATCTCACCATCTCCTAACACAGAGGATCAAAGCTAGGGTTTGAAGTTTAATCAGGAGATCTCTGGATTTTTGGGCAATTCTTGATCCCATACTTCTCTACATAGCCATGATCATCTATCATTGGAAGTTTGATCATCAACTTTGGCTTGAAAGGGTTCAATTGATGAAAAGGGGTAAAATGGTCATTCTATCAGAAGATAGTCAAAATCAGTTGTTGACCAAGTGGACTTTTGGTCAACCATCAATTCAATATCTCTATTCTCATATTTCATGGTCAATAGTGCAAAAATATCAAGAGGAAGTGTGAATTGGAGTTAACTTGTCAAGGAAGTTATTTGATGTTTTGAAAATTTTCTAAGTATGCGTAGGGCTGAATTTTGACTGGCTACAACTTTCTCAATTTTTATTGAAAATGTGCAAACTTTATATGCCTAGAAAGAGGATGAAAAATTCTCCAACTTTGTAGGATTATCCACAAGTCTAAAAAATGAAAGGAAAAAAAGTTTTGAAGCTTGGAAAATTTTGACACTTTATGAAATTTTGGTTAAAAATGAAAATATTTGACTTCTTCATGTCCATTTTTGAATGACCATTTGGACTCAAATCAAAAAGTTGGCAACATAAAAGTTGTAGATTTAAGTTTTCTCTTCATTTTTCATTCAAGAATCATCTCAACTGGTAAGTGTAGATAAAGATATGATGATTAGGATTTTGAGTTGAAAACTGAATTTTTGCCCAGCACAAGGCAAGTCATGCGCGCTAGGCAGTCATTTCATCAAACATGTTGTGGGCGCGCATTCATCATCACTTATATATGTGAAATATTCATTATCTTGAAAAATGTCCAACATCGAAGTTCAAGCCCTAAATGTGAGGAACAATTTTGCTTCAGAAAGGGTCTCTAAATTCACCCTAAATTTTGAGATATAATTGAAAGAATAAGGCATCCTGCAAGCTAAAAATTTTTGCCCAGTCGGGCCTCGCGCGCGCAGTAAGCCCAGTCAGGCCTGTCACTTTATCAAGCAATTTGTAAGCACACATTAATAGCCAAATATCTCATTTATCCAAGCTTCATTTTGAAAAACTTTGAAAATGTAAGTTGGATTATGAAGTGTCCTCTTTATTTTTTATTTAAACTTCGTGACATTTCATGCATTATGGAGAGAGATATGAGAGAGCAAAGAGATGTTCATGAAATAGCATATTTGCATGAAAATGCATGGTGATTTTTTGTGCTAACTAAGCCCACTTTCCATCCCACACGCCCCAGCCATGTTTCACTTACTCCAAAATGCATGTTTTTGCACTCTCAAACAACACAAAACGCAGCATGCCTCGAACTTCCCATTTCTCACTTTTTATCTCATTCTTTTCCCACACTCTATAAAAATCAAGGAATTCAACATTCAAAAGGGGAAAAGTCAGTAGCAAGCTCTCTCTCTCTCTCTCTTTCTCTCTTCCTTACAAAGTCAGCAACACACTTTTCTTTCTCTCTCTCTCAAAACAAGCTTGAACTCCATTGTTGAAATTTTCTTCTCTTGGAAGTTGCCTCAATTCTTGTTCCAACTCTCATATCTAATTAATTTCCTCATAATTGGAGCAAAAGAAGCAAGTTTCTTTGGATTTCTCATCATTAGATCCAGACAATAATGGATTTATTTTTCACTTGAAGAGGTAAAATTCAGTTATGGATTCCTTGTTTGATAGCTTAAATCAATGCTTGAAATATTGTATACATGTTATTAGCTGACCCGAAAATAGGTCTTATGTATTTAATTGGTTTGATTCGATCTCCATTAATGTTTTGAAGTTTTCTTCAAATCATGCTCAAATTCATTTTCAGCGACTTTGAGCTCCAATTTCTCTTTGATTCTGCCTTGTTTTTAAAATCTAAAAGATGTGTGATGTTCTTAGAAGTTTGGTGATCATGTTTGCTTTTTGAATCACCTCAATTGGTTGAGTAATAAGAGAGAAATTGAAGCTGGAAGTTGCCTTGCTGAAAACTATTTTTCCATGCGTTTTGGGTTTGGGCATGCTGATAGGGACGATGACGTGTCCCTGCCTGATTGAACATGGATGCATTTATCTTTTACAGCGCATTTTGGCAAAAAAAAGTGTGTAAAAGGCTTTATATATTAATTTCTCTTTTGTTTTCTCAAATTTTATTTTAATATTTATTTCACTTCAAAAATTATTTAAAAAATATTTTAAACTACTTTTTCAGTATGTTTTTATATTTTGATTTTAATTTTATTTTTATACTATTTTTCTTGATTAAATAAAATCATGTGAATAATTAGGGTTTTAATATTTCTTTTAAATCTTGAATTTTATTTTCTTATATCTATTAAGTTAATCTATAAAAAATATTTTTGGACTCCTCTCTGAGCTTATTACATGAAAAAAAAAATTGTCCTATTTTATAAATGATTTTTGTTACAAATTAAATCATTTAATTGAACATATTCATCTTTTCCTTGTTTTTTTTAATGATTTGTTTAGATAATTTCTATTTCTTTTTTCCTTTTGAGATAAAATTCAAGAAAAATATGCTTTTTGATCCTTAGAGTTTTCTTAACATTTAAGTTATTTTACATTAAATTTATTTTACCTTTGGATCTAATTGATTAATTTTTGAACTTATTTTCCTTTTTTAGGGTTTTTACTTGATCATGCACATTAATTGATTTAAATTTCTAACTTCCTATACCTATAAAATCAGAGATTAAGTTGTTTGGAGTGCTTGAACATATTGTGGCCATAAAAATCATTTTTCTGGAATTTTACAATGTTATTTCATATTTTTTCACAAATTATTTTCCAAAACCATCTAGTTTAAGGTTTATACTTTCTAGTTTCAAAGTTTGCATTTCTAAAGCAAATTTCCACCTTAATCCAGGGACTCCAAATTTTATTTCTGACTTTTATAGGACTTTAGGAAGTAAGGATTTTAATTTCATAATTTTTCAAGTGATTTCATATTTTAAAACTATTTTTTACTTAAGATTGTATTTTGAGGTTTTACCTTTGATTAATGCTTGTAATTGAAAACTTTTGTACATGATTATTGTTTGGCTCTTGAAATAGTAGGTGGTACTGACTTGGATCATATCTTGAGGAAAATTCTTCAACATCATTGGGTCTTGGGTGTTGATAGGTTGATAAACCAAATCCATTAAAATGGACGAATGATGTTGATGATATTTGAAGCTCTAATCCCCTCCCTCTTCATCTTATCCCCCTTTCTTATTGTATTACATGTTATGGGATAATGATCTCTATATCATTTATCCAAACATGAAATACATAGATTGCTATTGACCAGCCTCAAAATAGGTGCGACTTCTATATAAGTCCACTTACGATTGCTTAACATAGGACTAAAGTTTATCCGGATTTGAATAAATGATCATTCGTGGCCCAATCCTATGTTTGCAATCCCAAGTATGTTAATTTGATCCCTTTGATCCAATAACCTTGAGATTCATTGTGTGGAGGCTTTGGTTCTACCAATCCTTTAATGGATCTTCATAAATTTTGGTCAACGCGGATCACTTAAACATCATTGATCATTAAATGTTGCCTTGAGAATTCTTAAATGGATGATATACTTGAAAAAAAGAAAATGCAACTTGTTGTTGAGAGGCTTTGGTTCTACCCATCCTCTAATAAGTTCCAAATGAAAGTTTCAAGATGGTCATCCAACTAACTACTAATTATTAACAATTGACTTTACTTTAGCATTTACATTTCATGATATTTTCATCTTTGCTCACTTGAGCTTTTCTTTTCTTTTTGAATATACTTAATACTCAACATAAACCATAAAAAAATTTATAGATACTTGGACTATTTGGTTACTATCCTTGGCATTATGGAGTATTGGACTTCTTAGACATAAGAATAGAAACCTTTGCCTATGTTGGAGACTTTTTGACCTTAATTGATATTTTTTCTAGAGTTCTTGAGGTTTACCTCAATACATTGGATTATTTGTTTGTTTTGTGTGCAAGTTATTGTGATTACATACTTTGTTTTTAATCTGGAATTCACCTGTATACAGCCGTTAGTCTGCCTATTTTTTGTGAAGACTTAATACACTTGAAGTTTGTTTCTCTCAAGAGGTCTAGTATCTTTTCTTGCTTGGTTTCAATACAAAGAATTGTAATTCTATCTTGACTCATAATGTCAAGTATTGGCTTCTTGTTGGTTAGATGGTTCTTCTCCCTAGCTTTTACCTTATGCTTTAGGATAGTCTCTTATTCTCCTCCCATCTTCTTTAATTTCAAAAATCTTTTTCCCCTTTTTGAAAACTCTACTTGTTTTTTTAAACTTGAATCACTTTCATAATAAACTTGGACTTAGGTCCATGCATTTTCATAACATTTTCATGAATAAACTATAATCAATTTAATAATACCTTGACATTTTTTGTGAGAAGACTAAAAGTCAATCAATCTCATTTCAAACTATTTTTTCACTTTGGCTTTTTATTTTTAAACTATTCTCAAAAGATTAGACTCTTGTCAATCCTTGTAGTGATGCAAACAACCATACTTCTACGATATGTAGTGAAGTGAGATATTTTCCGCTTGGGTGTTGAGTGAGGCATTGTTGATTTTAAAATCCAAGCCATATCCTCCACTTTGAGATGATGAAAATTCTCCTTTCTCATGATTGTGGGTAGTAAGTATGTTTTCCACACGGACAATGACGATGATGTCTTATCTCATTAAATTAACCAACACACTTGTGTTTTAAAATATTTAAAGGTGAACTATGTGTACCCTGATCCCCTATTGCATGAAAGGTGGTACGTATGCACTAAAGGTTCTCAACCGCGGCGGGTGCAAAAATCGTAAAAAATATATTTCTTTTCTCACCTCCACCTTCTATTTTACATACAACATTTTATAGCCAAAACATACAGATTTTACAAAGAGGTTCTTGTGGAGTACCATAGATGTTTATGATGCTAATACCTTCCCTTTGCATAACCAACCCCCTTACCTTGAATCTTTCCCCTTATTTTTGGGTTAATCTCTCTTTTCCCATTCCTTTGGAAACAATAAAGCATGGTGGCGATTTTTATTTTGATATGTATAAGTCTATTCAATCCAATGGCTTAGTCATAAACATTTCTACCGCTACAATATCAACCATACCTCAGCTTTATACTGAGGCCGGCTATAACACTACTTTCTAATGGCTAAGTTTGTTCAACTAAGGTTCTAAGGTCAGTTAGTGCTTCATGACACCACACAGCAGCCTCGTATTCTCCTCGATTTAATACAAGGGATACTGGTACCAACAAATGTGTCACACTAACGTAACCATTGCTTCAACCATATCGGTCTACGTCGTACATTCTCCATGATCTATTACTGATTACCTAAAAAATGCCCCAGATCTGGGTGTATGATCTTTTAACAATAACCCAAGCATAAACCCGAAAGGCAAAGCACACAAATCAAAACAAGGAAAGCGTTTTAAATATGATCTAGCTCTAAGGTAACCCCACTTTTAATGGATACCCAGCAGAGTCGCTAGTTCTGTAATATGGTGGCAGAACCGACTGTTCTACTGGTTTTGTGTTTGTATTCGCAAATTTTGCGGTAAGCAAGAGTCATCACCAACTTTTCTTTTATCCAACAAAGGAAAGGGTGAAAAGAACAGAAAAAGACCTTTCGAGATTATTTCTGAGTAAGGGGGTAGATTATACAAAGGGAAGGTGTTAGCACCCTTTTCATCCGTAGTTATCTATGGGCTCTTAGATGCTTAGTTCATTTGAAAAAATACCTTGTGCTTTGTGTGTTTGAAAATTATTTTGAAAGGTGCCTTAGTACAGTGAACTTTGTAATGTTTCTCGGATTGGTAGAGAATGTATACAAAGTGTTTGAAAAACGTTTCTGAAAGAGTATTTGTGTATGTGATAAAAATGGTTTTGTCTTGAGCAAGCATCTATGAACTATGTACTTTACTCGAAAGATTGTTCTTTTCCTCTTTCCCTTTAGATAATGTTGTCCTACTATCAGTGAGTGGGTAGCCCTAGTCGTTGGATGTTTTGAGGGACATTCAAAGGGACATCGTACAGTCACAAAGGCAACTGGGAAAGAAACCTTAGTAACTACCCTAGGGTTTTCTCATCATACTGAGGCAACATTGAGAGGGTCATTTTTTATTTTTTAAACAAGAGGTTAGCCACTAAAGTCTCTCACGTTTCGATAGTTATGACTATTTTCCGAAGGCAACCAAAGTAGGGATACCCTAGAGGTGTATATGTGAGAGTGTGTTGTATTCAGTTATTTTTGTCTTGTGTTAGGTTTGCTAGAGTTTGATTATTATGTTCTTGTCATACAATCTTATTAGTCATGCATCTAGATAGTTAATAATGTGCGGGAATTTAAAGTGTGGAAATGTAAAATCCTAACTATTACAAAGCTTCGGGAAGGGGAATTAATTACAAGTCCAAAAATGAGAGGGATAAAGCAGTAAAGTAAAAGTCCTAGTTATTGTTTATTACATCATAGTAGGCAGTTACAATAATATGAAAAAGTACGAAAGTGAATAAATGTGCACGTAATGGAAATGACGTTTAAACCCTAAAAATTAATAAGTTAAAAGAAAATATTTTTATGTTATTTTGTTTTATTTGGAAAAGTATTAAATTACATTAAATCTAATTAACTAAAATAAATAAATATTTAATTAAAATTAATTCTAAAATAAATCTAACATTTTTTTGTATTTTCTTATTTATGAAAAGAAATGAAATTAATTAGATCTTAAGTCTATTAATTTTAAATTAAATAAAAAAGTTAAGGTAATTAATTAATTAATTAATTAATTAATTAAATAAATTAATTTTGAATGAAAAAAAAGCTAAACCTAAATTTTTGTGATTTTATAATTATTTACTGATTAAATAAAAAACAATTTAAAAGAAAAAGTGATAAAAATAAAACAAAAAAATTTAATGGGTCAGGATAGTGGAAGAAATTGGGGGGGGGAGGGTGATATGAATTTTGTTAAGCCCAAATCAGGAGATGGCCCAGGCTGACGTTGGATCTGCTGTTGCTGGTCTTTGAGGGTCCATGATGAGGTTGAACGCTTGGAGCGCTGGATCCAAATTAACTGGGATCTGATGGTGATGACTAGGTGATGTATGGTGTACACCTTGGACCTGGGAGCACTAGATCTACAACATAATCGTTAGAAAAATAAACATCCCAGACCTGGGTATCAAACCCGGGCCTTCCAGCATCATACACGCACCTTTCACCACCAAGCCAATTAACCATTTGTTTATACAAACAACAAAAATAATATATAAGTGAAACAAGTGGAAAAGGATGAGTTGTCATCCACGCACGCTGAGATGGGCCCCTCTGTATTTGAACAGACGTATCATAGCAAGCTATTTTTCCACGCCAACTCTGGGGAGGTCAACCTACCATCTTCGATAGTTGACCACCATCTTCTTCAGCATGCACAAAAGTGGAACCTGCAAAATAAAGAGATTTGAAGCCTAAAACTTTGTCTACCCCCCCCCCCCCCCCCACACACACCAAAACCTAGGTTGCGAGTTCAACCATGGCCTTAGTTTGGTATAAAAATGCCTCTATCTCTGAAATCGAAGCTTTCATATTTTCAAACCCTAGCAATGGCAACCTCTAGATTCAGCATTAAAACTCGCATGTAGCACGTTAGACTTAACTTAATGATCAATAATAACATAAACATGCATACAAAATAAATTTAAATTATGTATTCAAAGGGTTTTGATCCATAATTTTACAAAGACCCGTTGGCTTGGTATGTGACTTTTGGGCGTGCTTCAGGCTTGGATGAGGGCTAGTATGGGCTCCTGAGAGTCTTAGGAACACGAATCTGGTATTTGTTTGGACTAAGGAAGCTTGTAAAGCTTGTTTTGAATTTTACAACTTTGTGAAAATTTTGCAATTTTGGTGTGCTTTTCTGAGGCAGTGTGTGCGTGTCCTAGGCTTACATAAGTGTTGTGTATATATATGAGACAAGATTAGGGTAACAAATGAAGCAAGAAACAAATTGAATCATGGTGTTTCAATTTGCTTCCAAACTTTCCATTTTTGAATATTTCTTTCCTTTTCATGGCCTTGCACGATTTTGGAATCTTTGACAGACTATCATTTGTTGTATGGGCCTTAAAGAAGACAACTCATGCGCTTATTTAATTTATTTTGCATTTATTTGGATAAAACAAAATAAATATGAATAAAATAATAAGAAAATGTAAGGCATGGCGAGAGTGAGTTTATAGGTCCTTTATAAGGTCATAGAAATGTTTGTATTTAAAGAAATAGGTCCATGAACTTGAAAATGCAATTTTTCTCAAAGTTGACTTTTGTATTTTCTTGAAAATTGCTCAACTTGTGAAAGCCATAAATTTCTCAATTTTTATCTAATGAAGATGATCTTTGACTTTTTGGAAAGCTCAATATGACTCATTCAATATATCTTTTGATCAATTTTTGATTTGGATAGTTTATCTTGATGTAAATGGTCTTGGAAAAAAGTGTCTTTTGTTGACCTTTTGAAAATGACCTGTAATGTATGAGTTCACATCTTTCTAATGATGCATTTCTTGGACTTGAGGGGAAAAAATAGAAGTTGTAGGTAATTGGATTCTATTCAAAATGAGATTGGGTTGAGGAAAAATGGATGAAGCATGTGAAAGTTATGCCTGGTCAAAGTTCAGTTGACTTTCTCTAGGTAACCTTAACTTTGCAATTCTTGACTTTTGATAAATTAAGATAATTCCTTGAGGAATCATGATCAACCTTTGATTAAATCATGATTTTCACTTTGAAATGTTGATGTTGACAAAAAAATCTTAAAGTTTGACTGTATATTGGCCACAATTTACTTTTGACCTAGTATAGTTGATTTTCAAACACTTGAGCAGTTGACTGAGAAAACTTGTAGTGTAAGGCATGGAATTTGGCATGGACAGTCTTGAAGACATATTAGGGACCATGGAAATAATTTGGATCTTTTTCAACCGAAACATCTTGGTGAAAAGTGAAATCCTAGTTAGAGGTTCATTGCTTAGAAGGAGAATTTGTCTGATCAATTCTTTGGTCAACCTTGAGCAATTGAGGACCTAAATGAGCATGTCTTGAATAAAATGGGAGGGAAATTTTGGGGTACAACACCCGGTATAATAAACCAATAGTATTACTTTATGCACAGGCGAGCGCAATTTTCTGGGCACTTAAGTGTTCAATCCTCTTCTACCTTTGAGTCACGAATGGCGAACATGCCAATCTACTTCTTCAGGTTTAAGAAGATTGAACAGGGGAAGTTGTTGTATCCCAAAATTTTCCCTCCCATTTTTATTCAAGACATACTCACAAAGGTCTCAAGTGCTCAAAGTTACTCAAGGGTTGACTAATCAAACCTCCTCCTAAGCAAAAGGTCTTTAACTAGGGTTTTAAGTTTCTCAAGGAAATTTGGTTTGCAAAGATCTCAAATGGTTTTCATGGTTCATCATAGGTCTTCAACAGTACTCAATTCAAGTTTCAAGTCCTACATCTAAAGTTTGCTTAGTCAATGGCTCAGATGATTGAAAATCAATTGTATTGGGTAAAAAGTCAACTATGGTCAACATACAGTCAAACTTCAAGATTTTTTGTCAAAATTATCATTTTGAAGTGATATTCGTCATTTAATCAAGAGTTGATCATGATTCCCCAAGGAAAGCCCTCAAATCATCAAAAGTCCAAAGTTTCCAAATTAGGGTTTCCTTAAGATAACTCTCACATGCTTCATCAACTTTTCCCCAACCAACGATCATTTTGAAGGAAATTCAATTCTCTACAACTTTGTATTTATGATCAAGTCCAAAAAGTGCTTCATGTAAAAGATATAAGCTAATACATTATAGGTCATTTCAAAAGTCAATCAAAAGACACTTTTTGTCAAGGCAACTTACATCAAGATAACGTCTTCAAATGCAAAAATGATCAACATAGAGATTGGAGAACACATCTTGATCTCTCCAAAAAGTCAAAGATAACCTTCAAAAGATGAAAATTAAGAAAGTTATGATTGATGCAAGTTGGACAATTTTTGAAGAATGCTTGAAACTTCAATTTGACAATGTTGAATTTTTGGGATTTTAGGCCTAAGTTTTAGAGTTCAAACATGATCATGACACCTTAGAGGACCTCCTAGTCCATTCATACATTGCCTTTATTTTTATTTATATTTACTTTTATTTTTCTTCAAATAAATACAAAGTAAATTAAATAAAATCACAAAATAATGGATTAATGCATATGGATTTGGTATTTGATCAGATTGGAAGCCCATAAACATGATGGCCAGCTAGCGAAACCGTGTAGACCAAGAACGGAGGGAAATCTTCACAAATTTGGAAACGTTTCAAATTATTTTGGAATAAAACCACATTTTAATTCCATTTGATTAGGTACCATATTTGTTAACCTAATGTGATGCCTTATATAAACACAAGCTTTAGATCACAAAGACAACGGAAACACACGAGCAAGCTGCCTCAAGGAAATAGGGTTTGAATCACAAAATTTCTCAAAAAAAGTGCAAGCATTCAAGTTGCAAACTCCAAGCGATTTCAATCCAAACTAAGCCTTGAAATCATCTCCTGAACATCCATATGGTAATGTACGAGTAAGTTTCAATGATTTCCCAGGCTTGAATCATGTTATCCACCATCTTCATTTGCATTTTTTTCATAATTCATATTTTTTTTTAAATTCGCGCTTTGTTGATTGTTTCTAACCGCATGGATCTGCATATATGAATGTTTAGAACAGGTTTGGACCAAAAAATTGAAGCTCTAACGTAAGAATGGAGTTTTTCCATGGTTAGGGCAAAACGTTTATGTGTCTTCATATCAATACTTCCATACCATTACAGGTAAACCTGATAGCACCATTGCATTCGAAGATCTTGATTTAGGGGGGTTAGGGTTAATTTGGGGCTTCGATTTTTGTTCTTTCGCATGTTTGAATTTTGGACCAACCGGAGAAGAAAGAGTTAACCACCGTGAGGGGTGGTATGACTCGCCTGAAGACTTGCGTGGAATCTGGCTGTTTTCTGATTCGTTGATTCAAAAAACTCAGGGCCCCACCACGCGTGCAGTTCTTTTGTTCGACTGATATTAGTTTCTATTTTAAAATATAATGATTTTTTTTTATTTAATTACGGGATGTAATAACTGCCCCGGCGATAAGTGTATGTGTGTAAAGGAATTAGTGTGACAGGGCATGGGTTCGATCCCTGCCCCTGGCATGTTATTTTTTAAACTTTTCCCTTGTAGATCCAATACAGGTCATGTCCAGCGCGCAATGATGCACCCTCACATCATCACCATGTAATCCAGATCCAAGAGTCCCAATCAGATCTCCACGTAGCACCCTTAAGGTCTTCCCACACAATATCAAGGGCTAGAGATTGATGGGCTTTGGGTCCATATTGCATCTCACACCCCCCCCCCCCTTTTGATTTATTTTAGGCCCATTTATTTTGTTTTTTTTAATAATTATTACTTTTGAACAAATTGACTTTTTTCAAATAATTAATTAAATCATAAAAATCACAAAAAATTATTAAAAAAATAGATTTAGGTTTTTGAATAATTAATTTAATTTTTGTTAAATAAAAATTGACTTAATCACATTTTGATTTTATTTCATTAATTAATTTGTAAATCATTTGGAATTAGGGTTAATCACTATAAAAATATTTTTCTAAACCAAACCCCAAAAATATTTTCCTAAACGCTTAGAATTTTTTTTTAGGTTTTAAATATCTTTCCCTTTTTTACCATCTCCACGCGCTTATTTGTTTTTTCGCATTATTATAATTATGTAACTGATAAGGGATGTAATTAGGGTTTCTTTACTTTTTCCCCCATTTTTATGGTTTGTACTCCTCATCCCCGAAGCATTGTAATAACGTAGATTTTATTTCCCGCATTTTTATTTTCCGCATTTATGTATGAATCTAAATATTTAACTACTACTAATAGGATTGTATGGCAAAGACTAAAAACAAACATTAGATAACCATAAATCCAAGATTAAAATAACTGAACATCAACTCACTTCACACATACGCACCTCTAGGTTGACCCTCACTTATTGCCTAGGATAAAAAAACTAGTCATGTCCCTCGAATGTGGGATTCTTTAGCAAAGACCCTTCGGTTAAAAAAGATTGTAATCCCTTGATGGCCCTTCGATGCTGCCTCAGTAAACGATCATAGTCCCTTACTACAATTGCTAAAGCATTCTATAAGTTGCCTTTATGACTGTACGATGACCCGCGCATATCACTCAAACATCATATGATAGGGCTTCCTACTAACTAATGGTAGGATAACACTATCTAAGGGAAAGGAGGAAAAGAACAAGGACTTTTGAGTAGGTAGATAGCTCGTAGTCACTTACTCACAAATCAAAAACATTTTTCACACATACACTCTTTTCTAAATTATTTTCAAAATAAACACTTTGTATATGTTCTCGACAATACGAGAATCATTACAAAGTTTGCCGCACTTATGCATTTTCAAAATATTATCAAACTTACACAAACACAAAGCATTTCAAAAGTGAGCTAGCGATTAAGAGCCCGTAGATAACTATAGATGAAAAGGGTGACAACACCTTCCTATTTCATAACCTACGACCCTTACTCAGAAAATTCTCAAAAGGTCTTTATTGTTCTTTTCACCCTTTCCTTTATTTGATAAAATAAAATTCGGTGATAACTATTTATGTCCGTAACATTTGCGATAAAATGCAAAACCATAAGTCAGTTCTCCCATCGTATTACAGTTACATATTTACTGTTGGCACTACATCTGTTAGTTGGATGTCGAGGACACAAAATATTGTTGATTTATCCACTACACAGGTTGAGTATGTAGCAGTAACATAAGCTAGAAAAGATTTAATATGGCTTCAAGGATTATTGACATAGTTAGGATTCATCCAAGAGAGTAGTGTTTTGCATAACGACAGTCAGAGTGCAATACATCTGGCTAAGAATTCAGCATTCCACTCTAGAATAAAGCACAGTGATCTCCATTATCACTTCATCATAACTCTTCTTGAGGATGAGATACTAACATTGAGGAAGATTCTCAGAAGTAAGAACCCTGCAGACATGTTGACAAAGATGGTGACTATTAATAAACTAAAGTTGTGCTCAACTTCAGTCGGCCTGCTAGAATAACATATTGTTCGCGAGAATTTCTCCCAAACAATCTCTTGCCTCTTAATTAAAGGTTACTTTTCGGACCGACTACTAGAGTCCTAGGTTATCGTGTTAAGTTTCACAATATTTGGATGCTTGACAAGATCAAGTCGTGAAGAACGGGAATGAGAAAACAAAGATAAGTAAATGTTAGATAAATTGACAAACTGTAAAAAATAAACAAGGTTTTGTAAAGATAAAAGTTCTTTGAATTTAAAGGTTGACACAATCATATGTTTTTCATAACTGGCTAGTTTCTCTATGCGCTGGTACTTTGAGTGCTCTCTTACAATGTTACAAAATGTGACCTCTAAAACAAGTGCAAAATGTTTCTTAAATAGACGCTAAAAACTGTAATTGTCGATAGTTACTTGAGCCACTCGCATTGATGGTTCGTGTGGCACTACTTTTGAAAACCTCACTTCCCGCTTAATACTCATCATTGATAACGGCTTTTACCTCCATCTTCTTTTGTTTTCGACCTGCCTGGTCATTGCCAACTACACCTTGCTCTTTATACTATCTCGTCGACCGCTTCTTTGGGCGTAATCCTTGAAATCCTGTCGACATGCCCATAGCTCCTGGTTGATGTTCCCCTTGGAAGAAGGATTTCATCTCACATGTGGCCTAATACTTAAGTCAAAAATTTTCTTGACAACTAATTTCCCCCCAAAGGCCATGTTTCACCAAATATTCTATCGACTAAAAACCTTGGCGTTTCAAATTTTGAATTTTTGACCGCGTGTCTTTTCAAGTGACGTCACATGATATGATAGTCACTTTTTGTGCCACAATCCCCCATGTCAATCCATCATTTCTCATGACGGTTCCTAGTTTCTCAGATATGGGGTTTCAACAAACCCTACTAACTCTTCCACTTATGGGTTTAGTGTTCAATCACAGCTAACTAATGGGTGCCACTTGTCCATGACTCATAACCTTCATACACCTATATAAATTCCCTTCCATGCCTACTGTTGTTAATCTCCATCTTCAACAATTTGTAGAACCATTGGAAGAACAAACATCCACTTCCTAAACATGGTTGTGTCTCCATGTATCCTTTTCACACAGATAACAATCCCATAGCTTTTTCCCTCTCTGAAGAGGAAAGTTTGAAGTTCATCCCTCAGCCATCTCTTGATACAAAATCAAAGTTAAAAAAGTGGCAATGAAAAACACTGATCCCATTTGTTTTTTCATTCAACGGGCCATATCCAACTGAGGAGAGCCACCCTAAGAAGGTTCACAGACATATCCCTTGTTTTCACCCCCACTATCCATTATGCTTTCAACAAAACGAAGTCCATCAGTGTTAGGTTTAAGGATTAAACGGCCAAGGTATGTCATTTAATGTCTTCATCTGATCATGAAGCTTATGTAGTTTGGCTTGTTAGAATCCAAGAAAAACGACAAACTCAATGGAAAAACACTGGTATCTTCGACGCCATTCAACTGTCGACGAGGGCCCCTAAAAGCAATCTTAATTTTATTTTACCCTCACTCTTTTTCGGGGAAGGTTCAACGTACACCTTCCAGTTCCCATGTGGCTTATTAACGTCTATCTTGTCCAATGTTGCAGCAATCATCGGGCTCTCACCTCTCGGTGAGACTTTCCATCAATGCCGACTCAATATTCGCTTCAATCTGACTACACCGATCTCACTCTTTACATAGCTTCCCAACATGTTACAGACCAAATATTGTTACCAACAATGAACACATAGCTTTCCTCAAAGTTTGGCTCTCCTATTTTTTATTATGTCCAGGGGTACCATCCTTAAGTCTTACGCCACTATCCATCCAACTTAATAAAGGACGGAACATTTCTTTGGGTAAGCTTCTACTAGCGTGTTTATACCATTCTTTAAGCAAAGCCTCTTCTCAATTAAAATCCCTTCCTGACAACGACAAAGATTTGGTTCTCTTGGGCCCTTTCTAGCTTCTACAACAGTGGTTTCATGCAACTTCGAGTATCAATTGGGTTATCCCTTTTCTGAAGTTGTCTTGCGTCTAAATAAACACAAGGCTATCGAGGGTCTCAAGTTATCACTGATGACTTCTCAACAAAACCTCAATAGACATATTTTCATGAAATATGTTAACCTTTTTATTGACTCTACACATTTTGTTTCAGCCATGACTCCTTTTGTAGAATGTCGGTTTGGGCTAGATTGGTTTAAAGATCCTTTTCTTGGCCTATCTTTGCCAAACGCCATACAGACGAACGTTTTTTGGAGAGAATTTCTAAATCTAAATTTGATTTCCTTCTGTGTCAATACTAAACGGGGTGGTTATGGTTTTATGGCATATCAACCAAATCAAGTGGCGTGTCAGTTTGGACTTAGCCAAATGTTACCTTAGTCTTTATTCTCCAATCCTATCGACATTGTGTGGGTTGGAAAGCCGCTGACTGCTTATGATCACATGGTATTCCTTAAGTTCCATGAGGCTACTCAATCCCTTAAGTTTCTTGTTTTTCAGTTCGACCACTCCTTCTTTACTAGTGATCTATTTAACCAACGGTGGTCCCAATTTCAAGAAAATTACTTCTCGGTGCCAGATTTTCTCCAAAGACTCATTAATACTTTTAATGTTTCACCCATTCGACACAACACACCATTGCCATCACCTGTTCCTTCCATTATTAGAACTCAATCGTCCCAAGTATGTTCTACTTCATTTAGTTTCTACTCCCATGGCCTTTTCATCCTTCCTAATATCTAGGTTTGTTTTACATGTTTTCCATACTTTGGGTGATTACTGATCCTTAGGAACTTTTCAGGGAACTCTTTCAATGAGTATCGACATACCAACTTCTTCCGTTCCACCAACCTCCACCAAGAATAACATCGATCTTATGATTTCTGCAAAGGATTCAGCTGAGTCTTATTTTAAAGGAACCCCTCAACACCATACTAGCCATGAATTTAACAAGATCTCTAGAACCAACAACCCTGATTAGGCTAAACTTCAAGTCATGGGTAACACTAGGTCGAGAGACCCGGTTTTCACCACTACTCCTTTTTTCAGCCAAGATGCACTCTCCTATAATTTTGCGATCCTGATAGACATTCAAACCTTAAAGAAATAGAATCCGACAGAAGCACTCAAGGAACTTCAAAAATACTGATATTATTAATTTACCGGGTGATATTTAGGTTATATCGTATTGTGTCCATAGATATTGGTTAGTGAATTCTCGTTCGACAAATCATTCGTTAATGAGTTTAGGGATAAATGGGCTTAAAAAAGAAGTGTTGAAATTAAAAGTTATACACAAGAATAATTTCATCATTCGAATAGGATAGAACTCTCGAATTTTTATTTCGTCTACCCCATCAAATAATTAAACTTACCACCCAATGGTACTTAACCTTAACTACTCGTCAATATCATCACATATCGCTCACATAGAGGTCATTTCTAACGCAAAGTGAGATATCAACAGTGTCGCTCGATGTCGACGATCTCTCAGTACAACACAAAACAACACAGAGGCATTAAGAGTCGATACCTAAGTGATTACTAAGCCTAAATCTATCTCTAGAATCTAATCCCAATATAGATTCATCCTAAATCCGAATTCAATATGTCCATCTCTGCGACGACTCAAACCTAAACACTTAGCAATCTAACAAGGATAAACATCAATAAAGATTTGTAAAGAAAGTCTCATACAACACCATGAGCAATAAATATACATATAATCAAGTTAAATTTACATATAAAATCAAATAAATAATGGTTACAAAGAGAAGAAGAGGAGAAGAAATCAGATTTCCCACAGTGTCAAACACGATCCATCAAGCTCCTGATCCCAGATCATCCATTTGCAAGCAACAAATGTTGTTGTCTAAGCTCTAACTATCAAAAATGAAGGTGATGGCATTTGGGAACAAATACCCCAAAAATCATACACCCAAAAATGAAATGAAAAGGAAATATAAAGAAATGTTGTTCCGCGGTGTAGCGGTAGAAATGTTCAAGACTAAGCCATTGGATTGACTAGACTTTATACAAATCAAAATAAAAATCGCCACCGCGCTTTATTGTTTCCAAAGGAATGAGAAAAGAGCGAATAACCCAAAAAGAAGGGGAAAGATTCAAGGTAAGGGGGTTGGTTATGCAAAGAGAAGGTATTAGCACCCTAAACATCTACGGTACTCCGCAGGAGCCTCCTTGTAAAATCTGTATATTTTGGCTATAAAAACTATTGTATATAAATGGATGGTGGAGGTGAGAAAAGAAATATATTTATTTTATAATTTTTGCACCCCCCGCAGTTGCGTAGTGCCTACGTACCATATTTTGTGTAATAGGGGATCAGGGTACACGTAGTTCCTCTTTTTAAAAATTTAAAACACAAATGTGTTGGTTAATTTTTATAAGATAAAACATCATCGTCATTGTCCATGTGGAAAACATACCTACTACCCACAATCATGAGAAAGGAGAATTTGCATCATCTCAAAGTGGAGGATATGGCTTGGATTTCAAAATCAATAATGCCACACTCAACACCCAAGTGGAAAATATCTCTCTTCACTACATATTGTAGAAGTATAGTTGTTTGCATCACTACAAGGATTGACAATAGTCTAATCTTTTAAGAAAAGTTTTAAAGGGTAAAAAGCCATAGTGGCAAAATGGTTTAAAATGAGAATGATTGACTTTTAGTCTTCTCAAAAAAATGTCAAGGTATTATTAAGTTGGTTGGAATTTATTTATGAAAATTTTTTGAAAATGCATGGACATAAGTCCAGGTTTATTATGAAAATAGTTCAAGTTTCAAAAACAAGAAGACTTTTCAAGAGGGGAAGAATATTTTTGAAAATAAAGAAGATGGGAGGAGAAGAAGGGACTATCCTAAAGCATAAGGTAAAAGTTAGGGATAAGAACCATCTAACCAACAAAAAGCCAATACTTGACATTATGAGCCAAGATAGAATTCCCATTCTTTGGATTGAAACTAGACAAGCAAAGATACTAGACCTCTTGAGAGAACCAAACTTAAAGTGTATTAAGTCTTTATAAAAATTGGGAAGAGTAACGGTTGTATACGGGTGAATTCCAGATTACAAACAAACGGTGTAATCACAAAAAACCTGCACACAAAAACAAACAAGCAACCCAATGTCTTGAGGTAAACCTCAAGAACTCCAGACAAAATAATCATATAAGATCACAAGGTCTCCAAGATAGGCCAAGGTTTCTAATCCTAAGTCCAAGAAAAAGTCCCATTCTCCATAATGCCAAGGATAGTAACCAAATAGTCCAAGTACCATTAAAGGTTTTTTAGGGTTTATGTTGATTATTAAGTATATTAAGAAAGGAAAAGAAAAGCTCAAGTGAGCAAAGTAAAAATGGCAAGAAAATAAATGCTCAAATGAGAAAAGATGAAAATGGCATGAAATGTAAATGCTAAAAGTAAATAGTACATAAAAGCATAAAAAATAATGAAAGCATAAGGTAAAACAAGTCAATAATTAGTGGTTAGTTAGATGACTATCTTGAAACTTGCATTTGGAACTCATTAGGGGATTGGTAGAATCAAATCCTCCTCACAATAAGTTGCATTTGCTTTTTGTTAAGTATATCATTCATTTGGAATTCTCATAAGTACCATTTAATGATCAACGATGTTTAAGTGATCAGCATTGACCAAAGGTGTTGTAGATCCATTAGAGGATTGGTAGAACCAAAGCCTCCACACAATGAATCTCAAAGTTATTGGATCAAAGAGATCAAATTAACATACTTGGGCTTGCAATCATAAGTTTGGGCCATGAATGATCATGTATTCCAATCGGGATAAAATTTAGCGCTATGTTAAGCAATCGTAAGTGGACTTATATAGAAGTCGCACCTATTTTGAGGCCGGTCAATAGCAATCTATGCACCATTTTTTTGAGACATGATATAAAGATTATGCCCCAACAACATTTAGTGCAATAAGAAGGGGATGAGATGAAGAGAGATGGGGAAAAATGAATAAACCACTTTTGAATTAAAATTTTGATCAAAACTATTATTAAAATCATTCATACATTTTGGTGGAGTTGAACTCAACACCCTAGATCCAATGATGTTAATAAAGTCATGATCAAAAAATCAACTCAAGACAGCCAGAAAATAGTCACAAAACAATATCACATTTAATATACACAAAAAGGGATTTTAAAAAAAAAAACTGTTTTAAAAATAGAAAATGATGAGAAAAATATCAATTATGTTCAAATTAATCAAGAAATTAAAAGTAAAACCATAGAAAAATCAGAAAAGGCCTCAAATAATTTTACAAAATTTTTGGTAATTTTTTAAAGTCAGAAACTATTTTTAAAATTAAAATAAATGGGTAAAATAAACAAAAAATGATAAAAAATAGTAAAGTCAGAAAGAAAAATAAAATATGGTCACCAATATTTGTCACAATATCGTTGGATCATTCCATAATTTTTTCAGAATTAAGAAATGTATAAAAATATTTTTAAACATTTAAAACAAATCAAATAAGTGTAAAATTTATAAAAAATACGAAAACATAAAATTAAATTGTGAAAAAATAAAAATCAGAAAGAGAATAATCAAATATATTATTCATAATTTTTTCAGACTTTTTGGACTAAAAGTGAATTTTCTATGATTTTTTGAAATTTAAAACAATTAAAATATAAAAATAAGAAAAAGAAAATAAAAGTAAAATATGTGGACCATTGGATGAGAGTTAAAAAGCGTTAGTAATCAAATCCAAGGGATCTGGCGCGCTGTGCATATCATGGTCATTAGTGAATAATGTACGGAATCATTAATTAAATCAGATTTGAAAAAAAAAGATGGCGCGCGCGCCTTCATTGGTTGGAAGATGAGACGTTGGTCATCTTCAACCTTCAGCCATGACAAATTGCAGGTCTCTTAAACTGTAAAATCAGAAGCTCAAACCTATGCCATTCGCTTCGTCTCTTCAAGACGAAGACAACCACACCCTCGCGCCAAATTTATATAAACTGTAGCTCAAGCAATTTGGAAGGAAAGTTTTGAAAAGGGATTTGAAATTTCATGGTCAAAACGAATTTCCAGTAAAAGGTAAGTGTTGCGACTAGAACCAAGGCAATGAGAGAAACACAATGATATCACAGTTTTGAAGAATTGATGAAGGAATCTACCTATTGAAGTTGAGTTGTAGAGCTCTGAAACTAGACTTCTATGGAGCAATATAGGGCACGATTCTTGAATGTAATTATGTGGTTAGCTTCAGGGAAGATCAAGGAAGGTGAATTGATGGAAAAATTGGATTGAAAAAGGCTCGAGAAAGGATTTTAAAGTTACAGAAAATTGAGTTATGGAGCAAGTTTGGCAGGGTGATTATGGCTATCCAAGCTTGGTAAATTGAATGGGATAGTTCACATATTTATAGGATAAGCGAATGGGATCAAAAGGAAGAGTGAATGATGCGTTTTGGAGGGAACTCGTGCAAACCTGATGCACGAGTGAAGTGTGATCCAAACTTCATCAAAACTCATCCAATTCTTGCGTTTTGATGCACTAATCCACTTGGGAAAGTTGGCTAATCATGTTTAGACCCAAAACGCGTGTTAATTTGAGGTTTAGAGGTTGTAACATGAATTTCAAATTCTGACTTGCAAGGAAACTTCAATTCCAAGTTACCATTTTTGAAACTATGGCATTCTCAGCTCAAGGGGTCTTAAGGTGTGATTCTTGATGCTTTGTAAAGATTGGGTTACAAGCTTTGCAATGGAAAAAGAATGGAGTTAAATGGATGCTTGAGCTGAAAGTTGTGTTGAGTCAAAGTTGGAGAAAAAGAGTTGACTTACCATACTTAGAAATATTTCAAATTCTTCATCAAAAATGACCTATAATGTCTTGCATCTAAACATGGCCTTCCACTTGGAATTTTCTCTTGATCAAAAAAGATGGCATGAAGTAGATCTCTTGAATGAAATTTTGAAACTTGAACCACTCAAAATCTCCAAAAATTGAGCAAGTTATGACTTGTTTAAGTTGGAAAAATTTCATAAAGTGACATATAATCTTTTGTTTCCTTAAGGCAACTTCCATTCCATTTTCTCACTTTACACTTAAAATAAGGCATAAAGTTCACATCCTCAAGATCATTTTGGAAAAAGAATGGGCTCAAGGTGATAAAAATTGACCAAGTTATGATCATTTGAAGTTACTTATGTAAAATTGTGGATTCATCTGGATGACTTGTAATCTTTCTTCTTTACCGAGTTCCTTCCACATGAAAAATCCTTGGAAATTTTGAATTGATTTGTTGATAACCTTGTGAAGAGAAGGATGTCTTTGGAATCACTCAAAAATACCAAAAGGTGAGCAAGATATGCTTCTTTGAAGTTCAAAACCCTAGCTTTTAGATCAAGAGAATGCCTTGAGGAACTTTGACAAGTTTGAACAAACTTCTTGTGCCAATATTCTTTCTTTGTGAATAGAAGTTGTTGAGGATGACAATGAAGACTAATAGCCACCAAAACCACTTCCATATCTTCAATTTTGAGATAAATATGTTCTTGTGACCAATAGGAACAGGGCCTTGTCCAAACATGACAACTTCTCCAATCAACCCCTTGTACTTTTGAGTCAAATCTAATAACCTTGAAATGTGATGAACCAAAACAACCTTGCCATGCCAATTCTCCCAGAACCAATCCATTGGTGAGGTTTGAACTTCTCAAGCTATATTGACTAGGGCATGGAAATAAACTCATGAACCCATGGAGTAACTTGTTAAATCTCATTTCCCTTCACCTACATGGATAACAAGAAAGACAAAACAACATTGCATTTTATTAGTTAAATGAAGAAATCAAAAAAATATTCATGATCACAAAAGGAACATAAGTCAAGGTGCTTGGTAATCTCTCAAAAGGGCAAAATCAAATGTAGGGAGGGGAACCAAGATTCCTAGTGTGTTCTTGTTGTGAGTGAATCAACATGGTATGATGAAGGGATCTTAGGGGCAAAAATTGGGGTACAATAGCTGCCCTTATTTAAGTTTCTTCTATCCGGATATATGAAGGTTAAAAATCTTCGTGTCGACGCGATCGAAGATACTTAAATATAAAGAAACAGGACCAAAAAGACGCGAGGTATCACTGGGGATGTAACAATAATAAAGAAACAAATGAGCAACCCCACCAGGAAAATAAATCACTGGTAGACCAAGAGAACTGAATCAGAGAGGATGGTAGGATGGTCAAAGGACACACCAACTTCTACTGAAGGCGAAGCTACCAACGTTTACTGAAGGAACAGAGAAAGATAACAAACATCGACGTTCACTACCGATGGTCTACCAACTTTCACTGAAGGTAGAAAGAGAATATATCATATTATCGCCGTTCACTGGCAATGAACTATCAACATTCACTGAAGATAGCAAAAAGATGACAAACATCGACGTTCAATGTCGATGAACTATCAAAGTTCTCTGAAGATAGAAAGAGAATATAAAACATCGACATTCACTGTCGATGGTCTACCAACTTTCACTGAAGGTAGAAAGAGAATATATCATATCGCAGCCGTTCACTGACGATGAACTACCAACGTTCACTGAGGGTAGCAAAAAGATAATAAACACCGACGTTTAGTGCCGATGGTCTATCAATGTTCACTGAAGATATAAAGAGAATATAAAACATTGAAGTTCACAGCCGATGGTCTACCAACTTTCACTGAATGTAGAAAGATAATATATCATATCACCATCGTTCACTGATGATGAACTATCAATGTTCACTTAAGATAACAAAAAGATGACAAACATCGACGTTCACTGCCGATGAACTATCAACATTCACTGAAGATAAAAAGAGAATATAAAACATCGACATTCACTGCCGATGATCTACCAACTTTCAGTGAAGGTAGAAAGAGAATGTATTATATCACCGCCGTTCACTGACGATGAACTAGCAACGTTCACTGAGGGTACCAAAAAGATAATAAACACCGATGTTCACTGAAGATAGAAAGGGAATATAAAACATCGATGTTCAATTCCAATGGTCTACCAACTTTCACTGAAGGTAGAAAGAGAATATATCATATCATCGCCTTTCACTGGCAATGAACTATCAACATTCACTGAAGATAGCAAAAAGATGACAAACATCGACGTTCACTGCCGATGAACTATCAACGTTCACTGAAGATAGAAAGAGAATATAAAACATCGACGTTCACTGCCGATGGTCTACCAACTTTCACTGAAGGTAGAAAGAGAATGTATCATATCGCAGCCGTTCACTGATGATGAACTACCAACATTCACTGAGGGTAGCAAAAAGATAATAAACACTGATGTTCAGTGCCGATGGACTATCAATGTTCACTGAAGATATAAAGAGAATATAAAACATTGAAGTTCACAGCCGATGGTCTACCAACTTTCACTGAATGTAGAAATATAATATATCATATCATCATCGTTCACTGATGATGAACTATCAATGTTCACTTAAGATAACAAAAAGATGACAAACATCGACGTTCACTGCCGATGAACTATCAACATTCACTGAAGATAAAAAGAGAATATAAAACATCGACATTCACTGCCGATGATCTACCAACTTTCAGTGAAGGTAGAAAGAGAATGTATCATATCACCGTCGTTCACTGACGATGAACTAGCAACGTTCACTGAGGGTACCAAAAAGATAATAAACACCGACGTTCACTGAAGATAGAAAGGGAATATAAATCATCTACGTTCACTTCCAATGGTCTACCAACTTTCACTTAAGGTAGATAGAGAATATCATATCACCTCTGTTCACTGACGATGAACTATCAACGTTCACTGAAGATAGCAAAAAGATAACAAACACCGACGCTCACTGCCGATAAACTATCAATGTTCACTGAAGATAGAAATCGAATATAAAACATCGATGTTCACTGTCGATGGTCTACCCACTTCCACTGAAGGTAGAAAGAGAATGTCATATCACCGCCATTCACTAACGATGAACTATCAATGTTCACTGAAGATAGAAAAAAGATAACAAGTTTACCCAAGATTCTGGTATTTCTCCTAGAACGAGTCTCAACTTCTTCTTTAACCAAGGCACTCCACCTGGAGAGGATAATACATAACCTATCTCAAATAAGGAGAACTTGCTATTTGTGGTCACAGAGGATTTTAAAAGGAAATGAATTTTTTTGGGGCAAGAGGCATGACTTCCTGGGGAGATTCCATGATGTTCTTGCTAAGGGGATAAAGTCTCTTTGTGAAAAATAAATGCACCAACCAAAGCTTGGAGTTTTTCAGGATTCCAGAGTGAATAGCATTGCCAGGGAACCACAGATTCGAACCAGAAATAAACTAGAATGAAACAGTCAATCTGAATTCATCCTTTGAGAAATAAACTCAAGAGGGAAAACCAAACCCGTCCAAATAGGGAACTTTACCGGAAGGCTAAGGCAGAAATCTTCTATGAGGGACAACTCAGTAGGGAATTTGAAATAATACACGCTTTCTGCTTTAGGCCAACACTTTATTGAAGAGAGGGCAACGTAAATCTGCAAAACAGAGTAATACGTCAACAAAAATATTAACAAATGTCAATGAACAATGACTTGTCAATTTTAGCTATGCATGATGCATGTATGAATGTATGAGTGTTATCGTGTGCATGCTGACAAAACAGACACACAACATGGGGAACAATCAAGCAAAACCGCCTCAGGCACTAACAGCACTCGGCTAAACTTCAACCAAGATGATCATTCCAAGAAAGGTAAAGGTCAACTGCGGAAACCAAACCTACTACCTGCTTTTATCTTTATTGAGGAGAAACATAATCCGGAGGTAGACCAATCAAAGAGATACCGGGGTAGAACATCCTTCTTCAGGCTTCACCATGGAAACAAGTGTTTCTTTCAAAATTAACATGCCTACTGGAGATTGCAAGACCAGTCTCAAATAAAGCAGACTGACACTGAAACAAACAAACTTCGCTGGGGAATTCAAGCCTACTTCACTGGAGAAAAATGTGGATTGAAACTTCATATCATGAAAACTCAGAATAAGGAGGAATGAATCCAAACATATCTGAGGATATCGGAACCATAAACCCAATACGACAAAAACAACCCAGGTAGGCCTTCCCGAGGGGAACAAAAGCTTCTCAAAACAACCAGAGTTTGTCCATTCCTGGGATCACCATTTTTATTGTCATTGTTTCATCATAAATCTCAAAGTAAAAGTAAATTGTAAACATCTTCTTTTTTTTTAAAATCAATTTTGTTATTTAATCTCTTTGCTTTGAAAGTTATTATCAATAATAAATAGAGTATTTGCAAGCTAAATAACATAGGAAATACAAAGAATTGGGTAAAAGCTCAAATTTCATTAATAGAATGGTAGTCTGCAAATGGCGAAACTCCATAGATGATTACAAAGTTTGGGAAATGGTAATACATAATGAAAAAGATACATTGAGATACAATGACCACTATCCCCCCTAACAACTTTTGAAATCCTGAGCAGCAGCTTTTGTTGAAGTATGGTGAGAATCCGAGAAGATTGTTGCTTCAAAGATCAAGTCTTGTCTGACGTAGTTACTTGCCAAGAAAATCCATAACTTTTGCCTAAGCTGCCCTTGCGGGTTTTCAGCTTAGCGGGAAATTTATTTTGTTTAGGTCTCTAATTTTTGCCTAGACCTCCCTTTCGGGTTTTCAGCCTAGCGAGACGCTCCTTTTTTCCTAAGCCGCTCTTTCGGGTTTTCAACTTAGCGAGTTGTTCTTTTTATTTATTTAGGCGAAGTATTTCTTGACTGCGTCAGCATTCATGGGACGTGGGACCTCCTCGCCATCCATAGTTTCAAGAATTAATGCACCACCAAATAAGGCTTTCTTGATAACATACGGGCCTTCAAAATTAGGAGTCCACTTGCCCCTAGAATCAGTGTTGAAAGACATGATCTTCCTGAGCACGAGGTTGCCTTCTCTGAATTCACGAGGTTTGACCTTTTTATCAAAAGCTTTCTTCATTCTTTTTTGATATAACTGGCCATGACACAAGGTTGTCATCCTTTTCTCCTCAATCAAATTCAATTGGTCAAACCTGCTCTGAACCCATTCAACCTCTGTTAGCTTGGTTTCCATTATCACACGCAACAAGGGAATCTCTACCTCGACCGGGAGTACAACTTCCATTCCATACACTAGGGAGAATGGGGTTTCTCCTGTTGAAGTGCGGACAGATGTTCGATATCCATGCAAAGCAAAAGGGGGCATTTCATGCCAATCCTTATAAGTAACAACCATTTTCTGAATAATTCTCTTGATATTCTTATTAGCAGCTTCAACAGCCCCATTCATCTTAGGCCTGTATGGAGATGAATTGTGATGGACAATCTTGAATTCTTCACACAGTTCTATCATTATCTTATTGTTCAAATTCGAGCCATTGTCAGTGATAATTCTACTCGGCATACCATACTGACATATAAGATTATTCTTGATGAAACGTACAACCACCTGTTTAGTAACATTGGCATATGAAGCATCCTCCAGCCACTTGGTGAAGTAATCAATTGCTACCAAGATAAAACAGTGCCCATTCGAAGCTTTGGGTTCTATCATCCTAATTATAGCAATACCCCACATAGAGAAAGGCCATGGGGAGGAAATCACATTGAGGAGTGTCGGAGGCACATGGACCTTGTCTGCGTAAATCTGGAATTTATGGAACTTCTTTGCAAATTTATAACAGTCAGACTCCATTGTCACCTAATAGTAACCTGCCCTCAGCATCTTTTTAGCCATCAAATGTCCATTGGCATGAGTGCCAAATGAACCTTCATGAATCTCATGCATCAACATGTCTGCTTTGTGTCTATCCACGCATCTGAGCAAGACCATGTCACAATTTCTCTTGTATAACACATTTTCACTGAGGAAGAAACTTCCAGCCAATCTTCTCAGTGTCTTTCTATCTTTCCTTGACGCACCAATCGGGTATTCCTGAGTCTGAAGAAAATGCTTGATATCATAATACCAGGGTCTTTCATCTGCTACCTCCTCTATTGTAAACACATGAGCGGGCCTATCCAGCCGTAGAACCACAATTCGGGGTATATCATTCCAAGTATTCATTGGTACATAGAAGCCATAGTTGCCAGAGCATCCGCCAGTTGGTTTTCATCTCTAAGGATGTGATGGAATTGAACTTTATTGAAGAATGATAATAATCTTCTAGCATAATCTTTGTAAGGGATCAAGCCAGGGTGACGAGTATCCCATTCTCCTTTATTAAGATCTCTGTAATCTATGCACATGCGGACTTTTCCGTCTTTTTTCAGTACCGGGACAATATTGGCAATCCATTGAGGATACACTGACGTCACAAGAAAACAAGCATTAATCTACTTTAGAACCTCCTCTTTGATCTTTACTGTCGTATCTGGGTGAGTTCTTCTCAACTTTTGTTTAATTGGCGAACACTCTGGCTTCAACGGTAAATGGTGCTCGACAATATCTGTATCTAGACTAGGCATATCTTGGTAAGACCAAGCAAAAATATCCACATACTCTTTTAACAGCTCAATCATCCTTCTCTTCACATCGGGATGCAACGATGCTCCAATCTTGACTTCCTTCGAATCTTCTTCTGAACCCAAATTGATCACTTCTAAAGGCTCTTTATACGGCTGAATGGTATTTTCCTCATGCTCAAACAAACGTGAGACCTCTTCAGGAATCTCATCATAATCTTCTTCTTCATCCCCATACACAGGACATTCAAAGTTTGGAGAGGGTGCAGGGTCATTGTATTCAATGGGTTTTTTAATTAATCTGCACATATGATTTATGATTGCATTTAGAAACTGACACATATAACAAGTGATCATGCAGATTGAATTTCAGTTATTATTTATTTTGAAAGGTTTTTTTTATTACCATTTCCCAAGAAAAAAGCATGAAATAAAAACATAACTCGGGAAGCAAAAACAACTTTTATTAATGATCTTAAAAGTCACAGCAAACAGATAAGCCCTACAACATTAATACTTCCACCTTGGGCAGAGTGAAAGCTTTTAAAAATAAATATTAACAAATCAAATTACTTTGAAACATGTATGCAAGAGGGAACATCAATGGTGATCCAGTTCTAAACCCTGACTCCATGTGTCACATAATTTGGCACTTCCTTCTCTGCTTCATCCTCTTCAACAACATTAATTCCAGAATCAGTTGGATGGAGGTAACCTCCGCTGCAGAAAACATCATGATAGCTGCTCATAGTGGACTTTGACTTCGAACTTTCGCCTTTTTCATTCTTCGAAGAGAAACCCAAACCAGTTTTGTTCTTGTTCACAGGTGGATCCACAATTCGTCCCAACACTGTATTAGGACCATTGCGCACAACCTGATGTGTGTCCTTCAGCGAGACCATGGAATTCTCACTTCCCCTTATGTTGTCAATGGATAGGGCTTGGAACTGGGTTCCAACAGCAGCTTCATTTGCTTCTACAATACTGAAAGAGGACAAATGAGATATCAATAATTCCTGCTCCCCATTTATGATCACTACCTTCCCTTCACGCATAAACTTTAGCTTCTGATGTAAAGTTGAAGTGACAGCCCCTGCTTCAGGTATCCACGGTCGTCCTAGAAAACAACTATATGTGGGAATAATGTCCATGACCTGGAAGGTTATCTGGAACAAATGTGTTCCTATATGGATAGGTAAGTCCACCTCACTGATGACAGATTTCCTTGACCCATCAAATGCTTTCACAATGATGCCACTCGGGCGCATAGGTGTTCCTTGATATTTCAACTTCATGAGAGTACTCCTCGGTATAACATTCAACACAGATCCATTATCAATTAGCATATTGGATAGCGAATCATTCTTGAAGTTCATAGATATTTGGAGGGCCAGGTTGTGATTCCTCCCTTCATCTGGTAATTCATAATCGCAGAAACTCAAGTTATTACATGATGTAATATTTCCAATTACGCTGCTGAATTAATCTATTGGCATGTCACTCTCAACAAAAGCTTGGTCCAGTAACCTCATAAAGGATTCTCTATGAGCAGAGGAGTTCATCAATAAAGCCAAAATGGATATTTTTGAAGGAGTCTGCAGTAGCTGATCTACAATTCTATAGTCGCTTATCTTAATTATCTTCAAAATATCATCCACTTCTTTCTCTAGCGTAGCTCCTCTAGTCTCTCCTGTAGCCTTCTTAGGTTCATCATTCTCAGCCTTTTTTCTTTCCAGCAGCAACATCTCTCTGAACAACTGGCACAAACACACGACCGCTACGGGTCACCCTGCTGTTTTCAGCTATATTTCCAACATCGGGCATTGGCTGGATGTGAACTTCCACCCTATCTTCTAAGATTGTAGCGTTGTATTTGTAAGTTACAGCCTTATCTGATTTGTAGGATATAAGACATGGTAAACTAATCACAAATGGGGTAACAGCTGGCTTGCTATGATACTCCACTTCAAAATGGGTTGGTGCACCGAAACAAGGCACAATGACGTTTACCCCTTCTTCAACATAATCAGTCATCAATAAGTCATTTCTGGAAAATAAATCTTTGTCTGAAGATAAATACCCATCCGCAGAGGCATACTCTTCCTATGACTCTTCTTCCATTAAACAAACCTCAACCATATCAACTTCATGATAATCATCCCTCTTACTTGTGATCTTGATAGTTCCATTGTCTAACAACAACTGAACACCCTTCTTCACGATTGAACATCCCTCAGGGTCTCGACAGCAAACTATGCAAGATCCATATTGGTGTTCCACCTGACCAACCATATGGCAGAAGGTAGCATGCAACTGCACGAGGTCCTCATTCATATACTCGACATCAAATATTCTGAATTCACCGGGACATCCAGACAAACATATATACAACATATAACACAAAAAATAGTAATAACACATATACAGATATAAACAAAGATAGGCTTAACTCACTTAGGGATGGACCATCAAGAGGTCAATCTTTCCCCAGTGAAGTCGCCATTTTTTTGTAGCGGTAGATATGTTCAAGACTAAGCCATTGGATTGACTAGACTTTATACAAATCAAAATCAAAATCGCCACCGCGCTTTATTGTTTCCAATGGAATAGGAAAAGAGCGAATAACCCAAAAAGAAGGGGAAAGATTCAAGGTAAAGGGGTTGGTTATACAAAGGGAAGGTATTAGCACCCTAAACATCTACGGTACTCCGCAGGAACCTCCTTGTAAAATCTGTATATTTTGGCTATAAAAACTGTTGTATATAAATGGATGGTGGAGGTGAGAAAAGAAATATATTTATTTTATAATTTTTGCACCCTCCGCGGTTGCGAACCTTTAGTGCCTACGTACCACCTTTCGTGCAATAAGGGATCAGGGTACACGTAGTTCCTCTTTTTAAAAATTTAAAACACAAATTTGTTGGTTAATTTTTATAAGATAAAATATCATCGTCATTGTCTGTGTGGAAAACATACCTACTACCCACAATCATGAGAAAGGAGAATTTGCATCATCTCAAAGTGGAGGATATAGCTTGGATTTCAAAATCAACAATGCCTCACTCAACACCCAAGTGGAAAATATCTCTCTTCACTACATATTGTAGAAGTATAGTTGTTTGCATCACTACAAGGATTGACAAGAGTTTAATCTTTTAAGAAAAGTTTTAAAGGGTAAAACGCCAAAGTGGCAATAAGAATGGGGTGAGATGAAGAGGGATGGGGAAAAATGAATAAACCACTTTTGAGACATGATATAGAGATCATGCCTTAACAACATTTAGTGCAATAAGAAGGGGGTGAGATGAAGAGGGATGGGGAAAAATGAATAAACCACTTTTGAATTAAAAATTTGATCAAAACTATTTTTAAAAGGATTCATCCATTTTGGTGGAGTTGAAATCAACACACTAGATTCAATGATGTTAATAAAGTCATGATCAAAAAATCAACTCAAGACAGCCAGAAAATAGTCACAAAATAATATCACATTTAATATACACAAAAAGGGATTTAATTTTTTTTAAAAATAGAAATAATGAGAAAAATATCAACTATGTTCAAATTAATCAAAAAATAAAAAGTAAGACCATAGAAAAATCAGAAAAGGGCTCAAATAATTTTACAAAATTTTTGGTAATTTTTTAAAGTCAGAAACTATTTTTAAAATTAAAATAAATGGGTAAAATAAACAAAAAATGAAAAAAAAAATAGTAAAGTCAGAAACAAAAATAAAATAAGGTCACCAATATTTTTCACAATATCATTGGATCATTCCATAATTTTTTCAGAATTAAAAAATGTATAAAAATATTTTTAAACATTAAAAACAAATCAAATAAGTTTAAAATTTTTAAAAAACACCAAAACATAAAATTGAATTGTAAAAAAATAAAAATAAGAAAAAGAATAATCAAAAATATTTTTCATAATTGTTTCATATTTTTTGGACTAAAAATGAATTTTCTATGATTTTTGAAATTTAAAACAATTAAAATATAAAAATCAAAAAAAGAAAATAAAAGTAAAATATGTGGACCATTGGGTGAGAGTCAAAATGCGTTAGTAATCAAATCCAAGGGATCTGGCGCGCTATGCATATCATGGTCATTAGTGAATAATGTACAGAATCATTAATTAAATCAGATTTGAAAAATACAGATGGCACGCCTTCATTGGTTGGAAGATGACACGTTAGTCATCTTCAACCTTCATCCATCATGAATTGCAGGTCTCTTAAACTGTAAAATTAAAAGCTCAAACCTATGTCATTCGCTCCGTCTCTTCAAGACAAAGACAACCACGCCCTCACGCCAAATTTATATAAACAGTAGCTCAAGCAATTTGGAAGGAATGTTTTAAAAAGGGATTTGAAATTTCATGGTCAAAACGTGTTTCCAGTAAAAGGTAAGTGTTACGACTAGAACCAAGGCAATGAGAGCAACACAATGATATCAGAGTTTTGAAGAATTGATGAAGGAATCTACCTATTGAAGTTGAGTTGCAGAGCTCTGAAACTGGACTTCTATGGAGCAATATAGGGCACGACTCTTAAATGTAATTATGTGGTTAGCTTCAGGGAATATCAAGGAAGGTGAATTGATGGAAAAATTGGATTGAAAAAGGCCCGAGAATGGATTTTAAAGTTATAGATAATTGAGTTATGGAGCAAGTTTTGCAGGATGATTCTGGCTATCCAAGCTTGGAAAATTGAATGGGATAGTTCATGTATTTATAGGAGAAGTGAATGGGATCAAAAGGAAGAGTGAATGATGCGTTTTGGAGGGAACTCGTGCAAACCTGATGCACGAGTGAAGTGTGATCCAAACTTCATCAAAACTCATCCAATTCTTGCATTTTGATGCACTAATCCACTTGGAAAAGTTGGCTAATCATGTTTAGACCCAAAACGCGTGTTAATTTGAGGTTTAGAGGTTGTAACATGAATTTCAAATTCTGACTTGCAAGGAAACTTCAATTCTAAGTTACCATTTTTGAAACTATGGAATTCTCAACTCAAGGGGTCTTAAGGCATGATTCTTGATGCTTTGGAAAGATTAAGTTACAAGCTTTTCAATGGAAAAAGAATGCAGTTAAATGGATGCTTGAGCTGAAAGTTGTGTTCAGTCAAAGTTGTAGAAAAAGAGTTGACTTTCCATACTTAGAAATATTTCAAATTCTTCATCAAAAATTACCTATAATGTCTTGCATCTAAACATGGCCTTCCTCTTGGAATTTGCTCTTGATCAAAAAAGATGGCATGAAGTAGATCTCTTGAACGACATTTTGAAACTTGAACCACTCAAAATCTTCAAAAATTGAGCAAGTTATGACTTGTTGAAGTTGGCAATATTTCATAAAGTGACCTATAATCTTTTGTTTCCTTAAGGCAACTTCCATTCCATTTTCTCACTTTTCACTTAAAATAAGGCATAAAGTTCACATCCTCAAGATCATTTTGGAAAAAGAATGGGCTCAAGGTGATAAAAATTGACCAAGTTATAATCATTTGAAGTTACTTATGTAAAATTGTGGATTCATCTGGATGACTTGTAATCTTTCTTCTTCACCAAGTTCCTTCCACGTGAAAACTCCTTGGAACTGTTGAAGTGATTTGTTGATAACCCTTTGAAGAGAAGGATTTCTTTGGAATCACTCAAAAATACCAAAAGGTGAGCAAGATATGCTCCTTTGAAGTTCAAAACCCTAACTTCTAGATCAAGAGAATGCCTTGAGGAACTTTGACAAGTTTGAACAAACATCTTGTACCAATATTCTTTCTTTGTGAATAGAAGTTATTGAGGATGACAATGAATACTCATAGCCACCAAACTCACTTCCATATCTTGAATTTTGAGAGAAATATGCTCTTGTGACCAATAGAAACAAGGCCTTGTCCAAACTTGACAACTTCTCTAATCAACCCCTTGTACTTTTGAGTAAAAGCTAATAACCTTGAAATGTGATGAACCAAAACAACCTTGCCATGCCAATTCTCCCAGAACCAATCCATTGGTGAGGTTTGAACTTCTCAAGCTATATTGACTAGGCATGGAAATAAACTCATGAACCCATGGAGTAACTTGTTAAATCTCATTGAGCTTCACCTACATGAATAACAAGCAAGACAAAACAACATTTAATTTTATTAGTTAAATGAAAAATCAAAACAATATTCATTATCATAAAAGGAACATAAGTCAAGGTGCTTGGTAATCCCTCAAAAGGGAAAAATCAAATGTAGGGAGGGGAACCAAGAATCCCAGTGTGATCTTGTTGTGAGTGAATCAACATGGTATGATGAAGGGATCTTAGGGGCAAAAATTGGGGTACAACACGCGAGAATCACCCAGCGACATAAAGCATCGCCCAACGACGTCTCTTATTCACTTGACCCAGGATATGCCATGTCCTTAGCAGGTAAAAAATATCCCCCTTCGTCTGATGATAGAAAGCTTCGCCCGACGACACCTCTATTCCTCGCTTGGCGACGTAGAAGCGAAGCAAGGCAGAGGCAATCATCAAAAATGGCCTTCAAATTTCACTCGGCGATCCATGACAGTCCAGCAACTTCTGTTGCTTTCCTGTATAACTTCCAATTGGCTCCAATCTTAGCCTTATTCTTCATTGATCAAAAATGCATCTTGGAGCTTTATTCCTTTTGCTCCAACAATGCTCAAATACCTACGAAATGAGTACAAAACTATCAAATGATACACTTTATACACACAAAAAATAAATATACACAAACTAAGCATATTTATACACAAAGTTGGGTTAGTCAACTGATATTAACAACCAAGAGTCAATAAGTGCAACAAAATTTATATACAAAAATAACTACAATTTGCACTTATCAATGTATCATGATCATTATTCTCAAAGCATCATCATTTATTTGGTCTCATCAAAATGGATTGGTAATATTAGGGTTTTGACCCTCACCAGAAAAAAGTCGGGAATTAGGGTTTTGTGGCTTTAATTTCAGGGTTGATTGCTTCAAAGTTAATTTATGCTTTAATGGGACTTTTGATGATCTTTTGGTAAATTTATCAACCTTGCTCACAAAGCTTAATCTTAATATGATAGGTCTTTATTATCATAAGATATCTTGACACTTGAGTAAGCATTTCATGATAGATTGAGCCTTTTTAGAACTTTTCTCATCCAAAACTCATATAAAATCATGAAACATGTTTAAAATTAAAAGTTATACTCCATGACTTTCAACTGTGATTGTGATGCATACACTTGTTTCAAACATTCAATTCATCCATGTTTTCACAAGCTTTTATTATTTTTGGACATATTTCCTTCATAAACTCTTTTGAAGCATAAACCATAAAACACCAAGGACATGTTTTCAACTTTCACTCTTTTATCATAACTTTTACCAAATAAACCCATGGATTCTCATCCACTTGTGTGATCATTGCTTGCTGAATAGTATTTACCCTTAAGATCACTTAGTTCATCTTAAAACCTTGTTGAAATTTGAACCAGGGTAGACATTAGGATTTCAATCCAAGCATGACAACTTTAGGATAGAATCTCCCCTCAATCCAAACCCTAAGTCCATCATTGCATGATAATACTAGGTTAGATTCCCCATAATATCAACTATAGGATCAACTTTGTATGATACCTTTATGATAAATAAGTCTCCTCATTAGACTTTTATTTTATTTTTTCAAATACATCATTAATACTAAAACATTTTCTCAATAAAATCTCAAAATATTTAACAATAACCAAAACCCTTTCAAAACTTAAAGGTATGAAGGTGATGGGTGTCTCCTTGGATGAGGGTCCACTTAACACCTTCTTTCTAACAAAAACACAAATAAAATCCAAATCATTTTTCCTTAAGGCTTGTTCACTCTAAAACATTTTCAAAAAGGATATGTTAACTCATTTCTACACAAAACAACGATGTGTAGTCTCCAACGGTCGAGTAGCAACATTAACTGTTAGAAAGTGAATTTAACATCATCACAAAAAAAACACAACAAACAAAACATTTTTAAGAAGAAATACAGTGTTCTGATTCCCTTGAGGATACATAGGCATGAAGTTTGAATGCTCACGCGAATGCACTAATAAAAACCTTTTCTTTTTCCCAATGAATTTATGCATACATTTCCCTTTAGCAAGATAAACTTCAGATAAACACACCGATTGAATAGAATAACAAGAGTAGATCTCATGGAGTACCATGAACGTAAGGGGTGTTAATACCTTCCCCTTGTGTAATCAACTCCCTTACCCAAGATTTGGTTGCAAGACCATGTTCTTTTCCCGATACCGAAGGATTTCTCTATATTTTACTTTCCCTATTCTTTGGGATAAATAAAGTTAGGTGGAGACTCTGTTTGTTCCATCCGAAGTTATTTTTTTCGAGTAGCTTCAACCCTTACTTGATTTGACTAGTGGTATCCTGATGCAAGATGAAATCCGACAAAACACTCTCGACGGCATCGCCCAAGGTGAAAAGTCCCGTAGTCTCAAAGAAAGCATCAATCAACTGATGGCAAAGAAAGTGCGTCTTGATGACAAGATTTCTTTGGAAAAATCCCCCGCTCTGAGGACCTAAAATCTTGATTTCCTATTTAGCTTCTAGTGAAATCGTGTAATCTTTTGTGAGACACATAGTTACCATTTTGGTTTCATGCTTGATTACCTTGTTTAATTTCTTTTGTTAATTGTTGGCCCTGACCTTTTTTGTCCTTTTTGTAAGCCCTTCGAACTGACAGTGACGATTTTGGCTTTCTGCCATTTTGGTTACCATATTTATATAATATGCTTTATTTCACTGCAACTTATATCTTGAAGCATATGTTTATATTTTTTCAAAATTTTCCTATTTACTTTAAGGAATCGTTGGTTTAAACCTATATCCTCGATTTCGTAAGTGTTATTTGTGAATATATTTGTAATCTGGAATGGCCCTTTAATTTGGCGACCATTTTCCTAATGTTCGATCTCATCGATCCATAGGTAAAATTAATTTCCATACATATTCGCCTATTAATAATGTCTTAGTTTTCACCTTCTTATTGTATGCTCTGGTGACTCGCTCCTTCTATCGAATGAGCACGTCCAGCGCAGCTAGCCTTTCTTCGTTTGAGTCTACTGTCTCGTCGAACATCAAACTCCAGTATTGGTCCAATGAAAGTTTGTTTTAGTGATGTATTCTTATGGTTTGTAAATATAATTCGACTGGCAAAACAACGTTGTGCCCAAACACTAGACGAAGAAGCGTTGAATTCATCGCCTCCTTAGGGGAAGTTCAGAAAGCCTATAGTATTTGATCTAACATTTTATGCCAATTCTTAGGTTTCCTAGAAACATGTTTCTTAATCAACCCAATTATCAATTTATTAGCAACCTCGACTTATCCATTGGCCTAAGCATAATAAGGTGTTGAGGTTAAAAATTTAAATTTTGTTTCAGATGCAAATTCCTACAACTTTCGACCAATAAACATCGACCCTTGGTCTGTAGTTATAGTCTCAGGAATCCCAAACCTATAAATTATGTGTTTCTGCATGAATTCAATCATTGTGTCTTGATCCATATTAACTAGAGGTATTGGCTTATATCCATTTGGTGAAATAACATATCCCTACTAGGATGAACCTCTGTTGTTTCGACGATGTAGGTCGAATTCCACCTATGATATCCAAAGCCCATCCTCTAAAGGGCCATGGTTTGATAATGGCATACAATTCGCTTGCTGGCACATATTGAATGCATGCATGCATTTGACACTCTTGACAGCCTTTGGCGAAATCTATGCAATCTTTTAGCATGTTTAGACAATATACACCTTGTCTAAATAAAATCCATTTCATCTTATGGCCAGCTTGGTGAGTGCCACAAGCTCCACTGTGAACCTCAGACACTGCCACATATGTTTCAGTTTCCCCAAGGCATTTAAGCAACACACCCTCAAGGGTTTTCTTGAATAATTCATTGCCCATGCAAACATAGCTTGATGCCTGGTACTTTATCTTCCTATCAGTATTTTTGACTAGATTCTCTAGATACCTTATAATTGGCTTTTGCCTGTCTGTATCTAGTAAATTATCAATGGAAAAAATTTCAAATTTTTCGTCAAAATTTACGTCCATATGGTATTCCCCTTAAGCTTTTGCTGTTGAAAATTTCTCGGATGATGTCGAGATAACTTTATCTCTTACTTCAACAAAATCCTCCAGCCTGTTCGTCGATACTTTGTACCAAGAGGCAATTTGAGCTAAATCATTTGTTTCTTGATTCTCTAGCCTAGGCATGTGTGTAATGCTTACCACATCCAAATCATCCAATAAACGGTTCACAAGTGAAAAGTGTTGTACCCCAAAATTTTCCCTCTCATTTATCAAATATTTTCTCACAAAGATCTCTCTTGCTTCAAGACTACACTAGAGTTGATCAACTCAAGACACCTCCTTAAGCACTGGTGACTCAAATTAGGGTTTGAGATTACACAAGAATAATTCAACTTCAAATGCCTCATATTACTTTCATGGATCATTATGGACCCCCAAGATTACTCATGTCAAGTTTCAAGCCTTGGATCACAATTTTGCTCAGTCAATTGAGCAGTTGACCTAGAAATCAGTTGTATTGGGGAAAAAGTCAACTACGGCCAATTTATAGTTAATCTTCATAATTTTTTATCCACATCAACATTATAAACTAATATGTATAATTTGATCAAGTTTGGACCAAATTCCTCAATAAATTTGATCAAATCATCAAAAGGGTAAAATGGTCAAAATTAAGATTTGGACTGAGAAAGGGAAATTTCTAATTTTTGACCTAGCAAATGGTTAATTGGTTTGAGTAATGATCTTAAGAGTTCAATTGAATAATTTTGACATAATGTCATGACCCAAAACATTACTCAAGATCAATTGGATTGATAGTGAATTTTCAATCAACTGATCAAAAGTCAATTGTACACTAAAAAGTCAAACTTTAACTTTTTAGTCAAAATCAAATGTCAAAGATCACAATTCATCAAAACATGTATAATTATGAAACTTATTCATCAAGAAATCAAAAGGTCAATATTTCATTTTGAAAAGTTAAAGTTTTCTAACTTAGAAATTTTTCTAAGTGTTTAAAACTTCATGTTTTTTCACAATTTTGAGCAAATTTTTCACCATTATGCAAAATGATTCAAAAGAAAATTTTAACATGAAAGTTGTAGATCTCCATGATATATATAACATTGGTTTACACAACTTCTTTGAAATTCTTGCAACAGATACTCAATGTCACAGTGAATGTTATGACACCGTATCTGACTTTCTATAAGACAGTAAATAAAAAAAACAGTAAAGAACACAGTCAATTGTTTACCCAGTTCAGTGTGAAACAACACCTACTCTGGGGGCTACCAAGCCAGGGAGGAAATCCACTATAAGAGATATTAATTCAGGAATAAACCAACCAGTTTATCTCCTTCACTTAAGACCTACCCAATGCAACTTCAATCTAAGTTCAACTTAAACCTGAGTTCCTACTCACTCCCCCTCAATCACAGCGGTGATACTAAACAATTGACTAATGAAATTATGAAGACACTCTTCAGAACATACACTTGATTATGCTTCACAGCTTTTAATCAAGCAACACAAACACTTGTGCTTCAAAGCTTTGAGTGATACATAAACCTAACTTGACCTTGCTTCAAAGCTTTAATCAAGTGATACAAACACTCTTGCTTCAAAGCTTTGAGTGATACACAACCCTTACAATCAAAACCTACTCCAAGTCACTTATCACAATGATACTTGCTTGGATTACAGTAGTTAAAACTATACAGCTCCTTGTAGATCTTCTGTCTAAAAGTGCAGATCACCAACAGCCTTCCTGCTGAATATATATGCAGTTGTTCTTCAATTAGGGCTTCCACGAAAATAGCTAGGGTTAATTAGGGTTAACCTTAAGACTTGGTCACAAGACTTTATCAACCAGATTAGGGTTAAGCCAATTTAACCTAAAGTCCACGTGAGATTCTGTTCTGGAATGTATGAACCATATTCCTGAAAAATCTCA
The DNA here is from genome assembly GCA_948472305.1 of Vicia faba. Lineage (NCBI taxonomy): Eukaryota > Viridiplantae > Streptophyta > Magnoliopsida > Fabales > Fabaceae > Vicia > Vicia faba. The sequence continues at coordinate 1,461,810,132 of OX451739.1, read as the reverse complement.
GAATTAACAAAACTGCCTAACTGTTAGATCAGTACAGGATGTCTTAACATTGGTTATGACAACAAGAATCTTGTTTACTGATTTTTGGTAGACTGCAATAAATGTGATCATTGCAAAATGCTCAGATACACACTCATAATGAGCAGCTACTGTATGCCATTCTTTTTCTGCTTAAAGTACCTAATAACCCAGAATGTTATGACATCAGTCATGACATTCACACACCTGGTTTTACCAAAAATACATGCCAATAACTAAACACTTACAAACTCCCCCTTTGGCAAATTTTTGGCTAAAACCCCTAAACAATCAGAGAATAGAGAGCAGCAGAAATAATATGTCTACAGAAAAATTAATGTCTACCAAGTATAATTAACACATAATCTTCTCCCCCTCTTTAGCCATAAATAGGCCAAAGATACATGTACTTTTAGGTTATACAGTCATCCAAAAAGAATAATAAAAACAACAAAAAGTCTGAAATCACTTGCAGCAACAGGTACCAGCAGCAAGCTTGACACTCCATTGATCTTCAAGCACTGTCTTCTTCAGAGGAGGCACTATCTTCAGCATTAAGCTGATCTTCAGCAGCATCCTCTTCCCTTCTTTGTCCTTCAGTCTCCTCCTGTTCTAGTCTAGCAATTAGGTTCTCCAGAGTCCTTTTCCTTGTCTCCAGCTCTTTGCAGGTTTCCTTCAGCACAGCTATAACATCAGATTTCTTGGACTGAGTTTTGACTGTTGATGTCTCAGCTGATGTCATGACAATGTCAGGAACATGAGTTCCCTGAAATAGTTTATAGTGCAACCCAAGAGCAGGGGCTCTTTTGCATACAGTATCTCTTTCCACTAGAATGTCAGGATACTAAGCAAGGACAATACCACATAGGAAGGAGGGAAAGGCGATAGGGCCTTTAACAGCATAGCTTCCAGCATGTTTTAAAGTTTGATCAAAGATATACCTACCATAGTCAAATTCTGTCCTGGTTCAAACAGCATAAATGAATCTTCCCAATCCTGTGGAGATGGTTGATTTATGGTTGGTAGGAACCCAGTTGGCTGCACCAATCTTGTGCAGGATGGCAAATTTCATGCTTAGCTTGCTTGCATTCAGCTTGCCTTTTAAGGGCCAGTTCTTGACTTGATTTGCAGTGATGGTTTGGCATACTTGGTTGTCAGTAACCTCTAGTTCAGGGCAAGCCTCATCTGGTCTTCCAAGGAATTTGTTTATTTCAGAGGGAGAGAAATTTACCTTTCTTCCTCTCACATAGACACACTTAAAGTCAGCTGACCTTCCATCAGCACATCCATCAGATAAATTCACTATGAATTCTTTGACAAGATTTTCATAGCAATTGGTAAACTTTACCACAGTATTCATTAGACCAACAGTTTTGATTAGGTCCATGATCTCCTTACATTCCATGGCACAATTGTTCAGTTCTCTTTCCAAGGCTATTCTTTTCAAGCAAACATACTTTCATCTGTTAGCATTTTCAGGGTGGTGGAAAGAAATGTTGTCAGTGGGGACTTCAGGAACTTTAGCCATTTTGCTTGATGGGAGTTTCCTTCTGAGAGGAATGTCTTCAGCATCAACTTCAAATTCTGATTCCTCATCAGACTCAGAAGGTTCAGGCTCTTTCCTTTTCTTTGCTGTTGTTTGTCTCACAGGCTTTGAGAGACTACCAGCAGGTACTCGGGTTTTCACCTTCCCTTTGGACAATCCAGTCTTCACAGTTTCTACACCAGTCTTGCCTTCAGACCTGGTTTTCTTATGAGCAACATCAGCAGTCTTCTCTTTGGTCAGACATTTTGCAGCATCCTGCTTACCTTTTCTGTTCATCATCCTTCTAGCTATGCTAGGTTTGATATTTGCAATTAGGTCATTGTCAGAGTATTCTTCATCCACATCAATAACCGGGGGTTCAACATCATTCTCTGAAGGGTTCTGGAGATCATCAAGATTTTCAGATGATTTCCGAATGTTGTCATCCGGTGTCTCAACATTCTTAGGGACATCTGGATTCATTTCAACATTTGGACTAGCATATTCTTGATTTAAAGGAACAGAAATGCCAGGTATCGAGTGGTTCTCATTCAGAATTCTTGTAACAAGTCTAGCTATTGCTTGATGAACATAAGCTGAGCCTTCCCTATTTGCTATTTCTGAGGGAACAGAAGATGATGGTTGAGAGGGATTACCAGATGAAGTAGCTTGAGACCTTCCTGCATGCCTTGTTCTCATCTTTTTAACCTTAGAGGGGTTATATGCCAGTTCTCTAAGAGGAGTAATCTCCAGGACTTCAGAATCCATGCAAGTTGTGATTGCCCTAGGTTCTCGATCAGATGATGCGGATGAAACGGTCGTCTTGGAAGAGGATGATGTCATGGATAGTTGAGACATTTTGAGAGTCTTAGAAAACCAGTAACAACGAGAGAGAAATCTTTGATTGAGAGAATGGGGATTGTTGCAGAGCCGAGAGAGGAAGGAGGTAAGTTAGTGTCTATTCAACTTCTTAATAATTTTGAAAGAAATAGGAAAACATATGATTAACCCAATCAAAATAGACTTAACACAAAAATCTCCTTCGTCCCTTGTTTTAAGCAAAATTAATTGCTACATTTCCTCATGTTGGAAAATACCCAACTTGCCCCTCAAATTTTCAAATTGATTTGCATCAAGTGCTTTGGTAAAAATGTCAGCCAATTGTAGTTCAGTGGCAACATGTTCCAGTTTAATCGTCTTCTACTCTACAAGATCTCTGATAAAATGATGTCTAATGTCAATATGCTTGGTCCTGTTATGCTGAATAGGATTCTTTGAAATGTTGATTGTACTCAAATTATCACAGTACAATGTCATAACATCTTGTGTGACATTATACTCAGTAAGCATCTGTTTCATCCAGATCATTTGAGAACAGCTACTACCAACTGCTATATATTCAGTTGCAGCAGTAGAGAGAGACACACAGTTATGTTTCTTGCTGAACCAGGAGACCAAATTATTCCCTAAGAAGAAACATCCTCCAGAGGTGCTCTTTCTATCATCAGCACTTCCAGCCTAATCAGCATCACAGTAACCAGTCATAGTTGGTTCACAACCATGAGAGTACAGCAAGCCATAGTTGTAAGTTCCACTTACATACTTCAAAATTCTCATCACTTGGTTGATATGACTGACTTTGGGATCAGCTTGGTATCTTGCACATACTCCAACTGCAAAAGCAATGTCAGGTCTGTTGGTTGTTAAGTATAGCAGACTTCCTATCATGCTTTTGTACAGGCTTTGGTCCACCTTAACCCCACTTGAATCTTTGGATAGCTTTAAATGAGTAGGTGCAGGAGTCCTTTTGTGACTGGCATTCTCCATACCAAACTTCTTAACAATGTTCTTTGCATACTTGCTTTGAGATAGAAAAATTGAGTCTTCCATCTGTGTGACTTGCAGTCCAAGAAAGTAGGTCAATTCTCCCATGAGGCTCATTTCGAATTCATCCTGCATTTGGTCAGCAAAATGTTTAACCATTTTATCTGACATTCCCCCAAACACTATGTCATCAACATAGATTTGAGCTACCATTATCTTTCCTCCTTCATTTTTGACAAAGAGGGTTTTATCCAAGCCTCCTTTTCTGTATCCTTTGTCAGAGAGAAATTTTGTCAACCTGTCATACCATGCTCTAGGAGCTTGTTTCAGGCCATATAAAGCTTTCCTCAATTTGTAGACATGATCAGGGTAGTTTGGATCCACAAAACCTTTAGGCTGTTCCACATAAACTTCCTCATTTAAGTACCCATTTAGGAAGGCACTTTTTACATCCATCTGAAATAACTTGAACTTCAGGAGACAAGCAATTCCCAATAGGAGTCTGATAGATTCCAATCTGGCTACAGGGGCAAAGGTCTCATCAAAATCAACCCCTTCAACTTGAGTGTATCCTTGAGCAACAAGTCTTGCCTTATTCCTGCTGACAACTCCTTCAGCATCTGATTTGTTCTTGTATATCCATTTTGTGCCAATGATGTTTGTTCCTTCTGGTCTAGGAACTAACTCCCATACTTCATGTTGCTTGAATTGGTTCAATTCATCTTGCATTGCACCAATCCAGTATTCATCAGTTAAATCCTCCTTAACATTTCTTGGTTCAATTTTAGACACAAAGCAAGAGTTTGAGATGATTTCTCTAGATCTTGTAATGACTCCACTGTTAGGATCTCCTATGATGAGTTCTTTAGGATGATCTTTCTGAATTCTGATGGAAGGGTTTTTGCTAGCTTCCTTTGATTCAGAGTCTGCTGCAGTGGTGTTAGGTAGATCATTCTGTTGAGTTAAAGTCTCAAAGAATGTCTCAACATTACAAGGGACATCTGTTTCCTCATGATAATAATCAAATATGACATTTATTGATTCCATCATGACTTTGGTCCTGGAATTGAATACCCTATAAGCTCTGCTGTTGGTGGAGTATCCTAGAAATATTCCTTCATCACTTTTAGGGTCCAGCTTTCTCCTTTGATCACGATCTGCCAGAATATAGCATTTGCTACCAAAAACATGGAAGTACTTTACTGTTGGCTTTCTTCCTTTCCAGAGTTCATAAATGGTGGATGAGGTTCCCTTTCTCAAGGTGACCCTGTTATGGACATAACAGGCTGTATTCATAGCTTCAGCCCAAAAATGAATAGGAAGTCTTTTGGCATGTATCATTGCTCTGGCAGATTCCTGTATGGTCCTGTTTTTCCTTTCTACAACTCCATTTTGTTGAGGAGTTATAGGAGAAGAGGATTCATGATTAATTCCTTCTGAGGAACAGAACTCATTAAACTTACTGTTTTCAAATTCCTTGCCATGATCACTTCTTATTCTGACAATGCACCCTTCTTTTTCTCTTTGAATTCTTTTGCACAGTTCTTTAAAAACTTCAAATACATCAGATTTTTCCCTAATGAAGTTAATCCAAGTGAATCTGGAAAAATCATCCACAACAACATAGGCATATCTTTTTCCACCAAGACTTTCCACCTGCATTGGTCCCATTAGATCCATATGTAGAAGTTCTAGAACCTTAGAGGTGGTCTGATGTCTTGACTTTGGATGTGACATCCTAGTCTGCTTACCAACCTGACATTCACCACATACTCTCCCTTCATCAATTTGCAGTCTTGGAATCCCTCTGACTTCCTCCATGGATATAATCCTTTTCATTCCTCTTAGATGTAGATGGCCAAGTTTTTGGTGCCACAGTTTCACTTCTTTTTCTTCTTTGGAAATAGAACACACAGTAGAGTAATTAGTGTTCTCAGGCTCCCACAAGTAGCAGTTGTCTTTAGATCTGACTCCTTTCATTACAACTTCTTGTTTCTCATTAGTTACAAGACATTCAGATTTTGAGAAGTTGACCTTGAATCCTAGATCGCATAATTGACTGATACTTATGAGATTAGCAGTCAGGCCTTTTACCAGCAATACTTCATTTAGATTTGGAACTCCAGGGCAGTCCAAGTTTCCAACTCCTTTGATTTCTCCTCTAGCACGATCTCCAAAGGTCACATAACTAGTGGTGTGAGGTTTAACATTATTGAGAAGGTTCTTGATTCCAGTCATGTGCTTAGAACATCCACTGTCAAAGTACCAGTCTTCCTTTGCAGAGACTCTAAGGGAAGTGTGAGCTATCAGGGCAGTAGCCTTTTTCTTCCACTGTGGAGTATATGGTACCTTGTTAAACTTAGGTTTGACACCTGGGTTCTGATTAGGATATCCATATAATCTGAAGCAGAATGGCTTTATGTGACCAAACCTCCCACAATGATGACATCTCCATCTTTGATACTTTTTCTTCATATTTCTCTGTTGAGACATCTGAAGCAGAATGGCTTTGAGTGCTATGTTGAGACATCTATTTGACATTTGTTTATCAGGCCTGATCTTCTTGTCTATACCAGATTTCTTTGCTGCCACAAATCCTAGACCAGACTTGTTTCCCACATTTTGTCCAACCTGAAGGATTTCTTCCAATTTGTCAGTTCCATTTGTCAGCATCTTGACAGATTTGGTCATCTGGTCCAGTTTTGAGTTTAGCACTTGAACTTCCCCTTCTAGATGACTTATAGTATCAATGTCTGCCCTTTTCTCAGCCTCCAACTTTAGTATGAGTTTTGTTTGTCTCTCATTTTGCTGACAGACTTCAGCACTTCTGATATATAATTTCTCGTAGGAATCAGCCAGTTCTTCAAATGTCACTTCCTCATCACTAGAGTCACTATCAGAGTTACAAATACTAGTTAGTGCAGTAACTAGTTTGGCAGATTCTTCTTCAGAATTACTTTCTGAATCACAGTCAGACCAAGTAACAGACATTCCTTTCTTTTGTTTCTTAAGAAAGGTAAGACATTCAGCTCGAATGTGCCCATATCCTTCACATCCATGGCATTGAATTCCTCTACTTTGATTTCCCTTCTCTTTAGACTTTGGTCTTCTGATGGAGTCATAAGATCTGTTAATGTCAGAAGGAATGTTCTTGACATTTGACCTTGACTTTGGATCCATTCTCTTGATGAGTTTGTTGAATTGTCTTCCAAGCATGGCTATAGCTTCTGAAATATTTTCTTCTACATCCTCCTTGTTTTCATCTTCAGTGTTAGATACAAGTGCTATGCTCTTGTTTTTCTTGTCGACATTGTCACTGATCCCCATCTCAAAGGTCTGAAGAGACCCAATGAGTTCATCCACCTTCAAATTGCTGATATCCTGGGCTTCCTCTATAGCAGTTACCTTCATTGAAAATCTTTTAGGCAAGGATCTGAGAATCTTTCTCACCAGTTTTTCTTCTGACATCTTTTCTCCCAATGCTCCTGAGGTGTTGGCAATCTCCAAGATGTTCATGTGAAACTCATGAATGGTTTCATCTTCCATCATCCTTAGGTTCTCAAATTTGGTAGTCAGCATTTGAAGCCTTGACATTTTTACTTTGGATGTGCCCTCATGGGTAGTTTTGAGAGTGTCCCAAACTTCCTTGGCCATTTCACATTGATGTACTAGTCTGAATATGTTTTTATCAATTCCATTGAACAAGGCATTTAATGCTTTGGAATTTCCCAGAGCTAACTCATCTTCTTCTTTGCTCCATTCTTCCTCAGGTTTCAGACTGATTGTCCCATCTTTCTCAGTTATGGTGGGATGGTTCCATCCTTTGTCAGCAGCTCTCCAAGCCTTTTTGTCCAGTGATTTTAAGAAGGCAACCATACGAGGTTTCCAGTAGTCATAATTTGATCCATCCAGAATGGGTGGTCTATTTCCAAAAACTCCTTCTTTGTCCATAGCGCCAGAAAGTGATATCCCTAGATCTCACCCAGTAAGACAGGCAGGGTGCCTGCTCTGATGCCAATTGAAATTCTGGCAACAGATACTCAATGTCACAGTGAATGTTATGACACCGTATCTGACTTTCTATAAGACAATAAATAAATAAAAACAGTAAAGAACACAGTCAATTGTTTACCCAGTTCAGTGTGAAACAACACCTACTCTGGAGGCTACCAAGCCAGGGAGGAAATCCACTATAAGAGATATTAATTTAGGAATAAACCAACCAGTTTATCTCCTTCACTTAAGACCTACCCAATGCAACTTCAATCTAAGTTCAACTTAAACCTGAGTTCCTACTCACTCCCCCTCAATCATAGCAGTGATACTAAACAATTGACTAATGAAATTATGAAGACACTCTTCAGAACATACACTTGATTATGCTTCACATCTTTTAATCAATTAACACAAACACTCGTGCTTCAAAGCTTTGAGTGATACATAAACCTAACTTGACCTTGCTTCAAAGCTTTAATCAAGTGACACAAACACTCTTGCTTCAAAGCTTTGAGTGATACACAACCCTTACAATCAAAACCTACTCCAAGTCACTTATCACAATGATACTTGCTTGGATTACAGTAGTTAAAACTATACAGCTCCTTGTAGATCTTCTATCTAAAAGTGCAGATCACCAACAGCCTTCCTGCTGAATATATATGCATTTGTTCTTCAGTTAGGGCTTCCACGAAAATAGCTAGGGTTAATTAGGGTTAACCTCAAGACTTGGTCACAAGACTTTATCAACCAGATTAGGGTTAAGCCAATTTAACCTAAAGTCCACGTGAGATTCTGTTCTGGAATGTATGAACCATATTCCTGAAAAATCTCAGAATTAACAAAACTGCCTAACTGTTAGATCAGTACAGGATGTCTTAACATTGGTTATGACAACAAGAATCCTGTTTACTGATTTTTGGTAGACTGCAATAAATGTGATCATTGCAAAATGCTCAGATACACACTCATAATGAGCAGCTACTGTATGCCATTCTTTTTCTGCTTAAAGTACCTAATAACCCAGAATGTTATGACATCAGTCATGACATTCACACACCTGGTTTTACCAAAAATACATGCCAATAACTAAACACTTACATTCTTCTAAAAGTTCTTGGATCTCAAGTTATTAATTCAAAAAGTCATGGTCTTGAAATTAAACACTTAGTGAAATTTTGCCCTAGTTTAGGCAGGATTTTGACCTAACTTCATAGCACTTTTTCATATAGTTCCAAGGGGAATTTTCAAAAGTGATTCAAAGAGGGGTTGTAGAGCATATTACAAACTTTCCAAAATATCTAGGAACTCCTTGATATCATTCTTGATCAGGTAGAATCCAAGAGAGGAAGTTAGGGTTTTCAAACTTGAATTACAAGTAATTTCTGATGAACACATGAACCAAATCCATACTAGGCTGCATAATGTTTGCTTTGAAGACCTTAAACTTGTTTTTCACTCCATAATTAAATGTTTACACAACTAATAGATCTTTGATCCAAGCAATTGAGCTATTATCCAAGTTGCATTTCCATTAATGGCACAAAGTTAACATTGTCATTCTTGTAAAGCAAGCTTTTTGCATAAAGTCCATTCTTGAGCCTCTAACTTGTTCCCTCTGATCACACTCCATCCACAAAGTTAGAAGCAAGTATGTTTAAAGCATAACCACTCTATCTTAGCAAGTACACAAGGCTTTGAAACATGAATTTCTCAAAAATCACATGTTATGCATAAACTTGTGATTTTGAATTCTAATCAACAACAAGTCTCCAAACTTGTTACTTATAAATAGAGTCATTAGTTGTGAGCTAGGACACGAGCTCACGCACCCTGAAACACTCCCAAACTCCCTCTAAGCCAGAAATTGCACAAAAAAATCCATTGATACACAGTTCTGACCTTAAACTTGTATTTCTCATTTCCCTCGTGCGTTTTCCCTAAAATTCATTCCTAAAGCTTCCTTACATCAAATACAAACCATCCCTGACCCTGTTTCATAACTGTAACTCCATATTTATCAACCTCCATAACCAAAAATACAGCTCTGCAAGTTGACTTCTCCAGACCATTTCAGCCACCCATTGCTCAAGCTAATCATTGCATTATCTTCCTGGGAACTTGAGGAAGCTAACTTGATCATTGCAGCACCTTGAATCAAGTCCATTTGCATTTCACGATTTCCAGTTTTCAGGTATTTTTCTTAAACTTATATCTTCATATTTAGGCACTATTAGGCTTGCATTTGTGAAGATAAAATGTAGTCATCATTACCCTGAAACTATACATGTCCATAGATTTCATTTATTTTGATTGAGCTAGGATAATTTTGAGTTTGAAATTTATGAAATATTTAGGTCAGAATTTGGTACATTTTGAAATTCTCATTCATCTTTGATTTATAGCTTATGATATTTATATGGTTGGATTCGTGTGGAAAATCAGAAGATTATGCTAGAAGATTGTTACCCTTCTTTAATAAAGTTGAATTCCATCACATTCCTAGAGATGAAAATCAGATGGCGGATGCTCTGGAAACTCTGGCTTCTATGTACCAAGTGAATACTTGGAATGATATACCTCGAATTATGTTTCAGCGTCTGGATAGGCCCGCTCATGTGTTTACAATAGAGGAGGTAGCAGATGAAAAACATTGGTATCATGATATCAAGCATTTTCTTCAGACTCAAGAATACCCGATTGGTGCTTCGAAGAAAGATAGAAAGACACTGAGAAGATTGGCTGGCAGTTTCTTCCTCAGTGAAAATGTGTTGTATAAAAGAAATTATGACATGGTCTTTCTCAGATGCGTGAATAGACACGAAGCAGACATGTTGATGCATGAGGTTCATGAAGGTTCATTTGGCACTCATGCCAATGGACATTCTATGGCTAAAAATATGTTAAGGGCAGGTTACTATTGGCTGACAATGGAATCTGATTATTATAAATTTTCAAAGAAGTGTCATAAATGTCAGGTTTATGCAGATAAGGTACATGTGCCTCTGACACTTCTGAATGTGATCTATTCCCCATGGCCTTTCTATATGTGGGGTATTGACATGATTGGGGTGATAGAACCCAAAGCTTCAAATGGACATCGTTTTATCTTGGTAGCAATTGATTACTTCACCAAGTGGGTGGAAGCTGCTTCATATGCCAATGTTACTAAGCAGGTGGTTGTGCGCTTCATCAAGAATAATCTCATATGTCGGTATGGTGTGCCAAGCAGAAATATCACCGACAATGGCTCGAATCTGAACAATAAAATGATGACAGAACTGTGCAAAGAATTCAAGATTGTCCATCATAATTCATCTCCATACAGGCCAAAGATGAATGGGGTTGTTGAAGCTACTAATAAGAATATCAAGAAGATTATCCAGAAAATGGTCGTTACTTATAAAGATTGACATGAAATGCTCCCTTTTGCTCTACATGGATATCGAACATCTATCCCCACTTCAACAGGAGCAACTATATTCTCCCTGGTGTATGGAATGGAAGTTGTACTCCCAGTCGAGGTTGAGATTCCCTCTTTGCGTGTGATAATGGAAACCAAGTTGTTAGAGACTGAATGGGTCCAGAACCAGTTTGACCAATTGAATCTGATAGAATAGAAGAGGATGACAGCTTTATGTCATGGGCAGTTATATCAGAAAAGGATGAAGAAATTTTTTAATAAGAAGGTCAAACCTCGTAAATTCAGAGAAGGCGGCCCCGTGCTCAGGAAGATCGTGTCTTATAACACTGATTCTAGGGGCAAGTGGACTCTCAACTTTGAAGGCCCATCCATATGTTGTCAAGAAAGCCTTCTCTAGCGGTGCATTAATTCTTGAAACTATGGATGGCGAGGAGTTCCCACATCCCATGAATGTTGATGCAGTCAATAAATACTTCACCTAAAGAAATAAAAGAACAGCTCGCTATTTTGAAAACCCGAAAGGGCGGCTTAGGATAAAAAAAAGCGTCTCAGTAGGCCGAAAACCTGAAAGGGTGGTCTAGGCAAAAATTAGAGACATAAACATAATAAATTTCCGCTAAGCTGAAAACCTGCAACGGCATTTTAGGCAAAAGTTAGGGACTTTCTTGGCAAGTAACTACATCAGACAAGACTTGATCGTTGGAGCAACAATCTTCTCGGATTCTCATCACACTTCAACAGAAGTTATTGCTCAGGATCTCAAAAGTTGTTAGAGGGGGTAGTGGTCATTGTATCTCAATGTATCTTTTCCATTATATATTACCATTTTCCGAACTTTGTAATTATCCATGGAGTCTCGCCATTCGCAGACTACCATTCTATTAATGAAATTTGAGCTTTTACCCAATTCTTTGTATTTCTTATTTTATTTAGCTTGTAAAGACTCCATTTATTATTGTTAATAACTTTCAAAGCAAAAATATTAAATAAAAAAATCGATTTTTCAAAAAGAATTTACAATTCGCTTTTACGTTGGAATCTGTGATGAAATAATGGCAACAAAATGGTGATCCCAGGAACGGACAAACTCCAGTTTATTTTAAGAAGTTTTTGTTCCCCTCGGGAAGGTTTACTCAGGATGATTCGTCGTATTGGGTTCGTGACTCCAGTATCCTCGGTCAAGTTTGGATTCATTTCTCTTCTTTTCTGAACTTTCATGATGAGAAGTCTCAATCCGATATTTCTCCAGTGAAGTTTTCGTTTGGTCTAATGGAAGTTCTTTTTCCCGAGAAGTTGGTACCATAATAACTCTTGAAGAGCGCAAGTCCCTGGTTTCGCTAGTGAAGAACATATTATGGTTTTCCCTTTGAAGATGTGGTGTTAATCTCCCCGATGAAGTAGGCCTGAATTCCCCAGTGAATGTTTCGATGATTTGGTCTCCATTTGCTTTACTTGAGACTAGTTTTGCAATCCCCAGTAGAAGTGTTACTTTTGAAAACGATTGCTTCTATGGTGAAGCCTAGAGAAAGATGTTCTATCCCTGTATCTGTACCATTTTATCACTTTGTTTTGTTTACTTCCAGATTATGTTTCTCCCTAGTAAAGCTAAAGCAGGCAGTAGGTTTTGTTTCCTCAGTTGGCATTTAGTTTTTCTTAGAATGATAATTTCCGGATGTGGTTTAGCCGAGTGTTGTTTGTGCCAGAGTTGGTTTTTCTTGGTTACTTCCAAGGTTGCGTATCTGTTTTGTCAGCATACGCATGATAACACTCATACATTCAGACATACATCATTGCATAGCTAAAATTGGCAAATCATTGTTCATTGACATTTTTCTATATTTTTGTTGACATATCACCGAATTTTGCAGAGTTACGTTGTCCTCTCTTCCAGAGAGTGGTGGCCCTAAGCAGAAAGCATATATTCTTTCAATTTCCCCACTGAGTTATCCCTCATGGAATATTTTTGCTTTAGCCTTCCTATACAGCTCCTTGTTTGGATGGATTTGGGTTTTCCCTCTTGAGTTTATTTCTCAAAGGATGTATTTTGGTTGATTGTTCCATTCCAGTTTAGTTCTGGTTTGAATCTATGGTTCCACAACAATATTATTTACTTTGGATTTCTGAAAGCTTCGAGTTTTGGTTTGTGCATTTTTTTGCACAAGAAGACTTTGTCTCCTCAGCAGGAATATCATGGAATTTCCCCAGAAAGTGATATTTCTTTCCCCATGAAGCCATATTTCTATCCTCAGAAAGTCATTTCTTTTTACAATCCTCCATGACAACAAGTAGCAGGTCTCTTTATTCTAGAAACTTGTGCTTCCCTGTAAAAGTCGACGTAACCTTTTTGCTATCTCCTCGATGAGTGGACAGTTTACAGTCCATCGTCAGTTTACGCTAGTGGAGGGAAAGACTTTTAAATATGCAGAAACAGCTCGTTGTGAAATATTTGCAAGTGGAAGTCTCTTTATTTGAGACAGCCTACATCCTACCCTTTCCAGGAAAATTGCCTTGGTTAAAGAAGAACTTGAGACCCGTTATAGGCGCAATGCTAGAATTCTAGGGAAACTTGTTATCTTTTTGCTACCCTCAGTGAACGTTGGTAGTTCATCGTCAGTGAGCGGCGATGCTATGATATATTTTCTTTCTACCTTCAGTGAAAGTTGGTAGGTCATTGGCAGTGAACATCGATGATTATTATCTTTTTGCTACCATCAGTGAACGTTGGTAGTTCATCATCAATGAACGGCGATACTATGATATATTTTCTCTCTACCTTCAGTGAAAGTTTATAGGTCATTGGCAGTGAACATCGATGATTATTATCTTTTTTCTACCCTCGGTGAATGTTGGTAGTTCATCGTCAGTGAACGGCGGTGCTATGATATATTTTCTCTCTACCTTCAGTGAAAGTTGGTAGATCACCATCAGTGAAAGTTGGTGATTGTTATCTTTTTACTACCCTCAATGAACGTTGGTAGTTCATTGTCAGTGAACGGAGGTGTTATGATATATTCTCTTTCTACCATCAATGAAAGTTGGTAGGTCATTGGCAGTGAACGTCGATGATTATTATCTTTTTGCTACCCTCAGTGAACATTGGTAGTTCATCGTTAGTGAACGACGGTGCAATGATATATTTTCTCTCTACCTTCAGTGAAAGTTGGCAGATCACCATCAGTGAAAGTTGGTGATTGTTATCTTTTTTCTACCCTCAGTGAATGTTGGTAGGTCATTGGCAGTGAACATCGATGATTATTATCTTTTTTCTACCCTTAGTGAACGTTGGCAGTTCATCATCAGTGAACGGAGGTGCTATGATATATTTTCTCTCTACCTTCAGTGAAAGTTGGTAGATCACCATCAGTGAAATTTGGTGTTTGTTATATTTTTACTACCCTCAGTGAATGTTGGTAGTTCATTGTCAGTGAACGATGATGCTATGATATTTCTTTTCCTTCTACCTTCAATGAACGTTGGTAGCTCACCGTTAGTGAACTTCGGTGTTGTTTTTTCTTTTTTCTCTATCTTCTGTGAAATTTGGTAGGTCATCGGCAGTGAACGCCGATGATTCTTTCTCCCTGCCTTCAGTAAATGTTGGTAGCTTCGCCTTCAGTGGAAGTCGGTGTATCCTTTGACCATTTTACCATCCTCTCTGATTCGGGTCTTTTCGATCCACCAGTGATTTATTTTCCTGGTTGGGTTATTCTCTTGTTTCTTTATTTTTTTATTACATCCTCAGTGGCGTGTTGCGTATCTTTGGTCTTGTACATATGCATTCATGTCCATAAGCATTGCATGGCATCTTAGGCCCAAAAATAGGGTTTGTTTTATATTTAAGTATCTTCTATCACGTCGACACGAAGATTTTTAACCTTCGTATCTCCGAATTAAAGAAACTTAAATAAGGGCAGCTGTTGTACCCCAATTTTTGCCGCTAAGATCCCTTCACCATACCATATTGATTCAATCACAACAAGATCACATTAGGGCTTTTGGTTCTCCTTCCTATCTTTAGCTTTGCTCTTTGAGGAATCACCAAGCACCTTGACTTGTTTTTCTTTTGTAATCATTCATGTTTTTGTTTTGATTTTCCTTTTAATTAATAAAATGCAATGTTGGTTTGTCTTACTTGTCAACAATGCAGGTAAAGGAAATGGGGCTTAGCAAGTTGATCCATGGGTTCATGAGTTTATTTCCATGACCTAGTCAATGAAGCTTGAGAAGTTCAAACCTCACAATGGAAGTTGTTTTGTAAGGGATGGCATGGCAAGGTTATTTTGGTTCACTACATTTCCAAATTATCAAGGTTGATTCAAAAGTACAAGGGGTTGATTGAAGGAGTTGTCATGCTTGGACAAGGTCTTGTTCCCATTGGTCACAAGTGCATAATTCTCTTAATTCTCAAGATATAGAAGTGGTTTTGGTTGCTATGAGTTCTCATTATCATCCTCAACAACTTATATTTACAAAGCCTTTGTTTTGGTACAAGAAGTTTGTTCAAAATTGTCAAAGTTCCTCAAGGCATGTTTTCTTGATCTAGGAGTTAGGGTTTTGAACTTCAAAGAAGCATATCTTGCTCATATTTTTGTATTTTTGAGTGATTCCAAAGGCATCCTTCTCTTCAAAGGGTTACCAACAAATCCCTTCAAAAGTTCCAAGTAGTTTTCATGTAGAAGAAACTTGATGAAGAAGAAAGATTACAAGTCCTCCAAATGAACCCCCAATTTTCCATGTGTGACTTCTAATGATCATAACTTGGTCAATTTTTATCACCTTGAGTCCATTCCTTTTCCATAATGATCTTGACTATGTGAACTTTATGCCTTATTTTATGTGCAAAGTGAGAAGATGTATGGAAATTGCCTTAAGGATACAAAAGATTATAGTTCATTTCATGATTTTTTGCCCACTTCAACAATTCATAACTCTCTCAATTTTTGGAGATTTTGAATGGTTCAAGTTCCAAAATGTCATTCAACAGATCTACTTCATGCCATATTTTTTGGTCACGAGAAAATTCCAAGTAGAAGGCTATGTTTGGATACAAGACATTATAGGTCACTTTTGAAGAAGAATTTGAAATATTTCTAAGTATGGAAAGTCAACCCTTTTTCCTCAACTTTGACTCAACATAACTTTCAGCTCAAGCATCCCTTTGATTCCATTATTTTTCCATTGCAAGGATTGAAACCTCGTCTTTCTAAAGCATCAAGAATCATACCTTAAGACCCCTTGAGCTTAGAATGCCATTGGATTGAACTTGGTAACTTGAAACTGAAGTTTTCCCATAAATCATAATTTGAAGTCTTTGTTTTGGCCTCTAATCACAAGTTTTCCATGCATTTATGCCTGTAAACATGTTTAATGAAGTTCTGGAATTTATTAGCACAACAAAACGCGCGTTTTGGATGAGTTTTGATCAAATTGGAAGTCACACTTTTCTTGTTTGCAACTTCACGTGATTTCCCTCCAAACTTCATCATTTCACACGCTTGTACATTCCATTTGATTCCCTATAAATAGAGGGTCATACCCCATTCATTTCATCAAGCTTAGATAGCCAGAATCACCCTGCCAAACTTGTTCCCTAACTCAGAATTCAGCAACTTCGAAATCCATTCTCAAGCCTTTTTCAATCCAATTTTTTTATCAATTCACCTTCCTTGGTCTTCCTTGAAACTAACCATATAATTACATTCAAGAATCGTTCTCTATATTGCTCCATAGAAGTCCAGTTTTAGAGTTATGCAACTCAACTTCAATAGGTAGGTTCCTTCATCAATTCTTCAAAACTTTGATATCATTGTGATGCTCTCATTGCCCTGGTTCTAGTTGCAACACTTACTTCTTACTGGAAACACGTTTTGACTATGAATTTTCAAATCCTTTTTCAAAACTTTCTTTCCAAATTGCTTGAGCTACAGTGTATATAAATTTAGCGCGAGGGTGTGGTTGTCGTCGTCTTGAAGAGAAGAAGCGAATGACATAGGTCTGAGCTTCTGATTTTACGGTTTGTGAGACCTGCAATTCATGTTGGCTGGAGGTTGAAGATGACCAACGTGTCATCTTTCAACCAATGATGGCACGCCACTTGTTATTTTTGAGTTCTGATTCAATAATTGATTCAGTTCTTTATTCACTAATGACCATGATATGCACAGCGTGCTAGATCCGTTAGATTTGATTAATAACGCGTTTTAACTCTCATCTAATGGTCCACATATTTTTTACTTTTATTTTCTTTTCTGATTTTTTATATTTAATTGTTTTAAACTTCAAAAAATCATAGAAAATTCATTTTTAGTCCAAAAAATCTGAAACAATTATGAAATATATTTTTGATTATTCTCTTTCTAATTTTTATTTTTTCAAAATTTAATTTTGTGTTTTGGTATTTTTTTGTAAATTTACACTTTATTGGAATTGTTTTAAATGTTTAAAAATACTTTTATGCATTTTTAAATTCTGAAAAAATTATGGTATGATCCAATGATATTGTGACAAATATTGGTAGCCTTATTTTACCCCTTTCTTTTAATTTTAAAAATAGTTTCTGACTTTAAAAAAAATTTCAAAAAATTAATAAAATTATTTTAGTTCATTTTTTATTTTTCTATGGTCTTAATTTTATTTCTTGATTAATTTGGACATAGTTGATATTTTTCTCTTTTATTTCCATTTTTAAACATTATTTTTAAAACTTTTTGTATACAATAAAATGTAATATTATTTTGTGATTATTTTCTGGCTGATCTTGGATTAAATTTTTGATAATGAACTTTATTAACATCATTGGATCCATGGTGTTGAGTCTAACTCCGCAAAAATTGAAGAATGATTTTAATAATAATTTGATTAAATTTAATCCAAAAGTGGTTTGTATATTTGCTCTCATCCCTCTTCATCTCATCCCCTTCTTATTGCACTAAATATTGTTAGAGCATGATTGCTATATCATGTCTCAAAATAAATGATGCATAGATTGCTATTGACCGGCCTCAAAATAGGTGTGACTTCTATATAAGTCCACTTATGATTGCTTAACATAGCGCTAAATTTTGTCTCGATTCGAATAAATGATCATTTGTGGCCCAAACTTATGTTTGCAAGCCCAAGTATGTTAATTTGATCTCTTTGATCCAATAACCTTGAGATTCATTGTGAGGAGGCTTTGGTTCTACCAATCCTCTAATGGATCTACAATACCTTTGTTCAACGCAGATCACTTAAACATTGTTGATCATTAAATGATACTCGTAAGGATTCCAAATGGATGATATACTTGACAAAAAGCAAATGCAACTTATTGTGTGGAGGCTTTGGTTCTACCAATCCTCTAATGAGTTCCAAATACAAGTTTCAAGATGATCATCAAACTAACCACTAATCACTAATAATTGACTTTATTTTGTGTTTTTATTTTATGTTCTTTACTTTATGCACCATTTACTTTTAGCATTTACATTTCATACTATTTTCCATTTTTGCTCACTTGAGCCCCTTTATATTCTTGTAATTTTTTTTTATTTTTGCTCACTTGAGCTTTTCTTTTATTTTAAAGACACCTAATAATCAACATAAACCTTAAAAATCTTTAATGATACTTGGACTATTTGGTTACTATCCTTGGCATTATGGAGCATTGGACTTTTTGGACTTAGGATTAGAAACTTTGGCCTATGATTGGAGACCTTGTGATCTTATCTGATTATTTTGTCTGGAGCTCTTGAGGTTTACCTCAAGACATTGGGTTGTTTGTTTATTTTGTGTGCAGGTTATTGTGATTACACCTTTTGTTTGTAATCTAGAATCCACCCGTATACAGCTGTTACTCTGCCCAATTTTTATGAAGACTAAATACACTTGAAGTTTGGTTCTCTCAAGAGGTCTAGTAGTTTTGCTTGTTTGGTTTCAATCCAAAGAATGGGAATTCTATCTTGGCTCATAGTGTCAAGTATTGGCTTCTTGTTGGTTAGATGGTTCTTATCCCTAGCTTTTACCTTATGCTTTAGGATAGCCTCTTTTTCTCCTCTCATCTTCTTTAATTTCAAAAATCTTCTCCCTCCTTTTGAAAATTCTTCTTGTTTTAAACTTGAATTACTTTTATAATAAACTTGGACTTAGGTCCATGCATTTTCAAACATTTTCATAAATTAACTCCAATAAAATTAACAATACTTTGACATTTTTGTGAGAAGACTAAAAGTCAATCAATCTCATTTCAAATCATCTTTCCACTTTGGCTTTTATCTTTAAACTTTTCTCAAAAGATTGAACTCTTGTCAATCCTTGTATTGATGCAAACAACTAAACTTCTACAATATGTAGTAAAGGGAGATATTTTCCACTTGGGTGTTGAGTGAGGCATTGTTGATTTTAAAATCCAAGCCATATCCTCCACTTTGATATGATACAAATTCTCCTTTCTCATGATTATGGGTAGTAGGTATGTTTTCCACACGGACAATGACGATGATGTTTTATCTCATAAAATTGACCAACACATTTGTGTTTTAAAATTTTTAAAAGAGGAACTACGTGTACCCTGATCCCCTATTGCACGAAAAGGTGGTACGTAGGCACTAAAGGTTCACAACCACGGCGGGTGAAAAAATAATAAATATATTTCTTTTCTCACCTCCACCATCTATTTTATACAACATATTTCATAGCCAAAATATACAGATTTTTCAAAGAGGTTCCTGCGGAGTACCATAGATGTTTAGGGTGCTAATACCTTCCCTTTGCATAACCAACCCCCTTACCTTGAATCTTTCGCCCTCTTTTTGGGTTATTCTCTCTTTTTCCATTCCCTTGGAAACAATAAAGCGCGGTGATGATTTTTATTTTGATTTGAATAAGTCTAGTCAATCCAATGGGTTAGTCTTGAACATTTCTACCGCTACAGTGGGAAGATTCAAAAAGACACATCCTCTGCTGCTGTAAGAAAACAATTTATTGGGAAGAAAGAAGTTGGTGTTGTGTATCCTCATAGGAATCAAGAAAGAACTGAACGTCGTCCTATGGTAGGGGCTGTCATGATCCCTAAGCCTGCACCTACTCAACAAAGGAACGATCAGCCTAGAACAGAAAGACCAGTAAGACAATTTACCCAGATTAATATGACATTATCTCAAGTACTGCCACATTTGTTGAGATCTAATCTGGTAAATTTGAAAGAAGCTCCAAAGAATCCTAACACAACCTCTACTCACTACCATCCTAATGCTCGTTGTGCTTACCATTCAGAAAGTCCAGGCCATGATACCCATAACTGTTGGGCTTTGAAAAACAAGGTGCAAGACCTTCTTGAAGCCAAAGAAATTGAATTCGATGCTCCTGAGATCCCAAATGTTATCACCGCTCATATGCCCAAGCACGGTCATGGTGTTAACATTGTCGAAGATGATATGTTTGTTACTGATGTTGATGAACTTGTTACCCCTCTCCTGACTATCAAGAAGAACCTATTGAGGGTCGGTTTATTTCCGGGTTGTGACGAAAGCTGCCACCTCTGTTTATCCCTACCAACTGGCTGTCATTTATTGAAAGCAGATGTTAAACGCCTAATGGATGACAAAGAGAATTTGTTTGAAAAGACTCTCGTTCTGACCATTTCTTACAAAGATGTTTCAATAGTAACCATTTCCGCCAATCCTTCCAGGGTCTCCACCAAAAGGCCCGTTAGGATTACATCAGTTTCCAAAGTAGCTCCACTGATAATTATTATGCCTGGACCAATCCCGTACTCATCAGATAAAATTGTCCCATGGAATTATGGGGGCAATGTTTACTATCATGGCATCAAGCATGATTGGCCAGTTGTTGAAGACTCAATTTCTGAGAAGGCTAACCCCGACATCAGCAACATTGTGGGAACCAGCAAGATAACCCGAAGTGGCAGAGTATTTTCTTTAGAGATTGCTCCTCTGAAGACTGTTACCGGTCTTGTGATCATCCCTGTTTCTGTTCCTGTTGACACTACTACTACTACAATCCCTTTGGATACCCCTACTGACACTCCTACTACCGAGTCGACCGAGACTCGGGGAAAAGGAATTCTATTTGAGTCTGTCCAGATGAAGGCGCAAACAGTATCTATCCCTGAGGCCTCCCAAAAGGAGATGGAAGAAATTCTGAAAATTATAAAGAGAAGCGACTACAACATAGTCAAACAGCTAGGACAAACTCCGTCAAAGATTTCCATGCTGGCTTTATTGTTGTGCTCCGAGGCTCATGCGAAAGCCTTGGTGAAATTTCTTAAAATTTCCCATGTACCACAAGAAACCTATGTTGATCAGTTCCAAGACTGTGTGGCTAGTTTAACTGCTGACAATGGTTTAGGCTTTTATGATGCTGACTTGACACCTAGAGGGAGGAAGCACAACGAGGCATTGCATGTCTCTATCGAATGCAGAGGCACAACTTTAGCCCATGTCTTGGTTGATACCGGTTCATCTTTGAATGTGTTGCCTAAGAAAGCTCTTGATAGACTCTACTGTGAAGGTTTGACCTTAAAACCCAGCAATATAGTAGTAAGGGCCTTCGACGGTTCAAAGAGAATGGTGCATGGGGAGGTGGACATCCCTATAAAAGTTAGAATTCAAACCTTTGATTCAATTTTTTACGTGATGGACATTCTCCCTTCCTATTCCTACTTATTGGGCCGACCATGGATTCACAAAGCTTGTACCGTTACCTTTACATTACATCAAATGCTGAAGTATCCAACCAAGGGGAAAATCATTATTGTCCATGGAGAAGAGGAATATATGGTCAGTCACTTGAACTCCTTCAGATACGTGGAATTGGATGGTGAATTCATTGAAACTCCATTTCAACACTTTGAGGAAGTCCCAGAAACCATGGCAGTAACCAAAACTGTTTCCGAAGTCCCAAATATTACAAGACCTCCGCTAATAATGTCTTCTCTGAAATATGCTAAGGCAGTGATCGAAGAAGGTGGGTGTACTATTTGGGCCCAACTCCCGGATATCCCATACAAGTCTGACAAGTTTGGTTTGGGTTTCACTTCAGGAGCCCAGAAAGATGTACGCCATGCTCGTGCCAGGGGACCACCCTTGAAGATCAGCAACCACGGAGTCAACGCAATGAAGGATGAGGAGGACAGCTACGACCTGGAGGAATGGATTTTCCCAACTGTCAATGGAGGACTCAGAAACTGGGAAGCTAAATATTTTGTCCCAATTACTTTTATCCAACCGTAATTGTCTTTAAATTTTGTCGGACCTGTAATAATTAAACAATTCAGACTTTTAAACCCTTTTGTCTTACCCGAGGCACAACGGTCCATTTGTAAGGGTTGTTACCTCATTTTCATATGTCATCAATGAATCATGGATGTTTTTGCATACAAACTTTGTGTTCTTTGTCTTTCTTTTCTACATTTTTATTTCTTTCAAAGATAGCTATACTCTTACACACACTCACATTTAAAATGCATATCTACATCCATTCGGGATCCCATGGGTAACGATTCTGCTATGGCTTTCTGTGACTCTGAAAATCTAATCTACCAAGCCGAAGAAGAAGGTGAGGAAGATTATGAAGTACCAGGGGAACTTTCTAGGTTATTACAACAAGAAGAGAGGACCATACAGCCCCACGAAGAACCAATGGACATAGTTAACCTAGGTACCGAAGAGGACAAGAAAGAAGTCAAGGTGGGTGCCAATTTGGAACCCAGTGTCAAGAAGCGTCTGACTCAGTTGCAACATGATTATGTTGAGGTCTTTTCCTAGTCATATAAAGACATGCCAGGACTTGATGCTGATATCGTGGTACATCGTCTACCAACAAAAGAAGACTGCCCTCCGGTAAAACAAAAGGTCTGTCGCATGCGACCAGACATGTTAGAAAATATTAAGGCTGAAGTCATGAAACAATTCAACACCAGATTCTTGGCTATCACCTCCTATCCGTAATGGGTTGCCAATGTTGTTCCCGTTCCTAAAAAGGACGACAAAGTGTGAATGTGCATGGACTACAGAGATTTGAATAGGGCAAGCCCTAAGGATGATTTCCCACTTCCCCACATCGATATTTTGGTTGAAAATACAGCACATCATAAAGTGTTTTCCTTCATGGATGGTTTATCAGGTTACAATCAAATTAAAATGGCGCCTGAGGACATGGAGAAAACAACCTTTGTCACACGATGGGGCACTTTCTGTTACAAGGTTATGCCATTCGGGTTGAAGAATGTTGGGGCAACCTATCAGCGTGCCATGGTAGCTCTATTTCACGACATGAGACATCACGAAATAGAGGTCTATGTGGACGACATGATAGCTAGATCTCAAACTGAAGAGGAACATCTTGACCACTTACAGAAACTCTTTGAGAGACTAAAGAAATACAAGCTGAGGTTGAACATGAATAAATGCACATTTGGGGTGAGGTCCGGTAAACTCCTAGGCTTTGTCGTCAGCGATAAAGGTATCGAAGTGGACCCTGCCAAGGTGAAAGCGATACAAGAAATGCCTGCATTACACACTGAGACAGAAGTCAGAGGATTCTTGGGACGGATAAACTATATTTCCATATTCATTTCTCACCTAATAGCTACTTGTGAACCAATCTTCAAATTATTGAAGAAAGATCAAGTAGTCAAATGGAATGATGAATGCCAAACTGCCTTCGACAAGGTCAAAGAGTACCTGCAAGAGCCTCCTGTTTTAATGTAGCTAGTGGAGGGAAGACCCTTGATCATGTATCTAACTGTTTTGGGAAATTCAATGGGGTGTGTGATGGGGCAGCATGACAAGTATGGTTGAAAAGAGCATGTTATTTATTACCTGAGAAAAAAGTTTACCGACTGTGAAACAAGATATTCACTACTCGAGAAAACTTTTTGTGCTTTGGCATGGGCTGCTCGTCGGCTAAGACAGTATATGCTGACCCATACTACCTTATTGATATCCAAGATGGATCCAATAAAATACATATTCGAGAAGCCTGCCCTCTCTGGGAGAATAGCAAGATGGGAGATGATCCGGACGGAATATGACATTCAGTATACTACCCAGAAAGAAATAAAGGGCAGTGTACTAGCCTATCACCTTTCTCATCAAGCTGTGAATGACTACCAGTCCATGAAGTTCGAATTCCCAGATGAAGACATCATGATGGTAACCAACTATGAAGAATTCAGACCATATGACGGACCCGAGCAAGGATCCCGATGGACCCTGGTTTTTGATGGGGCATCCAACGTACTCGGCAATGGCATAGGTGTTATACTCATATCCCCTGAAGGATGTCACACTCCCTTTACTGCAAGACTCTGCTTCAACTGTATAAATAACATGGCAGAATACGAAGCATGTATTTTTTGCCTCAAAGTTGCCATACATTTGGGGATCAAGTCCTTAAGTGTATTTGGAGATTCAGCCTTGGTCATCAGTCAGATCAAAGGAGAATGGGACACTAAAAATTCTAAACTTATCCCCTACAAAGAACATGTGTGGACATTAATCCCACATTTCGAGAAGATTACCTTCGAGCATTTCCCGCGAAAAGAAAATCAACTAGAGGATGCGCTAGCCACAATGTCATCCATGTTTAAACTTAAATGCGATAACGAGACTCCCCAGATCACCATTGAACGAATGGATGAACCATCTCACTATCACGAGATCAATACTGAAGAAGTAATGGACCGGCCTTAGTTCCACGAAGTCAAGAGGTATCTCGAGGCTCAAGAGTATCCTGAAGGAGCTTTAGTCAATGATAAGAAGTTCATAAGGAGATTCTCTGCTAAGTTCTTCCTTAGTAATGGCATTCTCTACAAGCGCAACCATGACTCTGTTTTGCTTCGTTGCATAGACAAGGTTGAGGCAGAAAATATCATGGTTGACCTACATGAAGCCACTTTTGGAACCCATTCCAGTGGGCATACGATGGCAAAGGAGATCCTACGGGAAGGTTATTACTGGTCTACCATGGAAGCAAACTGTTGTCAGCACTTTCGAACTTGTCATAAGTGTCAGATCTATGCTGACAAAGTGCATGTACCTCTAGTTCCTCTGAATGTCCTGACTGCTCCCTGGCCATTCGCGATGTGGGGCATTGATATGATTGAAGAAATCAAGCCCACGGCCTCTAATGGACACCGCTTCATCTTGGTGGCCATTGACTATTTCACAAAGTGGGTTGAGAAAACTTCTTTCGCTTCCGTCACCAAAAATATCATTTCCCGGTTCATCAAACAGAATATCATTTGTCGGTACGGTATCCCAGAGAGAATCATCACAGACAATGGTACAAATATCAACAATACTATGATCATTGCACTATGCGTACAATTCAAGATCTAGCACCATAATTCTTCTCTTTACCGGCCAAAGATGAATGGCGTTGTCGAAGCTGCAAATAAGAACATCAAAAAAATCATACAGAAAATGACAGTAACCTACAAGGACTGGCATGAGATGCTACCATTCTCTCTCCATGGTTACCGTACCACGGCGCGCACATCAACCGGGGCAACACCTTACTCTCTGGTATACGGCATGGAGGTTGTCTGGCCTATTGAGGTCCAGATCCCTTCGCTGAGAATCATGAAGGATGCAGGGTTGAATGAAGATGATTGGATCCAAACTCGACTTGATCAACTGAATTTGATTAATGAGAAAAGGCTTATTGTTGTCTGTCGAGGTCAAATGTATTAAAAACGGATGATCAAGGATTTCAACAAAAAGGTCAGACGCCAAGTGTATCAAGTCGGGGATTTGGTGATCAAGCGCATCATACTGCCGCAGGGTGATCCTAGGGGAAAATAGAATCCTACATACGAAGGACCGTTTGTGATCAAAAGCATATTCTCTGGTGGAGCAATGATCTTAACCACTATGGATGGTGACGACCTGCCGCACCTTGTAAATGCAGACATAGTCAAAAGATACTACACATAAGATACCTGCTAGGTTGACACACCTAGCGAAAACAAGGGCATCCCGACGAACAAAAAATGTTCGGGCAAAAATTAGGGATAAAATAAAAAAATTTGTACACCCGGCAAGTTGAAAACCCGAAAGGGTGACTTGGGCAAAAAAGGGTATCCCGGTGGACTGAGAACCCAAAAGGGCGGTCCAGGAAAAAGTTAGGGATTTAAAGTGTATGACTATGTCCCGTTGGATCACCTTACAGACAACCTTTATCTTTGACTGACAAATTCAATGGTTCTGATCTATCTAATCAACTTCCGACAAGGCAGCAAGTGGACGAGACGCTCAGAGACACAAAGGTTGTAGCGGAATGGGAACCCCATGGGATTATTGCACATAGATATCTTTTCTTTGTATCAAAATTTCATTTTACGACGACATTCCCTTACTAGAATGTTCGTCTCATTGTAAAAAAATAGTTATTCAAGTTAATACAAAAATACCCCTTTGAAAGTGCAAAACTATCTATTTTTTCTTTATTCCTGTGTTTTGTTTGCAAAAACGTCCAATGATTTATTTTTGAACATATGCATTTGAACGTAACTACTATTTACAAATGAACAAAAAGGAACAAAAAATAGAAAGACAATCACTAATGGCTTTAAGAAATAGGATAATATCTTTAAACTATTCCATAAAATCCCCCACAGTGTGCACCTTAATCCCCAGCGGAACAAAACTTCCAGTTATCACTCCCCGGTAGAAGTCGCAAAATTTCTCAAGATTCCCCAACAGGATTTCACAAGCAATACACGGCGTTTCCCTTACAACAGAGTTTATTTCTCTACCAAATAGAAGCTCATCAACTCATCAGCACTTCAAAGCATGAAGACTTACACTCCATGTCCCCAACAGCAGTCAGGGATTTATTTTTCCTAATCCAACAGTATTACAGCAGCATAGCTTACATGCCCATACATCACATCCATACGTCATGACATTGACAACGCGAAAGCATACAACATAATCTCATTCATTTTATTGAGAACATCATTATACAATGCATTTCATACATCATGACATTGCATACAACTAATATTTCATCTCTTCAAGAAAGATCACCCAGCCAATGGCTATCATCAACAATTTACAAAAAGGTCATAGATTGATACCTGAAACAAGTCGGGACAATTATCTACACGACCAGCTGAACATTCAGATACAGTTCAGATACGCTACAGACACGGATGTCATCCTGATACTCGTTCAGATTCAGCTTTCAGATACATTTTAGATACGCTCCAGTACGGATGCCATCCTGATACTCATTCAGATTCAGTTTTCAGATACAGTTCAGATACGCTATAGACACGGACGCTATTCTGATACTCATTCAGATTCAGCTTTCAGATACATTGCAGATATGATCCAGATTCGGATGTCATTTTGTTACTCATTCAAATTCAACTTTCATAAACGAGTCAAATACAATCTGTTTATGGATATTATTATGGTACTCAACCCCACACATCCAGTACTTCAGTATAAATCAAACAAAGATTTATTCTGACACTTCTTCCCTTCCCATCAACAATCATTTTTGGATGACATCTGTAAGCACATCTCCAATAAATTTCCATCATATCTCCAAATGGCATCTTTTAAGCTCATTCCCTACACCATCAACCATCACGTCCTCGAGTGCAAATTTATGGGCACTCTAGTGTCCAATCATCTTCCACCTTCAAGACACGAATGGCAAATCCGCCAATCTAACTCTTCAGGTTTAAGAAGATTGAACAAGGGAAGCTGTTGTACCCTAAAATTTTCCCTCTCATTTATCAAATATTTTCTCACAAAGATCTCTCTTGGTTCAAGACTACACTACGGTTGATCAACTCAAGACACCTCCTTAAGCACTGGTGACTCAAATTAGGGTTTGAGATTACACAAAGATAATTGAACTTCCAATGCCTCATATGACTTTCATGGATCATTATGGACCTCCAATATTACTCATGTCAAGTTTCAAGTCTTGGATCACACTTTTGCTCAGTCAATTGAGGAGTTGACCTAAAAATTAGTTGTATTGGGGAAAAAGTCAACTATGGCCAATTTACAGTCAAACATCATAATTTTTATCCACATCAACATTATAAATTCATATGTATCATTTGATCAAGCTTTGACCATAATTCCTCAAGAAATTTGATCAAATCATCAAAAGGGCAAAATGGTCAATATTAGGGTTTTGACTGAGAAAGGGCAATTTCTGATTTTTTACCTAGAAAATGGTTAATTGGTTTGAGTCATGATATCAAGAGTTCAATTTCATCATTTTGACCTAATGGCATGACCCAAAACATTGCTCAAGATCAATTGGATTAATAGTGAATTTTCAGTCAACTGATCAAAAGTCAATTGTACACTGAAAAGTCAAACTTTGACTTTTTGGTCAAAATCAAATGTCAAAGATCACAATTCATCAAAACATGTCAAAATATGAAACTTATTCATCAAGAAATCAAAAAGTCAAGATTTTATTTTGAAAAGTCAAAGTTTTCTAACTTCGAAATTTTTCTAAGTGTTTAAAACTTCATGTTTTTTCACAACTTTGAGCAAATTTTTCACCATGATGCAAGATGATTCAAAAGAAACTTTCAACATGAAAGTTGTAGATATCCATGATATCTACAACATTTATTTACACGACTTATTCTAAAAGGGTTTGGATCTCAAGTTATTAATTCATAAAGTCGTGGTCTTGAAATTAAACACTTAGTGAAATTTTGCGCTAGTTTAGGCAGGATTTTGACCTAACTTCATGGCACTTTTTCCTATAGTTCCAAGGGTAATTTTCAAAAGTTATTCAAAGAGGGGTTGTATGTCACATTACAAGCTTTCCAAAATGTCAAATAACTCCTTGAGATCATTCTTGAGCAGGGAGAATCGAAGGGAGGAAGTTAGGGTTTTCAAACTTTAATTACAAGTCATTTTTTATGAACACATAAACCAAATCCATACTAGGCTGCATAATATTTGCTTTGCATGCCTCAAACTTGTTTGCCACTCCATAATTAAATGTTTACAAAGCTATTAGATCTTTGATCCAAGCAATTGAGTTATTATCCAAGTTGTATTTCCATTAATGGCACAAAGTTAACATTGCCATTCTTGTAAAGCAAACTTTTTGCATAAAGTCTATTATTGAGCGTCTAACTTGTTCCCTCTGATCACACTCCATCCACAAAGTTAGAAGCAAGTATGTTTAAAGCAAAACCACTCTATCTTAGCAAGTACACAAGGCTTTGAAACTTGAATTTCTCAAAAATCACATGTTATGCATAAACTTGTGATTTTGAATTCTGATCAACAACAAGTCTCCAAACTTGTTACTTATAAATAGAGTCACTATTTGTGAGCTAGGACACGATCTCCAGTACCCTGAAACACTCCCAAACTCCCTCTAATCCAGAAATTGCACAAAAAACTCCATTGATACACAGTTCTGACCTTAAACTTGTATCTCTCATTTCCCTCGTGTGTTTTCCCTAAAATTCATTCCTAAAGCTTCCTTACATCAAATAAAAACCATCCCTGACCCTGTTTCATAACTGTAACTCCATCTTCATCAACCTCCATAACAAAAAACAGAGCTCTGCAAGTTGACTTCTCCAGACTATTTCAGTCACCCATTGCTCAAGCTAATCATTGCATTAGCTTCCTGGGACCTTGAGGAAGCTAACCTGATCATTGCAACACCTTGAGTCAAGCCCATTTGCATTTCATGATTTCCAGTTTTGAGGTATTTTTCTTGAATTTCTATCTTCATATTTAGGCATTGTTAGGCTTGCATTTGTGAAGATAAAATGTAGACATCATTGCCCTGAAACTATACATGTCCATAGATTTCATTTATTATGATTGAGCTAGGAGAATTTTGAGTTTGAACTTTTTGAAATATTTAGGTCAGAATTTGATACTTTTAGAAATTCTCATTCATCTTTGATTTATAGCTTATGATATTTATATGGTTGAATTCGTGTGAAAAAATGGAGCAACTTCCATGTTTGCATCTTTCATTTTTGTTGAGAAATGAGCAAGGTACAGGATCCATGGCTGGAGGCTGAAGATGAAATTGAATTCAGGGTATAACTTATGTTATATATTTATTGTTGTGCCAATGTTAACGGATGCATAGCAACCCCAATGGTAATGCGCGTGCCTATTAACCTCTAGGACCTGGGTTCGAGCCCCAGTGGTACCCTTTTGCTATTTTTCACATTTTTCTTCCATTTTTTTGTTTGAAACAGACGCATGGGCTTCCAACAATTAGGCCTTTCTTTTTTTTGCTTTTACTAACCCCTGTTGTTACTTCCATACACATGGCCCAAACTTTTTTTTCAATTTATTTTCTTTTCTTGTTTTCTTTTTATTATTAATATTATTATTATTATTATTATTATTATTATTATTATTATTATTATTAATAAAAATCCAAAAAATATTTATTCTATTATTTTTACACTCATTTATTTATTTTATTTGTTTTAATAAAATTAAAAGAACAAAAACATTTTCTTAATAAATTAATTTCTTTCTTAATAATTAATACTTAGGCTTAGGTTTAATTATTATATTATTTTGGTTTCTTGTAAATTAAAATTAATTTAGAACTTAGGTTTATTTTAATTAATTAATTTTTTGCTAATTCTAATTAAAAACCTTTTCATAGAAAAACCCTAAAAATCTTTTTAATTTAATTTCTTTTCTCAATTAGTTTAAGTTTATTTTATTTTAATTTTAACTAATCATTTTTCTTAATTAGGTTTACGTTAAACCTTTTTCATGAAAACCAAACAAAAATCATTTCTTTTTCCATTTATATTCTTGTATTTATACATTATTATTTATTCAATTATTCGTACATATTCAATATGGTTGTAATAGATAATTAGGTTTAATTTTCTTGCAAAATCCCTATTTGTAAATTTGTACACCCTCTCCCCTAATGATGTAATAGCTTAGTATTTTTATTTTCCGCGATTTATCACTTTATATAAATGCTAGTAAACTAGGGTTTGTATGGCAAGATAAAATCAATAATTAGCAAACCTTAATCCAAGATAAACAAGCATGAAAATCAATACACTTGCACACTTGCACCCCTAGGTTAAATCCACTTGGTTGCCTTACAAAAATGACCGTATTACGCATGTGAGGTATCTTAGCAAAGACAAGAAAAATACAAGAACATAGTCCCTCGATGATGCTATCTATGCTGCCTTTCAAAATGATCTTAGCCCCTAAAGAAAAATGCTAAGATATCTTGCAACATTGCTAATCATGGTTATACAATGACCCACGTCCGTCCCTTTTTACATCCAAATATAGGGTTACTTACCAAATCAATGGTAAGATAACAATGTCAAGGGAAAAATGAGATGAACATGAAAGACTTTTGAGTAGGTAGAAAGTTCCTAGTTACTTGCTCAATTTCAAAAAACAAAACATCCTTGCTATTTTCAAAAACAAACACCAACATTTTCAAAACACCTTTCAAACATGAAAACGTTTTCAAAAGATCAACACCTTTGTATACATTCTTACGAACGAGTATCATTACAAAGTTTGCCTAAACAAATGTCTCTTTACAAAATATTTTCAAAAACCACACAAAGCACATTTTCAAACAAAAGCAAGTGATATAGCAAGTAACTAAGAGCCCATGGAAAACCATGGATGAAAAAGGTGCTAACACCTTCCCTATTCATAATCTACTCAAGAAACAATCTCAAAGGTATTTCCTGTGCTTTTTCACCTTTCCTTTTGGATAAAAGAAAAGTTGGTGGCGACTCTTGCTAACCGCAACATTTGTGATCAAACGTAAAATACCCAAGTCAGTTCTCCCACTGTATGACACAAAGTATATCATTAAATGTTCCTTGATACACTTATATTCTCGTGTGATTTATTTGATCACCAACTTCGAATCTCCTTTCACCTCAACTTTAGTGGCTCCCAAATCTCATAAAATATTGAGTCCAGTAATTAAGGCTTCGTATTCTGCCTCATTATTGGAACACTTGCCATCGACTCAAAATTTTAATCT
This sequence comes from Vicia faba, assembly GCA_948472305.1. Classification (NCBI taxonomy): domain Eukaryota; kingdom Viridiplantae; phylum Streptophyta; class Magnoliopsida; order Fabales; family Fabaceae; genus Vicia; species Vicia faba. The sequence continues at coordinate 1,461,778,324 of OX451739.1, read as the reverse complement.
TATTGGTGTTCCTTCTAGGGAGATTATCAAGATTCCGACACTAGTTCAATTTTTATGGCTCAACCCATCGAAATATAATTTCCAAGAGTCAGTATCGACCATATTTATGGATGGCATGACTATTGCAGGATCTGCAATGAAATCTTGCACAATTTGGCCTTTCATGGCTTTTAAAGGAAAATAAGACAAAGAAAACTGAGTTAATGTCAATGCCCATTTCCCGATTTGACTATGCAATATGGGTTTTGATAGCATATGCTTAATAACATCAAAATGAGATGAAAAATAAACATGAATTGGTTTAATATATTGCTTTAATTTCATACATGAGAAGTACAAACATAGGCACAATTTTTTATTGAACTATACCTAGTTTTTGCATCTATCAATACTCAACTAAGGTAATAAATGGGCCTTTTGATGCCATTATCATCCTCTTGAGCTAACATGCTCCCTATTGTTAAGTCAGACGCAGCTATATACAATCTCATGTTTTTGTTTTGACTTGGTGGCAATAAGACTGGAGGCTTTATCATATTTCTTTGATTCCGTCAAAAGTCTCTTGCTGCTTTTTATCCCATAGGAATTCTCCTTCTATGAAATATGGTATTCATAGTCCTTTAATAAGTTTCTCCAGCCTTTTTTAAACCAAACAGCATTACAACCCATTTATAAGTCCCTAGGGCTCCTGGACATCGAAACTCCATTTTAGATACATCCTTATCAGCTATAAAAATCTGATTATATCCATAATAACCATCTAACATGCTCATATATTCAAAGCATGCAGCCGAATCTACTAGCATTTCTGCCATAGGCATCGAATACTCGTCTTTTGGAGTTGCTTTATTCAAATTCCTAAAATCTAAGAAAACTCGAAGAGTTCTATTTTTCTTAGTAACAGGAACAATATTTGCTAGCCATTCGACATACCTGGAGGTTCTGATGAACTTTCTCTTCAGCAATCTCTCGATCTCCTATTTGATCTTCAATGTGATCTCCGGGGTGAATCTTCGAGGATGTTGCTTTATCGGTTTCTTCCCTTACTGGATAGGAAAACGCTGCTCTACTACTTTCCAACTTGAACCATGCATTTCAACATAATCCCATGCAAAGTAATCTTTATACTCCTTCAATAAGTTAACCAATCGAACCTTCATATTTGACCCAACTTTTGTACTGATGTAAGCGGGTCTCTTCGTTACACCATCGCCCAGGTCCACTTCTTCTAAAGGATCTTGGGTCTACATTTTCTACATTGAATTCAATGGGTCTTTCTAGAACCCCAAAGGCTCATTGTTATAGACATAATGTAGCCTCCGGCATTTTAAAGCAGATGTTTGGCCTTCTTGGCCTTCTTGATTCTTCAAATTGGCTCCCAGAACCAAACTTTGTAATCTTTCGGCTTCCAAAGCCAATTTTATTTTATTTTCATCCACATAGGCCAAAATTCGAGCCAGCACTTCTGACTCACTAATCATCTCCTTCGATCGCATTATACCCCGTATGTGGATTTTATTCTCTGGACATCATTTCTTCTTCAATGTCCCACATGAATCCATGATCTGGATCAAAATTGAGAAAACAATTTGCGTTCTCTTTAGGAATGTCACTTTCAGTATCACAAGGTGCCACATGTTCCAGATGTTGGTCGAATGATTTTTCCTAACTCTACTCTCGTCGACTTTGTAGTAACTCTTATCAGCTTCAATATTATCGACGACAACATCTTTCCTCCAAATGGATATCATTTGATGTAGGGTTGATGGCATTGCCCCTATGCCGTGGATCCATTCACATCCCAACAACAAATTAAAATTTTCTTTGGAACTAATGACCATAAAGAAAGTCGATCTAGTAGTCGTGCCGACTGCCAATTCGACCTAAAATACTCCTAGAATGTTGCTGATTTTTCCTTCATAGTAAGATAAAACCATATTATGCGGTTGAATGTCAGTCCCACACTTTCCCATCTTCTTAAACAAAATGTAAGTCATCAAATTCACAGCTGCCCCCCATCGACGAACACTTTATTGACTGACTTTCCATCTACATTCTCCCTTATAGACAAGGGTTTTAGGTGACACGGCATGCCTGAACTTGGTTTCTCAAACACTGCATTTTGTTCCTCCACTACACGATTATTCATAACATAGTAGCATAATGGTTTTTCGTCAGTGTCGCCTGGCACGTAATCATCCTCATTTTTTGACACTTCAGATACCCTAACGAGTTCAACAGGCAAAATAGACACAATGCCACAATTGATGATAAAGTCTTCGCCCTAATCATCGTCAGCCATATTATCTTCGTATGGGTCATAATCTTCCCCTTCGTCCTCTGGAAGAGGTTCATACTCATCTTCCTGTTTGTTTCCATCTTCATCCATGGGAGTGTACACCGCACTTTGTATGGCCCATACCTCCTTACTCTCTAGAGGTGTTATTCTCATTGTCAATCTCTAATTTGCGATGATTATTTCATTTTTACTCAGCCTCTGTCTCAGATATTTGTTTTTTTGAGTTAACACCTCAACAGCTTTGTTGGCTCCCACTTGCTTCACATTTTCGACAGGCCTTATCATTTCTCTATCTTTCAGAGTTTCGACATACCTTACTTTATATGTTGAGGCCTCTTTGGCAGCCTTCTTGTTCCTCTGGTAACGTCGTCAATGTGTTATGGTCATCGAGTTCTTCTCTTTATAATTTGGAGAAACCTGATATCCCTTAGTTTTGGGCTTCTTCTCTTGAGCCTCAGCCTCCTGAAAAAGAACTTTTCACTTTGGTCTTTTCCCTCATTTCTGATTCACTGACTCCACCCATTTTTCCTGTGCAATGTCCGACGGAGGACGGAAAGTCTTCTGTCGAGGATGCTGAAATTTCCTCTGATATTCTTCGCTGCATTGGGGAACCCCTCTTTGTCGAACACAAACCTTTGTATTGGATGCTCCTTCTTCTTGTCTTGCTCTTGATACTATATCATCGACCGCTTTTTGGGCATAATCTTTGAAATCCTGTCGACATGTCCATAACTTCTGGTTGATGTTCCCCTTGGACGAAAGTAATCATCCCACATGTGGCCTAATACTTAAGTCAAAAATTTGTTTGTCAACATATACCAGAAAAGGTTGTTGCATGATCGATGTGTAAAGACCGACTGAAATCAATCTTAAAGTGAGAGATTGTTGAAAAAATTATTATTTTCTTATTATTTGGATGGTCATTGTTTTCTTATTATTTAGAAGTAAATTGAAGATGTTTCTACTTTATAAGAACCGTAATGAATGGGTTACGGATGATGCATCCAATGTTTTGGCTATATAAGATGTCAAAACCAAAACAATATTCATTCCAACATTGAGAGCATTTTCAATAACTAGAGAAATACACCGGTGAGAAAAACTCTGAGTGAGAGAAATTCTTAAATATAATGTGTATTTTATCTTTTAGTAAATAAAAGTTTGCAACACCCCATATCAATTTCTGTGTGTTATTATTCCATATTTATATTGTTGTTATTTTTAATCTTAGAAAGGTTAATTAGTCATAAAGTGAAATCTTATCATTGTTTACTAATGACTTGGTACGTTGACTCTAAACAAGCAACATGTTTGTGAGGGTTGCAAAACAGGTTGTGGTCTGCATTAAAACCTTTAATAGATACTATTGTTTTCGGTTAGAGCTTATTACTACAAGAGATAGAAGAATGGAGTTGTGCCAAAGAAGTCTAATTTTTGATGGGTTGTGTACCCTAATGTCTTTTATTTATTTTGCTTCTTGCCTATAATAAAAGAAATATTCACCAACAAAATTGTGTGATGTGCTTACATGAAGTACATGTCCATACTTTTTTTTTTCTTGTCGTGTAATTTGGAGTGGTTGGATTGACACTTGTATATAAGTGAATACAAATTTGCTTATAAATAAAAACTACTCTAGAAAAATAAAATAATTATTTTCCCTCTAACCAATTATAATACTACTTTTTATACTCAGACATATATACTTTTTAAATTAAAAAAGACAATTTTTTTACTTTTTTTTACACACAGACAATTATTTACCTAATCATAGCAAGATTGAATAAATCAATTATGACTAGATTGACAATTCACGTATCAAACTAATAATGGATAGCACTTTGCCAATTACTATAGACAATTAGATTAGTAGTCTTTTAGATTGAGTCCGCACTTGACTCAAACGTCATACAAGGCTTAATTCAACTATGTTGCATGAGAAGTCCAATAAGACTATATTTGCCCGTGATCTTCCGTCGGGCAGGATCCTTACCTTCTTGACTACTGGGAAGGTCCACAATGTGCCTTACGCGACCATAATCGTGGGACATATATCACATTCGCGCTCACACCCAGGACATGTCCGCCACGGGTCTTCAAGGACATCATCGCACACGGCAGTCGAGGACGCTTACCCCTGGTGCCCGCCAAGGCGCGTCCTCCTCGTAGGACACACAATCAATGTAACACCCTTCTAAACCCTAAGGAATATTCGCAAAATAGTTCAATAACTACATCAGAGTAATGCACCCAAAAAAGGGTGTCACATTTGCTTCAAACAAACTTCATAATAAAATACATCCTGCTCCATAACACGAGTTTTCAAAATCAATTACGTTAAGTACTCCATAATCAACGATCATAGTTTTTCAACTTACTCGCAGCAGAAATTCATAATTCAAAACATCTTTATTAAGATACTTCTAAATAACTTCATCAAATCAAAACAACTCAATTACCACAAGGGTAGTTCAAATCTCAAATTAAACAGAACAACATGATTATTCAAAACAAACGATCTCATCCCTGATGTTACATATCAGAGCAAGACCCCTTTTAATTCTACAGGAATTAAAGAACACACTCCACAACTATCCTCTAATCCTCAACGAACTATTCTTGATTACCAACAAGTTACCCACGTTAATGGGCAATATTTCAAAGCAGCAAGGGTGAGTAAATCATAATCATTATAAAAGACATAAGGAGTAAATATAGTAGTCATAATACAACACTAAAGAAATACACCACTGAAAACCTCATGTCATACTCATACCTTCAAGCATCATAATACACATCAGACACGCATTCACAAAACATCAGTCAATCAAATCATCATGCAATGCCATATTAATGCAATGCAACTTCTTTAGATTCATGCATATGGTACCAAAAGCTTCACTGATGACACCGTCATCATTTTCTTCAAAAATCTCCACCAATAGGATTGACTCCCACTTGGAACCAGAGTACATTATAAATTGCATTCAATCCACACTGTGGGATTGATTCCATCACTTGACTATTCATCCTACAAACTTACTAGAACAACATCCTGGAACCATCACTGGACTATGCCCTAACTTCTGACATGAATGCATGATGCGAAACATCTTAATAACCAAATGACCACTGCTAGTTAAAACGCACCATCATTCATATAATCATCATAGATATCATCACATAATTCATAACACAAAACAACATCATCATAGCATCAATAATTCATTGTATACACACACTATATTAAAACAATCACTGAATCATCTTATTCATCATAGTATATGTATTTGAAAAACACAACATAAGACTCTTTTTATTCCACCCAAGTATAGTTCACGCGTTAGCTTCCTAACGCTTCAAACGACGCGTCAATTGGAGTCCTGAAACTCAAGTTATGACATTGTTAAAATACTAATATTGTTCATCGCCTGGTGCTCGCCCGACGAAGTAGACTACTCGCCTGAGGCTTGCCCGGAGACATGGGAGTGAAAATCACTAATTCTTCTCTGGCCTCCATCGCCTGACGATACATTTTGCTTGCTTGGCGCTCACTCCTCGCTTCTGTGTCGCGCGACGACGCTCCAGGGACAAACCACTCTCCATACAAAATCCAGGGGCTATGTTTTCCACCCCTCTCCATCGCTGCTTCACCACCCCGACACTGATGGATCGATGCTCCACCGCCCAGTGACACATATACATTGCCCAGCGCTCTAGCAGGAATATGACTTCCCTGTTGCGATTTTTGCACTGCACAATCTTAATTTCTACACGATTTCTCCACAGTACAAGTCATAATTCATCATAGATTCACTTAGTTTCACCATATAACAAAAACACAGATTATCATACATTGTTGTACCCAAAAATTTGCCCTCCATTTTTACTCATCACATGCCCAATGAAGTCCCCAACTTGCCCAAGGTTGACCAAGAATTGATTAGAAAAATTCTTCTCCTAAGGCAGTGAACCCCCAACTAGGGTTTTAATTTTCATCAAGATGGTTGAGCTCCAATGGTCTCAAATTCTTCCCATGGTCCTAATATTCCTTCAAGATTATCCATGCCAAATTTCATGCCTTGCACAATAAGTTTGCTCAGTCAATTGCTCAAGTATTGAAAAAATCAACTATGCTAGGTCAAAAGTCAATTATGGCCCATGTACAGTCAAACTTCAAGATTTTTGGTCAACATCAACATGTTGAAGTGATATCCATCATTTTATCAAGGGTTGATCATGATTCCTCAATAAATGCTCCTAATTCATCAAAAGTCAAGAATTGCTAAATTAGGGTTTCTATAGGAAAAGTCAACCAAACTTTGACCAAGCATAACTTTCTCATACTTTATCAGAAATTTCTACACCAAAGCTCATTTTGAAGAGAATCCAATTACCTACAACTTCTCTTCAGCCCTCAAGATCGAGAAATGCACCATTTGAAAGATATGAGCTCGGACGTTACAGGTCATTTTCAAAAAGTCAACAAAAGCCACTTTTAGCCAAGACCATTTATATCAAGATAACATCTTCAAATGCAAAATTGATTAAAAGAGGGATTGAAGTAGACATCTTGGGCTTTGAAAAAAGTAAATGATCATCGTCATGAGATGAAAATTGAGCAAGTTATGGCTTTCCCAAGTTGGGAAAATTTTGGAAATTTCAAGAATGGTGCATTGAGCAAATTTAATTTTTTGAGTCAATGGCCTAACTTTTTAAGGTTCAAATATCTTCTTAAGGTTATAGAGGACCTATAATCTTATTTTTGCATGGCCTTGCATTTTCTACCTATTTTTTACATATTTATTTTAATTTATTTCAAATAAGTATAAAATAAATGGTATAAAATAATTGGAAATGGGCTTAGGAATTTGGGTTGGTACTTTGACTTATCTTGAAGCCCAAGATTTCGTGCACAAGTGTCTAGGTTCATCCAAATATGAAAATGGCATTAAATCTCAAATTATGGAAATTTTTCAAAAATGAAATAATGACCTTCATCATGGCTTTATGGTTGAGATACTTTCCATGTTATATTGTCTCCTTCACCTCCTCTATATATACATCATGTTTGCAAGCTTAATGGACAGCTACAGAGTCCCAAGAGTTTACACGTTAATTCCAAATTTCCACTAAAATGTCAAAATTCAAAATCACACTTCCAGCCTCTTTTAATCCAATCCAAGGACTCCATCAACATCCCAGTACTTCCAGAAGTTGAACCCAGTCCATATCCACGCCTAAGATACCTTGAGAAGTACGAAACTGGATTTCTCATTTTGGTAAATTTCTAAAAAAATTGAATCTCTTAATGCATGCATTCTAAACAGTTTTAACGCATAGATTCTTGCTTGTTTAATCATTTTGAGATGTTCTAACGTTTTACATGTGAAGTTTGGGCTCTAGATCACAAGTTTCCATGGCTAGGTTTTCGAAGCATAGAGGTTTTGATTCCAGAGATAGAGGCCACTTCTGGGAAAACTAATGCCATGGTTGGATTGGCAGACCCCGATTTAGGGGGGGTAGCCTTAATTTCAGGTCTTGATTTTGCTGATTGCATATTATAGGATTTATGGATGACCGAAGAGGGTGACCGGAGTTTGACTCCTGCACCCCTGAGATGTTTGACTTCAGCGCCATGGCTGTCAGCTTCTCATTGGCCAGTCAAAGCAACACGCACGTTTTTTTGAATTTTCAAATAATAGCGTTGATTTTCTAATATAATAATTTTGTTTTGTTATAAGTAATCAATGATCAGATGGCTCAGTTGGCAATGAAGCATGTGTGTAAGGGAGAAGACCTGGGTTCGAGTCCCAGGTCCAGTGTTTTACATTTTTCTAACATATTACATGCAGATCAAGTTCCCCTCATGACTAATTGATCATCATACACCATCAGTCTAGGCCATCAGATGTACATCTAATCAGGACCAACACATCCAACATGCAAGCGCACCATGTGCCATCAAGGTTGCTCCTCACTGAATGCTTGTACAGTTTTTGGGCTCCCTCAGGATTGGGCCTAGCGGATTTTCAACAACACCCCCACCCCATTTGCTTTTGACAGTCAGGCCTATATCTTTTGTTTGTTATTTTCTTTTTTCTTGTTTTTTTAGTTATTATTTATTTGTTTTCAAAAATCATTTTTTCTTAATAATCAAAAAATCAAAAACATAATAAATAGATTTAGGTTTTTTCTAAAATTATTTTTATTTTATTTTATCAACTTATAATCAATTAGACTTAGGTTCATTTTAATTTAAATTATTTTTCTTAATAAAAAAATACAAAAAAATATTAGAATTAGGATTTATTTCATTCAACATTTATTTTCTTAATTAAAATTAAATTTAGAATTAATTGTTTTCTTAACAAAACCAAAAAAAGTTTTTTTGTTTAATTAGAACCTTATTTAGGTTTTTTAGACGTAATATTTATTTCGCGCACATTTATTTTTAGCATCTTATGTAAATATTGTAACTACCTGTGGATGTAATAGTTTTAGATTTAAAATTCCACACTTTTTTATGTAACTATCCCAAAGCCGTGTAATAGTTTAGGATTTATTTTTCTGCATTTTATTTCCCGCACATTCACTGCTTTATTATTTTTCTATATTACTGTTAGTAAATAGGCGTGTATGGAAAGACTGCAAATTAAAACGTTAGCTAACCTAACAAAAAGATAAAAAATAATTGAATTGAACACATACACACATATGCACCTCTAGGGTATCCCCTCTTCGGTTGCCTTTCAGAAAATAAAACAGTCATGTCCCTCGAGAATGGGGACGCTTTAGCAACGACCCATAAATCAAAAGATCATAGTCCCTCGATGACCCTTACAGTGTTACCTTTCGGTAAATGATCTCGTCCCTTAAACAAGTTGCTAAAGCGTCTCCATATGTTGCCTTTATGACTGTAAAACGTCCCTTCGAATGTCCCTCAAACATCCAAAGATAAGGCTACCTAATCGCTAATAGTAGGATAGTATTATCTAAAGGAAAAGAGGAAAAGAACGACTCTTTTCGAGTATAAAAGTAGATAGTTATTAGAAGTTTGCTCAAACATTTTGCACTTACACAAAAAAAACTGCTTTTTAAAAACAATTTCAAAACCCTTTGTATACTTTCTCCACTATCCCGAGAAACATTACAAAGTTCGTCGTACTAAGGCATTTTCAAAACATTTTCAAACACACAAAGAACAAAGGTATTTCAAAATGAGCAAACCTCTAAGAGCCCGTAGAAAACTAGGGATGGAAAGGGTGCTAACACCTTCCCTTTCCATAATCTACCCCCCTTACTCGGAAAACTCTCGAAAAAGTTCTTTTTCTGTTCTTTTCACCCTTTCCTTTGTTGGATAAAAGAAAAGACGGTGGCGACTCTTGCTTACCGCACATTTGCAAATACAAAATGCAAAACCAGCATTAAACAGTCGGTTCTGCCACCGTACCACATACATCATATGCATCAATTCTTTGTAAGAAAACATCATAATTTCACTAATTTTTATCAAAGATTCATATTAACATTGTCATCCCAAAATCCCAACATAACCTACAATTATCTAAACCTTAGATCAATTATAATAACAACGATAAACCCTCTTACCTTAGATTCCTAAAAATTGCTACTTCTTCTATGCGTTCTAACAGGTTCTCTTCCTCTTCCTCTATGCCCTAGCCTCTTCTCTCTTCTTTTTTCCAAAAGCGATCGTACATAATGAATCGCTCAAACCTCAATATTATATATTTATCAATCTTACCCCTTGGACCCTTAATATGGTCCTTCCACCTTTTCCATGACTTAACTTCTTCTAATTGACCATTATGCCCTTGTCATCTTTTGCACCAATTTAATTCTATTTAACTAATTAAAATAATCTCAGTTAATTATTCTAATTATATAAATTATTCTAAAATACTCTATATGTTCTTAATTCCTACCATCCCATCATACACCATATAAAACACCATATCAAGCATCATGATCATCAATACATCAAATAAACACCACAAATACGTCACAAAAACTCATCATAAATTAATCAAATAATTGAATAAATATCTAATTATTTTTTGGTTGTTACAGTAAACGTTCCTCCGAATATCCCAGAGTCCTCTTGACCCCGAAAAGACCGCGTTCATCACCTCTCTGGTATTTTAGGACACTTCACCCTGGATGGAGACCAAGTGTTGGTCTCCAATACACATGTAGATCCTAACAGTCTCCATTTTGGGCTTTCCCAACCGGCCCAGTATGGGGACCTTGGCCCAACGCTGGGGGCTATAAATACCCTCTTCCACTAGAGGGCCAAGTATTCATTCGTTCAATCTCTCACTCTCTACTTACATTTTTCTCTGAACCTTAATTTGGCATCTGAGTGTCTTGCAGGTACCCCCCCCCCCTCATTCACGTCAATAGTCGTATGAGTCCCTTGTTGTTGGTCATTGAGGATCATTCTTGTCAGGTATGATCATTGGCGCTGTCTGTGGGAATCACTTGCTCCCTCTTCTTTCTCTAACCTTAAGACCAAAACTAACTTTATAAGTTTCTAATCATCATGTATAGTCAGAACGACAACGACGATAACTTCAACGAAACCACCTTCGCTGATGGCGGAGTCCACAACAATGACAGAGTAGCAGGTCACGAGAAGGGTGACATTTGGAATGGACGAACTGCTTCTTCCTCGTCCATGGAACACCTCTTGACACACATCAACAGATCGACCATCGCAGAGAATATTAGGAGATTTTAGTGCCTCCCAACGCTAATCCAACCATTGTAGCCCTCTTCACGTCCATCAACCATAAGAACCTCCTAATTTCCTAACAAAATGGACGGATTGGTATGCTGGAGAAGGATTGTCGATCATGCTTCCTAAGAAGACACCAAAGATGTGACTCTCGGAGCCCGTCCCTGCGACAACGAGAGACCCATTCACAATCTCCCCCACAGAGGTACCAACAGGAAGAATTAAGAAGCTCTCCTCCCCTTCGTATCGAGCACGGCCCCCAACTAGATAAACCCCAACCCGAATTTGTCAAAAAGCGCGACCGCACACCACCGTGCAAGGAGCGACGATCTTCTGTCCCTAAGAGAAACAAGGGAAAAGATTAACCAGCAAAGACGAGGAGCCGAGCAAGGACGTCCACACACCATAAAGGACCTTGTTTTGATTCCTCGCTGTCTTGTTCTCTAGACTACAGCGATGAAGACGACCCCAATGGTCCACTCTCCCGAATGATCATGGAGGTCCCTATTCCCAAGGGGATAGAAAAGCCTCCATCCTTGGCAAACTATGATGGATCCATGGACCCTAACGATCACCTCGAGAGCTTCAAGGCGATGCTCCACTACCACAATGTCGGGGGTGCCATTAAGTGTATGTTATTCCCTACGACTCTGAGGAAAAGTGTTATGGCATGGTACAAAAGCGTCGCCCCATATTCCGTCACCTCGTGGAAAGATCTGAAGACTGACTTTATAAGGAACTTCACCGCCTCCTAACGACACCCTAAAACTGAGGCGTCCCTCGAGGTAATCATTCATAGGAATGGTGAATCCTTACGGGCATACATTGAACGGTTCAATCGCGAGGCCATTCAGGTCTCTACAACTGACTGCATGAAGATGTATCCACTCCATAAGGGGTTATGCCACAGCGACTTTAAAAAGGACGTAGGGATGGAAACTCCCAAGACATTTGGCGATCTCCTCCATAAGGCACGAGCTTACATAATCTATAAGGAGAAAGAAGCCGCCAACAGTGCTTGCGATGCAAGGAGCCGCGAAGGGACCAGGGCCTCAAATCACAAGGATACTGAGCCATCTCGATGAGGCAGGGATATGAAAAATATGAGAAACCCTATTACTCTCGCGAGCACAGAGGTCCATTTGGATGCTTCACCGAGTACACTTTGCTAACCGCTCACTGCAAGAATATTCTCGTGGAATGTGCCAATGCTGAATTCAAATATGGTGGGGTCTGACGACCCAAACTCACGGCTCCTAAGCCCGGGGTCGACAGGACCAAGTACTGCGAGTACCACCGGAGTAATGGCAACTTCACTGAGAATTTCATCCACCTGAAGGACGCCATTGACACCTTCATCAAGGAAGGATGGCTCGGGTAGTACAGAAGAAACGACGCCCTTCGTTATGACAATCGCGAGGTGAAGGAGGTCGAGGAGGAGACACGACCCTTTGACAAGGTTGTTCTACTTTAAATTTCTTTCTGTGTTTCTAGGCCCGAGGATTTCTACATCTCCGAAAACACCAACGATGATGCACCCTTGTTTACCCATAGCAGATGGGAAAAATTTCTCTTTGCCATGGTTATATCCGGCAGAGGATTCAACACTTTCTATGTGGGTACGGTGAAAAGAAAATTCAACAAGCTTATAAATGCGGCCCCAATCTAGACTGTGACCCTTAACAGGTTCCGTGGAAAGTCTGCGCCCATCACCTTCTACCTCGAGGAAGTGCCTGGTGGAGCTCCTAACTTCATCATCCCTTTGCTCGTCAGAGCCAAAATGGCCAACTTTGACGTGCACTGCATCTTGGTCGACAAGGGAAGTTTTGTCGATGTCATGTATACTCATTTGTTCCAGACTCTCCAGCTCGATAGGACCCACTTGTCACCATACATGGGGTCCAACTTGCAAGGCTTTAATGGCTCAACCTCTAAGCCATGGGGCTATGTTAAGTTTCTCATCACATTCAGGATGGAAACTGCCTCCAAGTAGGTCAAGGTCTGCTTTCTGGTATTGACTGCTCGTCTCTCAATAACTGCATCCTGGAGAGACCAACGCTAGCCGAGCTGACTGTCGTTCCCTCCACGGTCCACTAAAAAATGAAGTTCTACATGAACAAGGGCCGCGTCGCCACCATCCATGAAGACATCAAAGTTGTAAGAAGATGTTTTAATGCCGCCTCAAAGGGACATAACATGATCGACACAAGGCCAAAAACCGCCAACGGAACAACCACCTCCATAGAAAAACTTGCTCAAGCTGAAGAACGGGAGGCTCCACCCCATTTTGGCTCCATTGACCTCTACGCCCGCATCACCAAAGATGAGGTTGAAGTCCCCAATGGAGAATAGGATCCTCTTCGTCTCGTCCCCTATGGAGACTTTGAAATCATCCTCCTCTACAAATACTCGAGCATAGGCGTGAATATTAGAGCTGGACTACCCAATCTCGCGGGGAAGCAGCTCAAAGTCTATCTGAGAGAGAATGTTGATTTGTTCACATGGAGCACTTCAAAAATTCCCAGACTCAACCCTGAGGTTGCCTGCTACTAGCTTGTTGTAGATCTCATTTCTAGGGAAATAGTTCAATGTAGACGTAAGTAGTCTCCCGAGAAAGTGGAGGTTGCTGAAAAGCCTGTAAAATACCTCCTAGAGGCAAATTTTATTTTTGAGGCTTGGTATTCAAAATGGCTCTCCAATGTTGTACTTGTTAAGAAAAATAATGGAAAATGGCATATGTGTGTTCATTATACTGATCTTAATCGGGCATGTCCCAAAGATGCATACCCTCTGCCTAATATTAACATGCTGGTCGAAAACTTGATCGACTATAAACTCTTATCATTTTTGGATGCATATTCAGGTTATAATCAAATCCCCATGGCGATGAGCAACAAATAGTGCACAACTTTCATGACCAAGTAAGAAAATATTACTACAACATAATGCCCATCAGCCTAAAAAATGCGGGCGCAATGTACCAACGGATGATGAGCAAAGTCTTTCGCAGTAAGATCAGGGACATGCTTGAGGTATACAAGGAAAACACGATCATAAAATCTCAAGCGGAAACTGACCATGTGGCCCATCTAAAAAGAGTCTTTGACAGAGCAAGGAGATGCAAGATGAGATTCAACTCAGAGAAATGCACCTTTGGAGTTAAGGCGGCCAAATTCCTAAGCTTCTACTTTACAAAACAAGGGATCGAAGCCAATCCTGACAAGTGCAGGGCCTCCTCCGAGCTCCCTACGACAGAATAAAAAATCCATACAAATCTCGAACAGTATGCTCACTTTGCTCTCTCGCTTCATAGCAATGTCTACACAACATGCACTCCTATTTTTTAAACTCTTACACAAATAGGAAACATTCGAATGGACCGAGGAGTGCGAGCAAGCCCTCCTCCACCTCAAATGAGCTCTTTCGTAGCCACTTGTGCTCTCACGACCAAAGAGTGGGGAGACTCTATTCCTCTACCTGGCTGTCTCAGGCAAGGCCTTCAGCGCAACACTCGTTTGTGAAACCCCAAACGGGCATAAACCAATATACTTCACCTGAAAAGCACTATAAGGCCCCGAGGTCAGATATCAATAGATCGAAAAAGTAGCCTTGGCCCTCATCAATACAGCAAGGAGGGTCAGATATTACTTCTTGGCCCACACAATCGTTGTACGTACCGACCAACCTGTAAAGTAACTACTCAGGAGAGCAGACAGGGTTGATCGAATGCTCAAATAGTCCCTAAAGCTATCGGAGTTCAACATACAGTATGAAAGCAGGAAAGTCCTCAAATCCCAAGACCTGGCCGACTTCGTCAAAAAGATGACCACCTCCTAACCCACTACAAGCGGGGTCTGAAAATGGACAATCTTCGGGGATGGAGCATCCAACTTGACAGGGATTAGAGCAGGAATCCTCCTCGAGAATGAAGAGGGTTTCGTAATTGAACACTCAGTCGCTCTTTTGTTCCAAACTTTGAACAACCAAGTCGAATATAAAGCCCTGTTCGCGGGGCTACAACTAGCCGAAGACTTGGACGCCCAGGAAGTACAAATTTTCACCGACTTCCAGCTCATTGTGTCCCAAGTAAGAGGAGAATATCAGGCCAAGAACGACTACCTCATTGAGTACCTAAACTTGGTTAAAGAAAAAATGAAGAGGTTCACCCACGCGAAGATCAATCATGTTCCCAGCGAACAGAACACTCGGGTTGATGTACTACAAAACTCGCGAGCACAAGTTCGCAAGCAGACAAATATCATAATCAATTTTCAACAGTTGCAGATTAATTCCTGAAACAAGACAGGGAAACCATCTGTGAACGACTGATTGTAGATTAATACCTGAAACAAGACAGGACAACTATTTGCATGAACAGATTAAAGATTAACTCTCGAAACAAGACAGGGAAACTATCTGCAAACAACTGATTATGGATCAATTCCCGAAACAAGACGGGCGATTATCTACAAGACCAGGTTAGAGATTAATTCCTGAAACTAGATAGGGCAACTATATCCACGACTAACAAAAGAAAGTTCCAGATTAATTCCTGAAACCAAATAGGGTAACTATCTGTGAACGAATAATTGTAGATCAATTCCCGAAACAAGACGGGGCGACTATCTAAAAGACCGGGTTAGAGATTAATTCCTTAAACAAGACAGTGAAACTATCTCAACGACCAACAAAATAGTTCCAGATTAATTCCTGAAACCAGATAGGGAAACTATCTGTGAACAACTGATTATAGATCAATTCCAAAAACAAGACGGAGCGACTATCTACAAGACCAGGTTAGAGATTAATTCCTGAAACCAGACAGGGAAACTATCTCAACAACCAACAAAAACAGTTCCAGATTAATTCCTGAAACCAGATAGGGAAACTATCTGTGAACAACTGATTGTAGATCAATTCCCGAAACAAGATGGGGCGACTATCTACAAGGCCAGGTTAGAGATTAATTCCTGAAACCAGACAAGACAACTATCTCAACAACCAACAAAAATAGTTCCAGAGTAATTCCTGAAACTAGACAGGGAAACTATTTGTGAACAACTGACTATAGATCAATTCCCGAAACAAGACGGGGCAACTATCTATACGACCAGATGAAGCAGCCTTGCCCAGGCTCTTTCTAATATAATTTCAAATGCAGTTTTACACGGGCTCATCCTGAAGTAATCTTACATGGGTTCCTTCTCATAATCCCCTAATGCAACTTTGCACGGGCTCATCCTGAAGCAATCTTACACGGGTTCCTTCTCACAATTTTCATATGCATCTTTACACGGGCTTATCCTGAAACAATATTACACGAATTTCTTCTCGCAACTTTCAGATGCAGATTTACACGGGCTCATCCTGAAGCAAACTTACACGAGTTCCTTCTCACAATTTCCAGATGTAGCTTTACACGGGCTCATCCTAAAACAATCTTACATTGATTCCTTCTCACAATTTTCAGATGCAGATTTACATGGACTCATCCTGAAACAATCTTACATAGATTCCTTCTCGCAATATTTAGATGCAGCTTCACACGGACTCATCCTGAAGCATCCCTACACAGGTTCCTTCTCATATATCTCCAGATGCAGTTTTACATGGACTCATCCTGAAGCATCCATACACAGGATCCTTCTCATATGTTTCCAGATGAAGTTTAACATTACTTAATCCTGAAGAAATCTTACACAGGTTCCTTCCAATTTCCAGATACAGTTTGACACGGGCTCATCATGAAGCATCCCTACACAGGCTTATTCTCATATATCTCCATATAACAGTTTATAACACTACAAAGCATGGACCTGACCAGATGACAGTATACCTCAAGTTCAATTTGAAGCCTGGACCTGACCAGATAACAGCTTAATTTTTGAAGCCTGGACCCGACCAGATAATAGTTAATTTCATATTCCCCAGCAAGTTACTGTGAAGCCTGGAATACGACCAGATAACATTCAATTTTATTACCCTCAGCAAGTTACGGTGAAGCCTGAATTTTGACTAGAAAACAACTAACTTTAATCTCTCCAGTCCAGAGATAACTCCTCAGTAGAGCCATGGACAACTAAAGCTCCTAGACTCTATTCCTCAGAGTTTTCCTCAAGCAAAGGGACAAAAACCAACATTCCCCAACGGAGTCCTCCTCAAACAACAGGAACAGGAATCTCCACAAAGATACCTCTTATGAAGTCAACATCTATTTTGGATGGCATCTTTAAGCCCATCTCCAACAACTCTCAGTCATCTTCTCCAAATGGCATATGTAAGCCCATTCCTGATATTATCAACCAACGGCGTTACTTCATGCGAGTGCAAATTTTTGGGCACTCTAGTGTTTAATCATCTTCCACCTTCAGATCACGAAAGGCAGACAAGCCAATTTAAATCTCCAGGTTTAAGAAGATTGAACAGGGGCAGCCGTTATACCCAAAAATTTTCCCTCCCATTATATTCAAGGCTTGCTCATTGAGGTCCCCAAATGCTCATGGTTGACCAAGAATTGACCAGACAAATTATCCTCCTAAGCAATGGATTTCCATCTAGGGCTTCATTTCTCACAAATAATTTTGGTTTGCAAAAGTTTCAAATGATTTCCATGGCACCCTATACGCCTCAGCATAATAGCATAGCTGAAAGAAAGAAAAGAAGTGTACGAAACATGGTGAGGTGTATATCAAAAGCTAGGAATATGTCTAAGAGATTTTGGGCTGAAGCAGCTTCGACAGCAGTATGCACTCTAATTAGATGCCCAACGAAGCAGTGTTAGTTGGGAATTTTAATTACATAAGTTTTGAATAATTGACACTATGATCAAAGAAATAATAGTTCGAAAGAAAGTGTGAGGAGGCTTTTATAAAGACTTCGATTGATGAAGATCTAGTAAATAGCTTCACTACGTTGAACCGCTATCGAAGGGTTCGTTTTCGAACTATTGAAATATAAGTTATTCGAAGCATTACAAGGAAATACATTTCGACTGAAGATTTTGAATTCAAAAGCTTTTAAGAAACACGTGGAAGTATAATGGTTTGAAGGACATGCAACCTTCAAACATGGCGTGATTTCATAGAAGGACCGTTAGGGTTGAATCAGCCAAATATAAGTCCTCTTAGAGTTTTTGGATCAATGTGTTTCAAGCATGTACCTGAACAAGCGAGGAATAAGTTGGATGATCAAAGTGAAGTCTTGGTGCTCATAGGTTACCATTCGATTGGTGAATACAAGTTGTATTCACCAATCAAAGATAAACTAGTAATCAGTAAAGATGGTCTTGTAGACAAAATAAAATGGTGGGATTGGAGTCGAAGTTCGGTTCGACAAGAAGATGAACAAAATGAAGCTTCGACAAGTCAAAATGAATAAGTTGATACTTCGACTTCTCGAATCTAAGAACCACTTGTACAACTGTGTTCGAAGGAAAGAACAGAATGAAGCTTCGCCAAGTCAAGATGAAGAGGTGATACTTCGATTGGTCGAATTGAAGGCAGGGAGATCGAAAAGAACAGAACAAAGCTTTGACAAGTCAAGATGAAGAGGTGATACTTCGATTGGTTGGATTGAAGGAAAGGAGGTAGAAAGGAACAAGAACTGAGTTCGACTAGGCTGATCGGATATGAGGGTTTTCTAGATTATACAATTGAGGGAGATAGTGACAAGTCGAAGAATCCATGACGATGAAGTCTTGAGCAATTTGAATTGGAACTCAGAGCCATCGAAAAGAACAAAGCTTGGGAGCTGGTCGAAAGAATCAATTGATGTGAAATGGAGATACTAGTCAAAACGAAAACCTAATGGGATGAAGCTTGTTTGGTTTGGACTGATTATCTCGAAGCCCAAATTCGAGCAAGACACCAACCATAACATGTCTAGGTTCATTATGTTTCAAGTATGGCAAGAAAATTATCAAAATGGCAACTTTTCAAATCTTTCGATTTTGCTTTCAAAGCCATGGTTAATGGCTGATTCATGCCATATTTGTTCACCACTACACCCTTATAAATACAAGGCCAAATCAGAAGCAGGACACACACAAAATTGCTTAAAAGAGCCACAGGAAGATAGTACCTCAAATCACGACACACTACCTCAAAACCATATCAAAATTCTCAAAATTGCATAAAGTTGTCAAAATTCAAAACCTACATCACAGGCCTTCTAAATCCACACTAACACCCAAATCATTCTCCTGAGACTTCCAGGAAGCTACCCAGGCCCTTACACGAGTTGTTCCATGCCCAGGGTCACAGATCGAAGCATCTTCGATTGGTAAGGATTTACAAAATCAAAACTGTATTTCCAGGCCATTTAAGTACATATTGCTTGCATATTTGGATGCTAATGTTGTTTGTGTTTATATGAACGTATTACATGTAAGATAACATGCAGGAATAAGATTGTGCCATCGTTAGGGCACGATATGAATTTGCCTTCGAAGCTCACGATACGGGCAGTTTCAAGCCAAAACAACGCAGATTCGGATTCAGGGGGATTCGAATTAGGGGGTTCGAATTAAGGGGAAGGACCCGGGTTCAACACCCAGGTCATGCATTTTGTTTTTTGTAACATATTATATGCATATCTGATGTTTCAAATCCAAACATGTGCATCGTAAACCATTAATCCAAGCCATCAGATCGCCACTTGATCCAGATCCAAAGCCTCCAACACGCAGAGCACCATGCACTCTCCAAAGCATTCCCCATTGGATCCGCTGGAAACCTGGGCTTCAACAATTTGGGCCTAGCGTGTTTTTTAATCACATCCCATGTTTACTTTTTCTACTAGGCCCATCTTTATTTTCTTGTTTTATTCATTTTATTTATTTCTTTTAATTCTTTTTTTATTTTAATCAATAAACAAATATAAAAATCACAAAAATATTAGGTTAGCATTTTCTCAAATAAATTAATTTTGTAAATTAATTGATTAATTATTTCAACCCTTTTTTTAGTTTAAAACTAAATAGACTTAGGATTTTAAATTAAATTTCTTTCCATGATCAAAAGAAAACAAAAAGATTTTTCCTTTTTAAGTTTTAGACGTTATTTTCAATTCGTGCGCGTTTAAATACTTTTGTATTATTATTTCCTTTTCATATTAATGTATCAGCTTATGGGATGTAATAGTTTTATAACAAGGACTTTTACATTTACTGCTTTATTTCCCTCATAGTTTTGGACTTGTAATAATCCTCCTCCCCGAAGCCTTGTAATAGTTTCGGATTTATCTTTTCGCATTTTAAATTCCTGCAAACTATTAAACTGTTTAGATGCATGACTAATAGGATTGTATGGCAAGAGATTAAAATCAAACGCTAGCAAACCTAAATGCAAATATAAATAACTGAATACAACACAATCGCACATGTACACCTCTAGGGTATCCCACTTTGGTTGCCTTTGGAAAAACAGTCACATCTCTCGAAACATGAGATATTTTAGTGGCTACCCTCCAGTTTAAAAGATCATAAGTCCCTCAATGACCCTCTCGATGTTGCCTCGGTAAAAACTATATTAAAACCCTAGGGTAGTTACAAGGATTTCTTGCCCAATTGCCTTTGTGACTGTATAATTGTCCCTTCGAATGTCCCCCAAACATCCAACGACTAGGGATACCTACTCACTAATAGTAGGATATCACTGTCTAAAGGAAAAGAGGAAAAGAACAACCCTTTCGAGTAAAAGTAGATAGTTCTTAGACGCTATGTTCAAACAATTTTGACACTTACACAAAACTTCTTTCAAAATCATTTTCAAACACTTTGTATACGTTCTCTATTATTCTGAGAAACATTACAAAGTTCTCCGCACTAAGGCGCTTTCAAAAATGCTTTTCAAAACACACAAAGCACAAGGTCTTTCAAAATGAGCTAAGCATCTAAGAGCCCATAGAAAACTATGGATGGAAAGGGTGCTAACACCTTCCCTTTCCATAATCTACCCTCCTTACTCAAAACTCTCGAAAGTTCTTTTTATGTTCTTTTCACCCTTTCCTTTGTTGGATAAAAGAAAAGTCGGTGACGACTCTTGCTTACCCAACATTTGCGAATACAAATGAAAAACCAGTATAACAGTCGGTTCTGCCACCGTATCACAGAACTGGCGACTCTACTGGGGAATATGAAAAGTGGGGTTACCTTAGAGTTTAGTTCATTTTAAATTGCTTTACATTGTGTATTTTTTACGCTTTACTTTTGAGGGCGTGTTTGGGTTGTTACTAAAGATCCTACTCCCGGATCTGGGGCACCTTATTAGGTAAGTTGCAATAAATCATAGAGGTTGTACGGTGTAGACCGGTACGGATAAAGTGGTGGCTACGTTAGCGTGATACTCTGGTTTGTACTAATGTTCCTTGAGTAAGTCAGGGATAACATTAGGCTTCCTCATAGTGCCACTAAGCGCTAACTGACCTTTAGAACCTTTAAATGACTCATCCTAGCCATTAGGAAGTAATGAGATAGTCGGCTTAGGTTTCGACCGAAGACTGGTTGATACTTGATGCTACACTCATTGAGACTGGACTTTCGGGATATTTTGGCCGTAATACTTCGGTGCTTGAGCTGAAACAATGCCTGACGGAAAGGTCAATGATATGAGACTCCTTAGAACCCGGTTACCATTAATAGGACAGGTTGAGCCAACTGAACATTCAAGAGGGTACTTACCTTAAACCTCATGTGAGCCTTTAAACCTAAGGTCTATTGTGTGACTTTCTTGTGTTTATCTGTGATTTAAGCATAATCATGACCTCATAACATCATACCCTAGCATTTCCTTAACCATTTCAAGGATCTCAAGGGCCTGTGGTGCAGGTTATGATAAGTCGGACGTCTAGCAAGGGGCAAGGGGATTTGTTTTCCTCTAACCAAATACTCTCAAAGACCAAAGCGCGATAACTTGAGTCAGAGGTTATGATCCACTCGACATGGTGAGCTTGATTCTTGTAGAAGGACATTCAACGATACGAAGTTCTTCGTCAAAGTTTAACTTCTGATATTTTCTTGTATTTACCCCGCGAGATCCTTGAAAACATTGCATCCACACATCATGCATCATATCATGACAGGTTTCCCTCATGCAGGTTCTCTCATCCTCTTGTTGTTTATTTCAGAAGGGAAAATGGCTCTCAAACAGAACGACAAAGATCCCCAAACTCAAGATGCTCAGTTCAAGGAAATGTTTCTAAACCTATCCAAGGGGCAAGAAGAATTGAAAGCACTCCTCGTTGGGAACTTGACCAAGAAAAATCCTAACGACAACAAGGATGACCAGTTGGAACAACTGCAAGCTGAGATGGAAAGGATGAGAATCTAGATGAATAGTCAGATGGCTCTTATCCAAAATTTAGCTCGGGGACAAGAAGAGTTGAGGATTCTCATCAGTAAGCTTCATCAAGACAGATACGACCGTCTGGGGAAAACTGTTAGAGCTTGGGGCCTAATCAATGATCAATCTCTCTTGGTAGACGGGGAACTGGGTGACATATTCATGCGGGAGCATGTTGAAAATAAACTCAGGAGCGGTGAAATTCAAGGGGCTGCATCTTCAAGTACTCAGAAGAGACTATACCATGGAAAGAATGAGTTCAGTACTGTGTACGACCAGAAGGGCCGCAATAAGAGTAATATCAACCAATCTGTGGGGGTAGTGCATATCTCTAATCCAACATCGATGCAACAACAACGATAAGGCAATCAGCATAATCAGGACACATCCAAAAGGCAGTTTACCAAAATCAACATGCCGTTGTCTCAAGCATTGCAACACATGTTGAGGATGAATCTGATTATGTTGGTAGAACCTCATCCAAACCCCAAAACATCTTCTCCTAACTACAATCCCGATGCAAGGTGTGTTTATCATTCTGGCAGTCCTGGACATGATACTAACGATTGTTGGGCGCTGAAACGCGAGATGCAAAATATGATTGACGCTAAGGAGATTGAATTTGACCCTCCTGAGACTCCCAACGTGATCACTGCTCTCATTCTGAATCATGGCCAAGATTGAGGGTGTTTATTTCATTTGAATTCTCAAATTGTAATTTCTTTTGATTGATCGACCACTTATTTTATGTCAAACTTTTTTATTCCATTAATGCATTGCATATGTTTGTCTTGAATTAATCCATTCATTTTCACTATACTGAAACTTTACTTTTACTTTCTCTTTTATGATATTCAACTCTCGTTAAAAGTTGTAAGCCTTTAGAGGGAGGATGACAAAAAAGATATTATAATCTCTACAGTATGCTTTTGAACAGACCTTGTTGACGATGTACAAGTGTTGTTTCAAATCCTAAACAGTGGATTTATAAGGAAGATAATCCCTAGTCACCCCTTTGAGCCTAAAATGTAGGAGTTTTCTTTTTCATGCAAATTGAAACCCTTAATCATAACCTGGGGCAGGGTAGTTTCTCAGTTAATTCAATGGTGCATCCAATCACAAGCTTTCCCCTTGTACACGACAGGTAGTGTCAGAGGTATCATTCCAAAACAAAAGATGGTGATGGTTCCACATAATCATTAAAACAGTCAGTCATTATCTCTCAAAAGAAAATCCCGCTAAGTCAAAACCTGTGAAGGAGATTTAAGAAAAAAACGGAGGCATCCCGCTGATTGTAATCACAAAACAAATAGTTCAGGAAAAAGGTAGGGATAATAAAATATTAAAAAAATAGATTGCTACAAATCCTCAACAAAAAGAAAATATTACAAAAAATGATTGCCTCCTCAAAATAAACTTTCAGTATCCAAACCATCACCAGAATATCAAGGCAAAGATTCCAGACTCAATCGGGATTTAAACGCACAATTAACTGAGTATAGGACTGAAGAACATCATGAAGAACGGGTTGGGTACAAATAAATTTCGAGCCTTTATCCTTTGTTTCTTAAACCGTGAACCAGGCCACGTTACAACCCTTAAAATTCCTAGCTGAAGCATGGGTTAGTTCGAAAGCATACTATTACAAAAGGTATCCTGACTCCTGTAAGGTTTACTATGAATCCTGAGTTGAATTTATATTCTTACAAAAATCTGTTTGTTTACTAAAAATGCATTTTTAAAACTTCAAGACAGACATAAGCTTTACATTTTTAATACCATTGTTTGCATATAACTAACTGTTCAACAACAGAGAAATTCGTACGACGAATATTCAACGAACGAAAATCCTCTCAATGAACAAAATCACCTCATATGGAAAGACATTTCGAATAACAGGCCTTTCATAATCAAGAGACATGACATGGTGTCTAAACTGATCTGGGGGCAGTCGAGTCAAGATTCAAGGAATCCCTCAAAAACGCCGAATAGCCAGAGGCAGACCTCCATCTGAATCACTTGGGGCATTCAACATGAGTTCCAGCAAAGGGCCACGTGCGATCAAGCAAACATTTTTCTGGCAGCGCTGCAACACTTATTACTATGGACAGTGACAATTTTCTGCACCCCGTGAACATGGACATAGTCGCAAAATACTATACATGAAAAAAGACCCGTTGGGTTGACTGGCATAGGAAAAAGTAAGGGCATCCCGACGAACCAAAGGAGTTCGAACAAAAATTAGGGATATATAAATAAAACTGTACACCCGGCAAGTCAAAAACCTGAAAAGTCGGCTTGGCCAAAAAAGGGTATTCCGGTGGACTAAAAATCTAAAAGGACAGCCCAGGAAAAAGTTAGGGATTAAAGCATATGACTATGACCCCTCATCTCTTCACTTGTCTATCAGTAGAAGGCTTATCACCCTGATAAACATTTACTCAAGACTCCAGGAGTTAGGGTAACATTCAAACCACCCATAAAATCCCCACAGAGTAACCACCCCTATGGGACTATCTTCATAGAGTTCGACGTCAATAAGGATACGTTTCTCCAGTTGGTACAGAGGCAGAGACGTCCTCCTACAAAGTCATTGCTACATTTTACAGCATACAGCCTAATAATGCCAGGTGTTCTAATACCCCCTGTAGAGCAAGGATCTCCAATCATCTCCACATCGTCTGAAAGAATTCCTCAGCATGGTTCATAAATTTCTTGGGTTTCCCCAACAGGGCTCTACAAAAATCGCGAGGCAGTCTACGGAGTTTCCTTTCCACAACAGAATTTCATACAATCCCCAAGAAGTTTGCGGAGTTTCCTTTCCCCAATAGAGTTTATTTCTCTAGCAACAGAAATCCACCTCCCAACAGTTCAACTTCAACAAATAACAAAGACTTACATTCTTCATGCCCAGCAACAATCAGGGATTTATTTTCCCTAGTTATACAACACTGCAATAGAACAACTAATACGTTCACATATTGAATTCATACATCATTTTACAAACATCATAGCATATGAAGTACAAATGCATATATCGTAGTCTCATTTATTTTGAGAACATCATTACCCAATGCATTTCACGCATCATGACATTGAATACATCTAATTCTTTAGCTTTTCAGGAAAGTTCGCAAGTTGACAAATATCATCATCAATTTTCAACAGTTCTAGATTAATTCCTGAAACAAGATAGGGAAACTATTTGTGAACGACTGATTATAGATTAATACCTGAAATAAGACTAGACAACTATCTATATGAACAAATTAAACATTAACTCCTGAAACAAGACAGGTCAACTATCTGCTAACAATTGATTGTGGATCAATTCCCGAAACAAGACGGGGCGACTATCTACAAGACCAGGTTATAGATTAATTCCTAAAACAAGACAGGGTAACTATCTCAATGACCAAGAAAAACAGTTCTAGATTAATTCTTAAAACCAGACAGGGCAACTATCTGTGAACAATTGATTATAGATCAATTCCTGAAACAAGACGGGGCGACTATCTACAAGACCAGGTTAAAGATTAATTCCTGAAACCAGACAGGGAAAATATATCAACAACCAAAAAATTCCAGATTAATTCCTGAAACCAGATAGGGCAACTATCTGTGAACAACTGATTGTAGATCAATTCCCGAAACAAGACGGGGCAACTATCTACAAGATCAGGTTAGATATTAATTCTGAAAAATTAAGCTTCTCAAATTCACATTTGTTTTGATGAAGACAAACCATTTTGAAAAGAAGGAAAAGATTATAGATCAAGCTAAAAGCATCTTTGGATAAAGTCTTTGGTTCAAGCACTTAGCAAATTTCAAGGTATAATGATAGTACTTACTTTAAACTTAAGACATAGATGCTCAATGGTAAAAAAAAATATTTTATCTTGTCCAAACTTTTTCTCAAGTTTTCTAAAGCAAAAATTCAATTTTTACTTGGGTGCAATCGATTTTCATATTGGTAAAATCGATTGCATACTTCACGTTTTCAAAATGTTAGCTACTATTTCTAAGTGCAATCGATTTGCATGTTTGTGCAATCGATTGCTCTCTTTTAAATTTTGCTACTGTTTTAAAGTGCAATCGATTTACACACATGTGCAATCGATTTCTCGCTGAAAATATTTGAATTTTTTAGCTGTTAAAACCTGTGCAATCGATTTACACAAGGGTTCAATTGATTGCATGCTGAACATTTTTGAAAATCCGCAGCTTTGAACATACTTATTCATAACACCATTTCATGGAAACTTTTCATTGAAACTTGGCAATTGTTCATGATTCACTTACATAAACTTATGTTGTTTCAAAGGGGTGCTATGAACATATAAATAATGAATTTTCAAAATCATTTTGCAACCTCTTCCAGTCAATAGTTTCTGAAGTTTAAAATATCAAAACTCAAGCTTTCTCTTCACTTTCATACACAAAGTTTTTCTGCATATTTTCATATATTGTTAAACAGAAAACTTTGAGAATTCTATAGTCTTGAGTCATTGTATATTATTGTTATTGGAAGAGAATATCAAGTAATTGATAAAATTACTCAAAGTGATTATTGCACTACAAACTATATCAATCAAATATTGCTATACACTTTCTTATTTTTCAGGATTGTTGAAAATAAGTTCAAGGGGTTTTGTAATCTTGTTTTTCCAGGATTATTGGATACAAGTAAGGTCACCTTGAGAGGATCGTTCTCATTGTTGATATAGTGAAAATCCAAGAGGATTGTTCTTGGTAGTTTTATTGGTTAGAGTCTTGTATAGAAGGACTAGGGTGTATTGTATAGATATCTAACAATAAGGAAATTTCTTTCATGTTGAAAGGGGACTGGAGTACTCTCGGACTGTGAGGGGAACCATGATACATCTTTGTGTTCTTTATTTTTCCGCATTTACCACTTTCATCACTAGTCATAAACCAGAAAAGAAAGAAACAAATTTGTAAACTCATGCACTAAACCAGAAAAAGAATATCCATCATCACTAAAACCGTAAAAATTTTAAAGTACCTAATTCACCCCCCCCCCCCTCTTAGGCGCACTCTTATACTTACAATTGGAATCAGAGTAGGTTATAGGTAACCTGTTCCTAAAAGATCCAGAATGGCTTTCGTAAATCAAAATCCCGTTTTCAGAGATGGTGGTAGTAACAACAAGCCTCCTCTATTTTGTGGTGAATATTTTGACTTCTGGAAAATACGCATGAAGGCACATCTAGAAGCACAAGGAGAAGAAATATGGGATGCCGTCGAGAATGGTCCATTTATTCCTATAACGGTGATCAATGGTGCTGGCTCATCAAAGCCTAAAACTACATGGGATGAAGATGATAAGAGAAAGTTCCTCTATGATAAAAAGGTAATCAATCTTCTTCAAGGTGCACTTAGCATGGATGAATTCTTTTGTGTCTCGGCATGAAAAACGGTGAAAGAAATATAGGATACCTTGGTAGAAACTCATGAAGGAACCGTTGAAGTTAAAATATCAAGATTAAATACATTGAGTCAAGAATACGAACTATTCAGAATACAGCCCCGAGAATCAATCCTCGACTTGCAGAAAAGATTTATGCACTTGACAAATCATTTGAAAGCACTCGGTAAGAATTTAACTAATGATGAACTTAATC
The DNA here is from genome assembly GCA_948472305.1 of Vicia faba. Lineage (NCBI taxonomy): Eukaryota > Viridiplantae > Streptophyta > Magnoliopsida > Fabales > Fabaceae > Vicia > Vicia faba. Next base: position 1,461,750,283 of record OX451739.1, on the reverse strand, counting down.
TTAAAGCGATTAGATCTTTATCCAGGGAATGGCAACCAAAAGTGACAGCAATATTCAAGAAGAAGAATCTATCAACAATGACTTCTGCCACTTTGTTCAGAAAACTTCAAGAATATGAGACGGAACTTGCAAGACTTGAAAAGAATGAAATCCAAGTAAAAGATTCAAAAGACATTGCTTTAAATACAAGGATGACAAATCATGATAGCAATCAAGAGGATGAATCCACTAGTAGTGAAGATGATGATCTCATCGAGAAGATTGAAAAGGTTCTACGAAAAGAGAGAAAAAGGGAAGCACCAACAAGGAAGGTTATATGCTTTGAATGTGGAGATAAGAGACATGTTAAAAGTGAATGTCCTACACTTGAAAATAAGAAGAAATATTTTAATATAAATAAAGATAAGAAGTCAAAGAAAGCATATATAGCATGGGAAAGTTCATCTTTCGATTCCGAAAACAATCAGCGTGTTAATCTTGCATTAGTGGCCTCACATCATTCCGATAGTGAAGATAACGAGGTTAGTAATGAATTTTCTCTTTTTGATAGTGATGCACAAGGTGCTATATATGAACTATTAAATGAATACAAAATTCTGTATAAAACTATTTCATCTCAAAAGAAACAAATTTCATCTTTGGAAGAAAAATGTGAAACTATGGAAAAACATTTCAAAGAGGAAAAACAAAAATTAACTGATGAACAAAAACAGAATTTTGTATGCAAAAATTGTGAATCACTCTCTTTCCAAATTGTCCAATTAAAAAGAGTTATTGAAAGATATGAAAAAGGTCAAATTGGATTGGAAGGTGTTCTTAGCCAACAAAGATATTTCAATGATAAAGGTGGACTTGGATATTCAAAGTTTTCAAAACTATGTTCTAATAAAACTATCTTTGTTAAGGCTAGTGATCAATCATCCAAAGAGAAAGTGAACAAACCTAAATTGGTTCATCAATATCCTAAAAAGAAAAGATTTGTAAAGAATAAATCTTATCCTCCTAGATATATAAGTAACTTTGAACCTACTTGTTTTTATTGTGGTATTGTTAGCCATACACCTAATGCTTGTTATGTTAGAAACTTTAGTGTAGTAAGTGGGAATTATGTGTGGGTTAAGAAGGGAACTAACTATGATGTACCCAAAGCACAATTAGGAACCAAATTAAACTTAATTTGTTTTGTTGGTTTGCTTGAGGTCCACTCTAAATCTATGATGTTTTGATAAGTGGTGGCTCTAAGAATTTGATGGAAAAGTTTATACACTAACTTTCAAATCTAGTTCAAGTCCAAGGATTATTTCACATATGGGAAATACCTTAAAGGAAGAATTATTGGTGTTGGCAAAGTTCATACACTAACTTTCATATCTATTGAAGATGTACTTTATGTTGAGGAACAAAAGACAACTTCTAAGTAAAAGACAATTTTGTTGAAAAGGCTTCAAATTCATCAAGGATGAATGTTTTATGAAGTCCCTCTTGAGGTAAAACTCATAGGTGAAAATTGTTTTTATGATTATAATTTGATTATATATTTTAAGTCTTTCCTCATTCCTTTTTGATAATGACAAAGGGGGAGAAGATTTAGTATATTTATGTATGTATGTTTTTATGCATCTTTCCCTTATTTTTGATAATGTTAAAGGGGGAGAAGGATATTATACTTTATGCTAGTGTATTTCCTTGTCTTAAACTTTTAAGATACAAAGAATCCTTCAAGATGAGCAAATCCAAATGATTTCAAAGCTTCTAATACAAAGGGGGAGTTATACATCTTATGGGGAGAAGTTTCTTCCCAGAAATTATAACGCATCAAGAAAGATCATTTGTCATCATCAAAAAAGGGGAGAATGTAAAATCAAGCTTCTCAAATGCACTTTTATTTTGATGAAGACAAACCATTTTGACAAGAAGGCAGAGATTATTAATCAAGCTAAAAGCATCTTTGGATAAAGTCTTTGGTTCAAGCACTTAGCAAATTTCAAGGTATAACGATAGTACTTACTTTGAACTTAAGACATAGATGCTCAATGGTCAAAATAAATATTTTATCTTGTCCAAATTTTTTCTCAAGTTTTCTAAAGAAAAAACTCAATTTTTACTTGGGTGCAATCGATTTTCATATTGCTGCAATTGATTGGATGATTCACGTTTTCAAAATCATTTTCAAACAATTTGTATACATTCTCTACTATTCCGAGAAACATTACAATGTTCGCCGCACTAAGGCGCTTTCAAAAATGCTTTTTAAAACACACAAAGCACAAGGTCTTTCAAAAGGAGCTAAGCATCTAAGATCCCGTAGAAAACTACGGATGGAAAGGGTGATAACACCTTCCCTTTCCATAATCTACCCCCTTACTCAGAAAACTCTCGAAAGGTCTTTTTATGTTCTTTTCACCCTTTCCTTTGTTGGATAAAAGAAAAGTCGGTGGCGAATCTTGCTTACCGCAACATTTGCAAACACAATTGCAAAACCAGTATAACAGTCGGCTCTTTCACCATATCACTCATTGCCTTCAACCAAGAACAAAAGGCGGGTTCTTACTTATTAGACGAGTAGAACCTTAGCCCGACGGGGACACCTCGACCGAGCTCCACCGTCGAATTACCAAATAGGCAGGACACACAGCTCGCAACGGTACAGTTCATGCCGCGAGACCAATGCCCCGACCGCGACCTTGGATTCGTTCAAACAGAACCTAAATCCATCTTCTCGACACGTCACCATATGTATCGACCATAAACTAGGTCGAGCACGAATTTCCACATTTGTACAAAAATAAACATGCCAAACATGAAAAACAGCAAAGAATATCTAACACGAAATAAACATGCAAAGTAACGACATTCAAAAGGCTGACTAAGAAGGCCTGAGTTGTCTAGATATTACAGAATTTAGGGTGCGCAACCCAAACAAAAAGAATCGGGCTAAGCCCTGGTTCAAAATTTACAAAAATAAATGCACGCATTCCCTAACAAAGTAACAAGAAACATCAATCACTCCCTGGAGAGGTTTCCTTCTTCGGCTTTAGGCTCAGAAGAATCAGGATGAGGGACTACTTTGCCCTCGACCACCCGAGACAAACCCCAACCGCCTTAGTATTGAGCTCTGGATTCAATACGGCCAGCTGAGTCATCACGGTCTCAAAACCATTGGTCATCGCTTCTACGTAGTCCGACTCAAGAACCTGAATTTGAGCGACTAACTCTGAACAGGTTATCAAAATGGAAATCTAGTTTGGCTCATCTTCATAAGGCACTGCGATAGCCTTCAAGTTGGAAACCTCCTCCTCTAGACTTTTCTTGTCAAGCAGTAATGAGTTCCTTTCCTCGAAAATTGTGGCTGCCTTTTCTTTCTCCTTTTTCAGCTCATCAGATTGAGTCCGGAATTTTCCCTCGCTCTCCTCGAGGGTGGCCTTCAATTTTTCACCTTTTCTTGGAGATCTATTTTCTCTAACTCTAGCTTACCCACCATAGATGAGGAACTGGCCCCCTTACCTGAGAGGACCACTGCCATCTCTAAAACCTTCATCACACCGACTATGCTCACGGCCAGATGATTTTTCCTCTACTCCTCGTCGAGCCGCATGATAATGTTGGTATTCAAGATATTCAAATTTTCTAAACTTGGAGACATTTTAGGAAAGTTTTGATTGATGACCTATTTTCTTGGAGAATTTTTTCCAGACTTTGTGAAGTCTCCTTGCTGCGTTTTTAAAGCCCAAAACCATTTGGGAAACAGGTTATAAATAGAAATGTTTGTAACCTAGGAAAGGAACCAATCGTGAATGTAAAGATATAGTCATTAGGGATGAGTTTGTACCACTCTCTAGGAGAGTTGGTTGTGTGTTCCACTCGGTTGTGAGTTGCACTGATGTTATAGAGTTGTAGTCTCTATTATTGTTCTCCTCAAAGATGTGAAGCAAGAGTGAGTATTGTTCTTGGAGGAAGATTTTAAGCAACTCCAAGTTGTGTTCTTAGTCAATAGTCTTGGCTAGGCATTTTCATAGAAGTATGTCTTCTCGCCATGGAAGTGTGTCTTCTATTTTTGTCATGGAAGTGTGTCTTCCTGTTTTATCCAATCGTTGTCTGTGATTGATGAAGGATTGAGGAGAGCCTCATATCTAGGTGAGTCTTAGATAGAAAGTTAGCATGGATAGTGATTAAGTGAGAAGTTATAAGGGGAGTTTATCTTTGGATTGATACTATTATAGTGGATTTTATCCTTGGCTTGGTATTCCCCAAAGTAGGAGAGTTACTCTGAACTGAGTTAACAATTTATGTATGTTGTTTATGCTTTTCAGTACTATTTTTATTTTTATACCTTGCCATATTTGTTTTAGTTGGATTCAGATGTCTTAACATGTCATAAGACATCTGAAGTCTGACATACAAGAATTTCACTATCGAAAAACTTATTGAGAACGTCAAAGGCGTCCTCATCCTCGTCGCTCATATGAACAACATAGATGAGGTAATAATGCAACTTGTGATTGTAATGTCCTCGACACCAATAGAGAGGAAATTTTGATAGCATCTCTATTTTTGGGTTTCGGTCCTCGTCGTAGAAAACCTCCCCTTGCTCATCGACAAGAGTGGCTGGATCAAACACTGAATCGACGGCCTCTTGAGACACAGGCTGAATGATGTACCATTTTTCCTTGAAGTCGCGGACATAATCCATATACATCTTGAACAACCTCTTAGATTTCTTAAAAGATACCTAACTATGATTTCCCCTTTTAGACTCATTGAAGATGAAAACACCTGAAGAACAGGGGAATCATGGCCCCAATCTTAAGATACCGACACATGATCTCAAATTCCCGTATAAAGGCAATCACATTCAGATGCAACTGGGAAGGCGCTAAAGACAAGTGAATGAAGATATTGATTTGAAAGTCACTGAAGGGAAGATGAAGCCCCAAATATTTGAAGATGATCGCATACATGGGGAAATGATCCTTTTGGAAACACAAGCATATTCTGGTTGTGGAATTCGGGCGGTAGATTTTAAAGTTCCGTTGAAAACCCTCTTGATCGTTGGTGTATTCGACAACCGTATACGCTTCCCTCCGGGTAGTGCCGTAGAGTGAGGTTATTCCCCAGGGACAGACCAAGAACAACGCCGTGTCAATGATAATGTCGACTAACTGGAGACCCTCGTCTTCTCCGCTTACCTCGCCTGCCTTGACCTGCTCGACTATCTCGGCCACCTTGACTGGTTCAGCCATATCACCTGAAAAGAAGAGGAAACTAGTGAATTCGACGGTCAAATCAAAGCCACCCTTCCACCGTAAAACAAGTGAAAGGGGTGTCTTCTACCAAATCATTACTCGATGAAACCATTTTAACAAGCCCTCATTTAGCAGGTAGCGGGCAAACCCATGAGTTCTGTGAGGAACCCATGAATCCCGCGAGGAAGCCAATGATTATCGCGAGCAAACTCATGAATTCCACGAGGAACGAATGAATCTCACGGGCGAGTTCATGAGTATTGCGGGGAGGTATCATCCCAGAACACAGAGTTCTTCAAAATTCATGAATCTCGCGAGGAGACGCGTGAATATCCCAAGGAAAAACCCCCAGAACGTGAATTTCATAGGGAATACCGCTCCCAAAGCATGAAATTCGTCTTAAACACGTGAATCTCACAGAGAAAACTACCATAAGATATGAAATTAATCTGAAAACAGAAGAAATCGTAGAAACGAGCACTTACTTGATCAAAGTTGGAACAAAGTTTGCGATGGTGGACGCGGCGGTGCTTACGGCTGAGAGGAAATCGGAAGCGGAGACAGAAAGGGTGAGAGCATAATGTGAAACTTTGCAAATGAACCCTAGAATCCTATTTATAAACCAGCACGAAAAACGAAACGACACATCGAGTGATCTGTCAGCGTTCCGTCTCTCCGTCGCCATACGCCTAGCTCATCATGACCCCTACTCCCTAGGCCATCATTTCCTCCTAAATGTTACGCCACATGGCCTACGAAGCAAACTTCCATAATCTTTTCGGCCTTCCCGTCAGTCGAAGAACATAGGAACGTTCCCCGTGAGCATGCTCCAACTCCCGCCCAAAGAAATACCCATATAAAGTCGACCATGTTCCAGACGACCATGCTGTCCTAGCACACACTAGGCCAAAGCTGACGCCCGAGGAGCCACGTCTCATCGAGCGCACGAGCTGACCATAAAGTCATAACTCCTTCACTTAGGAGCAATGACTTGGGGGGCTCCTGTTCTGGACTGGGTCCGCATTTGGCCCAAACGTCATACAAGGTCCAATCCAACTATGCTGCATAAGAAGCCCAACAAGACTAGACATTGCCTGTGGCCCTCCGTCGGGCAGGATCCTTACTTTCTCGACTACTAGGAAGGTCGACTATGTGCCTTATACGACCATGATCGTGGTACATACCTCACTTCCGCGCTCACACCGAGGGCTTGTCTGTCACGTGGCCTTTAAGGACATCCTCGACACACAGTAGTCGAGGACGCTTACCCCTGGTGCCCTCCAAGACGCGTCCTCCTCGTAGGGAACACAACCAACGTCCCTTTGAATGTCCTGGAGTCCTCTTGACCCCGAAAATACCGCGTTCATCACCTCCCTGGTTTTTCGGGACACTTCACCTAGGATAGAGACCACATACTGGTCTCCACTACACACGTAGGTCTTGGCACTCTCCATTTTGGGCTTGCCCAACCGGCCCAGTATGGGGATCTTGGCCCAACACTGAGAGCTATAAATACCCTCTTCCACTAGAGGGTCAGGTATTCATTCATTCACTCTTTCACCCTCTGCTTGCAGTTTGCTTTGAACCTTACTTTGGCATCAAAGTGTCTTGCAAGGATCCCCACCCCTCCTTCACTTCAATAGTCGTACGAGTCAATTATTGTGGGTCATTACAGATCATTCTGATCAGGTACGATCAAGTAACATGTTTTTTCAGCTTTAAAAAAATGGATTATTTTCTTTGTATTTTTTAAAATAGATTTTTCAAAACCATTTTTCAAAATATTAGAAGTTATTTTATATTCATTTTTTCTAAATTGAAACACTAATTTAGACATTCTATAACACAAACATATATTATTGAAGACTAACGCATAGTCAAAATCGCAATTTTTTCAAAAAGTTGTATTTCAAAAATATTTTTTTATGAAAATTAATTTGAAATAACTTCAAAGTTAAGTGAGTTTTTAAATTTTAATATCTAAAAAAAGTTTGAATAAGAAGATGAAATACCTAAAATACTATTTTAAGAAAACTATTCAAACCAAATTTTTAATTAAAATTTTTATGATAAATTTTTTTAAAATTTTTTTTACACAAAATTATATAACACTATAAAAATCATTTAAAAAAAAAAACAAAACAAACTTACCCTAGATTTCATTATGCCTTTCACCATCATTACCCTATTGAAATGGTGCAATATAAAACTAGATTTTTTTCAATTGTGACAAAATAAATTTGTGAAATTATCAAAACCTAACCAATAGAAAGATGAAGCAAGTTAAAACTGGCACACATGAATACGATATTTCTATAACTATTAACTGATCTGAATTAATAAAAATTGATACCATTTTATCTATATATGTTTATGAGAAGACATATGATACACAAACCACATTACGACGAAGTAAATAAAAAGGAAGACGAAGAACCTCTCCCAAAGGCCATATAATCACAAGAGATTCAAAGTGTAATAGAATCTTAGGCTTTTTAAATTTTATTTGCACTACTTCATTGCTTTTCTCATCCAGCCTCTATTCCAACTTATCTTCTAGCAAAGTATCCAAAAAAGAAAGAAAATGGAAAGAAAAAAAAAAGTTATGTTACCAAAAATAATGGTGAATATGGGTTTTTTACTCAATAGATGAATCTAAATAAACTCAATTTTATTATATTTTTAAAAATTTAATGGGGTCCCAAAAATCATGTGCTAGAAACAATCATTTATGTGCATTTGAGCTATCTATCATTCAGCCTCCTAACAAATCGTCCCTGCCACACCACAAAGGTAGATGTGTTATCTTAATTGTGATTAACATAATCAACCTACAATCCTTTTTTTTTTCATACATGAAAATGATTAAATTAATTCCCTTTATGAGTAGTAATTTAATCGGAAAAGAATCTGAAGAGACTAGCACATTACATAAAGAAAACCTAAACATTGGTGCAGTAACTAAAAACAATTTGAAATAGAAAGATCCTCAAAAGTTGGACATAAAGTGACCAACAACCACGAACGGGTCCACTCTCCATAACAAAAAAAGAAACTATCATGACAAATCTCATTATCCAATTATCACAACCATATCATAACCTAGATTTCCTATCTCTTTTTTTCTTTCATCTTTTAACTGTCTTCAAGTGATTCATCATACCTTCATTCTTGGCCGTTGATCTGCGTTGACTTTTCTAACTTGATATCTTATTTTCTTAGAGAAGAGACGCGTGCGGCGCTTCTCTTTATAGCGCTGCACACTCGCTTCTCTCACCCCTCCTCCGTTTTCCCACAATAAATCAATTTGTGACAACCGCGCCTGTCTTCCACAAATAAAACAAATTTACTATATAAATATATGACAGTATCAACGTAAAACCCTATACAAAATACACAAAGACAGTGTAATTGTTTTTATATGATAACATAATGAAAACAATTAAATCTAATAAGAGAATGTTTCTATTTTTCTGTGAAATAAATAAATCAATATCTTAGAAAAGTAAATAAAGTAAAGATGAATGGAGCATGACATGCATGAAATACTTTACTATTTTAGTTTCAAAAGGTGTTATTCCCATATTCCACGTGACCAAAATCTCACCGAGGAGTCCAATTTCAAACATTTTTTATTTACTCCAAGTGATTATTATAAATTTTCAAAACAAAACAAGAAAATAATGTTAAATTTTGTGTTAATACTACTTGTTCATGAAACATGTGAAGGATTAAGGAATGTCGGAAAACACAACATTGAAAGAAAACAAATTGATTGAATTTGTTAAGGTTTAAGAGAAACATACATTTACGTCGTTTCCCGATACATCGGAAATAGGGCTGTCGTCGGCGAACGGTGTTCCCCGGCCGGACCACGCTTTCCGAACACCGTCGTAATTCAATTTCAACAACAAACCACTTTTCGCCTTCGGCAATTCCGTTTCTTTCGACACCTCGCTCTGTTTCATGACCACAACCACTTTCTTCTTCTTTTTCTTCTCCGTCGCCGGCGGCGGCGTTTTAGCACCGACACTGCAAATTTTGGGCGAAATTTTAAGCATATCAACCGCCGGAAAATTCCACCAATTACCTTCATCAACATGACGAAGAGCTCTCACTCCAGGTCTCTGTAAACCTAACCGGAAATCGATTTTCCCGCCAAAACCAATCCATGGATGATGAGAAGATGAAGAACCAGCGTTAGATTCATCTTCCGGAATTCTCCCTCCCATGATACTATCGATGCCTTGTTCAATTTCCTCATCGAGAATCGATTCCGCATCGAAATCATCTTCCTCGTTCAATTCGAGTAAATTGACCATTGAACTTATCTCTCCGGGACTCTGACATGGTTTCACCGGCTTAGGCTCGGACGGAAACACTTGCTTGTGAAGTAAAAAAGATGAAGACGAATTTAATACTCGAAAAGGTAATAGAAGTTCTGAGGAATCGGATTCGTAAGTTTTTTCCGATGATAATAACGGTTTATGGAATTTGTTATTAGGGTTGGGATTGGAGAAGAGGATCGGGTAAGCGGTTGAGAGGAGCGTTGCGGCTTCGTTGTAGGTTTGGTTGGGTCGTTTTCTCGAGGTTCTAGGTTTTGTGGTGTAGATTGCGAGTGGCGAATTGCTTGATTCGGAGATTGTTGAAGACGGTGAAGAAGATGTTTGTGATGTTCTACTCCATGAACATGGTGGTGATTTAATTAAATCTAAGTCTAACCCGTAGGTTCTTGCTCCGGTTCCACTCAAACAAGAAGACATTTTAATTGTTTTCAATGAAGTCGGTGTATTCTAATAGAAACAAGAATCGAACATGTTAAAGTGCGGGGCATAAAGAAAGATGAAAAACCCAAGCGATAAAAGAAATGAAGAAAAGGCCAAGAAAAGAAAGAAGGTGATGCAAAGTGGCAGAACCGAAATAGGGGTTGGCCGAGGAGAAAGGAAAGTACTGATAGGGTGTGAAGGAATGGAAGGTTTATGAGAGCAATGAAATGAACACGTTAGAGGAGTGTAATTATAAGAGTTATAAGTGAGATGGAGACAGAAGAGAGAGAAGGGGGTCACGGGAGAAGAAGTAAAAGGGAAAGAACTGTTGTTGAGTGAGTCTGTAAATATAGTGAGAGAGAGAGAGAGGGGAATTGGGCAACACAGAATTTGTAACTTGTATGAGAGAGAGAGAGAGAAAGAGAGAATTGCAGAGGGGAGAAGTCTACCAAGGCAGATGAGAACGGAGGAAGAGACAGTGTTCAGTTTCTGTTGTTCCTAATGTAGGACCACTCAAATTTATCTATCCACTCTTTTTTACCACTCTTCAATTATTCTACCTTGTTCTTTTCCTATAATGTCCTTCCTTTCTGCTTTTTCTTTTTTTAATTTATAGCCTCTTTTTTCTAAAACTTGGTACTCCTATGTAGTTTGGTTTTATAAAATTTAATATCTGATTATCAGAACCACTTGTGATAAAAATCGGAGGGCAGACAATCTAATAGAATTCAAATTTTAAAATTTTGAAAGAGAGATTTCTTTTGATGATTTTTCTTTTTTAAACTTTAAATTGTTAGAACAACCCCTTGGAGGTTTTAGAGCACTTAATTAATTTATGCAAATGGTGATGAGAATTTCATTGATAAGTGAATTGCTAAAAAAATCATTAGTAAATGCATTATTGTTGATTGGTATTGATGAATGCATCATTTGCTACAAAATATTTATCAAATTATGAAAATTGAAAGTTAGACTTCGCTTCATTAAAGAGTTGGATTTATCGAAAGTTAAAGTGAATTCTATCAAGTGTTGATGAGATGATTATTACTGAAAGAGCGGCAAATATGATCACCTTAATTATAGTTAATTAAATCATCAATTAAGTCTAAAGTGTTGGAGAGGTGAAAATTTCTCATTGCTATCGTGAAATTAATTTTTGTGCTGACGCTTTAATCAAATTTGAAGCCACCAGTAACATAAATTTCTATTTTAAGAATGATTATTCAATGTTTATTTCTCATTTACTTAATAATGATATTCTAGAGATTTCTATTTCGAGGTTAACTTCGGTGTAATCTCTTTTCTTTTGGGCCTCTAGTCTTCCATTAAAAAAATGTTGATATCATTCTTATTCAAGTTTTATTAATCTATCGAATCAAATTATTAAGGCAAATTATTTATTTTGGTCTCTTAACTATATTCTTGAATTTGAATGGTTCCTTAATTTTTTTAATATCGCTTTAGTCTCTTAACTTTCAAAATATTTTATTTTAGTTTTTTTTATATAATTAATTATGAAAAAACTTAGAAATCGATCACTAAATTTACCGTTAATTAGACAAAAAAGACTAAAATAAAATATTTTAAAAATTAATAATTAATATGACAAAAAAAAAATTAAGATATCATTGTAAACTCAAAAATATATTTAAAGGACTAAAAACAATTATTAAATTGTACTTGGAAGAATTAACGTTTTTTAATCTCTTTTTTTTTTCTAATGATGTTTTGAATAAATAATTGATTAAAAAATTATCAAGATTTTTAGTAGGGTACTATATTGCTTAAAAAATATAGGACTACTATTTTTAAAAATAGTATTATAGTTACAAAACTAGGATATTCTAAATATGAGAATAAACAATTACATATTTGAATTTGCACCTTAAATCATTTTAGTACTTTTACAGATTTTAACTATCTAAAATTATATTTATATATAGTTCTGCATATCTTATTAATTTTAACTTTTTTTGTAATTTAATGTAATTTAATTTTGCATATGTAATAAAATTAAACAATATTATAGTATTTGATAAAAATGTCATTCACTTTTTGTTTTTGTTAAGGTAGTTAGTGATTATTAACGACTATAATAATATTTAAAACCATTTTTTATAAAAGAGTGAGGCAAAGTAATAAAATTTATTAGTATAACATACTCTATCTGAATATAAGTGTAATTATTTTTTATTTATTTCATGTACAGTCAAATCAAAGTAAAACTTACTAGTGCTTTAATTTTTTATTATAAATCGTATCATAAAAAAAACTTTGTAAAACTTAAAAAAGAAAAGTCATAATATATTTACTACTATATAAATTGCATTATATATAATATTTCTGGAAATTTAACTTGGATAGTTTAGAAAATCGAGTAAAGAAACTGTTTAGTACCTTTAGGATAATTTCAACCATACCCAAAAACTGCAAAAAGTTATTTAGGATATATGGGAAAGGCTCTTATCTAATGACATGGCAATATTTGATTGGATGTTTAGGATTTTCAGTGCTTACATGGTATGAGATAGTGGTTCATCAGTTTTCACGTGTATCAGTGAAAGAGGTGAAGAAATTTTGGACGTGTTGTATGAACAATGATTCCGACCTTTTTGTTCTTTTTCGCAATCTAATCTATGGCTTCTCAACTATATACGTTGCTAGTGTTATGTTCAATAACTCCTTTGTTATCGATTCAAATTCTTTGTTTAATCCATTTTGTTGTTATTATAAGATTTTAAATTTTCAGACTTTGATTGCGATAAAATTGTACGGAAATTTATTTTTCTGTAAGTTGTGTGTTTTTACTTGTCTTGTTTTATTTGGTTATTTAATCATTTTCGTGCGTTATTCGCATGCCAATATTAAATCATTTAATTATAATTCATGACTTCATTTCAATCCGATTACTATGCATTGTTAAATAGTATTATGTTGATTATTCTCTCCATTTTAAAATAAAAATAAAAATAAAAAATAAAACTAAATGTTTATCCGCTCAATGTTCAAGAAGATTTTAAAAAAAGTTAGTGAAAAATATTTTCATATATATTTAAAATAGTTTTGTAGGAAATATTTAAAAAAAATTAAAGTTATTAGTGAAGTGAAAGGGAATTTTTTATAGGTTTAACTCTTTCAATTTTTTAGAGTAATATTGTAATATATTATAAACTTGTTAAGGGCGAGGAAAGCAAGGTCGAAAAGAAGGCACATGATGTGAAGGAGCACGTTTCCAGCGTCGAGAACTCGCACCACAAGAGGAAGAGCAATTATAGCTCGGTCATAAAGCATGAGTCGACGTTCAAAAGGATAGGTAAGGTGATAGAGAACTTTACACCTCTGAGCACTCTTCCTGAGCAAATATGGTGTAAGGTAATCCACTTGTGCAACATTCTTACGCCGCCTGCCCTTAAGGAGGATGTGATGGGTTTTGAATCAGAAAGATGGTGCAAGTTTCATAAAGTAAAGGGACATCACACCTAGGACTGCTATAAGCTCAAGAAGGAAATTGAGAGACTAATACAGGAGGTACACCTCAATAAATATGTAAAAGGTGACTCCTCTCATTCGTTAGACAAGTCTATCTCGAGTGGGTGAGACGATGCTGGGAGCCCTAAGCCCAACAAAGCCAAAGAGGCGTTACAGGGAGATGACAACAAGGTTACGCGTCATACGTTTAAAACTATAGTTGGAGGGTTTGCCTGAGGTATGGAAACCTGCTCCACCAGAAAAAGGTAAGCTCGTCAGACCTTGAGTGTAGAAAACCTCCTTAAGATCAATACTGAAGGCGAGCTCCGAGCCCTGGAAGCCACAGTCGCCTTCTCGGGTAAAGATGCAGCTGGCATTCACCATCATAATGATGATCTTATGGTCATTGCCATCAAATGCAAATACTAGGATATTAAAATAGTTCTCGTCGACCATGGGAGTTCTATAGACATATTATACTAGGAGGCATTTGAAAGACTTCACCTCGACCCAAAAGAAGTAAATCCCATTAGAGAATAATTGGTTGGATTCTATAGATAACATGTACATGTAAAGGGATATATCACCTTTGGAGAAAAAGACCAAGCTAAGGAGATAAAGGTTAGGTATCTGGTTATCGATGCCCCTCTTCATATAATATGATTATAGGATGACCAACCTTTAACCGCATAGACACTGCCTTGTCTACTCTATATTTGTGCATGAAGTACTCGCTCCCCACTAGGCGAGTAGGGTTTATCCAAGGAGATTAGGAGAACGCCAAAAAAATGTTACCCATAAAATCTCAGGTTGAAAAGAATCTACACTCATGGTGGGAAAGTCAAAAAGATAAGCTCCGAAATAAAGCCACCAGAGGAACTCCACATGGACAAGGATACATCCTCCCCGACCTATGAGGAGACTAAAGGCTAAATATTCAAGAGATATACCCCCTAAAGACGTCAACATAGTTTCCATTTGTTTTTTCTTTAATAGTTTTTTATTATTTTATTTGTATGAGTGAGTATTGTATATCTGCCAATTGTAATGAACAAGTTACTTTTGGGGTGAACTCTTTTCTCTTTTTACGCTCATACAAGAGGCGGGGGTTTTTAATGAGAAACCTCACTTTACATTATGTTAAGGTATGAATGTTTGACTATTCATTTCTTTGAAGGAAACTTAAGAGTTCAGAAGAAGATTGGCCAATTAGGCGATCAATCATTGGATACTTAAGTGAGATCTTTTCCGCCTAATGAGACAGTTAAACGCTGGATCTTTAAGTGGGATTGAAATTATGTTCCTCGCATGATAGATGTCAGACATAATGTCTAATATTTATGTGTAACACTAACACTTGAGAGTTTAACAGAGACAATATGATAAATCATAAAGAAATAAAGAACAATGGAATTGATAACCCAGTTCGGTGCAACCTCACCTTTGTATGAGAGGCTTCCAAACCTGGAAATAAAATTCACTCTTATTAGTGTTAGTACAAAGTGTCTTAGATGAACAACCCCTAGTTCAATACTTCTCTTCTTAATATTGTTGGTGTAAGCCCTAGAGGCCAATGCTTTTGGTACTTGTATAGAATTATTTATTAATAAATAAAAGGAATTTCTTTATTATGTTTCCTTTTCCAAAATAATAAAGTCCCTATAATAGTTCGTCTGTTTAATGAAATGTTAAGTGTGACTTAATCATGAGATCTCATTAAACATATGGACAATATTCTTAACGTATCCGTAATCGAGATTTATTGCGAAGTGGGATAATATTAAAGCATTGAGATTATTATGTAGATAGAATGATGATCATATCTCATGGATCACAAATAAGGAGTTATCAAGTCTTGACATAGGTATGAATATTAGGAGATTGACCCGCTATGAGAATACTACATAGAATGTTATGCAAGGTGTCATAAGTTATTCTCATGGTGATAATGGTGTATACCACCATTCAATCTATAACCACTATGGATCCTAGATGTAGAGTTAAGTAATTTATTGTTGATCAAATTTTATTCGTAACTGGATGACCATAATGACAGTTGATGCGTACTTCACAAAGCATGATGAGGGACATGAGTGATCTAGATGGAATCTGAACATTCTGTATAAAAGAATAAATGTCTAAGGACTAATATTGAACTGGACAAGGGTGACACAGTCTATGCCTTATGTTCAATATAGACATAAAGGCAAAAGGGTAATTGTACACACAAATATTATCATGGAAAGGTTTTGTCATATCACATGACATTTTCGTGACTTCGATAGCAGTGATGTGTTGCTAGATACCACTCACTGTTTATTATGTTAAATATGTGATTTAATATGATTGTCAATGTTGTACCCCAAAATTTTCCCTCTCATTTATCAAGACTTTTCACATAAGATATCTTGGACTCAAAACTGCATTAAGGTTTGGTCAGCTCAAGACATCTCATCTTACACTGTTGAACCAAAATTAGGGTTTGAGTTTGCACAAGGATTCTTGGACTATCAATATTCATATGACTTTCAAACATTATTATGGATCCCTAAGTTTACTCATGACAAGTTTCAAGCCTTGAACCATATTTTTGATCAGTCAATTGGACAGTTGACCTTAAAATCAGCTGTATTGGGGAAAAAGTCAACCATGGCCAATTTACAGTCAAACTTCATAATTTTTTATCAACATCAACATTTTAGACTCATGTGTATCATTTTATCAAGTTTGGATTACAATTCCTCAAGAAATTTGATCAAATCATCAAAAGGGCAAAATGGTCAAAATTAGGGTTTTGACTGAGGAAGGGCAATTTCTGATTTTTGACCTAGAAAATGACCAATTGATTTGAAGCATAATTTCAAGGGTTAATTTTTATCATCTTGACCTAATTACATGGTTCAAAACATTTCAATTTCATTGGATAGACAGATGAAATTTGCAGTCAACTGATCAAAAGTCAATTGTATACTGAAAAGTCAAACTTTGACTTTTTGGTCAAAATCAAGTGTCAAGGATCATAATTCATCAAAACATGTCAAAATATGAAACTTTTTCATCAAGGAATCAAGGATTGAAGATTAGGTTCTAAAATTGGAAATTTTCTTAACTTAGAAATTTTTGTAAGTATAGAAAATTTCTTATTTTTTCTCAATTTTAAGCCATTTTTTCACAATGATACAAGATGATTCAAGGAAAGTTCCCAACATGAAACTCCATGAAATCTACAACTTTGATTCATACAATTTTCCCTAAAGATGCTTGGATCTCAAGATATAATTTTATGAATACATGCTCGTGAACTAAATAACTTAGTGAAATTTTGCCCTAATTCAGGCAGATTTTAGACCCAACTTCATGGCAATTTTTCACCTAGTTCCAACAGGATTCTTGAAATGCATTTCAAATATAAGTTATAGAGCACATTGCAAGCTTTACAAAAGTTTAAGAACTCCTCAAGTTCATTTTTGAGTAGGCAGAATCGAAGAGATGAAGTTGGCAATTTCTCACTTTTGATTCAAGCCATTTCATGAAGAACAAATTTCAAATCAGTACCTATGCTACCTAATCCATGCTTTACAGGTCCCAAACTTATTTCTTACTCCATAATTTAATGCTTACTCATTTGACAAAGCTTTAATTCAAGCTCAAGAGCCTTGGTCCAAGTTGTAATTCCATAAATGGCATAAAGTGGCCATTGCCATTTTGAAAAAGCTTCACTTTTGCAATTTTCTAATTCTTGAGCATTGAACCTGTCTCCTTTGCACATACAAGTACTACAGGCCTAAAGAAAATTGTACAAAGCTTATACCAACCCTAAGCAAGCCAGTATAAGCATGTGATGACTTGTCTCTTCACTTTGCTTCAAAAGCAAGAAAGAGTGCCAAAAGGCTAGAACACACAAATTTGTTAGAGAGCTGATTTGAAACCTATCCCATACAAATATACAAACACATTACAACAGAAAACAGATTTTCTATAAGCCTGAAACATTCAAACACTCCATATCACCAAAAAACTGTTAAAACTTGCAGTTTTTGCATAAGCTTAGCAATCCATCATTTGGCTCGTGCATTTCAAGTTTTAACCATCAAAGCACTTTACCTGCTTGATATCTAAGTGATCCAGACCCTCATCCCTGCATTGTAACTCCTTCTCCATCATCATCCATTTTTGTTTTCAAAGCTTGCAGGTTAACTTGGATAGAGAGTTTCAGGCACTTCCAAAGCAAGGCAAAGATTGGAACACACTCATGGAGGTTCAAGCAAGCTCAAGCAATCATCAGGCCTTCATAAAACTCACTCAAACTCCATTCACGATTTCAACTGAAAGAGGTAAAAATCTCAACTTTTATCTCTTCATACAGGCATCCATTGGCCATGATTTGTGAATAAACAATGTAGACCTCATTGCTACGAAGTTGTACATATATATATATATATATATATATATATATATATATATATATATATATATATATATATATATATATATATATATATATATATATATATATATATATATATCTTGCATTTATTTGGCCTGAGTTGAGAGAATTTTGAAGTTCCAATTCCTGTAAAAATTAGGTTTAAATTTAGAGCTTTTAAAATTCAGTTTGATCTTTGATTGTTAGCTTACATGATTTATATGGTTAGAATCGTGAGACAAAATGCTACAACATTCATATTATCAATTTTCATTTTTATTGAGAGATGAGAAAGTTACAGAGCTTTTGGCCAACTTGGGGAAGAAGCTGAAGTACAGGGCAAGGACCTTGTTCATGTTATGTTATTTTTGTTTCATATAAATCAACGGATGTATAGCCACCCCAGTGGCAAGGTAGCGTGCTGGTGAGACCCATGTCCTGGGTTCGAACCTTGGCGCTACCTTTTGTTTTTTTTCCATATTTTTCCTTTTTCATTTTTTGGCTGTTTTTGCAGGATGGGCTTAATTCTTTGGGCCTAGTGTTTTTTGCTTAACATACTACTCCTAGTTTCCTTACAGCACCCCTGGCCCAACTATTTCCATATATTTTTATTTATTTATTTTATTTTCATATTTTTTTATTAAATATTTTTCTTTAATACATAAAAAATCATAAAAAATATAAATATGATAATATTGCATTTTTTATTTTATATTATTTTATTTTCACATAAAAAATATTTTTATTAAATAAACTTGTAAACATAAATAAAATAGGTTTAGTTTAATTTATTTTATTTCCTTTTCATCCCATACATGTAAATATTTATTTTTGCATATATAAAAACTTTATATTTTTATACAATATTATTTATTATTTTAATACAAAGAATATACCAAAAAATAATACATAAGAACCTTATTTTCTTTCAAACTAGAAATTAGGGTTAACCCCCTTTTTAGGAATTAATTTCTTTTCCTTATATTTTTAGGATTAGGTTAAATTTCCTTTTCACATAAAAAATAAAACAAAATCTTTTCTTGCATGTACATATTATTGCATATTTAAATATTGTATTTGTTTATTTCAATATTCGTGCAAATTTGATTTGGTTGTAATAGCTTATTTAGATTTACATTCTTGCAAATTCTCCATTCAAATTTGTATTACCCCTCCCATAAATTGTTGTAATAGCTTAGTAATTTTTACATTACGCAATTTACCGTTTTACATGCCATGTTAGTAATTAGGGTTTGAATGGCAAGATAAAAACCAAACAAATAGAAAACCCTAATACAAGACAAAATCAAAGCATGAAAATAACACACTTGCACACAAGCATCCTTAGGGTTTCTCCACTTGGTTGCCTTATACAATAATAGCCATATTACGCATGCGAAGTATCTTGGCAAAAAACAAACAAATATAAGATCATAGTCCCTCGATGACGCTATTCTAAGTTGCCTTACAAAATGATCTTGGTCCCTCAAAATGCTAAGATACTTTGCAACATTGCTAATCATGGTTATACGATGACCCACGCCCGTCCCGTTTACATCCAAAGATAGGGTTTCTTACCAAATCAATGGTAAGACAACAATGTCAAAGGAATAAAAAATGCACAAGAAAGACATTTGAATAGGTAGATTACTTCTAGTTACTTGCTCTATTTCCAAACAACTATCCTTGCTATTTTCAAAATAAACACACACACACACACTTCCAAACATTTCACAAACATTGAAAACATTTTCAAAAAAGACAAACATCTTTGTATACATTCTTACGAACGAGAATCATTACAAAGATTGCCAAAACAATGGCCTCTTTTACAAAATACTTTCAAAACCACACCAAACACATTTTCAAACAACAAAAGCAAGTGATCTAGAAAGTAACTAAGAGCCCATGGAAAACCATGGATGAAAAGGGTGATAATACCTTCCCTTTTCATAATCTACCCCCCGAACTCAAGAAACAATCTCAAAGGTCTTTCCTATGCTTTTTCACCTTTCCTTTTGGATAAAAGAAAAGTCGGTGGTGACTCTTGCTAACCCAACATTTGCAATAAAACGCAAAACCCTCAAGTCATTTCTCCCACCGTATCACAGTCAACATCGCAAAAACCTACAGGGTCACACACATAAGGACAGGTTGATGAGAGATAGAGTAAATAAGGAACACCATAAGGTATGGTGCATTTAAGAGAATTGTATAACAGCGTAAGGTACAATACGCTTAAGTGGAATACAAAATATGGTAAGGTACCACGCGCTTAAGTGATATATGGTAGATCATAAGGTATGATGCCCGCAAGCTTAATTGGGCTTTTAGCTTTTAGCCTTAATTGAGATTTTAGCTTACAGCCCACACAAGTGGTTATATAAATAGAACCCGTGTGCTGAAGCATTTACACTTGATGAAAATTTGGTCTTAAAATCCTAGTCGTATTTTCTATCACTCTCACTCAAAATTTTCGTTCGTAAGTAGCTAGCACTGTGATCGAAAGCGATTTATTCATGTGGACTGAGTAGAGGCGTTGTTCTTCATCAATTCTCGTGATCACAATATCAAATGTATGAATCACCACAAGAGGTAATAATTTCTATCATTGACCATGCCCATTCGCAAAGATCACTAAATGGAAAATTTTAATTTCCATTGAATTATGGATCACAATTTTCCTTCAAATACTACATGTGTCTTTCTATTTAGCACTCCCCCTAAATATGAAAACCTCTTTCAGTTTCTCATAATCACCAAACCTAGTGAACAAAAATAAACAAATTAATGTTTGTGAATTATAACTCTATCAAAACACACAACCTCTATATCTTAGATATGAAACTGTAAGCGCTATAGAGATGCATGAATAGAAACAAATACAATGACTGAAATAACAAAAACCTAACACTAGGAATCTGCATCTTTAGCTCGTGATTTCAAAGGTAGTAATAAGTCTTCTTAAATATCAATCCATATGTTGGCTTTTCTCTAATGGGAAATTGATTTAAGACTAACCATATATGATTTGGATGCTGTGATACGATGGGAGAACTGACTTGAGGGTTTTGCGTTTTATCACAAATGTTGCAGTTTAGCAAGAGTCACCACCGACTTTTCTTTTATCCAATAAGGAAAGGTGAAAAATCACAGGAAAGACCTTTCGAGATGTTTTCTTGAGTTTGGGGGGTAGATTATGAAAAAAGAAGGTATTAGCACCCTTTTTATCCATGGTTTTCCATGGGCTCTTAGTTACTTGCTAGATCACTTGCTTTTGTTGTTTGAAATTGTGTTTGGTGTGGTTTTGAAAGTATTTTGTAAAAGAGGCCATTGTTCAGGCAACTTTTGTAATAATTCTCGTTCGTAAGAATGTATACAAAGATGTTTGTCTTTTTGAAAATGTTTTCAAATGGAAGTGTTGGTGTATAAAATGTTTTTGTTGTGAGCAAGCGAGAAACTGAGAGCGAACCTACCAACTCAAAAGGTCTTAGATATGCTTTTTCTCCTCCTTTAGATGTTACTATCTTACCATTGATTTGGTAAGAAGCCCCATCGTTAGATGTGAAGGGACGAGCGTTGGTCATTGTATGGCCATGATAGCAATGTTGTGAGATGACTTAGCACTTTTCTTTTAGGGACTAAGATCATTTTGAAAAGGAAACTTTGATAGCGTCATCGAGGGACTATGATCTTTATATTTTTGTTTGTGCTAAGACACCCCACACGCATAACATGGCCATTTTTGTAAGGCAACAAGTGAGATTACCCTAAAGGTGCATGTGTGCAAGTGTGTTTGATTGCATGCATTTAATCTTTGATTAGAGTTATCTACTTGTTGATTTTATCTCTTGCCATACATGCCTAATTACTAGCATTTATATTTGAAAGCGATAAATTGCATAAATGTAAAGTCCTACACTATTACAATATTTAGGGGATGGGGGTACATATGTACGAATGGTGATTGCAAGTAAAATAAGTACTAAGTTACTATTACAGCCATATTGAATATGTACAATATAAGAGAGAAATGAAATTGTTTTTTTTTAAGAAAATATTTTTGGTCTTTTGTTTTAAGGAACCAAAATAAAGTGTGAAGGAAATACTTTTGATCTTTGCTGATTAATGGAATGGAGAGTGATAGAAAAATAATAAAAAAGAAAAAAAGAAATCAGTGTGTTGCTAATAAAAATGAAGTCAGAGGCTCTGACCCTGGTGCGCTGCAAAACAGAAACCTGTTAGTGAAAATGTATATGGTCAAAAGTTCTGAACCCACTAGGGACACAATAGTTTTTAGAAGTTCTGACACCACTGGCAACAAAACAAGCTTCAGAAGTTCTGATACCACTGGAAACTAAACAAATTTCAGAAGTTCTGAGATCACTAACAATAAAACAAGCTTCAGAAGTTCTGATGCCACTTGGCAGAACTTTGTCTCTCTCTCTCTCTATGCTAGTCAGAACATCTGCAATTTTGGGTATTTCTACACAAAACAGAAGACATCTATAGAACAGTTATAGCAGGTGTCATAGCGTTTCAAAAAATAAGAAAGATCACAACTATAAGTTAGAGGCAAGCATGTATTTGCTAATCCTAATTCTGAGTTCTAATTTTCTCAAGAAGTTTTAAGTTGGTTTATTCCCTACTTAGGCAGACAGATGCACGAAATCTCAGAATATGTACATCATCTGAAACATGATATCTACATTGTATTTTTAAGCATGTAAATCTGGTAATGCTTCAAGTAACGTGATAAGAGTCAGCATAAGCTTACCTTGCAGTTGAAAAGATTCTATGGGACAGAGGTTGATCCTTAATTCTGGTGAGGTTTTGAGCAACTTCTTCATGTACTCAGTAGGATGGAGGTTCTCAACTTCTGATACAACAAAGAGGTGATGTTCTGACTTCTTTGAGAAGATGGATAGAGAATATGGGGTAGTATGAATACAAAAGTTTAGGTAGTTTCCAACGTGTAGATCAGAAACTGTGTGAATGGTTTTTTAGTCAAGAAATATTTGAGAACAAATGGAGTTTAAATGCAAGGAATCAAAATTTAACAAGGTTTTATGTGTTGTGTTTATAGTTCTTGGAACTCTTGGAATTTTTGCAGGGATTTAAGGCTTTTCTTTCTCAAAGTTTTGACCTCTTTCCCAAATTTTTCTGGCCCCCTCCTTAGTGACCAATGGTGTTCTATTTATAGGAAAAGTTTTGTGGGTTTGAAAATGTCAAGTAGCGCTAACATCATACACTA
This sequence comes from Vicia faba, assembly GCA_948472305.1. NCBI lineage: Eukaryota > Viridiplantae > Streptophyta > Magnoliopsida > Fabales > Fabaceae > Vicia > Vicia faba. The sequence continues at coordinate 1,461,727,126 of OX451739.1, read as the reverse complement.
GATGCAAACTTACTCTTGAAGCAAGTTCCAAAAAAGGTGTGATAGTTGACAGTTTTTTTAGCTTAGGATGGATTAGCAAGCAGGGATTAAGGAAAAGTGAACCCACAAGTAAAAAGTAGCGCATGGACCCTTACCTAATTTTGTACAAAAGTATTTCTATGCTACACGTGGAGAGATCCTTTGGACAAAGACTCAAAAGTGGTTGTGAGCATTAATGAGCATTAAATGATGATGAGATTTGTCAAAATCAGAAATCTTGTAATGTGAGATTTTGCATCATTGCTTAATTCTGGATCAGAAGTTCCATTTAGGACAAACATCCAACTTCTAATCTTTGTACCAAGTTGCCTCAGCATGTTCTGAAGGATTCCCTAGGTTTTCCAGTAACCTTCTTTGATTTACTTTTGAAAATTCTGGATTAAAAGTTCTGCTTCAGTGCAACATCCAATCTTCTGATCCTCATACCTTCTGGCTCCAGCATGTTCTGAAGGAGCTTTCAGGATTCGTATTACGCTTATTACCTTCTTTGTATTACCCTAACAAACTCTGACTGAACTTGCATAGATGCTGAAGAGTCATGTTCTGACTGAAGACTATGTGCTGAACCATGTTCACAACTTCTGACTGCACCTGCCTGGAGGCTGGCTCAGAAGTTCTGAAGTGTCATTTTTTCTTAAATACTTAGAAAAAATCCCAAGTACTTAGAAATTTGGCTTTTCCATAGTAAATTTTGACTTTTGAACTTTTTAATGATACAAACTTCATATTCCAACATGTTTTGATGAAATATGATTTCAGAGATTTGATTTGATCTAAAAGTCAATGTTTGACCTTTTAATGTGAAAATGACTATTTTGCCCTTGCAGGCGACTTTCTTGAAAAATTTGTAATTCAAAGTTCGGGATTGGATGGAAGTAAACCTGCGGATCTAGGGTGATTTCTTTGAGAAAATGAGAGGGAAAATTTTGGGGTGCAACAGTTGCCCCTGTTCAATCTTCTTTAACCTGAAGAGTTAGATTGGCGAGATTTTCCATGCGTGACTCGAAGGTGGAAGATGATTGGACACTAGAGTGCCCAGAAATTTGCACTCGGCGGTGATAGGAGGAATGGGCTTAAAGATGCCATTTAGAGAGGTGATAGAATCTTGTTAGAGATGGGCTTGTAGATGCCATCCAAGAATTCTTATTGAAATGTAACCTGTAAGTTGAACATCATAATGACGTCCGTGTCTAGAGCCTATCTGTATTGAGTTTAAATGAGTATCAGAAGGGCTTCCGTGCCTGGGGCATATCTGGATTGTATTTGGAGGTGTCTTTGAATGAGTATCAGAATGGTTTCCGTGTCTAGAGCGTATCCATACTGTATCTGAAAAGTTGAATCTTAATGAGTATCATAATGGCTTCCGTGTCTAGAGCGTATCTGAACTGTATCTGAAAGTTGAGTGTGAATGAGTATCAAAATGGCTTCCGTGTCTAGAGTGTATCCGTACTATATCTGAAGTTGAGTCTGAATGAGTATCAGAATGGCTTCCGTGTCTGGAGCGTATCCGTACTGTATCTGAAGTTGAGTCTGAATGAGTATCAGAATGGCTTCCGTGTCTAGAGCGTATCTGAACTGTATCTGAAAGTTGAGTCTGAATGAGTATCATAATGGCTTATGTAGCTGGAGCGTATCTGAACTGTATCTGAAGTTGAGTCTGAATGAGTATCAGAATGGCTTCCGTGTCTGGAGCGTATCCGTACTGTATCTGAAGTTGAGTCTGAATGAGTATCAGAATGGCTTCCGTGTCTGAAGCGTATCTGAACTGTATCTGAAAGTTGAGTCTGAGTGAGTATCAGAATGGCATCCGTATCTGGAGCATATCTGAACTGTATCTGAAGGTTGGGTTGTTTGATGATGAGTTTGTGTAAAACTTCATCTGTGTAGAGAGAAGGAACCTGTGTAGGGTTGCTTCATGATGATGAGTCCGTGTAAAACTTCATCTGTGGAAAGAGAGGAACCTGTGTAGGGTTGCCTGATGATGAGTCCGTGTAAAACTTCATCTTGGAAAGAAGGAACCCGTGTAGGGTTGCTTCATGATGAGTCCGTGTAAAACTACATCTGAAATTTCCTGAGAAGGAACCTGTGTAGGGTTGCTTCATGATGAGTCAGTGTAAAACTGCATCTTAGAAAGAAGGAACCTGTGTAAGGTTGCCTGATGATGAGTCCGTGTAAAAATTCATCTTGGAAAAAGGAACCTGTGTAGGGTTGCTTCATGATGAGTTCGTGTAAAACTACATCTAAAATTTCCTGAGAATGAACCTGTGTAGGGTTGCTTCATGATGAGTCTGTGTAAAACTGCATCTTGGAAAGAAGGAACCTCTGTAGGGTTGCCTGATGATGAGTCCGTGTAAAACTTCATCTTGGAAAGAAGGAACCTGTGTAGGGTTACTTCATGATGAGTCAGTGTAAAACTTCATTTTTGAAATGGAAGGAACCGGTGTAGGATTGCCTGAGCTGGTTAAGTAGATAGCTGTCCTGTTTGGTTTCAGGTATTAATCTTTGACCTGAGAAAGAAAGATATTTTTCCTGGCTTGTTACAGGTGTTAATCTTCAATATCTTTATGTAGATAGTTTTCCTGGCTTGTTACAGGTATTAATATACAATTAGTCGTCCATAGATAGTTTTCCTGGCTTGTTACAGGTATTAATCTGGAACTTGAAAAGGTTGATGGTAGCCATTTGTTGATTTACCTTTCTTGAAAAAGGTAGAACGTTAGTTGTATGCAATTTCATGATGTATGAAATGATGTCATGATGTTCTCAAAATGAATGAGATTGTGTCGTATGCAACTATGTATGTAAATAGGATGTATGAAATGTTTAATGAATGTATTTTTGTCTGGGAAAATAAATCCTTGACAAATGCTGGGGAGTCATTGAATCTTGGACTGCTGTTGAAGAGTTGGTGTGTCTTAAAACTTTGCCTAGGATGTTTCCACTAGGGATTCCTGTTTTGTTGTTTGAGGAGAACTCCGCTGGGGAATATTGAAAACTCTATGGGGAGTGTTGATTCTGCTTGAGAAAAGAGTTCAGGAATCTCGATTGTTCGTTGCTCTACTAGGGAGTCGAAGTTAAACTGATATCTGGTCGGGTCCAGGTTTCACAGTAACTTGTTGGGGATTGTAGAGTAGTCTACTGGGAAGAGGAGTTGTGGTCCTTTTATTTGTAGTAGTCGGAGAGACAAACTCAAGTTGGGGAATCCTACCATTTGTTGGGGAAATAAACCCTGTTGCCGGTCTGCTAGAGAGGTGACGAATTCGTTGGGGGAATTCCTCGAGGATTCTTGAGGTTATCTCAGCTGGGGGAAGGTTTTCAGAGATTAAACCCTTGCTGGGAGTCATCCTATGAGAAGGATTTTGGGGAGACTTGTCATTGCCCCTAGCAGAAAATGTTTGTGGCATTGCCAAAAATGTTTGGTTGTATGTAACCCTTTGCTGAGGTTGACAATCAATGCCCCAAGTGATGAAGATGGAGGCCTGCCCTGGTTACTGTGCATTTCTTGAGATTTCCTGGAACCTTGACTGTAATGCCCCAGGTGTGCTGGATAGTGACATGTCATGTCCCCTTGTTGATAGGAGATTTGTCAATGGAAGTGTCATCCTACTTGAATTGATTTTGTTCACTGAGAGAGCTTTCGTTCATCAGATATTCGTTGTGTGAATTTCTCCGCTGTCAAACAAATAACCAAATGAAAACAGTGATATTCAAGTAATGCAAAGTTTATGCTTGTCTTGAAGTTTTGAAAAATTCATTTTTAACAAGTAAAGAAGTTTGTAATTCAACTCTGGATCTTGAGTAAAGCCTTACAGGAGTCAGGATACCTTTTGTAACAGTATGCTTTCAAACTAATCCATGCTTCAATTAGGGCTTTTGAAGGGTTGTAACGTGGCTTGGTTCACGATTTAAGAAACAAATGATAAAGGCTCAAAGTGTATTTGTACCCACCCATTCTTTGTGATGTTCTTCAGTCCTAAACTCAGTTAATTGTGCGTTTGAACTCCAATTGAGTTTGGAATGACGTTTTGGTGATGGTTCCGACAAGTTAAGTTTATTGGAAGGCAATCATTTTTGCAACATTTTTCGTGTTGTTGAGGATTTGTAGTGACCTCTTTCTTTTGATTTGTTATCCCTGATTTTTGCCTGACTGTTTTTTTTGGAGATTACAGTCAACGGGATGCCCCAGTTTTCTTAAGTCTCCTTCGTAGGTTTTGACTTAGTTGGCTTTTCTTTTTGAGAGATAATGACTGCCTATGTGTTAGGGAACCATCACCGTCTTTTGATTCCAGAGAAATGTTTTGATGTCATTCATTGTATTACGAAATGAGAGTTTGAATGCGCCTTTGAATTAACTGAGAGACTACCCTGCCCCAGATTTTGATTAAAGGTTTCAATTTGTGTTAAAACAGAAAACTTCTACTTCTTTGGCTCGAACGGGTTGACTAGGGATCATCTTCCTTATAACTCCAGTGTTTAGGATTTGAAGAAACGCCTGTACATCGTCAGCAAGGTATGTTCAAAAGCATACTGTATGAGATTATGGCATTGTTTTCGTCATCCTCCCTCTAAAGGCTTGTAACTTTTAGCAAGAGTTGAATGTCATAAAGTGAGTAAAAAGCATACTTTAAATGTAATGAAAATGAGTGGATCAAAACAAGACAAACATATGTAGTGTATTAATGAAATAAAGTTTGACATTAATAGATAATTGTTTGAATAACAAAAGAGATTACAATTGAAAATTCAAAATGAACAAGCCACTCTCAATGATTTGGCAAAGGAGTAGTGATCACATTTGGAATCTCCAGAGGGTCAAACTTGATCTCCTTGGCGTCAATCAAATTCTGAATCTTGTACTTCAACGCCCAACAATCGTTAGTGTCATGCCCGGGACTGTCAGAATGATAAGAACATGTTGCATTAGGATTGTAGTTAGGAGAGGAAGTCTTGGGGTTTGGATGAGGTCCTATTAATGCAATCAGATTCATCCTTAACAACTGTTGTAGTGCTTGAGACAGCGGCATGTTGATGTTGGTGAAATGTCTTTTGGGCTTGTCTGGCCTTTGTTGATTTCCCTTTTGCTGTTGTCGGTGTGACGCAGAACCAGAGATCAAGACTTCCTCCACGTGTTGGTCACGACGACTCTTTTGACTGTACACAACATTGGACTCTTTCTTCCCATTATATGGCTTTTTCTGAGCATCAAAAGGTGTAGCTTCTTGAATCTTTCCACTTTTGATGCCAGCTTTGACTCTTTCGCCGGTTAGTATTAGCTCGGTGAACCCGACCGAGGAGCTTCCGATTAGGTGTTTGAAGAAAGGCCCTGTCAAAGTTCCCATGAAGATGTCAATCAGCTCACTGTCAGTTAAAGAGGGCTGCACCCTACCGGCCAGATCTCTCCACTTTTGGGCGTATCCTTTGAAGCTCTTGTTGGAACCCATGGTCATGTTCTACAATTGCACACGAGTTGGTGCAAGATCAACATTGTACTGATACTGCTTATAGAAAGCAGCAACTAAATCCTCCCAGGCGTGGATGCGAGAACTCTCCAATTGATAGAACCATTCGAGTTGAGTCCCTACTAGGCTTTCTTGGAAGAAATGGATCCAAAGCTTCGGATCAGTTGTGTGTGGTTGAATCTTGCGGACATAAGACTTTAAGTGCATCTTAGGGCAAGAGACTCCATCGTACAAGACAAAGGTAGGGATTTTGAACTTTTGCGGAATGAGCACTCCAAAAACTAAGGTATCTGTTGAATCTCCATAGCACTGAGGCGATCCTCTAACTGTTTGTACTTGTCATCAGTGGGAGGATATTGTTCCTCGGAGTAGTCAACTTCAACTTCATCAATCTCCAAATTGTGTTCTTCTTCATGACTATCCCCCATGTTATATGGAGTTGAAAGATCTAGAGCTCCCTTGACTGGTCCTCCAAGTCTTCTTCTCGAGTTCAGGAAACCTACTGACTTCTTGGATTTCTTTCTCTTGTTTTTGAGAAGGATAGTTTTCAGGTCCTCTTGCCCCTTAGCCATAGCCAAAAACATTTGTTGGAATTGAGCATTTTGAGCTTGGAGATCTTTCACCATTTTCTCCATATCCATCTTACTGAAATAAACCGCAGGAAGATAAGGAAACTTGTATGGGAGAAATCTATCATGATATGATGCATGATATGTGGATGCATATTTTCAAGGATCTCGCGGGGTAAACATAAGAAAGAGTTAGAAGTTTAACTTTGATCAACATCTTTGATTGGAGAACTTTGTATCGGTGGATGTCCTTCCACGAGAATTAAGCTCACCATGTCAAGTGGATCATAGCCCTTGACTCAAGTTTGTTGTACTTGATTTTTTGACGGTGTTTGGTTAGAGGAAAATAAATCCTCTTGCCCTTTGGTAAACGTCTGGTTCAACGTGACCCTGCATCAAAGACCCTCGAGATCCTTGAAATGGTTATTGAAAATGCTATGGTATGATGTTATGATGTTATGTACAAATATACGAGCTAAGCAAGTTTATATACAAATAATCATATTCACATAAAGCAGACAAGTCCTTAGGTTTAGGCTTGCATGGAGTTTGTAGGTAAGTACCCTCTTGAAGTTTAGTTGGCTCAACCTGTCCTAGTTAATAGTAACCGGGTTCTAAGGGGTCTCAATATCACTGGATTGTTTCCTTGGTCATTGTTTCAGCTCAAGCCTCTTTAATGGCGACCGAAATATCCCAAGAAACCAACCCTCAATGAGTGTAGTATCGAGTATCTACCAACTTCGGACTGCACCAAAGTTGGTCATCTCACTACATCCTAAAGGCCAAGTTGGTCAAGTAAAGGGTTCTAGAAGTTTATTAGTGCTTCATGATATCACTCAGCGGCCCCGTATTCTCTTTGATTGACTCAATGGCTACCGGTACCCACAAATATGTCACACTAACATAGCTATTGCTTAGACCATGTCGGTATACCCCGCACAGTTTCCCCAACATACTGCTATTTACCTATAATGTTTCCCAAATCCGGGTGGAGGATTCAAACCCAAACAAAGAACCATAATGTAAAGCAAACAAGTCAAACAATGTAAGCAAGTAAATATGATCTAGCCCTAAGGTAACCCCTTTTATAAAACTCCCCAGCAAAGTCACCAGTTCTGTGATACGGTGGGAGAACTGACTTGAGGGTTTTGCGTTTTATCGCAAATGTTGCGGTTTATCAAGAGTCTCTACTGACTTTTCTTTTATCCAATAAGGAAAGGTGAAAAAGCACAGGAAATACCTTTCGAGATGTTTTCTTGAGTTCGGGGGGTAGATTATGAAAAGGGAAGGTATTAGCACCATTTTCATCCATGGTTTTCCATGGGCTCTTAGTTACTTGCTAGATCACTTGCTTTTGTTGTTTGAAATTGTGTTTGGCGTGGTTAGGAAAGTATTTTGTAAAAGAGGCCATTGTTCAGGAAACCTTTGTAATGATTCTCGTTCGTAAGAATGTATACAAATATGTTTGTCTTTTTGAAAATGTTTTCAAATGGAAGTGTTGGTGTATAAAATGTTTTTGTTGTGAGCAAGCGAGAAACTGAGAGCGAACCTACCTACTCAAAAGGTTTTAGATATGCTTTTTCTCCTCCTTTAGATGTTACTATCTTACCATTGATTTGGTAAGAAGCCCCATCGTTGGATGTGAAGGGACGAGCGTTGGTCATTGTATGGCCATGATAGCAATGTTGTGAGATGACTTAGCACTTTTCTTTTAGGGACTAAGATCATTTTGAAAAGGCAACTTTGATAGCATCATCGAGGGACTATGATCTTTATATTTTTGTTTGTGCTAAGACACCCCACATGCATAACATGGCCATTTTTGTAAGGCAACAAGTGATATTACCCTAAGGGTGCATGTGTGCAAGTGTGTTTGATTGCATGCATTTAATCTTTGATTAGAGTTATCTACTTGTTGATTTTATCTCTTTCCATACACGCCTAATTACTAGCATTTATTTGAAAGCGATAAATTGCAGAAATGTAAAGTCCTACACTATTACAATATTTAGGGGATGGGGGTACATATGCACGAATGGGGATTGCAAGTAAAATAAGTCCTAAGTTACTATTACAGCCATATTGAATATGTACAATATAAGAGAGAAATGAATTTGTTTTGTTTTAAGAAAATATTTTTGGTCTTTTGTTTTAAGGAACCAAAATAAAGTGTGAAGGAAATAATTTTGATCTTTGCTGATTAATGGAATGGAGAGTGATAGCAAAATAATAAAAAAAGAAAAAAAGAAATCAGCGTGTTGCTGATAAAAGTGAAGTCAGAGGCTCTGACCTTGGCACACTGCAAAACAGAAACCTGTTAGTGAAAATGTATAAGGTCAGAAGTTCTGAACCCACTAGGGACACAATAGTTTTCAGAAGTTCTGACACCACTGGCAACAAAATAAGCTTCAGAAGTTCTGATACCACTGGCAACTAAACAAATTTCAGAAGTTCTGAGATCACTAGCAATAAAACAAGCTTCAGAAGTTCTGATACCACTTGGCAGAACTTTGTATCTCTCTCTCTCTCTCTCTCTCTCTCTCTATGCTAGTAAGAACATCTGCAATTTTGGTTATTTCTCCATAAAATAGAAGACATGTATAGAATAATTATAACAAGTGTCATAGCGTTTCAGAAAATAAGAAATATCACAACTATAAGTCAGAGGAAAGCATGTATTTGCTAATCCTAATTCTGAGTTCTAATTTTCTCAAGAAGTTCTGAGTTGGTTTATTCCCTACTTAGGCAGACAGATGCATGAAATCTCAGAATATGTACATCATTTGAAACATGATATCTACATTGTATTTTTGAGCATGTAAATTTGGTAATGCTTCAAGTAACGTGATAAGAGTCAGCAGAAGCTTACCTTGCAGCTGAAAAGATTCTATGGGACAGAGGTTGATCCTGAATTCTAGTGAGGTTCTGAGCAACTTCTTCACGTACTCAGCAGGATGGAGGTTCTCAACTTCTGATACAACAAAGAGGTGATGTTCTGACTTCTTTGAGCAGATGGATAGAGAATATGGGGTAGTATGAATACAAAAGTTTAGGTAGTTTCCAACGTGTAGATCAGAAACTGTGTGAATGGTTTTTTAGTCAAGAAATATTTGAGAACAAATGGAGTTTAAATGCAAGGAATCAAAAGTTAACAAGGTTTTATGTGTTGTGTTTACAACTCTTGGAAATCTTGGAATTTTGGCAGGGATTTAAGGTTTTTCTTTCTCAAAGTTTTGACCTCTTTCCCAAATTTTTCTGGCCCCCTCCTTAGTGACTAATGGTGTTCTATTTATAGGCAAAGTTTTGTGGGTTTGAAAATGTCAAGTAGCGCCAACATGATACACTAGATGCTGACTTGCTCTTGAAGCAAGTTCCAAAAAAGGTGTGATAGTTGACAGTTTTTTTAGCTTAGGCTGGATTAGCAAGCAGGGATTAAGGAAAAGTGAACCCACAAGTAAAAAGTAGTGCATGGACCCTTACCTAATTCTGTATAAAAGTATTTCTATGCTACACGTGGAGAGATCCTTTGGACAAAGACTCAAAAGTGGTTGTGAGCATTAATGAGCATTAAATGATGATGAGATTTGTCAAAATCATAAATCTTGTAATGTGAGATTTTGCATCATTGCTTAATTCTGGATCGAAAGTTCCATTTAGGACAAACATCCAACTTCTGATCTTTGTACCAAGTTGCCTCAGCATGTTGTGAAGGATTCCCCATGTTTTCCAGTAACCTTCTTTGATTTACTTTTGAAAATTCTAGATTAAAAGTTCTTCTTCAACGCAGCATCCAATCTTCTGATCCTCCTACCTTCTGGCTCCAACATGTTCTGAAGGAGCTTTCAGGCTTCGTATTACGCTTATTACCTTCTTTGTATTACCCTAGCAAACTCTGACTGAACTTGCGTAGATGCTGAAGAGTCATGTTCTGAATGAAGACTATGTGCTAAACCATGTTCACAACTTCTGACTGCACCTGCCTGGAGGCTGGCTCAGAAGTTCTGAAGTGTCATTTTTTCTTAAATAGTTAGAAAAAATCCCAAGTACTTAGAAATTTGGCTTTTCCATAGTAAATTTTGACTTTTGAACTTTTTGATGATACAAACTTCATATTCCAACATGTTTTGATGAAATATGATTTCAGAGATTTGATTATGATCCAAAAGTCAAAGTTTGACCTTTTAATGTGAAAATGACTATTTTGCCCTTGCAGGCGACTTTCTTGAAAAATTTGTAATTCAAAGTTCGGGATTGGATGGAAGTAAACCTGAGGATCCAGGGTGATTTCTTTGAGAAAATGAGAGGGCAAATTTTGGGGTGCAATAGATGCATATTTTATTTGCTAAACATATCCATTAAGAGATTTGATTTGATCTTCATGCAATTTAAATATTCATTTATATTTATTTGTATTTATATAATCTTTCATAACATATCTAAGCTACAAGATACAAATCATAAACAATAAATCTTTCATGGAAATTAACAGAAATGTGCACTAATCACACACAAAATCCTGGCCTGCAGATCGGGTCAGATGTTGCACACATATTAGAACATCTTATCCCACATGATTCATCAAAACAACCAAATATCTTGTACTACCCCTATTGTTTTACCAAAATCATCCAATAAAAAAAAACAAGGATCCTTATTGCCCTTGAGGCGAACAATATGTTGGATCCTTAAGTGGGATCCTTGTCGCCATTGAGGCGAACAATACGTTGGATCCTTAAGTGAGATCTCTGCCATCCTTGAGGTGAATAATATGTTGGATCCTTAAATGGGATCCTTGTCGCCAAATGATGCGAACAATATGTTGGATACTTAAGTGGATCCTTTTCGCCCATAAGGTGATCAAATGTTGGATCCTTAAGTGGGATCCTTGGTACCCATGAGGAAAACTATACATTGAATCCTTAAGTAGAATCCTTGTTTCCAATGAGGCAAATAATATATCAGATCCTTAAGTGGGATCCTTACCACCCAATGAGGCAATCAATAACTCGATCCTTAAGTAGGATCCTTGCCTCCTATGAGGCAATCAAATGTTGGATCCTTAAGTGGGAGGCAAACTATTTTTTTTGCAAAGTAAATAATGTGTTGCAAAATGAACTAGAGGTGAGGGAAAGGGAGGTTAAAGAATAAGGAGAATTAAACCAAGTTCTAACTGTTAAAGAGCAAAATACGGATAAGGAGCTGAAGAATTCTTGTTTAGAATTGAACGCGTAACTTGTTCTTTTAATATAACTTAATTTGTCATATTATAATATTCTAGATCAGATTGAATGGTTATATGTTTAGTGAGCATTGGTGAAATAAACATTCCACATAATTTATAATAAACTCAGTGTATATATCACAACGGTTTTTTAGAACAATCATTGTTAAATGTTAATTTATTAAAGAATATCACAACCGTTATTTGAAGTAACTGTTATAATCACGGTGGCACGATCGTGGTGGAAAGCATCATACATAAAACAATCCCTTACCTTACAACAGTTGGCCAGACGTGGTGATATCCTTTTTCTAACCGTTGTGAAATTACTTTTATGTAGTAGTGAATGAATGCAAAAACCAGGAAAATTTTCATAGTCCATTTCAAAAAATAATGCAAATCTTATTCTTTCCACCAAAGCCTTTGTATTTCAGGGGTTGATTAATGCCCATATCTACTAGAGCTCTTACAAAATGGCCAAAAATTCTATCAATTGACTTAGTTGTGACTAAATTTGTGTAAATAGGAGTGCTTATACTACTTGCAATAACAAAAAGGATTTTAGACCGGTAATATTCTTGATACAAGCCATATAATGTAACCTAAACCTGAGCTAAGGCATTCTTTTGTGAACTAGGGTTGAAGACTTTGACTAAACAAACAACTTTAAGAATCTTGGGCTTAAATTCCAATGTACAATTGATTTAACACTTCTAACATCCTCAAGACTGAGAAATTTGAATTCATAGAAACCCTTACTAAGTGATGTGACTGCCCATTTCCCTAGAGACTTCTACGCATGTGAAAACTTCTCATGCAAATCTAGAACAATCAAAAGTATAAAAATTTATGCCAAATATATTTTGAATGAAAATTATGCTTGCATGCCACTAACTCTGCCAAATAATTATATTTTAGAATTGTTGTAGAAATATTATCACTTTTAAAAGAAGTTTGAGGAAAATAACTTAAAGGGATGTTGTTGTACCCCAAAATTTTACCTCTTATCTTATTTAAAATATTCTCTTAAGATTCTCAATTGCTCAAGGTTGCTCAAGAATTGATCAGACAAATTCTCCTCCTAAGCAATGGACTTACAACTAGGGTTTCACTTTTCACAAGAAAGTTTAGGTTTCTAAGGTCTCAAATGGAATTAATGGTCTCTTATATGTCTCAAAGAATTCTCATACCAAGTTTCATGCCTTACATCACAAGTTTGCTCAGTCAATTGCTCAAATGGCTGAAAATCAACTATGTTGGACAAAAAGTCAATTATGGTCAACATACAGTCAAACCTCAAGATTTTTGGTCAACATCAAGATTTTGAATTCACATTCATCATTTGATAAAGGGTTGATCATGATTCATCCAGAAAACTCAAGATTCATCGAAAGTCAAAAGTTACTAAATTAGGGTTTTCTTAAGGAGAAGTAAACTGAGCTTTGACCAAGCATAACTTTCACATGCTTCATCAGTTTTTCCCCAACCAAAGCTCATTTTAAAGAAAATTCAATTCTATACAACTTTTTTTCTCTAAGCTCAAGTCCAAAAAAATGATTCATTTGAGAGATATGAGTCAATACATTACAGGTCATTTCAAAAGTCAACAAAAAGACACTTTTTGTCAAGGCAACTTACATTAAGATAAAATCTCCAAATACAAAAATGATCAAAAGAGATATTGTAGAGGACATCTCAATCTTTCCAAAAAGTCCAAGATCACCTTCAAAAGATGAAAATTGAGAGAGTTATGACCAGTTCAAGTTGGGAAATTTTGAGAAAATGCATGAAACCTAAAGTGACCAAAACTTGGATTTTGGGCTATTGGACCATTATTTCAAAGTCCAAACGTGTTCTAAAATTCATATACACCTCAGATCTTACTCATGTACCCCTTGATCTTTTTTATTTTAATTATTTTGATTTTATTCATTATTGATTCAAAATAAATAAGATAAAATACAAGAATTACTAACAAAGATCCAAGCCCATGTTATGTTGACTTAATTCCATGCTATATATTCTCTTCAAATCAGACATGAAGGAGGACGAACCCTTATGCAAAGAAACTTGTCCAAAACTTCAAAATTCTCAAGAAACCTAAGGCCACTCGAAACCCTACTTATAGTTGCTTTTACTATAAACTAGTTGTCCCATTCATTTCCAGGAATACCATAGGGAAAGGCTGGACCGATTGCAATGATCAAAAGGGCATGAAAACTCATATACACATCACCGGTTTCTCACATTGCATGATTTTTGCATTCTTGTTTTTCATTACGTTTTGATATCTACTAACGTCATTAACATGTTTTTGAGGTTCAAATAGACAGGAAAAATCCATCGTGGGAGTCCCATGCTGATCGAATCATGAATTTCCATGTCCACTCTGTTTTGAATAATTCTTATCGAATATCTTTTTGCATTGCAATTCAGCCCAAAAAAACCATTTCATTGAATTCACATGGTTGGATTTAGGGGGGGGGGGGGTAGGGTATTCCTGGAATGCTAATATATATGGTTTTCCAGGTTTGAAGGAAGAAGGCAACCAGAGCTAGGGCTCTGGCACCTCTCCGGTCCAGACACTATTTTTATGTTATAATTAATTCGTTTTATATAAATCATCGGATGTATTACCATCCCAGCGGTTGAAGCGTGCGTGATAAGACATTACTATGCCAATGTGTAGGTTCGATCTCAGCCTTTTGGAATTTTTTTTATTTTTCATGATTTTACTTGTTTTGCAGATTACAAAAGGCGCTAGCTTCCATTCCTTGTCACCAAGGCGCGCCTGGCCTAGTGGTGAACGTGTTGGTTGAAATTGCTGAGGGCGTGGGTTCAACACCCACCCCTGCCAATTTTATTTATTTTTCATAATTCTCTATTCTTTTACTCTTTTCCTTTTATTTTCCTCTAAACCTTCACAAAAACCTTTAACAAAACCTTTTTCTTTTCATAAACCCTAATTAGTTTTAGGTTTTTTATTTAATTAATCCTAATTATTTAATAAATCAATTTAGGTTTTTAGGTTTTTCACTAATTAATCATTTTTATAGGTTTTTTTAACTTAATTAAACAAAATCCTATTTTCAATTAATTAAAAATAATTAGGTTAGTAAGTTAGTCATCAAAACCTTTTTATCAAGAAAATCACCGAAAAAACTCTTTCATTTTTTCCTATCTTACAATTTTCGCGTAGCTTATTATTTTCGCGCTTTTTTACAATTATTGTAACTGCTCATGGTTTGTAATAGTAATTAGGATTTTACTTTTTCACATCTTTTTTCCTTATCATGTAACAGCCCCAAGGCCCTGTAATAGCATATAACTTTACTTTTCCGCACTTATACTTTATGCCTTGTATATAATTGTTTAGCTAATAGGATTGTATGGCAAGATAAAAATAAATCGATAGCTAACCCTAATACAAGATAAATGATAAATGAATCACAATACACTTCCCACACCCGCACCTCTAGGGTAACCTCCCTTGTTTCCTCGGAAAAAAACAGTCATGTCCCTCGAACATGGGGACGCTTTAGCATTGTCCCTCAAAAGAAAAGATTGTAGTCCCTTGATGACCCTTTCAATGTTGCCTTCGGTAAACGATCTAGTCCCTTAAACGATAAGTGCTAAAGCACCCCTATGAGTTGTCTTTCATGATTGTACGACGACCCACGCATGTCCCTTCACATCCACTGATAGAGCTTCCTATCAACTAATGGTTGGGTAGCACTATCTAAAGGAGAAGGAAAATTACAAGAAAGACTTTTAGTAGGTAGAACGCTCGTAATCGCTTGCTCACAAACATTTCAAAAACAAAAACACTTTTCACAACACTTCAAAATATTTTCTAAATAAAAAATTTGTATACACTCTTAACGATACGAGAGTCATTACAAAGTCTTGCCTTATTATTGGAATTTCAAAATATTTTTCAAACACATAAACACAAAGCAATTTCAAAAGTGAGCTAGCGATTAAGAGCTCGTAGGTAACTATGGATTAAAAGGGTGCTAACACCTTCCCTTTTCATAAGATACCCCCCGAACTCAATAATCTCAAGGTTTTTCCTATTCTTTTCACCCTTTCCTTATTGGGTAAAAGAAAAGTCGATGGCGACTTTTGCTATCCACAAAATTTGCGATAAAACACAAAACCAAGTCAGTTCTCCCACCGTGTTACAGAATTGGAGACTCTGTTGGGGAACTACAAAAAAAGAGGGGTTACCTTTAGAGTTAGATCACTTTTAAATGATTTCCTTGTCTGCTTTGTATGATTTACATTTGAGGGTTTCTCAGGTTTACTTTTCTTGCAAAGATCCTATACCTGGATCTAGGAACATTTTAGGTAAGTAGTTATAGATCGTGGAAATTGTATGGTGTAGACCAATATAATTAAAGCGATGGCTACGTTAGTGCGACACATTGGTTGGTATTGGTGTCTGTGATACGGTGGGAGAACTGACTTGAGTTTTGCGTTTGTTTTCGCAAATGTTTCGGTTGAGCAAGAGTCGCCACCGACTTTTTATTTTATCCTAAGGAAAGGTTAAAAAGCACAGCAAAAACCTTTGAGATGTTTTCTTGGGTTCGGGGAGTAGATTATAGAAAGGGAAGGTATTAGCACCCTTTTTATCCATGGTTATCCATGGGCTCTTAGTTACTTGCTTAGATCAACTTGCCTTGATTTTCAATTGTTTGAAATGGTGCTTTCAACTTTTTGAAATGGTGCTTTTGTGTGTGGGTTTGAAAATGTTTTGAAAAGAGGCCAATGTGGTGGCAACCTTTGTAGTGACCCATGTTTGGATGTATACAAAGGTGTATATCTTTTGAAAAGTTTTCCAATGTTTTTGAAAGTTGTTTTTGAAAGTGTGTTGTGGAGTGTGGTTTGAAAAATAGGCAAGTGTTTTTGTTTTGCAAGTTGGCAAGTAACCAAGGGCTATCTACCCTAAATTTCTCAAAGATCTTTGCTATGTCTTAACCCTTTTAACAATTTTGTTCCACCATTGTATTTGGTGGACAATCTTGTGTTAGGATGTGAACGGGACGGGCGCGGGTCATCGTTTAGACCATGATTGCAATGGTGCCAAGTATCTTTGGGCAATTTTTCCTTTAAGGGACTTGATCATTTTTTAGGCAACTTTTGAAAGCGTCATCGAGGGACTATGATCATTTGATTGTTTTGTTTTTGCCAAAGATACCTAACATGCAATATGGCCCATTATTGAAGGCAACAAGTGGAATACCCTAGGGGTGCAAGTGTGATTAGTGTTGTCCATTTTCATGCTTGTTTATCTTGAAATTAGGTCAAACTATTTGGTTGATTTTTGCATACAAAACCCTAAGTCTATCATGGTATATTTAGAAAGCTTTAAAATGCAAAATTAAAAGTCCTAAGTTATTACACAATGATCATGGGAATGGGGGTACAAATGTTCAAATGGGGATGAGACTTCATAGGAGGATAGTGTCCAATATTTACAACCAAATCGAATTGCGCAAATGTAAATATAAAGATGTATAAGAATAAAGCAATATGTATGTGAAGGCATTTTTGTGTAAGTGTATATTTTATTCACAAAATAAAAATAAAAATAATTAAAAGAAAGTTCATTTTTGAATATTTTCAATGTTTAGGGCAAAAAACCCTAATTTTGCTAAATAAAAGGTATTAATTATTTATTATGTATTATATACAATATTTATTAATTATATACAAAAAATAAATAAAAGAGAAGTATATTTGTCAAAAAGGTATTTTTAATGTTAAATATTAATAAAAATAAAAATGTATATTTTTGTGTTTTTAACCTAAATATTATAATAAATATATAAGCATTTATATTATTTACTAAATATCTTAAATATGTATAAAAATAAAATATTTAATAATTACAAAAAAAGTATATTTTTTTCATGGAATATTTTCAAAGGTAAAATAAAATAAGAATCAGAAATAAAAGTGTTTGTATTATTTTTAGTTATTTTAAATAAAAGTATATTTATGTTTATTTATGTACAAAACTAAATAAAACCAAATAAATATCAAATAAAAATGCAAAAAATGTGGGAAAAATAATTTTAATATTTTTTCATGTTTAAATAAAAATATAGAAACAAAATCAAAAGGAAAAAATAAAAAATGACAAGTATATCTCAAAATGGGCCAGGGGGGTGCATGTGAAATGCAGTGGTGCAAAAAGGAAACAGAATCAGGCCCAACCCAATACCTATCTTCTTCAACCTCCAGCAAGCTTTGTTCCAAAAACGCGCGTTTTACACACTGATTCCAACATCCTGAATCTTGGACTTTTAAGCAAAACTCATAACATGAAAGATGTCAAGCATCAAGCCACGATTCCATACATATAAGAAACTTAACTCAACTCTAAAAAATGAGAGAGAATTTCTCCATCCCTAATTCTTGACCTAAGTTTTTGTCAATGTTCAGGTCCCAAATTCTCTCAGCATATGCAATATAAATGGAAAGTGAGGATATGTGTAGCTTCAGGGCCATGAGTATGACACTTTTCATTCATAAACTTAAAGCTAACTCTTCCTAGATTGAGAGATAGAAGTCCATGAACTTACCTGTTCAGCTTGGATCGTGTCTGACAATGGAGGCACTTTCAAGGCAAGGTGAAGACTTGCACAGCTTACTTGAAGTCCAGGGATGCTATTCCAATGCTTGGTATGCTTTGAAACTTGCTATATCAAGCTACAGAAGTTCACCTGCAAAACAGAAAAAGTGAAAATGGTGAAGTTGGTTGGAGGTGTTACAGGTCGTGTCCAATGCTTGGGATAACTTCAATGGGTGATAAGGAATGTGTTTGCAAAGGTTTCAGCCAAAACGCACGAGTGGAAATGTTTGTGGAAGTCAAGTTGCAGGGATGCCATGTTTTTGTGCAGTACAATGGTGTTTTTGTGAATGGTGAGGTTTGGAAGGTGTTTTGGTCGTGCCTTAGCTCAGTTATGTTGTTTGGAATGTGTCTAACAAGTTTGTCTAAGCTAGTTCTTGCAGCAATGAGAGTTGGATATCAATATGCCAAGTTTCTTCTAATGTAACTCAAAAAATGCCAAGTGCTGTTACAGGCTCCTCTAGGCCCCTCAAATGTGCCGCAAAGCTTTGTATTGATCAGTGGGATATGTCCAATAGCTTGTGTCTAGAAGATATGCATTGTACCTCTTGATTTGCAAACTTGACATAAAGCCATACTTTTCAAAAATGGATAAAGTGCTTTTTCCATTTATGGCTCAATCTTGTATGCAATGATTAAACACACAAGATAAGGCCTAAACACAAATGATTGGCATTAAATTTATGAGTGTAAATGAGATTAGAGGCCTGTAATGTAGCTTGCACATGCTGAGTTTGAAAATGCACAAGTTAAGAACATGCCTTTGGCCATGAATCAAAGTGACTTTTGCTCATATTGCCAAATTCGATTCTCCCTAACCACAAGGTTGTTTGATGAGTTCTTGGACATTTTGGAAAGCTTGGAATGTGTACTACAATCCATCTTTGTAATGCAAGTTTAAATTCCAAGTGGAAGCATGTGAAAAGTGGCCATGAAGTTAGTCAAAAATCCTGCCTAGAATAGGTCAAAATATTTCTAAGTTAAGAATGTTTTGCACCCTTGTTCCAAAAATCATAACTTGAGCTACAAGCGTCTTTTGAGGAAACTTTGTGAATCAAAGTTGTAGATTTTGTAATGGACTACAACTTTCATGTTTTGAGTTTTCCTTGAATCCAAATGTATCTTGATGAAAAAATGGGACAAAGTTAGGAAAAAATTAGGGATTTTCATAACTTAGAAAAATTCGGTGTTATGAAAATTCTTCATTTTAAACCCTAATTTGCAAATCTTGGTTTCTTGATGAACAAGTTTCATATTTTGACATGTC
This sequence comes from Vicia faba, assembly GCA_948472305.1. Classification (NCBI taxonomy): domain Eukaryota; kingdom Viridiplantae; phylum Streptophyta; class Magnoliopsida; order Fabales; family Fabaceae; genus Vicia; species Vicia faba. The sequence continues at coordinate 1,461,707,934 of OX451739.1, read as the reverse complement.
TTGATGAAAAATGAATCTTGACACTTGATTTTGATCAAAAAGTCAAAGTTTGACTTTTCAGCATACAGTCAAATTTGGCTCAGTTGACTGGAAAATTCATCTGTCAATCTTGTGCATTTGGGATCTTTTGAACTTGTTGAACATGTCAAGACAATTCCATGGGGTCCTTGAGTCCACATGTGAGCTTGGTTGGCCATTGGCTAGGTCAAACAGTAAAAAAATGCCTTTGTGCAGTCAAAACCCTAAAAATGACCATTTTGCCCTTTTGGTGATCTGATCAAATTTCTTGTGGAATTGTGATCCAAACTTGATCAAATGGTCCATATGAGTTCATAATGTTGATGTGGGTCAAATTTCATGAGGTTTGACTGTCAATTGACCACAATTGACTTTTTCCCCAATACAGCTGATTTCTAGGTCAACTGTCCAATTGACTGGGCAAAGATTGGAATCAAGGCTTGAAACTTGGTATGGATCAACTTGGGAGTCCAATATGAAGAATTAAAGTCATCTTAGGCATTTTAGGTCAAAACATCTTTGTGCAAACACAAACCCTAATTTGGGTCAACAGTGCAAGGAGGAGTCTTGAGCAGAGCAAACCCTAACTGGATCTTGAGCTCCAAGGGTCTTGTGGTGAGAAAATGTTAAGGAAATTGGAGGGAAAATTTTGGGGTACAACAGTTGCCCCTGTTCAATCTTCTTAGACCTGAAGAGTTAGATTGGCAAGTTTTCCTTTCGCGGCTCGAAGGTAAAAGGAGATTGGACACTAGAGTGCCCGGAAATTTGCACTCGCATGCTGGAGTGTCAGCAATGTGATGGCGGGAATGGGCTTATAGATGCCATTTGAAGAGATGGTGGATAGGAGGATGGGCTTATAGATGCCATCTGGAGACGTGATAGAACCTTTTCGGCAATGGGCTTATAGATGCCATTTGGAAGTGTTGATCGCGTAAGAGATTCCTTAGCGAGAACTTGTGTACTTTGAAAAAGAAAGATGTTTCCTGGCCTGTTACAGGTATTGATCTTTGAATTCTTCATGCAGATATGCCCTGGATAGATACAGGTATCGAATCTACAATTGGTTGCTCACAGATGTGCCCTGGCTGGATACAAGTATCGAATATGGAATTGTCGTCTACAGATATGCCCTGGCTGGATACAGGTATCGAATCTGGAATTGTCGTCTACAGATATGCCATGGCTGGATACAGGTATCGAATCTGGAATTGTCGTCTATAGATATTCCCTGGCTGGATACAGGAATCGAATCTGGAATTAGTTGCTCACAGATGTGCCCTGGCTGGATACAGGTATCGAATCTGGAATTGCAAAAGGTTGGTAGAGATAGCTTTCCTGACTGGATACAGGTGTAGACCTCTGACCTGAGAATGAAAGATAATTTCCTGGCCTGTTATAGGGGTTGATCTTCAAACTCTCATGTAGACATGCCCTGGCTAGATACAGGTATCGAATCTACAATCAATCACTCACAGATATGCCCTGGTTAGATACAGGTATCGAATCTGGAATTGCGATAGTTGATAGTAATCATCTTTTGGATTGATCTTTTTCCTGAAAAGGCAAAACATCAGTTGTATGCAATGTCATGATGTATGAGATGCATGATGTCATGATGCTCAAAATGAGATAGTGTTGTATGCACTTTGTCATGTATGTAAACAGGATGTATGAAATGTGAAATGTCTATGAATATATTTTCGTCTAGGAAAATAAATCCTTGACGACTGGCCGGGGAATCAAATCCTGGGCTGATGTTGAAGAGAAGAGTTCTTCGTTTCCGCTGGGGGATGATGGTTGCAAGAATAAACCGGTAGGATAAGATGACTCCGTCGGGGAATAAAATTGTTGGAGAGATCATTCTGAGGGGAATTACTCTGTGGGAAGAGATACTTCGCTGAGGTTTTGATGAGAGCTCCGCTGAGGATTTCAATGATGAACTCCGCTGGGGATTCTGCTGATAAGTTATGTTGGGGAATTTGATGAACTCCATTGGGGATAGGAAGAACTTCGCTGAGGACAGACTTTCCGTGGTAATTAGCTGAGGATAACCCAGTTATAAGCTATTGTGAGGAATAAATTTGAATAAAATCCGGGAGAGACGTCCGTACTCTGCAGGGGATAAGCTTCCAGAATCTACTGGGGATAAGCGTCAAGACCCACCGGGGATATGGACTCCACTTCCCTGGGGAAACTTTTCAGACTGTACTGGGGTGTCGGTATTCCGCCGGGGAACAATCTTATATTAAGACTGCCGGGGATGCTTGCTGAGGAATGCCTATAATCTATTGGGGAATGTTGAGATCTTCTGGGGATGCTCAACTTCCTTTAGGCTGGCCGTAGACTAACTCTGCTTGAGGAGAGTATTACTGACTTGCTAGGGGAATATTGTGCCTTTTCAGGGTTGATAGGAAACCAACTCTACTTGGGGAAAGTATTGCTGAATCTTGTCTTACTCTGTGGGGAGTTGAGGTAACTTGGTTACGTTCTTCAGCCGAACCTACTTTGACACCTTGGTGGACAGAGCAACTAGACTGCTTGGACAATTCTACATTGCCCCTGTTTCTGATGTCATCTGTAATCAGTCCTTTGTTTCGCATGCAACTAATCATGATTAGAAATTAATGTCAAATGCATATATCAAACATGAACATTGGACGTTCTTCGCAAAACAAAACAGAAAAAGGAAAAACAATGGATAATTTGTCTGAGAAATTGAACTTGTATTGATTTTGAAATTTGCCTGTAAATAGGCGTTTATGTACAGGAGGCTGACGTCCTAGTAAGAGAACGCCGCCGAACAACATAGAGTTTATACAATTTGCAAAGGAAACGAAAACAGCTATGTGAAAAAAATAATCCCACTGGGTTCCAACTCTGCTATCGCCTTTATGTCTTCAAGCGTCTCATCACTTTGCTGCTTAGTTGAAGATGAAGCTGATTGATCGATGCCGAAGTCTGAGCCCGATAGTTGATGCCGAATGCTGGATGCGAGGTGATCCAATGAGACATAGTATTACGCTTTATCCCTAACTTTTGCCTGGACCGCCCTTTCGGGTTTTCAGTCCACCGGGATACGCATTTTTGCCCAAGCCGCCTTTTCAGGTTTTCGACTTGCCGGGTGTACAGATTTTTTCATTTTCATCCCTTATTTTTGCCCGAACCCTTTTGGTTCGCCGGGAAGCCCTTATTGTTTCCTGGGTGTGTCAACCTAGCGGGTCTTTGATTCACGCGTAGTATCTTTTTACTATGTCTGCATTGGCGGGGTGAGGGAGGTCGTCACCATCCATGGTGGTTAAAATCATAGCTCCTCCTGAGAAGATATGTTTAACCACAAATGGCCCTTCGTACGTAGGGGTCCATTTGCCCCTAGGATCACTTTGAGGAAGAATGATGCGCTTGATTACCAGGTATCCGACTTGATACTCTTGTCGTCTGACTTTCTTGTTAAATGCCCTGATCATCCGTTTTTGGTACGTATGACCATGACAAATAGCGGTGAGTCTCTTTTTGTCAATCAGGTTTAATTGATCAAGCCGAGTCTGGATCCAGTCATCTTCGCTCAAGTCTGCATCCTTCATTATCCGGAGAGAGGGTATCTGGACTTCAATAGGCAAGACTGCCTCCATGCCGTAGACCAAGGAAAAGGGAGTTGCCCCTGTTGACGTCCGTGCTGAGGTGCGGTACCCATGAAGAGCAAACGGTAACATCTCGTTCCAATCCTTATAGGTCACTATCATCTTCTGCACAATCTTCTTGATATTCTTATTCGCTGCTTCTACAGCCCCATTCATCTTCGGCCTGTAGGGAGAAGAATTGTGGTGTTGTATCTTGAATTGCTCGCAGAGCTCAGTGATCATCTTGTTGTTAAGATTGGTACCATTGTCCGTAATGATCCTCTCAGGTACACCGTATTGACAGATCAGGTTGTGACGAATGAACCGTGCCACGACGTTCTTGGTTACGGTAGCATAGGAAGCTGCTTCAACCCATTTTGTGAAGTAATCAATCGCTACCAAGATGAAGTGATGCCCGTTGGATGCCGTTGGTCTGATTTCGCCGATCATATCAATGCCCCACATTGCAAAAGGCCAAGGTGCCGTTAAGACATTCAGAGGAACCGGAGGAATATGCACCTTATCAGCATAGATCTGGCATTTGTGACACGTCCGAGAGTGCTGGTAACAGTCGGCTTCCATTATGGACCAGAAATACCCTGCCCGAAGGATTTTCTTCGCCATGGTATGTCCACCGGAATGTGTTCCGAAAGTACCTTCATGTAGCTCTGCCATGATCTTTTCTGCTTCAGTCTTATCCACACAACGCAGTAAAGTTGAATCATGGTTTCGCTTGTAGAGAATGCCATTACCGAGGAAGAACTTTGCCGCAAACCTTCTCAGGAACTTCTTGTCATTAACCGATGTGCCTTCGGGGTATTCTTGAGCTTCCAAGTACCTCTTCACTTCATGATACCAAGTTTTTTCAATCACCTCTTCGGCCTCAAGATCACAACAATATGTAGGTTCGTCCAATTTCCAGATAATGATCCGGGGAGCCTCGTTGTCCCATTTGACTTTGAACATGGAAGACATCGTAGCTAGGACGTCCGCTAACTAATTCTCCTCTCTTGGGAAGTGTTCAAAAGTTATTTCTTCGAAGTGGGGAAGCAATGTCAGCACATACTCCTTGTAAGGAATAAGGTTTGGGTGTTTCGTATCCCACTCGCCCTTGATCTGATTGATTACGAGAGCAGAATCTCCGAAGACACTCAGAAACTTGATCCTTAAGTCAATTGCAGCTTGAAGACCCATGATACATGCTTCATACTCTGCCATGTTGTTGGTGCAATTGAAACACAACCGGGAGGTGAGTGGAGTATGAGTGCCTTTAGGGGATATGATCACAGCGCCGATACCATTACCCAAGGCGTTTGAAGCTCCGTCAAAGTGCATAGACCATCGGGATCCTCCTTCAGGTCCTTCATCCGGTCCAGGTACTTCACAATCAGTCACTACCATGATGTCCTCGTCTGGAAATTCAAAGTTCAACGACTGGTAATCGTCCACTGGTTGGTGTGCCAAATGGTCTGCCAATACACTTCCCTTGATTGCTTTTTGAGTCGTGTACTGGATATCGTATTCCGTCAAGATCATTTGCCATCTTGCTATTCTTCCGGACAGAGCAGGCTTTTCGAATATGTACTTGATTGGATCCATTTTTGAAATCAACAGAGTAGTGTGAGTCAACATATACTGTCTCAGCCGACGAGCAGCCCATACCAGAGCGCAACAAGTTTTCTCGAGTAGTGAGTACCGAGTCTCACAGTCGGTAAACTTTTTGCTTAGGTAATAAATGGTGTGTTCTTTTCGGCCAGACTCGTCATGCTGCCCCATCACACACCCCATTGAGTTGTCAAGTACTGTCAAGTATAAGATTAGAGGTCTCCCTTCAACCGGTGGCATAAGAATGGGTGGTTCTTGGAGATACTCTTTGATCTTTTCAAAAGCGGCCTGACATTCATCATTCCAACGTACTACTTGATCTTTCTTCAGCAGTTTGAAGATTGGTTCACAGGTAGCAGTTAGATGTGAGATGAATCGGGCAATGTAGTTCAATCGTCCCAGAAAGCCTCTGACCTCTTTCTCTGTCTTGGGAGTTGGCATCTCTTGTATGGCTTTCACCTTGGCAGGGTCCACTTGGATACCTTTGTCGCTTGCGATGAAGCCTAGCAATTTTCCAGATCTCACCCCAAAGGTGCATTTGTTTGGGTTCAACCTCAGCTTGTACAACTTCAGACGGTCAAACAGCTTCCGTAGATGGTCAAGGCGTTCCTCCTCAGTTTGGGACCTTGCAATCATATCATCGACATACAATTCTATCTCGTGGTGGATCATATCATGGAATAAAGCAACCATGGCATGTTGGTAAGTTGCCCCAGCGTTTTTCAACCCAAATGGCATGACCTTGTAGCAAAAAGTGCCCCACTGAGTAACAAAAGTTGTCTTCTCGATATCTTCGGGAGCCATCTTGATCTGATTATAACCGGAGAAGCCGTCCATGAAGGAGAAAACTTTATGCTGAGCAGTATTGTCAACCAGAACGTCGATATGAGGCAGAGGGAAATCATCCTTAGGGCTCGCCCTGTTCAAATCCCTGTAATCAACACACATTCGGACCTTACCATCCTTCTTCGGCACTGGAACCACGTTGGCAACCCACTGAGGGTAAGAAGTCACTGCTAGAAACCCGACATCAAATTGTTTCATAACCTCAACTTTGACTTTCTCGGACATTTCTGGACGCATACGGCAGACCTTCTGTTTTACCGGAGGGAAGTCTTCCTTGGTAGGCAGGTGATGAACCACAATGTCGGTATCCAACCCAGGCATGTCTTCGTAAGACCAGGCAAAGATTTCCATATAGTCATGCAGCATCTGAATCAACCGTTGTTTCACACTGAGCTCTAAATTGGCACCAATCTTGACTTCCTTTCTATCTGTCTCAGTACCCAGATTTACAGTTTCCACTGGCTCTTCATGTGGCTGAATGGCCCTCTCTTCCTGGAGTAGCAGTCTTTCAAGTTCACCAGGCACTTCGCAATCATCTTCACCTTCGTCTTCGGCTAAGTTGATCGGATTTTCGAAGTCATAACTGGCAGTAGCAGAGTCGTTACCAGTGAGATACAGAGTGGATTGGAACCTGTATAAGTGAGTGTGTGTAAATATAGCTGTTTTGCAATATATAACAAAGAAAGAAAAAGGAGCACAAGATTTGAAATGCAACAAACGTCCAATGTTTTGATTAATGATATATGAAAATGTCATACAAAAGCCCTCACAAATGGATCCACGGTGCCCCGGGTAGGACACCGAGCCATAAAAGTTTCAACATATTGTTTGTTACAAATTGAAAACAAAAGAGTTCATTACTGAGTGACAAAAGTAATAGGTGTAAAGTCTTTGGCAGTCCAGTTGCTTGGTCCGCTGTTGGTTGTTGGGTAGATCCAACTGTCGAATTCAGATTCCTCCACTTCGTCTTCAACATCATTCACTCCTGGGTTGGTGATGAACACATGAGGTCTTCCAATTCTTGCTTTGCGAACAGCCCTCTGAGCCTCTGTAGTGAAGCCCAAGCCAAACTTGTCAGTCTTCGGAGTAAAGTCAGGAAGTCGGCCCCAGTTTGCGCACTCTCCCTTCTCAATCACAGCACGAGCATCCTTCAAGGAAGCCATCTTCAAAGGAGGGTCTTCAATCACATTTTCAGCTGACGCCAACGTCTGAGGCACCTCTTCAAAGTGTTGAAAGGGGGTTTCAATGAATTCCCCATCCATTTCTATGTATCGGAATGAGTTTAAGTGGCTGACCATATACTCTTCTTCCCCTTGCACTGTCACAATTTTCCCTCTGACTGGGTACTTAAGCTTTTGATATAGTGTGGAGGTCACAGCTCCAGCCTTGTGGATCCACGGACGACCCAGCAAACAAGAGTAGGATGGACGGATGTCCATCACATAGGAAGTAGAATCAAAAACTTGAGAGCCAACCCGGATCGGAATGTCAACTTCACCATGTACCATCTTTTTCGAACCATCAAAGGCTCGGACAATAATGTTACTAGGCTTGAGCTCCAGACCCTCACAATCCAATCTGTCTAGGGCCTTCTTGGGCAATACATTTAATAAAGAACCGGTGTCTACCAACACATGGGCAAGAGTAGTACCCCTGCATTCGATGGAGACATGCAGGGCGTCATTATGGTTTTTTCCTTTGGCGGTCAGATCGGTGTCAGAAAAGCCCAAACCATTATCGGCAGTCAAGTTGGCCACACAATCAGTAAATTGATCAGTAGATGTTTCTTGTGGCACATGGGCCGTCTTCAGGAAGGAGATCAGGGCCTTGGCATGGGCCTCTGAACATAACAACAGTGATAGCATATAAATTTTTGATGGGGTGTGCCCCAACTGCTCGACTATGTTGAAATCACTTTTCTTGATAATCTTGAGGATCTCCTCCATCTCTTGCTGGGAGGCTTCAACAGTGGTTGTCTTCGGCGCCTCCGTCAGGGCAGGCAAATCAGTAGCAACCCCTTTGCCCCGAGCGTCAGATGACTCGGCAGCAGGGGTAGAAACAGGAACTTGATTAGAAAGTGGAACATGCACACTTGCAGGTGTGATGATAAGGGGTTTCTGAATAACTGGTGGTGCGATATCTGGCGAAAACAACCTACCACTGCGAGTAATTTTGGCAGGCCCAGTGATGTTACTGACACCGGTACTTGTATCAAACTCTTGCTTCACTCCAAGCACATAAACATCTGCCCCATAGTGCCATGGGACAGCTTTGTCGGATGTATAAGGGAGAGGCCCTGGGACAGTGATGATGACAGGAGCAATCTTCTGAGTGGACATGATTTTGACAGGCTTCTTTGAAGGAGCCTTAGGAGGTTTGTTGAAAATAGTGACGATAGAAACTTCTTCGGTGGGGACAGCAGGAACGGCAATCTTCTCGAATAAGATCTCTTTGCTATCCATCAGGCTTTGGATACCTGATTTCAGCAAAGGACAACCAAAAGGCGAAACAGCACATAGAAGGCAATCTTCATCACATCCCGAAAATAAACCGGCTAGCAACAGATTCCTTTTAACAGTTGATAACGGAGTAACAATCTCTTCCACGGAGGCTACATATCGGTCTTCTTCCACAACATTCACTCCATGCTGGGGCATGGGAGTGGTCACAACATTGGGCCTCTCGGGCGCCTCAAACTCTATTTCCTTAGCATCAATAAGGTCTTGAACCTTATTCCTCAGAGCCCAACAATCGTCCGTAGTATGCCCGGGGCTATCAGAGTGATAAGCGCAACGGGCGTTGGGGTTGTACTTTGGAGAAGCTGTGTTCACTACCTTCGGAGCTTCTTTGACAGTTACCAAATTGGTTGACAGTAGTTGCGGAAAAATCTGAGACAGGGTCATGTTAAGCCGAGTGTACTGCCTTTTGGGCCTCTCACCTCTTTGTTGATTATATTGCTGAGGAGCAACAGCCGTAGGCTTTGAAATTACCAATGCATTGACAGCTTGGCGGCGTTCCGGCTTAACTTGTCTTCTAGGACCATAAACAACACTAGCTTCCTTCTTGAAAGGCTTCTTCTCAGTACTCGCGGAGGCACTTTTCTGTATCTTCCCCGAATTGATACCAGCTTCTATCCTCTCACCAGTCAAGATCAAATCTGTAAACCCAGCAGAAGAATTGCCAATCAGATGATTGAAGAATGGACCAGACAGGGTCCCTAGGAACATGTCAACAAGTTCACGGTCAGTCAGCGGTGGCTGCACCCTGCCAGCTAGGTCTCTCCATTTTTGCACGTATTCCTTAAATCCTTCGCCCGTCCCAAGTGACATACCCTGGAGTTGGGTACACGTAGGAGCGAGGTCAGAATTGTACTGATACTGTCTATAAAATGTGGTAGCCAAATCCTCCCAGTTTCGAATACTGGCTCCATCTAGCTGATAGAACCATTCAAGTTGAGACCCCGAAAGGCTATCTTGGAAGAAATGGATCCAAAGGTTCTTGTCTGCAGTGTAAGGTTGGATCTTCCTTACATATGATCTGAGATGCAGCTTAGGACAGGAAGCCCCGTCGTACTTCGCAAAGGCAGGCGCCTTGAACTTGTGTGGGATCACCACCCCAGAAGATAAACCTAGATCTCCGAAATCCAACCCCGACACATTTTGAATCTCCATGGCACTTAAACGGTCCTCTAGTTGCTTGTATCTGTCTGCAGCAGGAGGTTACTGTTCGTTATTGTAATCCGTCTCGTTGTCGGAGACTGCAGGACTAGGAGCCCTTCCCCCTTGGGGACTGTCTTTCTCTACAGAGGAAGTAGCCTGATCAGCCTCATTATGGAGTGTATTCCCAAACCTGCGTCCAGTGTTGAACAGCGCAGTCCTCTTCTTCTTCTTCTTCTTCTTCTTCAGGAGCAGAGCCTTCAACTCTTGTTGACCTTGGGCTAAGCTCATGACCAGCTCTTGAAACTGGGCGTTCTGGGCCTGGAGGGCCTTGATAGCTTGTTTATTGGATGATTCAGGATTCATGACGACTGTTCAAATAAACAGCGAAGAAGATTAAGCAACCTGTGGAAAAAGGGTACCTGTTATGCATATGATGCAATGATATGCGTATGATTTATGTTTTCAAAGACAATCGGAATTCAACTTTGTAGACAAAAAGGAAACACACTACATTAGATTCAAACTTTAAATTGTTCAACAACTTGCCCTTAGGCATTACAGGAATGAAAATACTGAAAAGGAAATAAAAGCTGTAAAAGGAAACATCCAAAGCTCATCAGTGCTCCCATGGCCTCCTCTTCTCAGTATGGATATAGTCGTTCAGGATCCGCTCTTCCTCCAATTGCTTAGTCAGCTTCTGGATCTTCCGTTCCTGTTCGTTGAACTTTTCCTGATAAAAATCCCGTTCTTCTTGTAGATGCGCCCAAGATCTCTTTAGGGTATCAACATCAGTGGGTATCTGAGGAGGGAGGACAGTTGGAGGAACCCCGTCTTCATCAGGAGATTCAAGAATGATAGGCCTGACAGCTTCGTATGGCATACCTAACTTCTGAGCACGGAGGCGGACCCATCTGCAATAGGGTTCCAATGGTAGAGAAGTCTTCGGTCCCAACTCATGTGGGTCAGCTTTGTGAATTCTGTCCCAAGCCTTAATGAATCCATGGCGTAGTTTGTCACTGCCTACCTGAAATTCAAAATGGAAGTGAGGAACCAACATCTCATGAAGCCCTACTCTTCTGGCTCTTGCAAACTGACGGAGATCTAAACACGGATTATAAGAGATTCCTCCCTGGGTACCGATCAATGGAACATTAGGGTATTCTCCGCAACGATCAATAACAGCTACCTCATCCAAACCTCTGAGAGTCCAAGTGATGTCATTATCAGCGAGAGACATTAACCTATGAGCCCAACCCTTTCCTTCTTCATTCTTCAGTACGAACTTAGGAAGGTGCGAAATAAACCACCTCACTAGCAAAGGAGCACAACACCATGGAGTTCCCCGTCTTTGGGCAGTACGAGCATAGAGTTGTTACAGGATATCACCCAAGAGAGTGGGTACAGGGTTCCGAGACATGAAGATCCTTATGGCATAGATATTGATAAAGGTATCAGGATTGGGAAACAATACCAGACCATAGATTAAAAGATCCAGAATGTCTTCGTACGCCTTGAAGTCTAAGTCATTCCAGAAACCATTAGCTTTGCCAACCAGAAACTTAACCAAAAAGCCCTTAACTCCACTTCTAGTTTCCCAGTTATCCATTACCTCTTCTTTGGTCAAGGGAAGGACTGCAACAATCTCCTCAGGCCTAAGAGTCTTCTCCCAACCGGTGAACGGAGTCTGCTCCAAAACAGGGATACCAAGCAGATCAGAGAATTCTTCCAGGGTAGGGACCAACTGGAAGTCTTGAAAGGTGAAGCAATGATACAGGGGGTCATAGAACTGGGTCAGGACACTCATCAGTTGTTGGTCCCACTTTGAAGTGATCAAACCAGGGAGAGAACCATGCCTCTTGATGAAGGAAGTAGTGTTTGGAATCCTATCAACCAAATCCTTGAGCAAAGTAGGTGGTTGAACAAAGTTGAGCCGGATAGTATTTCTACGCACGGGCATCATGATGTCCTACAAAACAGAGCAAAGATGAAACCCTCTTGTCTATGAAATGGGTCAGTCCTTATGCAGGATGCATGCAATGGTATGATGGTATGATGCTATGATGAAGCACACCACAAGTATTCACAAAGGCAAGCATGATAAGGCACACAAGTCACACAAGACAACCCTTAAGGTTTAGGCCACCATGAAGTTTAGGTGTTACCCTCTTTTAGTTTCGTTGGTTAAGACCTGTCATATCAAAAGTAACCGGGTTCTAGAGGATCTCAATATCATCGACTACCCTCAATCGGTCATAACTCCAGCATCACAATCCTTTCTTGCGGCCAAGACCATCACGAGAGTTTAGCCTCAATGAGTGTAGCATACTGCTACTGTTCTATGGCCAAGTTTGGTCAATTTAGGGTTCTAAGGTCGGTTGGTGCTTAATGACTCCTTAGAAGACCCATATTCTCCTCGTTGCAACATAAGGGATATCGGTACAGACCAAGGCGTCACACCAATGTAGCCACTGCTTCACACATGTCGGTCTACGCCGGACAGGTCCCTCACATATTATGCTACCTAAAAGGGTATTCCCCAGATCCGGGTTAGGATCTATGAAACTCCGATGCAAAGCCCACAAATATAAAAGCAAACAAAGCAAACAATTGAAAACAAAGGTGATCTAAGCCCTAAGGTTACTCCACTTTTGAGTTTATTCCCCAGCAGAGTCGCCAGTTCTGTGATACGGTGGGAGAACTGACTTGAGTTTTGCGTTTGTTTTCGCAAATGTTTCGGTTGAGCAAGAGTCGCCACCGACTTTTTATTTTATCCTAAGGAAAGGTTAAAAAGCACAGCAAAAACCTTTGAGATGTTTTCTTGGGTTCGGGGAGTAGATTATAGAAAGGGAAGGTATTAGCACCCTTTTTATCCATGGTTATCCATGGGCTCTTAGTTACTTGCTTAGATCAACTTGCCTTGATTTTCAATTGTTTGAAATGGTGCTTTCAACTTTTTGAAATGGTGCTTTTGTGTGTGGGTTTGAAAATGTTTTGAAAAGAGGCCAATGTGGTGGCAACCTTTGTAGTGACCCATGTTTGGATGTATACAAAGGTGTATATCTTTTGAAAAGTTTTCCAATGTTTTTGAAAGTTGTTTTTGAAAGTGTGTTGTGGAGTGTGGTTTGAAAAATAGGCAAGTGTTTTTGTTTTGCAAGTTGGCAAGTAACCAAGGGCTATCTACCCTAAATTTCTCAAAGATCTTTGCTATGTCTTAACCCTTTTAACAATTTTGTTCCACCATTGTATTTGGTGGACAATCTTGTGTTAGGATGTGAACGGGACGGGCGCGGGTCATCGTTTAGACCATGATTGCAATGGTGCCAAGTATCTTTGGGCAATTTTTCCTTTAAGGGACTTGATCATTTTTTAGGCAACTTTTGAAAGCGTCATCGAGGGACTATGATCATTTGATTGTTTTGTTTTTGCCAAAGATACCTAACATGTAATATGGCCCATTATTGAAGGCAACAAGTGGAATACCCTAGGGGTGCAAGTGTGATTAGTGTTGTCCATTTTCATGCTTGTTTATCTTGAAATTAGGTCAAACTATTTGGTTGATTTTTGCATACAAAACCCTAAGTCTATCATGGTATATTTAGAAAGCTTTAAAATGCAAAATTAAAAGTCCTAAGTTATTACACAATGATCATGGGAATGGGGGTACAAATGTTCAAATGGGGATGAGACTTCATAGGAGGATAGTGTCCAATATTTACAACCAAATCGAATTGCGCAAATGTAAATATAAAGATGTATAAGAATAAAGCAATATGTATGTGAAGGCATTTTTGTGTAAGTGTATATTTTATTCACAAAATAAAAATAAAAATAATTAAAAGAAAGTTCATTTTTGAATATTTTCAATGTTTAGGGCAAAAAACCCTAATTTTGCTAAATAAAAGGTATTAATTATTTATTATGTATTATATACAATATTTATTAATTATATACAAAAAATAAATAAAAGAGAAGTATATTTGTCAAAAAGGTATTTTTAATGTTAAATATTAATAAAAATAAGAATGTATATTTTTGTGTTTTTAACCTAAATATTATAATAGATATATAAGCATTTATATTATTTACTAAATATCTTAAATATGTATAAAAATAAAATATTTAATAATTACAAAAAAAGTATATTTTTTTCATGGAATATTTTCAAAGGTAAAATAAAATAAGAATCAGAAATAAAAGTGTTTGTATTATTTTTAGTTATTTTAAATAAAAGTATATTTATGTTTATTTATGAACAAAACTAAATAAAACCAAATAAATATCAAATAAAAATGCAAAAATTGTGGGAAAAATAATTTTAATATTTTTTCATGTTTAAATAAAAATATAGAAACAAAATCAAAAGGAAAAAAATAAAAAATGACAAGTATATCTCAAAATGGGCCAGGGGGGTGCATGTGAAATGCAGTGGTGCAAAAAGGAAACAGAATCAGGCCCAGCCCACTACCTATCTTCTTCAACCTCCAGCAAGCTTTGTTCCAAAAACGCGCGTTTTACACACTGATTCCAACATCCTGATTCTTGGACTTTTAAGCAAAACTCATAACATGAAAGATGTCAAGCATCAAGCCACGATTCCATACATATAAGAAACTTAACTTAACTCTCAAAAATGAGAGAGAATTTCTCCATCCCTAATTCTTGACCTAAGTTTTTGTCAATGTTCAGGTCCCAAATTCTCTCAGCATATGCAATATAAATGGAAAGTGAGGATATGTGTAGCTTCAGGGCCATGAGTATGACACTTTTCATTCATAAACTTAAAGCTAAATCTTCCTAGATTGAGAGATAGAAGTCCATGAACTTACCTGTTCAGCTTGGATCGTGTCTGACAATGGAGGCACTTTCAAGGCAAGGTGAAGACTTGTACAACTTACTTGAAGTCCAGGGATGCTATTCCAATGCTTGGTATGCTTTGAAACTTGCTATATCAAGCTACAGAAGTTCACCTGCAAAACAGAAAAAGTGAAAATGGTGAAGTTGGTTTGAGGTGTTACAGGTCGTGTCCAACGCTTGGGATAGCTTCAATGGGTGATAAGGAATGGGTTTGCAAAGGTTTCAGCCAAAACGCACGAGTGGAAATGTTTGTGGAAGTCAAGTTGCAGGGATGCCCTGTTTTTGTGCAGTACAATGGTGTTTTTGTGAATGGTGAGGTTTGGAAGGTGTTTTGGTCGTGCCTTAGCTCAGTTATGTTGTTTGGAATGTGTCTAACAAGTTTGTCTAAGCTAGTTCTTGCAGCAATGAGAGTTGATATCAATATGCCAAGTTTCTTCTAATGTAAGTCAAAAAATGCCAAGTGCTGTTACAGGCTCCTCTAGGCCCCTCAAATGTGCTGCAAAGCTTTGTCTTGATCAGTGGGATATGTCCAATAGCTTGTGTCTAGAAGATATGCATTGTACCTCTTGATTTGCAAACTTGACATAAAGCCATACTTTTCAAAAATGGATAAAGTGCTTTTTCCATTTATGGCTCAATCTTGTATGCAATGGTTAAACACACAAGATAAGGCCTAAACACAAAGGATTGGCATTAAATTTATGAGTGTAAATGAGATTAGAGGCCTGTAATGTAGCTTGCATATGCTGAGTTTGAAAATGCACAAGTTATGAACATGCCTTTGGCCATGAATCAAAGTGACTTTTGCTCATATTGCCAAATTCGATTCTCCCTAACCACAAGGTTGTTTGATGAGTTCTTGGACATTTTGGAAAGCTTGGAATGTGTACTACAATCCATATTTGTAATGCAAGTTGAAATTCCAAGTGGAAGCATGTGAAAAGTGGCCATGAAGTTAGTCAAAAATCCTGCCTAGAATAGGTAAAAAATTTTCTAAGTTAAGAATGTTTTGCACCCTTGTTCCAAAAATCATAACTTGAGCTACAAGCTTCTTTTGAGGAAACTTTGTGAATAAAAGTTGTAGATTTTGCAATGGACAACAACTTTCATGTTTTGAGTTTTCCTTGAATCTAAATGTATCTTGATGAATAAATTGGACAAAGTTAGGAAAAAATTAGGGATTTTCATAACTTAGAAAAATTCTAAGTTATGAAAATTCTTCATTTTAAACCCTAATTTGCAAATCTTGGTTTCTTGATGAAAAAGTTTCATATTTTTACATGTCTTGATGAAAAATGAATCTTGACACTTGATTTTGATCAAAAAGTCAAAGTTTGACTTTTCAGCATACAGTCAAATTTGGCTCAGTTGACTGGAAAATTCATCTGTCAATCTTGTGCATTTGGGATATTTTTAACTTGTTGAACATGTCAAGACAGTTCCATGGGGTCCTTGAGTCCACATGTGAGCTTGGTTGGCCATTGGCTAGGTCAAACAGTCAAAAAATGCCTTTGTGCAGTCAAAACCCTAAAAATGACCATTTTGCCCTTTTGGTGATCTGATCAAATTTCTTGTGGAATTGTGATCCAAACTTGATCAAATGGTCCATATGAGTTCATAATGTTGATGTGGGTCAAATTTCATGAGGTTTGACTGTCAATTGACCTTAGTTGACTTTTTCCCCAATACAGCTGATTTCTAGGTCAACTGTCCAATTGACTGGGCAAAGATTGGAATCAAGGCTTGAAACTTGGTATGGATCAACTTGGGAGTCCAATATGAAGCATGAAAGTCATCTTAGGCATTTTAGGTCAAAACATCTTTGTGCAAACACAAACCCTAATTTGGGTCAACATTGCAAGGAGGAGTCTTGAGCAGAGCAAACCCTAACTGGATCTTGAGCTCCAAGGGTCTTGTGGTGAGAAAATGTTAAGGAAATGGGAGGGCAAATTTTGGGGTACAACAGTGTCCCTTGAGTCAGTCAAGGAGAACACTAGGCTGCCGCGTGGTGTCATAAGCACTAATTGACCTTTAGAATCTTAATTGACCCAACTTTTCCATTAGAAGGTAGTGAGATGGCCAACTTTGGTGCAGTCTAAAGTTAATTGATACTCGATGCTACACCCAATAAGATTCGACTCTCAGGATATTTTGATGGCAAGTCAGTTGCACTGCTGAAACAATGCCTGGGAGAAAGATCGGTGATATGAGACTCCTAAAACCCGGTTACTATTCTTAGGACAGGTTGAGCCAACTAAACTTCAAAAGGGTACTTACCTACGAACCCCATGTAAGCCTTATACCTAAGCCTCTTGTGTGCTTTGTTTGTGTTTGTTATCTGTTCAAACATGACATCATGACATCATACCATAGCATTTTATTAACCATTTCAAGGATCTCAAAGGCATGTGATGCTGGTTTATCATGAACCAGGCGTCTAGCAAGGGGCAAGAGGATTTATTTTCCTCTAACCAAATTTCGTCAAAGTATCATGAACCAAACGTATAGCAAGGGGCAAGAGGATTTATTTTCCTCTAACCAAATGTCGTCCAAGACCAAAGTATGTTATCTTGGGTCAAAGGTTAGGACCCATTTGACATGGTGAGCTTGATTCTCATAGAAGGACGTTCAAATGATGCAAAGTTCTTCAGTCAAAGCTATAGCCAGACTCGACTTCTAACATTTCTTTCTGTTTATCCTGCGAGATCCTTGAAACATTGCATCTACATATCACGCACATCATTGCATAAATTTTTTTCCAATACATGTTTTCTCATCTTCTTATTGTTTATTTTGGTAAAAGATGGCGCTAGAACAGACTGTGAAAGATCTTTAAGCTCAAACTTCCCAATTTTAAGAAACACTCGTAAACTTAGCCCAGGGTCAGAAAGAAATGATGGTGCTCATCACCAAAAAGAAGAAGACTCGGAAACCAGTTGCCATCCTCAACATGGGAAGAAGGTTCAAAGGTCTTCCCAAACATGCTCAAAAATGTGTTATTTCCTCCAATGAAGATGACAATCAGGGCGAGGAAGACTGTAGAAGTATCAAAGCTGAGGGCAGAAGCAATCTTGGTTTTGGGAAAATTCCTGATGATGAAGACTACTCTGACGAACAATATCCTTGTGCTGATGACAGATAAAAATAAATGGAAGATCACCTTAATGTTATGAAGATCCAGAAAGTGCCTGGACTGGACTTTGAAAAGCTGGGTCTTATTTGGGGGGTTATCATCCCTCACAAATTCAAGACCCCCATTTTTTCTAAATATGATGGTGTGTCTTGTTCGAAACTGCATTTAAGGTCCTATGTTTGGAAGATCCAACCCCATACTGCTGACAGAAAGTTATGGGTTCACTTATTTCAGGAGAGTTTATCAGGGACCCAACTCGAATGGTTCTATCAGTTGGTAGGAACCAACATTCGCACTTGGGAAGACTTGGCTTCTTCTTTTTATAAGTAGTATCAATACAATGTTGATCTTGCACCGACTCGTGCGCAACTGTAAAGTATGACTATGGGCTCGAATGAAGGCTTTAAGGAGTATGCTTAGAAGTGGAGAGATCTGGTTGGAAGAGTGTAACCTCCTCTGTCTGATAGAGATCTAGTTGATATGTTTATGGGAAATCTGCCTTTCTTTAATCATCTTATCGGAAGCTCTTCATCTGGTTTTATTAAGTTGATACTGACTGGAGAACATGTCAAATATGGTATCAAGAGCGGGAAGATTCAAGTGGCTGCATCTTCGAGTGTTGCAAAGAAGACGTTCAATGGTAATAAGGAAACAAATGTTGTTTATGGCCAGAGGGGTCGTACTAGAAGTGACCGCAATCAGTATGTAGGAGCAGTGTTAATTTCTAATCTTGCTCCTATACAACAACAATAGCAAAACAATCACCATAAGTCAGAAGCACCTAGAAGGCAATTTACAAAGATCAGCATGCCATTGTCTCAAGCATTACAACATCTGTTGAAAGTGGAATTGATAATGGTAAGGGATCCTCCTCAGAATCCCAACACCTCCTCTCCTTGTTACAATCCAAATGTGAAGTGTGCTTACCATTCCAATAGCCCCGGGCATGACACCAATAGCTGTTGGGCATTGAAAAATAAAATTCAGGATATGATTGATAATAAAGAGATTGAGTTTGATCCACCCGAAACTCCCAATGTAATTACTTCACATATGCCGAAGCATAAAAATGGTATAAGGGCTATTGATGTTGTTATTTATGTTTCTGCTATAAATAAATTGGCTACTCCCCTCCCAATTATCAAGAAGAATCTGCTGCATGCCGGTTTATTTCCAGGATGCATTGAAAGATGTTATTGCTGTGCAGCCCAACCCAATGACTGCAAGTTGCTGGAAGAAGGTATTCAACGTCTAATGGACAATCACCTAATTTTGGTTGAGAAGATTCCATCTGCTGAGAATTTGTTTCAAGATTTACCTGTGATATCCGACACTCCTATCAGGATCATCTCCAAGGGTCCTATAAGGATTACTTCCAATCCTAAAATTGCTCCTCTTATAGTCACTGCACCTGGACCTATTTCATATTCTTCGAATAAAGATATTCCTTGGAACTATGGAGACGACGTGTACTACCATGGCGTCAAGCAAGAACTATTAACTACTGAAGATGAAGTTATTGAAGCTACTGATTCCAACATTGACAATATTGCGAGGACCAGTAAGGTTACTAAAAAATATTTTGTGTGAAAGTATGATGTGAGAAAAATGTTTTGAGAAAAACATGTGAGCAAGTAATTTAGAGTTTCTTACCCACTAAAGTCTTTCGTTATATTTTCCTTCTCCCTTAGAGATAGTACTATCCATACCATTAGTTGGTAGGTAGCCCTATTGTAGCAGTAGAAATGTTTAAGACTAAGCAATTGGATTGACTAGACTTTTACAAATCAAAATAAAAATCGCCACCGCGCTTTATTGTTTCCAAAGGAATGGGAAAAGATCGAATAACCCAAAAAGAGGGGTAAAATTCAAGGTAAGGGGGTTGGTTATGCAAAGGGAAGGTATTAGCACCCTAAACATCTACGGTACTCCGCAAGAACCTCTTTGTAAAATCTGTATATTTTGGCTATGAAAAATGTTGTATAAAATAGATGGTGGAGGTGAGAAAAGAAATATATTTATTATTTTTGCACCCGCCGCAGTTGTGAACCTTTAATGCCTATGTACCACCTTTTCGTGCAACAGGGGATCAGGGTACACGTAGTTCCTCTTTTAAAAATTTTAAAACACAAATGTGTTGGATAATTTTATGAGATAAAACATCATCATCATTGTCCGTGTGGAAAACATACTTACTACCCACAGTCATGAGAAAGGAGAATTTGCATCATCTCAAAGTGGAGGATATGGCTTGGATTTTAAAATCAACAATGCCTCACTTAACACCCAAGTGGAAGATATCTCTCTTCAATACATATTGTAGAAGTATAGTTGTTTGCATCACTACAAGGATTGACAAGAGTTCAATCGTTTTTTTGAGAAAAGTTTAAAGATAAAAGCCAAAGTGGAAAAATGGTTTGAAATGAGATTGATTGACTTTTAGTCTTCTCACAAAAAGGATGTCAAAGTACTATTATGTTTATTGGAGTTTATTTATGAAAATGTTAGAAAATTCATGGATCTAAATCCAAGTTTATTATGAAAGTGGTTCAAGTTTAAAACAAGAAGAGTTTTCAAAAGGAGGGAGAAGATTTTTGAAATTAAAGAAGATGGGAGGAGAAAAAAGGCTATCCTAAAGCATAAGGTAAAAGCTAGGGATGAGAACCACCTAACCAACAAGAAGCCAATACTTGACACTATGAAGCAAGATAGAATTCCCATTCTTTGGATTGAAACCAAACAAGCAAAAATACTAGACCTCTTGAGAGAACCAAACTTCAAGTGTATTAGGTCTTCACAAAAATTGGGCAGAGTAACGGCTATATACGGGTGAATTCCAAATTACAAACAAAGGGTGTAATCACAATAACCTGCATACAAAACAAACAAACAACCCATTGTCTTGAGGTAAACCTCAAGAGCTCCAGACAAAATAATTAGATAAGATCACAAGGTCTCCAATCATAGGCCAAGGTTTCTAATCCTAAGTCCAACAAGTCCAATGTTCCATAATTTCAAGGGTAGTAACCAAATAGTCCAAGTATCATTAAAGATTTTTAGGGTTTATGTTGATTATTAGGTGTCTTCAAAAGAAAAGAAAAGCTCAAGTGAGCAAAATAAATATATGACAAGAATATAAAGGGGCTCAAGTGAGCAAAGATAAAAAATAGCATGAAACGTAAATGCTAAAAGTAAATGGTGCATAAAGTAAAGAGCATAAAATAAAAACACAAAATAAAATCAATTATTAGTGATTAGTGGTTAGTTGGATGATCATTTTGAAACTTGCATTAGGAACTCATTAGAGGATTGGTAGAACCAAATCCTCCACACAACAAGTTGCATTTGCTTTTTGTCAAGTATATCATCCAGTTGGAATCCTTATGAGTATCATTTAATGATCAACAATGTTTAAGTGATCCATGTTGACCAAAGGTGTTGTAGATCCATTAGAGGATTGGTAGAACCAAAGCCTCCACACAATGAATCTCAAGGTTATTGGATCAAAGAGATCAAATTAACATACTTGGGCTTGCAAACATAAGTTTGGGCCATGAATGATCATTTATTCGAATCGGGACAAAATTTAGCGCTATGTTAAGCAATCGTAAATGGACTTATATAGAAGTCGCACCTATTTTAAGGTCGGTCAATAGAAATCTATGCACCATTTATGTTGAAACATGATATAGAGATCATGCTCCAACAACATTTAGTGCAATAAGAAGAGGATGAGATGAAGAGGGGTGGGAGAGAATATACAAACTAATTTTGGATTAAATTTAATCAAACTATTATTAAAATAATTCATCCATTTTTGTGGAGTTAGACTCAACACCATGGATCCAATGATGTTAATAAAGTTCATGATCAAAAATTTAACCCAAGATCAGCCAGAAAATAATCACAATATAATATTACATTTTAATATATACAAAAAGGTTTAAAAATAATGTTTAAAAATAGAAATAAAAGAGAAAAATGTCAACTATGTTCAAATTAATCAAGAAATAAAAAGTAAGACCATAGAAAAATCAGAAATGAACTAAAATAATTTTATAAATTTTTTGGTAATTTTTTAAAGTCAGAAACTATTTTAAAATTTAAAGAAATGGGTGAAATAAACCACAAATGATAAAAACATAGCAAAGTCAGAAAAAAAAATAAGGTCACCAAATTTGTCACAATATTATTGGATCATTCCATAATTTTTTTAGAATTTAAAAATGCTTAAAAGCATTTTTAAACATTTAAAACAATTCCAATAAAGTGTAAACTTATAAAAAATACCAAAACACAAAATTAAATTGTGAAAAATCAAAAATCAGAAAGAGAATAATCAAAAATATTTTTCATAATTGTTTCAGATTTTTTGGACTAAAAATGAATTTTTTATGATATTTTGAAGTTTAAAACAATTAAATATAAAAAATCAGAAAAGAAAATAAAAGTAAAAAATATGTGGACCATTGGATGAGAGTCAAAACGTATTAGTAATCAAATCCAAGGGATCTGGTGCACTGTGCATATCATGGTCATTAGTGAATAAATCACTGAATCAGAAATAAAATCAGAATTCAAAAATAACAAGTGGCGTGCCATCATTGGTTGGAAGATGACACATTGGTCATCTTCAGCCTCCAGCCAACGTGAATTGCATGTCTCTCAAACTGTAAAATTAGAAGCTCAGACCTATGCCATTCGCTTCGTCTCTTCAAGACAAAGACAACCACACCCTTGTGCCAAATTTATATAAACTGTAGCTTAAGCAATTTGGAAAGGAAGTTTTGAAAAGGGATTTGAAATTTCATGGTCAAAACGTGTTTCCAGTAAAAGGTAAGTGTTGCGACTAGAACCAGGGTAATGAGAGCATCACAATGATATCAAAGTTTTGAAGAATTGATGAAGGAATATACCTATTGAAGTTGAGTTGCAGAGCTCTGAAACTGGACTTCTATGGAGAAATATAGGGCATGATTCTTGAATGTAATTATATGGTTAGCTTCAGGGAAGATCAAGGAAGGTGAATTGATGAAAAAATTGGATTAAAAAAGGCTTGAGAATGAGTTTCGAAGTTGCTGAATTCTGAGTTAGGGAACGAGTTTGGCAGGGTGATTCTGGCTATCCAAGATAGAGAAAACGAATGGGATAGTTCAAGTATTTATATGAGAAGCAAATGAGATCAAAAGAAAGAGTGAATGATGCATTTTGGAGGGAATTCATGCAAACCTGATGCACGAGGGAAGTGTGATCTAATTTTCACCAAAACTCATCCAATCCTTACGTTTTGAGGTGCTAAACAAATCCGGAACTTCACTAAACATGTTTAGAGGCAAAAACGCGTGGAAAACTTGTGATTAGAGGCCACATTATGGATTTTAAAATTCTGACTTGGTGAGAAATTCAGTTTCAAAGTGCCAACTTCTGACCAATGGCATTTTCAACTCAAGGGGTCTTAGGTCATGAGTCTTGATGCTTTAGAAAGGTGAGGTTTCAAGCTTTGCAATGGAAAAAGAATGGAATAAAATGGATGCTTGAGCTGAAAGTTGTGTTGAGTCAAAGTTGAGGAAAAAGGGTTGACTTTCAATACTTAGAAATATTTTAAATTTTCCTTGAAAAGTGACCTATAATTTCTTGCATCCAAACATAGCCTTCCACTTGGAATTTTCTCTTGACCAAAAAATATGGCATGAAGTAGATCTCTTGAATGAAATTTTGAAACTTGAACCATTCAAAATATCCAAAAATTGAGAAAGTTATGACTTGTTGAAGTTGGAAAAATTTCAGAAAATGACCTATAATATTTTGTATCCTTAAGGCAACTTCCATCCATTTTCTCACTTTGCACATAAAAGAAGGCATAAATTTCACATATTCAAGATCATTATGGAAAAAGAATGGGCTCAAGGTGATAAAAGTTGACCAAGTTATGATCATTTGAAGTCACACATGGAAAATTGGGGATTCATCTGGAGGACTTGTAATCTTTCTTCCTCATCAAGTCTCTTCCACATGAAAAGTCCTTGGAAATTTTGAAGTGATTTGATAATAACCCTTTGAAGAGAATGATGTCTTTGGAATCACTCCAAAATACCAAAAGATGGGCAAGGTATACTCCTTTGAAGGTCAAAACCCTAGCTCCTAGATTAAGAAACTTGCCTTGAGGAACTTTGACAATTTTGAACAAACTTCTTGTACAAAAAAAATGCTTTGTAAATATAAGTTGTTGAGGATGGTAATGAGAACTAATATCAACCACAGCCACTTACATATCTTGATAATTGAGAGAAATATGCACTTGTGACCAAATGGAATAAAAGCTTGTCCAACCATGATAACTTCTCCAATCAATCCCTTGTGCTTTTCAACAAAATTTGATAAACTTGAAATAGGGTGAACCAAAATAACATTGCCATGCCATTTCTTCCAAAACAAATCCAATGGTGAGGTTTGTACTTCTCAAGATTTATTGACTAGGGAATGGAAATAAACTCATGAACCCATGGGGCAACTTGTTAAATCTCATTGCCTTTACCTACATGGATAACAAGCAAGACAAACCAACATTAAATTTTATTAAATATAGAGAATAAATCAAGACAAAAAATATTTATGGTCACAAAAGAACACAAGTAAAGGTGCTTGGGGATTCCTCAAAAGGGAAAAGCTAAATATAGGGAGGGGAACCAAGAATCCTAGTGTGATCTTATTGTAATGGAATCAACATGGTATGGTGAAGGGATCTTACGTGAAAAAATTGGGGTACAACAGCTGCCCTTATTTAAGTTTCTTCTATCCGGAGATACGAAGGTTAAAAATCTTTGTGTCGGCGCGATCGAAGATACTTAAATATAAAACAAACCGTATTTTTGGCCCTAAGATGCCATGCAAATGTTTATGATCATGAATGCATATGAACAAGACCAAAGAGACACAAAACACCATTGGGGATGTAACAATAATAAAGAAACAAGAGAGCGACCCAACCAAGAAAATAAATCACTGGTGGATCAAAAGACCAGACTCAGAGAGGATGGTAAGATGGTTAAAGGATACACCAACTCCTACTGGAGGTAAAGCTACCAACGTTCACTGAAGGTAGAAAGAGGAAAAAAATAACAACACTGACATTCACTGACGGTGAGCTACCAACGTTCACTGAGGGTAGCAGGAAAAGAAATATCATAGCATCACCATTCACTGACGATGAACTACCAACATTCATTGAGGATAGAAAAAAGATAACAATCATCGACGTTCA
The DNA here is from genome assembly GCA_948472305.1 of Vicia faba. Lineage (NCBI taxonomy): Eukaryota > Viridiplantae > Streptophyta > Magnoliopsida > Fabales > Fabaceae > Vicia > Vicia faba. The sequence continues at coordinate 1,461,682,941 of OX451739.1, read as the reverse complement.
CTGCCAATGACCTACCAACTTTCACTGAAGGTAGAAAGAGAATATATCATAACATATATCCACTGATGATGAACTACCAACGTTCACTGAGGGTAGCAAAAAGATAACAAGTTTCCCTAAAATTATGGAATTTCTCCTAGAACGGGTTTCAAAAGTAACAATTCTAGTGGGGATTGCAAAACCAGTCTCAAGTAAAGCAGATGGACACCAAATCATCAAAACATTCACTGGGGAATTCAGGCCTACTTTATTGGGGAGGTTAACACCGCATCCTCAAAGGGAAAACCAAAATACGTTCTTCACTAGAGAAACCAGGGACTTGCGTTCTTCAAGAGTGATTATGGTACCAACTTCTCGGGAAAAAGAACTTCCATTAGACCAAACGAGAACTTCACTGGAGAAATCTTGGATTGAGACTTCACATCATGAAAACTCAGAAAAGAGGAGAAATGAATCCAAACTTGACCGAGGATACCAGAGTCACGGACCCAATATGGCAAATCATCTTGAGTAAACCTTCCCGAGGGGAACAAAAACTTCTTAAAACAAACTGGAGTTTGTCCATTCCTGGGATCACCATTGTGTTGTTGTTTTTTTTTTTACTTTTTCCGCATCACAAATTCTAAAGTAAAAGCAAATTGTAATTCTTTTTGAAAAATCGATTTTGTTATTTAATATTTTTGCTTTGAAAGTTATTATCAATAATAAAAGGAGTCTTTGCAAGCTAAATAAAATAAGAAATACAAAGAATTGGGTAAAAGCTCAAATTTCATTAATAGAATGGTATTCTGCGAATGGCGAGACTCCATGGATAATTACAAAGTTCGGAAAATGGTAATATATAATGGAAAAGATACATTGAGATACAATGACCACTATCCCCTCTAACAACTTTTGAAATCCTGAGTAGCAACTTCTGTTGAAATTGTGATGAGAATCCGAGAACATTGTTGCTCCAAGGATCAAGTCTTGTCTACTGTAGTTACTTGCCAAGAAAGTCCCTAACTTTTGCCTAAACTGCCCTTGCGGGTTTTTAGCTTAGCAGGAAATTTATTCTGTTTATGTCTCTCATTTTTGCCTAGACCGCCCTTTCGGATTTTTGGCCTACCGAGACGCTCTTTTTTGCCTAAGCCGCCCTTTCGGGTTTTCAACTTAGAAAGCTGTTCTTTTATTTCTTTAGGCAAAGTATTTCTTGACTGCATCAACATTCATGGGACGTGGGAACTCCTCGCCATCCATAGTTTCAAGAATTAATGCACCGCCAGAGAAGGCTTTCTTGACAACATATGGGCCTTCGAAATTGGGAGTCCACTTGCCCCTAGAACCAGTGTTGAAAGACATGATCTTCCTGAGCACGAGGTCGCCTTCTCTGAATTTAAAAGGTTTAACCTTCTTATCAAAAGCTTTCTTCATCCTTTTCTGACGTAACTGTCTATGACATAAAGCTGTCATCCTTTTCTCTTCGATCAGATTCAATTAGTCAAACCGGTTTTGGACCCATTCATCATCTGACAACTTAGTTTCCATTATCACGCGCAAAGAGGGAATCTAAACCTCGACTGGGAGTACAACTTCCATTCCATACACCAGGGAGAACTGGGTTGCTCCTGTTGAAGTGCGGACATATGTTCGATATCCATGCAAAGAAAAAGGGAGCATTTCATGCCAATCCTTATAAATAATCTTCTTGATATTCTTATTAGCAACTTCAACAACCCCATTCATCTTTGGCCTGTATGAAGAGGAATTATGATAGACAATCTTGAATTCTTCGCACAGTTTTGTCATCATTTTATTATTCAGATTCGAGCCATTGTCGGTGATAATTCTGCTTGGCACACCATACCGAAATATAATATTATTCTTGATGAAACGCACAACCACCTTCTTAGTAACATTAGCATATGAAGCAGCCTTCACCCACTTGGTGAAGTAATCAACTGCTACCAAGATAAAACAGTGTCCATTTGAAGCTTTGGGTTCTATCATCCTAATCATGTCAATACCCCACATAGAGAAAGGCCATGGGGAGGAAATCACATTGAGAAGTGTCGGAGGCACATGGACCTTGTCTTTATAAATCTGGAATTTATGACACTTCTTTGCAAATTTATAACAATCAGATTCCATTGCCAGCCAATAATAACCTGCCCTTAGCATCTTTTTAGCCATCGAATGTCCATTGACATGAGTTCCAAATGAACCTTCATGAACCTCATGTATCAACATGTCTGCTTCGTGTCTATCCACGCATCTGAGCAAGACCATATCATAATTTCTTGTATACAACACATTTTCACTGAGGAAGAAACTGCCATCCAATCTTCTCAGCGTCTTTTTATCTTTCTTCGATGCACTGATCGGGTATTCTTGAGTCTGAAGAAAATGCTTGATATCATGATACCAAGGTTTTTCATGTGCTACCTCCTTTGTTGTAAACACATGAGCGGGCCTATCCCGTCGCCGAACCATAATTTGAGGTATATCATTCCAAGTATTCACTTGGAACATAGAAGCCAGAGTTGCTAGAGCATCCGCCATTTGATTTTTATCTCTAGGAATGTGATGGAATTCAACTTTATTGAAAAGGGTAACAATCTTCTAGCATAATCTTTGTAAGGGATCAATCCGAGGTGACGAGTAACCCATTCTCCTTTAATATGATTTATTACCAAAGCTGAATCACCATACACATCTAGATTTTTAATTCAGAGATCAATAGCTTCTTCGAGACCCATGATGCAAGCCTCATATTCTGCCATATTATTAGTACAATCAAATGTCAACCTTACAATAAAAGGAATGTGCGATCCATGTGGAGTGACAATCATGACACCAATTCCTTTACCATAAGCATTCACAACTCCATCAAATATCTTACTCCAACGAGATTCAGGGTCAGGACCTTCCTCAAGAAAATCACAATCCTTCACTTTTAGGAACATCACATCCTCATCGGGGAATTCATATTCTACAGACTGATGATCCTCCACTGGTTGGTGAGCAAGATAATCTGGAAACACACTGCTTTTAATAGCTTTTTAGTGCGTTATTCGATATCATATTCAGATAGCAACATCTGCCAGCGGGCAATTCTTCCAGTAAGAGCAGGCTTTTCAAAAATGTACTTGATTGGATCCATTTTGGAGATCAACCAAGTAGTGTGATTCAACATATACTGTCGCAAATTCTTTGTCGCCCATGCCAAAGCACAACATGTCTTTTCCAGCATGGAATAGCGCGACTCACAATCAGTGAATTTTTTACTAAGATAATAAATGGCAAACTCCTTCCCAGTTTCATCTTGTTGTCCCAGAATACAACCCATGGAATTATCTAACGCTGTCATATATATAATCAATGGTCTTCCTTCGACAGGAGGGATCAAGATAGGAGGTTCAAGCAGATATTCTTTAATACTTACAAATGCCCTTTGGCAGTCATCCGTCCACACACAACCTTGATCTTTCTTTAACAACTTAAAGACCGGTTCACATGTTGCAGTCATGTGGGAAATGAATCTGGAAATATAATTCAAACGCCCGAGGAAACCTCTAACTTGCTTTTCAGTTTTTGGCGCTGGAATCTTCTGAATTGCTTTGACTTTATCAAGGTTAATTTCAATTCCTTTCTGGATAACAATGAAACCCAACAATTTTCCTGATCGAACACCGAAAGTGCATTTATCTGGATTCAAGCGAAGACGATACTTCCTCAAATGCTAAAATAACTTCAACTAATCTTCTACATTCCCTTCTTCAGTCTGGGATTTGGCAATCATATCATCAACATATACTTCGATTTCCTTGTGCATCAGATCATGGAATATGGTTGTCATAGCCCTCTGGTACGTTGCACCAGCGTTCTTCAACCTGAAGGGAATAACTCTGTCACAGAATGTTCCCCAGGGTGTGATAAATGTAATTTTCTACATGTCCTCCGGAGCCATTCTTATTGGATTATACCCGAAAAATCCGTCCATGAACGAGAATACTTTGAATTTTGTTGTGCTATCCACTAACATATCAATGTGTGGCAATGGAAAATCATCTTTTGGACTAGCTTTATTTAGATCTCTGTAATCTACACACATGCAGACTTTTCTGTCTTTTTTAGATACTGGGACAATATTGACAATCCATTGAGGACACACTGACGTCACAAGAAAACCATCATTAATCTGCTTTAAAACCTCCTCTTTGATTTTCACTGCCATATCTAGGTGAGTTCTTCTCAACTTTTGTTTGATTGGCGGACACTTTGGCTTTAACGACAAATGGTGCTCTACAACATATGTATCTATACCAGGCATATCTTGATAAGACCAGGCAAAAAATATCCACATACTCTTTCAACATCTCAATCAACTTGCTCTTCACATCAGGATGCAACAATGCTCCAATGTTGACTTCCTTCGGATCTTCTTCTGAACCCAAATTGATCACTTCTAATGGCTCTTTATATGGCTGGATGATATTTTCCTCGTGCTTAAGCAACCATGAGACCTCTTCCAGAATCTCATCATAATCTTCTTCTTCAGCCCTATACACAGGACATTCAAAGTTGGGAGAGGGTGCAGGGTCATTGTATTCAACGATTTTTTAATTAATCTGCACATATGATTTATGATTGCTTTTAGAAACTGACACATATAACAAGTGATCATGCAAATTGAATTCCAGTTATTATTTATTTTGAAAGGTTTTTTTTATTACCATTTTCCAAGAAAAATCAAAAAATAAAGACACAATTTAGGAAACAAAGACAACTTTTATTATTGATTTTAAAGGTCACAACAAACAGATAAGCCCTACAACATTAATACTTCCACCTTGGGCAGAGTGAAATCTTTTTCAAAAATATTAACAAAACAAATTACTTTGAAACATGTATGCAAGAGGGAGCATCAAAGGTGATCCAATTCTGAACCGTAACTCCATGCGTCACATAATTCGACATTTCCTGCTCTGCTTCATCTTCTACAATGGCATTAATCCCGGAAACAGTTGGATGAAGATAACCCCCATTGCGAAAGATGTCTTGATACTTGCTTGCGGAAGACTTCGGCTTCATTCCCTTACCTTTGTCATTCTTCAAAGAGAACCCTAAGCCAGCTCTGTTCTTGTTCACAGGTGGATCCACAATCTGTCCCCACACCTCGCTATGACCCTTACGTACAACCTGCTGTGCATCCTTAAGTGAAACCATGGAATTCTCATTTCCTCTTATATTGTCAATGGATAAGGCTTGGAACTGGGTTCCAACAGCAGCTTCATCCGCCTCCACAATGCTGAAAGAGGACAAATGAGATATCAATAATGCCTGTTCCCCATTTATGATCACTAGTTTCATTTCACGTACAAAATTCAGTTTCTGGTATAAAGTTGAAGTGACATCCCCTGCCTCATGAATCCATGGTCGTCCCAACAAACAGCTATAAGCGGGAACAATGTCCATGACCTGGAAAGTTATCTGAAACAAATGTGGTCCTATATGAATAGGCAAGTCCACTTCACCAATAACAGATTTCCTTGATCCATCAAACGCTTTCACAATGATGCCACTCGGGCGCATAGGCGTTCCTTGATATTTCAACTTCATAAGCGTACTCCTCGGTATAACATTCAACGCTAATCCATTATCAATCAGCACATTGGATAGTAAATCATTCTTGCAATTCGTAGAGATGTGGAGGGCCAAGTTGTGATTCCTTCCTTCATCTGGTAATTCATCATCGCAGAAACTCAAGTTATTACATGACGTAATGTTCCCTATTACACTGTTGAATTGGTCTATTGGCATATCACTTTCCACGAAAGCTTGGTCCAATACCCTCATCAAGGATTCTCTGTGAGCAGAAGAGTTTATCAATAAAGCTAAGATAAATATTTTTGAAGGAGTCTGCAGTAGCTGACCTACAATTATGTAGTCGCTCATCTTGATTATCTTCAAAATATCATCACTATGTTCTCTAAAGCAGCCCCACCAGTCTCACCCATAGCCTTCTTGGGTTCAACATTCTCAACAATTTTCTTTCCATCACTAACATCTCTTTGAACAATTGGTGCAAACACACGACCGCTGCTAGTCACCCTGCTATTTTCAACAATATTCCCAACATCAGACATTGGATGGATGGGAACTTACACTCCATCCTCTAAGATTGTAGCATTGTATTTGTAAGGCACGACCTTATCTGATTTCTAGGGGATAGGACTCGGCAGTCATTTCTAGAAAACAAATCCTCATCTGAGGAGAAACACTCATCTGCGGAGGCATACTCTTCATCCGACCCTTCTTCAGTCAAACAAACCTCAACCATATCAACTTCATGGTAATCATCCCTTTGACTTGTAACCTTGACAATTCCATTGTCTAACAACAACTTAACACCCTTCTTCACGATTGAACATCCTCAGGAATCTCGACAGCAAACCCGACAAGATCCATATTAGTGTTCCACCTGGCCAGTCATATGGCAGAAGGTAACATGCAATTGCACAAGGTCTTCATTCATATACACTACATCAAAAATTCTGAATTCTCCAGGACATCTAGAAACCATATTCACCTCCTCTTCATACTCTGCCCTAGGCCTGATTATGTGGATTAGGCCCTCATCCATCATCTCTTGTAAATCAACCTTTATCTTATCGCAACCCTGTATATCTGTATTGCAAATAGCACAACCGGCATGGTCATGCGTATAGTAGCTAAATTCACAAAGGTCTGCATGCATTTTCACCAAATCTCCTCTAACCAGATTAATATCAAAAATCCGGAAGTTTCCTGGACAACTGGCCAACATATTCACAGTATTCACTCCCCCATGCGTGGGCAAAGGATTGTCTTTCACATTAGGGCCCACATCCTTGAAAGATAGAATACCAGACATCACCAATTTCTGCACCTCAGTCTTCAAAGGATAACAATTCTCAACATTATGCCCTGGTGCTCCTTGATGAAAAGCATATGTTTGGTCTGCCTTGTAATACCAAGGCAATGGTGATGGAACATCGGGAGGTTGTCGGGTCTGAACCAACTTCTTATGAATCAATGTCGGTAGTAACTCTATATAGATCATAGGAATAGGGTCATAACTCTCCCTTCTCTGATTATACCCTTGATTCCCCTGTTGGGAAGGTCTCTGATAAGCAACAGTAGTTGGAACGACACCCACAACTGGAGTAACTGAGGCGACTTGCTGATGATGCTGATAATTCCTTCTAGAAGTATTAACCTCCCTCTCTTGCATAACAACATTTGAATCCCCTTACTTCTTCTTGGTAAACCCATAAGATGGTTTCTTCACACCTCCAGAATTTTAACTCTTTGTTAAACGACCCTCTCTTACAGCCTCCTCTAAGCGGATACCCATTCCTACCATTTCAGTAAAGTTATTTGGTGCACTTTCTACAATCCTCTTGTAGTAGAAAGCACCCGGCGTTTTCAAGAAAATATTATTCATCTTCTTCTCTTCCATGGGAGGAATCACTTGGGCGGCTACCTCATACTATCTCTGTGCATACTCTTTGAATGATTCCCTGTCTTTCTGAACCATGGCCCTGAGTTGATCACGGCTAGGTGCCATGTCCATGTTGTACTTGTATTGTTTGATGAATGCTTCCCCCAAATCATTGAAAGTATGGATATTGGTGCTGTCCAAACTCATATACCACTTCAACGCAGCACCGATCAAACTATCCTGAAAAAAGTGAATTAGCAGACAATGATCATCAGTATGGGTAGACATTCTCCTCACGTACATCACCCGATGAGCACGAGGGAAAGTGTTGCCTTTGTACTTCTCAAACTCCGGGACCTTAAACTTAACAAGTATCTTAACATTCGGGACCAAGCATAACTCATTCACATTCTGCCCAAATAGCTATATTCCCATGAGGGCCTTCATCTCTCTTTGCATCTTGTCAAACTGCTCTTGAAAATCATCCATTCTGTCATAAAGACCCAAGTCTTCACTCGGTGGAGGGAAAGGATGACTCACATCATCATTAACGAACAGAACCATATTCATCGAAGGAGGCGCAGCAGGAGCAGCATGCACCACAGGAGGTGCCAGAGTAACAATAGTCTGAACAATCAGAGTATCTTGAGGACCAAGATTGAAACCTTCATGTGCAAAAATCTCTGGCATTCCTCATGGATAACCTTGAGGCATGCGATTCTGAACAACAGTTGGAGTAGCATATGCGGGAACAGTCGGAGCTTCAGTAGTTGCCCTTCTTGGTTGAGGTTGGACACTCGGTGGTTGATTCTGAGCAGCCACTAGAGCTTCCATTAGAGTAGTCATATTGGCCATGCCGAATTTCAAAGTAGAAACCTCCTCGCGCATCTCGCAATTCTCTTATTCTAAGTTGTCCATCTTCTTTCTGAGATTAGCCCGAGTGTTATAGTGGTGAGTCAGCTTGCTGAACGAAGTAAAGAAGCTTGGTAAGATACTTGGATATGCATAAAAAATGCAAGAAATATGTGCAATATGATGCATGATATGTAATGCACATGATTTTATTTTATTTAATATTTCAAGGGATTTAAAATTTATGGACATATTGCAAATATCAAAGTAATAACGCATTTGAAATACTGAAATTTTTTATTATAACAACTCCAAAATGGATTACAAGTTTCAATGATCCCAAGTACAAGATGAAAATAAAATCTAAAACCTTGAGAAGTAACACTGATGGAGATAACTCTATACGCTGGCGCTTCCCTGTGAGCTTGGAAATCTAAGCCTTCAATATCTGGTTTTCTTCCGCATACCTGGTGTCAACCTTCTTCCAATCACCTGAATCAGGAAGTGAGTGATCAACATCAGATTGAGGCTTAGGAGAAAATAAATCCCCTTGCCTCTCCATAGTCTCTACCGCTCGAATCTCAAGGATCTCAATCAATTCGTCTTTCTCCTTCAAGTCTGCTCTATAGGAAATCTCTAAAGTTTGGCACTTATTCTTCAAAGTGTTATTTTCTTGTTGCATCCTGACCAAAGCAAGTTGCAGCTCTTCTAGATCATCTAATAAGGGAGGAGTGGTCTTCACAAACAGATCAGGCATAGGTGTTTCTCGGGAATATGACATCTTCAACTGAATAGCTCTCGTTTGGACCCACTAAAGATATGGCTCCAAAGAAACAACACCCTAGGTCCCAAATCCTTCCTACTCTTCTTATGAATGTGACGCCAGGCCTTCGCAATCTGATCCCTAGCTTCCCTATGGTCTTCTCCCTCCTTCAGAAATAAACTACTCAAATTAATACTATTTGGTTTATCCCTCATCGGATAACCAAGTTATTGTCGTGCAAGAACAGGGTTATAATTGATTCCTCCCTTTGTACCAAGAAGAGGTACATTCGGAAAACTACCACAACTGTCTATATCCTAGTAAGCTTGATGATACCAATCAATATCTGAGTGAGTAAGTGCCATGATCTTAGGAGCCCAACGGGGTTCCTTCTTGATATCCCAAAAAACATCATACTGAGGCATGTGAGAGATAAACCCCGGTACAATAGGGGCGTGCAACAAATAACCATCCCCCCATGATAAGAATTCAGAAGATGAATAGAGTAATAAGCATCACCCAACAAGGTAAGAACTGGGTTTCCAATCATGAAGATCCTGATAGCATTAATGTCAACAAACTTGTCCATATTAGGAAATAAGAACAACCCGTAAGAAAGTAGAGCAAAGATGGATTCAAAAGCGACTGTACTCTTCATCCTGGAAAAGTAACGAGCTTTCTCCAATAAGAACTGAGCTGGAAATCCTCTAATCCCTCATTTAGTAGTCATATGGGCTTCCACCTCAGACTTCCCCAGATGAATCAAAGTAGCAATCTCATGTGGTTTTGGGTCACCCTCCAAACCAGTAAAAGGAACACGATCGGTAACAGGTAAATCCAACAAATAAGAATACTCCTCCAGTGTAGACATCAACTAATAGTAGGGAAAAGTAAAGCAATGATACATCGGATCATAGAACTGGACCAAGGTCGAGAGGATACCCTCCTTCATCTTCAGCTTCAGGAGAGGAATAATGGATCCATACTTCTTCCAAAAATCTGCAGAATACTCGATCTCGGGAATTAGACTGATCAACTCATCTATCTTGGGATCCTTGAAACTGTACTTCCCGGTCTTTCTCTTTCCATAATCCATGGTTAAAAAGTGCCTGAGATATTCACAAATGGTAAACTTTTTAAATCCCTTGAAATAAGATTTCTCCAAAAGATGCTTATGAGTGCATGGATGCATGATGCAACAATCACATACAAGATCACACATATAGGGTTCATAGGTTCAACATCACGAGCATGAGGTCGAAGGTACTACCCATAAGGTATTGGTCTGAAAGTTATCATCTGTCGAACAAGGTTCTAGAGGTTCCCAAAGTCTACATCCTTCCTTCAGATATTACCAACTTCTCGACCAACTCGGTAATTAGTAACATTCTCAAGAAAAACTCGTCCGAGAAGTAGTATCGCGTGACAACTATTTTTGGATTACTCCATTATAGATTCCGCACTACACCTAAATAGCCAAGATGGGTTAGGTATTCTACGATCCTCAGCTTCAGCAGGCTCCCGGGTCAAAAGTAGTACGTCTTCCCAATTACTCGGTAAAGAACATTATAGTCAAAGGGGCCTCCACTGAGTGGGGGATCTCATGCCTCCTTTTTTGGGATTACTCCCTCAAAGTTAACATGACTATACCGCCTGTCCTATATTAAAGTTTACCCAAGTCCAGATATATGACTTATGAGTAATCACCAAGCACCCTGAAAACCAGGAAAATCCATACAAACATATATACAACATTTAACACAAAAACAATAATAACACATATACAAATATAAACAAAGATAGGCTCAACCCACTTAGGGATGGACCAGAAAGATGTCAATCTTTCCCCAGTGAAGTCGCCATTTTTCTGTAGCAGTAGAAATGTTTAAGACTAAGCCATTGGATTGACTAGACTTTTACAAATCAAAATAAAAATCTCCACCATGCTTTATTGTTTCCAAAGGAATAGGAAAAGAGCGAATAACCCAAAAAGAAGGGGAAAGATTCAAGGTAAGGGGGTTGGTTATGAAAAGGGAAGGTATTAGCACCCTAAACATCTACGGTACTCCGCAGGAACCTCTTTGTAAAATATGTATATTTTGGCTATGAAAAATGTTGTATAAAATAGATGGTGGAGGTGAGAAAAGAAATATATTTATTATTTTTGCACCCGCCGTGGTTGCGAACCTTTAGTGCCTACGACCACCTTTTCGTGCAATAGGGGATCAGGGTACACGTATTTCCTCTTTTAAAAATTTTAAAACACAAATGTGTTGGTTAGTTTTATGAGATAAAACATCATCGTCATTATCCGTGTGGAAAACATACTTACTACCCACAATCATGAGAAAGGAGAATTTTCATCATCTCAAAGTAGAGGATATGGCTTGGATTTTAAAATCAACAATGCCCCACTCAACACCCAAGTGGAAGATATCTCTCTTCAATACATATTGTAGAAGTATAATTTTTTGCATCAATACAAGGATTGACAAGAGTTTAATCTTTTTTTGAGAAATGTTTAAAGATAAAAGCCAAAGTGGCAAAATGGTTTGAAATGAGATAGATTGAATTTTAGTCTTATCACAAAAAGGATGTCAAAGTATTATTAAGTTTATTGGAGTTTATTTATGAAAATGTTCGAAAATGCATGGACCTAAATCCAAGTTTAGTATGAAAGTGGTTCAAGTTTAAAACAAGAACAATTTTCAAAAGGAGGGAGAAGATTTTTGAAATCAAAGAAGATGGGAGGAGAAGAAAAGGCTATCCTAAAGCATAAGGTAAAAGCTAGGGATAAGAACCATCTATCCAATAAGAAGCCAATACTTGACACTATGAGCCATGATAGAATTCTCATTATTTGGATTGAAACCAAACAAGCAAAAATACTAGACCTCTTGAGATAACCAAACTTCAAGTGTATTAGGTCTTCATAAAAATTGGGCAGAGATACAGTTGTATACAGGTGAATTCCAAATTACAAACAAAGGGTGTAATCACAATAACCTGGACACAAAACATACAAACAACCCAATGTCTTGAGGTAAACCTCAAGAGCTCCAGACAAAATGATCAGATAAGATCACAAGGTTTCCAATCATAGGATAAAGTTTCTAATCCTAAGTCCAACAAGTCCAATGCTCCATAATGCCAAGGGTAGTAACCAAATAGTCCAAGTATCATTAAATATTTTTAGGGTTTATGTTGATTATTAGGTGTCTTCAAAAGAAAAGAAAAGCTCAAGTGAGCAAAATAAAAAATGACAAGAATATAAAGGGCCTCAAATGAGCAAAGATGAAAAATAGTATGAAATGTAAATGCTAAAAGTAAATGGTGCATAAAGTAAAGAGCATAAAATAAAAACACAAAATAAAATCAATTATTAGTGATTAGTGGTTAGTTGGATGATCATCTTGAAACTTGCATTTGGAACTCATTAGAGGATTGGCAGAACCAAAGCCTTCATACAACTTGCATTTTCTTTTTGTCAAGTATATCATCCATTTGGAATCCTTATGAGTATCATTTAATGATTAACGATGTTTAAGTGATCCGCGTTGACCAAAGGTGTTTTATATCCATTAGAGGATTTGTAGAACCAAAGCCTCCACACAATGAATCTCAAGGTTATTTGATCAAAGAGATCAAATTAACATACTTGGGCTTGCAAACATAAGTTTAAGCCACAAATAATAACTTATTCGAATCGCGACAAAATTTAGCGCTATGTTAAGCAATCGTAAGTGGACTTATATAGAAGTCATACCTATTTTGAGGCTGGTTAATAGCAACTTATGCACAATTTGTTTTGAGACATGATATAGAGATCATGCTCCAACAACATTTAGTGCAATAAGAAGAGGATGAGATGAAGATGGGTGAGAGAGAATATACAAACCACTTTTGGATTAAATTTAATCAAACTATTATTAAAATCATTCATCTATTTTTGTGGAGTTATACTCAACACCATGGATCCAATGATGTTACAAAAAGGTTTAAAAATAATGTTTAAAAATAGAAATAAAAGAGAAAAATGTCAACTATGTTCAAATTAATCAAGAAATAAAAAGTAAGACCATAGAAAAATCAGAAATGAACTAACATAATTTTATAAAATTTTTGGTAATTTGTTAAAGTCATAAACTATTTTAAAATTTAAAGAAATGGGTGAAATAAACCAAAAAATGATAAAAAAATAGAGAAGTCAGAAACAAAAATAAAATAAGGTCACCAATATTTGTCACAATATCATTGGATCATTCTATAATTTTTTCAGAATTTAAAAATGCATAAAAGTATTTTTAAACATTTAAAACAATTCCAATAAAGTGTAAATTTATAAAAAATACCAAAACACAAAATTAAATTGTGAAAAAATAAATTCGGACTAAAAATGATCATCTTGAAATTAACATTTTCATAATTTTTTTCAGATTTTTTGGACTAAAAATGAATTTTCTATGATTTTTTGAAGTTTAAAACAATTAAATATAAAAAACAGAAAAGAAAATAAAACTCAAAAATATGTGGACCGTTGGATGAGAGTTAAAACGCGTTAGTAATCAAATCCAAGGGACCTGGCGCGCTGTGCATATCATGGTCATTAGTGAATAAAGCACTGAATCAGAAATAAAATCATAATTCAAAAATAACAAGTGGCATGCCATCATTGGTTGGAAGATGACACGTTGGTCATCTTCAACCTCCAGCCAACGTGAATTGCAGGTCTCTCAAATTGTAAAACCAGAAGCTCAAACCTATGCCATTTTCTTCGTCTCTTCAAGATGAAGACAACCACACCCTCGCGCCAAATTTATATAAACTGTAGCTCAAGCAATGTGGAAGGAAGTTTTGAAAAGGGATTTGAAATTTCATGGTCAAAACGTGTTTCTACTAAAAGGTAAGTGTTGCGACTAGAACTAGGGCAATGAGAGCATCACAATGATATCAAAGTTTTGAAGAATTGATGAAGGAATCTACCTATTAAAGTTGAGTTGCAGGGTGTGATACGGTGGAAGAACTGACTTGGGAGTTTTGCATTTTATCGCAAATGTTACGGTTAGCAAGAGTCGCCACCGACTTTTATTTTATCCAATAAGGAAAGGTTAAAAAGCACAGGAAAGACCTTTAGAGATGTTTTCTTGAGTTCGGGGGGTAGATTATGAAAAGGGAAGGTATTATCACCCTTTTAATCCATGGTTTTCCATGGGCTCTTAGTTACTTGTTAGATCACTTGCTTTTATTTGAAAATGTGCTTTGTGTGGTTTTTGAAAGTATTTTAAAAAGGTGCCATCGTTTAGGCAAACATTGCAATGATTCCCGTTCGTAAGAATGTATGCAAAGTGTTGAACTTTTGAAAATATTTCAAGCTTCAGAAAGTGTTTTGAAGATGTTTTAAAAGTGTATGTGATTGTTTTGAAAATAGCAAGGATATTTGTTTTGAGAATGAGCAAGTAACTAAAAGTAATCTACCTACTCAAAAGGTCTTTAGATGTGTTTTTCCTCCTCCTTTAGATGTTGCTATCTTACCATTAATTTGATAAGAAGTCCCATCATTGGATGTGAAGGGACAGGCACGGGTCATCGTATGACCATGATAGCAACGTTATGAGATGACTTAACACTTTTGTTTTAGGGCTAAGATCATTTTGAAAGGCAACTTTGATAGTGTCATCAAGGGACTATGATCTTTTTTTTTGATTTGTTTGTGCTAAGACATCCCACATGCATAACATGGCCATTTTTATAAGGCAACAAGTGGAATTACCCTAAGGGTGTAAGTGTGCGAGTGTGTTTGATTTCATGCATAATTTATCTTGATCAGGGTGATCTATTTGTCAATTTTCATATCTTGTCATACGCGCCCTAATTACTAGCATATATTGAAAGCAATAATAGTGCAGAAATGTAAAGTCCTACGCTATTACAATATTTAGGGGGATGGAGATACATATTTATGAATGGGGTTTGCAAGTTAAAATTCTATGCTACTATTACCACCACATTGAAACAAATAAGAATATACAGAAAATACATAATGTTTGTCTGTTTAGAAAAATAACCTTTGTTTAAGAAAAATATTTTTTGGGTTTTTATGTTAAAAGAAAATATAACATGCAAATATAAAATATTTTTGGTGTTTTGGTTAATAATAAAATGATGGAGAAAAAGAAAAAGAGTAAAAAAACAAGAAAGAAAACATAATCAGTGCAAAATACTGAAAATAGAAGAGGTCAGAAGTTCTGACTCTGACTTGCTGCACAAACAGAAACATGTTAGCAAAAATATGGAAGTTCAGAAGTTCTGGATCTTCTGAGAACTCAGAAGTTTTCAGAAGTTCTGATGCACCTGTCAGAACTTTGCCTCTCTCCATGCGAGTCAGAACATCTGCAGCTTAGTCATTTACAGAACAGAAGTTGCACACATAATAGTTATAACAAATTTCATGAAATATCAGAAGCATGAATCAGAAGAAACGTGTATTGGATAATTCTAATTCTGAGCCCTAATTTCCTTATGAAACTCTGAACAGGGATCCCTTCTTAATTAAGCACGCAGATGCATAAGTTTTCAGAATATGTACATCTTCAGGATCAGAATATCTACATTGTGCTAGGTATGCAAAATCTGACAATGCTTAATCAATATGATGAGAGTCAGCAGAAAACTTACCTTGCTGCTGGAAAGGATTATGTGAACTGGAGGGTGTTCCGTAATTCTGGTGACATTCTGAGTAGCTTCTTCACGTACTCAGCAGGAGGGGAATTTGTAATTTCTGGAACAGTCCAAAGGGTGATATTCTGACTCCTTGGAGGTGGAAGTGAATGGAGTTTGAATGGCAATAGGAATACAGAAGTTAAGGTAACTTCTGATGCATGGATCAGCAGCTACGTGGGTGGCTTTGGTCAAGAACAATTGAGGAAGAAATGGAGTTTGAATGGAATGAATTAATGCTAAGATTTTTGGTATTCTTGTGTTTATAGTTCCTGGGTTCTTGGAATTTTTTTGCATTGATTCAAAGCTTTCTTTCTCAATTCTCTCTCTCTTCTTTCACAAATTTTTCTCTAGCTCCCTTTTACAAATTTTTTCCTGGGCTTTTCTCAATGGCCAATGGTGTTCTATTTATAGGAAAAGTCTTGCAGTTGGGGCGGTCAAGTAGTGCCAACAACATGGGCTAGATGCTAACATACTCTTGAAGTAAGCTTAAACAAGTGGGGTTCAACGTATTCAAGTTGGATGGTTAACAACGCCTCAGTTGGATCTGGCAGCGTGAATTAATGAAAAGTAGAGACAGCGCGTGGGTCTAGCATACTTTTGCATAGAAATTTGTCTTCCCAAAGCAGTAGGGGTACACGTGGTGTGAATCCCTTGGATAAAGACTCAGAGGCGGTTGTGAGCATTAAATGGGTTCCCATGTGAAACTCTGCACCTTTGCTTAACTCTAGATTAGAAGTTCTGCTTTAGCGTAGCGTATCATCTTCTGATCCTCTTATCTTCTGACTCCAGCATGTTCTGAAGGATTCTTCAGAACTTCCAATACTTACAAAACGCTTTGTAATCTTCTTTGATTTACCCTTTGCAAACTCTGACTGAACCTTCGTGGAAACTGGTCCAGAAGTTCTGACCACACTTTGTCTTGAGAATATCCAGAACTTGCTGAGTGTGAACACTGGCCCAGAAGTTCAGACATTGTCATATTTCTTAAATAATTAGAAAAATTTCTAAGTATTTAGAATTTGCCTTTTCCAAAGCAAAATTTGAATTTTGAAATTCTGGATGAAATAAGTTTCATATTCCAACATGTCTTGATGAAATATGATTTTTGAGTTTTGATTTTGATCCAAAAGTCAAAGTTTAGACTTCTCAGTGTGCAAATGATCATTTTTCCTTTGTGAATGGTTTGCTTGGAAAAATTGATGATTTAAGGTTTGGAATTGGATGAGAGGCAATTTGAGGACCCAGGGTGATTCCTTGAGAAATGAGAGGGAAAAGTTTGGGGTGCAACAGCTGCCCCTGTTCAAACTTCTTGAACCTGAAGAGTTAGATTGGCGGGTCCGCCATTCGTGACTTGAAGGTGAAATATGATTGAACACTAGAGTGCCTAGAAATTTTCACTCGAAGATGGATGGTGAATGGGCTTATAGATTCCATTTGGAGGAATGTTGGTAAATGCTGGAAGAAGTATCAACACAAACCTCTTGTTGATTCATACTAAACTAGCTTTTTTACCTGTGAGAAAATGGGTTAGTAAAATGCAGATGCTTGCATGATGTTTACCAGATGTGGTATCATGCTAAATGCATATGGTATGTACATGCTATGATGTATGAATGTGAAGTGTGTGTTTTCATCTGGGAAAATAAATCCCTGACTGCTGCTGAGGAAATCCAGGGAGGTTGAATCCCTGATTGCCTGTTGGAAATGAAGAATATGCATATCTTCAAATTTCATTGGAGGGATGCTTTTTCTGGGGAATATCACTCAAGTACCAGCTGTTATCTGGTCAAATCCAGGCTTCACAGTTGCTGAGGATGAAGTAGTCGGTTGCTATCTGGTCGGATCCAGGCTTCATGGCAATCTTACTGGGGGAAGAAATGAATTAACTGTTATCTGGTCTGGTCCAAGATTTGCAACAAATTCCTTGAAATTGAATAGTCATCTGGTCGGGTCCAGGTTTCACAACAACTTGATGGGGATGCGGAGGTTAACTGTTATCTGGTCGGATCCAGGCTTCACAGTAACTTACCGGAGGAAAGGATGAATTGACTGCTATCTGGTCGGGTCCAGGCTTTGCAGAAAGTTTCTTAAAGACTGTTATCTGGCCGGGTCCAAGCTTTATGGTCTTTTGGAAAGCTGTACTGTTATTTGGTAGAATCCAGGCTTCATAGTAACTATCTGGGGATCATGGTTACTTGTTATCTGGTCGGGTCCAGGCTTTAAAATACACCATTTGAAAACTGTTATCTGGTCGGGTCCAGGCTTTGCAGATTTCTGAGGTTGATGAGGTTAATTGGTATCTGGTCGAGTCCATGCTTCACAATAGATTGTTTGAAAGTTGTTATCTGGTCGGGTCCGGGCTTTGTAGATTTCTTTGATGAAGTTAATTGTTATCTGGTCGGGTCCAGGCTTTACAATAAACTGCTTGGGGATTTAGTTGTTATCTGGTCGGTTTCCAGGTTTCACAATGAATCTCTTAGGGTGATTGCTATCTGGTCGGATCCAGGTTTCGCAATGGCTTTCTTGAAAGGATGGAAATGAGGATTTGATATCTGGTCGGGTCCAGGTTTCTCAGACCTTTATTGGGGATAGAGAGGCAACCCTACTGGGGAAAGGTAGTTCAATCTTGGTCAGATTTGAGTTCAGGTTCTTCTATATCTTTGAAGAGTTAGGCTATTATCTGGTCGGGTCCAGGCTTCAGTAACTCAAACTGTTATCTGGTCGGGTCCAAGCTTCAATAATTTGAAGAAGTCAAATTGTTATCTGGTCGGGTCCAGGCTTCAGTAATAACTTGAAAATTGTGCTAATATCCGGTCGGATCCGGGCTTCATAGCATTTCTTGGTAATAATAAAGGCTTTGTTGATGGCTTTACTGGGGATTTAGGGGTTATGGCCCTGTGATTTGCAGTCATTCGAAAGGGAAATTCAAACTGGAGAGTATAGACTTAGTCGGGTAAGGTAGACTCAGCTTGGGGAGGATACACCCAACTGGAGATGACGGGCTCAGCCGGGGATGATGGGCTCATCTGGGGATGATGGGCTCATCTGGCGAGGATAGATTCTGTTTGAAGAAAATAGCATTGGTCTAAGAAGATGTATTCAGCTGGGCAATTTGGACTCAACTGGGGAATTTTGGGTTCAGCTGGAGAAGATATACTCCGCTGGGGATGAAACCCTCGATTAGAGAAGATGGACTATGCCGGGGAATTAACTTTGTTTAGGGAATTAACTCTGTTGGGGAATAAAATCTTTGTTGGAAGGTATACTCCGCTAGGGATAAAAACCTCGGTTTGGGGAAGATGGACTCCGCCGGGGAATTAACTCTGTTGGAGAACTAACTCCGTTGGGCAACTTGTGGCGTCTTGATCGTTGTATATTGAGAAATTTGCACTTGGCGGGGAAATAACTCTAATGGGGAAATGGTCCCTATTGAGGAGGTGAATTCCCTTTAGGAAGAGATCTCCTAGGCCTTAGTTGGGGAGAAAGTTTCCAAGAGGTTGAGACTCTGGCCAGGGATTATCTCATGTAAAGAGATTTTGTGGGCAACTACATTGGGGAAAATTTTATTGTCACCGCCCTGGTGGGGATAATGATGATGAGATAACGACGTGGGGCCATTTCACATGCATTAAAAGAGATGCTTACTGCTTCTGTGCACTGATGTTCCGTTGTTAATGATGCTGCTTAGCAGGACACTTGTGCCAAATAGCTTTAATTATGTTCATATGCATATGTTCATTCAATTTTAGTCATTGGACAAATTTGTATTCAAAATAGTTAGAAAAACTTTGCATTTCAAAGTGTACTTGCATTGATATTTTTCCCATGAATAGGCGTTTTTGTACATAGAGACGGAAATCCTAGTAAGAGGAAATCGCCAAAAAAGAAAACAAAATTGAGAAATGGAGACAAATATCCATGTGAAATGATCTCATTTCCTTCCAACTCTACCATTTCCCATATGTCTTTGAACATCCTTTGCCGTTGATTGAAAGTGATTGGATCGATCCTGGACCATTCGAACTTGGACCTTGGTGATAGAATTGACTGTGTTTATTTCACAGGACATAGTCGTACGCTTTTAATCCTTAATTTTTGCCTAAACCTCCCTTTCGGGTTTTCGGTCCACCAGGATACCCTTTTTTGTCCAAGTCGTCCTTTCGGGGTTTCAACTTGCCGGGTGTACAATCTTTTGCATATATCCCTAATTTTTGCCCAAACCTTTTAGTTTGCCGGGATGCCCTTATTTTGCCTAGGTGTGTCAACCTAGCGGGTCTCTTATGCATAGTATTTTTTAACTATGTCCGCGTTTATAGGGTGTGGGAAATCTTCTCCGTCCATGGTGGTCAGCATCATGGCACCACCAGAAAAGACTCTTTTGACAACAAACAACCCTTCATATGTGGGAGTCCATTTTCCTCTGGAGTCACCTTGTGGTAGAATGGTACATTTTATCACCAAGTCACCAACTTGATATACTCGAGGCTTGACCTTTTTGTTGAAAGCTTTGATCATTCGTTTTTGATATGTCTGACCATGGCAAATAGCAGATAATCGTTTTTCATCGATCAAGTTCAGCTGATCCAATATCGTTTGAATCCATTCGTCTTCGCCTAGGCCTGCCTCGATCATAATTCTTAGTGAGGGAATTTGAACTTCTACTGGCAAAACAGCTTCCATGCCGTAGACTAGAGAGAAGAGAGTTGCCCCGGTTGATGTTCTAGCTGAAGTGCGATAGCCATGTAGAGCCAATGGTAACATCTCATGCCAGTCTTTGTATGTTACTACCATCTTTTGTACAATCTTCTTGATATTTTTGTTGGCCGCTTCGACTGCGCCATTCATTTTCGGTCTATACGGAGAAGAATTGTGATGTTTGATCTTAAATTGAGTGCACAACTCCTTGATCATGGCATTGTTGAGGTTTGTCCCATTATCGGTGATGATCCTTTCAAGAATACCATAACGGCAGATGAGGTTATGTTTGATAAACTTGGCCACCACATTCTTGGTTACTGAGGCATAGGAGGCGGCTTCGACCCATTTGGTGAAATAGTCGATAGCAACAAGAATGAAACGGTGTCCATTGGAAGCCGTGGGCTTGATTTCCCCTATCATATCAATGCCCCACATTGCAAATGGCCATGGAGTGGTCATGACATTCAGAGGGATTGTAGGTACATGGACCTTGTTAGTGTAGATTTGGCATTTGTGACAAGTTTTTGAATGTTGATGACAATCGGTCTCCATTGTTGACCAATAGTAACCGGCCCTTAAGATTTTCTTGGCCATCGTATGTCCACTAGGGTGAGTTCCAAAAAGGCCATCATGTATGTCCTCTATAATTTCCTCTTCCTCCTTCTTGTCCACACATCGGAGTAGAGTTGAATCATGGTTGCTGTGATCGGTGGATCTGGAACTGATTGTTTAACGCTGGTTCGCGAAATGTCGCGGAAGCAAGAGTCGCCACCGTCTTTTATTTTCTCCAAAGGGAAAGGACAAAAGCACAGAAAAATTCCTTATTGAGATTAGTTCTCGGTTCGGGAGGTAGATTTATAGAAAGGGAAGGTGTTAGCACCCTTTCTATCCATGGTTATCCATGGGCTCTTAGATACTTGCTCATTTGTGTTTTCAAAATGTTTGTTTGCTTTTCAATCGTGAGTGGGTTTGAAAAAGTTTCTTTGAAAGTTTCAGATCGACTCTCGTATCAGTCCTCAAGAGTGTTTGAAAAGTTGTTTTTGAAAGCTTTTTGAAAGTGTCGGTGTGAAAAGAAGTTTTTGATTTGTTTTGAATTTAGAGCAAGTATCTACGAGTCATCTACCTACCCTAAGGAATTAGTCTGTGTAAATGTCCTTGAGGTAATGCCATCCCACCATTGAGAGGTAGGTAGCACCACCGTTGGAGGTGTTCGGGTCAATTCGGGGGTTCGGGACAGTGTGGTCACCAGAGCAATAGGAAGACACCTTAGAAGCTACCCCCATGCCATGTTCATGGACATGAGGACTTACTAAAACATCCTCTACTCGACGACCACGTTTCGAGGGGCAAGGCAACAGTGAGGCGTACCCTAGGGGTGGTGTGTGAATTGTGTGTCATTTTCAGTTATATTTGTCTTGTCATGTATTGAGTGTTCTACGTTTTGATTTTATTTTTGGCATACATTCTTTCATGTGATTATTAACAGTTAAAAGGTGCGGAATTAAAAGTCCTACGCTATTACAAAGGCGCGGGTCTACATCGCCAAATTGAACCAAGACCCGATTTGAAATAAATAAAATGCGGAAAGTAAATATCCTAATTAATCTATTACAAAGCTTTGGGGCAATTACATGAAATTTAAAAAAGGAAATAAAAGTAAATGTGCGAAAAGAAATAAAATCGAAAATGCGAGGGCGTTGGACCCTTTTAAAGAAATTAAATCGAAATCATAAATTAATGAAATTAAATAAAAGCAAGAACTTGTTTTTTGGAGTTTTTTGTATTTATGGAATTTAATGAGAAACTTAATTGGAATTAAAAGTTAATTAAAACCCTAGTTCTAAATTGTTCTTAATTTATTAAAAAATGTTTAAGTTGTAACCTAATTTAACCATAATTAATTAAATGGCATATTTATTTACAAAAATGATTAATAATTAAATATGGTGAAAAAGGAAAAAAAGAATAAAAGTATTAAAACCCTAATTTCTACATTTTTCAGTTTATTAAAAAAACATTAAAATTAAACCTAAAATTAAAACTAAATTAGTTAACAAAATTTATTTACAAAAACTATTTATGAATTAAATATTAAAACATATTTTTATTTTGGCTTTTCTGATTTTTTGTGTCTTATGAAAATTATTTGAAACAAATTAAATAAAAGTGGTCAAAAGAATAAAATAAAAAAAGAAAAGAGAAGAAAAGAAATTAAAAGAATATGCAAACATTGGGGGTGAGTTGGCCCAATTGGAGGTGTGATTAGAGGAGTTTTGGCCCAATAGAAGCTTGGCCTGTTTGACTTTCAGAGTTCACGTGTGCATGGTTGACTAGTGGGTATGGTGATCTGCGTGATCTGGCCATTAGATTGGTCTCTGAAGCCATGTGGCGAGTTGAGAAGCGAGGTTGCATGATAGTCCTTGGATGGTACGCTGCACAGAAGCATGTTAATTGAAAAAGCATGAAATATATAGGGGGGCCTGGGAATCGAACCCAGGTCCCAAGGCTTGCAAACATCACTTTCCACCAACTGAGCTATTTGGCAACTTTGTTATTATAATGGAAAACAATTAATATAATAAAAAATAAGGGTTAGTGATATGAAGACAAAAAATGCGCCAGCTTTTTGAACCGGCCAACCATAGTCCAACACCTCATCTTCTTCTCCCTGGCTTCGTTTTCACCTGAAAAATATAGAATGAATAGCGGGGGTTTTAAACCCCCACTAAGTGAAGAACACAAAAATAGCGATTAGGCCCTGGTTCATCATAAATTAAGCGCGAGGCCTGGTTTCGAATCGTTAGGAAGTCCTGATTCTAATGGCATAGGTCTTGTTGTCTGATTTTTCCAGAAGAAGAAAGCCCCAAATTCAAACCTCTGAAAACCTAGAAAACATCAATGGCATCTTTCTATACAAGCACTATTAATCCAATTCAATGGCATCATTAGCTTTAGTGAGTTCATGTTAGTGCAAAACAATCATTAGAATGCATTAATATGGCATGAAAATGTAAATATGAATATGTAAAATATCAAGAACATGGCGGCTTCATTCTACCGATTCTTGAGGTTAGAGGTTGTGGTTTTGATTCAGAAAACTTCCTTGATGCGTCAGGAATGTAATGGAATCGTTCTTTGGCTTGGAAACGTACTGAAACTATGAAAGCAGATTTCAATTTTTTTGGAAAAATGCAAAGTTTGATTCTTGGCTCTGAGCGCAGCTCCCCTCCTTTGTGCATTAGGGTTGCAATATGTATATGTATGTGAATGTTTTAGGTCAACAAAACAAGCCCAACATCCAAGTTTTAATGCTTTTGAATTTTTGTAATCTTCCATGATTTTTCAATCTTTTTCATACCTTTCTCATGCCAATCAAATGAAGATTCTTGCCTTTTTGGGGTGTGCACGAAATCTTGAGTGAGTAAATGAGAGAATATGCTGCAAAAAGATTTAAAACACATGCTTTGCTATTTTTGTCATATTTTATTTTAATTAAATGAATTAATGGTGATAAAAATTCAAATAAATAATAAAAAATGATGAAATAACTCCCCTTTGGGTCAATGGGTCGTGCATAACTTTTGGATAATGATTCTTGGAAGAAATTGAGGCCCATTAGCAATTTTGAGGCATTTGGAGCAAAGTTGACTTTTCAAAATTCCCAAAAATTTCCCAACTTCCACAAGACATATCTTGCTCAATCTTTAAGCTTTGATCATGTTCTTTGACATTTTGGAAAGGTCTTGAAGTCCTCTAACCAATGCCTTTGGTCCCATGTCATTTTGATTTACCAATCTCAAGTTATAGTCTTTGACTTAAAGTCCCTTTTTGTTGACTTTTGAAAATGACCTATAATGTTGAGATTGATAACTTTTTGTGAGAGCATTTTTTGGACTTGAAGTGTGAAGATGAGTTGTAGAAAATGTCATTCTCTTCAAAATGAGCTTTGGATGAAATTTTTCTGATAAACCCTGTGGAAGTTATGCCTTGGTCAAGTTACAGTTGACTTTTTCAACTGTCCAAATATAGAAACTTTTGCATCTTGAGACTTTTTGAACCATGCCTTGAGAATCATGATCAAGCATTGATAAAATGATGTTTGTGGCTTCAAAATAAGATGTTGACCAAAAATTTGGACTTTTGACTGTCAAATGACCATTTTGCCCCTACAGTTGACTGTTGAGCAATTAGGGTTTTTGACTGTGCAATTTTGTGCTGTGAGTCTTGAAACTTGGCCTAAGGATGCTTGACTATGTTTATAGGCATGTGGGACTTGATTGGACCCTTGGAAACTTCAATTTCTTTGCTAGAATCAAAACCCTAATTTTGACTGTTAGGAGGCCATTGAACTGTGCAACCCTTGAGAGATTTTTGAACCTTGATCTTGGAAAATCTTGAAGGATATGGGAGGGAAAATTTTGGGGTACAACAATTGCGCTTGTACAATATCCAATTACTTCGGAAGAATTTGGCTGCAAATCTCCGTAAGAACTTTCTGTCATTGATAGATGCTCCCTCTGGATACTCTTGTGTTTCAAGGTATCTCATTACCTCATGGTACCATGTCTTTTACGCATTGGTGTCAAGCTCATAACAATGTGCAGGTTCATTGAATCTTTCAATGGTAATCATAGGGGCTTCGTTATCCCATCTGACTTTGAACATTGAGGACATGGTTGCCAAAGCGTCAGCCAACTGGTTTTCTTCTCTAGGGAAGTGCTCGAACGTGATTTATTCGAAGTGAGGAATCAGGGTTAGTACAAGTTCCTTGTAAGGGATAAGATTAGGGTGTTTAGTGTCCCAATATCCTTTTACTTGGCTGATCACTAGGGCATAATCTCCGAACACAATCAAATGCTGGATCCTTAAGTCAATAGCAGCCTTTAGACCTAAGATACATGATTTGTATTCGGCCATGTTATTTGTGCAATCGAAGCATAGTCTGGCAATGAAAAGAGTGTGGCAACCTTCGGGAGAGATGATCACAGAACCAATTCCGTTACATAAGGCATTGGAAGCCCCATCGAATACCATAGTCCATTGGGATCCTTGTTCAGGTCCGTCATACGGTCCAGGTTTCGCACAATCGGTTACTAGCATAATATTCTCGTCAGGGAAGTCGAAGTTCATTGACTGATAATCATCCACAGCTTGATGGGCCAAATTATCTGCAAGTACACTTCCCTTGATGGATTTTTGATTTGTGTATTGAATGTCGTACTCAGTCAAGATCATTTGCCACTTGGCTATTCGTACGGAAAGGGCAGGTTTTTTGAAGATGTACTTAATCGGATCCATCTTAGAAATCAACAAAGTGGTATGAGTCAACATGTATTGCCTTAGCTGGCGAGCAGCCCACGCTAAAGCACAACAAGTTTTCTCGAGCAGTGAATATCTGGTTTCACAGTCGGTAAACTTTTTGCTTAGGTAGTAAATTGCATGATCTTTGCGGCCCGACTCGTCATGTTGGCCCAAAACACACCCCATAGAATTCTCTAATACTTTCAAGTACATGATCAACGGTCTTCCTTCAACCGGAGGCATGAGAATAGGAGGTTCTTGCAGGTATTCCTTGATTTTATCAAAATCATTCTGGCATTCATCGTTCCATCTGACTATTTGATCGTTCTTCAAGAGTTTGAAGAGTGACTCACAGGTAGCAGTTAAGTGTTATATGAAACGAGCGATGTAATTGAGACGACCCAAGAATCCTCTGATTTCTTTTTCAGAATGAGGGACTGGCATTTCTTGGATGGCCTTTATCTTGGTGCGATCAACTTCAATGCCTTTATTGCTGACAACAAAACCTAAGAGCTTCCTGTAGCGTACTCCAAACGTGCACTTGTTAGGGTTTAACCTCAGCTTGTACTTCTTTAGTCTTTCGAATAGTTTGTGTAGGTGACCGAGATGTTCTTCTTCGGTTTGTGATCTAGAAATCATATCTTCCACATATACCTCTATCTCATGATGAATCATGTCATGAAATAAAGCAACCATAGCCCTTTGATGTGTTGCCCCTGCATTTTTTAACCCGAACGACATGACCTTGTAGCAGAAGGTGCCACATTGTGTAACGAAAGTAGTCTTTTCCATATCTTTGGGAGCCATCCTTATATGGTTATAGCCCGAGAAGCCATCCATGAATAAAAATACTTTATGCTGAGCAGTATTATCGACTAAGACGTCAATGTGTGGTAAAGGGAAATCGTCCTTGGGGCTTTCCCTATTCAGATCCCTATTTTCTACGCACATGCGAACTTTCCCGTCTTTCTTTGGCACTGGCACTATGTTAGCCACCCATTGAGGATAGGATGTTACAACTTGGAATCCTGCATCAAATTGTTTCATTACTTTGGCTTTGATCTTTTCAGACATATCAGGCCTCATGCGATAAACTTTTTGTTTGATAGGAGGGCTGTCTTCTTTAGTTGGCAGATGATGAACCACGATGTCGGTATCTAACCCAGGCATATCTTTATAAGACCAAGAAAATACTTCCACATAATCGCGTAACATATGAATCAAACGGCTCTTAACACTGCTTTCCAAATTAGCGTCGATTCTAATTTCTTTCTTATCTGACTCAGTACCCAAGTTGACAACCTCAATTGACTCTTCATGTGGTTGAATAGCCTTTTCCTCTGGTAACAGAAGTCTGGCTAGTTCTCCTGGTATGTCACAATCTTCCTCGCTTTAGTCTTCGGCTTGGTTGATAGGACATTCAAAGTTATAATCAGCAATAGTAGAGTTGTCGGTAATAGGATCCAGAGTGGGTGTAGACCTACAAGAGTGTGTGTGTGTGCATGCAAGATACATGGCTATTTTTGACAATGTATTTGAAAGAAAAGAAAGACAATGAACACAAATATTTGAATGCAAAAGAGTCCAATGTACTGAATGATCATATGATTAGATGAACAAAATATAAAGCCTTTGACAAAAGGACCAAAGTGCCCCAGGCTAGGCGCATGGCTTAAAAGTCAATATTAAAATATTACAGACAAAGAGTTCTTGAATTGATTAAAAGCAAAAACAAGTAGATTACTCAATAAATGAGATGGGCACAAAGTCCTTCGTATGCCAATTGTTGGGCTTCCCTTCGGTTGTTGGGTAGATCTAGTCTTCAAAAGCACACTCATGATCGGAGTCCTCTATAGAGTTTGTTTCGTGACTTTTGAGGTGGAGAGGCGGATTTCCAGTACGAGCACCTCTAATTTATTTCTGAGCTTTGGAGGTGAAAGCTAACCCAAACTTGTCTTCTTTGAACGGGATATCGGGGAGTTAACCCCACATCTCATTGTTTCCTTCTTTTACCACAGCACAAGCATCCTTAAGAGAAACCATCTAGGGGATAACTTTATCAGCTCTTGGAGTGTCAGAGGATATTTTGGTGGTGGCCACAACTTCAAAAGTCTGGCAAGGAGTCTCTATGAATTCTCCATCCATTTCTACGTACTTGAAAGAATTGAGATGGCTTACCATAAATTCTTCTTCACCGCAAAAAGTGACAACCTTCCCTTGAACTGGGTATTTTAACTTCTTGTGGAGAGTAGAAGTGACCGCACCTGCCCCATGGATCCATGGGCGTCCAAGCAAGCAAGAATACGCAGGCCGTATGTCCATTATGTAGAATGTGGAGTTGAAAATCTGCGAACCAACCTTAATTGGGAGATTCGCCTCTCCATGAACCATTCTTTTCGATTCGTCGAATGCCCTCACAACAATATCACTTGGATTCAAAACCAAACCTTCACAGTCTAGCCGATCTAAAGCGCCTTTAGGTAACACGTTTAAAGATGAGCCTGTGTCAACCAAAACATATGCCAGAGTGGTCCCCTTACATTCAACATAAACATGTAAGGCTTTATTATGATTCTTTCCTATGGGAGTTAAATCTGCATCAGAGAACCCCAGACCATTGTCGGCTGTCAGACTTGCTACCCAGTTCTCAAATTGGGGGGCTGTGGTTTCCTGAGGCACATGAGCCTTTTTCAAGAACTTAATCAAAGCTTGTGCATGGGCGTCAGAACATAGCAATAAGGACAACATTGATATTTTAGAAGGGGTTTGCCCCCAACTACTTTACTATCTTGAAGTCGCTTTTCTTGATGATCTTCATAATCTCCTCCATCTCTTGAGTGGATGGTTCTTCCATAACAGACTTTTTAGTAGGTGCCTCTTTCCTGGAAGGCTCACTTTCTCTCTCTTTCCCTTTAGTACTGGCATCAGAATTGTCATTGGTTATGCAGACTGGAACTGTGGTAGTGGTTGGTGGCGAGATAATAGGGGAATAAACCCTTCCTGTTCTTGTGACTTTACTAGAACCAGTAATATTAGTAACACCAACTTCATTATCATCAATATGAGAATCTTGTTTTACCCCATGGTAATAAACCCCGGCACCATAATTCCATGGTACCACTTTATCAGAGGTGTATGGAACAGGTCCGGCAGCAGTGATTATGAGAGGAGCGATGATTGGTTCATTCGAAATCCTGATAGGACCTTTGGATGAGATCCTAAGAGGTTTGTTTGAAATTGTAATGATGGCCAAATCTTCAGTTTTGTCGATTGAATTTTCGATGGCGGGAATCTTTTCGAATAGAATTTCACGGCCATCCATTAGGCGTTGTATACCTTTCTTCAGTTCCTCACACCCATTGGGTTGTCTTATACAGCCTACACAGACTTTTTCACAACCAGGGAAGGTCCCATCTTTCAGCAGATTACTCTTGATTACATTCAACAAAGTAGTTAATTCTTCAACAGAAGCAATGAAGATTGTGTCTTCGATAGCATTAACACCTTTGTCGTGCTTCGGCATTGGAGCGATGATTACATTTGGCGTTGGAGGAGGATCAAATTCAATAGTATTATTGTCAATTAAATCCTGGATTTTGTTATTCAAGGCCCAACATTGATCAGTCTCATGCCTGGGGCTGTTTGAATGGTAAGCGCATTTTGCATTTAGATTATATCTCGGTGACGAGGTGTCAGAATTGGCGGGAGGATCTCGCAATGTCACTAAATTGACCCTGGGCATATGTTGAAGGGCTTGAGATAATGACATGCCTAACCTTGTAAACTGTCTTCTTGGAGCTTCAACATGTTGATGATTGGCAGATGGTCTTTGAGTAGTAGTCGAATTGGAGATTCAGACAACATTGATAGATGGATGATTATTATTTTTGGTGTGGGCCTTTTCCCCATACGAGCATTAACCTCTTTCTTCGCGGAAAAAGATTTCCTGACAGGATTTGGAGTGGAAGTAGATGCCACATAGATCTTTTCACTTTTAATTCCACTTTCAACTCTTTTATCAGTTATGATTAATTCGGTGAAACCAGAAGAAGAGAAGCCAACCAATAGATTAAAGAAAGGACCATATAATGTGCTCATGAACATGTCAATATGTTCCCTATCAGTCAAGGGAGGTTGGACCCTACTAGAAATGTCTCTCCACTTCTGCACATATTCCTTAAACCCCTCATCCTTCCCCATGGTCATACCTTGTAATTGAACCCTTGCTGGTGCCAAGCCGGTGTTGTACTGATATTGATGGTAGAAGGCAGTAGCTAGACCCTCCCAAGTATTGATGCGAGAGCGAGCCAACTGATAAAACCATTCAAGTTGTGTTCCAGCCAGACTCTCTTGGAAAAAGTGAATCCAGAGTTTTTTATCTGCAATGTGCGGTTGTATCTTGCGCACATAGGACTTCAAATGGAGCTTTGGGAAAGAAACCCTATCGTATTTTGCAAAGGTTGGTATTTTGAACTTGTGGGGAATGACCACCCCATAGATTTAGCCCAAATCGTCAAAATTCAAATCGGGAATAGCTTGGATTTCAACCGCTTTCAACCTGTCTTCTAGCTGCTTATATTTGATGTCCGCAGGGGGATATTGTTCATTGAAGTAGTCATCATCAGATTCCTGGTCATTGATACAGTCGACCTGAGTACTCCTGACCTCACCAATTTGGTTTTCGTCCTCTTCGGATGAATCCTCCTCTATTGGAATTTGACGGATTGTCTCCTTGAACCTTTTACCCATGTTGAGTATAGCTTTCTTCTTTGGCTTTTTCTTAGCGGCCAACAAGGCCATCATATCCTGTTGTCCCTTGTCCAGGGCGAGTAAAGCTTCCTGGAATTGAGAGTTCTGGGCTTGAAGTTCTGTTACAGTTTTCTCTAGATCCATCTTGCTGAAATAAACAGCGGAGAGATAAGGAAACCTGTTATGCGGGAGCCTGTCATGTCATGATGCATGAATATGCAATATGCAAATGATTTCAAGGATTTAAGGAATTTAACTTTGTATAGACAAAGAGTGAACAAACGTTAATTTTCATTAAAGAGTTCTGATTTGAATACAAGCATGCCTCTTGGGCTTACAACAACAAAAATAAGCATAAAGTAAACTCCTAAGACAGAAAAGTTGGACGCATCTTCTTTGGCGCAATGTAGGTGTTTAAGCTCTTTTCTTCATGAAGCTCCCTTGTAAGCTCTAATAACTTCCTCTCGCTCTCATAGAACTTAGCTTCAAAGGTGTCTCGTTCTCCTTTTAACTGAATCCAAGCATTTTGCAAATCTTCAAGAGAAGTAGGCATATCAGGATAGAGGATAGTATGGGGAACGTCTCCCTTAACTACTGGCTCCATGATAACAGGTAAGATGGCTTCATAAGGCATTTTGAGGCTTTGAGCACGAGCCCTCACCCATTTAAGATAAGGTTCCAAAGGAATGGAATTCTTACGCCCCAACGTCTTGCTATCAACTTTGTTAACCATACCCCAAGCTCATATAAATCTTTGACGGTAACCTTGGGTATCACTTTCGTAGTCGAATGCAATTCCTTGGATGAGTACCTCATGAGGGCCATATCTCCTAGCGTATCCAAATTGTCGTAAAGCTAAACAAGGGTTGTAAGTAATGCCTCACCTAATGCCAAGTAGAGGGACATTAGGGAATTCCCCACAACAGTCAATGATGGTAATGTCTGCTAAGGAGCGATAATACAAACATATATCATCATGTGAGAGTGACATCAATCTTTTAGACCATCTCATACCTTGTTCATTCTTCACCACGAATCGAGGTAGGTGCGAAATAAACCTCCTAGGAAACAGATGAGTGCAACACATCAAAGCCCCCCTTTTATTCAAAGTGCGAGAGTGAAGAGAATGCAAAATGTCTCCCAGCAATGTAGGCACTGGATTACGAGATATGAAAACCTTGATCGCATTTTCATCTATAAATTGGTCAGGATTTGGAAATAGTACCAACCCATAAATGAGAAGAGCCAAAATTTCCTCGAAGGCTTGTAGATCCAAAGTATTCCAACAATCTTGAGCCTTTTCCAACAAAACTTTGCTAGTAACCCTTTAACACCACTCCTTGTTACCCAATTTGCTACTATGTCAGATGGTTACAAATGTAGAGCTCGAGAAATTTCCTCTGGTTTAGGCCTCTTTCATTACCGTTGAAAGGTAACTGATTAGGAATAGGGATCCCCATGAGTTGAGAAAATTCTTCTAAAGTGGGCACAAGTTGGTAATCAGGAAAAGTGAAGCAATGATGCAAAGAGTCAAAGAATTGGACAAGCACCTTTACCATATCTCCTTCAATACTTGAGGTGACCAAACTAAGGAGTTGACCATGTCTTTTGGTGAACAGAGAATCTTCGGGGACCCTTCATACTAAATCTTTGAGTTGTTGAGGTATCCTCATGAGGTTGACTTGGATAGTGTTCCTACGAGCGGAAGCCATGTCCTACAAAACAGAACCAAGATAAATCCAAAAATCCTTGAAATGGTTAGTGATGTTTATGATGTTTATGATGCTTCTGATTTTATGTACAAGTGTATATACAAAGTAAACAAGTCCTTAGTTTAGGCTTGCATGGGGTTTCAAGTAAGTACCCTCTTGAAGTTCAGTTGGCTCAACCTGTCCTAGTTAATAGTAACCGGGTTCTAAAGGATCTCAATATCATTGATCTTTCCCCCAAGCTTCGTTCAGTAAGTGATTGATTCACAACCAAACAAAAATCAAGAGTCAAACCTCAATGAGTGTAGCATCGAGTATCAACCAACTTCGGACTGCACCGAAGTCGGTCATCTCACTACGTCCTAATGGCCAAGTTGGCCAAGTAAGGTTCTAAGGTCAGTTGATGCTTTACGACACCACGCGGAGGCCCCGTACTCTCCTTGACTGACTAAAGGGTTACCGGTACCAACCAAAGTGCCACATCAACGTATATACTTCTTCAACTGTGTCGGTATACCCCGCACAGTTCCCTCACAGTTTATTGTTACTTACCTAAAAGGTATCCCCAAATCCGGGTGTAGGATTTAAAACAAACCTAAACAAGGACCCAAAATGTAAAGCATGCAAAAACAAATAATGTAAGCAAGTAAAGGTGATCTAACCCTAAGGTAACGCCACTTTTAGATTTAAGTCCCCAACAGAGTCGCCAGTTCTGTGATACGGTGGGAGAACTGACTTGGGAGTTTTGCGTTTTATTGCAAATGTTGCGGTTAGCAAGAGTCGCCACCGACTTTTCTTTTATACAATAAGGAGAGGTGAAAAAGCACAGGAAAGACCTTTATAGATGTTTTCTTGAGTTCGGGGGGTAGATTATGAAAAGGGAAGGTATTAGTACCCTTTTTATCCATGGTTTTCCATGGGCTCTTAGTTACTTGTTAGATCACTTACTTTTATTTGAAAAGTGTGCTTTGTGTGGTTTTTGAAAGTATTTTAAAAATGTGCCATCGTTTAGGCAAACTTTGCAATGATTCCCATTCGTAAGAATGTATGCAAAGTTTTGAGCTTTCGAAAATAATTCAAGTTTTGGAAAGTGTTTTGAAGATGTTTTAAAAGTGTATGTGATTGTTTTGAAAATAGCAAGGATATTTGTTTTGAGAATGAGAAAGTAACTAAAAGTAATCTACCTACTCAAAAGGTCTTTAGATGTGTTTTTCCTCCTCCTTTAGATGTTGCTATCTTACCATTGATTTGATAAGAAGCCCCATTGTTGGATGTGAAGGGACAGGCACGCGTCATCGTATGACCATGATAGCAACATTATGAGATAACTTAGCACTTTTCTTTTAGGGACTAAGATCATTTTGAAAGGCAACTTTGATAGTGTCATCGAGGGACTATGATCTTTTTTTTTGGATTTGTTTGTGCTAAGACATCCCACATGCATAACATGGCCCTTTTTATAAGGAAACAAGTGGAATTACCCTAAGGGTGTAAGTGTGCGAGTGTGTTTGATTGCATGCGTAATTTATCTTGATCAGGGTGATCTATTTGTCAATTTTCATATCTTGTCATACACGCCCTAATTACTAGCATATATTGAAAGCAATAATAGTGTAGAAATGTAAAGTCCTACGCTATTACAATATTTAGGGGGATGGAGATACATATTTATGAATGGGGTTTGCAAGTTAAAATTCTATGCTACTATTACCACCACATTGAAACAGATAAGAATATATAGAAAATACAAAATGTTTGTCTGTTTAGAAAAATAACCTTTGTTTAAGAAAAATATTTTTTTGGGTTTTTATGTTAAAAGAAAATATAACATGCAAATATATAATATTTTTGGTATTTTGGTTAATAATAAAATGATGGCAAAAAATAAAAAGAGTAAAAAAACAAGAAAGAAAACATAATCAGCGCAAAATACTGAAAATAGAAGAGGTCAGAAGTTCTGACTCTGACTTGCTGCACAAACAGAAACATGTTAGCAAAAATATGGAAGTTCAGAAGTTCTGGATCTTCTGAGAACTCAGAAGTTTTCAGAAGTTCTGATGCAACTGTCAGAACTTTGCCTCTCTCCATGCTAGTCAGAACATCTGCAGCTTAGTCATTTACAAAACAGAAGTTGCACACACAATAGTTATGACAAATTTCATGAAATATCAGAAGCATGAATCAGAAGCAACGTGTATTGGCTAATTCTAATTCTGAGCCCTAATTTCCTTATGAAACTATGAACTTGGATCCCTTCTGAACTTGTCTTCCCAAGGCAGTAGGGGTACACGTGGTGTGAATCCCTTGGATAAAGACTCAGAGGCGGTAGTGAGCATTAAATGGGTTCCCATGTGAAACTCTGCACATTTGCTTAAATCTAGATTAGAAGTTCTGCTTCAGCGTAGCATATCATCTTATGATCCTCTTATCTTCTGACTCCATCATGTTCTGAAGGATCCTTCAGAACTTCCAGTATACTTACAACACGCTTTGTAATCTTCTTTGATTTACTCTTTGCAAACTCTGACTGAACCTTCGTGGAAACTGGTCCAGAAGTTATGACCATACTTTGTCTTAAGAATATCTAGAACTTGCTGAGTGTGAACACTGGCCCAGAAGTTCTGACATTGTCATATTTCTTAAATACTTAGAAAAATTTCTAAGTATTTAGAATTTGGCTTTTCCAAAGCAAAATTTGACTTTTGAAATTCTGGATGAAATAAATTTCATATTCCAACATGTCTTGATGAAATATGATTTTTGAGTTTTGATTTTGATCCAAAAGTCAAAGTTTAGACTTCTCAGTGTGCAAATGACCATTTTTCCCTTGTGAATGGTTTGCTTGGAAAAATTGATAATTCAAGTTTTGGAATTGGATGAGAGACAATTTGAGGATCTAGGGTGATTCGTTGAGAAATGAGTGGGCAAATTTTGGGATGCAACATAGAGCTCTGAAACTGGACTTCTATGGAGCAATTTAGGGCACGATTTATGAATTTAATTATATGGTTAGCTTCAGGGAAGATCAAGGAAGGTGAATTGATGAAAAATTGGATTGAAAAAGGCTTGAAAATGGGTTTAGAAGTTGCTGAATTTTGAGTTAGGGAATAAGTTTGGCAGGGTGATTCAGGCTATCAAAGCTTGAGAAAACGAATGGGATAGTTCATGTATTTACAGGAGAATCAAATGGGATCAAAAGGAAGAGTGAATGATGCATTTTGGAGGGAATTCGTGCAAACCTGATGCACGAGTGAAGTGTGATCTAATTTTCACCAAAACTCATCCAATCCTTGCGTTTTGAGGTGCTAAACAAATTCGGAACTTCACTAAACATGTTTAGAGGCAAAAACGCGTGGAAAATTTGTGATTAGAGGCCAAATTATGGATTTCAAAATTCTGACATGGTGAGAAATTCAGTTTCAAAGTGCCAACTTCTGACCAATGGAATTTTCAACTCAAGGAGTCTTAGGAAATGATTCTTGATGCTTTAGAAAGGTGAGGTTTCAAGCTTTGCAATGGAAAAAGAATGGAATAAAATGTTTGCTTGAGCTGAAAGTTGTGTTGAGTCAAAGTTGAGGAAAAAGGGTTGACTTTCCATACTTAGAAATATTTCAACTTTTCCTTCAAAAGTGACCTATAATGTCTTGCATCCAAACATAGCCTTCCACTTGGAATTTTCTCTTGACCAAAAAAGATGGCATAAAGTAGATCTCTTGAATGACATTTTGAAACTTGAACCATTCAAAATCTCCAAAAATTGAAAAGTTATGACTTGTTGAAGTTGGAAAAATTTCATAAAATGACCTATAATCTTTTGTATCCTTAAGGAAACTACCATCCATTTTCTCACTTTTCACATAAAATAAGGCATAAAGTTAACATCTTCAAGATCATTATGGAAAAAGAATGGGCTCAAGGTGATTAAAATTGACCAAGTTATGATCATTTTAAGTCACACATGGAAAATTGGGGATTCATCTGGAGGACTTGTAATCTTTCTTCCTCATCAAGTCTCTTACACATGAAAAATCCTTGGAACTTTTGAAGTGATTTGTTAATAACCCTTTAAAGAGAATGATGTATTTGGAATCACTCAAAAATACAAAAATATGGGCAAGATATACTCCTTTGAAGTTCAAAACCCTAGCTCCTAGATTAAGAAACATGCCTTGAGGAACTTTGACAATTTTGAACAAACTTCTTGTACCAAAACAAATGATTTGTAAATATAAGTTGTAGAGGATGGTAATGAGAACTCATAGCAACCACAACCACTTCCATATCTTGATAATTGAGAGAAATATGCAATTGTGACCAAATGGAATAAAATCTTGTCCAACCATGACAACTTCTCCAATCAATCCCTTGTGCTTTTCAACCAAATTTGATAACCTTGAAATGTGGTGATTCAAAATATCCTTGCCATGCCATTTCTTCCAAAACAAATCCAATGGTGAGGTTTGAACTTCTCAAGCTTTATTTACTAGGGCATGGAAATAAACTCATGACCCATGGGGAAACTTGTTAAATCTCATTGCCTTTACCTACATGGATAACAAGAAAGACAAACCAACATTACATTTTATTAATTAAGAGAAGAAATCAAGACAAAAAATATTCATGATCACAAAAGAACACAAGTCAAGGTGCTTGGTGATTCCTCAAAAGGGCAAAGCTAAATATAGGGAGGGGAACCAAGAATCCTAGTGTGATCTTATTGTAATGGAATCAACATGGTATGGTGAAGGGATCCTAGGGGAAAAAATTGGGGTATAACACTTATCTATTGGATGTGATGGGACATGCGTAGGGTCATCGTATGGCAATCAAAGGCAACAGGTAGGGATACCTTAGAAATTCGAAGGGACTATCATCATATTATTCATAGGATCACCGATGGACTAGATCATCTTTTCGTAGGTAACTCAAGGGACTATGATCTGTTATATCGTAGGGACTATGATGATCTGATCGAGGGTCTTTTGCTAAAGTATCTCCACTTTCGAGGGACGTGACCAATATTCGTAAGGCAACAAGAGAGGTTACCCTAAATGTGCAAGTGTGAAGAGTGTTTGTTTCAGTTATCTTATCTTGAAATTAGGATTTTCTAAGTTCAATTATTAGTATTTCCATATAAACCCTAGTTACTAGCATTTAAATATGTACAAAAAAATAAAGTGCAAAATGTAAAGTCCTAAGCTATTACATGGATTTGGGAGAGGTACATAAGTAGGAAAAATGCAGAAAACAAACCTACGTCATTACATCATGTGAGCAGTTACAGATTAGGAAAAAATGTGGAAAATCAATCCACACACGATTACATAGGGAATGCATCCTATAAACTTGATATATGAATTAAAAAGAAAGAAATAAAATAGAAAAAAAGAAAGATGTTTTTGTGATTTTTTGTAGAAAAATAATTTAAATGATAATAATTAATTAAAACTTAAAATCTTATTGATTTTAATATTAAAAAAAGGTTAATTAATTAATTAATTAAGAAAATTAAATAAAAAAACTAATCCTAATTTATTAAAAAAAAGTTAGGTTAATTTGATGATTAACTAAAAATAATTAGGTTTAGGGTTAGAAAAATCAAGGAAGTTAGGTTAAACAAAAAAGGGAAAACTGCATGGGGTGGGTGTTAAACCCATGCCCTCCTGGCCTTCATGCTGCATAGTTTTCGACTGAGCCAGGCGCTCGTTGGTGTTAGGAAATAGAACTTGAATCATAATATTTAAAACATGCATGAATTGGAAAAATAACAAAAAATGTTGGTGAAACGCAGGGATCGAACCCATGCCCTTACATTCATAAACCTTCTCCTTGACCAGTGGTTCTATGCTCTCATCCGCTTACATAATAGAAAAAAATAAATATGATATAAAATTAGTGGACCGGAGAGGCGCCAGAGCCCTAGCTCCGGTCGTCTTCTCCGGCGAGACAAAATTTTCAACCTATAAAATAGCGTATGTTAGTGAAAGAAAAGAACCCTATCCCCTTAAATGGACCCTTGTGAATCCATTGGTGGCATTAGTTTTGGCTAAATCATCCTACACAATGAGATATGGGCAAAATAAGGCAAATCAGTTTAATCATGGTGATAGGTTATTCTGGCGTTATGGGACCCATGCAAGGGATCAAACCTGCATTGTTTGGTCTCAGGAATATGTTAGAATTTTTAGTTTCAATCAAAGCATAGTAAAAATTAAAATACAAATTTCTCAAAAATATGCAAAACGGTGATGCTTCATGTGCATGTTTCAGGCGTTTTTGATCATCAAGAATGATCTCAACTTACTCTATCGTGTCTCAGGAATCGATTTAGATAGTTTCTTGGCCTTAAGGATGGATGGAAATTGGATTTCAAGTTTGCCCTATTTTTTTCAAAATTTGAGATTTTGAGAGGGTTTCTTTGAGCAGCTTCTTTCTGTTCTCCTTTTGTCTGAATTTGGAATGTATATATAGGAGAAAAGATTAGGTCAAGAGATGGGCCTGGACACTTCATTAAATCATATCTTTGATCTTATTTTAAAATAGATAGAAATCTTGAAAAACATGAATATTTGTTTCTCAAATAATTCCACACGTTTTTTTGTATGATCTTGGGCCTCCAAAATATTCAGATCTCAAGCCTTTTATGCCTTGTACATTATTTGATATTTATTTGATTTAATTTTGAACTTAATTGAATAAAATCAAAAATAAAATAAATAAAGGTCACAAAAATAAATTAATGAACTTAGGAGTCTCTTATGAGGTCACTAACACGTTTGGACCTTGAAAGATAAGCCCATTAGCCCAAAAATTCAAGTTTGCTCAAATTGGATTTCATGCATTTCCTTAAAATTTCCCAACTTGCACAAATCACAACTATCTCTATTTTTATAATATGAATGTGATCTTGGAATTTTTGGAAACCTCAAGATGTCCCCTACAATCTCTATGGTGGTCATTTTTTAATTTGAAGAATTTATCTTAATGTAAATTGCTTTGACAAAAAGTGTCTTTTTGTTGACTTTTTAAATGACCTATAATGTTTTGGCCCATATATCTCAAATGAAGCATTTTTTGGCCTTGAGCTTAGAGAGACAAAGTTGTAGAGAATTGAATTTCCTTCAAGATAGGATTTGGTTGAGAGATTTATGATGAATTATGTGAAATTTATGCTTGGTCAATGTTCAGTTGACTTCTCCTTAAGAAAACCCTAATTTAGTAACGCTTGACTTTTGATGAATTCTTGAGTTTTCTTTATGAATCATGATCAAACCTTGATCAAATGACTGTAACTTCAAAATGTTGATGTTGACCAAAAAATTTTAAGTTTGACTGTAAATTGGTTAAAGTTGACTTTTTGCCCAATACAGTTGATTTTCAATCATCTGACTAATTGATTGAGCAAACTTGTGCTGCAGGGCTTGGAATTTGGCATGAGAATTCTTTGAGACATATTAGAAACCATGAAATAAACTTGAGGAATTAGAAGCCCAATTTTCCTTGAGAGAAGCAAAACCCTGGTTATAGGTCAACTGCTTAGGATGAGGGTTTGTTTGATCAATCCTTGAGTAGTCTTGAGCAATTGAGAACCCTAGGAGCATGGGAGACCTATTGAAGTAATTTGTATTGAATAATGGAAGGGCAAATTTTGGGGTACAACAGAATATAACATGTATCTGTGAGATAGTGTTTCCGGTAGAGCTTTGATTTTAGGTCTGCCAATGCATATGGTGATTCTAGATTTCGTCGGCTTATACCATAATAGGCTAATTCAACACATTTTTGATAAACTCAAAGTCTTCGACACCTTAGCCAACGAAATATAAGTGATCCTCTTAAACTCTTCTAACTTAGCATAGCTCTACTCTAGAGTAAATTATGCATAAATTAGTTTGTGAAGTTTCCGATTTGTGAAGAAATTAGTAATAAATCCATATGTTTGATCCCATAAGGAGTTATTTCAAGTTGTTATTATTTGTCATATACTCATGACCTAAGAGCCTAATGTCATAGCCGACAAAAAATATGAGAGTCACCACCACTAATTTTTGTCCTAAGAACAGGAAAGAACGTATAACCCTAATTTGGTTAAGAGACTCTAGATTCACGAGTTGGTTAGACAAAAGAAAGGTTCTAGACATCCTTTATCTCCCTTGTTCTCAAGGGGCTTCTCATTTAAGTTTAGGGTAGATCAGGAATTTCTACTTAAAGTATGTTATTATCTTGTTTATAAGAAGAGGTTTAATTTTTTAGTTATGGAACTCGCCTTGGTTTTAACCACGTGGTTACATATCCTCTTGCGAAGAAATCAGGGTCCATTTCGTAGTTTGTTATATGTTTGGTTAGTTTTTTTTATAGGATTACATAGAATTGCTTTTGAATTATCCTTGAACCTTGTCTAGGTTTGAAAGTTATGTAATCGTAGACGTAGTTTGCAGTTAAGTGTGAAACTAATCCTATATAATATTTTTTGAAAATATATTGAAATTTTGTTAAGTTAGTAGAAAAATAATTTGAAGTTGGTTAGCTATTTTGAATGCATGATTGATAAAAAATATTTGAATAAAATGATATTGAAGTTAGTAAAAATTAATTAGAATTAATTAATAAAAATGGGTTAGTAATTTAGAAAAAATATTATTATAAAAGTATGTTATAAAGTATTTATTTACCAAAATAAATTAAATATTTATAATAATAAAAAAAGTGTTATTTTAATGCTAAAAAAGAAAATAATTTAGAAAATAAAAATAAGTGAATAAATAAATAAATGAAAATAAGTGACAAATAATAAAAAATGAAATTATAAATAAATAATATGGGGTGTATTTTTGTTCAGCGCAATAATTATTCGGGGTGTTAATAGAAGAGGCTAGGCCCAGATATTGTTTGGAGCCCGAAAACGCAAGGGAGGTATGATTACAATTGAAGGTAGTAAGCTGGGAGGCGTAAATAGTATTGGGCTTGGCCCATGAGACAAATTTAGGTGCGTTTTGCATTGTGTGGGCCAACTTAGTGTGTTATGGTGTACCAGCGGACTTCTGATCGTTTAATTTTGATCAAAGGGCCACCAGAGGTTAACTATGGGGCATTGATCAAAAGTAATACAAATGAATGGTTCAGATTGAAGTTTGACTGGGGAGTATGATAAGCTTGTGTATACGGAGCGAACGAATAGAGTATTTAATAGATGCTCCTTCATAGGGTCTCATTTTTCCTTTTGTTATCTCTTTCTCTCTAACCCCACACTCTATACAAATTTAGAGAGAGAAGAGAGCTTCTGTCAAGAATTTCCTTCGCCGAAAATCGCCACCACCATATAAGCCACCCTGAACCACCCCAAACACCACCCCTGTTTCTAGTTTCCGGTTGAATAGCAACCGCAAAACTCATAACATTCATCCTTCTAATCCCAAAACCAAGAACCCTAACAATCCAAACATGAACCCTAGAAGGATACCACCACGAGCGGACGTTAAGTCCATCGTGAGGGAATAATGTCAACCAGAGACATCATCTTTAACCTAGAACCCCAAAGAACTTTATCAATCAAAACCCTAACCCTTGGAACCCTAAGTGTTTATACCCAAGCCCCCAAGAAACCTAACCTAAAAACCTAAAGGCTGATGAACCCTAACCCTACGTATAAGAACCCTAACCCTAAACCAAAACCCTAACCCCCAAAATTTCCAAAAATCAAGAAAATCACAACAATCAAATCAAAAATCCACTGCTAAGTGATTTAGGCTTATCATTCGTGCAGTGATATTTTTCATAATTTCCTCTTACTTCCTCTTTTTGATCTCCCTCTTCTTCTCTATTCACAGGTACATGAGATTGAAGAACTCGTAGCAGGGAGCTCCAATTTTTCTTCTTCTTCTTCTTCTCTAATCTTCCAACCTTGGTCCTTTACTAGGTTTAGAATTAGGGTACTTATAGGATTAGGTCTTAGTCAATTAGAAATCAGTTTTTATGTTTTATTTACAGTTATAAGTTAGATTTATTTAGTTAGGGATTAGATTGAATCCATTTAGAGATTTGATTTATGATTTGATTGATTATGTAATGTAATTAGAAATTAGGGTTTTGTTATATGATGTTCTTGGAAGCTTTTGTATTTGAATTCATTTTAATCAATAAAAATTGAATCTTTGATTTTGTTTTGATACAAAATAGATCTGGACTTCTGGGCTTTAGAACGACTTAGGATTAAAGACACCCAGATTTGGGCACATCAATGTAATTAGGGTTTCCCAAACCCTTGTTGACTTAGTCAACAAAACAAAAAAATTAAATAATAATAATAAAATGAATAATTCAAATAATAAAATTAAACAAATAATATGTAATAATTATAATGTATAATAATAATAATAATGATAAAAAATCAAAAACCAATTAGACACTAATGTTGACTTCGGTCAACAACCTAATAATAATAATAATTTAACCTAATTAAATTTGCTATGAGCCTAAAACTCTAAAGGACTAATTATTTAATTTAGAATAATGATCCGCATGTGATAAAATGTGAAATAAACCCCCCTCCCCAAAATTGATCTCTATTATATTTAAACAATTAAAAAGTATAATTAATTGTTAGTATAAAATATTAGTATCTAAATAACCTAATAATTCTAGCAAAAATGAAAATTTGACTGTTTACACTATTGCGGGAAAATTTAGGGTATGAGAGTTGCCCCTATTTAATTACTCTTCAATTTAAGGGTGCGAGAATACGAATTTCACGCACCTTCAGATGAGAGGGTTATTAAATAATGGAAGACCCCAAAATTTTCCAAAAGTTCTTGAAAGATAAATTGTATAATAAACCAAAAAGTAAAAAATGGAAAGGATGACACAACTAACTAATCAATACCAAGAGCGTTGGTTTACATGTTTATTTGTGCCAAGAGACTAAATCAGTAGATATGAAAAGGAACACTATTGTAGATTCCACGTTCTCACCACAACC
Organism: Vicia faba; assembly: GCA_948472305.1. Classification (NCBI taxonomy): domain Eukaryota; kingdom Viridiplantae; phylum Streptophyta; class Magnoliopsida; order Fabales; family Fabaceae; genus Vicia; species Vicia faba. The sequence continues at coordinate 1,461,639,709 of OX451739.1, read as the reverse complement.
TAGGGGATAAGTAACACATGTGCCAATTCCATTTATGCCAAAGGACTAAACAAACAAAGTTTAAAAAGAAATGAGCTTAAACTTACTAAAGCTTTAAGACTAACATAGTAAGCTGAAATGCAGATTTACGACATTTATCACAACCTAGGGGACAAATGACGATGTATCAATCTTATTTATGCCAAGCGACTAATATAATAAGATCGAAAATTTGGAAAATAACTACATTTCTCAGGAGCTTAAGGTTATATCTCATTGGTATATCTACCACTACCTAGGGGATAGATAATGTGGGTATCAACTCTATTTATGCCAAGGGACTAATCTAATAGAGCCAAAAAAGGATCTAATAACAAACTAGCTAAAGATTTGAGACTAACATAGCGAGTTGTATTGGAGACTTGTACATTTATCATAACCTAGGGGATAAATAATACGGGTTCGATGTTTGAATTTGAAATTCGAAAGTTTTGAAAATTGAATAACTAGGTCACAAATATGATTCACAGATATGTCGCCTAGTATAATTCTTGGTTCGCAGTACCTCTACTTGTTGTATCTGTTCTCAACTGAGGTATTTGTAATAGTGTGAAAAATGATAAGATTTTGAATTTTTGATTCACGCAGGTAACTTAGCTGGTGATAGGCCTTAAGATATTTCAGAGTATTCCTGGCTTATAAAGTTTGCAATGCCATGTATAATTGATATGTATATGTATGATGCTTAATGGAAATTTTGTTGATATGATGCCCAATGATAATTCTATTGATATGTATTTCATATGTAAATTCACCAAATGTTTGTGAATGCTTTGATAATTTTCTCCTTTTAGACCACTGGGTTCTTTGAGTCATTGACTTCCCGATATTGTCTGTTTTTTTTTGGTATCTCCAAGTTAACTTGTATTTTGATATGTTTCTGTGAGCAATGTCAATGTGATGTTTGATGATTGTATCGTACACGCAGGCATATACATAGGCTTAGGCGTATGAGTGGATTTCTATTGACATTTTTCTAACCAAAGCATTTTTTTAATATTTTGTCAAATGCTTTTATTTATTTTCAAATCCCAAAAATAATTTATACATAGTATTTACAAGAAATAATCATATTATTTTGCAAACAATTCATAAAAAGAAAAGAAAAATTAAAAAAGCTTTGAAAATAAATTGTTTTATTAATGAAAAATGCCTCTGAATATGCCAAAGTACAGGATGCAATTCCTAAGAAGAGGTAATTACAAAACAATTTAAATAGAAAATGGAAATGAAAATGATAATCAATAATGCTATTTCTCCAATGTCCTTTGGTAAGTCAAATCTCCTTACTCCTGAGAAATATAGCTGGATTAATTCCCCTCCTTCGTAGTTGTAGTAATGAATTCTCAAACTGCATTCTATTTATATTTTTTTTTGATTAAATTCCTAACTTTTTCCCGGATCTCCCTTTCGGGTTTTCAATCCATCGGGACACCCCTTTTTTCCTAAGTCGTCCGTTCGGGTTTTTGACTTAGCGGGATTTTTATACATAATATTTTTTTACTGCGTCAAAATTCAGCGGATGTGGTAGTTCTTCTCCATCCATTGTTGTGAGGATAAGAGCTCCTCCTGTGAATTTTTTTAAACCACATATGGACCTTTAGTAGTTAGGTGTCTATTTACCACGAGAATCTAGACGAGGTAGCATAATCTTCTTGACAACCAGATCGCCTTCTTGGAACATTCGAGGTTGAACCTTTTTATTGTATGCTTTCTTCACCAGCTTTTGATATATTTGACCGTGGCACAAAGCTGTTAAGCATTTTTCTTCAATGAGTTTGAGTTGGTCAAGTCGTGTGTGGACCCATTATGACTCTTCAAGCTTAGTTTCCATGAGAACTTGTAGTGATGGAATCTCTACTTTAACAGGGAGTACAACCTCCATCCCATAAATAAGAGATAAATGATTTGCACTCATCGAAGTATGCATTGAGATACGGTAACCGTGTAATGCAAAGGGGAGAATTTCGTGCCAATCTTTATATGTCTTCACCATTTTCTGGATGATCTTATTGATATTTTTATTGGAAGCTTCAACGGTATTGTTCATCTTAGGTCGATAAGGTGATGAATTATGATGCTCAATCTTGAAGTCATCACATAACTCCTTCATCATCTTGTTGTTCAAGTTGGACTTGTTGTCTGTAATAATCCTGCTAGGAACCCCATACCTGCATATGATGTTTTGTTTGATAAATCGAGTGACCACTTGCTTTGTGACATTTGCATAAGATGCAACTTCTACCCACTTGGTGAAATAACCAATGACGACTAGTATGAATCAGTGTCCATTAGAAGCCTTTGGTTCCATTATTCCAATCATATCAATTCCCCATATTGAGAACGGCTATGGTGAACCTAGGAAGTTCAGAGGAGTTGGTGGCACATGCACCTTGTCAGTGTAGATTTGGAACTTGTGACATGTTTTGTATAATGGGAACCATCAGATTTCAACGTTAAACAATAATACCATGCTCTTAATATTTTCCTAGCCATGGCATGTCCATTTGTATGAGTTTCGAAGGTTCCTTCGTGGATCTCTTTCATGAGTGTATTTGCCTCATGTTTTTCCACGCATCTTAGTAGAACCATATCATAGTTTCTTTTGTATAATACATCCCCATTTAAGAAGCACTTCACAACTAGCTTTCATAGAGTTTGCTTATTTATTATTGATGCACCTTCTGGACATTCTTTCTTTTCTAGATACCTTTTAATGTCGTAGAACCAAGGTTTGTTATCCGACCCTTCTTCAACTGCGAGGCAGTGTGCAGTTTCTTCGAAATGTCTGATCGTGATACATGGTTCATGATTATGCCAAGTTACTTTGAACGTGGATGAAAAAGTTGCAAAGGAATCTGCCATCTGATTTTCTTCTCGGGGAATGTGAGTCAAAGTAATCTCTATAAATGTTGTAGTCAGCTCAAAAACATGATCCTCATATGGAATTAGTTTGGGATGTCGGGTGTCCCATTCATTCTTGACTTGGTATATGACTAACATTGAGTATCCATATACTTCAAGGTATTTAATCCTTAGATCAATAGTAGCTTCCAAACCCAAGATACAAGCCTCGTATTCGACAATATTGTTGGTGAAATAAAAAAATAACCTCACAGTATAAGGTTTATGAAAGTTCTTTGGAGAAGTCAATACATCCCCAATTCCATGTCCTAGTTCATTTTAAGCACCATCGAAAATGAGTGTCCATCATGCCCCTGGTTTAGGTCTTTCATCGAGTCCTGGTATTTGTTGTCCCCTATAACCATGATGTTTTCTTCTGGAAATTCGAACTTCATCGAGTGATACTCTGCCAATGGTTGATGAGCTAGGTGATCAACTAGTACATTGCCTTTGATAGCCGTTTGAGAAACATATTGGATGTCGTATTCAGATAACAAAATTTGCCATCTGGAAAATTTTCATGTGAGAGTCGTCTTTTCAAACACACACTTCAAAGGATCCATTCTTGCTATTAAAGACGTGGTGTAAGTTAACATATATTTTCTTAGCCTTTTAGTTGCCCATGCGAGAGCACAACAAGTATTCTCAAGGAACGAGTATTGAGTTTTGCAATCAGTGAATTTCTTTCTTAGGTAGTAGATTGCATGTTCTTTTCTACCTGTTTTGTCGTGTTGACCCAATACACATCCCATGGAACCTTCGAGAACTGTTAAGTACATAATAAGTGGTTTTCCAGCAACCGGTGGCATCAGAATTAGTGGTTCTTATAGATATTTCTTTATTGTTTCAAAGGTTGTCTGACAGTCTTTGTTCCACTCCATTTATTGACCCTTTCTGAGTAATTTGAATATATGTTTGCTAGTGGTAGTTAGGTGCGATATGAACAATGGGATGTAGTTCAAACGTCCTAAGAAACCACGAACCTCTTTTTCTGTTCTTGGAGCTGGCATTTCTTGTATGGCCCTTACTTTGTCGGGATCCACCTCAATACCATGTTGACTTACAATGAAACCCAATAGTTTTCCCTACCTAACACCCAATGTACACTTGTTCAGATTCGACCTCAATCTGAACTTTCTTAGATGTTCAAATATTTTCTGTAAATGAATGATGTATTCATCTTTTGTTTAAGATTTAGCAATCATATCGTCCATATAAACCTTGACTTCTTCGTGGATCATGTCATGAAATAGTGTGACCATTTCTCATTGATAGGTTGCCCATGCGTTCTTTAGACAGAAGGGAATGACTTTGTAGTAGAAGGTTGTGGCGGTAGAAATGTTCAAGACTAAGCCATTGGATTGACTAGACTTTATACAAATCAAAATAAAAATCGCCACCGCGCTTTATTGTTTCCAAAGGAATGTGAAAAGAGCGAATAGCCCAAAAAGAGGGGGAAAGATTCAAGGTAAGGGGGTTGGTTATACAAAGGGAAGGTATTAGCACCCTAAACATCTACGGTACTCCGCAGGAACCTCTTTGTAAAATCTATATATTTTGGCTATAAAAATGTGTTGTATATAAAATGGATGGTGAAGGTGAGAAAAGAAATATTTTTTTTATGACTTTTGCACCCGCCGCGGTTGCGAACCTTTAGTGCCTACGTACCACCTTTCGTGCAATAGGGGATCAGGGTACACGTAGTTCCTCTTTTAAAAAATTGAAACACAAGTGTGTTGGTTATTTTTATGAGATAAAACATTATCTTCATTGTCCGTGTGGAAAACATACTTACTACCCACAATCATGAGAAAGGAGAATTTGCATCATCTCAAAGTGGAGGATAATGGCTTGGATTTTAAAATCAACAATGCCTCACTCAACACCCAAGTGGAAAATATCTCTCTCCACTACATATTGTAGAAGTATAATTGTTTGCATCACTACAAGGATTGACAAGAGTTTAATCTTTTGAGAAAAGTTTTAAAATAAAAAGCCAAAGTGGCAAAATGGTTTGAAATGAGATTGATTGGCTTTTAGTCTTCTAAAAAAAAGTCAAGGTATTATTAAATTGATTGGAGTTTATTTATGAAAATGTTTTGAAAATGCATGGACATAAGTCCAAGTTTATTACGAAAGTGGTTTAAGTTTCAAAACAAGGAAGAGTTTAAAAAGGAGGGAGAAGATTTTTGAAATTAAAGAAGATTGGAGGAGGAGAAGAGACTATCCTAAAGCATAAGGTAAAAACTAAGGATAAGATCCATATAACCAACAAGAAGCTAAAGCTTTGACATTATGAGCCAAGATAGAATTCCCATTCTTTGGATTGAAACCAAGCAAGAAAAAATACTAGACCTCTTCAAATGTATTAAGTCTTCACAAAAATTGGGAAGAGAAACGGTTGTATACGGGTGAATTCCAGATTAAAAACAGAGAATGTAATCACAAAAACCTGCACACAAAAACAAACAAGCAACCCAATGTCTTGAGGTAAACCTCAAGAACTCCAGACAAAATAATCAGATAAGATCACAAGGTCTCCAAGATAGGTCAAGGTTTCTAATCCTAAGTCCAAGAAATAGTCCCATGCTCCATAATGCCAAGGATAGTAACCAAATAGTCCAAGTACCATTAAGAGTTTTTTAGGGTTTATGTTTATTATTAAGTATCTTAAGAAAAGAAAAGAAAATCTCAAGTGAGCAAAGTAAAAATGGCAAGAAAAATAAATTCTCAAATGAGAAAAGATTAAAATGGCATGAAAAGAAAATGCTAAAAAATAAATAGTACATAAAGCATAAAAGAATAAAAGCATAAGATAAACAAGTCAATAATTAGTGGTTAGTTGGATGACCATCTTGAAACTTGCATTTGGAACTCATTAGAGGATTGGTAGAACCAAAGCCTCCACACAACAAGTTGCATTTGCTTTTTGTCAAGTATATCATTCATTTGGAGTTCTCATAAGTACCATTTAATGATCAACAATGTTTAAGTGATCCGCGTTGACCAAAGGTGTTGTAGATCCATTAGAGGATTGGTAGAACCAAATCCTCCACACAATGAATCTCAAAGTTATTGGATCAAAGAGATTAAATTAACATACTTGGGCTTGCAATCATAAGTTTGGGCCACAAATGATCATTTATTTGAAACGGGACAAAATTTAGCACTATGTTAAGCAATCGTAAGTGGACTTATATAGAAGTCGCACCTATTTTGAGGCCGGTCAATAACAATCTATGCACCATTTGTTTTGAGACATGATATAGAGATCATGCTCCAACAACATTTAGTGCAATGAGAAGGGGATGAGATGAAGAGGATTAGGGCAAAAGATGAATAAACCACTTTTGAATTAAAAATTTAATCAAACTATTATTAAATTCATTCATCCATTTTTTGTGGAGTTAAACTCAACACCATGGATCCAATGATGTTAATAAAGTCATGATCAAAAAATCAACCCAAGACAGCCAGAAAATAATCACAAAATAATAATATATTTAATATATACATTAAAAGGTTTAAAAATGTATAAAAAATGGAAAATGATGAGGAAAATATCAATTATATTCAAATTAATCAAGAAATGAAAAATAAGGCCATAGAAAAATCAAAAATGGGTCCAAATATTTTTATAAATACTTTGGTAATTTTTAAAAGTCAGAAACTATTTTTAAAGATTAAAATAAATGTGTAAAATAAACAAAAAAAATAGTAAAGTCAGAAACAAAAATATAATAAGGTCACCAATATTTGTCACAATATCATTGGATTATTCCATAATTTTTTCAGAATTTAAAAATGTATAAAAGTATTTTTAAACATTTTAAACAAATCAAATAAATGTAAAAATTTATAAAAAAATACCAAAACACAAAATTAAATTGTTTAAAAATAAAAATCAGAAAGAGAATAATCAAAAATATTTTTCATAATTTTTTCAAATATTTTGGACTAAAAATGAATTTTCTATGATTTTTTGAAATTTAAAACAATTAAAATATAAAAAATCAGAAAAAGAAAATAAAAGTAAAATATGTGGACCATTGGATGAGAGTCAAAACATGTTAGTAATCAAATCCAAGGGATCTGGCGCGCTGTGCATATCATGGTCATTAATGAATAATGTACAAAATCAAAAATAAATCAGATTTTTGAAAAACACAAATGGCACACCATCATTGGTTGGAAGATGACACGTAGGTCATCTTCAACCTCCAGCCAACGTGATTTGCAAGTCTCTTAAACTGTAAAATCAGAAGCTCAGACCTATGCCAATCGCTTTGTCTCTTCAAGACGAAAACAAACACACCCTCGTGCCTAATTTATATAAACTGTAGCTCAAGCAATTTGGAAAGAAAGTTTTGAAAAGGGATTTGAAAATTCATGGTCAAAACGTGCTCCCGGTGAAATGTAAGTGTTGCGACTAGAACCAGGGCAATGAGGACAACACAATGATATCAGAGTTTTGAAGAATTGATGAAGGAATCTACCTATTGAAGTTGAGTTGCAAAGCTCTGAAACTGGACTTCTATGGAGTAGTATAGAGCACGATTCTTGAATGTAATTATATGGTTAGCTTCAGAGATGATCAAGGAAGGTGAATTGAGGGAAAAATGGATTGAAAAAGGCTTGAGAATAGATTTTGAAGTTGTTGAATTCTGGGTTGTGAACCAAGTTTTGCAGGGTGATTCTGGCTATCTAAGCTTGGGGAATGACCATCTATTTATAGGGAAGCAAATGGGATTAAAAGGAATAGCAAATGATGCATTTTGGAGGGAATTCGTGTGGGTTTGCATCATGAAGAAAGTGTGACTCAAACTTGATCAAAACTCAGCCAAATCGTGTGTTTCATGATGCTAATCACTTCTGGAAAGTTGCTAAACATGATTAAAACCAAAAATGCATGGAAATCTTGTGATTAGAAGCCAAAAAAAAGATTTCAAAATCCTGACTTTGTGAAAAATTCAGTTTCAAACTACTCAATTCAAATCCATGGAATTTCCTCCTCAAGGGGTCTTAGGGAATAATTCTTGATGCTTTGGAAAGATGAGGTTACAAGCTTTGCAATGGAAAAAGAATGGAATAAAATGGATGCTTGATCTGAAAATTACATGGAGTCAAAGTTGAAGAAAAATAGTTGACTTCCCATACTTAGAAATATTTCAAATTCTTCTTTAAAAATGATCAATAATCTCTTGCATCCAAACATGGCCTTCCACTTAGAATTTGCTCTTGACCAAAAAATATGGAATGAAGTAGACCTCTTGAATGACATTTTGCAATTTGAACCACTCAAAATATCCAAAAATTGAGCAAGTTATGACTTGTTGAAGTTGGCCAAAAATCATGAAATGACCTATAATCTTTTGCATTCTTAAGGCAACTTCCATCCATTTTCTTACTTTGCACATAAAATAAGGCATGAAGTACATATCCTTAAGATCATCCTGAAAATATAATGGACTCAAGGTGAGGAAAAATTGAGCAAGTTATGACCATTTGAAGTCACATATGGAAATTTGGGGATTCATCTCAGTGACTTGTAATCTTTCTTCTTCACCAAGTTCCTTCCACATGAAAACTCCTTGGAACTTTTGAAGTGATTTGTTGGTAACTCTTTGAAGAGAAGGATGTTTTTGGAATCACTCAAAAATACCAAAAGATGAGCAAGATATGCTCATTTGAAGTCCAAAACCCTAGCCTCTAGATCAAGAGAATGCCTTGTGGAAATTTTCCAAGTTCGAACAAACTTTTTGTGCCAATATCCTTCCTTTGTGAATAGAAGTTGTTGAGGATGATGAAGAGAACTCGTGGCCACCAAAACCACTTCCATATCTTGAACTTAGAGAGAAATATGCTCTTGTGACCAATAGGAACAATACCTTGTTCAATCATGACAACTTCTTCCCTTAACCCTTTGTACTTTTGAATCAATTTTGATAACTTTGAAATATGTTAAACAAAAATGAGCCTTGTCATGCCATTTCTTCCAAAATCACTCCAATAGTGAAGTTTGAATTCCTCAAGCTATGTTGACTAGGGCATGGAAATAAACTCATGAACCCATGGAGAAACTTAAAGATCGGTTCACACGTTGCAGTTACGTGGGAAATAAATCTGGAAATATAATTCAAACGCCCGAGGAAACCTCTAACTTGCTTTTTCAGTTCTTGGTTCTGGAATTTCTTGAATTGCTTTGACTTTATCAGGGTCAACTTCAATTCCTTTCTGGCTAACAATAAAACCCAACAATTTCCCCGATCTAACTCTGAAGGTGCATTTATTTGGATTCAAGCGGAGACGATACTTCCTCAAATGCTGAAACAACTTCAACAAATCTTCTACATGCCCTTCTTAAGTTTGGGATTTGGAAATCATATCATCAACATATACTTCAATTTCTTTGTGCATCAGATAATGGAATAGGGTTGTCATAGCCCTCTGGTACGTTGCATCAGCGTTCTTCAACCCGAAGGACATCACTTTGTAACAGAATGTTCCCCAGGGTGTGATAAACATTGTTTTTTCCATGTCCTCTGGAGCCATTCTTATTTGATTATACCCGGAAAATCCGTCCATGAACGAGAATACTTTGAATTTTACAGTGCTGTCCACTAACATGTCAATGTGAGGCAGTGGAAAATCATCTTTTGGACTAGCTTTATTTAGATCTCTGTAATCTATGCACATTGTTGTACCCCAAAATTTGCCCTCTCATTTCTCAAGGATTTTCTCACGATATCTTCTATGACATCAAGTTTGCAGCACTGATACATCAATTTAGGCTTGACATGGCACAAGGGAAAAATGGTCAATTGCATACTGAAAAGTCAAACTTTAATTTTTTTGGTCAACATTACATTTCAAAGATCAAATTTCATCAAGACATTCAAGAATATCAAGCTTAATCATCAAGAAGTCAAGAAAGTCAAAAGTCAACTTGAAAAGTCAAGATTTCTAAGACTTGGAAATTTTCTAAGTGTTTTTATACATGATAATTTCATCACTTCATGCCATTCTTTCACCAAGATGCAAGACGGTTCAAGGGAAACTTTCAACATGAAAGTTGTAGATCTCCATGATATCTACAACATTTCTTTATACAAATTCTCTTAAATATGCTTGGATCTCAAGTTATGAATTCATGAAGTCATGACATTTTCATTTAACACTTAGAGAAATTTTCAGCAGTTTTGGTTAGGTTTTTATCCTAACTTCTTGCCCATTTTTCAGCAAGTTCCAGTTTGATTAACAAAAGTGGCCAACATGAAAGTTATAGAGGGTGTTTCAAGCTTTCCAAAACATCCAAGAGCATGAATTTATCATATTTGAGTTAGAAGATACAAGGATCTGAAGTTGAACATCCATTCTTGAATTACAAGCCATTTTTGTTGAAGAACACAAAATCCAATTGGCATGATGTGCTGCATAATCTCACTTTGCAGGTCTTGTGACTTTCAAATCTCAACATAATTTAATTCTTACACCCACTTTTGAGCTATTACCCAAGTGTTTAAGCTATTGTCCAAAGGATCTTTCCATGTATGGCATAAGGACATCATTGCTATTCTTGAAAAGCAAACTTTTTGTACAAAGTTTGTCTTGAGCCCATACTTTGTTTATTTTCTGACTTTACCCTACCATAAAACATGGAAGTCAACCCCTCTAAACCAGCAACTTTGGTACTTCATCTTGGAACCATGGAGTACTTGACATAGTTTGATACTTGCTGGGCAACCAAACCATAACATGTTGTGTTGTAAACATATTCATCCTTTGTTCATAAGTCCCTTGCCTATAAATAGAAGAAGCATTTGCAAGACAAAGAGGTTATAAAAAATAGAGAAAAAGAACAAGGAGAAAAGCCAGAAGTTATATTGGTTAACCCCCAAAAAAATCTCATATTCACAAAAGCCATAACAGTCCACAAAACTTCCACACTTGGGTTTTAAAGTCAAAACCTTTGAACCCCTCATACCTTGCAAGTTCTGCCCAACCATCCAAACATTTCATAGCATACAGAGTTTGTTTAGTACCCTTTCAACAAAAAGGAAACTCTAGCAGCTAGTTGGAGCTTCCTTAAGGTTCATACAACATCTTGAAGGATATTTGGTTTCAAAACCTAAAGTGCAGTTTTAAGGTAAGTCATCTTTACCTTGCCTTTTCCATACATCAACTTTTCTGTTTATAGGACGTAGCAATCACTGTTTTGAAGTTAATCATTTATTTGTTGTTCATGTTATTCATTCATATGTTAAAAAACTAACTGATGTATGCAAAGAATGGTGTTTAAGGGAGAAAAATGCAGGATGTAACGACACATATCCACATGTGTCGACCCATCTTAGTGAAAACACAGGGTATGAGTCGACACATGACCCTCATCTATCGACCCATACTGAGTTCAGGTCACAAAACAGAAACTGGAAAGGATTATGAGTCGACACATACGCATTTCGCATCGATGCAAAAAGGTGTATGAGTCGACACATCCCATTATGTGTCGACACATACTGAACAAATTTCACTTAACAAAAGCTGGAAAAGCCTATGAGTCGATACATACACATTTCACATCGATACAAGAAGGTGCATGAGTCGACACATCCCATTATGTGTCGACCCATACTGAACTAATTTTGTTTTACAGGGGCAGGAAGAAGCTATGTGTCGATACATAGCAACATGGGTCGACACATAGCAGTTCAAAATGCAGTTTTCCTTTTATTTTACACTGCTTTCACATTGTTTTCATTATCATTCGACATGGTTGTAATATTTTAGTTCCTACTTCACCCCCATTGTTAAATTGTATCCTCATCCCCCTAAAGTGATGTAATAGCCTAGATTTTATTTTCCGCATTTTTACTTGCTTTTCATATATTGCTAGTAAATAAGATGTATGGCAAGATAAAATCAACAAATAGATGACTTTCAAAAACAGGACAAAACGCATGCAAATAACACACTTGCACACAAGCATCCTTAGGGTTTCTCCACTTGGTTGCCTTATACAAAAATAGCCATGTTACGCATGCGAAGTATCTTGGCAAAACAAACAACTATAAGATCATAGCCCCTCGATGATGCTATTCAAAAGTTTCCTAACAAAAATGATCTTGGTCCCTCAAAAATGCTAAGATACTTTGCAACATTGCTATCATGGCTATACGATGACCCACTCCCGTCCCGTTTACCTCCAAAGATAGGGTTGTTTACCAAATCAATGGTAAGTCAACAATGTCAAAGGAATAGAAGATGCATAAGAAAGACATTTGAGTAGGTAGATAGCTTCTAAGTTACTTGTTCCATTTCAAACAACAAATCCTTGCTATTTTTCAAAACACACACACATTTCAAAACATCTTACAAACATTGAAAACATTTTCAAAAGACAAACATCTCTATATACATTCTTACGAACAAGAATCATTACAAAGATTGCCTAAACGAATGGCCTCTTTTACAAAATACTTTCAAAACCACATCAAACACCATTTCAAACAAACCAAAGCAAGTGATCCAAGCAAGTAACTAAGAGCCCATGGAAAACCATGGATGAAAAGGGTTCTAGCACCTTCCCTTTTCATAATCTACCCCCCGAACTCAAGAAACAATCTCAAAGGTCTTTCCTGTGCTTTTTCACCTTTCCTTTTGGATAAAAGAAAAGTCAGTGGTGACTCTTGCTAACCGCAACATTTGCGATAAAACGCAAAACCTCAAGTCAGTTCTCCCACCGCATCACACACATGCAGACTTTTCCGTCTTTTTTCGGTACTGGTACAATATTGACAATCCATTGAGGATACACTAACGTCACAAGAAAACCAGCATTAATCTGCTTTAGGACCTCCTCTTAGATCTTTACTTCCATATCTGGGTGAGTTCTTCCCAACTTTTATTTAACTGGCGGACACTCTGGCTTCAACGGAAAACGATGCTCGACAGTGTCTGTATCTAGACCAGGAATATCTTGATAAGACCGAGCAAAAATATCCACATACTCTTTCAACATCTCAATCAACCCGCTCTTTACATCAGGATGCAACGATGCTCCAATCTTGACTTCCTTCGGATCTTCTTCTGAACCCAAATTAATCACTTCCAAAGGCTCCTTATATGGCTGAATGGTATTTTCCTCGTGCTCAAGCAACCGTGAGACCTCTTCCAAGATCCCATCATAATCTTCTTCTTCAGCCCCAAACACAGGACAATCAAAGTTGGGAGAGGGTGCAGGGTCATATTCAACGGTTTTTTTAATTAATCTGCACATATGATTTATGATTGCTTTTAGAAACTGGCACATATAACAAGTGATCATGCAGATTAATTTTTAGTTCTTATTTATTTTGAAAGGGTTTTTTTTATTACCATTTCCCAAGAAAAAAGAAGAAAATAAAAGACATAATTTAGAAGCAAAGATAACTTTTATTAATGATCTTAAAAGATATAGCAAACAGATAAGCCCTACAACATTAATACTTCCACCTTGGGCAGAGTGAAAGCTTTTCAAAAGAAAGAAAGAGATTAATAAAACAAATTACTTTCAAACATGTATGCAAGAAGGAACATCAATAGTGACCCAATTCTGAACTTGGACTCCATGCGTCACATAATTCGGTACTTCATGCTCTGCTACATCCTCTCCAACATCATTAATTCCAGAACCAATTGGATGGAGGTAGCCTCCTCTGCAGAAAACATCCTGATAACTGTTCACAGTAGACTTTTACTTCAAACTTTCGCCTTTGCCATTCCTCGAAGAGAAACCCAAACCAGCTCTGTTTTTGTTCACAGGTGGATCCACAAGTCGTCCCCATACTGCATTATGACCATTGCGCACAACCTGCTGCGCGTCCTTCCGGGAAACCACATAATTGTCATTCCTCCTTATGTTGTCAATGGATAGGGCTTGGAACTGGGTTCCAACAGCAGCCTCATCTGCTTCTACAATACTGAAGGAGGATAGATGGGATATCAACAATGCCTGATCCCCATTTATGATCACTACCTTCCCTTCATGCACAAATTTTAGCTTCTGATGCAGAGTTGAAGTGACAGCCCCTGCTTCGTGTATCCATGGTCGTCCAAGCAAACGACTATATGCGGGAATAATGTACATGACCTGGAAGGTTATCAAGAACAAATATGGTCCTATATGGATGGGCAAGTCCACTTCACCGATGACAAATTTCCTCAACCCATCAAAATCCTTCACAATGATTCCACTCGGGTGCATAGGTTTTCCCTGATACTTTAACTTCATGAGGGTACTCCTCGGTATAAAATTCAACGCAGATCCGTTATCAATTAGCACATTGGACAACGAGTCATTCTTGCAGTTCATAGATATGTGGAGGGTCAGGTTGTGATTCCTCCCTTCATCTGGTAACTCATCATCGCAGAAACTCAAGTTATTACATGACGTAATGTTTCCAATTACGCTGCTGAATTGATCTAACGAGATGTCACTCTTCACAAAAGCTTGGTCTAGTACTCTCATCAGTGATTCTTTATGAGCGGAGGAATTCATCAATAAAGCTAGGATAGATATCTTTGAAGGAGTCTGCAGTAGCTGATCTACAATTCTATAATCGCTCATTTTAATTATCTTCAAGATATCATCCACTTCTTTCTCTAATGTGGCTCCGCTAGTCTCTCCTTTAGCCTTCTTAGGCTCATCATTCTCAGCAATTTTCTTTCCAATAACAACATCTCTTCGAACAACCGACGCAAACACACGACCACTACGAGTCACCCTGCTATTATCAACTATATTTCCAACATCTGGTATTGGCTGGATGGGAACTTCCACCCCATCTTCTAAGATTGTAGCGTTGTATTTGAAAGGCACAACCTTATCTGATTTATAGGGAATAGGACCAGGCAGACTAGTTACCAATGGGGTAACAATTGGTTTGCCATGGTACTCCACCTCAAGATGAGCGGGTGCACCAAAACAAGGTACAATGACATTTACCCCTTCCTCAACACAATCAGCCATCAAAAGGTCATCTCCGGCAAAAAAATCTTCGTCTGAAGAGAAATACTCATCCACGGAGGCGCACTCTTCCTCTGACTCTTCTTCCATCAAACAAACTTCAACCATATCAATCTCATGATAATCATCTCTCTGACATGTGATCTTGATAGTTCCATTGTCTAACAATAATTGAAAACCTTCCCTCACAATAGAACATCCTCGGGGGTCTCGACAGCAAACTATGCAAGATCCCTATTGGTGTTCCACCTGACCAGCAGTACGGCAGAAGGTATCATGCAACTGCACGAGATCCTCATTCAAATACTCCACATTAAAAATTATGAATTCACCAGGACATCCAGAAACCATATTCACTTCCTCTTCATATTCTGCCCTAGGCCTGATTATATGGATTAAACCCTCATCCATCATCTCCTGTAAATCATCCTTTATCTTCTCGCAACACTGTACGTCTGTACTGCAAACAGCACAACCGGCGTGGTCATGTGTATAATAGCTGAATTCATAGAGGTCTGCGTGCATTTTCACCAAATCTCCTCTAACCAGATTAATGTCAAAAATCTAGAAGTCGCCTGGACAACCGGCCACCATATTTACAGCATTCACTCCCCCGTGCTTGGGTAGAGGATTGTCTTTCACATTAGGTCCCATGTATTTGAAAGATAGAATTCCAGACTTCACCAACCTTTGCACTTCATTCCTCAAAGGATAACAATTTTCAACACTATGCCCTGGTGCTCCTTGATGAAAGACACACGTCTAGTCTGCTTTGTAATACCAAGGCAATGGTGATGGTACGACGGGAGGTGGTCGTGTATGGACCAACTTCTTCTGAATCAATGCTAGTAGTTGTTCTGCATAGGTCATGGGAATAGGGTCACAATTCTCCTTTCTCTGATTATTCCCTTGGTTCCCCTGCTGGGACTGTTTTTGATAAGCAACGGTAGTCGGAGCGGCATTCATAACAGGAGTAACTGAGGCAACTTGCTGGTGATGCTGATAATTCCTTCTAGGAGCGTTCACTCTCCTCTCTTGTATGACAACATTTGCATCCCCCTCTTTCTTCTTTGTAAACCCATAAGCTAGCTTTTTCATACCTCCGGATCCTTCACCCTTCGTCAAACAACCTTCTCTTACTACCTCTTCTAGGCGGACAACCATCCCTACCATCTCCGTAAAATCACTTGGGGCACTTGCTACCATTCTTTCGTAGTAGAAAGCGCCCAACGTCTTCAGAAAATTTTAGTCATTTCCTTCTCCTCCATGGGAGGGATCACTTGTGCAGCCAATTCGCGCCATCTCTATGCATACTCTTTGAATGATTCTCTATTTTTCTGAACTATGGCCCTAAGCTGGTCACGGTCGGGTTCCATGTCCACATTTTACTTGTATTGTTTAACGAATGCTTCTCTCAAATCATTAAAAGTATGGATGTTGGCGCTGTCTAAACTCATGTACCATTTTAATGCTGCGCCGGTCAGACTATCCTGGAAAAAGTGAATCAACAGACGCTGATCATTGGTGTGGGTAGACATTCTCCTCACGTACATCACCAAGTGAGCACGAGGGAAAGTGTTGCCCTTGTACTTCTCAAACTACGGGACCTTGAACTTAGCAGGCACTTTAACATTCGGGACCAAACACAACTCATTCACATTCTGCCCAAATAGCTATCTTCCCCTAAGAGGCTTCATCTCTCTTTGCATTCTATCAAACTGCTCTTGGAAATCATCCATTCTGTCATAAAGACCCAAGTCTTCACTCGAAGGAGGGAAAGGACGACACACATCTTCATTAACAAACAAAACCAAATTCACCGAAGGAGGCGCAACAAGAATAATATGCACCACATAAGGTGCTGGAGTAACAACAGTCTGAACCACCAGAGCATCTTGAGGGCCAAGATTGAAACCTTCAGGTACGAAATTCTCTAGCATTCCCCCTGGATAACCCCGAGGAATACGGTTTTGAACAACAGCCGGAGTGGCAGATACAGGAATAGTGGGAACTTCAGTACTTGCCCTTGTTGGTTGAGGTTGAACACTCGGTGGCTGATTCTGAGCAACCACCAGAGCTTCCATCAGAGTAGTCAAGTTGGCCAAGCCATCCTTCAAAGCAGAAAATTCTTCGCGTAGCTCGTGATTCTCCTGTTCCAAGTTCTCCATCTTCTTTTTGAAGTTAGCCCGAGTGTTGTAGTGATGAGTCAGCTTGCTGAACGGAGTAAAGAAGCTGGGTAAGACACCTGGATATGCATAATAAATGCAAGAAATATGTGCAATATGATGCATGATATGCAATGCATATGATTATTATTTTTTTATTTATTTAATATTTCAAGGGATTTAAGATTTATGGACATATTGCAAACATCAAAGTAATAAAGCTTTTTAAATACTGAAATTTTTTATTATAATAACTTCAAAATGGATTACAAGTTTCAATGATCCCAAGTACAAGATGAAAATATAATCTAAAAATCCTGAGAAAAAGAACCGATGGAGATCAATCTGTATGCTGATGCTTCCCTGTGAGTCTGGCAATCTGAGCCCTCAACCTCTGGTTTTCTTCCACATATCTGATGGCAACCTCCTTCCAATCATCTAGATCAGGAAATGAGTAATCAGCACCTGTTTGAGGCTTAGGGGAAAATAAATCCCCTTGCCTCTCCATAGAATGCACCGCTCGACTTTCGAGGATCTCGATCAAATCGTCTTTCTCCTTTAGGTCTGCTCTGTAGGAACTATCTAAAGTTTGGAACTTGTTCTTCCAAGCATCCATTTCCTTTTGCATCCTAACCAAAGCAAGCTGCAACTCTTCTAGATCGTCTAATAAGGGAGAGTGGTTTTCACAAATAGGTCAGGCATGGGTGTCTCCCGAGTATACGACATCTTCAACTGAATGGGTCTCGATTGGACCCACTGAAGATATGGCTCCAAAGAAACAACACCCCTAGGTCCCAAATCCTTCCTACTCTTCTTATGAATGTGACGCCAGGCCTTCGTAATCTGCTCCCTAGCTTCCCTGTGGTCTTTTCCTTCCTTCAGAAAGAAACTACTCAAATGAATACTGTTCAGTTTATCCCTCATCGGATAACCAAGTTATCTCCGTGCAAGAACAGAGTTATAGTTAATTCCTCTCTTTGTACCAAGAAGCGGCACATTGGGGAAACTACCATAACTGTCAATAATCTCTATATCCTGATAAGCTCAATGATACCAATCAATATCTGAGTGAGTAAGTGCCATGATCTTAGGAGCCCAACGGGGTTCCTTCTTGACATCCCAAAAAGCATCAGACTGAGGCATATGAGAAATGAACCACCAGTACAAAAGAGGCATGCAACAGATGATCATTCCCCCATGATAGGAACTCCGAAGATGAACAGAGTAATAAGCATCACCCAACAGTGTAGGAACCGGGTTCCCAATCATGAAAATCCTGATAGCATTAATGTTGTCAAACTTGTCCACATTAGGAAATAAGGATAATCCATAAGCAAGTAAAGCAAAGATGGCCTCGAAAGCAACCATACTCTTCATCCTGGCAAAGTAACGAGCTTTCTCCAATAAGAACTGGGCTAGTAATCCTCTAATCCCTCCTTTGGTAGTCATATGGGCTTCCACCTCAGACTTCCCCAGATGAATCAAAGCAGCTATCTCATGTGGTTTTGGCTCACCCTCCAAACCAGTAAAAGGAACACGATTGGTAATGGGTAAATCCAATAGATAAGAATACTACTCCAGTGTAGGCATCAATTGATAATCAGGAAAAGTAAAGCAGTGATACATCGGATCATAAAACTGGACCAAGGTCGAGAGAAAACCCTCCTTCATCTTCAGCTTCATGAGAGGAATAATGGATCCATACTTCTTCCAAAAGTCTGCAGAAGACTCGATCTCTGGAATCAGACTGATCAGTTCATCTATCTTGGGATCCTTGAAACTGTATTTCCTGGTCTTTCTCTTTCCAGAATCCATGGTTAAAAGTACCTGAGATATTCACAAATAGTCAACCTTTAAATCCCTTGAAATATTGTTTTCTTCGAAGATGCTTATGAGTGCATAAATGCATGATGCAACAATCACACACAAGATCACACATATAAGGTTCATAGGTTCAACGTCACGAGCATGAGGTCGAAGGTACTACCCATAAGGTGTTGGTCTAAAAAGTTATCAGATGCCGAACAAGGTTCTAGAGGTTCCCAGAGTTTACATCCTTCCTTCAGATATTACCAACTTCCCGATTAACTCGGTAATTAGTAATATTCTCAAGAAAAACTCGTCCAAGCATAGTATCGCGTGACAACTATTTCCAAATTACTCCGTCATAGCTTCCACACTACACCTAAGAGGCCAAGATGGGTTTGGTATTCTACGGTCCTCAGTTTCAGCAGGCTCCCAGGTCGAAAGTAGTACGTCTTGCCGATTACTCGGTAAACGACACTACAGTCAAAGGGGCCTCCACTGAGTGGGGGATCTCATGCCTCATTTTTTGGGATTAATCCCTCAAAGTTAACATGAATATACCGCCCGTCCAATCTTAAAGTTTTGCCCAAGTCCGGGTATAGGACTCATAAGTAATCACCAAGCACCCTAAAAACCAGGAAAAATCCAAACAAACATATATACAAAATATAACACATAAACAACAATAGCACATATACAAATATAAACAAAGATAAGATCAACCCACTTAGGGATGGACCAACAAGAGGTCAATCTATCCCCAGTGAAGTCTCCATCTTTCTGTAGCGGTAGAATTGTTCAAGACTAAGCCATTGGATTGACTAGACTTTATACAAATCAAAATAAAAATCGCCACCACGCTTTATTGTTTCCAAAGGAATGGGAAAAGAGCTATTAACCCAAAAAGAGGGGAAAAGATTCAAGGTAAGGGGGTTGGTTATGCAAGGGGAAGGTATTAGCACCCTAAACATCTACGGTACTCCGCAGAAACCTCTTTGTAAAATCTCTATATTTTGGCTATAAAAATGTTTTGTATATAAAATGGATGGTGGATGTGAGAAAAGAAATATATATTTTTTTATGATTTTTGCACCCGCCGCGATTGCGAACTTTTAGTGCCTACGTACCACCTTTCGTGCAATAGGGGATCAGGGTACACATAGTTCCTCTTTTAAAAAATTGAAACACAAGTGTGTTGGTTATTTTTATGAGATAAAACATCATTGTCATTGTCCGTGTGGAAAACATACTTACTACCCACAATCATGAGAAAGGAGAATTTGCATCATCTCAAAGTGGAGGATAATGGCTTGGATTTTAAAATCAACAATGCCTCACTCAACACCCAAGTGGAAATTATCTCTCTCCACTACATATTATAGAAGTATAGTTGTTTGCATCACTACAAGTATTGACAAGAGTTTAATCTTTTGAGAAAAGTTTTAAAATAAAAAGCCAAAGTGGCAAAATGGTTTGAAATGAGATTGATTGGCTTTTAGTCTTCTAAAAAAAATTTTCAAGGTATTATTAAATTGATTGGAGTTTATTTATGAAAATGTTTTGAAAATGCATGAACCTAAGTCCAAGTTTATTATGAAAGTGGTTTAAGTTTCAAAACAAGAATAGTTTAAAAAGGAGGGAGAAGATTTTTGAAATTAAAGAAGATGGGAGGAGGAAAAGAGACTATCCTAAAGCATAAGGTAAAAGCTAAGGATAAGATCCATCTAACCAACAAGAAGCCAAAGCTTTGACATTATGATCCAAGATAGAATTCCCATTCTTTGGATTGAAACCAAGCAAGCAAAGATACTAGACCTCTTCAAATGTATTAAGTCTTTACAAAAATTGGGCAGAGTAACTACTGTATACAGGTGAATTCCAGATTACAAACAAAGAATGTAATCACAAAACCCAGCACATAAAAAACAAACAAGCAACCCAATGTCTTGAGGTAAACCTCAAGAACTCCAGACAAAATAATCAGATAAGATCACAAGGTCTCCAAGATAGGCCAAGGTTTCTAATCCTAAGTCCAAGAAATAGTCCCATGCTCTATAATGCCAAGGATAGTAGCCAAATAGTCCAAGTACCATTAAGAACTTTTTAGGGTTTAAGTTGATTATTAAGTATCTTAAGAAAAGAAAAGAAAAGCTCAAGTGAGCAAAGTAAAAATGAAAAGAAAAATAAATGCTCAAATGAGAAAAGATGAAAATGACATGAAATGAAAATGCTAAAAAATAAATAGTACATAAAGCATAAAAGAATAAAAGCATAAGATAAACAAGTCAATGATTAGTGGTTAGTTGGATGAACATCTTGAAACTTGCATTTGGAACTCATTAGAGGATTGGTAGAACCAAAGTCTCCACACAAAAAGTTGCATTTGCTTTTCGTCAAGTATATCATCCATTTGGAGTTCTCATAAGTACAATTTAATGATCAACGATGTTTAAGTGATCCGCGTTGACCAAAGTTGTTATAGATCCATTAGAGGATTGGTAGAACCAAAGCCTCCACACAATGAATCTTAAAGTTATTGGATCAAAGAGATCAAATTAACATACTTGGGCTTGCAATCATAAGTTTAGGCCACGAATGATCATTTATTTGAATCGGGACAAAATTTAGCACTATGTTAAGCAATCGTAAGTGGACTTATATAGAAGTCGCACCTATTTTGAGGCCGGTCAATAGAAATCTATGCACCATTTATTTTGAGACATGACATAGAGATCATGCTCCAACAACATTTAGTGCAATGAGAAGGGGATGAGATGAAGAGGATTAGGGAAAAAGATGAATAAACCACTTTTGAATTAAAAATTTAATCAAACTATTATTAAAATCATTCATCCATTTTTCGTGGAGTTAAACTCCACACCATGGATCCAATGATAATAAAGTCATGATCAAAAAATTAACCCAAGACAGCCAGAAAATAATCACAAAATAATAATATATTTAATATATACATTAAAAGGTTTAAAAATGTTTAAAAAATGGAAAATGATGAGGAAAATATCACTTATGTTCAAATTAATCAAGAAATGAAAAATAAGGCAATATAAAAATCAGAAATGGGTCCAAATATTTTTATAAAAACTTTGGTAATTTTTAAAAGTCAGAAACTATTTTTGAAGATTAAAATAAATGTGTAAAATAAAAAAAAATAATAAAAAATAGTAAAACAAAAATGTATAATTGGATCATTGGATCATTGGATCATTAAAATAAACTTTGGTAATTTTTAAAAGTCACCAATATTTGTCACAATATCATTGGATCATTCCATAATTTTTTCAGAATTTAAAAATGTATAAAAGTATTTTTAAACATTTTAAACAAATTAAATAAATGTAAAAATTTATAAAAAATACCAAAACAAAAAATTAAATTGTGAAAAAATAAAAATCAGAGAATAATCAAAAATATTTTTCATAATTTTTTCCAGATTTTTTGGAGTAAAAATGAATTTTCTATGATTTTTTTGAAATTTAAAACAATTAAAATATAAAAATCAGAAAAAGAAAATAAAAGTAAAATGTGTGGACCATTGGATGAGAGTCAAAACGCGTTAGTTATCAAATCCAATGGATCTGACGCACTGAGCATATCATGGTCATTAATGAATAATGTACATAATCAATAATAAATCAGATTTTTGAAAAACACAAATGGCACGCCATCATTGGTTGGAAGATGACACGTAGGTCATCTTCAACCTCCAACCAACGTGATTTATAGGTCTCTCAAACTGTAAAATCAGAAGCTCAGACCTATGCTAATCACTTCGTCTCTTCAAGTCGAAAACAAACACACCCTGGCGCCAAATTTATATAAACTGTAGCTCAAGCAATTTGGAAAGAATGTTTTGAAAAGGGATTTGAAAATTCATGGTCAAAACGTGCTCCCAGTGAAATGTAAGTGTTGCGACTAGAACCAGAGCAATGAGAGCAACACAATGATATCAGAGTTTTGAAAAATTGATGAAGGAATCTACCTATTGAAGTTGAGTTGCAGAGCTCTGAAACTGGACTTCTATGGAGTAGTATAGGGCACGATTCTTGAATGTAATTATATGGTTAGCTTCAGGGAAGATCAAGGAAGGTGAATTGAGGGGAAAATGGATTAAAAAAGGCTTGAGAATAAAATTTGAAGTTGCTGAATTCTGGATTGTGAAGCAAGTTTGGCAGGGTGATTCTGGCAATCTAAGCTTGGGAAATTGAATTGGGAATGACCCTCTATTTATAGGGAAGCAAATGGGATCAAAAGGAATAGCAAATGATGCGTTTTGGAGGGAATTCGTGTGGGTTTGCATCATGAAGAAAGTGTGACTCAAATTTGATCAAAACTCAACCAAATCGTGCGTTTCATGATGCTAATCACTTCTGGAAAGTTGCTAAACATGATTAAAACCCAAAACGCATGGAAATCTTGTGATTAGAAGCCAAAACAAAGATTTCAAAATCCTGACTTTGTGAAAAATTCAGTTTCAAACTACTCAATTCAAATCCATGGCATTTCCACCTCAAGGGGTCTTAGGGCATAATTCTTGATGCTTTGGAAAGATGAGGTTACAAGCTTTGCAATGGAAAAAGAATGGAATCAAATGGATGCTTGAGCTGAAAATTACATGGAGTCAAAGTTGAAGAAAAAGAGTTGACTTCCCATACTTAGAAATATTTCAAATTCTTCTTTAAAAATAACCTATAATCTCTTACATCCAAACATGGCCTTCCACTTAGAATTTTATCTTGAACCAAAAATATGGAAAGAAGTAGATCTCTTGAATGACATTTTGCAATTTGAACCACTCAAAATCTCCAAAAATTGAGCAAGTTATGACTTGTTGAAGTTTGCCAAAAATCATGAAATGACCTATAATCTTTTGCATTCTTAAGGAAAATTCCATCCATTTTCTTACTTTTCACATAAAATAAGGCATGAAGCACACATCCTTACGATCATCATGAAAAAAGAATGGACTCAAGGTGAGGAAAATTGACCAAGTTATGACCATTTGAAGTCACATATGGAAAATTGGGGATTCATCTTAGTGACTTGTAATCTTTCTTCTTCACCAAGTTCCTTCCACATGAAAACTCCTTGGAACTTTTGAAGTGATTTATTGGTAACTCTTTAAAGAGAAGTATGTTTTTGGAATCACTCAAAAATACCACAAGATGAGAAAGATATTCTCCTTTGAAGTCCAAAACCCTAGCCTCTAGATCAAGAGAATGCCTTGAGGAAATTTGCCAAGTTTGAACAAACTTTTTGTGCCAATATTCTTCCTTTGTGAATAGAAGTTGTTGAGGATGATGATGAGAACTCATGGCCACCAAAACCACTTACATATCTTGATTTTAGAGAGAAATATGCTCTTGTGACCAATAGGAACAAGACCTTGTTCAATCATGACAACTTCTTCCCTTAACCCTTTGTACTTTTGAATCAATTTTGATAAATTTGAAATATGTTAAACCAAAATGAGCCTTGTCATGCCATTTCTTCCAAAATCACTCCAATAGTGATGTTTGAATTCCTCAAGCTATGTTGACTAGGGCATGGAAATAAACTCATGAACCATGGAGCAACTTGCTAAACTTCATTGCCTTTACCTACATTATTAACATGTAAGACAAACCAATATTGTATTTTTTTAATTAGAGAGAAAATAAAAGCAAAATATCCATGGTCACAAAAGAAAACAAGTCAAGGTGTTTGGTAACTCCTCAAAAGAGCAAGGCTAAAGATACGGAGAAGAACCAAAAACCCTAATGTGATCTTGTTGTGATTGAAACAAAATGGTATGATGCAGGAATCTTCGGGGCAAAAATTGGGGTACAATAAAGGTGCCCCAAGGAATCATGAAAGTAGTCTTTTCCATATCCTCGGGAGCCATCTTGATTTGATTATATCCTGAGAAACCATCCATGAAAGAAAATACTGAATCTTGAACCATGTGTTTTCCACCAAAACATCTATGTGAGGTAGCGAGAAATTGTCTTTAGGACTTACTTTATTTAGATCCCGATAGTCAACACACATGCGTAATTTACCGTCCTTGTGAGTCTTAAAGAATATGGAAGGCAAGTATACAGTCCTATCGCGTGTAGCTTTAAAGATTATCGAATCCCAAGGGACTAAATATCGAACTATTGTTATCTATGGTTACTACATAAATCTAAGGCTAATAATGTAATTAATAGGAGGTTTAGGGAACCTAACTGATTATAATCTAGTTTAGATTCAAGGGAGAATATCGGTATGTAATGGTCAGACTTCGGGGATTTAGCAACTCATTGACCTAACTCGGATTAGAAAAACAATTTTCAACAGGAAGTATTTGTTTGAAAACCCTCTTATCACACTCTCGTGTTTATTGATTCAGATCCTACGATCAAACCTAAGTGAGTGCTGTAACACCCCAATTCTACCCCTCGTAATTAATAATAAAATTAGAGTTTCAAAATTTCATCCAAACATAAATTGAGGTATCACATATTCGTGTTTCCATCACTTTGCATTATAATGCACATCACAAAAACCAAAAGTCGGATATACCAATTCATAACATAAATCATCATATAAACATATGACTAATCACAGCATAGCGGATGTGTTCACAAAATGTACGTATCATCATGTTATCATCAATACATAAAGTCATAAGATAGTATACATAAACTATCCTATCAAAATCATAACGTCGCCCAAATCCTGAGTGTTACTACTATCAGAGTAGATCGACTAAAAATAAAGAGACTCAAGCTAATCCTCCTCATCCTCGCGGATCACGTGCACGTTACCAATATAAAGGCAACGGCGAAACAAGTAAAGGGTGAGATACTCCAAAACATATAATTAAAGGCATGATAAAATATATAAATAGTTTTGGAATCATAAATGATATAGGTTAATAAGAATATGTCAACAAATATCAAATCTCACATACTTTAAATCATCATTTAGTGTATAAAATCAACACTTTAATTTCGTCACGTAATCATCATAATCATACCAAAAAAAGACATAAACTTCATCGCCATAAACTCATATCGTCGCTTTACCGTCATGTTATATTCATCGCTTACTCATCATGAAATTATCGTATCATGTTCACTTTATATTCAACACAAAAATCATCACAAAACAAAGTATCATACAACGTCGCAATTCATTATAAGCCATCAAATAAAACTCAACGCCAAAAGACTCAAAAATAAACATAACCGACTCCATGAGACACGACTATGTTATGCATGTGGTACCCGTCGCTTTGTCCATAATTAGGGACATTCGGCATAAAAGCCCATCGTCGCTTTGGCATAAAATCCCCCGTCGCTTGGCATAAAAGCCCTCGTCGCCAATGCAATGTATGTGACTCGACAACAAGACATCACAAACACGACACAACAAAACATCATCATCGCACATCAAAATTAGTATAAAACCCACGTTGCCATATTCATCCACATCAAGATAAACATATCATCGCATCGCATATCATCAAGTATTCATTATAAATAAATTATCGCAAACATCATGATTAATCACACCACATCATTATCAAATAATTCACAAAATTTCAAACACGGAAAAATAGTCAAACATGAATAATCGTCGCGAAAGTCATTCATAATAATCAACATCAATTATAATCGTTAACGTCGCAATCAGATTGTCCATACGTGACTTAAACCGACTAAAACGCAACCCAATTCAACTTAACCGTAAATTTACTTGTTTCAGGTCGCTCTTTTAAAAACTCGTAATCTCGAAAAACTAACCTCACCACGACGTTCTACACATCAAAATTAGCTAGCACGTCAATTTTCGTTAAATTCGGAGCAACTTGCTCCGTTGCCGAAATTACCGAAATCGGGAAATCAGAACATAATCGGGTTTCAAATTAAATCGGCTAACTTATGTCATATTTGTATTTAATAAATATAAATATTTAATATATTAAATTAGGAAAATAAAAACAAAACATAAATTAAATAATTTTTCTAAACTTAAGTTTAACATACATTTTACACTGCATATTACGTCTTTGTTTTTTTTTTCTTTTTCAAAAAAGGGACATACTGCTAGCTTAGGAAAGTGATATACGGCTAGCTTAAAAAAATGATATACGGCTAGTTTAGATAAAGAGATATACTGCTAGCTTAGAAAAAGAGATATACTGCTAGCTTATCTTCCAATAATATACTTACTGCATAATTTTGTTTTTAGTTTTCAAAACTTAATTTAATTAATATAATCTCTATTTTCTTTTTAATTATAATTTAACTAACCTAATACTAATTCAACAACAATAACACCTAATTAACTCTTCTAATTTCTATCACAAATCCTCAACAAAACTCAAAAACCCTAACATCAATTTTATCCCAAATCAAAATATACAAAATCAAACCCTAACTACAAGCATTGGAAAATCAAACCCCTTACCTTAAATGCTTGAATTGATTCTTGATGTTCCAATCCTAGTTTTTGTTTTGTTCTTTCTCTTCTCTTCTCCAAGACTCTCTTCTCTCAAACTCTCTATGTGTTTTTGTATGTTATGACAAAACAAGGAGTGTTTGGTGTGGTTTAGTAGCAAGACACTAGCAAGCAAAAATACCAAAAAGCCCTTGATCTTACTACTAGTTATAACACTAATAATACTAAATAATATTATTAACCCAAATAATTAAAATAACTCTAAATAATTAAATATCGGTCCGAATAATATTTTACCGAACTGAACAGAATAAAAACCGGACCGAACAAAATAATTACCGGTCCCTCAAAATAAATACCGGACCGAATAAAATAATTACCAGTCCCTCAAAATAAATACCGGACCGAATAAAATAATTACCGGTCCGAATAAAACGTCACCGAATATAGTAACAGATATACCGGTTAATTTAAATATTCTCGTTGCAAAAATAAATGTCAAACGCTAATTAGAAAATATTAATATAATATAATATTAAATAAAACGGGGCGTTACAATTATCCCCCACTTATAAAAGTTTCATCCTCGAAATTACCTGACTCGAAAAGCTCGGGATAGGAATCCCGCATCTTGCTTTCTAACTCCCACGTCGCACTTTCACCAATTGCTCCTATCCAAACAACTTTAACCAAGGAGATCTCTTTGCCACGAAGAGACTTT
The DNA here is from genome assembly GCA_948472305.1 of Vicia faba. Classification (NCBI taxonomy): domain Eukaryota; kingdom Viridiplantae; phylum Streptophyta; class Magnoliopsida; order Fabales; family Fabaceae; genus Vicia; species Vicia faba. Next base: position 1,461,611,619 of record OX451739.1, on the reverse strand, counting down.
ATCTCACGATCTTCGATCCTTAATGGCATCGTCTCCACCGTAAGATTGTCTCGCACTTGAATATCATCCATTTCAATCACATGTGAAGGATCAGGAACATACTTCCGAAGTTGCGACACATGGAACACATCATGCAAGTTCGAAAGATTTGGCGGTAACGCCACTCTATAAGCCACTTTTCCCACTTTACTAGTAATTTGGTAAGGACCAATAAAGTGAAGAGTTAGCTTCTTCGACTTCAATGCTCGCCCAACGCCAGTTGTAGGAGTAACTCGCAAAAATACATGATCACCATCTTGAAATTCCAAGTCTTTTCTCCTTTTATCGTGATAACTCTTTTGTCGACTTTGAGAAATTATCATCTTTTCTCTAATCATCTTCACCGTCTCAGTAGTCTCTCTAACCAATTCTGGTCCAAGCACCACACTTTCACCAGACTCATGCCAACACAAAGGAGTTCTACACCTCCGACCATACAAAGCCTCGAACGGTGCCATTCCAATACTAGCATGAAAACTATTGCTATAAGTAAACTAAATCAAAGGAAGATATGTATCCCATGAACCACCATGTTCAAGAATACAAGCACGTAACAAGACTTCCAACGATTGAATCATCCTTTCCATCTGACCATCAGTTTGAGGATGATAAGCCTAACTCAACCTTAACTTTAAACCCAAAGCCTCTTGCAACCTTTCCAAAATTCAGAAGTAAACCTCAGATCTCTATCGGAAACAATACACAAAGGAATACCATGTGATCTCACAATCACATGCGTATAAATTTCCGCCAACTTCGATACGGGATAACTGATGTTATTGGAATAAAGTGAGTCGACTTCGTAAGCCTATCAACAATCGCCCAAATCGCATCGTGTCCTCTTGGTGTATTCGGTAACCCCGTTACGAAATCCATAGAAATGCTATCCCATTTCCATTATGGAATCTCTAACGGTTGCATCAACCCTGCAGGTTTCTGATGCTCCACTTTAGACTTCTGACAAGTTAAACAAGCATAAACAAACTGAACCACCTCTCTTTTCATGCCCGACCACCAAAGTAGTTTCTTTAAATCTTGATACATTTTGGTCGCTCCAGGATGAATACTCAAATTTATTCTATGACTTTCTTCCAAGATCATTCTCTTCAAATCCATATCATCGGGAATACAAATCCTATCTCGGAACCTCAATACACCCTGAGCATCCAACTTGAAATCTTCATTTTCAGTTTGTCCAATACCAACCAACAAATCAACAAGTTTCACATCAAGCTTCTGAGCTTCTCTAACACTATCAAGGAAATCATTATTGATCTTTAACATTCCCAAGATAACACTCTTCGGCGTCACTTCTATCACAAGACTCATATCTCTAAATTGCTCAATCATTTCCAACTCTTTCACCATCAAAAGTCACATATGCAAAGTCTTTCGACTTAAAGCATCGGCTACCACATTAGCTTTACCAGGATGGTAATTCAATCCAAAATCATAATATTTCAATAATTCAAGCCACCGTCTTTGTCTCATATTAAGCTCTTTCTGATCGAACAAGTACTTCAAGCTTTTATGGTCACTAAATACTTCAAATCTAGAACCATAAAGATAATGCCTCCAAATCTTAAGCACAAAAACAACCACTGCAAGCTCCAAATCGTGCGTAGGATAATTCTTCTCACAAATCTTCAATTGCCTAGAAGCATAAGCAACAACTTTGCCATTTTGCATAAGTACACCACCTAAACCCATCTTAGAAGCATCACAATAAACAACAAATGGTTCTTCAGGATTAGGTAGAATCAAGATCGGAGCCGTTGTCAACCTTTTCTTCAATTCAACAAAACTTTCTTCACACTTGACATCCCACACAAATGCAGCTCCTTTACAAGTCAACTTTGTCAAAGGGGGCGCCAACTTAGAAATACCTTCAATGAACCTTCTATAGTAACCAGCCAATCCCAAGAAACTTCTAATCTCAGTAACAGACTTAGGAGTTTCCCATCTCAACACATCATCAAATTTAGAAGGATCAACTGCAATGCCATCACCAGAAATGACATGCCCCAGAAAGCTCACTTCACTTAACCAGAACTCTCACTTTGACAACTTAACATAAAGCTTCTTTTCTTTCAGAACTTCCAACACGATGCGCAAATGTTCCGCGTGCTCTTTTTCCGATTTAGAATAAACCAGAATATCATCAATGAAAACAACCACGAAACGGTCCAAGTAAGGATGGAATATACGATTCATGTACTCCATGAATACTCCCGATGCATTAGTGACACCGAAATGCATCACCAACTATTCGTAATGTCCATACCTCGTCCTGAAAGCAGTTTTCTGAACATCTTCTTCTTTCACCCTTATTTAATGGTAACCCAATCTCAAATCAATCTTGCTGAACATGCGAGCGCCAACCAATCGGTCCATCAAATCATAAATTCTAGGAAGTGGATACCTATTCTTGATATTCACTTTATTCAACTGACGATAATCAATGCAAAGTATCATGCTACCGTCTTTCCTCTTCACCAATAACACAGGAGCTCCCCACGGTGACACACTAGGTCTAACAAACTTCTTCTCGAGCAAATCTTCTAATTGGCTCTTCAATTCTGCTAACTTAGATGCGGACATCCTGTATGGTGCCATAGAGATAGGTCGGGTACCAGGGACAAGATCCACAGAAAATTCAACTTCTCTTTCTGGAGGTGCACTAGGAATCTCATCAGGGAATACTTCGGGAAAATCGCACACCACCGAAAAGTTTGCTATCACAGCTTGACTCTCCACAGAAAGAGTCACCATCAACAAGAAAACCAATGCCTCATCCTTCATGAACTCATTCAACTGCTTCGTCGACACCAACATAGATTGTTCTTCTTCTACTAAGGAAGAAAACCTCACAGTGTTGTCATAGCAATTGATATGAACATAATTAGCTTTTAACCAGTCCATACCTAAAACCACGTCCAACCCGACAAGCGGGAAACAAACAAGATCCACCACAAAGTATCTATCAAAGATTGATAAAGGGCAACTTGCACACACAAAAGAAGTAGTAACCGTTCCCTTAGCCGGAAATTCTACCACCATATCTCTATCTAGAGACGTCAAAGTGAGACCCAATCTCTTTACACAATCTACAACAATAAAACAGTGAGTAGCACCAGTATCAATAATATTAATAAGGGGAAAGCTATTAATGAAACTAGTACCTCGAACAAGACCATCCTCGTTTGTCGTCGGAGCACCCAACAAAGCAAACACCTTTCCTTCTCCTTGAGTCCTGTTAGGCTTCTTACATTGAGCACTAATGTGACCTCCCTCGCCATAATTAAAACAAACCACATCCTTATGCTTGCAATCGTGAGTCACATGGCCCACTTCTCCACATCGGAAAATCTCACCTCATTCTCCTTATCTCTAACATCGCCTCAACAAACATTACTTTTATGGCCAGGTTTCCCACACTTGTAACAAACAATACTAGCAGGAGCATCTCCCCCACTATTTCTTCGCCCTTGAAACGCTTTCTGTTTCCCTTTACCAGCTGGAGCATCATACAATTTTCCACGGCATTGCTGACCTTTGTTTCTCTTATCAGACGTAATCTTATAATGAGCATTACTGTCCTCTTCAAAGATCCTACAACTATCAATCAAATCCGAAAAGACACGGATTTTCTGATAACCAATAGCTTTCTTAATCTCTAGACGCAAACCATTTTCAAACTTGATGCATTTAGAGAACTCGCCATTCGGCCCATCATAATGCAGATAGAACTTGGCCAACATAGTGAACCTTGCAGCATAATCAGTGATAGACATGCTTCCTTGCTTTAATTCAAGGAACTCTATCTCCTTCTTTCCCCGAACATCTTCCGGGTAATACTTCCTCATGAATTCCCGTCGAAAAACTTCCCATGTCACTTCCTCACCAGCAATCTCAAGCCTCTGACGGGTTTCAACCCACCAGTCATCCGCTTTAGCACTTAGTTTATGAGTACCATAATGGATCCTTTGCACAGGAGTGCAATCCATCACACAAAAGATTCTTTCAATTTCCTTCAGCCACGTCAGAGCACCTTCGGGATCATACTTTCCTTGGAAAGTAGGAGGATTCTCTCTTTGGAAGGTTGCCAAACTACGAGACCCAGTGTTCTCGTCAGCATTCAGCGGGTTTTGAAAAGCCCGAGCCATTGCCTGCATAGTAGCAGCAAGAGCCTCATCATTCCTACCAGCGTTCCTTCCAGCCATAACAACTTCTGCTCACAACAAAACAAGGATTAGAATCAACAAATAACAATACTTGATTGTTAGACAACAACAAACTCAACAACTTGGCCGGACATACCGACCTGCTCTGATACCACTTATGTAAAACCCCAATTCTACCCCTCGTAATTAATAATAAAATCAGAGTTTCAAAATTTCATCCAAACATAAATTGAGGTATCACATATTCGTGTTTCCATCACTTTGCATTATAATGCACATCACAAAAACCAAAAGTCGGATATACCGATTCATAACATAAATCATCATATAAACATATGACTAATCACAACACAATGGATGTGTTCACAAAATGTACGTATCATCGTGTTATCATCAATACATAAAGTCATAAGATAGTGTACATAAACTATCCTATCAAAATAATAACGTCACCCAAATCCCGAGTGTTACTACTATCAGAGCAGAGCGACTCAAAATAAAGAGACTCGAGCTAATCCTCCTCATCCTCGCGGATCACCTGCACGTTACCAATATAAAGGCAACGATGAAACAAGTAAAGGGTGAGATACTCCAAAACATATAATTAAAGGCATGATAAAAGATATAAATAATTTTGGAATCATAAATGATATAGGTTAATAAAATATGTCAACAAATATCAAATCTCACATGCTTTAAATCATCATTTAGTGTATAAAATCAACACTTTAATTTCGTCACGTAATTATCACAATCATACCAAAACAAGACATAAACTTCATCACCATAAACTGATATCTTCGCTTTACCATCATGTTATATTCATCGCTTACTCATCATGAAATTATCGCATCATGTTCACTTTATGCTCAACACAAAAATCATCACAAAACAAAGTATCATATAACGTCGCAATTCATTATAAGCCATCAAATAAAACTCAACGCCAAAAGACTCAAAAATAAACATAACCGACTCCATGAGACACAACTATGTTATGGATGTAGTACCCGTCGCTTTGTCCATAATTAGGGACATTTGGCGTAAAAGCCCATCGTCGCTTTGGCATAAAACCCCCGTCGCTTGGCATAAAAGCCCTCGTCGCCAATGCAATGTATGTGACTCGACAACACGACATCACAAACACGACACAACAAAACATCATCACCGCACATCAAAATTGGTATAAAACCCATGTCGCCATATTCATCCACATCAAGATAAACATATCATCGCATCGCATATCATCAAGTATTCATTATAAATAAACCGTCGCAAACATTATTTAATCACACCACATCATTATCAAATAATTCACTAAATTTCAAACACGGAAAAATAGTCAAACATCAATAATCGTCACGAAAGTCATTCATAATAATCGGCATCAATTATAATCGTTAATGTCGTAATCGGATTGTCCATACGTGACTTAAACCGACTAAAACGCAACTCGGTTCAACTTAACCGTAAATTGACTTGTTTCGGGTTGCTCCCTTAAAAACTCGTAATCTCGAAAAACTAACCTCACCATGATTTTCTACACATCAAAATTAGCTAGCACATCAATTTTCGTTAAATTCGGAGCAACTTGCTCCATCGCCGAAATTACCGAAATCGGGAAATCGGAACATAATCGGATTCCAAATTAAATCGGCTAACTTATGTCATATTTATATTTAATTAATATAAATATTTAATATATTAAATTAAGAAAATAAAAACAAAACATAAATTAAATGATTTTTCTAAACTTAAGTTTAACTTACATTTTACAATGCATATTACGTCTTTGTTTTTTTTTTTCTTCAAAACTACACTGCTATGCTTAGAAAAAGAGACATACTGCTAGCTTAGAAAAAGAGATATACTGCTAGCTTAGAAAAAGAGATATACTGCTAACTTATCTTCCAATAATATACTTACTGCATAATTTTGTTTTTAGTTTTCAAAACTTAATTTAATTAATATAATCTCTATTTTATTTTTAATTCCAATTTAACTAACCTAATAATAATTCAACAACAACACCTAATTAACTCTTCTAATTTCTATCACAAATCCTCAACAAAACTCAAAAACCCTAACATCAATTTTATCCCAAATCAAAATATACCAAATCAAACCCTAACTATATGCATTGGAAATTCAAACCCCTTACCTTAAATGTTTGAATTGATTCTTGATGTTCCAACCCTAGCTTTGGCTTTGTTCTTGCTCTTCTCTTATCCAAGAGTCTCTTCTCTCAAACTCTCTCTATGTGTTTTTGTATTATGACAAAACAAGGAGTGTTTGGTGTGGTTTAGTAGCAAGACACTAGCAAACAAAAATAATAAAAAGCCCTTGGTCTTACTACTAGTTATAACACTAATAATACTAAATAATATTATTAACCCAAATAATTAAAATAACTCCAAATAATTAAATATCGGTCCGAATAATATTTTACCGAACCGAACGGAATAAAAACCGGACCAAACAAAATTATTACCGGTCCTTCAAAACAAATACCGGACCGAATAAAATAATTACCGGTCCCTCAAAATAAATACCGGACCGAATAAAATAATTACCGGTCTGAATAAAACGTCGCCGAATATATTAACAGATATATCGGTTAATTTAAATATTCTCGTCACATAAATAAACGTCAAACGGTAATTCGAAAATATCAGTATAATATAATATTAAATAAAACGGGGCGTTACAAGTGCTCTCGCTGTTTCAATTAGAGTTTAAAAATAGTTTTTGGAAACAAACAAAACCTAATCAACTTAAAAGCACTCTCGTTGTATTTTAAGTTGATGCACAATTACCACTGTCCAGTTATTATCTCAAACTCTTGTTTCATTGATCCTAACTTCTATCTGTATTTTACTCTCGTAACAAAACAGTTAATATTTAGAACTAGTAATTGAAACCAGAAAATTATTCTTTTTTTAAAACGAACTAATCAATTGGGGTTGCTAAACCCCATTGACTATATGACCTTACATACCGGTAAATAAATTTAGCCTAGCATATTAAACAATTCAATAACAGCGCAACATGAATAATTACCATCTAACAATTTAAATAAACTAAACATTTCAGACAATCCTGGCATAAATAAATAAATGTACTTAAATTAAACCTGAAAATACTGTGGCAAAATATTTGGCTGATCTCAGATGTCTCCCACAGATCGATGAAGAAAATAATGCGGAAAGAAATAATGCAGAAAATATTCGGCAAAGTAACAATAAAAATAGAGAAAAGAAAACATGTTTAAAAATAGGAATTTGAGGTCCTATTTATAGGCTTAGAGATGCGCAGGGAGTTGAGATATTTTCTCCTCCGGATTTGCCTCCGTAGCATCCGCTACATATTGAAACACTCAGTGTAACGGTCGTTACACTCCTTCTTTTGAGGAGGGACTATGCTGCAAAGTGTAACGGTCGTTACACCCTCTACTTTTAAGGAGAGGCTGGCTTGGCAAGGTGTAACGGTCATTACACTAGGGTTAGGTGACGTGTAACGGTCGTTACACCCCTTGGGCCTTGGGGGGATTGGGCCCAACGTGTATTTCTTCTTTTGGTCTTCTAAGGCTTTTTACTTGTAATGCACCCAATTCTGCCACACACCCCTCAATTGCATAATTTCTCTTTCTTTATGCAGATTTTAAATACGATTAGCTCGACTTTTCTTGACTTTATTCGCACATGCCTTGCAAACATCAAATTCCTGAAAACATAGAAAATACCAACATAATGCGAATAAAGAGTAATTTAATTAATTAAAATGCAGATAAAATTCATGTAAATTGATTCAAATATTTGATAGATTTTCGATTTATCAAACTCCTCTACACTTGAACCTTTGCTTGTCCTCAAGAAAATAATAGAGCAAAAGAAACGTTTAACGCACGGTTTCCAACACACTCGCATGATACAACTCGAATCGTACGTGGTTGAGGGGCGTTACATTAGAAAGATGGAACTAGGTTCCGACACTAATGATACAGTAATGACACAAAACCATAGGACATGGTCAAAATCCTCTATCCTATGCAAACTAGTCCGAATTATGCTATCATAGCTCAACCTAATTCTTTTTGTTCGAAATCAATCGCTTTCATTCTAGCGCAATCACATTAAGCCCTTTATCTTTCGCACGCACATAATAGAGTAGCCGATTAGCGATTTTGGTCTCTTTTTCACGGGTTTCTGGTACACAAGTTGGTAACCCTTTTTCTTTCCCAGATTATAAGTCTCAGGGGATCGAACCATAGTCCGCCCTACCAAGTGCAGCACCAGATACCACTGATTAGGCTTAGAACTGGTCGTTACATCAGTTTTTGTAGGTAACACAACTGTTGGATTAAATGACCTGGTGAGGTTCATCTAACTTAATTAGCGTGTTCCCTATTATATCTTGATGCTTATCATTTTTTTCTTTTTTCTGATTAGGACCAGTCACTTATATTCATCGGCTCCCTACGTAGTTTGTGGATAATACGGTGCTGACTGCTAGTATAAACTACTCGGGGTTGATACAAAACTAAAATTTGAGGCTTCGGTATCATAACCACTCAAACTGATTTGCATAATCTGGAAGATTTAGGTGTCAAGGCAGTATTATTTTTGTCGACTCTTTTTAAAAAAATCTAACGCAGCCTAATTGTGAACAACCTATATACTTTTCAAATGTACTGAGCTAATGCGTCGAGTAAAAAAACTTTTTATGGTTCAAGAAAAGTGTTGAAGTACGAATAACTTACGGAAATGGTTTTTTTATTGAATGGAAAGCGAAATAACAGAAATTTAAATAACTTACTATAAAAATGGAAAACATAACATAGGTAACATATATTTCCTCCCCTACACGTGAACTGAGCATTATCCTCAATACGACAAATAAAGTGAGAAAAGAAAATGAATAGGAAACTTAAGAAATAATAATAAAAATGCAAGGAATGGAGAAAACATAAATCACTCCTCATTGTCGTCTGTGACGTTTCTGCTGCTGGATGCTTCACCTTGTGCTCTTCCTCCTCGTGTCCTTACTCCACCTCTTATGGGTCTAGGAGGTTCCTCTCCAGTGTTGTAAACATAAGCATTCATGCCTTCAACACGGAATGACAAGTGCCGCATTTCATCAGTCAGGTTAGAAATGTCGCGATGGTTTCAGTAAGCGTTATCGCGCTACAGCTCTCGCATCATATGCATCAGTTCTTGTTGACGCTGATCTTGTAGTAAAAGAGATGCATAGATAGCTTCGATGGTGGCTGGATAAGGATCATTTCTTGCTTGTTCTTGTTGTGGCCCTTGTTGATTCACTTCTGGTACTGCATTTTGTACACCCGCTTGATTATCCTGCACGTGTGCTCCGGGGGCAGGTGCCTGCAAATCATAAATCCAATTTGCGGTGATGTCGATTCTTGTTACATCCGGATTCGGAAAAATAATACATGGGACGACCTTGTACTGCACCCAGGTTGTACCTTCCATCCCTTCTTGCTTTGATAAGATGACCAAACCGGCAATATTCAATATCAAGAAACTCAGCTTGCCAAAAAGGTAGTTGAACCAACCTGTTTTGCAAATTCAGATAGTTGGCAATAGAGGTGACTAAACCTCCTATACAGAAAGGTGATATGCTTGCGCTCCTTGATAACTGAGACTGGATGTGGTTGAGAAGGAATGGAGCAACATTTATTCTAAGATCAGGATCAAGGGTGCAGTGCAGAAAATACATTTCCCTAGCGTTCACTTTATTGTTGTTCGCTCGCCCAAACACTGTATTGGCTAGAAAACGGTGGAAATAACGGATGCATGAGTTGTGTATGTGAGTGGATAAAAGTTCAGCCCAATTGTTGACTTGAGTATTAGTTAAGCGTTCCTAAATTTCAAACGATCTTGCCTTCCAATATTCTTTCGACGAAATTTTATATTCCACACCTTCACCATGGTTGTAATGGAGTATCTGACTCAGAGTCTCTTGATTCATGGTGTACTCCATGTTGAATAATCTGAAACTTGCTGCAACGATTAGATACTGACCAACTTCTGGAGTGGATGGTGTTTGGTAGGTAAAAGAGCTCAAGAATTCCAACGTGAGGGATTCATAAGTTGGAAGATTCATGGCGGCAATGTAGTGTAGACTAGATTCAGGGAGCATAAATTGCACACTTCCAAGAAATCCCAAGTTACGTAAGAAATCTTCATCGATATACCTTGTTGGATGTATACCTCTCTGATGAAACCTTCGGTAAAGTTGCTCTTGTCGATGTCCATCGGCTCCATTTCTGAATATCATATCAGTGAGGTCTGGCTCCTCTCTTTCTTCTTGAGCTCTTCTGGCCATTTGGGAAAGGTGTTGGAAATGATAAAGTTTATAAGGTAGAAGAGATGTTGAAGAAAGTTGGTGTGATAGTAAAGTTCTCTTCAAGAGTTTATATAGAAGCAGAGTTTTAATGGTGAAGAGAAAATTAGTGGGGGGTATTGAATGGTATTTAGAGGGTGTTTATTCGTGTGGAATAGAAATGGAACGAATATGAAGTTTGAGAAAAAGTTTGAATTAAAAATCAAATGAAGATGCAACGGCTGGCAGAGTTTTAAAAGTGGGAGGATATGAGGGTGTAACGGTCATTACACCTGGCTTAAAGTTACAAGGCACTCTTGTAACGGTTGTTACAAGGGCTTGATTTCCAAGAGAATCACGTGCCTGCAATAAATTTATAATGCTAGGAGACAATGAAGTTACAATTAAGTGTGATGTATAATTTAATTATATTATTTGGTCTACTAGATCAACATGCATTCTATTTTGGGAGAACACAATAACATAATAGCATCATAATATATAATAGCACAATGAGGAGTAAATATTGAAAATACTGAAATAAATAAATAAATGAATAATTCTGAAATATAAATAAATAAAAATAAATAAATAAATCAAAATAAGTAAATCCAACTAGAAAATAAAAATAATGATGCTACTGAAAAACTAAAGACTGAATAAACACTCATCCCCTACACTTAGAGAAAATAGTGCCCTCAATGTTCTAAAGACATAAATTAGCCACCTCTAGAATGAAACAGGTGATCTATATTTGCTGGAGCAAGATCCATAAAACCATAAAAATCTCTACCGAGGGCAGTAATATCGGAATGAAGATCAACAAGCTCCGTCGTGATAGCGTCCATAGCAGCAACAATATCATTCTGAGGAATATGGACAGCGGCGGCAGCATGAGCTGATGGTGGGTCCCAAGCTGGATGGCGGTCAAGTGTAGGAGGTGTCACAAGATAAATCTCTGCCATTTCAGGATCAAACTCACCCAATCCTACTCGAGGGTCATAATAATGGGGCGGTGTCAAAGGATCAGACTCTTCTTTTTCCATGTCATTCTCAACTATACCCTCCAGGTCATAAATCTAGTTCTTCCTGTCATGCACATTGGACCGTGCAATGTCAGGAAGTGTGAAGTGGTATACCAGCTTATGATGTATCAGCAACTGAAACGGATTCGGCTCTAAACATCTGATCATCCTAACATTAAAACAAAGAGTAAGGTCTAGCATGGTATAGTTGCCAGCAGGGGTTAGACGAGACAATGGCTCTCTCAAAAATAGGGCTTTAGCGATCATAGTCACTAAACCACCAACACAAATCGGGCCATGAGGAGCCTGGGATATACTCAGGAGACGAGCAATCATAAAAATGCACCAACTAATGGTCTGGACTGAAACATATAGAGCATGATAAACAACTCTTCCTTAAAAACTAAGGTATCATTCTGAGGTTTTCCAAATAGGGTAAATGCCAAAATCATGTGGAAATACCTAATAGCAGGGTTATGAATCTCTGAAGAGTGTCTAGGAATAGAGCTCTCCTGTCTCAGATCAGATATCTCTCCCCAAAAGTGGTCAAGCTGGTTGTCCATATACTTGTCATCTAGAATCTCAATGACAACATCAGTGCTAACCGGGAAATCCAATAAAGCATCAAATTCACGGACGCTGAACCTGTGGGTAAAACCAAACAATCTGAAAGAAACCAATCCTCTGGCCAACCCTAAACCAATATCAGGGTTGTGTTGTAACGAACTGAGGAACTCTAATGTCAGGTTGCGGTAGGTAGGCTGCTGATGATGAATAAAATAATCCCAACCAATCTGGTTAAAAATGAAGCAAACACTCTCCCTAATGCCCAATGCGGACAATGTGGGGTCGTGCACAAAGATGGTGGGATACATCTCTCTCGGAGCAAGCATATCATAACGCTTCTGCTGAGCATCACCCATGAAGGTGACAAGCATAGTGTCATAAAAGTCCATAGCGAAAATCAGTGAAGAAAAATAAATGTGAATCCAGTTGGTTAATCTGAAAATAGTTTTAAATCAACATCGACATAATGCCTAAAAATAGAAAAGAAGGAAAGAATAGAAAAAGTTTGTAAATTTTTTAAGAGAAACATAAATAAAAACTTTTAGTAAATAAAATTTTAATAAAAATGGTGGGTTGCCTCCGATAAGGTTCTTTGTTTAACGTCGGAAGCTAGACCTATATTGAAAATCGAAAATCTGTTTTGGTGACTCAGTTGACAACTATATAAATCTCAAACTGGTTGAGTAGTCCCTATTCTCGGTGCAGTGGTAGTGCTTCAAACACTTCCCGTTTACAATAAACGGATCGCTGGTTTTTCCCTTGATTTCTATAGCACCACTTGGGAGTATTTTAATAACTTCAAAACGTCCTGACCATCTAGGGCAAAGTTTCCCTGGAAATTGTTTTAGTCTGGAGTTAAACAGGAGTACTACATCACCCTCATTGAATTTTTTCCTAGAGACGTGTTTGTCGTTCCATTTCTTAGTTCGCTCCTTGTATATTTTGGCATTCTCGTATGCATCTAGCCTAAGCTCTTCCAATTCATGGATGTCTAGAATTATCTTTTCTCCAGCGGCTTTGTAACTTAGATTCAGGGTTTAAATGGCCCAATAGGATTTATGTTCTAGTTCTACAGGTAGATGGCATGATTTACCATAGACCAGTTTGAAAGGCGTGGTTCCAATGGATGTCTTGTACGCTGTTCTATATGCCCACAATGCTTCATGTAGTTTAGGAGACCAATCTTTCCTAGATGTGACAACAATTTTCTCAAGTATTTTCTTATTATCCCTATTAGAGATTTCCACTTGCCCGCTTGTTTGTGGGTGGTAAGGTGTTGCTACACGGTGTCGGACTCCATACTTTGCTAAGAGTTTATTGAAAATTTTGGAAATGAAATGAGAGCTACCATCACTGATGACTAATCTCAGAACACCGAATCTTGGAAAAATTATGTTTTTGAATAAGCTAATCACTACTTGTGCATCATTGGTTGGAGAGGCTACAACCTCTACCCATTTGGATAAGTAATCTACTGCCACTAATATGTAATTGTTTCCATAAAACGATGGGAAAGGTCCCATAAAGTTAATTCCCCATATGTCAAATATCTCTACTTCTAGGATACCCATTTGAGGCATCTCATCGCGCTTAGATATGTTACCAATGCATTGACACCGGCCGCGTTTTGTAATTGCAGCATGGACATCTTTCCATAGACTGGGCCAATAAAGGCCAACTTGTTGGATTTTTGCGCAAGTCTTTGAGGTGCTAACGTGTCCACCATAAGGGGCTTCATGACAATGAGATATTATGCTCTCTATTTCACTCTCAAGAACGCATCGATGGAAAATACCATCGAGGCCTCGCTTGAATAGTAAAGGCTCGTCCCAGTAATAGTGTTTGAGATCATGAAAGAATTTGTTCTTCTGCTGATAAGTTAATTCAGGTGGAAGGACTTTTGCTGCTAAGTAGTTGACATAGTCAGCATACCAGGGCAGTGAAATTTGAGTAGATACTGCTTCCAATACTTCAGTTGTCTCGTCATTGTTGCAAAATTCAGGGCATTCTTCAGCCGAGTTTTCAGACCTCATCTGGGCTACCAGGTGTTCATATGGAAAATCGTTATTGATATGCATCTCTTCAGGTTTAAAATTTTCCATCCTAGATAGGTGGTCGGCAACAAGATTTTCAGATCCTGTTTTATCTTTGATTTCCAAATCAAACTCTTGTAAGAGTAAGATCCACCTTAATAATCTTGGCTTGGCATCCTGTTTAGCTAATAGGTATCTAATAGCTCCGTGATCAGTGTAGATAATAATCTTTGCACCTACTAGATAGGAATAAAATTTATCTAATGCAAAAACGACTGCCAAGAGTTCCTTTTATATAGTGGTGTAGTTTATCTGTGCAAAATCCAAAGTCCTACTTGCATAGTATATTGCATGGAATTTTTTCTCTCTTTTTTGTCCTAGGACTGCACCTACTGCATAATCACTTGCGTCGCACATTATCTCGAATGGTAGACTCCAATCAGGTGGTTGTATGATAGGTGCGAATATGAGAGCTTCTTTTAATTGTTCAAACACCTTCAGGCAGTCATCATCGAAGATGAACTCAACTTCTTTCATTAAGAGGTTAGTCAGAGGTTTAGAAATTTTTGAGAAATCTTTTATGAAGCGTCGGTAGAAACCGGCATGGCCTAAGAAACTTCGTATTTCTCTTACGGCTTTTGGGGGTTGGAGGCTTTCTATTACTTAAATCTTACCTTTGTCTACTTCGATCCCCTTTTCAGAAACTATGTGTCCAAGTATAATTCCTTGTCTTACCATAAAATTGAATTTCTCGCAGTTCAACACTAGGTTTACCTGCACACATCTTTCCAGTACCCTTTCCAGGTTTGACAGGCATCCTTCAAAACTTTGCCTGCATATAGAGAAGTCATCCATGAACACTTCCATGATATCATCTATAAAATCGGCAAAGATGGACATTATACATCTTTGGAATGTTGCAGGCGCATTACATAGTCCGAATAGTATTCGCTGATAAGCAAACGTACCATAAGGACAGATGAACATTGTCTTTTCTTGGTCATCAGGGTGGATAGGAATTTGAAAGAATCCTGCATAACCGTCTAAATAGCAGTAGTAAGAATTCTTATCCAATCGCTCAAGCATTTGTTCAATAAAAGGTAGAGGGAAATGGTCTTTTCGAGTTGCTTTATTTAGTTTTCTGTAGTCAATACATATTCTAGCTCCACTCATGACTCTTTCTGCTATTTGTTCTCCTGCTTTGTTTGTCGTGACTGTGATTCCTCCTTTCTTGGGTACACAATGGACTGGACTAATCCATTGGCTATCTGAGATTGGATAAATGATACCTGCATTTAGAAGTTTAGTTACTTCATCCTTGACTATAGTGCTCAAGATCAGGTTAATTCTTCTCTGATGTTCTCTACAAGATTTACAGTCTTCGTCCAGCATAATGCGATGCATGCAAATGGAAGGACTTATTCCTTTAAGGTCAGCAATGTTATATCCTAAAGCAGAGGGATATTTTCTTAAGACATGCAATAGTTTTTCCGTCTCAGTTTGTCCTAAGTCTGTGTTGACTATCACGGGTCTTTTAAGTTCAGAATCTAGGAATTCGTATCTGAAGATTTTGGGTCAAACTTTAAGTTCCAAGTTGGGTTTCTTCAGACAAGGCATATGATCTGGTGTCAGTGCTAGGCATTCTCTTAAATCGTCATCTCGATATTTGGGAACCAATAATCATCTTCAAAAATTAGGGGCATCAGAATCTTCATAGTTTCAGAATGAGTTTCTTCTTTTGACTCCATCTCTTTGACACATTTGTCTATTACATCTAACAGATGGCATGTATCATCTATAGTCGGGGCCTGTAGGAACTATGTCAGGATCAACTCAACTTTCTCTTCTTCAACTTCAAAAGTTAGCTTTCCTCTTTTAACATCTATAATAGCTCCAGCAGTGGCTAAAAATGATCTTCCCAATATTATAGGGGTTACAATGTCTTCTTTAATGTCCATAATGATGAAATCTGTAGGGATGTAGAATTGACCTATGCGTACCAGAATGTTTTCTAGAATTCCCACGGGGTATTTGACAGAGCGATCCGCTAGTTGTACTGACATCTTGGTTAGTCTTAATTCTCCCATGTCAAGCTTTTTGGATATGGACAAGGGAATAACGCTGATACTAGCGCCTAAGTCGCATAAAGCCTTGTCTATGACATACTTTCCTATTTTACAGGGTATAGAGAAACTTCTGGGATCCTTCAGCTTCTGAGGCATTTTGTTCAGAATGATTATGCTACACTCAACAGTGAGTTTAATTCTCTCGCTATCCTCTATCCTTTTCTTGTTTGACAAGATTTCTTTGAGAAACTTAGCGCATGAGGGAATTTGAGTGATAGCGTCTGTGAATGGTATCATGATGTTTAATTGTTTCAGAAGTTCAACAAATTTCTTAAATTTCCCCTCACTTCTAGATTGAGCAAGTCTTCGAGGATACGAGATTGGTGGTTTGTAAGGCGGCAGTGGCATATAATGTTTTTCCTTTTCTTTAGTCCCTCCATCACCTACCTTCTCCTTCTCTTTTGGTTTGCTTTCCTCCTCAGTTGTTTTTCTAGAACTTTGGGACATGGCTGGGTTTTCAGCTCTAGGATCAATTGGTCCATCGTATTCAGTTCCACTTTGCAATATAATAGCATAAGCATGTCCTTTTGGATTCGGTTGAGGTTGACCTGGAAATGTACCAGCAGGTGCAGCAGTAGGTTCTTATTGTTGGGACACTTGCGAAATCTGGGTTTCAATCATTTTGTTCTGGGTGGCTAAAGCATCTACTTTGTTCACTAACTGTTTGATTTGCTCACTAGTGTGAATATTTTGGTTTAGAAATTCCTTGTTAGTTTGAGCTTGGGTAGCTATAAAATTTTCCATTAGAATTTCGAAGTTAGACTTCCTAGGCATGTTAGGAGCAACTGCAGGTGCTTTTTGAGATCCTAGTGGTACAGCAGGTGCTTGGCCAGGCGCATACAACACATTGGTGTTCTTATATGATAAATTTGGATGATTTTTTCATCCAGGGTTGTAAGTGTTTGAGTAAGGGTTTCCTTGAGTATAATGTACTTGTTCGGGGGGGGGGGGGGGGTTCCTGCTAAGATTTTACATTCATCAGCAGCATGTCCAGGTACTCCGCATATCTCGTAATTTGGAGTTATAGCAGCCACAGTGGCTCGAGGTACTGCGGTTAAGCTATCTATCTTCTGGACGAGAGCGTCTACCTTAGCATGGACGCTATCAAGATTGATGATCCCGTACATACCACCTTTTGTCGGTTCTTTCACTACAGGAACTTTGTCTGCTTGACCTCTTTCACTCCCCCCACTGATAGTGGTTTTGAGTCATACTTTCTATGAGAGCATAAGCAGTAGCGTAGGATTTATCCATGAGTGTGCCACTTGCGGCGGCGTCTATCGTTAATCTTGTATTATAAAGGAGACCGTTGTATAAGGTATGTATGATTAACCATTCTTCTAGGCCATGATGTGGATAGAGCCTCAGCATGTCTTTGTATCTTTCCCAAGCGTAAAAAAGAGACTAGTTGTCCTTTTGTCAAAAATATCTTATTTGGGATCTTAGCATAGTTGTCTTACTTGGTGGGAAATATCTTGCAAGAAATACTTTCTTCAACTCATCCCAAGAGGTAATCGAGTTAGCTGGTAGAGACTGGAGCCAGGCTTGGGCTCTGTCTCTTAGGGAAAAAGGGAAAAGACGAACCTTTATCACCACTTGAATGACTTCATTTTTCTTAATTGTATCTGCGTATTACAGAAACATCGATAAAAGTAGATTAGGGTCATCCATTGACCCTCCAGAAAACTAGTTTTGTTGTACAACAGACAATAAGGAAGGTTTGAGTTCGAAGTTATTAGCTTCAATCGGAGGAGCATCAATTCTGTTATGTGGTTCTTCCTGCGAAGGAATAGCATAAGATTTGAGCGGACGTGGTTGATCACCCATTCTGGTTCTTCAACTAGTTCGGCATGGATAAAAGATTGAGAGAGGGATTATTTGTACGAGATACTCGTACTCGGCGTCTTCTAGTAATAGAGCGCTAAGTTTTGGAAATTAGTAGCACTAAGCCTTCACCTTTAGAGCGAGTGTTTGGCATACAATTGGGAATGGTGCCTTAGTCTCTACAACGTAACTAAAAGAGTTACAGTATCGACTTGTTAGTCCCCAGCTACGGTGCCAAAAACATGATCGTGACTTTGTGAGTCTTAAAGAATCTAGACCGCAAGTATACATTCCTATCGCGTGTAGCTTTAAAGATTATTGAATCCCAAGGGACTAAATGTTGAATTACCGTTATCTTAGGTTACTATGTAAATCTAAGGCTAATAATGTAATTAATAGGGGGTTTAGGGAACATAACTGATTATAATCTAGTTTAGATTCAAGGGAGAATATCGGTATGTAATGGTCGGACTTCTGGGATTTAGCAACTCATTGACCTAACTCGGATTAGCAAAACACTTTTCAATAGGAAGTATTTGTTTGAAAACCCTCTTCTCACACTCTCGTGTTTATTGATTCAGATCCTACGATCAAACCTAAGTGAGTGCTCTCGTTGTTTCAATTAGAGTTTAAAAATAGTTTTTGGAAACAAACAAAACCTAATCAACTTAAAAGCGCTCTCGCTGTATTTTAAGTTGATGCACAATTACCACTGTCCAGTTATTATCTCAAACTCTCATTTTATTGATCCTAACTTCTATCTGTATTTTACTCTCGTAACAAAACAATTAATATTTAGAACTAGTAATTGAAACCAGAAAATTATTTTTTTTTAAAAAGGAACTAATCAATTGGCGTTGCTAAACCCCGTTGGCTATATGACCTTACATACCGATAAATAAATTTAGCCTAGCATATTAAACAATTCAATAACAGCGCAACAAAAATAATTACCATCTAACAATTTAAATAAACTAAACATTTCAGAAAATCCTGGCATAAATAAATAAAGTACTTAAATTAAACCTGAAAATATTATGGCAGAATATTTGGTTGATCTCAGATGTCTCCCATAGATCGGTAAAGAAAATAATACATAAAGAAATAATGCAGAAAGAAATAATATAGAAAATATTCGGCAGAGTAACAGTAAAAATAGAGAAAAGAAAATGTGTTTAAAAAATGGGAATTTGAGGTCCTATTTATAGGCTTGGAGACGCATAGGGAGTTGAGATATTTTCTCCTCCGGATTTGCCTTCGTAGCAACCGTAACGGATTGAAACACTCAGTGTAACGATCATTACACTCCTTCTTTTAAGGAGGGACTAGGCTGCAAAGTGTAACGGTCGTTACACCACCTACTTTTGAGGAGAGGCTGGCTTGGTAAGGTGTAATGGTCGTTACACTAGGGTTAGGTGACGTATAACAGTTGTTAGACCCCTTGGGCCTTGGGTGGATTAGGCCCAACGTGTATTTCTTCTTTTGGTCTTCCAAGGCTTTTTATTTGTAATGCACCCAATTCTGTCACACACCCTTCAATTGCATAATTTCTCTTTCTTTGTGCGGATTTTAAATACGATTAGCTCGAGTTTTCTTGACTTTCTTCACACATGCCTTGCAAACATCAAATTCCTGAAAACAAAGAAAATACCAGCATAATACGAATAAAGAGTAATTTAATTAATTAAAATGGGGATAAAATTCATGTAAATTGATCCAAATATTCGATACATTTCCGGTTTATCAACCAGTGGCATCAGAATTAGTGTTTCTTATAGATATTGCTTTATTGTTTCAAAGGTTGTCCGACAGTCTTCATTCCACTCCATTTACTGACCCTTTATGAGTAATTTGAATATATGTTCGCAAGTGCTAGTTAGGTGCGATATGAACCATGGGATGTAGTTCAAACGTCTTAAGAAACCACGAACCTGTTTTTCTGTTCTTGGAGCTGGCATTTCTTGTGTGGCCCTTACTTTGTCGGGATCCACCTCAATACCATGTTGACTTACAATGAAACCCAATAGTTTGCCCTACCTAACACCAAATGTACACTTGTTCAGATTCAACCCCAATCTGAACTTTCTTAGATGTTCGAATATTTTCTGTAATTGAGTGATGTGCTCCTCTTTTTTTTTAAAGATTTAGCAATCATATAGTCCATATAAACCTTGACTTCTTTGTGCATCATGTCTTGGAATAGTGTGACCATTTCTCATTGATAGGTTGCCCATGCGTTCTTTAGACTGAGGGGCATTACTTTGTAGTAGAAGGTGCCCCAAGGAGTCATGAAAGTAGACTTCTCCATATCCTCGGGAGCCATCTTGATTTGATTATATCCTGAGAAACCATATATGAAAGAAAATACTAAAGCTTGAGCTGTGTTGTCCACCAAAACATCTATGTGAGGTAGCGAGAAATTGTCTTTGGGACTTACTTTATTTAGATCTTGATATTCTACAGACATGCGTACTTTACCGTCCTTCTTGGGTACCGACACAATGTTAGCAATCCAAAGTGGATACTCTACCACGCCCAAGAAACATGTGTCGAATTGCTTGAGGACTTCTTCCCGAATTTCACTAGCCTTGTCTGGACGAGTACTTCTGAGATTTTGCCTAACTAGAGAACAACCCTCCTTGAATGGTAGTTTATGTGCGACAATATCTGTATCCAAATCCGACATATCTCAGTAATACCAAGCAAATATATCTACGTACTTGTGCAGGAGCTTGATCAACCTTTCTTTCACGCTTTCTTCCAAGGTTGAACCTAACTTGATTTATTTCTTATCTTTCCCTATCCCAAGACTGGTGATCTTTATAGGTTCCTTGTATGGTTGTATGTCCTCTGATATCTTCTATAATAACCTTGCTAACTATTCAGAGAGTTCATGATCTTCCTCATCTTCCTCTTCATCTTGGTTAATTGGTGCCTCAAAATCATATAAGATCGTGGCAGTATCGTTATCAGTGAGTTTAGGTGCGGATTTGCATATTTGATCATGTTTTGTTTATTTTTAGCATGCTAAATTGGAAAGTGTGAATGGAGAAAAAGTATTTCCATTTTGAAAAAGGTAGTAAATAAAAGAGAAAGACATGAATCTCAATTGAATGCAAAATAACACTTTTACTAGTTGAAAATACAGTTTGGAAATAAGCGGGGGCCTTACAAGCTACCCATATGCCTCGGGCGGGACATAGGTTCTTTTAAGAATAGAAAATTGCTTTGGAAAGATAAGATCTCTGAAATCTCCATTGTCGCCCAATTCTTGAGCTCTTCGCCTGAAGCACATTCATAGATAAAGTTGGATGCTCCTTTGTTGTTGCTTTTATTGGATATCATTGACACTTGTCCACCGTGTTCTACTCCTTTGTTGATAAAGGTCTTCTGGATGGGAAGAAATTGCCCTTTATCTTTCTTAGTAGCCTTTGACGGTTGATAGCCCAAACCAAAGCGATCTTTCTTCTCAGGTATCTCCACGAGCCTACCTCAACCTTTAGATGTCCGATCTTCCATAATCGTTGGCAAGTCTCGCCATGATGTCATGGTAGTTCCTGGTTTCTTGACTTTCTCTACCGTGAGGGTAACCACAATAGCTACCTATAAGACTTGGAATGGTGTCTCTACACAATATTCTTCCACACTAATGTATCTATAGGACTCCAAATGACTTACACATATATCTTCTTCTCCATCAATTATCACCTGTTTTCCTTCGACAAGGAACTTCAATTTTTTATGGAAGGTTGAGGTGACAGCCCCTGCAGTGTGAATCCAAGGTCGCCCGAACAGGCAAGTATATGCTGGTTCTATATCCATTACCTGGAAGGTAATTTAGAAAATATGCGGGCCAATCTTTATTGTGTCATACCCTAAATTTGCCCGCCCTCAGTGCTACCATCAAGTTTATTTTCAAACTTTGATTTTTATAAAATTCTTTTGATTTACATTAATATTTTGGGGTTTATAAAATATTCATTTGCTAGTTAATTTAAAAATATAATAATTTATTTCAAATTATTTATATTTTTAAATAGAAAATAATTGATCGTCTTCAGATGTTTTCAATTGACTTTTTATTCCAAAAGAATAACGTAGCATAGTTGGTAAGAGAGTAAGGCTTACAAGTAGAAAGTCCTGAGTTCAAGTCCCGTTACACTACTTTTTGGTATTTATATTCTTTTGTGTGTTTTTTTAATAAAAAGGATAAAAAAGTTATTTTTCAATTATTTTATTATTATTTTTGTTTTCTATTTTAAGGGTATTTTAAAATTGTTTTTTATTTTTTTAAATCTTTTATTTTATACACTTAATAGTCAAGATGTTAAAAATAATTGAAATCTTTCAAAACCAATTTTTATTAATCACAAAATCAATCACAATATTGAGAAAATTACAAAAGTGTCTAGGTTCATAATCTTGTCCTCCAAATTTCAATCAAGTCTCAATTTGTGTAAATCTTTCCAAAAATATCATAAAAAAGGTGTTTTATTTATTTATTTAAATAATATTTTCGTTTTCCTATATTTTATATATTTTAAAATATTTTTTTTATTAAAATCATTATTTTATGCAAAAAATAGCCAAAAAGTCTAGTTATAAATAAAATCTTATTTAGTTTGAATATTTTTTAAATCTATCTTGTAACTGGTCACAAATAAGATCAAGTTCTTAGACTTGTTGACCAAGATAGAAGTATAAACTTTTGGGCTTTTTTTGGTGTGGACTATTTCCTTTTTGGGGTGTCTTTAACTTAATTTCAAATCTATAAATAAACTACTCTTTCACACTATTTTTCATCCATAATTTCATAATCATCCACAATTCACTAGAGTTCTCCTAATGTTATTGATCTTCACATCGAAGAACAACAACAAAGAAACCTTGAAGTCTCCATTAACAGTCACTTATTTTAGGATTTTGAATAGAACACCTAAAAATTTTCTATCAACAATTTTTTAAAACCTTATTGTTGTCTCCAACATCTAGCTAAGGAGGATCTCGCCTCAAAGGAAAAAAGAGGAGAACGACGAAGGAAAGAAAAAATTTCTATCATTTGCTCACCGGGGGAATCCTCGCTCCCGTAGGTTGGTCTCTCTTAAGAATCTCCATCGTAAAATTTCTTAAATTGTTTATATTTTATTTCTATTGAGTGTTTTATTGTTGGGATTCATTGCTTGTGTAAAATTTCCATGTTTGCTGTCTTGATGTTTATTCTTTTTCAATTTAATTAATAAAATAAAAATTTCAATATCTATTATTCAGGCCCTTGTTGTTAGCACCTCCTATTTTACCACCTCAACCTAATTAACACCCCCTTTGGGTTTTATTTTCTTTTTCTTTTTCTTTTATAATTTTTATATTATATATTTCCTATTTTTATAATTTTAGTATTATATTAATTATTACTATTAATTATTATCGAATCAAATATCATTTTTTTAATTCATTCAAATATATTTTGCCTATGGCATTAAAATATCTTTTACCATGCATTTAAATAAGAATATTTATAATTAGTATATAAAAAACATTTAACCAATGCAAAATTATTTTTCATAAATAAATTAATTTAACAATTAATTTTCAAAAAGGGTTACGAAGCATATTTTAACTAACTGCGCATTTGGTCCAAAATCTCTACTATTCACACACCCGGGCTAAGTACGAGGGGAATCAAAATGTCTGCGTAGTCTATAAAAAACACCAACCCATACGAACTACGAATTGGGATTCTGATTCCTCATAAGAGGATACGTAGGCATACGATCTAAAATCGTGGCGAGTCTTTCTAATTAAAACTTAAAATCCAGTTTACCCCAAACCTAAACCTTGAGTCTAATATCCTTGTGAACAAGGTGGATGAAAGGTGCCTAACAACTTCCTTTTGTATAATTAACTCTGAAACCTAGAATCTCTGTCCGCGAATTAGGGTTTACTGTTAGATTCCCTTCCCTAGGATAAAAACTAATAATGGCGACTCTTGATTAAAAAATCAGTTGCTATATATTGGAAGATCCACCTCCCCAAATAATATGCTTTGCAAACCATAAAAATCTTTAACCATCATAGAACTGAGTCTTATAAATATGCCATACATTTTTGTTTTCATCAGGCTAGTCTTTAGTAGTACGTTCAGGGAAGAACTAGTATCAGTGAGTACCCTGGACAGACTAGTGTTTCCATATTGAATTGAAATGTGCACTGTCTTATTGTGAGCTCTACCTTGAGAAGGAAAATCACTGTCATTGAAGCCTAGGCGTGATCCTTATGTTAGATTAGCCACGACACCATCAAATTAATACATTGTGATCTTCTTTGTTACATGAGCTGCATTTAGTATTTTCATCAGAGAATCTCTGTGCGGCTCTAAACTTATCAATAATGAGAGTATTGAAATCTTTATCGGGGTTTGGTGAAGTTGATCTATCACCCTATAGTCACTCTTCTTAGTTATTTTAAGAATTCGTCGGCCTCTTGATCAGTGAAGGCTTTACTCGGAGGCTCTTGCCCCTTACTATTTTCAACCATAACTTTTCCTTTATCCTTAGCCAAAGTATCATCCTTCTTTTATTGATCTGGAGCATATAGGGGACCACTTTGATTTATGCCCCATGTTCCTGCTATATTTATAATTGTAGGCCCTTGACTTGTTGAGGGCTCACACTCTTGTTTCAATCCATTAACATAAACAATAATGTCGTAACTCCATGGAACAACTTTATCACTTTCATAAGGAATGTGAGATGGCCCCCTGATCACCATTGCACTCTTTGAAGGAAATGGTATTACTACTGGTATTTTTGTTTTGCTTGGTTCCCCATAAGGAATTACAAGATTTTCTTGATAAAACTCAGACCTTGGCAAGGACACACACAACCTTCTTGTATTCCCATTAATCGCAACTACATATTCTTCCTCAGGGTAATGCCTAAATTGGACTATCCCTTGATCCACAAATTTTTGTAAAGTGTTCTTGAAAGCATCATTGTATTCCAAGAGAAAGCCATATTCCAATAAATGCTCCTTCAGTATATCTATCAAAGCTTTTACTCATTTATTCTTTCCATAACCAATGACTATTTTAATTACGTTCACAGTCGGACCACCATCCCGAGGCATGGTATTTGTCTTGGTATTGGGTTTATCAAAGGTGATATCTTGGGAGTCTATTAGATATTGTACCTTGTGTCTGAAATCCCAACATTTCTTAATAGTATGAGCTGGAGAATTCACATGATATTCATACCTTGCATTCACATCATATTTTGGTGGAAGTGTTCCAATTAGAGGAGCTAGTGGCTTTAGCTCTACCAGGGATGCCATGAGCAGATGTTGTAGTAGTAGACTGTGTGACATAGGGAGAGGATCAAATCTTCTTAGAGGTCTTTCAAACCTATTTTGTTGTTGTAGAATCACCAACGATTGTTGTGCCTTACAGTGTGCTGCGATAACATTAGTTTCTCCTTCCTTCTTTTTCGAGAAGTTTAGAATATGCTTCTTTAGGTTGTAAGGAGCATGGGATTCCCCTTATATGTTGCCACTTTTTAAAGCCAACTTCAATTCATTCTTCAATTATCACCAAATTGGAGAAATTTGAGGAGACACTTCCTACCACCTTCTCATAATATAGACCTTGTAGAGTACTCGTGAACATGTCTACCAGTTCTTTTTCAAGGAGTGGTGGTTGTACACAGACTTCCATTTCTGCCCACCATTGAGCATATTCTTTAAAGGATTCATCTTTATTTTGAGACAAATTTTGAAGTTACATGTGGTTAGGATCCATGTCCAAGTTGTATTTGTTTTGTCTTAAGAAAGCGTTTGCAAGGTCTTCCCATGATCAGATATGTGCTCTCTCCAACTGCATATCTAATCCAGAGATGCCCCACTCATACTGTCTTGGAAAAAGTGGATTACCAGCTTCTAATCGTGAGCATATGCATGCATTTTACTATAGAACATGCGTAAATGATTCCTTGGGCACTTGCATCCCTTATATTTTCCAAAGTCAGGTACCTTGAATTTGGGAGGAATCACTACATCTGGTACCAAGCACATTTCTAGAGCACCAACGTTGAAAGCATCATAACCCTCTACAACCTCAACCTTTCTTCAATAACTTTGAATTGATTAGTTTCCACAGTATCTTCAATAGTATTAGTGTGGAGTTCCGTTTGTTGAGGTACTTGGGTTATACCTTTCAAGTCATGGTCTCCATATTATAGGTCTAAATAATTATCCATGTTGGGAGGATTATTAACCAGAATTACAAAGTGTGAGATGCCCCCACCTTTAGGGGAGGTGGAATAAAACCTTTGGTCATGATGGTTTCTTATTGGGCAGCATTTGTCTTGACGACACCGGATTCAGGCTCATGTATTAGTTGGTGACTGCTTGATGCACCAATAGTTTGGGCTACTTCTTCAAACCCTACCTTGGGAATCTCGTCTTGTCTTGCTATGATGTTCTTCAAGCCAAGCAGAACTTAACTCATATATCCTTTCATTGAGTCAATACGTCCTTTCACTTGTTCCAAATCTTCTTGTAAGACGGCTTGATTTTGCTCAATTTGTTCCATTACTTTCATTTGATGAGCTCTGGTTTGATATGGAGGTCGGGAAGTCAGTTTGTCTTGCTCGATGAGTTAATCAGAGATGATATGAAAACAAAAGAGTTTTTGTATGAAATGTGAAATGGATTCCTATGGTTGGATGAATGCGTACGAATATGCTAAGAATTTGTTTAATGTCTTATTCACTTGGATTTTTCTTTTTTATTCATTATATTTCTTTTTCAGGTTTTTATTTTTTTTATTGGTGAGCATCCCAAAAACAAATAGATAGATACTGAAACAAAGTACTTTTATTAAATAATAAAAACCATAATCCTTAAAAGGGAAATACAATTCATAGGGAAGCAAATACTGAATGGAAATACTGAATACGAAAATCAAAACAAATGCCCAAATACTAGAAACAATAACTAAAGGGGAAACTAAAACTCCTAAGAACTCTTGCGAATTTCTGCCCTAAAACCTGTTGGAAATCCACCAAAACATATGATGAATTTCTACCAATCTTGATGCTCAAGATTGATATCACCATACAATGACAATGAAAAATATGAAAAGAAAAGAAAGAAGACAATTATTTTCTGTAGAGTTTCTCTCTGCCCACAAACTGTGGAAAACTTTATTATTCACTTGCAACTGCAAATTCTGTGAATACAATGAATTTACTTGATTTGATTACAAAAATATGGGTTACTACCTCTATTTATAGATTTAGGTTAGCTTGCTCTCTAAGCCAAAATCCCAAAACTATAAAACCCCAAAATTACAAAATCTCAAAATACCTATTTTGGAACTAAATCAAGTCTATTCTATTTTAGATCTAAATCAAATCTATCTAAATCTAAAATCAAATATGTGTGCAGTATCTTCGACACACCATGTTTTGACACTTTCTTGTCTGTGCAGAGCAAACTGCTTCGACACAAGGAATTACTTTCAACACACCACCTAATTCATTGTGTCTAAGCTATCTATATTCATCATAACTCTAAGTCTTTAAAATACTTAAACCTGCACACCCTTTGCCATGATGTCTGCAGTCTGATTCTCAGTTCTGCGGTGTTTCAAGTTCATCTTCTCATCTTCTACCATTTCGATGTGCTTTCTTCGACCATGAGCTATCGGATTCTTCGCTAGCTGACATGCTGTTGATCTTCATGGTAATTTCTCCATGATCTTTCCTTGTGATTTCTTAGACCAAGTTCACCATCCATGTTTCTTGATATTCACAAAGAGAAGCAGCTATGTATTCTGTTTCGCACGATTATAATGCCATTACTGGTTCCTTTCTTGAACTCCAAGCAATTGGTGCACGACCTAGCATAAGCACATATCTTACCTTTAATTTTAGATCCTCAGCATCGCTACACCAACTCGAATCAGTGTATCCCAATAACTTGCATTCTTTTCCTTTGTCAGTTGCGGTAAATAAAATTCCATAGATAAGAGTCCTTTTGAGATACCTTAGTATCCTCTTCGTCGCTGCTAGATGTGATTATTTGGCTTCTGCATAAACCTACTTACCATACCTACACTGTATGGTAATTCAAGCTTTGTGTGACAAAGGTATCTTAATGACCCAATAAGTCTTCTATATTGAGTTGGGTCGACATTATCTTCTTCTGAATCTTTCAACAGTTGCAGTCTTTGTTATATTGGTGTCGAAGTCGAGTTGCATTCTTCCATCTCAAATCTCTTGAGAATTTATCTTTCATATCTTCTTTAATGCATAATCAAACCTCTACTACTCTTGTAGAATTCGATGCCAAGGAAATATGAAATGTCACCCAGATCAGACATTTCGAATTCCTTGCTGAGATCACCTATGAAGTCTTCGATCTCATTCTTGCAGCTACCTGCTACTAACAAGTCATCGACATGGAGACATAGTATAAGCAATTCACTATTGCTTCTTCTTACATATACTCCATGTTCAGTTGTGCACTTCACAAATTCCTCCTCCCTTATAAAACTATCAATCTTCTTATTCCAAACTTTGGAGCTTGTTTCAATCCATACAGGGTTTTATGCATCCTGTACACCTTTTCTCTCTTCGCCATGCTTCACAAACCCAACTGGTTGTTTAACATAAATTTTTTCATCGAAGGGTCCTATTGTACCCCAAAATTTTCCCTCTCATTTTCTCAAGACATTTTGCGAAATATCTCCAATGCTCAAGGATTCTCAAGGAATTGATCAAACAAAATCACCTTCGAAACACTAAGACCACAAATTAGGGTTTTGACTGAAAACGACTGATCACTAACTTTTGACCTAATACATGAATTATTGGTTTGAAACATGATCTCAAGAATTCAAATGCATAATTTTGACCTATTTGCGTATCTCAAGTTATTTCTCAAGATCAGTTGATTGAGAGATGAAATTTGGTCAACTGATGAAAAAGTCAATTGTACACTGAAAAGTCAAACTTCGACTTTTTGGTCAAAATTGAATTTCAAAGATCAAAATTCATCAAGACATTCAAGAATATCAAGCTTGATCATCAAGAAGTCAAGAAAGTTAAAAGTCAATTTGAAAAGTCAAACTTTTTAAGACTTATAAATTTTTCAAAGTGTTTTATACATGATAATTTCACTACTTCATGCCAATTTTTCACCAAGATGCATGATGATTCAAAGGAAACTTTCAACATGAAAGTTATAAATCTTGGTGAATTCTACAACTTTGTATTAGAGGGTTGATGTCCAAAAATTGCTTAGATTTTAAGATATAAGCCCATGAAGTCATAACATTTTCATTTAACACTTAAAGAAATTTCTAACAGATTTTGGTCAGGATTTTATCCCAACTTCTTGGCACTTTTTCACTTAGTTCCAAGATGATTTTGTCAAAATGTCCAACATGAAAGTTATAGAGGATGTTCCAAGCTTTCCAAAACATCCAAGAGCATGAATTTTTCATACTTGAACTAGGAGATTCAAGGACCTGGAGTTGGGCATTCATTCTTGATTTACAAGGAAGACTTGTGATGAAAAAGGAACCAAAATGTTAGCTATGCTGCATAATATTTCTTTGAAGGCCTTTTGACTTGTAAATATACCCATAACCATATGTTTATACAATTTATTGAACCATTATCGAAGTTATTCAAGTATTGTCCATTGCATCTTTCCATTTTTTGGTACAAAGGCACCATTGTCATTCTTTAAAAGTTCACTTTTATCACAAAGTCAATTTCTTGAGCCTCTAAATTGTTGTTGTAATCACACTCAACTTATACAAGTTAGAAAAACATGTTTAAAGTGATCAACCACTTTATATATCTTGGTACAAGCATTAGAAACATGTTCTTCATGCTTGCTTCAAAAACAAGCAAGATAGCCATAACATGTGATACAAAATCTGAGTTGTTTCAAGTCTCAAACCTTCTCTATAAATAGAGACGACAATTTAAAGAGAAGGGGGCATAAAAAAGAAGGAGAAACTAACACTCAAAATCATTTTTGTTGTCAAAAACCAGAATTGTCCATAAAATCTCCATTTTTGAGCTTTGAAGTCCAAATCTTTGAATCTCATACCTTGCAAGTTTTCTCCAAACAAACCATCCAAAAATTCCACATACATCATATAGAAGTTGTTAAAACACAAGAACAACTTCTGTAACATCACTATCATCACTTCCCAAGCTCAAAAACAGTCCATACAACAACTCAAACTGAAAGCAAATTTCAGTTTCAAGTAAGTTTTCATGACTTTGAACTCTTCATATAAGCATCATTAATGGTTCATTTGTGAAGATAAAATATAGATATCATTGCCTTGAAGGTAACCATATGCTTGCTTTTCATTTTCACTAACCATGTGTTGAGAATTGACTTTTACATGTAGCAAAACAATGATAAATGCAAAAAACAACAGTTATGCATCGACACAAAATGCTATGAGTCGACACATACTATGTTCAAAACAGGTTATGAGTTGACACGAAACACGTATGCGTCGACATGAAATAGTTATGAGTCGATAGGAAACCAGTATGCATCGACTCCTACTGAGTTGTTTTGACTTCCAGGAGCAAGAAACATACATGAGCCAATACATAAGCTCATGTGTCAGCTCATAAAACAAAATTTTTTATTTTTTTATTTTTTATTTTTATTTTTCTTTATATTTTTATTATTATTATTTTCATATTAAAAATTCAAAAAAATATTTTAGTTAATATTTATATGTACGCATACACTTTTGTTTTATTTCTTTTTCTATACTATAAAAAAGGGACAAAAACACTTTCTTATTAAAATCAATTTCTTTTCTTAAAATTAATTTAATATTTAGATTTAGGTTTTATTTCAATTTTTTTCTTTTCATTAAATTAATTTAGACATTAGGATTTTAAATAATTTCTTTTTTCAAATCAATTAGATTAATTAAGACTTTTTTTTCATAAACAAAAAAAACATAAAAGTAATTTCTCTTCTCTTTATATTTCTTTGTACATTTTATTATTTCGCACTATAATTATGTAATTGTAAAAGCCTTATAATAGTAAATTAGGTTTATTTACTTTCACCCCCCCCCCCCCCCCCCATTTGTAAATTTGTATCCCCATCCCCATCCCCCAATGATGTAATAGCGTAGGACTTTACATTTCCGCAATTTATCGCTTTCAAATACAAATGTTAGTAATTAGGGTTTGTATGGCAAGACATAAAATCAAAAAATAGAAAACCCTAATTCAAAGACAAAAACGCATGAAATCAAAACACTTGCACCTCTAGGGTAACCCACACTTGTTGCCTTCAAATAAAATAGTCATGTCCCTCGAACGTGAGATACTTTAGCAATGACTCTCGAATACAATATCATAGTCCCTCAATGACACTTAAATGTTGCCTTCGGTAAAACGATCTTAGACCCTTACAACATATTGCTAAGGTATCCTACATTGTTTCCTTCTATGACTACACAATGACTCACGCCCGTCCCTTTACATCCAAAGATAGAGCTTCTTACCAATCAATGGTAAGATAACAATGTCAAAGGAAGAGAGAAATGAAAAAAAATACTTTTGAGTAAGTATAATGTTCTTAAGTTGCTTGCTCACAATCCATTTTCAAAAACAAACATCTTTTCAAACACACCAACACTTTCAAAAATGAAATATTTTCAAAAGTCATCACTTTTTATGTATTCTTATAGATACGAGAATCATCACAAAGTTTGCCTAAACGAAGAAGCTTTTCAAAAATACTTTCAAAACTCACCACAAACACATTTCAAACAAATCAATTTCAAAAGTGATCTAGCAAGCAACTAAGAGCCCGTAGATAACTACGAATGAAAAGGGTGCCAATACCTTCCCTTTTCATAACCTACCCCCAGAACTCAAGAAAAATATCTCAAAGGTCTTTTCTGTTCTTTTCACCCTTTCCTTTATTGGATAAAATAAAATTCGGTGGCGACTCTTGCTATCCGCAACAATTGCGATAAAACGCAAAACAACCAATCAGTTCTCCCACCGTATTACAGAACCGGCGACTCTACTGGGGAAAACTTAAAAGTGGGGTTACCTTAGAGTTATATAACATTTACTTTCTTTCATTGTTTTATTTGTTTGATTTACATTTTATGGGTCCTTGTTTGGGTTTTTATCGATCCTCTACCCGAATCTGGGAACACCATTAGGTTAATAGAAAATATTGTGGAGACTGTACGGAATATACCGATATGGTTGAGACAATAACTATGTTAGTGTGACATATTTGTGAGTACTTTTATCCCTTATGGAGAATTAAGAAGAATACGGGGCCGCTGAGTGATGTCATGACCCTTAGAATCTTTAATTGAACAACTTGGTCGTTAGGAAGTGGTGAGATAGCCGGTTTTGGTGGAAAGCTGAAAATTGATTGATACTCGATACTACACTCATTGAGATTGGAATTTTGGGATATTTTGGCCGCAAGAAAAGATTTAATGTGCTAAAACAATGCCCAATGAAGAAAGATCAGTGATATTGAGATTCCCTAGAACCCAATTACTTTCTAGGACATGTTGAACCAACTAAACTTCAAGAGGGTACTTACCTATGAAACCCATGCAAGCCTAAACCTAAGGTTTTTGTGTGCTTTGTTTGTGATTATTATTCATTTCATAATAAACATCATAACATCTTAATTCATTCTCACTAACCATTTCAAGGATATAATAATTTATCTTTGTTATGTTTTGCAGGTCATGACTTCCACTCGTAGGAATACCATCCGAGTCAACTTCGTGAAAGTGCATCCTCAACTCCAAGAGTTAGAATCAAGAGTTCATGGAGATTCTCCTTTCACCAAGAAATATGGTCGACTTCTCAACTTGGCTACCTCAAACTTCCAAGAAGAAATGATGTGTGTGCTTTTCCAATTCTTTAATCATATGCATCAATGCTTCACCTTTCCCGACTACCAATTGGTTCCTACATTAGAAGAATTCTCTCAATTATTATGAATGCCTATGCTTGATCAAATACCATTCACCGATTTAGAAGAGACTCCAAAACCTGGAGTTATTTCCAAAGCTCTGCATTTGAATAGATCTGACATTGTGGAAAATTGGGAGACAAGAAGTGGAGTTAAGGGTTTCTTAGTCAAGTTTCTATTGGAGAAGGCTCATTTGTTATGGGAGGATTTGGATTTTAAAGATTTTGAGGATGTCTTGGCCCTTCTAATCTATGGTTTGGTTCTATTTCCCAATCTGGACCAACTCATAGATGTGAATTCCATCAAGGTTTTTCTCTCTCATAATCCCATACCTACTTTGCTTGGAGACATTCCACATTGTTTCCACACTCGCACCATGAAGAAAAGGGGTACTCTTTTTTGTGTTGCATAACATTACTCTATGGATGGTTTATTTAACACCTACCTCGATCAAGGTGGAAGAGTGAGCAAGGCTTGACATGGTCTCAAAGATTAACATCACTCATACATTCAGATATTTATTGGTGTGCTCAATCCATGGAGGACCTTACTATTATTGACCATTGTGGGGAATTCCCTAACGTCCCTCTACTTGGCATTAAGGGAGGAATCACCTACAATCCTTGTTTGGCTTTGCGACAGTTTGGGTATGCTAGAAGGGATGGCCCTCATGGTGCACTTGTCTAAGGAATTGCATTTGACTACGAGAATGATGTCAAAGGTTATCGTCATAGATTCATACGAGCTTAGGGCATGGTTAATAAGGTTGATAGCAAGATGTTGGGGCATAAGAACTCAATTCGTTTGGAGCCTTATCTCATGTGGGTGCGAAATCGCGCCCAAAACCTCATGATGCCTTATGAAGCCATCCTACCTATCATCATGAAGCCTGTTACCGAAGGAGATGTTCCATATACTGTCCTTTATCGTAATATGCCTACTGTGATATGGTGGGAGAACTGAGTTGAGGGTTTTACGTTTTATCACAAATGTTGCGGTTAGCAAGAGTCGCCACCGACTTTTCTTTTATCTAAAAGGAAAGGGGAAAAAGCACAGGAAAGACCTTTGAGATTGTTTTTGAGTTCGGGGGGTAGGTTATAAAAAGGGAAGGTATTAGCACCCTTTTCATCCATGGTTTTCCATGGGCTCTTAGTTACTTGCTAGATCACTTGATTTTGTTTTGAAATTGTGCTTTGTGTGGTTTTTTGAAAGTATTTTATAAAAGAGGCCATTTTTTAGGAAATCTTTGTAACGATTCTCGTTCGTAAGAATGTATACAAATATGTTTGTCTTTTTTGAAAATGTTTTCAATGTTTGTAAGATGTTTGGAAATGCGTGTGTTTGTTTTGAAAATAGCAAGGATAGTTGTTTGAAGATAGAGCAAGTAACTAGAAGTAATCTACCTACTCAAATGTCTTTCTTGTTCATTTTCTATTCCTTTGATATTGTTGTCTTCCCATTGATTTGGTAAGCAACCCTATCTTT
Source organism: Vicia faba (assembly GCA_948472305.1). Classification (NCBI taxonomy): domain Eukaryota; kingdom Viridiplantae; phylum Streptophyta; class Magnoliopsida; order Fabales; family Fabaceae; genus Vicia; species Vicia faba. The sequence goes on along the minus strand of OX451739.1, from coordinate 1,461,576,985 downwards.
GGATGTAAACAGGACGGGCGTGGGTCATCGTATAACCATGATTAGCAATGTTGCAAAGTATCTTAGCATTTTTGAGGGACCAAGATCATTTTGTAAGGCAACTTTGAATAGCGTTATCGAGGGACTTATGATCTTATATTTGTTTTTTTTTCTAAGATACTTTACATGCATAAGATGGCTATTTTTGTATAAGGCAACCAAGTGGAGTAACCCTAAGGATGCTTGTGTGCAAGTGTGTTATTTTCATGCTTGATTTTGTCTTGGATTAGGGTTTTCTATTTGATTGTTTTTATCTTTCCATTTAAACCCCAATTACTAGCATGTTATATGAAAGCGGTAAATTGCGTAATTTAAAGATTACTACGCTATTACAACATTGTATGGGAGGGGGATATACAAATTATGAATGGGTATTTGCAATAATGTAAATCTAATTAAGCTATTACAACCAAATCGACTTTGTACAAATATTTGAATAAATAATATAAAATATAAATATGCAATGGTATGTATGCAAGAAAAAGATTTTTGTTTTGTTTTTCATATAAAGTAGAGTTTTGAATTAAACCTAATAATATTAAAAAAGGAAATTATTTCTTGAAAAGTGATTAACCCTAATTTCTAATTTAAAATAAAATAGAGTTCTTTAAGTATTATTTTTGTGTATTTTTTGTCTTAAAATAATAAATAATATTTATGAAAATATTTAGTCTTTTTATATGTCAAAATAAATATTTACAAGTATGAAGAAAAAGGGATAAAAATATACATAAGTCTATTTTATTTTACAAGTTTATTTAAGAAAAATAGTTAGTATATAATTTAATAAAAATATTTTTTATGTGAAAATAAAATAAAATAAATAAAATGCAATATTTATCATGTTTTATATTTTTGATGATTTTTTATGCAAAAGAAAAATATTTAATGAAATAAACAAAAATAAAATAAATGAATGAAAATAAATTGGGCCAGGGGTGTCCTGAGTAATCAGGAGGTAACATTAGAAAAAAAACAAGCCCAAATGAACAAAAGCCCAGCGCTGCAAAAATAAGAAAAATGACAAAAATGAGAAAATATGCTAAAGGCAGGCACCAAGGCTCGAACCCATGACCTTGGCATTCTCAGCGCGTTGCCTTGCCACTGGGGTGGCTGTACATCCGTTAGTTCATATGAAATAAAAAAGACATAACATATAACGCCTCCTTGCCCTGTACTTCATCTTCTTCCTCAAGCTAGCCATAACCTCTATATCTTTCTCATTTCTCCATGAAAATGGAAACTCCAAACATGAAAATGGTAGTACTTTTTCCCACGATTTCAACCATGTAACTCATGTAAACTAACAATCAATGATCAAAGATAATTTCAATGGCCATAATTTAAAACCTAATTTTTACAGAAATTTGAAATCTAAAATTCTTTATACACAATGAACATAAATGAAATCTATGCACATGGTTGGATTTAGCACAATAATATTTACATTTTTCCTTCATAAATTGAGACCAATGGATGTCTGTATGAAGAAATAGAAGTTAGAGTTCTTACCTTCTTCAGCTGAGATCGTGAATGGAGTTTGAGTGAGTTTTATGAAGGTCTGAAGATCCCTTTAGCTTTCCTGAACCTCCATGAGTATGTTCCAATCTTTACCTTGTCTTGAAAGTGCCTGAATCTCCCTATCCAGGTCAACCTGCAAGCTTGAAAAACAAAAATGGAAGATTGAGAAGGAGGAGTTACAGTGAAGGGGTGATGGTCTGGAACACTTAGATATGAGGTAGGTTAAGTGTTTGAGTGATTAGAACTTGAAACACACGAGAAGATTTTTGGATTGCTATGCTTGGTCTCAAACTGCAAGTTATGACAGGTTTTTGGTGATAGGGAGTTTTAGAGAGTTTATGGCCTTGAGCAATCGTGTGTTAGGTTGCAATGTCTTTGTGTATAAGTATAGAGAAGGTTTTTAGTCAGCTCCACAACAGATATCTCAATTGTAGACTTTTTTCTCTATTGCTTGTCCTTTAAGAAAAGTGAGGAGACAACTCTCTACATCCTTGTACAGGCCTTCTTGGAGTTAGTACAAGTTCTAGACAATTTGCTTTTGGTTTATAGGACTTGTGTGTGTAGAGAGAACAGGTGCAAGGCTCAAGAAATGAAAATTTGCAAAAGTTATGCTTTACTAAAATGGCAATGGCAACTTTGTGCCATTTATGGAAATAAAGCTTGTACAAAGACTCTTATGCTTGGATTAAGGATTTATCAACTGTGTAAGAATTAAATTATGAAGTGAGAAACAAGTTTCAGACCTGTAAAGCAAGGATTAGGCAGCATAGGTTCAGATTTGAATTTTGTTCTTCATGAAATGGCTTGAAATCAAAGTGAGAAATTTCCAACTTCCTCTCTTCGATTCTCCCTACTCAAGAATGATATCAAGGAGTTCTTGGACATTTTGGAAAGCTTGCAATGTTCTCTATAACTTATTTTTGAAATTCATTTCAATATTCCTCTTGGAACTAGGTGAAAAGTTTCCATGATGTTAGGTCAAAAACCTGCCTAAATTAGGGCAAAATTTCACTAAGTTATTTTAGTTCATGGGCATGTATTCACAAAATTATATCTTGAGATCCAAGCATCTTTAGGGAAAAATGTGTGAAGAAAAGTTGTAGATTTCATGAGGATATACAACTTTCATGTTGGGAACTTTCTTTGAATAATCTTGTATCATGGTGGAAAATTGGCTTAAAGTTGAGATAAAATAAGAAAATTTCTATACTTAGAAAAATTTCTAAGTTAAGAAAATTTTAAATTTCAAAACAAGATCTTCAATCTTTGATTTCTCGATGAAAAAGTTTCACATTTTGACATGTTTTGATGAATTGTGATCCTTGGCATTTGATTTTGACCAAAAAGTAAAAGTTTGACTCTTCAGTATACAGTTGACTTTTGATCAGTTGACTGCAAATTTCATTTGTCAATCCAATGGTTTTGCAATGTTTTGAACCATGTAATTATGTCATGATGATGCAATTTAACCATTGAAATCCTAATTCAAACCAATTGTTCATTTTCTAGGTCAAAAATCAGAAATTGCCCTTTCTCAGTCAAAACCCTAATTTTGACTATTTTGCCCTCTTGATGATTTGATCAAATTTCTTGAGGAATTATGGTCCAAACTTGATCAAATGATACATATGAGTCTCAAATTTTGATGTGGATAAAAAATTATTAAGTTTGACTGTAAATTGGACATGGTTGACTTTTTCCTCAATACAGCTGATTTTTAGGTCAACTGTCCAATTGACTGATCAACAATGTGATTTAAGGCTTGAAACTTGACATGAGTAATATTAGGGGTCCATGATGATACTTGAAAGTAATATGAAGCATTGATAGTCCAAAAATCCTTGTGCAATTCTAAACCCTAATTTTGGGTCATCAGTGCATGATGAGATGTCTTGAGCTGGTCAAACCCTACTCCAGTCTTGAGTCAAAGGGATCTTGTGAGAATGTCTTGATAAATGAGAGGGAAAATTTTGGGGTACAACACCTACTTCTATTGAATATTTTAAAAGTGCTTGGATTCAGCTAAAGGGGGAGCGAGACACCTTCGAAACTCAATTCTATGCAAGTGAAAAGAAGGTTTTGGAGCTTACAATACAACTTCATGAAGAGCGAAGTTTGAACGCCTACATTGCACTGAAGAGGATGTACTCGAACTTTTTGTCTTACGAGTTTATTTTGTATTTATTTCTTCCATTGTAAGCCCAGGAGGAATGTTTGTGATCGATCTGAACTTATTAATGAAATTAATGTTTGTTCCCTTTTGTCTAAACAAATTAAAATCTTCTAAGTCCTTGAAATCATTTGCATATGCATTTTCATGCATCATAACATAAACAGGTTTTCCACAACCAGTTTCCTTATCTTTCTACAATTTATTTCAGTAAGATGGATATCGAATAAACAGTGAAGGACTTGTAAGCGCATAATTCCCAGTTCCAAGAGACCTCGCTGACCTTGACTAAGGGGAAACAAGAGATTACGACTATTCTAGTAGCCAAGAAGAAATCCAAAAAGAAGGTCGTCATAAACACGGGTAAGAGATTCAACGGTCCGGTTCGTCAGGTACAAATAGTCGAAGAATCGTCTGAGGAGGACGAAAATCAAAATAAAGAGGCAAGGAGTACCCGTGTTGGGGGTGCCAATAATCAAGCTTCTGAAGAAGAAGATTACTTTGATGAGCACTATCCTCCAGCTGAGGATAAATCAAGCAGTTGGAGGATAGACTAAAGGCTATTGAAATTCAAGCCATACCTGGTTTGGATTTTGTTGAGTTGGGCTTAGTACCTGGGGTCTTCATTCCCCATAAGTTCTAAATATTGGTCTTTGCCAAGTATGACGAGGTTTCCTGTCCAAAACTTCACCTAAGGTCTTACGTGTGCAAGATACAGCCACATACTACCGACAAAAAATCTGGGTCCATTTCTTCCAAGAGAGTCTGGCTGGGACTCAACTAGAATGGTTTTATCAATTGGAGGGTTCCCGAATTCACACATGGGAGGATTTAGCCACTTCTTTTTATAATTAGTATCAATACAATGTTGATTTGGAATCAACCAGAGTCCAACTTCAAGGTATGACAATGGGTAATAATGAGGGGTTTAAAGAGTATGCACAAAAATGGAGGGATCTTGCTGGTAGGGTCCAACCACCACTAAATGACAGAGAACTAGTTAACATGTTCATGGGTACATTAACTGGCCCATTTTTCAACCTATTGATTTGGAGTTCTTCGTCTGGTTTCACTGAGTTGATACTAATTGGTGAAAGTGTAGAAAGTGGCATTAAGAGTGGAAAAATTCCCATGGCATCTGCTTCTACATCAAGCACTATAAAGAAACCCTTTACTGGAAAGAAGGAAGTCAATATTGTTTATGGGTCAAGGTCCCATACCAAGAAGGATCACCGTCCATCTGTTAATGCTGTTTTGATCTTCAACCCTCCATCTGCTCAAAGACAATCATCCAACAATCAACGATCCAAAGTTCCTCGAAGACAGTTCACAAGAATAAGCATGTCACTATCCCAAGCCTTAAAACATTTCTTGAAGGCCAACTTAGTGACATTGCGCAATCCACCATCTAATCCTGATATTTCATCACCTAAGTACAACCCAAATGCCAAGTGCGCGTATCATTCCAACAACTCTGGGCATGAAACTGATCAATGCTGAGCTCTGAAGAATAAGATTCAAGATATAATAAAAAATAGAATAATTGAATTTGATCCACGTTCTACTCCAAATGTGATAACCGCGCCAATGCCAAACCATGGCAAATGTGTTAATGCAATTGATGATACTACTTTTGTTTCCTCCATTGAGGATTTAACAACTCCGTTAACTACTGTGAAGGGTAATTTTCTGAGAGCTGGGGTGTTCCCTGGATGTTCTAAAGATTAAGTTTGCTGTGATCAACGAGTAAATGGGTGCAAGCGGTTGAAGGAAGGTGTGCAACGCCTGATAAATAGCCACGAGATTCTGTTTGAGAAGATTCCTACCATCAAAAGTTTAACCAATAAAGCTGAAGACCTGTCCATAATAACAATTTCCAACAAGCCTTTTAGGATCCCCTCAAAGGGTCCTATTATAATTTCAAATGAACCAACCATTGCTCCTTTAATAATCACTACCGCTGGACCTATTCCCTACTCCTCTGATAAAGCGGTTCCATGGAACTATGGTGTCGAGGTTTATTATCATTGAATAAAACAAGATTCTTGGATCAACAAAGATGAAGCTGATGTTACTAATATTGCAGGTTCTAGTAAAGTAACAAGAACATGGAGGATCTTTTCCCCTGATATTTCACCGCCCACTACTATAACAACTCCCGTCCTCATAACCAATGACAAGTCTAGTGCCAACACTAGAGGCAAAGAGAAAGAAGGTGAGCCTACTAGGATATAGGCACCTACCAAAGATACTGACACTGAAGAACCCTCCACTCGAGAGATGGAGGAAATCCTGGAAATCATAAAGAAGAGTGACTTAAAAATAGTTGAGCAACTGGGGAAAACCACCTCCAAAATTTCTATGTTTCATTGTTACTCTGTTCGGACGTTCATGCCCAGGCTCTAATCAAGTTCTTGAAGAAAGCCCATGCGCCCCAAGAAACCACAATTGACTAGTTCAAGAATTATGTAGCAAGTTTAATGGATGACAATGGATTAGGGTTTCCAATGCTGATTTGACTCCTATGGGAAGGAACCACAACAAATCCTTGCATATATCTATTGAATGCAAGGCGACCACCATAGCCCATGTCCTAATTGATATGGGCTCATCTTTAAATGTGTTACCCAAAGGTGCTTTGGACCGGCTAGATTGTGAAGGACTGGTATTGAAGCCAAGCAATATTGTCGTAAGGGCTTTCAATGGATCTAAAAGGATGGTTCATGGAGAGGTGGATCTCCCAATTAAAGTTGGCTCACAAATTTTTAACTCTACCTTCTACATAATCGAAATACGTCCCGCTTACTCCTATTTACTTGGGCACCCTTGGATACATGGGGCAGGGGCAGTGACATCCACTGTTCATCAAAAGTTAAAATATCCAGTCAAAGGGAAGTTTGTCAATGTTTATGGTGAAGAGGAATTCATGGTAAGTCTCCTCAATCCTTCAAGTATGTGGAAATGGATGGTGAGTTCATAGAGACTTTGTGCCAAGCTTTCGAAGTTGTTCCTCCTATGGTTGTCGTCACCAAAATCTCCTCTGACATACCGAAAGCTGATAAAGTTGTGCCAATAATGGTTTCACTTAAGGATTCATGTGCCGCAGTCGAAGAGGGAAGCTGTACTAACTGGGGGAAACTCCCCGAGATTCCGTTTAAAGCAAAAAAATTTGGGTTAGGTTTCACCATCAAAGCTCAAAAAGAGGTCAGGCGCGCTTGCGTGGGAAAGCCACCTCTCTGTATCGAAAATCATGAAGTAAATGATGTGGAAGACTCTGATGATGAATGCAATTTTGAAGAATGGATCTACCCTACTTCCGGAGGAAAGCTCAACAACTGGCATGCAAAGGATTTCACTTTCATCTCCTTCATTGAGGAGTAATTACTGTTTACTATTTTCTGTCAATTCAAGAAATTTTGTCTGTAATCTTAATTCCAAATAATGACTTTTAAGCCATGTGCTTTACTCGGAGCCCTATGGTCCATTTGTTAAGGGTTTTGTTTATGTTCATTTAATATAAACCATTGGACCTTTTGCTTTCAAATTTTGTGTTCATTGTCTTTCTTTTTCTTTATTGCATTTTTTTAATAGCCATGTATCTTACATGCACACACACACACACACACACACACACACACACACACACACACACACACACTTGCATATCCTCATGTATTCCGAATCTCATTGCCAACGACTCTACTATTACCAGTTATGACTTTGAACATCTGATTAACTAAGTCGAAGACGAGGGCGAGGAAGATTGTGAAATACCAGGGAACTAGCCAGACTTTTGATGCAAGAGGAGAAAGCTATTCAACCTCATGAAGAGCCAGTCAAAATTATCAACCTAGGAACCGAGACAAACAACAAAGAAATCCAAGTTGGCACTAACCTAGAAGATGGTATCAAGATAAGGTTGGTTCAGATGCTACATGACTATGTTGAAGTGTTTGCCTGGTCCTATGAAGACATGCCAGGGTTGGGTACTGACATTATTGTGGTTCAACGTCTACCAACAAAAGAATATTGTCCTCCTGTCAAGCAAAAATTGCGTTGGATGCGGCCTGACATGTCTGAAAAGATAAAAGCAGAACTGATGAAGCAATTTGATGCAGGATTCCTGGCTGTGACATCTTATCCTTAATGGGTTGCAAACGTGGTTCCCGTACCGAAGAAAGATGGGAAGGTTCGTATGTGTGTAGACTATAGGGATTTGAATAGGGAAAGCCCCCAATGACTTCCCTCTGCCTCATATCGACGTCTTGGTTGATAACACCGCTCAACATAAAGTCTTCTCCTTCATGGATGGATTTTCTGGCTACAACCAAATCAAGATGGCTCCAAAAGATATGGAGAAGACCTCCTTGGTTACACAATGGGGCACCTTTTGTTACAAGGTCATGCCATTTGGATTAAGGAATGCAGGGGCAACATATCAAAGAGCTATGGTAGCCTTATTCCATGATATAATCCATCATGAAATAGAGGTATATGTGGATGATATGATTGCAAGGTTGCAAACTGAAGAAGAGCATCTCGATCACCTACACAAGCTATTTGAGAGGCTGAAGAAGTACAAGTTGAGGTTGAACCCTAATAAGTGCACATTAGGAGTAAGGTCTGGAAAGCTTCTAGGTTTTTTCGTTAGTGGTAAAGGCATCGAAGTTGATCCTGCAAAGGAAAAATCCATTCAAGAAATTCTGGTTCCCCATTCTGAAAAGGAGGTTAGAGGATTATTGGGTCGTCTTAACTACATTGCCCGCTTCATATCTCACTTAAATTCTACTTGTGAACCAATCTTCAAACTCTTGAAGAAATATCAAGTAGTCAGATGCAACGACGACTGCCAAGCTACCTTCGAAAAAATCAAAGAATATTTGCAAGAACCTCCTATCCTTATGCCTCCAATGGAAGGAAGAACATTGATCATGTACTTGACTGTGCTAGAGATTTCTATGGGGTGTGTGTTGGGCCAACATGACGAGTCTGACCGAAAAGAGCATGCGATATACTACCTGAGCAAAACGTTTACCGACTGTGAAACCAGATATTCACTACTCGAGAAAACTTTACGCGGTCTGGCATGGGCTACTCGCCGTTTAAGACAGTATATGTTGACTCACACCACTTTATTAATTTCTAATATGGACCCTATCAAGTACATCTTCGAGAAGCCCGCCCTCTCCGGACGGATAGTTAGATGGCAAATGATTCTGACTGAATATGATATTCAATATACAACAGAAAAGGCCATCAAAGGAAGCATATTGGGAGATCATTTGGCCCATCAAGCTGTTGATGATTATCAATCTATGAACTCTGACTTCCCGAATGAGGATATTATGCTAGTAACTGACTTCGAAGAACCTGGACCGTTTGACAGACCTGAACAAGGATCCCGATGGACTATGGTTTTTGATGGGGCTTCTAATGCTTTGGGCAATGGAATTGGTGTTGTGATAGTTTCTCTTGAAGGGTGTCACACTCCTTTCACTGCTAGACTATGCTTCGATTGTACGAATAACATGGCTGAGTACGAGGCATGCATCTTGGGTTTAAAGGCTGCCATTGACTTAAGGATCAAGCATTTGGATATATTCGGAGACTCTGCTTTAGTGATTAGCCAAGTAAAAGGAGAATGGGACACTAAGCATCCCAACCTGATTCCTTACAAAGAGTTTGTGTTAACTCTGATTCCATGTTTTGAAGAGATCACCTTTGAACATTTGCCTAGAGAAGAAAATCAGCTGGCTGAAACCTTGGTAACAATGTCTTCCATGTTTAAGGTCAAATGGGACAACGAAGCTCCTATGATTACAATCGAAATATTTGACGAACCTGTGCACTGCTATGAGCTTGACACTGACGAAGAGAAACCATGGTACCATGAGGTGAAGAGATATCTTGAGGCACAAGAATATCCTGAAGGAGCTTCCATCAATGATAAGAAGTTCTTGCAAAGATTTTCAGCCAAATTATTTCCAAGCAACGAAATCTTGTACAAGCGCAACCATGATTCTACTCTACTCCGATGTGTGGACAAGAAGGAGGCAGATAAAATTATGGAAGACATGCATGATGGCCTCTTTGGGACCCACTCTAGTGGACACACTATGGCCAAGAAAATCCTGAGGGATGGTTACTATTGGTCCACAATGGAAACTGATTGTCATCATCACTTGTGATTGGTGGATCTGGAACTGACTGTTTAACGCTGGTTCGCGAAATATCGCGGAAGCAAGAGTCACCACCGTATTTTATTTTCTCCAACATGGACAGGACAAAAGCACAGCAAAATTCCTTATGAGATAGTTTCTCGGTTCGGGAGGTAGATTTATAGAAAGGGAAGGTGTTAGCACCCTTTCTATCCATGGTTATCCATGGGCTCTTAGATACTTGCTCATTGTGTTTTCAAAAGTGTTTGCATTTCAAAGTGTGAGTGGGTTTGAAAAAGTTTCGTTTAAAGATTTCAGAATGACTCTTGTATCAGTCCTCAAGAGTGTTTGAAAAAATTGTTTTGAAAGCTTTTTGAAAGTGTCGGTGTGAAAAGAGGTTTTGATTTGTTTTTGAATAGAGCAAGTATCTATGAGTCATCCACCTACCCTAAGGAATTAGGCTGTGTAGAAGTCCTTAAGATAGTGCCACCCCACCATTGAGAGGTAGGTAGCACCACTGTTGGAGGTGTTCGGGTCAATTCGTTTGTAGGGACAGTGTGGTCACCAGAGCAACAATATGACACCTTAGAAGCTACCCTTATGCCATTGATCCTTTTTAATTCCGAGGCAATCGTTTCGAGGCAACTTGTTTCGAGGCAACTAGATCAATGGACATAAGGACTTACTAAGACGTCCTATACTCGACGACCACGTTTCGAAGGCAAGGCAACAGTGAGGCGTACCTTAAAAGTGGTGTGTGAATTTGTGTGTTGTTTTCAGTTTAGCATTTATCTTGTACATGTATCATGGTGATCTACGCTTGTTTTTAATTTGGCCATACATTCTTTCATGGAAAGTTTAATAGTTTAAGAGTGCGGAAATCTAAATGCGAAAAGTAAAATCCTACGCTATTACAAGGCGCGGGTCTATACATCGCCAAATTAACAAAGACCCGTTTGATGAAAAATGCGGAAAATAAATAAATTCCCAATTACTATTACATGGCTTGAGCAATTACATAATATTTGAAAGAAAATAAATAAGAATAAATGCGCGAAAAGAAATTAGAATCAAATGTTCGAGGGCGTTGAACCCTTTTGAGAAATTAAATGGAATTAAAAAGCTAATTAATTATTTAATTAAGAAAAGGAATATTTTTTAGGTTTTTGTATTTTAATGAACTAAAGAATATTAAAATTAGAAGGAAACCCTAGTTCTAAATTGTTTTTAATTATTAATGAAAAATATGAAAGTTTAACCTAATTTACTAATTAATTAATGTACATGTTTATTTACAAAAATATTTAATAATTAATAATAATGATAATGATGAGAAAATTATTTATTAAAAAATGATGAAAAGTTAAAAACCCTAATTTCTACATATTTTAATTTGTTAAGAAAAAGATTTAAGTTTTAACCTAATTTAACTAAATTAATTATTTAACATTTATTTACAAAATAAATTAATAGAAATTAAATATAATTAAACATATTTTAATTTTTCTGTATTTTATATTGTGAAAATTAATTTATGAAATTAAAGAAAACAATTAAAAACAATTAAGAGAATAAAAAGGAAAATCAAAAGAAAAAATAAAAATGATGCAAACCATGGGGGGTATTCAGACCCATTTAGGAGGTAAATTGCAAGAAATTCAGGCCCACTGGAACAAGCCTTGTTTGACTTCTCTAATTGAGTGCATATGAGTTGACCAGCGTGTACTATGGACTGCACTATCTGGCCATTGGATGGAGCATCAGAGACACTTGGCAAGCTTAGGCATTAGGGCGTATGGTGCCCCTTTGAATGAGTGCTGCATAGAAACGCGTTAGGATAAAAAACATGGGATATGTGGGGGGACCTGGGAATCGAACCCAGGTCCCAGCGTTTACCAAACATATCACTTGCCAGTTGAGCTGTGTGCGCGCGTTGTATATGGAATGGGAAGCAAACAATATAAAAGAAAACAACGTTAATGATAGAAAAATGCGCCAATTTTTGAATGGCCCAACCAGTCCTGGACACCTCAGCGTCTTCTTCATTCTTTCTGCAAAACACAAGATAAGTAGCGGGGGTTTTAAACCCCCACTAAATGAAATCTGAAAAAATAGCGATTAGAGCATGCTATAATATAAAAAGGGCGCGATGTCATGGCTTGTCTCGTCTTGATGTCACGAATCCAATGGCACAGGTTTGATGGTCTAATTTTTCCATATGTATAAAGCCCCAATTTAGAGCTTCTGAAAACCTAGAAAACGTTAATGGCAGATTTTGATATAGGCATTATTAGTTCAATTAAATGGTACCATTAGCTTCAGAACATCATTGTTAGTAAGAATCAACCATTAAAACTCATGAATAATGCATGTAAATTAAAAAACGACAATGGACAAGTTTGTGAAGAAGACAATTCTGTTCTACCAATTCTTGAGGTCTGGAGACTTGTTCTTGATTGCAACACGTTCTTAGCAATGTCAGGAATGTATTGGAAGGCTTGTTGTGCTTCGAAACGCCTTGTAACTATGTTTTTAGTTTTCAACTTTTTGTGTAAATTTTGCACTTTGGTTCTGAGTTCTTAGCAGCCTTTTCGTGTGTAATGGAATAGGGTTGAGTTGTGTCTATGTACATGAAGCAAATTAGGTTAAGAAACCAATCCCAAAGTCCATGTATTAATGTTTTCAATCTTTGATTTTCTCCATATCTTTTCCAATCTTTTTGCCATGGAAACTTGCCAAATAGGGATGATCTTGTCCCCTTGAGATAGTGCACGAAATCTTTTGCATATGTGGAAGATATTTGCTGCACAAAAAAGATTTAAAAACATGATTTGGTATTTTTCTTATATTTAAATTTAATTAAATGAATTAATGATAATAAAAATTCAAATAATTAATCAAAAATAAGAAAATAACTCCATTTGAGCTTAATTGGTCGTGCATAGCCTTTGGGTAATGATTCATGGAAGAATTTGTGGCCCATTAGCAATTTTGAAGCTTTTGAAGCAAAGTTGACTTTTCAAAATTCCCAAAAATTTCCCAACTTCCCCAAGGCATATCTTGCTCAATTTTGAAGCTATGATCATGTTCTTTGACATTTTGGAAAGGTCTTGAAGTCCTATAACCAATGCCTTTGGTCCCATGTCATTTTGATTTACCAATATCAAGTTATGGTCTTTGACTTAAAGTGCCTTTTTGTTGAATTTTGAAAATGACCTATAATGTTGAAATTGATAACTTTTTGTGAGAGCATTTCCTGGACTTGAAGTGTGAAGATGAGTTGTAGGAAATGTCATCCTATTCAAAATGAGCTTTGGATGGGATTTTTCTGATAAACCACGAAGAAGTTATGCCCTGGTCAATTTGCAGTTGACTTTTTCATCTGTCCAAAAATAGAAACTTTTGCATCTTGAGACTTTTTGAGCCATGCTTTGAGAATCATGATCAAGAATTGATCAAATGATTTTTGTGGATTCAAAATAAGATGTTGACCAAAATTTTTGACTTTTGACTGTCAAATGACCATTTTGCCCCTGCAGTTGACTATGGAGCAATTAGGGTTTTTGACTGTGCAACTTGATGCTGTAAGTCTTGAAACTTGACATATGGATGCTTGACAATATATGTAGGCATGTGGGACTTGATTGGACCCTTGAAAACTTCAATTTCTTTGCAAGAACCAAAACCCTAATTTTGACTGTGTTAGGAGGCAATTGGACTGTGCAACCCTTGAGAGATTTTGAACCATCTGGAGTTTGATCTTGACAAATCTTTTGAAGAATATGGGAGGGAAAATTTTGGGGTACAACAGTTGCCCCTGTTCAATCTTCTTAAACCTGAAGATGTAGATTGGCTGGCGTGCCTTTCGTAATCTGAAGGTGGAAGATGATTGAACACTAGAGTGTCTAGAAATTTGCACTCACATAGTAGAATGTCAGCAGCGTGATGCAGGGAATGGGCTTACAGAGGCCATTTGGAGACTGATGGATAGGAGGATGGGCTTATAGATGCCACTTGGAGCTGTTAGTAGTTGTGGTGATGGGCTTATAGATGCCATCGGGTGTCGATCACGTAAGAGATTCCTTAGCGAGAACTTGTGTACCTGAGAAAGAAAAATAATTACCTGGCCTGTTACAGGAGTTGATCTTCAAACTCTTTATGTAGATATGCCCTGGCTAGTTACAAGAATCGAATCTTTAAACTCTTCAGACGTGCCCTGGCGAGATACAGGAATCGAGTCCGGAGAATACAGTCGTCAACAGATACACCCTGGCAAGATACAGGAATCGGATCTTCGAACTCTTCAGACATGCCCTGGCAAGATATAGGAATCGAGTCTGGAATTAGTCGTCAACAGATACACCCTGGCAAGATAAAGGAATCAGATCTTCGAACTCTTCAGACGTGCCCTGGCAAGATACAGGAATCGAGTCTGGTAATGTTAGTCGTCAACAGATACACCCTGGCAAGATACAGGAATCGGATCTTCGAACTCTTCAGACGTGCCCTGGCAAGATACAGGAATCGAGTCTGGTAATGTTAGTCGTCAACAGATACACCCTGGCAAGATACAGGAATCGAATCTTCGAACTCTTCAGACGTGCCCTGGCAAGATACAGGAATCGAGTCTGGTAATGTTAGTCGTCAACAGATACACCCTGGCAAGATACAGGAATCGGATCTTCGAACTCTTCAGACGTGCCCTGGCAAGATACAGGAATCGAGTCTGGTAATGTTAGTCGTCAACAGATACACCCTGGCAAGATACAGGAATCAGATCTTCAAACTCTTCAGACGTGCCCTGGCAAGATACAGGAATCGAGTCTGGTAATGTTAGTCGTCAACAGATACACCCTGGAAAGATACAGGAATCGGATCTTCGAACTCTTCAGACGTGCCCTGGCCAGATACAGGAATCGAGTCTGGTAATGTTAGTTGTCAACAGATACACCCTGGCAAGATACAGGAATCATATCTTCGAACTCTTCAGACGTGCCCTGGCAAGATACAGGAATCGAGTCTGGTAATGTTAGTCGTCAACAGATACACCCTGGCAAGATACAGGAATCGGATCTTCGAACTCTTCAGACGTGCCCTGGCAAGATACAGGAATCGAGTCTGGTAATTAGTCGTCAACAGATACACCCTGGCAAGATACAGGAATCAGATCTTTAGTTGCGACCGTTGATGGTAATCATCTTTGTATTAACCTTTGTCCTGAAAAGACAAAACGTTAGTTGTATGCGATGTCATGATGTATGACATGCGTGATGTTCTTAGAATAAATGAGATTGTATGTTTATGATGCGTATATGCATGCTATAATGTATGAAGATGTGATGTTTATGAAATGTATTTTCGTCTAGGAAAATAAATCCTTGACGAGTGCCGGGAAGTTAAATCCTGGGCTGATGTTGAAGAGTAAGATTCTTCGTTTCCGCTGGGGGGTGGTAGTTGCAAGAATACCGGTAGGAGACGATGACTCCGTTGGGGAATAAACTTGGCGACTAGAATACTCTGCGGGGAATTACTCTGTGGGGAAGAGATGTATTTCGCTGAGATGTTGATGATAACTCCGCTGGGGATACCATTGATAAGTTATGTTGATGGTATTGATGAACTCCGCTGGGGATAGGAAGACTTCGTCGAGGACGATCTTTCCGTGGCTTTTAGCTGAGGATAACCCGGTTATAAGCTCTGGTGGGGAGTAACCTTCTGAATAAAGCCGGGGAGATGCTTTTGCGCTCTGCGGGGGATAAGCTTCCAGAATCTACTGGGGATAAGCTTCAAGACCTGCTGGGGAGATGGATTCTGCTTTCCCGGGGAAACTTTCGGACTGGACTCTCCTGGGGAAATTTTTGAGATGTATTGGGGAAGTGGCTCCACTAAATGTCTGGTATACCGCCGGGGAACAATCTTAGATCAAGACTGCCGGGGATGCTTGTTAAGAATGTTTGTATATTGCGCTGGGGAATGTGGAGATCTGCTGGGGATACCCAACTTCCTTAAGGCTGACAGTAGACTAACTCTGCTTGGGGAGAGAGATCACTGACTTGCTAGGAGATACTGTGCCTTGTACGGCTAATTGGAGATTAACTCTGCTAGGGGAGAGTATTGTTGAATCTTGGCTCACTCTCTGGGGAATTCAGATATCTTGGTTACGTTCTTCGGCCGAACTTACCTTGGTACCTTGGTGGACAGAGCAATTAGATCGCTTAGACAACTCATTATTGCCCATGTTTCTAATGTTACCTGTAATTAATCCTTTGTTTCGTATGCAAATATTTATGAGTTAGCAATTAGTGTCAAATGCATATATCAAAAATTGAACATTGGACGTTCTTCGCAAACAAAACAGAAAAAGGAAAAACAATTGGCAATTGGTCTGAAAAGTGAATTTGTATTGATTTTTGAATTGCCTGTAAATAGGCGTTTTTGTACAAGAGGCTGACGTCCTAGTAAGAGAATGCCGCCGAACAACAGGGTTTATACAATTTTGTGAAACAGGGAAAACAAAACAGCTATGTGAAAAGAATAATCCCACTGGGTTCCAACTCTGCTATCGCCTTTATATCTTCGAGCGTCTCATTACTTGGCTGCTTGGTTGAAGATGAAGCTGATTGATCGATGCCGTCTGAACTTGATGTTGATACCGGATTCTGGATGCAAGGTGATCCAATGAGACATAGTATTACGCTTTATCCCTAATTTTTGCCTGGACCGCCCTTTCGGGTTTTCGGTCCACCGGGATACCCATTTTTGCCCAAGCCGCCTTTTCAGGTTTTCAACTTGCCGGGTGTACAGATTTTTTCATTTCATCCCTCATTTTGCCCGAACCCTTTTGGTTCGCCGGGAAGCCCTAATTTTTGCCTAGGTATGTCAACCTAGAGGGTCTTTTATCATGCGTAGTATCTTTTCACAATGTCTGCATTGGCGGGGTGAGGAAGGTCGTCACCATCCATGGTGGTTAGGATCATGGCTCCTCCTGAGAACACATGTTTAACCACAAATGGCCCTTCGTAGGTGGGGGTCCATTTGCCCCTGGGATCACTTTGAGGAAGGATGATGCGCTTGATTACCAGGTCCCCAACTTGATACTGTTGTGGTCTGACCTTTTTGTTAAATGCCCTGATCATCCGTTTTTGGTACGTTTGACCATGACATATAGCAGTGAGTCTCTTTTTGTCAATCAGATTTAATTGATCAAGTCGAGTCTGGATCCAGTCATCTTCTTTCAGATCTGCATCCTTCATTATCCGGAGAGAGGGTATTTGCACTTCAATTGGTAAGACTGCCTCCATGCCGTAGACCAAGGAAAAAGGAGTTGCCCCGGTTGACGTTCTTGCTGAAGTACGGTACCCATGGAGAGCGAACGGTAACATCTCATGCCAATCTTTGTAAGTCACTGTCATCTTCTGCACAATCTTTTTAATATTCTTATTAGCTGCTTCAACAGCCCCATTCATCTTCGGCCGGTAAGGAGAAGAGTTGTGGTGCTGTATCTTGAATTGGTCGCATAGCTCAGTGATCATCTTGTTATTGAGATTGGTACCATTGTCCGTAATGATCCTTTCCGGGACGCCGTATCGACAGATCAAGTTATGTCGAATGAACCGTGCCACAACATTCTTGGTTACTGTAGCGTAGGAAGCTGCTTCAACCCACTTTGTAAAGTAATCAATTGCTACAAGGATGAAGCGATGCCCGTTGGATGCCGTAGGTTTAATCTCGCCGATCATATCTATGCCCCACATTGCAAAAGGCCAAGGTGTTGTCAGGACATTCAGAAGAACTGGAGGAACGTGCACCTTGTCTGCATAAATCTGGCACTTATGACATGTCCGAGAATGTTGGTAACAATCAGCTTCCATTGTGGACCAGAAATATCCTGCCCGAAGGATTTTCTTTGCCATGGTGTGTCCACTGGAATGTGTTCCGAAGGTACCTTCATGTAGCTCTGCCATGATCCTTTCTGCTTCAGTCTTATCCACACAACGCAGTAAGGTTGAATCATGGTTCCGCTTGTATAGAATGCCATTGCTGAGGAAGAACTTTGCTGCGAACCTTCTCAGAAATTTCTTGTCGTTGACAAATGCACCTTCAGGGTATTCCTGAGCTTCCAAGTATCTCTTCACTTCATGATACCAGGGTTTTTCAGTTACCACCTCAGCCTCAAGATCACAACAGTATGCAGGTTCGTCCAGTTTCCAGATGATGATCCAGGGAGCCTCATTGTCCCATTTGACTTTGAACATAGAGGACATTGTAGCCAACGCGTCCGCTAACTGATTCTCCTCTCTCGGGAAGTGCTCAAAAGTTATCTCTGTGAAATGGGGGATCAATGTCAACACACATTCTCTGTAAGGAATAAGATTCGGATGTTTCGTATCCCACTCGCCTTTGATCTGATTGATCACGAGAGCGGAATCTCCGAAGACACTCAGAAACTTGATCCTTAAGTCAATCGCAGCTTGAAGACCCATGATGCATGCCTCATACTCCGCCATGTTGTTGGTGCAGTTGAAACATAGCCGGGCAGTAAGTGGAGTATGAGTGCCTTGAGGGGATATGATTACAACGCCAATACCGTTACCCAAAGCATTGGAGGCTCCATCAAAGTGCATAGACCATTGGGATCCTTCCTCAGGTCCTTCATCCGGTCCAGGTACTTCACAATCAGTCACTACCATGATGCTCTCGTCAGGAAATTCAAAGTTCATTGACTGGTAGTCGTCCACTGCCTGGTGTGCCAAATGGTCTGCCAATACACTTCCCTTGATTGCTTTCTGAGTCGTGTACTGGATGTCGTATTCTTTCAAGATCATCTGCCATCTTGCTATTCTTCCGGACAGAGCAGGCTTTTCGAATATGTACTTTATTGGATTCATCTTTGAAATCAACAAAGTAGTGTGAGTCAGCATATACTGTCTCAGCCGGCGAGCAGCCCATACCAAAGCGCAGCAAGTTTTCTCGAGCAATGAGTATCGGGTCTCACAGTCGGTAAACTTTTTGCTAAGGTAATAAATGGCATGCTCTTTTCGGCCAGACTCGTCATGCTGCCCCAGCACACACCCCATTGAGCTGTCAAGTATAGTATTAGAGGTCTCCTTTCAACCGGTGGCATGAGGATGGGAGGTTCTTGGAGATACTCTTTGATTCTGTCAAAAGCGGCCTGACATTCGTTGTTCCAACGTACTACCTGATCTTTCTTCAGCAGCTTGAAGATTGGTTCACAAGTAGCAGTTAGGTGCGAGATGAATCGGGCGATGTAGTTCAGTCGTCCTAGAAAGCCTCTGACTTCTTTCTCTGTCTTGGGAACTGGCATCTCTTGTATGGCTTTAACCTTGGCAGGGTCCACTTGAATACCTTTGTCGCTTACGACAAAGCCTAGCAACTTTCCAGATCTTACCCCAAATGTGCACTTGTTCGGGTTCAACCTTAACTTGTATAACTTCAGACGGTCAAACAACTTTTGCAGATGATTAAGATGTTCCTCCTCAGTTTGGGACCTTGCAATCATATCGTCGACATACACTTCAATCTCATGATGGATCATGTCATGAAATAAAGCAACCATGGCACGTTGGTAGGTTGCCCCAGCATTTTTCAACCCGAATGGCATGACCTTGTAGCAGAAAGTGCCCCACTGAGTAACAAAGGTAGTCTTTTCCATGTCTTCAGGAGCCATCTTGATCTGATTGTACCCTGAAAAACCATCCATGAAAGAGAACACCTTGTGCTGAGCAGTATTGTCAACCAGAACATCAATGTGAGGTAGAGGGAAGTCATCCTTGGGGCTGGCCCTGTTCAGATCCCTGTAATCAACACACATTCTGACCTTACCATCTTTCTTCGGTATCGGAACCACGTTGGCAACCCACTGAGGGTAAGAAGTCACTGCTAGAAAACCGGCGTCAAATTGCTTCATGACCTCAGCTTTGATCTTCTCGGACATCTATGGACGCATATGGCGGACCTTTTGTTTCACCGGAGGGCAGTCTTCCTTGGTAGGCAGGTGATGGACCACAATGTCAGTATCCAACCCAGGCATGTCTTCGTAGGACCAGGCAAATATCTCCACATAATCATCCAACATCTGAACCAACCGTTGTTTTACGCTGAGCTCCAGATTGGCACCGATCTTAACTTCCTTTCTATCTGTCTCAGTACCCAGATTTACCGTTTCCACTGGCTCTTCATGTGGCTGAATGGCCCTCTCTTCCTGGAGTAACAGTCTTGCAAGCTCGCCAGGCACTTCGCAATCATCTTCAACTTCGTCTTCGGCTAAGTTGATCGAATTTTTGAAGTCATAACTGGCAGTAGCAGAGTCGTTACCAGTGAGATCCAGAGTGGATTGAAACCTGTATGAGTGAGTGTGTGTAAATATAGTTGTTTTGGAATAAATAAAGGAAGAAAGAAAAGGAGCACAATATTTGCAATGCGAAAAAACGTCCAATGTCTTTATTCATGATATATGGAAATGACAGTTAATAAGCCCTCACAAATGAAGCCATGGTGCCCCGGGTAAGACATCGGGCCATAAAGTTTCAATTTATTGTTCATTACAAATTAAAAACAAAGGAATTCATTACTGCGTAACAAAAGTAACAGGTATGTGATCTTTTGCAGTCCAATTGGTCAGTCCACCGTCAGTCGTCGGGTAGATCCAACTATCGAACTCTGATTCCTCCACATCGCCTTCTATAGCATTCACTCCCGGGTTGGTGATGAACACGGGAGGCCTTCCGATCCTTGCTTTGCGTACAGCCCTCTGAGCCTCTGCAGTAAAACCCAGCCCAAACTTGTCAGTCTTAGGAGTAAAATCAGGGAGCCTGCCCCAGTTAGCACATTCACCTTTCTCAATTACAGCCCGGGCGTCCTTTAAGGAAGCCATCTTCAAAGGAGAGCCCTCTTCAGTCACTGCTTCTGCTGCTGCCAATGTTTGAGGTACCTCTTCAAAATGTTGAAAGGGGGTTTCAATAAACTCCCCGTCCATCTCAATATACCAGAATGAATTCAGATGACTAACCATGTATTCTTCCTCCCCCTGCACAGTAACAATCTTCCCTCTGACAGGGTACTTGAGCTTCTGGTGTAGAGTGGAGGTCACATCCCCAGCTTTGTGAATCCAAGGTCGACCCAGCAAACAGGAATAAGATGGACGGATGTCCATCACATAGAACGTTGAGTCAAATACTTGAGAACCCACACGAATAGGAATGTCTACCTCACCATGTACCATCCTCTTCGACCCGTCAAAGGCTCGGACAATGATGTTACTAGGCTTCAACTCCATGCCCTCACAATCCAACTGGTCTAAGGCCTTCTTGGGCAATACATTCAGGGAAGAACCGGTGTCCACCAACACGTGTGCAAGAGTAGTGCCCCTGCATTCTATGGAGACATGCAGGGAATCATTGTGGTTCTTTCCCTTGGCGGTAAGATCAGCATCCGAGAAACCCAAACCATTGTCAGCGGTCAAATTGGCCACACAGTCAGTGAATTGATCCGCAGATGTCTCTTGTGGCACATGAGCCGTCTTTAGAAAGGAAATCAGGGCCTTGGCATGGGCCTCTGAGCACAGCAGCAATGATAGCATGGAGATCCTGGAGGGGGTATGCCCTAGCTGTTCAACGACGTTGAAGTCGCTCTTCTTGATTATCTTGAGAATTTCCTCCATCTCTTGTTGGGAGGCTTCAACATTGATAGTCTTCGGTGCCTCCATCCGGGCAGGCACATCATCAATCCCTTTGCCCCGAGCATTAGATGACTCGGCAGCAGGGGTAGAAACTTGGTCAGAAGGGGGAACAGGCGCACTTACAGGTGTTATTATAAGAGGTCTTCGGATAACTGGTGGCGCAATGTCAGGAGAGAAGAGCCTGCCACTGCGAGTAACTTTGGCGGGACCAGTGATGTTGCTGATACTGGTACCGGTGTTGAACTCCTGCTTCACTCCAAGCACATACACATCTGCCCCATAGTGCCATGGGACAGCCTTGTCAGATTCATAGGGGAGGGGCCCCGGAACAGTAATAATAATGGGTGCAACAGACATGATTTTGACTGGCTTCCTCGGGGGAGCCTTGGTAGGATTGTTGAAAATTGTGACAACAAATACTTCTTCGGTAGGAACAAAAGGAACAGCGGTCTTCTTGAACAAAATCTCTTTGCTGTCCATCAGGCTTTGGATACCTGATTTCAGCAACGGACAACCAGTAGGGGAAACAACACACAAAAGGCAACCCTTGCTACAACCCGGAAATAAACCGGCTAGCAACAAGTTCCTTTTAACAGTCAACAGAGGAGTAGCAACATCATCCACAGAAACGACATACAAGTCTTCCTCAATGGCATTTACTCCATGCTGGGGCATAGGAGCAGTCACAACGTTGGGCCTTTCAGGTGCCTCAAATTGTATTTCCTTGGCATCGATAAGGTCTTGAACCTTATTTCTCAGGGCCCAACAATCATCAGTAGAATGCCCCGGGCTATCAGAGTGATAAGCACAGCGGGCATTGGGATTATACTTCGGAGAGGTTGTATTCACCACCTTCGGAGCCTCTCTGACGGTCACCAAGTTGGTCGATAGCAGTTGTGGCAAGATTTTTGACAAGGTCATACTCAGCCGAGTGTATTCTCTTCTGGGTCTCTCACCCCTTGGTTGGTTGGGTTGCCGAGGAGCGGCAGCAGGCTTTGCAATAACCACCGCGTTGACATCTTGGCAGCGTTCTGGTTTGTCCTGCCTCCTAGGCCCATACACAACACTGGCTTCCTTTTTAAAAGGTTTCTTCTCAGAACTTGAGGACGCACCTTTCTGAATCTTTCCTGATTTCATACCAGCCTCTATCCTTTCCCCAGTCAGAATGAGATCTATGAACCCTGCAGACGAATTGCCAATGAGATGATTAAAGAATGGCCCGGATAGGGTCCCCAAGAACATGTCTACTAGTTCACGGTCTGTTAATGGTGGCTGCACCCTGCCAGCCAGGTCCCTCCATTTCTGCGTATACTCTTTAAAACCTTCTCCCGATCCTAGCGACATACCCTGGAGTTGGGTACGTGTAGGAGCGAGGTCGGCATTATACTGATACTGCTTGTAAAAAGCAGTAGCCAACTCCTCCCAGTTACGAACCTTGGTTCCATCCAGCTGATAGAACCATTTGATATGAGTCCCTGAAAGACTCTCCTGGAAGAAGTGGATCCACAAGTTCTTGTCCATGGTATACGGATGAATCTTCCGCACATAAGATCTGAGATGTAGCTTAGGGCAGGACGCCCCGTCATACTTTGCGAAAGATTATGCTTTGAATTTATGTGGGATGACCACACCAGAAGATAGACCCAAGTCTCCAAAATCCAAACCAGGCACTTGTTGAATTTCCATGGCATTCAGACGGTCTTCCAACTGCTTGTATCTGTCTTCAGCTGGAGGATACTGCTCCTCATTAAAATCAGTCTCGTTGTCAGAGACTACCGGACTAGGAACCCTTCCCCCCTGGGGACTGCCTTTGCCTACAGAAGAACAAGCTTGATCAACCTCATTCTGCAGTGCGTTACCAAACCTCCGGCCAGTGTTGAATAATACGGTTCTCTTCTTCTTCTTCTTGACCAGCAGAGCCTTCAGTTCCTCCTGACCTTGGGCCAAACTCATAATCAGCTCTTAGAATTGGGCGTTCTGAGCCTGAAGGGCCTTGATGGACTGCTCGGTAGATGATTCAGGATTCATGATGCTGAAATAAACAGCGAAGAACATTAAGCAACCTGAAAAGAAGAGTACCTGTGATGCATATGATGAATGGAATGCGTATGATTTATGTTTTCAAAGACAATCGGGAATCAACTTTGTAAACAAAAAGGAACACACTTTATTAGATTCAACTTTGAAATTTAAATTGTTCAACAGACTGCCCTTAGGCGTTACATAAAAAGTGAAAATACTGAAAAGGGAAATAAAACTGTAAAAGAACATCCAAAGCTCATCAGTGATCCCATGGTCTCCTCTTCTCAGTACGGATGTAGTCATTCAAGGCTCGCTCGTTCTCCAACTGCTTTGTCAGCTTCTGGATCTTCAATTCCTACTCGTTGAACTTCTCCCGATAAGAATCTCGTTCTTCTCGTAGTTGCGCCCAAGACCTCTTTAGTGTCTCAATATCAGTAGGTATCTGAGGAGGGAGAACAGTTGAGGGAACCCCATCTCTATCAGGATACTCAAGAATGACGGGTCTGACAGCTTCATATGGCATACCTAACTTCTGAGCACGGATGCGGACCCATTTGTAGTAGGCTTCCATAGGTAGAGAAGTCTTTGGTCCCAACTTTTGTGGGTCAGCTTTGTGAATTCTGTCCCAAGCCTTGATGAACCTACGACGCAGCTCGTCACTATCCACCTGAAACTCAAAACTGATGTGAGGCACCAACATCTCATGAGGCCCTGCCCTTCTGGCCCTTCCAAACTGACGGAGAGCTAGATTATAAGAGATTCCTCCTTGGGTACCAATCAAAGGAACATTAGGATATTCTCCGCAACGATCAATAACAGCTACCTCATCCAAACCTCTGAGAGTCCAAATGATGTCCTTATCAGTGAGAGACATCAACCTATGAGCCCAAACTCTTCCTTCTTTGTTCTTCAGCACGAACTTAGGGAGGTGCGAAATAAACCACCTCACTAACAAAGGGATGCAACACCACAGAGTTCCTCGTCTTCGGGCAGTACGAGCATAAAGTTGTTGCAGGATATCACCCAAGAGAGTGGGCACAGGGTTCCGAGACATGAAGATCCTTATGGCAGTGACGTTAATGAAGTTATCAGGATTAGGAAACAAGACCAGACCATAGATTAAGAGAGCCAGAATGTCTTCATACGCCCTAAAGTCCAAGTCATTCCAGAAACTGTTAGCCTTACCAACCAGAAACTTGGCCAAGAAACCCTTAACTTTGCTTCTAGTCACCAAGTTGTCCATTACCTCTTTATGGGTCAAGGGAAGAGCTGCAGCAATCTCCTCAAGCCTAAGAGTCTTTTCCCAACCAGTGAAGGTAGTCTGATCCAAGATAGAGATCCCAAGCAAATCAGAGAACTCTTCCAGGGTAGGGACCAGCTGGAAGTCTTGAAAGGTGAAGCACTGGTACAGAGGGTCATAAAACTGGGTCACGACACTCATCAGTTGTTGGTCCCACTATGCCGTGACTAAACTGAGAAGAGAACCATGCCTCTGGATGAAGGAAGTATTATTTGGAATTCTGCTAACCAACTCTTCAAACAACTCAGGTGGGTGAACAAAGTTGAACCGGATAGTATTCCTTCGCATAGGCATCATGATGTCCTACAAAACAGAGCAAAGGTGAAACCCTCTTGTCTTTGAAATGGTCAGTCCTTATGCAGGATGCATGCAATGTTTATGATGGCATGATGTTATGATAAAGCACACCACAAATACTCACAAAGGCAAACATGATAAGACACACAATTCACACAAGACAAGCCCTTAGAGTTTAGGCCAGCATGGGGTCTAGGTATTACCCTCTTTCAGTTTGTTGGTTAAGACCTGTCCTATCAGAAGTAACCGGGTTCTAGAGGATCCCAATATCACTGACTACCCTCAATCGGTCATAACTCCAGCATCGCAATCTTTTCTTGCGGCCAGAACCATCACGAGAGTTTAGCCTCAATGGGCGTAGCATACTGCTACTGATCTATTGGCCAAGTTGGGTCATTTAAGATTCTAAGGTCGGTTGGTGCTTAATGACTCCTCAGAAGACCCATATTCTCCTCGTTGCGACACAAGGGATATCGGAACAGACCAAGGCGCCACACCAACGTAGCCACTGCTTCACCCGTGTTGGTCTATGCCAGACAGGTCCCTCACAGCTTATGCTACCTAACAGGGTATCCCCAGATCCGGGTTAGGATCTATGTAACTCTGATGCAGCCCACAATAATAAAGCAAACAAACACAGCAATTGAAAACACAAGTGATCTTAGTCCTAAGGTACACCTCACTTTATAAGTTTATTCCCCAGCAGAGTCGCCAGTTCTGTGATCGGTGGATCTGGAACTGACTGTTTAACGCTGGTTCGCGAAATGTCGCGGAAGAAAGAGTCGCCACCGTCTTTTATTTTCTCCAACATGGACAGGACAAAAGCACAGCAAAATTCCTTATGAGATAGTTTCTCGGTTCGGGAGGTAGATTTATAGAAAGGGAAGGTGTTAGCACCCTTTCTATCCATGGTTATCCATGGGATCTTAGATACTTGCTCATTGTGTTTTCAAAAGTGTTTGCTTTTCAAAGTGTGAGTGGGTTTGAAAAAGTTTCGTTTAAAGATTTTAGAATGACTCTTGTATCAGTCCTCAAGAGTGTTTGAAAAAATTGTTTTGAAAGCTTTTTGAAAGTGTCGGTGTGAAAAGAGGTTTTGATTTGTTTTTGAATAGAGCAAGTATCTATGAGTCATCCACCTACCCTAAGGAATTAGGCTGTGTAGAAGTCCTTAAGGTAGTGCCATCCCACCATTGAGAGGTAGGTAGCACCACTGTTGGAGGTGTTCGGGTCAATTCGTTTGTAGGGACAGTGTGGTCACCAGAGCAACAGTAGGACACCTTAGAAGCTACCCTTATGCCATTGATCCTCTTTAATTCCGAGGCAACTGTTTCGAGGCAACTTGTTTCGAGGCAACTAGATCAATGGACATAAGGACTTACTAAGACGTCCTATACTCGACGACCACGTTTCGAAGGCAAGGCAACAGTGAGGCGTACCTTAAAAGTGGTGTGTGAATTTGTGTGTTGTTTTCAGTTTAGCATTTATCTTGTACATGTATCAAGGTGATCTACGCTTGTTTTTAATTTGGCCATACATTCTTTCATGCAAAGTTTAATAGTTTAAGAGTGCGGAAATCTAAATGCGAAAAGTAAAATCCTACGCTATTACAAGGCGCGGGTTTATACATCGCCAAATTAACAAAGACCCGTTTGATGAAAAATGCGGAAAATAAATAAATTCCCAATTACTATTACATGGCTTGAGCAATTACATAATATTTGAAAGAAAATAAATAAGAATAAATGCGCGAAAAGAAATTAGAATCGAATGTTCGAGGGCGTTAAACCCTTTTGAGAAATTAAATGGAATTAAAAAGCTAATTAATTATTTAATTAAGAAAAGGAATATTTTTTAGGTTTTTGTATTTTAATGAAATAAAGAATATTAAAATTAGAAGGAAACCCTAGTTCTAAATTGTTTTTAATTATTAATGAAAAATATGAAAGTTTAACCTAATTTACTAATTAATTAATGTACATGTTTATTTACAAAAATATTTAATAATTAATAATAATGATAATGATGAGAAAATTATTTATTAAAAAATGATGAAAAGTTAAAAACCCTAATTTCTACATATTTTAATTTGTTAAGAAAAAGATTTAAGTTTTAACCTAATTTAACTAAATTAATTATTTAACATTTATTTACAAAATAAATTAATAGAAATTAAATATAATTAAACATATTTTAATTTTTCTGTATTTTATATTGTGAAAATTAATTTATGAAATTAAAGAAAACAATTAAAAACAATTAAGAGAATAAAAAGGAAAATCAAAAGAAAAAATAAAAATGATTCAGACCCATTTATGAGGTAAATTGCAAGAAATTCAGGCCCACTGGAACAAGCCTTGTTTGACTTCTCTAATTGAGTGCATATGAGTTGACCAGCGTGTACTATGGACTGCACTATCTGGCCATTGGATGGAGCATCAGAGACACTTGGCAAGCTTAGGCATTAGGGCGTATGGTGCCCCTATGAATGAGTGCTGCATAGAAACGCGTTAGGATAAAAAACATGGTATATGTGGGGGGACCTGGGAATCGAACCCAGGTCTCAGCGTTTACCAAACATATCACTTGCCAGTTGAGCTGTGCGCGCGCGTTGTATATGGAATGGGAAGCAAACAATATAAAGGAAAACAACGTTAATGATAGAAAAACGCGCCAATTTTTGAATGGCCCAACTAGTCCTGGACACCTCAGCGTCTTCTTCATTCTTTCTGCAAAACACAAGATAAGTAGCGGGGGTTTTAAACCCCCACTGAATGAAATCTGAAAAAATAGCGATTAGAGCATGCTATAATATAAAAAGGGCGCGATGTCATGGCTTGTCTCTTCTTGATGTCACGAATCCAATGGCACAGGTTTGATGGTCTAATTTTTCCATATGTATAAAGCCCCAATTTAGAGCTTCTGAAAACCTAGAAAACGTTAATGGCAGATTTTGATATAGGCATTATTAGTTCAATTAAATGGTACCATTAGCTTCAGAACATCATTGTTAGTAAGAATCAACCATTAAAACTCATGAATAATGCATGTAAATTAAAAAACGATAATGGACAAGTTTGTGAAGAAGACGATTCTGTTCTACCAATTCTTGAGGTCTGGAGACTTGTTCTTGATTGCAACACGTTCCTAGCAATGTCAGGAATGTATTGGAAGGCTTGTTGTGCTTTGAAACGCCTTGTAACTATGTTTTCAGTTTTCAACTTTTTGTGTAAATTTTGCACTTTGGTTCTGAGTTCTTAGCAGCCTTTTCGTGTGTAATGGAATAGGGTTGAGTTGTGTCTATGTACATGAAGCAAATTAGGTTAAGAAACCAAGCCCAAAGTCCATGTATTAATGTTTTCAATCTTTGATTTTCTCCATATCTTTTCCAATCTTTTTGCCATGGAAACTTGCCAAATAGGGATGATCTTGTCCCCTTGAGATAGTGCACGAAATCTTTTGCATATGTGGAAGATATTTGCTGCACAAAAAAGATTTAAAAACATGATTTAGTATTTTTCTTATATTTAAATTTAATTAAATGAATTAATGATAATAAAAATTCAAATAATTAATCAAAAATAAGAAAATAACTCCCTTTGAGCTTAATGGGTCGTGCATAGCCTTTGGATAATGATTCATGGAAGAATTTGTGGCCCATTAGCAATTTTGAAGCTTTTGAAGCAAAGTTGACTTTTCAAAATTCCCAAAAATTTCCCAACTTCCCCAAGGCATATCTTGCTCAATTTTGAAGCTATGATCATGTTCTTGGACATTTTGGAAAGGTCTTGAAGTCCTCTAACCAATGCCTTTTGTCCCATGTCATTTTGATTTACCAATCTCAAGTTATGGTCTTTGACTTAAAGTGCCTTTTTGTTGACTTTTGAAAATGACCTATAATGTTGAAATTGATAACTTTTTGTGAGAGCATTTCTTGGACTTGAAGTGTGAAGATGAGTTGTAGTAAATGTCATCCTCTTCAAAATGAGCTTTGGATGGGATTTTTCTGATAAACCATGAAGAAGTTATGCCCTGGTCAATTTGCAGTTGACTTTTTCATCTGTCCAAAAATAGAAACTTTTGCATCTTGAGACTTTTTGAGCCATGCTTTGAGAATCATGATCAAGAATTGATCAAATGATGTTTGTGGATTGAAAATAATATGTTGACCAAAATTTTTGACTTTTGACTGTCAAATGACCATTTTGCCCCTGCAGTTGACTGTGGAGTAATTAGGGTTTTTGACTGTGCAACTTGATGCTGTAAGTCTTGAAACTTGACATATGGATGCTTGACAATATATGTAGGCATGTGGGACTTGATTGGACCCTTGAAAACTTCAATTTCTTTGCAAGAACCAAAACCCTAATTTTGACTGTGTTAGGAGGCAATTGGACTGTGCAACCCTTGAGAGATTTTGAACCATCTGGAGTTTGATCTTGACAAATCTTTTGAAGAATATGGGAGGGCAAATTTTGGGGTACAACATCACTCAAGGAATTGCCACACGTGTCAAATCTATACTGACAAGGTCCATGTACCTCCTATTCCTCTAAATGGCATGACTGCTCCGTGGCCATTTGCAATATGGGGAATTGATATTATTGGAGAGATCAAACCTACCGCTTCCAATGGACATTGTTTCATCCTTGTTGCCATTGAATACTTTACCAAGTGGGTCGAAGCTGCCTCATATGCCTCAGTTACCAAGAATGTTGTATCCAGATTCATCAAGCATAACCTCACATGCCGCTACGATATCCTCGAAAGGATCATCACTGACAATAGAACCAACCTCAACAATGCCATGATTACAGAACTTTGTACTCAGTTCAAAATCAAGCATCACAATTCTTATCTGTACGGACCGAAGATGAATGGCATAGTGGAAGCTGCCAATAAAAATATCAAGAAGATTGTGCAAAAGATGGTAGTAACTTATAAATACTAGCATGAGATGTTACCGTTTGCACTCCATGGATACCGTACTTCAGCGCGAACATCAACTGGGGCAACCCTGTTCTCCTTGGTCTATGGCATGGAATTTGTCCTCCCTGTCGAAGTTCAGATTCCCTCTCTAAGGATAATGAAGGAAGTAGGTTTAGGTGAAGACGAATGGATTCAGACTAGGTTGGATCAGTTTAACTTGATTGACGAGAAGCGACTGGCTGCTATTTGTCATGGTCAGATGTACCAAAAACGTATGATCAAGGCTTTCAACAAGAAGATCAAGCCTCGAGTATATCAGACTGGTGACTTGGTAATAAAGCACATCATTCTTCCACAAGGCGACCCCAAGGGCAAATGGACTCCCACTTACAAAGGACTATTTGTTGTAAAGAATGTTTTCTCTGGTGGTGCCATGATACTGACTACTATGGATGGCCAAGACTTCCCACATCCTGTGAACGCGGACATAGTTAAAAAATACTACACATAAAATGACCCTCTAGGTTGACACACCTAGGAAAAATAAGGGCATCCCGGCGAACCAAAGAGGTTCGGGAAAAAAATTAGGGATATATGAAAAAGATTATACACCCGACAAATTGAAAACTCGAAAGGGCGACTTGGGAAAAAATGGGTATCCTGGTGGGCTGAAAACCCGAAAGGGCGGTCCAGGACAAAGTTAAGGATTAAAGTGTATAGCTATGTCCCGTGGGATCTTTACAGCCAACCTTATTAC
This sequence comes from Vicia faba, assembly GCA_948472305.1. Lineage (NCBI taxonomy): Eukaryota > Viridiplantae > Streptophyta > Magnoliopsida > Fabales > Fabaceae > Vicia > Vicia faba. Next base: position 1,461,546,097 of record OX451739.1, on the reverse strand, counting down.
TAAAGTATAAAGTTCAAATGGTCCAAGATCAATCTAATAAACTTCTTTCAACGGAAAGGGATGATGATCGAGGACATAAGGGAAATGTTGGTGTTGGAACACAATGAGATCACTTTCACATGGCTATTATTTTTTGTTTTAACTTTGTATTATTTCCATTCTTTCGATGATTTCCTCTTACTAGGATCTCAATATCTTTGTACAAAAACGCATATTCATGGGCAAATCATCAATACAAATATACTTTGAAGTGCAACCTTTTTTTTGTTTTGAGTGTAAAAGTGTCCAATGACTAAAATTGAATGAACACGATTAAACTTTTAACAAATGTATGTTTAAAACTAGTGACAGGAATCTCCTTAAATGAATTTGAGATATCCTCACAGAGTTATTTCAATAACATTATCCCCATAAATTTGGATTCATAAAATCCCCATCCAGAGTTTCAATCTCCGGAAGATCCTCTCCCCAGCTGAGTTTGGTCTTAAAAGGAAACCTTATGGAATTATTCCTAAAGAGAAACCTCCCCAAAAATTTGTCAAATATCCTCTTCAACAGGGTTTATTTACCCAACAAACTACATATTCCCCAACTTGAGTTTTCCTCTCAGACTATTACAAATCAAGGGACCGCAACCCCTAATCCCCAGTGAAGTTGCCAACAGAGTCATTGCTATCTCCAAAAGTTACTGTAAAGCTTGGACCCGACCAGATAAAAGTTTGACTTCTTCAATTGTTAAATCCTAGACCCGACCAAATAACAGTTCCAATTTTTGAAACCTGGACCTGACCAGATAACGGTAAATCTCAATTCCAAGTTACTAAAGCCTGGACCCGACCAGATAATAGTTTAACTTCTCAAATTGCTTAAGCCTGGACCCGACCAGTCAACAGTTCAAGCCTAGACCTGACCGGTTAAAAATTTAAAATTCTGAAGCCTGGACCCGACCAGATAACAACTCCAATTTCTGAAACCTAGACCCGACCAGATAACAGTGAATCTCAAATTTAGTTTCTAAAGCCTGGACCCGACCAGATATTAGTTTAACTTCTTCAACTGTAGAGCCTGGACACGACCAGTTAACAGTTCAAGTTGCTGAAACCTGGACCCGACCAGATAATAGTCGACTCCATTCCTTCAAAAAATAAGTTGCTGAAACCTGGATCCGATCAGATAACAGTAAATTTCAATTTTAAGTTACTAAAGCCTGGACCCGACCGAATAACAGTTTAACTTCTTTAGTTACTGCAAAGCCTGGACCCGACTAGATAAACAGTTTGAGTTGCTGAAACCTGGACCTGACCAAATAACAGTTAACCTCAAGTTTAAGTCACGAAACCTGGAATCCGACCAGATAACAGTTTAACTTCTTCAATTTTCTACGAAACATGAAACCCGACCAGAAAACAACTAATTTCCTCTTCGCCAGTAGAGTTTGCCATTATCCCTAGTGAGTTGCTGCAAAGCCTGGAATCCGACCAGATAGCAATTAACTTCTTTATCCCCAGTAAGTTATTATGAAGCCTGGAATCCGACAAGATAACAGCTAACTTTGAAGAGATAATTCCCCACCAGAGAAACGGACAACTAAAACTCCTAAGTTCTAGTTCCCAAGCAAAAATCAACACTCTTCATGGAGTTTTCTCAAGCAAAGTAAATATTCCTTAGCGAAATTTCTTCTCAACAAAGCAGGAATCCGCAACGGAAGAATTTTTAACGAAATCTGAAGATATACATACTCTTCACCTTCAACAGCAGCCCAAGATTTAATTCTCAAAACTCGCCAGTATTTGTCAAGGATACGCTTAGACAACATGTTGCATTCATACATCATATAACATACATAACATATACATACAACATAATCTCATGTATTTTGAGAACATCATTACACCATGCATACATTCGCATACAACTAACCCCTTTGTTCCTTGTAGAAAAAAATCATTGATCCAAAGACCTCTTCTGGATCAGAATTAATTCTTCCAGTTAAAGACAAGCAATACACCTAGTTTTTAGCACGAATCGACCAAAGATTTATGCTGATCTCCCAGTTTCTACCATCATCTCTCCAAATGGAATCTATAATGCCATTCCCAAATCAATACATAATCGAGTGAAAATTTCTAGGAACTTTAGTGTTCAATCATCTATCACCTTCAAGCCACGACTGACAGATCCACCAATCTAACTCTTCAGGATTAAGAAGATTGAAGAGGGGCAGTTGTTGTACCCCAAAATTTGCCCTCTCATTTTCTCAAGACATTTCGCAAAAGATCTCCAATGCTCAAGGATTCTCAAGGAATTGTTCAAAAAACATCACCTTTGAAACACTGAGACCACAAATGCATCATTTTGACCTATTTGCGTATCTCAAGTCATTTCTCAAGATTAGTGGCTTGCTAGATGAAATTTTGTCAATTGATGAAAAAGTCAATTGTACACTGAAAAGTCAAACTTTGACTTTTTGATCAACATTGAATTTCAAAGATCAAAATTCATCAAGACATTCAATAATATTAAGCTTGATCATCAAGAAGTCAATAAAGTCAAAAGTCATTTTGAAAAGTCAAACTTTTCAAGACATAGAAATTTTTCTAAGTGTTTTATACATGATAATTTCACTACTTCAAGCCAATTTTTTACCAAGATGCATGATGATTCAAAGGAATATTTCAACATGAAAGTTGTAGATCTTGATGAATTATAAAACTTTGTATAAGATGGTTGATGTCAAAAAAATGCTTAGATTTGAAGATATAAGCCCATGAAGTCATGACATTTTCATTTAACACTTAAAGAAATTTCTAAAAGATTTTGGTCAGGATTTTATCCCAACTTATTGGCAATTTTTCACTTAGTTCTAAGATGATTTTGTCAAAATGGCCAACATGAAAGTTATATAGGATGTTTCAAGCTTTCTAAAACATATAAGATCATGAATTTATCATACTTGAGCTAGCAGATTCAAGGACCTGAAGTTGGGCATTCATTCCTGATTTACAAGGCAGATTTGTGATGAACAAGGAACCAAAATCTTAGCTATGCTGCATAATCTTACCTTGCAGGCCTATTGAATTACAAATCTATCCATAATCAAATGTTTACACAATTGATTGAACCATTATCCAAGTGATTCAAGTATTGTCCATTGCATCTTTCCATTTTTGGCACAAAGGCACCGTTGTCATTCTTGTAAAGTTCACTTTAATCACAAAGTCAATTTCTTGAGCCTCTAACTTGTTGTTCTAATCACACTCAACTTATACAAGCCAGAACAAACATGTTAAAGTGATCAACCACTTTAGATAGTTTGGTACAAGCATTGAAAACATGTTCTTCATGCTTGCTTCAAAAACAAGCAAGATAACCATACCATGTGATTCAAAATATGAGTTATTTCAAGTCTCAAACCTTCTCTATAAATAGAGAGGACAATTTAAAGATAAGGGGGCATAAAAAAGAAGGATAAACTAACACTCAAAATCATTTTTGCTGTCAAAAACTAGAATTGTCCATAAAACCTCCATTTTTGAGCTTTGAAGTCCAAACCTTTGAATCTCATACCTTGCAAGTTTTCTCCAAACAAACCATCAAAACACTCCACATATATCATTTAGAATTTGTTCAAACATAAGAACAACTTCTTTCACATCACTTTCATCACTTCCCAAGCTCAAAAGCAGCCTATAGAGCAGCTCAAACTCAAAGCAAATTTCAATTTCAAGGTCAGTTTTCTTGACTTTGAACTCTTCATATAAGCATCATTAATGGTTCATTGATGAAGATAAAATGTAGATATCATTTACTTGAAGCTAACCATATGCTTGCTTTTCATTTTCACTAACCATGTGTTGAGAATTGACTTTACATGTAGCAAAATAGTGATCAAAGCAAAAAACAGCAGTTATGCGTCGACACAAAATTCTATGAGTTGACACATACTATGTTCAAAACAGGTTATGAGTCGACACGAAACACGTATGCATCTACACAGAATGGTTAGAAGTCGATACGAAACCAGTATGCGTCGACTCATACTGAGTTGTTTTGACTTCCAGGAGCAAGAAACATACATGAGCCAACACATGAGCCAATACATAAGCTCATGCGTCAGCTCATAAAACAATTTTTTTATTTTTTATTTTTTTATTTTTATTTATATTTTTATTATTATTATTTTCATATAAAAAATTCAAAAAAATATTTTATTTATTATTTATATGTACGCATACACTGTTGTTTTATTTCTTTTTCTAAACTAAAAAAAGGGACAAAAACACTTTCTTATTAAAATCAATTTCTTTTCTTAAAATTAATTTAATATTTAGACTTAGGTTTTATTTCAATTTGTTTATTTTGATTAAATTAATTTAGATATTAGGATTTAATTAATTTCTTTTTTCAAATCAATTAGATTAATTAAGACTTTTTTTTCATAAAAAAACATAAAAACAATTTCTCTTCTCTTTATATTTCTTTGTACATTTTATTATTTCGCACTATAATTATGTAATTGTCAAAGCCTTGTAATAGTAAATTAGGTTTATTTGCTTTCATCCCCCCATTTATAAATTTGTACCCCTTCCCCAAATGATGTAATAGCGTAGGACTTTACATTTATGCAATTTATCATTTTCAAATATAAATGCTAGTAATTAGGGTTTGTATGGCAAGACATAAAATCAACAAGTAGAAAACCCTAATTCAAAGACAAAAGCGCATGAAATCAAAACACTTGCACACTTGTACCTCTAGGATAACCCACACTTGTTGCCTTCAAATAAAATAGTCATGTCCCTCGAACCTGAGATACTTTAGCAATGACCCTCGAATACAAGATCGTAGTCCCTCGATGACCCTTCAATGTTGCCTTCAGTAAAATGATCTTAGAGCCTTACAAAAAATTGCTAAGGTATCCTACAATGTTGCCTTCTATGACTATACAATGACCCACGCTCGTCCCTTTACATATAAAGATAGAGCTTCTTACCAATCAATGGTAAGATAGCAATGTCAAAGGAAGAGAGAAATGAACAAAATACGTTTGAGTAAGTAGAACATTCTTAAGTTACTTTCTCACAATCCATCTTCAAAAACAAATATCTTTTCAAACACATCAACACTTTCAAAAATGAAATATTTTCAAAAGTAAACACTTTGTATGCATTCTTATAGAGACGAGAATCATTACAAAGTTTTCCTAAACGAAGGTGCTTTTCAAAAATACTTTCAAAACTCACCACAAACACATTTCAAACAAAGAAATTTCAAAAGTGATCTAGCAAGAAACTAAGAGCCCGTAGATAACTACGGATGAAATGGGTGCTAACAGCTTCCCTTTTCATAACCTACCCCCTGAACTCAAGAAAAATATCACAAAGTTATTTCCTATTCTTTTCACCCTTTCCTTTATTGGATAAAAGAAAAGTCAGTGGCGACTCTTGCTATCCGCAACAATTGCGATAAAATGTAAAACAACCAAGTCAGTTCTCACACTGTATTTCATGTCCATTCAAGAATGTACACTTCACGCCCATCTGACATATGTTCCAACTGTCTATTCCTTCTTTATGTAGAAATCCTTTCACCGCAAGCCTTGCTTTGTGTCGAATTACTTCCCCTTTTGGATTTATCTTTACTTTGTATACCCATTTGACATCAATTTCATTCTTGCCTTGATGCAATTCAACAAGTGACCAAGTGTTGTTGTCTTCGATTGACTTCACTTCTTCGTTCATTGCTTTCACCCACTTTGAATCTTTTAATGCTTCAGCTGCATTGACTTGTTCGACATCAACATAGAAAGCATAATGCACTAGCTCACCTTTATTATCAACCACATCATCTGATATAATCACACAATCTTGAAACCTTGCAGGCATAAGTCTTATTCTTTGAGGACTGCTTGTACTTGGTTGATCTATAACTGTTGGTTCCTCTTGGCAAACTTCTCTTTCAACTTCAACAACTGGTTCTTTGAATAAGATTCTTACTGAATCTTTCTTGACATTTTCTATCTAATCCCATTCTTTAAGCTCATATATGATCATGTCCCTGCTGATCACAATCTACTTGTTCATTGGGTTGAACAACTTGTAACCTCATATCGAATGATATCCAACTAGAATCATTTGACTCGACTTGTCATCAAGTTTTCTTCTCAATTGATCTGGCATATTTCTATGTGCAATAGATCCAAATACCTTCAGATGACTCAAGCTAGGATTCGTACCATACCAACATTCTTCTGGAGTAATTCCTTCTAGCTTCTTTGTAGGATATCTGTTAAAAATATATGTTGTAGTCGACACAACTTCACCCCAAACTCTTTAGGTAAATGTTTTCCTTTCAACATACTTCTCACCATATTCATGATGGTTCAATTCTTCCATTCTCCAGTTCCATTCTGCTGTGGAGTATAGGGTGGCACCTCCACATGCACAGTCCCTTCCTTTTCACATAACCTGTCAAATCATTTCAAAACATACTCTCCACCACCATCAGTTCTCAAAACTTTGAGCTTTCGACCACCTTTTCTTTCGAACGTATACTTAAACTTGGAAAATTCCTCGATCATTTCATTTTTCTTCTTGATCAGGTAAGTCCATAGTTTTCGACTGAAATCATCTATGAATGTAACAAAGTATTTGTTATCTCCCATCGAATCCACCTAGATCGATCCACATACATCAAAGTATATGACTTCAAGAATATCCTTCGACCTACTTCCTGCATTCTTGCTGAAATTATTCTTGTGTTGCTTTGCATGCACACATTCCTCACACACCTCATTTGAAATGTCAATTTTTGGCAATTCAAAAACCATATTTCTTCTCTTCAAATCACTGATGTCTCTGAAGTTGAGATGGCCTTGTCGATAGTGTCATATCGATTCATCTCTGCTAGCTGCAGTCAAAAGGCAATTGTGCTCCATCACATTAAGTTCAATCTTAAAGGTTCTATTTTGAGACATGGGAGCCTTCAAGATTAACCTTTCATTTGCATTTGCGAATCTCATCATCTTGTCTTTGATCAACACTTTATAGTTCTTTTCGACCAACTGCCCTATACTGAGCAAATTGCTCTTCATGCCTGGTATGTACAACACATTGGAAGTTACTGACCTCTTGCCATCTTTCCTCATAATCCTAACATCACCAATACCTTCAGCTGTTAGGGTATTTCCATTTGAAAATTTTACCATGTCCTTTCATTGAGGGTTTTAGGTTGAAAAATCAATCTTTCCTTCCAGACATATGTGCTGAGCATCCTGAATCCAAGTACCATTGGTCCTCGAATATGTCTTCATCTTTTGTTGTGACCATCAGCATCATCTCTTCTTCTTCATGTTTTGAAAACTTTGCATCACTTTCTCGATTCTTTTGCTTTTCTAGACAATCACTAGAATAGTGACCATACTTCTGACAATTATAACACTGAATGTGACTCTTGTCAGGTTTTCGACCACCACATCTTCCTCGATTTGCAACACCACCTCTTTGGTTGCCTTGGTATGGTCTTCTCTGATTCGACATGTTTTCTTCGTGATGATTTCCTCTACCAGTAGAATTGATGTAGCCACATTTACCTTTGTTTTTGAACCACTTTCCTTTGCCTTTCTTATCTTTTGTTGATTGAGCCTGCAAAGCCAGATCACTCTTAGACTTGCCTGTAGCTCTTTCAGCCATTCTTTGCTCGTGATATTCAAGCGTCCCTTGAAGAACTTCCTTTGACAAAGATGACACGTCCTTCGAATCTTTTTTGGCAACTACCACATGGTCAAACTTCAAAGTCAAAGATTTGAAGATCTTCGAAACAACTACTCTTGTTGCAAATGTCTCTCCACAAGTCTTGATTGAATTCACTAGTTTCGTAACCCTAGTGAAGAAATCAGATATGCTCGTACCATATTTCATTTGAAGCAATTCATACATTCTTTTGTGAGTTTGTAACCTTACCTCTTTCACCTTATAAGAGCCTCCAAACATTTTCTTTAGGATTTACCAAGCTTCTTTTACAGATTCTACATCATTAACCCTTTCAAAATTGTTTGGGCTGACACATTGGTGAATTATAAATCTTTATATTATGCTTCTTCTTCTTATGAAGTGTCCTCATCAAGCAGTTATATTCCATGTTTCACAAGACTCCAAAGACCTTGAAAACAAAATATAACCTTCATGTGTTTACACCAATTATCATATTTATCACCTTTAAGAATTGGGAGACTTGCTAGAAAATTTTTGTTAGCGTAATTCTTCTTCCTCAATCGTTCTTGATCGTTCTTCCCTTGAATCACTCAATCAGAGCTCTTGATACCAGATGTTGGAAATACACCAAAACATATGATGAATTTCTTCCTATCTTGATGCTTAATATTGATATCACCACACAATGACAATGAAAAATATGAAAAGAAAATAAAGAAAGAAGGCAACTATTTTCTACAAAGTTTCTCTCTACCCACAAACTATGGAAAAATTTATTATTCACTTGCAACTGCAAATTCTATGAATACAATGAATTGACTATTTGATTACAAAAATATGGGTTACTTCCTCTATTTATAGATTTAGGTTAGCTTTCTCTAAGCCAAAATCCCAAAAATATAAAAGCCCAAAATACCTATTTTAAAACTAAATCAAATATATCTAAATCTAAAATCAAATATGTGTGCAGTGTCTTCGACACACAATGTTTTGACACTTCCATGTCTCTATCGAGCAAACTACTTCAACACAAGGAACTACTTTCAACAAAACCATCAACCATCTCCCTACAAAGCTTGAGTAAGTCTTCAACATCAATCGAGAGAGGGACTATTGTAGCCTCCGCATCCTTCAAGCTCCTAGGAATATCTTCAATGATATTGTTTTCTAAGAAGGCGATCTTTACATGCTTATCCTTTTACATTCGATACTCCATGTATAATATCAGGATTATGATCTTGTTGTCTTCTCCCGCTTGGGCAATCTTGGTATATTGTTCTTACGAATATTTTTTTTATCTCTCATTTCCATATAGAGTTCCCTTTGTATAAGGAAGTATTTTCAAAGACCTTCTAACTCTTGACAAACTTCTTAATACACCTTTACTCGTTAGGAAAAAAGTCTTTCTGCTCTTATCTTGCTGAGACGTTCCCTCACCTCTGACTCTTGGCTTTCTTGGATACTTGTGACAAGGTTTTGGATATTCTCCTCTTGATCTTGAGCATCTTTCTCTAATCCTTGGATTTGGATTCTCATAACCTTTTCCAACTCCCTTTTGTCTTGTAATGCTTGATTGTACCAACCCTTTAGTCTTCCAATTTCTATATCAACATCATCCAACCGTTTATTATGGGAATCGAGATTGAAAGTAGAACTTAGCAACCCTTCAGTCGTACGATTTTGTTGAAGCCTTTCTTTGTCAGCTAATTCACGATCTTTTTGAATCTGTTGATTTTTCAGCTCAAGCTCTTGTTGCAACTAATTCTTCTGATAAGAAAGGTCATGCTCTAACCCCTCCCCCTATTTCTATTTGGGCTTTCTCAAGGGTATCACTTAGCTCTTCTACTTCTTCTACCGATATTGGAAGAAGATTCGGTATGTATGGCTTGTAGGAAAGATCAATGTCGAACGATAGCTTATTGATTCAAACTCTATCTAAAACCCACTGAGTATAGGGCTTTGTTGCCACAATATTCTTCCTCCCCAATTCATCCTCTTTCTTGTGAATTTTACCCCAAGCTTGTATGACTTTCTTGAGTAACTCAAGGTTACTTCTACCCATATCATGAAGGACTAATTATTGAAGTTTCTTGTCGAAAGGTTTATTTTCTAAAGGATACTCAAGTTGATGTAAAGCCAAAGTGGGATTATAATTAATGCATCCTCTTGTGTCAATCAAAAGAACATTTGGGAACTCTCCACAATTATAGAAAATTTCTTCCATGTTTAGTTTTCTGGCATACTACAAGACAAAATCAGCACTAAGAGCCCTTAACTTTTGAGACCATTCATATTTGGTCAAATACTTGAGCATGTGACTTTCTTTGTAGAGATGAGTAATAACCCAAGAGTATAATAGAGGAATACAAAAATGAAGCACACCTATACCTTTTTAATAACACGTATGAAGGGAGTAATACACACCAACAAGTAAAGTAGGGGTTGTAACACCTTTCTAAACCCCAAGGAATATTCACAATTATTTCAATAAATAAATTAGAGTATATCACAAACAAATTGTCACATCTTCATATAAAACGCCATAACAACACACCCTGCTCTGTAACACGGGTTTTCAAAATATTAATAACATATAATCAACATTTTGTTCTTTGAATCATGGGAGCGGAAATCATGGTTCAAAACATCTCATTATAATACTTCATAAAATTTAGTCATACTTCATAACACATACTTATAAATCAAAACATCTTGAGTACCAGGTAGGGTGACTCAACATATTAAAACAAAACAAAGAACTTAAATTCCAATCATTCGATCCCAACCCAATGTTACATATCAGAACAAGACTTCCTTTATTCAACTAAAGAAAATAAACACACTCCGAAGCTATCCTATATTGCTTCTACAGACTATTCCCGATCACCTGCGCGTTACCCACGTGGAAGAAACATTAAAATAGAAAGGGTGATTAAATCATAATCATTATATAAGACATAAGGAATAAACATAGTAAATATGCACATAATCAAGGTTTCTCACATCATCATATCTTCATGTTTTATCTACACCTTCACAACCTCATCATTACACGAACACATATCATCATATGCAATGTATCATCAAGCATCACAAATAAATCATTATGCAATGTCATATAGAATGTAATTCATCATCATAGACTCATGTATGTGGTACCAAAACTTCACTGATGACTCAGTCATCATTATCTCCAATGATCCCCACCGTAGGATCGATTCCCGCTTGGAACCTGAGCACTTCACTGTTACACCCAATCCACACTATAGGGTTGTTACCTTCACTAGAAAACCATACTATCATCTTCAATTGACCTAAGTTCTAACTTTACTGGACCGAAGTCCTAAAATATGCCATGAATGAAATGATGCGTAACAACATATTTAATACGACCATGTCTAGTCAACACGCATCACCGTTCATGATTCATCACAAACATCATGATATCATCATAGTAATCAACACAACATCATAGCATCGTCATAGTAATCAACACAACATCATAGCATCATCATCATAAACAAAGCATCATCATAAACAAAACATCATCATAACCAAAGCATCATTGTGATTCAACACGGGGAACCTAATTATATTCTAACTTAGGTCTTTGATATATACTCCTTAATTATCATTTTTATCCACATAATTAAATTTAATTTCATTAGATATCCAACTCTTTGAACGACACCTCAATCCGAGCTCTAGAACTAAAGTTATGATCATTTTCAGATTTCCAACTTGGATAACCAATTCCGCCTTCCGTTGCCTGGCGACACTACCTTCGCGTCACACTTTACCAGGCGATGGTTAAAGCGACGCATTACCGGAACTAGCTCCAATATTACTCACTTCTCTCCCACCTTCTCCTAGCAACGCATATTTTTCCGACGACACTACCTTTGTCGCTCGACGACACAACGTGAACATAGTTTTCTTGTTGTGATTTCCTGCATAAACTAGTCCAATTCTTTTGCATTTTTATTATGTTACAGGTCCTAAATCACCATCTAATCACATGGTTTCATCATCTATCAACAACCTATAATTTTATACTCATTATACATCAATTATAAACCATTATTCAGCACCAATTCATCAATTTCTCATCAAACAACACCAAATCACCATCTACCAAAACCTAAGGCAATCTACCAATCATCTAAGCCTTAAATCAAATATAATAACAATAATAAAACTCCTTTTACCTTAATATTATTGCTAGGGATCAATTCCTCTTGGTGCTCTATAGAAATTCCTATGCTTTTCTTGCCTATTGTGCCCTAGATTTCTTTTCTCCATAGTGTATATTCCTATTCCACATTCGCACAGAGTGATCGCATAAATTCTCAAAACTGCTCCTTATACTAAACTTTCCATATTAGACCCCTAATAATGAACTTCCGATTATACCCTCACTTACCCTTCACTATGACCATAATGCCCTTATTTTTACGACATCACATATTCTTCTATTTATCTTAATTAAAATAATTCTTAATAATTACTTTAATTATTCTAAAAATACACAATTGGTAAATATCACCTAATTCCCTCCACATTACTCATAGTAACCCATCACACATCTTATTCATCAAATCATCACAATCAAACATCATGTTTACCTCAATAATCATGGTACACTTCATATTCATCATAATTTCACAAATTACCATAAAGGCTCACATATAATCATCAAAACATCAAACACTTCACATTGACTCATGTAATCATGCTAAATTAATTTATTAAATAATTAATTAAATAATTAATCTAGAATTCATAATTTTATAGGGGTAGGATAATCATTTAATACTTTCATGACCCAAAACACATTAGTAGCTGTAGAGTCTATATAGTCCACAATATTTGGAAACTGAATTAAACCAAATATAAGCAATATCAAACAATCTCCACTAGCCTCCCATTCTTTGTTATCAGTAAAAGTAAGAGCCTTAGATTCTAAGTATTGTCTTTTGATACCTTGCACTTCACCATCTTTCTTGTAGTTGAGCAATAAGTGAGTGAAGGGTATCCCTAGCTCATTAGCCAAGTCTCGGACTTTGATGGTATTCCCAATTCCTATGTAAGCTTTGAAACAACCGGCTAAACTCATCAAAGAGAAAATTCAATGAAGTCGCCATCGAACGTCTTTTATCCCAACGGATGGGAAAGGTAAACATCGAGAAAACCTGAAGGGGTAAAATCACGGTCTTGCGACCATAGAGATCGGGTAAGGAAGTCTGTTACGCGAGGGGAAGGTATTAGCACCCCACACATCTATAGTACTCTACAGGATCCACTTATGTTTGTTTTGATCTAAGGGTGTGTAAATCTAGGTCTAAAGCTTAAGAGATAAAAAAAATATAAGACAAGTACAAATGAAGGTTTGGGTTTGGGTTTGGACACTTCCTCAGCACTGGGCTCAAATTAAGGTTTGGGTTTGTACAAGTAAAATTGGATTTTTAATGCCCCATATAGTTTCCAAGGATTATATAGGGTTTTCAAGCATCAAGTCAAAGAGGAAACTGTTGAAAGGGTAAAGCAGATAAAAATGATTTTGACAAATCGAAGAAGAGCAAGTTTGCTTCGATCCACAAAGAAATGGCTTCCTTCATGCCTGCTTCGATCCACAAGGCAATGGGTTCCTTCATGCTTTCTTCATTCCCCAAGGTAATGGCTTCCTTCATGCTTGCTTCGATTAACAAGGCAATGGATTCATTCATGCTTGCTTTGATTCACAAGGCAATGGCTTCCTTCATACTTGCTTCGATCCACCTCTGAACCCTTCGACACACATAGTTTCTACACTATGATTTATAATTTGAGGTTTGGACATTTGAACTTTCGACCACTTAATCAACTGATGGTTACTGGTAGGAAAGCAATCCATAAATTCTTTCGTTTTGACTATGCCAATGAGATAATCTTGCATGCTCAAAGTGGCACATTTAGATGAATATGGTCTACTCAAAGGACACACAATTGGTAGAAACAAATATTTTTTGTCTATTGATAAGTTTGGTCGAAGGTTGTAGGTGGCCCATTCGAAGAACATACATTGGTGGATTCGAAGGACATACAATATGGTCCATTCGAAGGTATTACAATTGGTCCATTCAAAGAACACACAATTGGTGCATTCAAAGAACATACAATATGGTCCATTAGAAGGACATACAATACGGTCCATTCGAAGAACATACAATTGTTTCATTCAAAGGACATAAAATGGGTCCATTTGAAGAACACAAAATTTGTGAAAGCAAGTATTGTTTTGTCTTTTGATGAGACCGGTCGAAGGGTGCTGAACAAAGTCCTATTTGATGCCAAGCCCAAGTTTGTTGTACTATCCACATAACAGCCTAAAAATATGTTGTCGTACCCCAAAATTTTCCCTCTCATTTCTCAAAGGATCACCCTGGACCCTCAGGTTTGTTCCCATCCAATTTTAAGCCTTGAATTACAAATTTTCCAAGAAAGTCATTCACAAGGGAAAAATGGTCATTTGCACAGTTAAAAGTCAAACTTTGACTTTTGGATCAAAAATCAAGTTCCAAGAATCATATTTCATCAAGGAATGATGTTTGTTTCATCAAGAAATTCAAAAGTCAAAATTACTTTGGAAAAGTCAAAATTCTAAATACTAAGAATTTTTCTAAGCGTTTAAGAAATATGACAAATTCAGAACTTCTGATCAGATTATCACCACGATGCAAGCTAATTCTGGAAGAACTTCTGGCACAAAAGTTATAGATTTCAATAAGATCTAAAACATTCCAGAACAAAACTTCTCCTAGAAATGCTGGGATTTCAAGTTAAATCCTCAAAGAAACGTCCGTGAAACTGAAGCATTCAGCAAATTCTGGACACTTTCAAAACAGATTTTGGTCAGAACTTTTGGGCTAGTTTTCACAAAGGTTCAGTCAGAGTTTGCAAGGGTAACTGAAAGAAGGTTACAAAGCATGCTGCAAGCTTCCTGGAAATTCTGAGAACTCCTTCAGAACATGCTGGAGCAAGGAGATACAAAGATCAGAAGTTAGATGTTTATTCTAAGTTACGCTGAAGCTGAACTTCTGATCCAGAATTAAGCAATGATGCAGAATCTCACATTGCAGTATTTCTGGTTGGATAAATCTCATCATCATTTAATGCTCACAACCACTTTTGGGTCTTTATCCAAAGGACTTCCCCACGTGTGGCATAGAAGTACCATCACTGTCTTGGAAAAAGCAACTTTTGCACAAGAATAGGCTGGGCCCATGCGTTGCTTTTTCTTTTGAGGTTACTTTTTCTTAATTCTCGCTTACGAAGCCAGCTTAGGCACGACTAAGAAACTTCTAACCACCATACCTATTTGAACTTGCTTCAAGAACAAGTCAGCGCCTAGCATATGATGGTTGTACCCTTGATCTCTACAAGCTACAATATCCTTGCCCATAAATTGAAACCATTGGAAACTGTAAAGAGGTTAAATTTTTGAGAAAGAAAAAGACTTGAATCCCTGCTAAAATCCCAAGAGTCCAAAACTTCAAATACAAAATACAAAAACCTGTTAACTTTTGGTTCTTGCATTCAAACTCCATTTTTTTCTTCTTCCTCAAGTATTTCATGACCAAAACCATCCATACAGTTTCTGATATACATTTAGAAACAATCCTAACTTCTATGTTCAAACTGTAACACTTTCTCCATCCATATTCACCTCAAGGAAGTCAGAAATTTGCCCCCCTTGGTTGTTCCAGAATTTTTCTAATAATTCATTTCCCAAGTTGAAAGCTTCCAGCCTGCTGAGTACATAAAGTAGTTGTTCAGAACATCACCAAAGTTCAGAACCAGACTCCAACTCACAAAGTATTTTCCAGCTGCAAGGTAAGCTTCTGCTGACTCTCATCGTATTACTTAGGCATTATCAGATTTGTATGTTCAAAAATACAATGTAGACATCATGATTCTGATGTTGTACGTATTCTGAGGTTTCACGTATTTGTATGCCTAAGTAGGGAGTAAAATTAGTTCAGAACTTCTTAAGGAAATTAGGATTAGCAAATTCATGCTTGCTTCTGATTAATATTTCTGATATCTCTTGTTTCTGAAACATTATGAAACCTGCCATAACTGTGATATGGGCATCTTCTGTTATGTTGAGAAATGACTAAGTTGTAGATGTTCTGACTAGCATGGAGAGGGAGACGAAGTTCTTCCAGTGGCATCCGAACTTCTGAAATCTTCTTTATTCCCAGTGGACCCAGAACTTATGACTTTACCTATTTCTACTAATATGATTTCTGTTTTGGCAGCACGCCAGATTCAGAACTTCTGATCTCTTTTAATTCAGCAATGCGCTGATTCTATTTTCTTTTTCCTTACTATTTTTTTGCTATCGCTTCCATTTTCACTAATCAAAAACAGTTTACATCTTACATGCTTTATTTTATTTCTTAAAACAAAAAGATCAAAAATATTTTCTTAAACAAAACTTATTTCTTTTCTTAAACAAAACAAGTCCATTTCACATTTTCTTGTACATTCTTACCCATTCAATATGGTTGTAATAGTAACTTAGGATTTAATTTTATTTTCAACCCCCATTTGTAAATCTGTACACCCCATCTCCCTAATGTTTGTAATAGCATAGGATATTTATTTTCCGCACTTTTTATTACTTTCATATATTTCTAGTAATTAGGATTTGTATGGAAAGAATAAAACCAATCAATTAGAAACCCTAATCAAGACAAATCAAGCATGTAAACCACTACACTTGCACACAAACACACCTAGGGTAAATCAACTTGGTTTCTTTATAAATGACCATATTACGCATGTAAGGTATCTTAGCGAAAACAAGATCATAGTCCCTCGATGACGCCATCTAAGTTGCCTTTCAAAAAGATCTTGGTCCATAAATAAAAATGCTAAGATGCCTTACAACATTGCGAATCATGGTTATACGATGACCCACGCCCGTCCCGTTTACATCCAAATATATGGTAACTTACCAAATAAATGGTAAGATAACAATGTCAGAGGAAAAGAAAATGAACGAGAAAGACTTTTGAGTAGGTAGAATTCTCCTAATTACTTGATCAATTTAAAACAAAACATCCTTTCTATTTTCCAAACAAACAGTTACACTTTTAAAACATCTTACAAAACTTGAAAACATTTTCAAAAGATCAACATCTTTGTATACATTCTTACGAATGAGAATCATTACAAAGATTTCCTAAACAATGGCCTCTTTACAAAATACTTTCAAAAATCACACCAAGCACACTCTTCAAACAAAAAGCATGTGGTCTAGCAAGTAACTAAGAGCCCATGGAAAACCATGGATGAAAAGGGTGCTAATACCTTCCCTTTTCATAATCTACCCCCCCCCCCCCCCCCAAACTCATGAAATAATCTCAAAGGTCTTTCCTGTGCTTTTTAACCTTTCCTTTTGGATAAAAGAAAAGTCGGTGGCGACTCTTGCTAACCGCAACATTTGCAATCAAACTCAAAACACCCAAGTCAGTTCTCCCCCCGTATCATAGAACTGGCGACTCTGCTGGGGAATATTCTAAAAGTAGGGTTACCTTAGGGTTAGACCATATTTACTTGCTTTCATTGTTTGACTTGTATGCTTTACATTATGGTTCTTTGTTTGGGTTTGAATCCTCTACCCGGATTTGGGATACCTTTTAGGTAAGTAGCAATACGTTGTGGAAACTATGTGGGGTATAGCGACATGGTCTAAGCAATAGCTGCATTAGCGCGACATATTTGTGGGAACCGGTAGCCCTTGAGTTAATCAAGGAGAATACGGGGCTGCTGAGTGATGTCATAAAGCACTAACGAACTTCTAGAACCTTTACTTGTCCAACTTGGCCTTTAGGATGTAGTGAGATGACCAGCTTTGGTGCAGTCCGAAGTTGGTTGATACTCGATACTACACTCATTGAGGTTTGGTTTCTTTGGATATTTCGGTCGCAATTAAAGAAGCTTGTGCTGAAATAGTGACCAAGGAAACAAACCGGTGATATTGAACTCCTTAGAACCCGATTACTATTACTAGGACAGGTTGAGCCAGCTAAACCTCAAGAGGGTACTTACCTATAAAACTCCTTGCAAGCCTAAACCTAGGGACTTGTTTCTTTTTGTTTGTATATACATACTTGTACGTAACGTCATGAACATCATACACATTCACTAACCATTTCAAGGATTTTGGGATTCATCTTTGTTCTTGTTTTGTAGGATATGGATTCTCTTCACAAGAAAACTATTCAAGTCAACCTGGTAAGGATACCGCCATAACTTAAGGAGCTAGCCTCAAGGATTCCTGAAAACTCTCCATTCACTAAGAGACATGGTCGCCTACTCAACTTGGTCACCTCCAACACAGATGAGGACATGATGAAAGTGCTCTTTTAGTTCTGTGATCCTTTACACCATTGCTTCACATTTCCCGACTATCAACTTATCCTTACTTTGGAAGAATTCTCCCGGATCTTGAGAATCCCCATTCTTAATCAACTAGATTTCAACGATATGGAAAGAGACCCAAAGCCATAAGAGATTGCTCAAGCTCTACACTTGCACCCATCTGATGTCACAACTCATTGGGAAACAAGGAGTGGTGTTAAAGGTTTCCTAGCAAAGTTCTTGTTCGAGAAAGCCCAAAACTGTTGGAACTCCTTGGATTTGCAAGATTTTGAGGAAATTGTGGCTCTCCTCATCTATGGGATGGTTTTGTTTCCAAATCCTGACCAACTCATAGACGTGAACGCCGTCAAAATCTTCATATCCCGCAACCCGGTGCCTACATTGCTAGGGGATATCCTACACTTTTTTCACACTCGCACAATGAGGTAAAGATGTGTCCTTATATGTTGCACTCCTCTCTTGGCAAGATGGTTTATTTTACATCTTCCCCAATCTGTATTAAGGAATGAGCAAGGGTCAAGGTGGTCATAAAGCTTGATGGCGCTCAAACATTCAGACATTCATTGGTGCTCCCGATCCATAGAGAATGTTACTATTGTCGACCGTTGTGGAGAATTCCATAATTTCCCTATACTTGGCATTAGGGGAGGTATCGTCTACAATCCCTGCTTAGCCTTAAGACAGTTTGGTTACGCCCGGAGGGATGGCCCGCACGAGATGCTGATTCAAGGTTTGGTATTTGACTACGACAACGACAATCAAGGTCTTCGCTAGAGATTTATCCGAGCTTGGAGGATGTTGAACAAGGTAGATAGCAAGACTTTGAGGCACAAAAATTCCATCCCTCTCGAGCCTTACCTCAAATGTGTACGAACTCGTGCTAAGAGTCTTATGATGCCTTAACCCTCTATTCTCCCGGTAATCATTGAGCCTGTCATGGAAGGAGATGTTCCATACACTATCTTACATCCTGACATGCCTACCTCTCTTAAAGACCTACAAAGGGATTTGATACAACTTAAGGGGGAGTGAGATACTTTTGAAGCCCAATTCTACGCAAGAGAGAAGAAGGTTTTGGAACTCACTAGACTACTTCATGAGGAGCAGACTTTGAATGCCTACATTTCACCAAAAAGGATGCGTACTACCTTTCTATCTTAAAGTTTTTGTATCATTTTGCCCAAGAAGGCATTGATGTACTCTAGCTTTAATCTAATAATATAACGTGTGTTTCCTTTTTGTCTAAAACAAATTTGAATCTTAAGATCCTTGAAATCATTGCATACGCATTTGTCATTCATCATAACATAAGCAGGTTTCTTGCAACAAGCCTCCTCATCTCTCTACTGTTTATTTTAGTAAGATGGATCTCGAGCAAATGGTGAAGGACCTCCAAGCTCAGAATGCACAGTTTCAACAGTTGTTCTTAACTCTAGCCAAACGACAAGAAGATTTGAAGACCTTGCTGATTGGGGAGAATAAAAAGAAGAAAAAGAAAATAATCGGAGTTCTAAACATGGGAAGAAGGTTCCACGGACAAATAAGAAGGACCCTAGACTTTGCAATGACGTCTAGTGAGAAAGACAATCTAGAGGGGAAGGGAAATGAAACAGTTGTTCAGTATGATTCAGAAGAGGAAGAGGAAGACTATTCTGAAGAACAATACCCTTCAGCCGACGACAAGTATAAGCATCTAGAAGAGTGGTTGAGCGCAATGGAAATCCAAAAAGTGCCTGGAATAGACTTTGAGGAGTTGGGCTTAGTGTCAGGGATTGTCATTCCTCCAAAATTCAAAGCACCTGTGTTCGCCAAATATGACAGAATTTCATGCCCTAAAATGCATCTCCGGTCCTATGTGAGATAAATCCAGCCCCATACCACTGATAAGGATTTATGGGTACACTTCTTCCAAGACAGTCTGTCTGGAACTCAACTTGATTGGTTTTATCAGTTAGAAAGAGCCAATGTTCATAATTGGCAAGATCTTGCTGCAGCCTTTTACAAACAATACCAATACAATGCTGATCTCGCACCTACCCGTACTCAACTCCTGAGTATGGCCATGGTTTCAAGTGAAGGCTTCAAGGACTATGCGCAAAAATATAGAGATTAGGCCGGAAGAGTTCAACCTCCTCTATCTGAAAGAGAGTTGGTAGACATGTTTTTGGGCACCTTTCTGATCCCTTTTTCAATAACTTAATTGGGAGTTCATCGGCAGGTTTTACTGAATTAATATTGACTGGAGAAAGAGTAGAAGCCGGGATAAAGAATGGAAAGATTCAAAAAGATGCATCCTCTGCTGTTGTAAGGAAGCCATTCATCGGAAAGAAAGAAGTGGTTACTGTGTATCCTCAGAAAAATCAAGATAGGGCCGAACGCCGTTCAATGGTGAGGGTTATTATGATTTCTAAACCTGCACCTGATTAGTAAAGAAACAACCAACCAAGAATGGAAAAACTAGTCAGACAGTTCAGCATAATTAACATGACCCTATCTCAAGTATTGCCGCATCTGTTAAGATCCAACCTAGTGACTTTGAAAGAAGCTCCAAAGAACCCTAACACAACCTCTGCTCACTACCATCCTAATGCCCGCTGCGCATACCACTCTGAGAGTCCTGTCCATAACACTAACAACTGTTGGGCTCTAAAGAACAAAGTACAAGATCTCCTTGAAGCCAAAGAGATTGAATTTGATGCGCCAGAAAAGCCCAATGTCATTTCGGCCCCTATGCCCAAGCACGGCCATAATTCCAATGCTATTGAAGAGGATATGTTTGTTACTTCAGTTGATGAACTTATGACCCCACTCCTGACTATCAAAAAGAACTTATTGAATGCCAGTGTTTTCCCGGGTTGTGATGAAAGTTGTCATTTCTGTTTGTCCTCCCCAACCAATTGTCCTTTGTTGAAAGCAGGCGTTCAGTGCCTAATAGATAACAAGGAGATTTTGTTTGAAAATACTTTTGTTCCACCTGTTTCTTATAATGACATTTTCCATTGTGACCATTTCCAACAATTCTTCCAGGGTCTCCACCAAAAGACCCGTTAGAATTACATCAGTTCCAAAAGTAGTTCCTTTGATAATTACAATGCTTGGACCAGTCTCGTATTTGTCAGACAAAACCGTACCATGGAATTGTGGAGGGGATGTCTACTATCACGTTATCAAGCAAGATTAGCCAGCTGCCGAAGATTCAAGTCCTGAGCAGATTGACCCTGATATTGGTAATATTGCAGGGACTAGCAAGATTACCCGAAGCGGAAGGATATTCTCTCCATAAATTGCTCCCCCAAAAGCGGTTTCTAGACCCGTAATCATTCCTGTTGTTGTTGCTCCTCTGAAGGCTATTCCCAGTCCTACAATCATCTCTGCTAATACTCCATATGACAAAGCTGATACAACCCCTGTTATCACTCATACTAACGTTCCTGCTGCCGAGTCAACTGAGACTCGAGGTAAAAGTATTCTGATTGAGCATGTCCGGACGAAGGCACAATCATTGGCTATCCTTGAGACCTCCCGGAAAGAGATGGAGGAAATTCTAAAGATCATAAAAAGAAGCGGCTACAATGTAGTTGAGCAATTGGGGAAAACTCCATCTAAAATTTCCATGTTGGCTTTACTACTATGTTCCGAGGCGTATGCAAAGGCCTTGGTAAAATTCTTGAAAACTGCTCATGTACCCCAAGAGACATCTGCCGATCAGTTCCAAGACTATGTAGCCAGCTTGACTGCAGATAATGGCCTAGGTTTTTCGGATGCTGATTTAACGCCAAGAGGAAGGAAGCATAACGAGGCATTACATGTCACAGTGGAATGCATGGGTACAACCTTGGCTCATGTTTTGGTGGACACTGGTTCATCTCTGAATGTATTGCCTAAAAAGGATCTTGATAGGCTTGACTGTGAGGGATTGACATTGAAACCAAGCAATATAGTAGTGAGGGATTTTGGAAGCTCAAAAAGGACAGTGCATGGGGAAGTGGATATCCCCATAAAGGTTGGAACCCAAACATTTTATTCAACTTTTTATGTAATGGATATCCGCCCTTCATATTCCTTCTTGCTTGGCAGACCGTGGATTCACAATGCTGGCGCTGTCACTTCTACATTGTACCAAATGCTGAAGTACCCGATTCAAGGGAAGATTATCATTGCTCATGGAGAAGAAGAGTATATGATCAGCCATCTCAATTATTTCAGATATGTGGAGTTAGATGGTGAATTTATTGAAACTCCATTCCAGCACTTTGAAGAAGTCCCACAAGATGTGGCAGTGACCAAGGTTGTGTCTCAAGTTCCCAAGATCACATGGCCTCCACTCAAGATGTCATCTTTGAAGGATGCCAAGGCAGAGTTAGAAGAAGGCGGGTGCACTATTTGGGGACAACTCCCAGATAGCCCATACAAGTCTGACAAGTTTGGCCTAAGTTTCACTTAAGGTGCTCAGAAGACTGTACGCCGCGCTCATGCTAGAAGACCACCCATGAAGATCAGCAACCGTGAAGTCAACACGGTAGAGGATGATGAAGATGGCTTCAACCTGGAGGATTGGATCTTCCCAACTGTAAGTGGAAGGCTCAACAACTGGGAGGCTAGAGATTTTGTCCCGATCGCTTTTATCCCACAGTAATGTGTCTTTACATTTTGTTGGATCTGTAATATTAAAACAATTCAGACTCTTTAAACCTTGTGTCTTACCCGAGGCACAATGGTCCATTTGTAAGGGTTATTATCTCATTTCCATATGACATTGATGAATCATGGACGTTTTGCATACAAACTTTATGCTCATTGTTTTTCTTTTTTACATTTTCATTTCTTTCAAAGATAGTTATACCCTTACACATACTCACACTCACAATGCAAGTCTACATCCATTCGAGATCCCATGGATAATGGTTCTGCTATGGCTTTTTGTGACTCTGAAAATCTAATCTACCAAGCCGAAGACGAAGGTGAGGAAGATTGTGAAGTACCAGGGGAACTTGCCAGATTACTCCAACAAGAAGAGAGGACCATTCAGCTCCACGAGGAACCAGTGGACACCATCAAACTAGGTACTGAAGAAGACAAAAGAGAAGTTAAGGTGGGTGCCAATCTGGAACCCAGTGTCAAAGAGCGTCTGATTCAGTTGCTACACAAATATGTTTAGGTCTTTGCCCAGTCGTATGAAGACATTCCAGGACTTGATGCAGATATTGTGGTACATCGTCTACTTACAAAAGAGGATTACCCACCAGTAAAACAAAAGGTCCGTCGAATGCGACCAGATATGTCAGAGAAGATTAAAGCAGAAGTCATGAAACAATTCAATGCTGGATTCTTGGCCGTCACCTCTTACCCGCAATGGGTTGCTAATGTTGTTCCCGTGCCCAAAAAGGACGGCAAGGTATGAATGTGCATGGACTACAGAGATTTGAATAGGGCAATCCCTAAGGATGATTTCCCACTTCCCTACATTGACATCCTAGTTGACAATATGACACATCACAAAGTGTTTTCCTTTATGGACGGTTTCTCAGGCTACAACCAAATCAAAATGGCGCCTGAATACATGGAGAAGACAACTTTCATCACACAGTGGGGAACATTCTGCTACAAGGTGATGCCATTTGGATTGAAGAATGCTATGGCAACCTATCGGCGTGCCATGGTAGCTCTATTTCACAATATGATACATCACGAAATAGAGGTATATCTGGACGACATGATAGCTAGATCTCAAATAGAAGAAGAGCATCTTGATCATTTATAGAAACTGTTTGAGAGATTAAAGAAGTACAAACTGAGGTCGAACCCAAATAAGTGCACATTTGGAGTAAGGTCTGGTAAACACCTAGGCTTTGTCATCAGCAATAAAGGTATTGAAGTAGATCCTGCCAAGGTGAAAGATATACAAGAGATGCCTATTCCTCGTACTGAGAAGGAAGTCAAAGGATTCTTGGGACGCTTGAACTACATTGCCAGATTCATTTCTCACCTGACAGCTACCTGTGAACCAATCTCCAAACTACTAAAGAAAGACCAGGTAGTCAAATGGAATGATGAGTTCCAAACTGCTTTCGACAACATCAAAGAGTACTTACAAGAGCCTCATATTTTGATGCCACCAGCGAGGGAAGACCATTGATCATGTATCTGACCGTTTTAGAAAATTCAATGGGGGTGTGTGCTGGGGAAGCATGATGAGTCTAGCCAAAAAGAGCATGCTATTTATTACCTGAGCAAATAGTTTACCGACTGTTAAACAAGATATTCACTGCTCGAGAAAACTTGCTGCACTCTGGCATGGGCTGCTCATCGGCTAAGACAGTATATGCTGACCCATACTACCTTATTGATTTCTAAAATGGATCCAATAAAATACATCTTCGAGAAACCTGCTCTATCTGGGAGAATAGCGAGATGGCAGATGATCCTGACAGAATATGACATACAGCATACTACCCAAAAAGCAATAAAGGGCAGTGTATTAGCTGATCACCTTGCTCACCAAGATGTGGAAGACTACCAGTCTATGAAGTTTGAATTCCCAGATGAATACATGATGATGGTAAGCAACTGTGAAGAACTCAAGCCATATGACGGACCTGAACAAGGATCCCGATGGACCTTGGTTTTTGATGGGGCATCTAACGCACTCGGAAATGGTATTGGTGATGTATTCATATCTCCTGAAGGGTGTCATACTCTTTTTACGGCAAGACTTTGCTTCAATTGTACAAATAACATGGCGGAATACGAAGCGTGCATCTTTGGTCTCAAAGTTGCCATTGACTTGGGGATCAAATCTTTGAATGTATTCGGAGATTCAGCTCTGGTTATCAGCCAGATCAAAGGGAAATGGGATACCAAACACCCTAACCTTATCCCTTACAAAGAACATGTTTTAACATTGCTCCCACATTTTGATAAGATTACCTTCGAGCACTTCCCGCGAGAAGAAAATCAGCTAGCAGACGCACTAGCCACAATGTCATCTATTTTTAAACTTAAATGGGATAACGAGGCTCCCCAGATCACCATTGAACGAATGAATGAACCAGCACACTGTCACGAGATTAATATTGAAGAAGTAGTGGACCAGCCTTGGTTTCACGAAGTCAAGAGGTATCTCGAGACTCAAGAATATCCAGAAGGAGCTTTAGTCAATTATAAGAAGTTCTTAAGGAGATCCTCTTCTAAAGTCTTCCTTAGTAATGGCATTCTCTACAAACGCAACCATGACTCTGTGTTACTTCGGTGCATAGACAAGGTTGAAGCTGAAAAGATTATGGCTGATCTACATGAGGGCACTTTTGGCACCCATTCTAGTGGACATACGATGGCAAAGAAAATCCTACGAGCAGGCTATTACTGGTCTACCATGGAAGTAGATTGCTATCAACACTCTCGAACCTGCCACAAGTGTCAGATTTATACTGACAAGGTGCACGTACCTATGGTTCCTATGAATGTCTTTGACGGCTCCTTGGACCTTTGCTATGTGGGGGATTGATATGATTGGGGAAATCAAGCCGACAACCTCCAATGGACACTGCTTCATCCTAGTGGCCATTGACTATTTTACCAAGTGGGTGGAGGCAGCTTCTTTCGCTTCTGTTACCAAGAATGTTGTCGCCCGGTTCGTCAAGCAAAATCTCATATGTCGTTACGGTATCCCGGAGAGGATCATTACAGATAATGATACAAACTTGAACAATACTATGATCACCACCTTGTGCGAACAATTCAAGATCCAGCATCACAATTCTTCCCCTTACCGGCCGAAGATGAATGGTGTTGTTGAAGTCGTGAATAAGAACATTAAAAAGATCATACAGAAAATGACAGTCACGTACAAAGACTGACATGAGATGCTAACATTCACTCTCCACGGGTATCGTACCATAGCTCGCACATCAACCGGGGCAACACCCTATTCTCTGGTTTACGGCATGGAAGTTGTTTTGCCTATTGAGGTCCAGATCCCCTCTCTGAGAATTATGAAGGATGCGGGGTTGAATGAAGAAGATTGGATCCATACTCAAATTGATCAACTAAACTTGATTGATGAGAAAAGACTTACTGCTGTCTGTCATGGTCAGATGTATAAAAAACGGATGATCAAGGCTTTCAATAAAAAGGTCTGACGACAAGCATATCAAGTTGGGGATCTGGTGATCAAGCGCATCATACTGCCACAACGTGATCCCAGGGGTAAATGGACTCCTACATACGAAGGACCATTTCTAATCAAGAACATATTCTCTGGAGGAGCAATGATCCTAACCATCATGGATGGCAACGACCTGCCGCACCCTGCGAACACAGACATAATCAAAAGATACTACGCATAAGAGACCCGCTAGGTTGACACACCTAGGAAAAACAAGGGCATCCGGATGAACCAAAAAGGTTCGGGAATAAATTAGGGGTAAAACAAAAAATCTGTACACCCGACAAGTTGAAAACCCGAAAGGGCGACTTGGGAAAAAAAGGGTATCCCGGTGGACTGAAAACCTGAAAGGGCGGTCCAGGCAAAAGTTAGGAAATTAAAGCGTATGACTATGTCCCGTTGGATCAGCGTACGAACAACCTTTGGCTTCCACTGACAAACTCAGGTTCTGACCAATTCAATCATTTTCAGACGAGGCAACAAATGGACAAGATGCTCAAAGACACGACGACTATAGCAAAATGGGAACCCCATGGGATTATTGCACATAGCTATCCTTTCTTGGTATCAAAATTTTCATTTTTTTACGACGACATTCTCTTACTAGAATGTTTGTCTCGTTGTACAAAATACGAACTCAAAGTCAATACAAAGATATCCCTTTTGAAATTGCAAAAACTACCTATTTTTCTTTTCGCTTGTGTTTTGTTTACAAAAACGTTCAATGATTCATTGTTGAACATATGCATTTGAACATGATTACTGTTTACAAATAAACAAAATAAAAGACAATCGTTGATGGCTTTAAGGGATATGGAAATCTCTCTAAGTTTATCTCCATAAAATTCCCCACAATGTGCAGTTTAATCCCCAGCAAAACAAAGCCTTCATTTTATCAATCCCTTATAGAAGACGCCAAATTTCTCAGAATTTCCCAAGCAGGATTTTTCAAACGGTACATCAGAGTTTCTCTAAGGGGAAATTCATCAGCACTTCAACTTCACGACATGAAGACTTTTACTCTATATCCTCAGCAACAATCAGGAAGCTATTTTCCCAAATCCAACAGTAGTATAACATATTAGCTCACATGCGCATACATCACACCCATATATCATAAACATTTATAACACAAATGCATTATACTATGGATTTCATACAACATGGCTTTGCATTTTAGCTAACATTTTACCCTCTTCAGGATAAGGTTAACAACTCCCATTAACAATGTTCAAAGTTTTCAGATACAGTTCAGATACGCTCCAGATACTGATGCCATCCTAATACTCATTCAGATTACAACTTTTGATACAATTCAGATACGCTCCATAAACGGATACCATTCTGATACTCATTCATATTTCAACTTTTGATACAGTTCAGATACACTCCAGATACGAATGCCATTCTGATACTCATTCAAATTTCAATTTTTGATACAATTCAGATACGCTCTAGACACAGATTCCATTCTGATACTCATTTAGATTTCAACTTTTGATACAGTTCAAATACGCTCCAGATACGGATGCCATCCGGATACTCATTCAGATTTCAACTTTTGATACAATTCAGATACGCTCCAGATACGGATGCCATTCTGATAATCATTCAGATTTCAACTTTTGATACAGTTCAGATACGCTCCACATACGAATGCCATCCTGATACTCATTCATATTTCAACTTTTGATACAGTTCAGATACACTCCAGGCACGTATACCATTCTGATACTCATTCAGATTTTAACTTTTGATACAGTTCATATACGCTTCAGACATAAATACCATTATGATACTTATTCAGATTCAATTGTCAGATACAGTTCAGATACGCTCCAGATATGGATGCCATCCTGATACTCATTCAGATTCAGCTCTCAAATACAGTTCAGATACGCTCCAGATAAGGATGTCATCCTGATACTCATTTGGTTTCAGCTTACAGATACGGTTCAGCAACCTTTCTGGATGGCATCTACAATCACATCTCTAACAACTTTATATCACCTCTTCAAATGGAATCTTTAAGCCCATTCCCTCAACCATCACATCACCGAGTGCAAATTTCTGAGCACTTTAGTGTCCAATCATCTTCCACCTTCGAGTCACGAATGGTAGAATCTCCAATCTAACTCTTCAAGTGTAAGAAGATTGAACAGGGGCGGTTGTTGTACCCAAAAATTTGCCCTCTCATTTCTCAAAGGATCACCCTGGACCCTCAGGTATGTTCCCATCCAATTTTAAGGCTTGAATTACAAATTTTCAAAGAAAGTCATTCACAAGGGCAAAATGGTCATTTGCACACTAAAAAGTCAAACTTTGACTTTTGGATCAAAAAATCAAGTTCCAAGAATCATATTTCATTAAGGCATGAGGTTTGTTTCATCAAGAAATTCAAAAGTCAAAATTACTTTGGAAAAGTCAAAATTCTAAATACTTAGAATTTTTCTAAGCGTTTAGGAAATATGACATATTCATAACTTCTGATCAGATTATCACCATGATGCAAGCTGATTCTGGAAGAACTTATGGCATAAAATTTATAGATTTCAATAAGATCTAAAACATTGCAGAATAGAACTTCTCCTAGAAATGCTGGGATTTCAAGTTAAATCCTCAAAGAAACGTCCCTGAAACTGAAGCATTCAGCAAATTCTGGACACTTTCAAAACAGATTTTGGTCAGAACTTCTGGGCCAGTTTTTACAAAGGTTCAGTCAGAGTTTTCAAGGGTAATTCAAAGAAGGTTACAAAGCATGCTGCAAGCTTCCTAGAAAGTCGGAGAACTCCTTCAGAACATGCTGGAGCAAGGAGATACAAAGATCAAAAGTTAGATGTTTATTCTAAGTTACGCTGAAGCTGAACTTCAGATCTAGAATTAAGCAATGATGTAGAATCTCACATTGCAGGATTTCTGGTTGGATAAATCTCATCATCATTTAATTCTCACAACCACTTTTGGATCTTTATCCAAAGGACTTCCCCACGTGTGGCATAGAAGTACCATCACTGTCTTGGAAAAAGCAACTTTTGCACAAGAATAGGCTGGGCCCATGCATTGCTTTTGCTTTTAAGGTTACTTTTCCTTAATTCCCATTTACGAATCCAGCTTAGGCACGACTAAGAAACTGCTAACCACCATACCTATTTGAACTTGCTTCAAGAACAAGTCAGCGCTTTGCATATGATGGTTGTACCCTTGATCTCTACAAGCTACAATATCCTTGCGCACAAATTGAAAGCCATTGGAAACTGTAAAGAGGTCGAATTTTTGAGAAAGAAAAAGCCTTGAATCCCTGCTAAAATTCCAAGAGTCCAAAACTGCAAATACAAAATACAAAAACCTGTTAACTTTTGGTTCTTGCATTCAAACTCCATTTTTTTTTCTTCTTCCTTAAGTATTTCTTGACCAAAACCATCCATACAGTTTCTGATATACATTTAGAAACCATCCTAACTTCTGTGTTCAGATTGTAACACATTCTCCATCCATATCCACCTCAAGGAAGTCAGGACTTTCCCCCTTGGTTGTTCCAGAATTTTTCTAATCATTCATTTCCCAAGTTGAAAGCTTCCAGCCTGCTGAGTACGTGAAGAAGCTATTCAGAACATCACCAGAGTTCAGAACCAGACTCTAGCTCACAGAGTATTTTCCAGCTGCAAGGTAAGCTTCTGCTGACTCTCATCATATTACTTAGGCATTATCAGATTTTACGTATTTGTATGCCTAAGTAGGGAGTAAAATTAGTTTAGAACTTTTTAAGGAAATTAGGATTAGAAAATTCATGCTTGCTTCTGATTTATAGTTCTGCTATCTCTTGTTTCTGAAACATTATGAAACTTGCCATAACTGTGATATCCGCATCTTCTGTTCTGTTGAGAAATGACTAAGTTGCAGATGTTCTGACTAGCATGGAGAGGGAGACTAAGTTCTTCCAGTGGCATCAGAACTTCTGAAATCTTCTTTTTTCCCAGCGGACCCAGAACTTCTGACTTTACCTATTTCTACTAATATGATTTTTGTTTTGGCAGCACGCCACAGTCAGAATTTCTGATCTCTTTTAATTCAGCAATGTGATAATTCTATTTTCTTTTTCCTTACTATTTTTTTTCGATCGCTTCCATTTTAACTAATCAAAAACACCAAAAACATTTTACATCTTACATGCTTTATTTTATTTCATAAAACAAAAAGATCAAAAATATTTTCTTAAACAAAACTTATTTCTTTTCTTAAAAAAAACAAGTCCATTTCACATTTTTTGTACATACTCATCCAATGTGGTTGTAATAGTAACTTAGGTTTAATTTTATTTACAACCCCCATTTGTAAATCTGTACACCCCATCCCCCTAATGTTTGTAATAATAGCATAGGATATTTATTTTCCACACTTTTTATTACTTTCATATATTGCTAGTAATTAGGGTTTGTATGGAAAGACTAAAACCAATCAATTAGAAACCCTACTCAAGAAAAATCAAGCATGTAAACCAATACACTTGCACAAAAACACCCCTAGGGTAAATCCACTTGGTTGCCTTATAAATGGCCATATTACGCATGTAAGGTATCTTAGAAAAAACAAGATCATAGTCCCTCGATGACGCCATCTAAGTTGCCTTTCAAAAAGATCTTAGTCCCTAAAGAAAAATTGCTAAGATACCTTGCAACATTGCTAATCATGGTTATACGATGACCCACACACGTCCCATTTACATCCAAAGATAGGCTTACTTACCAAATCAATGGTAAGATAACATTGTCAAAGGAAAAGAAAATGAACGAGAAAGACTTTTGAGTAGGTAGAATTCTCCTAATTACTTGCTCAATTTCAAACAAAACATCCTTGCTATTTTCCAAACAAACACTTACACTTTCAAAACATCTTACAAAACTTGAAAACATTTTCAAAAGATCAACATCTTTGTATACATTCTTAGGAACGTGAATCATTACAAAGATTTCCTAAACAATGGCCTCTTTACAAAATACTTTCAAAAATCACACCAAGCACACTCTTCAAACAAAAAGCATGTGGTCTAGCAAGTAACTAAGAGCCCATGGAAAACCATGGATGAAAAGGGTGCTAATACCTTCCCTTTTCATAATCTACCCCCCAAACTCAAGAAATAATCTCAAAGGTCTTTCTTGTGCTTTTTCACCTTTCCTTTTTGATAAAAGAAAAGTCGGTGGCGACTCTTGCTAACCGCAACATTTGCAATCAAACGTAAAACACCCAAGTCAGTTCTCCCATCATATCACATTTTTAAATAAATAGTATGTTGTACTGCTATGAAACTACGCTGCACCAAGCTACCACAACACTCTAAAACTGCTGCAAACCAGTCCAAGCCTGCATTATCTCAACCCCAAATTTGCACCAAATTAGCATACAAGAGCTGCATCAAAAAAGCCTATGAAGACAGCATACCCAAATTGTTCAAATTTTATTTGTTATTCCCCCCAAAACCCCAACAATACTCTTCTATAAATAAGTTGTTTCACAACACATCTAAGGGGGCTTTTGGAGAGGGATTTTTGGAAAACAAAGAGAGGATTTTTGTCAAGGAAAAGGGAGAAGAGGAGAAAAAAAAATGGAGATGAGAGAACACTTAAAACACTCTTAAACCCAGAACCAAAAAATACAACACCTCTGTTTGTTCTCTCTTTCGAATCCAAGTTTTCCCGTTCTTCGAACTCATGTTCCTTCATTCCTTTGAATTCAAGAATATTCAGGGCAGCAACTCAAAGTTCAAAACACCAATTCCAGATTCAAGGTAAGTCTTCCTAACTTTAAACCCTTCATTTCAAGCATAACATGTAAATAACCATTGCCTTCGAATCTAACCCTTTGTTTGTCTCCCTTTCTTGTCAATTATATGTTAAGAACTAACTTGTGCAGACCATAAAACAATGTTGGAGTAAAAAATAACAACATGGTTCGACACAAATCCTTAGGCTTCGAACACACTGCTTTACAGTCCCAAACGAAAGAAAACAAAAAATGTGTGAATTGAAGGGTGTATGTTTCGATACGCACCGATTTGCAGGCCCAAACGAAAGAAAGCAAAAGGGGTGTGTGAATCGAAGGACATATGCTTCGAACATACTGCATGAATCGAAAGACTTGTTTTCCTCTCTTTTGTGTTGTTTTTGTTTTTACATTTTTCTTTCTATTCAATATGGTTGTAATAATTAGGACTTTTATTTCTTTCCAACCCCCATTTGTAAATTTGTATACCCCATCCCAAAAATATGTAATAGCGTAGGACATTTATTTTCCACAATTTACCGCTTTTTATAGAGAATGCTAATAATTAGGGTGTGTATGGCAAGATTTAAAATCAACAAGTAGACGACCGTAATTCAAGACTAAAGTGCATGCAATCAAACACACTATTTACACACGTGCACCTCTAGGCTAACCTCGCGTGTTACCTCTGAAAATAGTCATGTACCTCGAATATGGGCGTTTTAGCAAAGACCCTCGTTAAAAAAGATCATAGTCCCTCGATGTTGCCTTCAGTAAACGATCTAGTCCCTTATGAAAATTGTTAAAACGTCTCATAAGTTGCCTTCTATGACTATACGATTGACCCACAACCGTCCCTTCACATCCAATGATGGGGCTTCTTACCAAATCAATGGAAAGATAGCAACATCTAAAGGAGGAGGAAAAGAACATTGACCTTTTGAGTAGGTAGGACGCTCGTAGTCGCTTGCTCACAAATTAAAACCATTTCCACACTTAGACTTTCAAAACATCTTCAAAATACATCTCTTTGAACTATTTTCAAAACCAACACTTTGTACGCTTTCTTATAGAGACGAGAATCATTACAAAGTTTGCTGAAACAAAGGCGTTTTCAAAATACTTTCAAAACCCACTACAAAACACATTTCAAACAAAGAAATTTCAAAAGTGATCTAGCAAGCAACTAAGAGCCCGTAAATAACTACGGATGAAAAGGGTGCTAACACCTTCCCTTTCATAACCTAACCCCCGAACTCAAGAAAACATTTCAAAGGTCTTTCCTGTTATTTTCACCCTTTCCTTATTGGACAAAAGAAAATTCGGTTGCGACTCTTGCTATCGGCATCATTTGCGATCAAACGCAAAACACCCAAGTCAGTTCTCCCACCGTATTACAGAACTGGCGACTCTGCTGGGGACAAAAACTTAAAAGTGGTGTTACCTTAGAGATAGATCACCTTTATAATGCTTTCTTTGTTTGACTTGCTTGCTTTACATTTTTTTGGTCCTTGTTTGGGTTTTGTTTCGATCCTACAAAATGATAGCTATGTTAGCGTGATACTCTGGCTTGTACTAATGTTCCTTGGGTCAGTCAAGGATAACATTAGGCTTCCTTATAGTGTCATTAAGAGCTAACTATCCTTTAGACTCTTTAATTGACTCAGCTTAAGCCATTAGAATGTAGTGAGATGGACGATTTTGGTTCTGACCGAAGATTGGTTGATACTCGATGCTACACTCATTGAGATTGGACTTTTAGGATATTTTGGCCGCAATACTTTGGTGCTTGAGCTAAAACAATGCCTAAAAGAAAGGTCAGTCATATGGGGCTCCTTAGAACCCGGTTAATATTAATAGGACAGGTTTAGCCAACTAAACTTCAAGAGGGTACTTACCTACAAACTCTATACAAGCCTAAACCTAAGGACTTGTCTACCTTGTGCGTATATGATTATTTGTACATAACGACTTGTTTGCTTTGTGTACATACTTGTACATAACATCATAACATCACACCATATCATTTACAATGACCATTTCAAGGATATCAAGGGCCTGTGATGCAGGGACATGATGAACCAGACGTCCATCAAAGGGAAAGAGGATTTATTTTCCTCTAACCAAACACCATCAAAGACCAAAGCACAATATGAGTCATGGGCTATGACCCACTTGACATGGTGAGCTTGATTCTCGTGGAAGGAAATCCAATGATACGAAGTTCTCCAATCAAAGTTGTGATCAAAGTTCAACTTCTAACATCTTCTTATGTTTACCCCGCGAGATCCTTGAAAACATTGCATCCACATACCATGCATCATATCATGACAGGTTTCCCCAGACAGGTTTCTCATCTGCTTACTGTTTATTTCAGAGAGATGACTCTAGAACAGACTTTCATAGATATTCAGACCCGAAATGCTCAACTTCAAGAATTGTTCCTGAACCTATCCAAGGGGCAGGAAGAAGTGAAAGCACTCCTCATTGAAAGCATGACCAAGGGGAATCCTGAGGACAGCAGGGGTGACCATTTGGAACAATTAAAAACTAAATTGTCAACCATGAAAATCCAGATGAATGGATAGATGGTAGGTCAGATGGATCTTTTCCAAAACATAGCCCGGGGACAAGAAGAGTTGAGAGCCCTTGTCAATAAGCTTCATCAAGACAGATGCAATCATATGGGATAAACAACTAGAATTGGGGATCGAGTCATTAATCAGCCTCCAATGAGACAAGAAGTTGGTTGGGTCGAGAGAACACCCTTCATAAGGACTACTATACCGAAAGTCCAACCACAACAAGATGGTCAGCGTAAGCAAGGAAGACAATTTGATGAGATCAATATTCCCTTGGATCAAGCATTGCATCATATGTTGTAAGCCAAGCTGGTTACATTAAGGGAACCTCCTCAAAAACCTAAGACTTCTTCTCCCCGCTACAAACCAAATGAAAAGTGTGCATACCACTCCAACAGCCGGAGGCACAACACTAACCACTGTTGGTCATTGAAAAACAAGATTCAAGACCTGATCGACGAAGGGGCATTGGAGTTCACACAAGATGGTGAACTTGAGTTTTTCTGTCATCCCTCAAAGGCACAACATTTGAAATGAAGAAGTTTAGGCGGAGACATTTTTTTTCATTTGAATTTTTAGTTGTAATTTCTTTGTTTGCTTAAACACTTACCTTTATGTCAGACTTTGGTTTACTCCCATTAATGCATTGCATATGTTTGTCTTGAATTAATGCATTCGTTTTTACTATATTTAAATTGTGCTTTTATTCCTTTGTTTTTGTGATATTAAAATCTTGTTAAAAGTTGCAAGCCTCTAGAGGGAGGATGACGAAAATAGTACCACAATCTCATACAATATGCTTTTGGACAGAACTTGCTGATGATGTACAAGCGTTCTTTCAATCCCTAAACACTGGAGTTATAAGGAAGATGATCCCTAGTCAACCCCTTTAAGCCAAAGAAGTAGGAGTTTTCTTTTTTGCACAAATTGAAACCTTTTATCATAACCTAGGGCAAGGTAGTTTCTCAGTTAATTCAAATGCGCGTTCATTCGAAAGCTTTCACTTCATACACAAACATCCTTCCGAATCAAAAGACAGTGATAATTCCCCATGAAATAGGCAGTCATTGTCTCTCAAATGAAAAGCCCACTAGGTCAAAACCTATGAAGGAGACTTAAGAAAAAAACAGGGGCATCCCGCAGGCTGTAATCTCAAAACAAGAACAATCATGCGAAAAATAGGGACAATAAATCAAAAAAGGAGGTTGCTACAAATCCTCGACAAACATGAAAAATGTTACAACAATGACTACCTTCACGAATAAACTTTCAGTATTTAAACCATCACCAAACCGTCATTCCAGACTCAATTGGAATTCAAAATGCATAATTAACTGAGTATAGGGCTGAAGAAAATCATGAAGAATGGGAGGGTACAAATAAATTTTGATCCTTGTCTTTTGCTTTTTAAACCGTGAACTAGGCCATGTTACAACCCTTTAAAAGTCCTAATTGAGGCATGGGTTAGTTCGAAAGCATGCTGTTACAAAAGGTATCCTGACTCCTGTAAGGCTTACTGTAAATCCTGAGTTGAATCCATATTCTTACAAAACTCTTCTATTTGTTAAAACTGCATTTTCAAAACTTCAAGACAAACATAAACTTTGCATTGTTTGAATACTACTGTTTGCATATAGCTAATTGTTTGACAATGGAGAAACTTGCATGGCAAATATCTAATGAACGGAAATTTTCAATGAACAGAACCACTTCCAATGAAAAACTCTCCATAACCAAGAGGGAATGACATGTTATTGTCCAACTCATCAGTGGCAGTCAAGTCAAGATTCCAAGAAATCTCTCATAGCCAGGGGCAGGTCTGCATCTGAATCACTTGGGGTATTGAACATGAATTCCTTCAAAGGGGAATGTAAAATTAAGCAAAATTTTTCGGGAAATAACTACAACACTTACTACTGTGGATAATGACAAATCCCCACAAAGTCTCTTTCATAAGGTGATCCCCGTTGAAGTCGCTAGAGCCACCTCTATAAGGTTATCCTCACAGAATAATCTTCATGGATAAGGGTACAAATCCCACAATGCCAAATTCATGGATATCCCCACAAAATTGGATCCATGCAATCTCCAGCCAGAGTTTCAATCTCCGGAAAACCTCTCCCCATCTGAATTGGTCTTAAGAGGAAGCCTTGAGGATATCTTCCAAAAGAAAACACCTCTCTAGCAGATTGTCAAATGGGTTTATTTCCCCAACAAACTACAAATTAACCAGACTAATAAAAATCAATAGACAAAACCCTTTAATCCCCGGTAGAGTCACCGTTATCCCAAACAAAGTTGTTTCTATCCCCAAAAGTTACTAAAACTTGGACCCGACCAGATATTAGTTGAACTTCTTCAACTCACTAACAGAACTCCTCTTCCCCAGTAGAGTTTGCCACTATCCCCAGTGAGTTACTGCAAAACCTGGAAGCCGATCAGATAACAGTTAACTTCTTTATCCCCAACAAGTTGTTAACTTCCGTTCTCTCCAATCAAGAGTATAACTCCCCAGTAGAGAAATGGACAACTAAAACTCCTGAACTCTTTTCCCCCAAGCAGAAATCAACACTCTCCACAAAGATTTCTCAAGCCAAAGCCAATCTTCCCCAACGGATTTCTCCTCAAACAACAAAAGGGGAATCCCCAGTGGAAATACCCTAAAACAAGGTCTGAAGAGGAGCATACTCTTCACCCCAACAGAAGTCTTGGATTTCATTTCCCAAAGCTCACCAGCATTTGTCAAGGATTTATTTTCTAAGACAAAGATACATTTCAATAACTATTTCACATTCATACATGATAAATGCATACAACATAATCTCATTTATTTTGAGAACACCATCAAGCCATGCATACATCTGCATGCAACTAACCCTCTTCCTTGCAGGGAAATGTCAATCAACAAAAATCCTCTTTTGGAAAATACCATAACCATTTGTAAAAAGGTTAGAGATTAATTCCTGAAACAAGTCAGGGAAACTATCTCTACGACAAAAAAAAGCGGGTTCCAGATTAATACCTGAAACAAGACAAGACAACTATCCGTGAACAATTGATTGTAGATTAATACCTGAAATAAGACAGGATAACTATCTACATGAGCAGATTGAAGATTAACTCCCGAAACAAGTCGGGGAAACTATTTTTCTTTCAAATAGGTCAGAGATTAATTCCTGAAACAAGCTAGGGAAACTATCTCTACAACCAACAAAAAACAAGTTCCAGATTAATACCTGAAATGAGACAGGACAACTACCTGTGAACCACTAATTGTAGATTAATACCTGAAACAAGACATGACAACTATCTACATAAGCAAAT
Organism: Vicia faba; assembly: GCA_948472305.1. Lineage (NCBI taxonomy): Eukaryota > Viridiplantae > Streptophyta > Magnoliopsida > Fabales > Fabaceae > Vicia > Vicia faba. The sequence continues at coordinate 1,461,508,127 of OX451739.1, read as the reverse complement.
TGAAGATTAACTCCCGAAACAAGCGGGGTAAACTATCTTTCTTTCAAATAGGTCAAAGATTAATTCCTGAAACAAGCTAGGGAAACTTCTACATGACCAGCTGAAGCAATCTTACAAAGATTCCTTCTCATACATTTCCAGATGCAGTTTCACACTGACTCATCCTGAAGCTGCTCTACCCAGGCTCCTCCTCATAAATTTTCAGATGAAGTTTCACCTAGACTCATTGTTGTACCCCAAAATTTTCCCTCCCATATTTCTCAACACAAGGCAAGTGAGGTCCCTAAATTGCTCAAGGAAGTTCAAGAATGGATCAGACAAGCTCCTTCCTAAGGCAGTGTACCTCAAATTAGGGTTTCCATCTTCATCAATATGTGTGAACCAAAAAGGACTCAAATGCTCACCATTGTCCTAATATGTTATCAAGATCATCCATGTCAAGTTTCAAGCCTTGCAGAAGAAGTTTGCTCAGTCAATTTCTCAAATGCCTGAAAATCAACTATACTAGGTCAAAAATCAATTGTGGCCCACATACAGTCAAACTTCAAGATTTTTGGTCAACATCCTCATTTTGAAGTATTATTCATCATTTGATCAAGGGTTGATCATGATTCCTCAAGGATTGCTCACAATTCATTAAAACCCAAAAGTTGCTAAATTAGGGTTTTATAGGAAAAGTCAACTCAACTTTGACCAAGCATAACTTTCTCTTACGTTATCAGAAATGACCCATCTAAATCTCATTTTGAATAGGATGCAATTCCCTACAATTCATCTTCATCTCCCAAGTCCAAAATATGCACTCACAAAAAGATATGGATTTTTACATTATAGGTCCTTTTGAAAAGTCAACAAAAACTCCTTTTGGGTCAAGGCTTCATACATGAACATGGAAGACTCAATTGAGATGAGACAAAAAGGGTTGTTTAGAGGAAATCCTAAGCTTTCTAAAAAGTCTAAGAACACCTCTCTAGGGTCAAAATTGAGAGAGTTATGCATTGGCCAAGTTGACCATTTTGCAAAATTGCCAAAAGTTAAATGTGCTCAAATTTGCATTTTTTTCTAAATAGGCCCAACTTTTTATGCTTGCACATCAATTATAATGTGGTCCAAGACTCAAATGTCCACTCACACATTATGTGCTTCATTTTTCAATTTATTTTAATTTTTTATCAACTAAAAAGTGAATTAAATCAAATAAATGATGAAAATTAATAAAGATATGATTTGATTTGTTTTTTTGACAGGTTAGCAATCAAGATATGCTGAGTTTACAAGATCAATTCGAGTTAAGGCCAATTGGTACAAGAAAGGCATGATTTGGCTAAAAATAGGAACATATCATACAACTTGAAAATCAAATCAAATCTTGGATAAATGCCAAGATTCATGCCAAGTTTGTTAACCTAATTCGTTCTAGGTTATATAATGAAGCTTTCCAGATCAAAAAACAAGGGTTATAGGTCGTGAGAAGTGCATAACAAAACTGAAAAATTCAAAGAAAAGTGGGAGTTGGTTTTTATTCCACGGGCTATCTAAAGCCATCCTAGTGATCCCAATCGCTTGCTAGACATCTCAGGAAGCTAACAACATCCTTTGCAAGCTTCAAAACACCCAGAAACGTGCTCTACGCCTCCCACGGTTTGACATTTTTTCTCAATTCGATTTTCACGATTCTTGCATCATTATCACTTTTGATTGTTATATTTGTGTTTGTCATCATGTTTTCAAGCTAACCATGCCATTTAATTGCATTTTTTATGCATGTACGTGATATTGCCATTACTAGGGTTTTATGTTCTTGTTTAGGCGTTTTTTGTACAGGCAAAATTAGGCCTTGATTCTGGTACCATGATGCTCGTGAGGATGAGACGAGTTGATTGGTACCCTTACCTTTCATTTATATTGCTTGTACATGATTTTAGAATGTTACAGGTCTGTAGTTACACACAAATGTCCGTAGGTAAAAGTGTTCTACCTAAAAAGACAGGCCGGTGAAGGAGATGATGGCGTGGCAGCATATGGCTGGCCCGTTTGAATTTTCGCGCATTTTCTGAATATATTATTTGTTCTACTTATATTGTTTTGTTTCTATTATATGAACAATAAGGACACATAGCACAGCTGGCAAGGGATTACCGGAAGCGAGCATAAGGACTTGGGTTCGATCCCCAAGTCCCAACGTTTTCACTTATGTTATTTTCAGTCAGCCAATCCAGTGTTCCACAATCTCAAGCGCCCACCATACATCATCAACATTCCTCCGTTTGATTCCTAGCTAGCCATATCCAACGCCCCTCCAATGAAGGACCATGATGTACATCCAAGTCAATGTTGCACCAGATCAGGCGTGGTCAAACAGGCTTGGAGTTTTAGGGCCCAGAAATTCAACTTCAAACCCCCTAGCATGCTATTCAACACAAGCCCATTCTAAATTTCTTTGTTTTATTTTATTATTTTTTCTTTATTTCTTGCAATTTATTAATTTATATTTTAAAATCATTTTTTATAAAAATCCCAAAAAAATCAAGAATTCATAAATTTAGAGTTTTTTTATTATCAAATTTAATTCTTAATTAATTAGTTTAATTTAATTTAGGGAAATTTTAACTTGTTTTTATAATTAAAATCAATTAGAAAATTAGGTTTAAGTTCTTGATTTAATTCTTTTCTTTTTTCAAACAAAAAATACAAAAATAGGTTTTTTAGAATGAACTAATTCATTTTTATTAATTAACATTAATTAGAAATTAGGTTCCCTTTTTTTAATTCAATTATTCATTATTTTCTCAAATAACAAAAACATGACAAAGAAAAAACATTTTTCTTTAATCAATTGCAATTAGGTTTAGCCGAGGGTCAAAACCCTAATCGCCTCGCATTTGATTCGCCGCGCGCTTGTTAATTATTTTTTCCATTATTTTGTAACTGTTCATGGTTTGTAATAGTTAATTTAGTGTTTTTATTTACTATTTTAATCCCCGATTTTTTGGCTATGTAATTAATCCCCCTCCCCGAAGCCTTCTAATAGCTAGGTTTATTTCTCGCATTTTTTAATTCCTGCAAATATTTAACTGTCTAGATGTATGATAATATGATTGTATGGCAAGAATGCATGACAAATTAATACAGTTAGAAAACCCTAATGTGCAAAGATAAATAACTGAAACAAATCACTCGCACATATCACTCTTAGGGTATACTCTCACTTCTGTTGCCTTCGGTAAATGATCATTAAGCATAGGGTGTATTAGTGGTTGCCCTCCTGTCTAAAAAGATCAAAGTGTCCCATTTGAATGTTGCCTCGGAAGATCTTAAGACTCTAGGGTTATTACTAAGGTATCCTATATTGCTTTAGTGATCGTACGTCCCTTTCGAATTGACCCTTTCAACTTCAACGACGGTGCTACCTATTTCTCACTAGTAGGATAATGTTGTCTAAAGGAAACAAGAATAGAAACAATCTTTTTTTGAGTAGGTAGATGCTAGTAGGTACTTTCTCAAATCAAGACTTTTCACACCTACACCTTTCAAAACCATTTTCAAAAACAAACTTCGTCACACTCTTGAGGACTGATACAAGGGTTATCACGAAGTAAAACTTTTCAAAACAAAGCACACACAAGAAATTTAAAAATGAGAAAGTACCTAAGAGCCCATGGAAAACCATGGATAGAAAGGGTGATAACATCTTCCCTTTCTATAATCTACCCCCGTACTCAGAATATCTCGAAAAGGATTTTTTCGGTACTTTTTTCCTTTCCAATTGGATGAAATAAAAGTCGGTGGCGACTCTTGCTTACCGTGACATTTTACAAACACAAAACGCAAAACGCAAACCAGTATCAAACAATCGGTTCTGCCACCGTATCATAGAACTGGCGACTCTGCTGGGGAAATGTTAGTGGGGTATACCTTAGGATCTAGGTCATTTAAATTGCTTCTCTTGATTGTTTTGATTGCTTTACTTTTGAGGGTTTTGTTTGGGGTTACTATAGATCCTACACCCGAATCTGGGGAATACCTTTTAGGTAAGTAGCAATAGACTGTGAGGGAACTGTACGGCATAGACCGATACGGTTGAAGCAGTAGCTACATTGGTGTGGCACTTTGGTTGGTACCAGTATCCCTTGTGGTGAAACGAGTAGAATACGAGGCCGCTGCATGGTGTCGTGAAGCATCAACTGACCTTAGAACCTTTAATTGAACAACTTGTCCATTAGAATGTAGCGAGATAGACGGCCTCGGTGTAGAGCTGAGAACTGGTTGATACTCGATGCTACACTCATTGAGACCAGACTTTCGGAATATTTTGGCTGCAAGAAAATATTGTGTGAGCTGAAACCATGACGGATAAAGGATGGTTAGTGATATCGAGATCCTCTAGAACCCGGTTACTTTTCTAGGACATGTTTGAAACCAACTTAACTTCAAGAGGGTATTACCTTTGACCTCATGCAAGCCTTAAACCTAAGGACTTGGTGTGACTTGACTATGTTTGCTATACCTGTGGTTTATCATGACATCATGCATCATAATATGGCATTCATGCTTCATTACACTAACCATTTCAAAGACCAAGGGAATTTATCTTTGTTCTGTTTTGCAGATCATGGCTTCCGTGCATAGAAATACTATCCGAATTAGCTTTGTGCAGATACCTTCCCAACTTAAAGAGCTAGCATCATGAGTTTCTGAAACTTCCACTTTCATTAAGAGACATGGTCAACTTCTCAGCCTGGTTACTTCAAACCTTGATGAACAGATGACGAGCGTACTTTTTCAATTCTTCGATCCCAAGCATCACTGCTTCACCTTTCCAGATTATCAGTTGGTACCCACCTTGGAAGAATTCTCTCAGCTATTGGGCATATCCATTCTTGAACAGGTACCCTTCACAGGTATAGAAGAAGTTCCTAAGCCAGAAGTCATTGCCTCAGCTTTGCATTTGAAACAGGCCGATGTGGTATCCAATTGGGAAACTTGAAGTGGAGTCGAGGGTTTTTTAGCCAAATTTTTTAAAGACAAGGCTCAACTATTTTGGGATGATTTAGATTTTCAGGCTTTTGAGGAGGTCTTGGCTCTTCTTATATATGGTTTAGTTCTCTTCCTTAATCCGGACTCCTTTGTAGATGTGAATTCTATCAAGATTTCCTTTCTTGCAACCCTGTGCCAACCTTGCTTGGAGATATTTTGCACGCTCTCCATACTCGTACCATGAAGAGAAGAGGGACTCTTATGTGCTGCATGTCGTTTCTGTCGAGGTGGTTTATTTCTCACCTCCCTAAGTTTGTACTGAAGAACAAAGAAGGTTTGGGTTGGTCGCACAGGATAATGTCACTCGCTCATACGGATATTCTTTGGTGTTCCCGAGCTATGAAAGACATTGCTATTATTGACCTCTGTGGGGAGTACCCTAATGTCCCATTACTTGGTATCAGAGGGGGTATAACTTACAATCCTTGTCTAGCTTTGCGACAATTTGGTCATGCTCGAAGGGATGGTCCCCATGAGTTACTTATTGAGAGCATTGTATTCAACTATGATGATGATGTTAAGGAGTATCACCAGAGGTTCATACGAGCTTGGGGCATGGTAAACAGATCTGACCCCAAAGATTTGGGACAAAATACTTCCATTCCTATGTAGCCTTACCTCCAATGGGTACGAGCTCGTGCCTAAAAGCTTATGATGCCTTATGTGGTTGTATTACCAGTGATTGTGGAGCCCACTACTGAAGAAGGTGTTCCTTACACGGTTCTCTATCCTTACATGCCCATTGATCTTGGGGAGTTGCAGAGGTCTTGGATTCAGCTGAAGAATGAGCGGGATACTTATAGGGAACAGTTCCATGATCAAGAGAGGAAGGTTTTAAAGCTCACCAAGATGCTCGAGGAAGAAAGAGTGCTCAATGATTATATCAGCACAAAGAGAAAGCGTCCATGGGACTTTTGATTTTTCTTTTCTAGTTCTAGATTTGTGTTATTTACTTATTTGTAACGCCTTAAAGGCATGTTGAACCTTCAAATTTAAGCTAATAAAGTTTTTTGTTTATGTTTTGTTTGCAAATTTAAATTTCCTGAAGTCTTTGAAATCATTACATGCACATCTCATTATCACACACATCATTATAGGTACCACTACAGGTTTCTCATCTTCTTCGCTATTTATTTCAGATGAAATGTCTTCCGATCAAGCCATCAAAGATCTTCAGGCACATAATGCCCAGTTCCAACAAATGTTCATCAGTCTGGCAAAGGGGCAAGAGGATATGAAAGCCCTCATTCTGAAAGAGAAGAAGAAGAAGATTGGTATTCTGAATATGGGCAGAAGATTTGGAGAAAGGTTGAAGCATCAAACTGATCTGACCTCTTCATCCAAGGAAGGGGAGAACCAAGAAGGGGAAAAGGACCATAGTCCTGCAGTTTCTGACGATGATAGTGATACAACGATGAGAAATATTCTCCTGCTGAGGATAGGTACAAGCATATAGAAGACCGTCTGAGTGCTATGGAAGTTTAGAAGATACCTGGTTTGGATTTCGGAGAATTGGGACTGGTATCGGGAGTGGTCATCCCTCAGAAGTTCAAAGCTCTTGTTTTTGCCAAGTATGATGGGGTGTCCTGCCCAAAACTCTATCTCCCCTCGTATGTCAGGAAAATTCAACCGCACACCGCTAATAGAAATTTGTGGGTGCACTTATTTCAAGATAGTCTGTCAGGGACTCAGCTTGAATTGTTCTACCAGTTGGAGGGAGCCAGTGTCCGAAACTGGGAAGATCTTGCTGATGCTTTCTACAAGCAGTATCAGTATAATGCCGACCTTGCTCCCACTCGTACTCAACTCCAGAGTACGTCCATGGGTGCAGGTGAAGGTTTTAATGATTACGCTAAAAAATGGAGATACTTGGCTGGGAGAGTTCAACCCCCTTTGTCTGATAGGGAGTTGGTTGATATGTTTCTAGGGACACTGTCTGGTCCATTTTTCAATCACTTGATTGGCCGTTCATCATCTGGGTTCACCGAGCTGATTTTAATTGGAGAAAGAGTAGAAGCTGGAATTCGGAGTGGTAAAATACAGAAGGATTCCTCCTCGAGTTCAGCAAATAAGCCTTTCACTGGGAAGAAGTAAGCCAGTGCGGTCTATAGCCCGAGAGGCGAAAGAAGACCTAAACACCGTCAAACGGTAAATGCTGTAGTGATACCGAGACCCGCAGTTACTCTACAACGCAACAATCAACAAAGGGTGGAAAGACCACAACGGTAGTTTACCCGCATCAACATGACTTTGGTTGAAGTTCTACCTCATTTATTAAAATCCAACTTGGCAACCTTGAGAGAGGCCCCCAAGAATCCAAAAACCACATCTCCCCGCTACAACCCGAATGCCTGCTGTGCTTATCACTCAGAAAGTCCTGGTCATGATACAAATGACTGTTGGGCCCTAAAAAATAAAGTGCAGGACCTGATCGAAGCCAAAGAGATTGATTTTGACACTCTGGAGAAGTCCAACGTCATAACTACACCCATGCCCAAGCATGGCTCGGGAATCAATGATATTGAGGTTGGCTCTGCCACAGAGGATGCTGATGATGAGAACTCGGATGTTGACAGCTGGATCTACCCAACTACCAATGGTGGACCGAGTAACTGGATGGCTAGGGACTTCATACCTGTTTCTTTTATTCCGCAGTAATTAACTCATTTGTTTTAAGATTTGTAATAAACAATTTGAAACTTTACGCCCCGGTGCCTTGCCTGAGGCACCTTGGCTTTGCTTGTGAGGGCTATTATTTGTCATTTCATATATCATTAATAAAGCATTGGACGTTTCTTGCATACAAATTTTGCGCTCCTTGTTTTTCTTCTCTATCTCTCACTTTATCAAAACAGTTATGCTCTTACACACACTCACGTATCATACTGCAGATCCATATCCACTCTGGATCCCATTGATAATAGCTCTGCTACTGCCAGTTATGACTTCAAAAATCCGATCAACCAAGACGAGGACGAAGGTGAGGATGATTGTGAGGTTCCTGGAGAACTTTCTAGACTACTACAGCAGGAAGAAAGGGCCATACATCCTCATGAAGAGCCAGTTGAGTCAGTGAATTTGGGTACAGAGGAAGACAGGAAAGAGGTTAAGATAGGTGCAGATTTGGAGCCTAGTGTCAAACAACGGTTAATACAGATGCTACACGACTATGTTGAGATCTTCGCCTGGTCCTATGAGGATATGCCTGGTTTGGACACTGATATTGTGGTACATCGACTGCCGACTAAAGAATACTGCCCTCCGGTAAAGCAGAAGGTCCACCGTATGCGCCCTAAAATGTCAGAGAAAATCAAGGTAAAGGTCATGAAACAGTTCGACACAGGATTCTTAGTTGTCACTTCTTATCCGCAGTGGGTTGCCAACGTCATTCCGGTACCTAAGAAGGACTGTAAGGTACGGATGTTTCACCTAGACTCATTGTTGTACCCCAAAATTTTCCCTCCCATATTTCTCAACACATGGCAAGTTAGGTCCCTAAATTGCTCAAGGAAGTTCAAGAATGGACCAGACAAGCTACCTCTTAAGGCAGTCTACCTCAAATTAGGGTTTCCATCTTCATCAAGATGTGTGAACCACAAAGGACTCAAATTCTCACCATTGTCCTAATATGTTCTCAAGATCATCCAAGTCAAGTTTCAAGCCTTGCAGAAGAAGTTCGCTCAGTCAATTGCTCAAATGCCTGAAAATCAACTCTACTAGGTAAAAAGTCAACAGTGGCTCACATACAGTCAAACTTTAAGATTTTTGGTCAACATCCTCATTTTGAAGTATTATTCATCATTTGATCAAGGGTTGATCATGATTCCTCAAGGATTGCTCACAATTCATCAAAACCCAAAAGTTGCTAAATTAGGGTTTTATAGGAAAAGTCAACTCAACCTTGACCAAGCATAACTTTCTCTTACTTTATCATAAATGACCCGGTTACTATTAATAGGACATGTTCAGCCAACTAAACATCAAGAGGGTACTTACCTACAAACTCCATAGAAGCCTAAACCAAAGGACATGTCCGCCCCGTGCGTGTATAATTATTTGTACATAACGACTTGTTTGCTTTGTGTACATACTTGTACATAACATCATAACATCATACCATATCATTTCCATTGACCATTTCAAGGATCTCAAGGGCCTGTGATGCAGGGACATGACGAAACAGACGTCCATCAAAGGGCAAGAGGATTTATTTTCCTCTAACCAAACGTCCATCAAAGGGCAAGAGGATTTATTTTCCTCTAACAAAACATCGTCAAAGACCAAAGCACGATAACTTGAGTCAAGGGCTATGACCCACTTGACATGTGAGCTTGATTCTCGTGAAAGTACATCCAACAATACGATGTTCTCCAATCAAAGTTGTGATCAAAGTTCAACTTCTAGCATCTTCTTGTGTTTACCCTGCGAGATCCTTGAAACCATTGCATCCACATACCATGCATCATATCATGACAGGTTTTCCCCACACAGGTTTTTCACCTGCTTACTATTTATTTCAGAGAGATGGCTCTAGAACAGACTTTCATAGATCTTCAGACCTGAAATGCTTAACTTTAAGAATTGTTCCTGAACCTATCCAAGGGGCAGGAAGAAGTGAAAGCACTCCTCATTGAAAGCATGACCAAGAGGAATCCGGAGGACAACAGGGGTGACCATTTGGAATAATTACAAACTGAATTGGCAACCATGAAAATCCAGATGATGGGACAGGTGGTAGGTCAGATGGTGTAGCGGTAGAAATGTTTAAGACTAAGCCATTGGATTGACTAGACTTGTACAAATCAAAATAGAAATCGCCACCGCGCTTTATTGTTTCCAAAGGAATGGGAAAAGAGCGAGTAACCCAAAAAGGGGTAAAGATTCAAGGTAAGGGGGTTGGTTATGCAAAGGGAATGTATTAGCACCCTAAACATCTACGGTACTCCGCAGGAACCTCTTTGTAAAATCTGTATATTTTGGCTATATAAATGTTGTATAAAAAATAGATGGTAGAGGCGAGAAAAGAAATATTTTTTTATGATTTTTTCACCCGCCACGGTTGCGAACCTTTAGTGCCTACGTACCACCTTTCGTGCAATAGGGGATCAGGGTACACATAGTTCCTCTTTAAAAAAATTTAAAACACAAATGTGTTGGTTGATTTTATGAGATAAGACATCATCAGCATTGTTCGTGTGGAAAACATACTTATTACCCACATTCTTGAGAAAGGAGAATTCGCATCATCTCAAAATGGAGGATATGGCTTGGATTTTAAAATCAACAATTCCTCACTCAACACCCAAGTGGAAAATATCCCTCTTTACTACATATTGTAGAAGTATAGTTGTTTGCATCACTATAAGGATTGACAAGAATCTAATCTTTTGGGAAAAGTTTAAGATGAAATCCAAGATGGAAAAATGGTTTGAATGAGATTGATTGATTTTTAGTCTTCTCACAAAAATGTTAAGGTATTATTAATTTTGATTAAAGTTTAGTTGTGAATTTTTTTTTTTGAAAATGCATGGACCTAAGTCCAAGTTTATTATGAAAGTGGTTCAAGTTTAAAAGCAAGAAGATTTTTCAAAAAGAGGGAGAAGATTTTTGAAATTAAAGAAGATGGGAGGAGAAGTAGAAACTATCCTAAAACATAAGGGAAAAGTTAGGGATAAGAACCGTCTAACCAATAAAAAGCCACTACTTGACATTATGAGCCAAGATATAATTCCCATTCTTTGGATTGAAACCAAGAAAGCAAAGATACTAGACCTCCTGTGAGAACCAAACTTCAAGTGTATTAGGTCTTCAAAAAAATCGGGCAGAGTAACGGCTGTATATGGGTGATTTCCAGATTACAAACAAAGAATGTGATCACAACAACCTACACAAAAAATAAATAAACAACCTAATGTCTTGAGGTAAACCTCAAGAACTCCAGACAAAATATCAATTAAGGTCACAAGGTCTCCAACATAGGCCAAGGTTTCTAATCCTAAGTCCAAGAAGTCCCATACTCCATAATGCCAAGGATAGTAACCAAATAGTCCAAGTACCAAAAAGTTTTTTATGGTTTATGATGATTATTAGGTGTCTTAGAATAAAAAAGAAAAGGATCAAGTGAGCAAAGATAAAGATAGCATGAAATGTAAATGCTTAAAAGTAAATGGTGCGTAAAGCATAAAAAAAAGGGGGCATAGAGTAAAAATAAAAGGTAAAATCAATTATTAGTGATTAGTGGTTAGTTGGATGATCATCTTAAAATTTTCATTTGGAACTCATTAGAGGATTGGTAGAACCAAAGCCTCCACACAACAAGTTGAATTTTCTTTTTGTCAAGTATATCACCCATTTGGAATCCTCACAAGTGCCACTTAATGATAACCGATGTTTAAGTGATCCGCGTTGATGAAAAGTGTTGTAGATCCATTAGAGGATTGGTAGAACAAAAGCCTCTACACAATGAATCTCATGGTTATTGAATCAAAGAGATCAAATTAACATACTTGGGCTTGCAAACATAGGTTTGGGCCACGAATGATCATCTATTCGAATCTGGACAAAATTTAGCGCTATGTTAAGCAATCATAAGTGAACTTATATAGAAGTCGCACCTATTTTAAGGCCGATTAATAGAAATCTATTAACCATTTATTTTGAGACATGATATATAGATCATGCTCCAATAACACTTAGTGCAATAAGAAATGGATGATATGGAGAGGGGTGGGGAAGAATATACAAACCACATTTGAATTAAATTTAAATCAAACTATTATTAAAATCATTTATCCATTTTTATGGAGTTAGACTCAACACCATGGATCCAATGATGTTAATAAATTTCATGATCAAGATTTAACCCAAGTTCAGCCAGAAAATAATCACAAAATAATATTGCATTTAATATATACATTAAAAAGGGTTTTAAAAAAATGTTTTAAAATGGAAATAAGAAAGAAAAATATCAACTATATTCATATTAATCAAGAAAAATTGAGTAAGTCCATAGAAAAATCAGAAAAGGACTCAAATATTTTTATAAATTTTTTGGCAATTTTTAAAATTCAGAAAGTATTTTAAAATTAATTCAAATTGTTCAAACAAAAAGAAAATAGGTCAAAAATAGTAAACATAAAATCAAATTCCATAAAATTTTCAAAAAGTCAGAAATATGCAAAATTATATTTAGGAAATTTTTTCAGGAATAAAAAATGTCAGAAAGCATTTTTAACGTAATTAAAAGGAAGCAAATAATGCAAAAAATATAAAAAATATCAAATATCAAAATAAAAATTTGAAAAAATAGTCATGAGATCAGAAATTATTCAAAGTAATTTTGTGAATTTTTTCATAATTTTTGGATAAAAAATAAAAGAGTTTTGAATTTTTGAAAATTAAATCAATTAAAATATAAAAATCAGAAAATAAAAGAAAACCAAAAAGATATGGGTCATCAGATCATAGTCAAAACACGTTAGTAAGCTAATCCAATGGACCAGACGCGCTGTGCTTGATATGGACCTTAGTGGGATGCGCAGTGAATCAGAAAAAGGGCAACCAATGAAATTAAAACGCTTGGCACGCTATCATTTCATGAGACGAGACATGTCATCACCTTCAACCTCCATCCACCCTGCAATGGAGATTTTGTGAGATCCTTCAAAAGGTAAAATTAGGATCATAGACCAGTATCATTGGATTCGTCTCTTTAAGACGATCCTAACACCACCATCGCGCCAAATTTATATAAAGTATGCAAAGAGATATGAATCAAAAACCCAGAAAATAGCGAGCACTTTCAATTTGAGATTCCTCTCTCAAATCTCAATGGATTTAAAAATTGTAAGAAGCACTAGAATTAGGAGAAGGAGTAGAACATGTTAGTGCTTTATTTGTATCCAAATGATGGAGAATTCTACCTTTTCGAAGTTCAAGAAAGAAGCTCTAAAACTGGACTTCTATAGCTTGGATTATAGCTCGTTTTGCTTAGTTTAAGTGCTGGAGAGTTTGTATGATGCTTAAGGAAGATGAATGTGCAAAGAATTTTGGAGGAAAAGGCTGGAATCTCAGAAACTGATTTCAAACATTTCAAGCTCGTGTGAGGATTTGACAGAGTGTTTTTAACTCTCAAAGCTTGAGGAAATGAATGGGGGATGACCCTCTATTTATAGAGAATCAAATGGAAGGTTCAAGCATGTGAAATGATGAAGTTTCCATCAAAACTCATCCAATCCTTGTGTTTTAAGGCTGTAATCAACTTTAGAAACTTGGTTAAACATGTTTAGATCACAAACGCGTGCTAATTTGATGTTTAGAAGCCAAAACATGAATTTCAAATTCTGACTTATGAAGAAACTTAAGTTCCAAGTTATCAAGTTCAATCCAATGGCATTCTCAGCTCAAGGGGTCTTAAGGCATGATTCTTGATGCTTTAGAAAGATGAGGTTACAAGCTTTGCAATGGAAAAATAATGGAATCAAATGGATGCTTGAGCTGAAAGTAGCATTGAGTCAAAGTTGGGGAAAAAAGGTTGACTTTCCATACTTAGAAATATTTCAAATTTTTCTTCAAAAGTGACCTATAATGTTTTGCATCCAAACATGGCCTTCCACTTGGATTTTATCTTGAACAAAAAAGATGGCATGAAATAGACCTCTTGAATAAAATTTTGAAACTTGAACCATTCAAAATCTCCAAAAATTTATAGAGTTATGAATTGTTGAAGTTGGCAAATAATCATGAAATGACCTATAATCTTTTGTATCCTTAGGGCATCTTCCATCCATTTTATCTATTTTCACATAAAAAAGGAATAAAGTTTACATCTTCAAGATCAATTTGGAAAAAGAGTGGGCTCAAGGTGATACAAATTGACTAAGTTATGATCATTTGAAGTCACACATGAGAAATTGGGGGTTCATCTGGAGGACTTGTAATCTCTCTTCATCATCAAGTTTCTTCCACATGAAAACTCCTTGAATTTTTTGAAGTGATTTGTTGATAAACCTTTGAATAGAATGATGTCTTTGGAATCACTCAAAAATACCAAAAGATGAGCAAGATATGCTTCTTTAAAGTCCAAAACCCTAGCTCCTAAATCGTGAAAGTGCCTTGAGGAACTTTAACAATTTTGAACAAACTTCTTTTACCAACACAAATTATTTGTAAATATAAGTTGTTGAGGATTAAAATGATAACTCATAGTCACTAAAACCACTTCCATATCTTGAGAATTGAGAGAAATATGCATTTGTGACCAATGGGAACAAAGCCTTGTCCAAGCATGACAACTTCTCCAATCAATCCCTTGTACTTTTGAACCAAATTGGATAATCTTGAAATGTGGTGAAACTAAATAACCTTGCCATGACATTTCCTCCAAAACAAATACAATGGTGAGGTTTTAACTTCTCAAGCTTTATTGACTAGGGCATGGAAATAAACTCATGAACCCATGGAGCAACTTGCTGAATCTCATTGCCTTTACCTACATAAGTAACAAGAAAGAAAAACCAACATTACATTTTATTAATTAAAAGAATAAATAAAGACAAAAATATTCATGATCACAAAAGAACACAAGTCTAGGTGCTTGGTGATTCCTCAAATAGAAAAGCTAAATATAGGTAGGGGAACCAAGAATCCTAATGTGATCTTGTTGTGATGGAATCAACATGGTATGATGAGGGGATCTTAGGGGCAAAAATTGGGGTACAATAGCTGCCCTTATTTAAGTTTCTTCTATCCGGAGATATGAAGGTTGAAAATATTCATGTCGACGTGATCGAAGATTCTTAGATATAAAACAAACCATATTTTTGGCCCTAAAATGCCATGCAGTGCTTATGAGCATGAATGCATATGAACAAAACCAAAGAGACGCAAACACCACCGGGGATGTAGCAAAGAAAATACATAAACAAAAGAGAAACCCGACCAAGAAAATAAATCACTGGTGGATCAAAAGACTTGACTCAGAGAGGATGTTAAAATGGTCAAAGGATACACCAACTCCTACTGAAGGCAAAACTACCAAAGTTCGCTGAAGGTAGAAAGAGGAAATAAATAACAACACCGATGTTCACTGACGGTGAGCTACCAACGTTCACTGAGGGTAGAAGGAAAATAAATATCATAGCATCGCCGTTCACTGATGATGAACTACCAACGTTCACTGATGGCAGCAAAAAGATAACAATCACCAACTTTCACTGAAGGTGACCTACCAACTTTCATTGAAGGTAGAAAGAGAATATATCATAGCACCGCCGTTCACTGACGATGAACTACCAACGTTCACTGATGGCAGCAAAAAGATAACAATCACCAACTTACAATGAAGGTGACCTACCAACTTTCACTGAAGGTAGAAAGAGAATATATCATAGCACCGCCGTTCAGTGACGATGAACTACCAATGTTCACTTAAGGTAGATAAAAGATAATAATCACCAACTTTCCCTGAAGGTGACCTACCAACTTTCAATAAAGGTAGAAAGAGAATATATCATAGCATCGCCGTTCACTGACGATGAACTACCAACGTTCACTGAAGGTATAAAAAAGATAACAATCACCAACTTTCACTGAAGGTGAACTACCAACATTCATTGAAGGAAGAAAGAGAATATATCATAGTATCATTGTTCACTGATGATGAACTACCAACGTTCACTAAAGGTAGCAAAAAAGATGACAATCACCAACTTTCACTGAAGGTGACCTACCAACTTTCACTGAAGGTATAAAGAGAATATATCATAGCATCGCCGTTCACTGACGATGAACTACTAACGTTTACTGAAGGTAGCAAAAAGATAACAATCACCAACTTTCACTGAAGGTGATTGTAACGCGGTGGGAGAACTGACATGATTGTTTTGCTTTTGGTTGCAATTATGCGGTTAGCAAGTGTCGCCACCGACTTTTCTTTTATCCAAAAGGAAAGGCTGAAAAGAACAGGAAAAACCTTTAGAGATGTTTTCTTGAGTTCGGGGGGTAGATTATAAAAAGGGAAGGTATTAGCACCCTTTTCATCCGTAGTTTTCTATGGGCTCTTAGTTGCTTGCTATATCACTTACTTCTGTTTGAAGATGTGCTTGTGGTGTGGGTTTTGAAAGTATTTTGAAAATGTCTTTGTAATGGTTCTCGTTTCTATAAGAACGTGTACAAAGTGATATTTCGAAAATAGTTTAAAGAGGTGTTTGTGGAATGTGTTTTTGAAAGTGATTTTGAAAAGGTGTCTTCTTTGTAATGGCTCTCATTTTTATAAGAATGCGTACAAAGTGTTTTGTCTTTTGATAATGTTTCAAGATGAAAGTGTTGGTGTAAAAAATGTTTTGTTGTGAGCAAACGAGCAACTAGGAGCGAATCTACCTACTCAAAAGGTCTTAGATGTTATTTTCCGCCTCCTTTAGATGTTTCTATATTACCATTGATTTGTTAAGAAGTACCATCATTGGATGTGAAGGGACAGGCGCGGGTCAATCGTACAGTCATAGAAGGCAACTTGTGAGACGCTTTAGCATTTTTTCATAAGGGACTAGATTGTTTTACTGAAGGCAACATTGAGGGACATCGAGGGAGTATAATCTTTTTTATCGAAGGGTCTTTGCTAAAGCGTCCCATATTCGAGGGACATGATTGTGTTTCTGAGGCAACAAGCGAGGTTACCCTAGAGGTGCGCGTGTGAAAGTGTGTTTGATTCAAGTTAAGGATTCTCTTATCTTAAGGTTATCTAGCGATTGATTTTAAATCTTGCCATGCATGCCTAATTACTATACAGGATAAGGAAAACATTAAATTGCGGAAATTTAAAATTCTACGCTATTACAGAGCTTTCAGGAGTGGGGGTACAAATTCAGAAATGGGGATGGATCAATGCGATTAAAAATACAAATAGGCAAACAATACAACCAAATAGAATTGAGAAATTAATCGAAATTACAATAAATTTATGAAGTAAAATTAATTAACAAAGTAAAGATAAGGAAATAAAAATTCTAGGTATTTGTTTGAAATGTTTGGAAAGAGAATTAAAAAATCTATTCTATTAAAGAAAATAAAATAATTGATTTAAAGAAATTAAATCTTTTGTATATATTTTT
Organism: Vicia faba; assembly: GCA_948472305.1. NCBI lineage: Eukaryota > Viridiplantae > Streptophyta > Magnoliopsida > Fabales > Fabaceae > Vicia > Vicia faba. Next base: position 1,461,490,980 of record OX451739.1, on the reverse strand, counting down.
GTATTTTAGAGTTTTTTGTTATTAAGAAATTAAATAAACAAATTAGAACTAAGTACAAAAATTAATTAGTAAAATTATTTACAAAATTTTCCTAACTTAAATTTTAGAACTAAGCTAATTGAGAAAATTATCTAACAAAATTTCACGAGTTATTAAATTAGTAAGAACAAATAACACCAAACTAAATATTAAAATAAAAGAAAATGGAATGGTGGCGTTAAACTGAAATGGGGGTGTGCTAAGAGACAAAGGCGTTAGGCCTGGAAGGATAGGTCTAAGAGTTTGTTTTTGTTGCATTTGTATTTCAAGCTTTCCCAAAGAGAAGGTGGTAACGGGCTTAGCAAGGGGGCACGAAGCAAATCAGTCCAAAGCCCAAGGGATTTTGATCCATTTCCATCCAATTATATCATTCCTCTTTTTTTAATTAAAATAGATTTCATATTAAAACAAAACAAATAATTAAAAAAAATAAAACATAAATCAAGGAAACAGTGGCGTATGGTGTTTGTCAGGGTTAAAGAAAAACGTGATGCATGGACCTTCACAAATCCAAGACTTGCTTCTTCTCATATATTCTTCATAGATGACAGTGGATCCTTCTCTCCGATCATCACGACATCGCCCTCCAGAAGCCATAAACGACACCTCATCATCACGCCTTTGTTCGTCACCATCATCCATTTCTAATCTTCTTCCTTGTTTCAACATGTAGCCGTACGAATGAGAACATCTCAGCATCACCATTTCAGCTCTGTTCTCCTTCTTCCATTTATTTCCTCTGTATCTCAATCAGTTTCAAACCTCCTCACCCAACTCCATTTTGGATCCTTGCAGACTTGCCGTTCAGATGTGGGTACAAACAAATGTCTCAGGCTCGATGTAAATTGTGAAACGACAACAATATATGATCATGGCATGGAAAACACACAACAACAACAAACAACCATGGCAACAAACAAATGCAAAATAAAAAATCTGAGAATCAGGTAGATAGATTTACCGATTGTAGATGATGATGATGCTAGAGGAAAAACTAGATGCGAAGTACAGGTAATGAGATATTTTTTAATTCCTTCCTCCTCAGCTAGAAATTTAAATTCTGATTAGGATAAATCGATGATGGTAGAAGTGTGGACGTTTGCAGGTTCTGAGTCGCGACTGAATGGAATATTGTCATGCTGGGTTCTGTTACTGCAGGGTTGGGTTCTGTTCTAAGTTATTTCTTGGTACTGAATTTTGAGTGTGTTGGAGATGATGAAATCTGACGGTAAGGTTTTGGAAGCTGAAGCGAAAAGGGTGAGGTTTATTTCACGGTTTTGACAGGGAAGTCCCTTCTATAAAATTTTCTCTCTTTTCTTTCCTTAAATTTCTGAAGGGTTGTGTGAGGGGAAAATGATGAACATAAGTTGGGTTGTTATGATAGTTATGATTTTTTTCTTATGTGTGAGTTGAGGATTTGCAGGTCTGTTTGGTTTATGTTTGTGTGAGCTGTTATTGTTGTGTTCTGTTGTTGTGGTTATAGAGTGAGGTAGTTTGCAGGGAACAAATTTGTTAGCAGGGTAATGAGGATTTTGGGTGTGTTGAACAAGGATTTTTGGTTCAACAAATATGGGTGAGGTTTGGGTTTGATGGAATAATGTTGCAGGTTTGAGAAATGGCTTGGTTTTTTATTCTGGTTTTTTTGCTCTCTTGGTTTTTATCTTGTCCTTAGTGAAACAGTGGTTGTCTTTTTAATGAGATAAGGGTGAAAAGTGGGGGGAAAAGTTGGTGATGTTTTGAAAATATGTGGTATGTTGACCTTGGGCTTTAGAGTACAGGTTAAGTTATGTCTATTTTGGTGCAAATTTTCACTGAGATTTGGGTAGATTTGGACAGACCTTGGGCTATTGCAACAGGGCTGACTTTTGATATATTGTGTGAGCTAGGTGATATCTTTCAAACCTGTCTCTTTCCTCTTTTATCTTTCAATGAAATATAAAGCCATTTTGCTTTTCATACAATTTTCTGAAGGGTTTGCAGTTTAAGGAAAATGATGATGCAGGTTTTATGTGAGCTAGTGCTAGCTTGCATGTTGTTTTTGAATTGTTTCTATTTTATTTGTTTTTACCTATTGCTGCTGCCTTGTTCTGTCATTACTTGCTGCACTTGTTTGGAAGCCTAGCTGCTGCGCTAGCCTGTTGTTTTGTTGTTCTATTTGTTTGTAGTTTTGCCCTTGCTTTTGCTTGGACCCTGTTGTATTGCAGCCTATTTTGTTTGTTTGTGTATTTGGCAGCCTAGCTGTTGTTTGCCTTATTGCTGCTGCTATGTTACCGCTGTTTTTGTTTTGGTTCTGCTGCATTGCATCCTATTTTGTTGTTGCTGTAGCATTTTCTTTACGCTGTTGTTTGGCAGCTTTGGGGCTGTTTTGAAAAATAGTTAGCATTTTCTTTTCCCTTTTGTGAACCAAGAAAAACAACATTTTTTTGTGATTTGCAAAAGTAGGAGGAGATATCTTATGATTGAAGACAAAAACCTTTAAATCTGATTCCTAACTACAAACCCTAATGATGAGTTTACCTTGCTAACAAATAATTCTTGCTTGAATTTTTCACGATGCTAGATAACTTTTTCCTTTCTTGTTTCATGGGCACGAGGATGGATGGCAAGCGAGGTAAAGTGAAGACAAAACCATGGCGAGGTGTGGATGAATTTCTTGAAGATGTAGCAAGAGAAGATTTGAAGAAATAAAATTTCTTTTTATAAACAAAGCATTGTAATTTATATTTTACTTGTAATTTAATCAACACATAGCTTGAATAAATTTGTGAGTGATGAAATTTGCTGTACAAATCTTTGATTTTGTTAGAACTTTGAAATTCTCAATTGAATGGTTTGAATGATACATCTTGATTTTGTAACTTGAACTTCAAGCAATCACTAATGAATTTTGTAACTTGTATTTCAAGTAAACTATGCACCCTCTACTCCGAACAAATATCTAAACAAAATATATGTCTAAGAATTCAATTCCACTTGGTTAACTCGAACCCAAAACCATGGTATCTTAAATTAAAATCTTAATCTTCACATCATGTCCAAATCAAACTTGCATTCAAAATGAACTCACACTCCATGCTCGATTAAAATGGAATTTTATTGCCAAAACAAACATGCTTTACGAACATTCATCAATCTTGTAAAATTAACAAACTTCAACGTGAGAATCATAGTCCTGAGAAAACAATTGTGGTTAAGAACATTTGAAATCAAACAAATGACTTGCGATGATTCGATAACTTTCAAAGTCTTCCAAACACAATTTTCCTTCTATCTTTGAAGATAAACTCGTAAGCGACATCACTTATGACCATATGCAGAAATAATCATCTCAAGATCTTATAATTTTAGGAAATCACATTTCTTAGAAATTAGACGACAGTTACTTAAGATTAGGTCAAAGTCCATGAAGCGATCTCTAAAGTATTCGAATTTTGGTGATGCAAGAAGGTTAGCTCAAAAATATCGAATAATGAAGAAGTTACAATCGCTCTAAATTGGTCTCGAAAAAGGTCGACTTTTGGGTCAATGGAGTCATTTTCAGTCATTTGAACCCTTGACTGAGCAAACTTTCAATGCGAGGTTTGAAACTTGGCACGAACATCCTTGGGGAGACATGAAGATCTATGAAGACCATTTGAAACCTTGGAGACTCAATTTTATTTTGGAAATAACAAACCCTAATTGTTGACTTACCGCCTAGGAAGAGAATCTGTCTGATTAACTTTTGACCAAAATTGGAAATTCGAGAAACCCTAGGATAGTATCTTGTATGAAAAATGGGAGGGAAAATTTTGGGGTAAAATAGTGACCTACCAACTTTCACTGAAGGTAGAAAGAGAATATATCATAGCATCGCCGTTCACTGATGATGAACTACCAACGTTCACTGAAAGTAGCAAAAAGATGACAATCACCAACTTTCACTGAAGGTGAACTACAAAATTTCATTGAAGGTAGAAAGAGAATATATCATAGCATCGCTGTTCACTGACAATGAACTACAACCGTTCACTGAGGGTAGTAAAAAGATAACAAGTTTTCCCCAAAATTCTGGCATTTCACCTAGAACGGGTCCCAATTTCTTCTTTAACCAAGTCATTCTGCTTGGAAAGAATAATATATAAGCTGTCTCAAATAAAGATACTACCACTTACAAATACTTTACAACAAATTGTCTCAGCGATATCGAAATACTTGCCATCTGTTGTACCCAAATTTTTGCCCCTAAGATCCCTTCATCATACATGTTGATTCACTCACAACAAGATCACACTAGGATTCTTGGTTCCCCTCCCTACATTTGATCTTTCCCTTTTGAGGGATTACCAAGCACCTTGACTTATGTTCCTTTTGTGATCATGAAAATTGTTTTGATTCCTTCACATAACTAATAAAATTCAATGTTGTTTTGTCTTGCTTGTTATCCATGTAGGTGAAGGGCAGTGACATTTAATAAGTAACTCCATGTGTTCATGAGTTTATTTCCATGCCCTAGTCAATATAGCTTGAAAAGTTCAAACCTCACCAATGGATTGGTTTTTCGAGAATTGTCATGGCAAGGTTGTTTTGGTTCATCACATTTCAAGGTTATTAGATTTGACTGAAAAGTACAAGGGGTTGATTGGAGAAGTTGTCATGTTTGGGCAAGGCCTTGTTCCTATTGGTCACAAGAGCATATTTCTCTCAAATTAAAGATATGGAAGTGGTTTTGGTGGCTATGAGTCTTCATTATCATCCTCAACAACTTTTATTCACAAAGCAAGAATATTGGTACAAGAAGTTTGTTCAAACTTGTCAAAGTTCCTCAAGGCATTCTCTTGATCTAGAAGCTAGGGTTTTTAATTTCAAAGGAGCATATCTTTCTCACATTTTGGTATTTTTGAGTGATTCCAAAGAAATCCTTCTCTTCAAAGGGTTGTCAATAAATCACTTTAAAAATTCCAAAGAGTTTTCATGTGGAAGAAACTTAGTGAAGAAGAAATATTACAAGTCATCCAGATGAATCCATAATTTTACATAAGTAACTTCAAATGAACACAACTTGGTAAATTTTTATAGCCTTGAGTCCATTATTTTTCCATAATTATCTTTAAGATGTGAACTTTATGCCTTCTTTTATGTGCAAAGTATGAAAATGGATGGAGGCTTCCTTAAATATGCAAAAGATTATAGGTCATTTCATGATTTTTGGCCAAATTCAACAAGTCATAACTTGCTCAATTTTTGGAGATTTTGAGTGGTTAAAGTTTCAAAATGTCATTCAAGAGATCTACTTCATTCCATCTTTTTTGATCAAGAGAAAATTCCAAGTGGAAGGCCATGTTTGGATGCAAGACATTATTGGTCATTTTTGATGAAGAATTTGAAATATTTCTAAGTATGGAAAGTCAACTCTTTTTCTCCAACTTTGACTCAACACAACTTTCAGCTCAAGCATCCATTTAACTCCATTCTTTTTCCATTGCAAAGCTTGTAACTTCATCTTTCCAAAGCATCAAGAATCATGCCTTGAGACCCCTTGAGCTGAGAATTCCATAGTTTCAAAAATGGTAACTTGGAATTGAAGTTTCCTTGCAAGTCAGAATTTGAATTTCATGTTACAACCTCTAAACCTTAGATTAACACGCGTTTTGGGTATAAACATGATTAGCCAACTTTCCCAAGTGGATTAGCGCATCAAAACGCAAGAATTGGATGAGTTTTAGTGAAGTTTAGATCAAACTTCACTCGTGCACCAGGTTTGCACGAATTCCCTCCAAAACGCATCATTCACTCTTCCTTTTGATCCCATTCGCTTCTCCTATAAATACATGAACTATCCCATTCAATTTCCCAAGCTTGGATAGCCAGAATCACCCTGCCAAACTTGCTCTATAACTCAATTTTCTGTAACTTCAAAATCCATTCTCGAGCCTTTTTCAATCCAATTTTTTCATCAATTCACCTTCCTTGATATTCCCTGAAGCTAACCACATAATTAAATTCAAGAATCGCGCCCTATATTGCTCCATAGAAGTCCACTTTTAGAGCTCTGCAACTCAACTTCAATAGGTAGATTCCTTCATCAATTCTTCAAAACTCTGATATTATTGTGTTGCTCTCATTTCCTTGGTTCTAGTTGCAACACTTACCTTTTACTGGAAACACATTTTGACCATGAAATTTCAAATCCCTTTTCAAAACTTTCCTTCCAAATTGCTTGAGCTACAATTTATATAAATTTGGCGCGAGGGTGTGGTTGTCTTCGTCTTGAAGAGACGAAGCGAATGGCATAGGTCTGAGCTTCTGATTTTACAGTTTGAGAGACCTGCAATTCGTGATGGCTGGAAGTTGAAGATAACCAACGTGCCATCTTCCAACCAATGAAGGCGCGCCATCTGTATTTTTCAAATCTGATTTAATTAATGATTGTATACATTATTCACTAATGACCATGATATGCACATCGCGGCAGATCCCTTGGATTTGGTTAATAACGCGTTTTGACTCTCATCCAATGGTCCACATTTTTTACTTTTATTTTCTTTTTCTGATTTTTATATTTTAATTGTTTTAAATTTCAAAAAATCATAGAAAATTCATTTTTAGTCCAAAAAATCTGAAAAAATTACGAAAAATATTTTTGATTATTCTCTTTCTGATTTTTATTTTTTCACAATTTAATTTTATGTTTTGGTATTTTTTATAAATTTTACACTTATTTGATTTGTTTTAAATGTTTAAAAATATTTTTATACATTTTAAATTTTTGAAAAATTATGGAATGACCCAATGATATTGTGACAAATATTGGTGACCTTATTTTATTTTTGTTTCTGACTTTACTATTTTTTACCATTTTGTGTTTATTTTACCCATTTATTTTAATTTTAAAAATAGTTTATTACTTTAAAAAATTACCAAAAAATATGTAAAATTGTTTGAGCCTTTTTCTGATTTTCTATGGTCTTACTATTTATTTCTTGATTAATTTGAACATAGTTGATATTTTTCTCATTATTTTCTATTTTTAAAACATTTTTAAAATCCTTTTTTGTGTATATTAAATGTGATATTATTTTGTGACTATTTTCTGGCTGATCTTGGGTTAGATTTTGGATCATGAACTTTATTAACATCATTGGATCCATGGTGTTGAGTTTAACTCCACAAAAATGGATGAATGATTTTAATAATAGTTTGATTAAAATTTAATTCAAATGTGGTTTGTGTATTTTTTCCCCATCCCTCTTTATCTCATCCCCTTCTTATTGCACTAGATGTTGTTGGAGCATGATCTCTATATCATGTCTCAAAACAAATGGTGCATAGATTGCTATTGACCGGCCTCAAAATAGGTGCGACTTCTATATAAGACCACTAACGATTGCTTAACATAGCGCTAAATTTTGTCCTGATTCAAATAAAATGATCATTCGTGGCCCAAACTTATGATTGAAAGCCCAAGTATGTTAATTTGATCTCTTTGATCCAATAACCTTGAGATTTATTGTGTGGAGGCTTTGGTTCTACCAATCCTCTAATGGATCTACAACACCTTTGGTCAACGCGGATCACTTAAACATCGTTGATCATTAAATGGTACTTATGAGAATTCCAAATGGATGATATACTTGACAAAAAGCAAATGCAACTTGTTGTGTGGGGGATTTGGTTCTACCAATCCTCTAATGATTTCCAAATGCAAGTTTCAAGATGGTCATCCAACTAACCACTAATTATTGACTTCTTTTACCTTATGATTTTATTCTTTTTTATGCTTTATGTACTATTTACTTTTAGCATTTACATTTCATGCCATTTTCATCTTTGCTCATTTGAGCATTTATTTTCGTACCATTTTTACTTTGCTCACCTGAGCTTTTCTTTTCCTTTCTTAAGATACTTAATAATCAACATAAACCCTAAAAAATCGTTAATAGTACTTGGACTATTTGGTTACTATCCTTGGCATTATGGAGCATGGGACATTTTATTGGACTTAGGATTAGAAACCTTGGCCTATCTTGGAGACCTTGTGATCTTATCTGATTATTTTGTCTGGAGTTCTTGAGGTTTACCTCAAGACATTGGGTTGCTTATTTGTTTTTGTGTGCAGGTTTTGTGATTACACCTTTTGTTTGTAATATGGAATTCACCCGTATACAGCCGTTACTCTGCCCAATTTTTTTGAAGACTTAATACACTTGAAGTTTGGTTCTCTCAAGAGGTCTAGTATCTTTGCTTGCTTGGTTTCAATCCAAAGAATGGGAATTCTATCTTGGCTCATAGTGTCAAGTATACTTCTACAATATGTAGTGAAGAGGGATATTTTCCACTTGGGTGTTGAGTGAGGCATTGTTGATTTTAAAATCCAAGCCATATCCTCCACTTTGAGATGATGTAAATTCTCCTTTCTCATGATTGTGGGTAGTAGGTATGTTTTCCACACGGACAATTATAAAAAAAAAATTATAGCCAAAGTATACAGATTTTACAAAGAGGCTCCTGCGGAGTACCATAGATGTTTAGGGTGCTAATACCTTCCCTTTGCATAACCAACCCCCTTACCTTGAATTTTCCCCCTATTTTTGGGTTATTTGCTCTCTTCCCTTTCCTTTGGAAACAATAAAGCGCGGTGGCGATTTTTATTTTGATTTGTAAAAGTCTAGTCAATCCAATGGCTTAGTCTTGAACATTTCTACCGCTACAGAAAAATGTCGACTTCACTGGGGAAAGATTGACCTCTTGCTGGTCCATCCCTAAGTGGGTTAAGCCTATATTTGTTTATATTTGTATATGTGTTATTATTGTTTATGTGTTATATGTTATATATATGTTTGTCTGGATTTTCCTGGTTTTCAGAATGCTTGGTGATTACTCATAAGTCTTATACCCGGACATGGGAAAACTTTAAGATAGGACGGGCGGTATAGTCATGTTAACTTTGAGGGAGTAATCCCAAAAAAGGAGGCATGAGATCCCCTACTCAGTGGAGGCCCCTTTGACTGTAGTGTCGTTTACCGAGTAATCGGGAAAACATACTACTTTCGACCTGGGAGCCTGTTGAAATTGAGGATCGTAGAATACCAAACTCATCTTAGCCTTTTAGGTGTTGTGCGAAAGCTATGACGGAGTAATCCGGAAATAGTTGTCACGCGATACTACACTCGGACGAGTATTTCTTGAGAATATTACTAATTACCGAGTTAATCGGGAAGTTGGTAATATTCGAAGGAAGGATGTAGACTCTGAGAACCTCTAGAACCTTGTTTAGCTGGTGATAACTTTAGACCGACACCTTATGGGTAGTACCCTTCGACCTCATGCTCGTGACGTTGAACCTATGAACCATATATGTGTGGTCTTGTGTGTGATTGTTGCATCATGCATCCATGCACTCATAAGCATGTTTTGAAGAAACCATATTTCAAGGGATTTAAAGGTTGACTATTTGTGAATATCTCAGGTACTTTCTAACCATGGATTCTGGAAAGAGAAAGACTGGAAAATACAGTTTCAAGGATCCCAAGATAGATGAGTTGATCAGTCTAATTCCCGAGATCGAGTGTTCTGCAGACTTTCGAAAGAAGTAGGGGTCCATTATTCCTCTCATGAAGTTGAATATGAAGGAGGGTATTCTCTCGACCTTGGTCCAGTTCTATGATCCGATGTATCATTGCTTTACTTTTCCCAACTATCAGTTGATGCCTACACTGAAGGAGCATTCTTATATATTGGATTTACCTGTACTGGTTTAGAGGGTGATCCAAAATCACACGAGATTGCTGCTTTGATTCACCTGGGGAAGTCTGAGGTGGAAGCCCATATGACTACTAAAGGGGGGATTAGAGGATTACCACCTCAGTTCGTATTGGTGAAAGCTCATTACTTTGCCAAGATGAAGAGTACGGTCGCTTTTGAGGCCATTTTTGCTCTACTTGCTTACGGGTTGTTCTTATTTCCTAACATGGACAGGTTTGTTGACATTAACGCTATCAGAATCTTCATGATTGGAAACCCAGTTCCTACACTGTTGGGTGATGCCTATTAATTTATTCATCTTTGGAATTCTTATCAGGGGGAATGATTATCTGTTGCACGCCTCTATTATACCGGTGGTTTATCTCTCATATGCCTCAGTCTGATGCTTTTTGGGATGTCAAGAAGGAACCCTGTAAGGCTCCTAAGATCATGGCACTTACTCACTCGGATATTGATTGGTATCATAGAGCTTACCAGTTTATAGATATTATTGACAATTGTGGTAGTTTCCCCAATGTACCTCTTCTTGGTACAAAGGGAGGAATTAACTATAACACTGTTCTTACACGGCGACAACTTGGTTATCCGATGAGGGATAAACCAAATAGTATTCATTTGAGTAGTTTCTTTCTGAAGGAAGGGGAAGACCATAGGGAAGCTGGGGAGAAAATTGCAAAGGCCTGACGTCACATTCATAAGAAGGGTAGGAAGGATTTGGGACCTAGGGGTTTTGTTTCTTTTGGAGCCATATCTTCAGTGGGTCCGATCGAGAGCCATTCAGTTAAAGACGTCGTATACCCGGGAGACACCCATGCCTGATCTATTTGTGAAGACCACTCCTCCCTTATTAGATGATCCGGAGGAGCTGCAACTTGCTTTGGTTAGGATGCAACAAGAAAGGGATTCTTGGAAGAACAAGTTCCAAACTTTAGAGAGTTCCTATAGAGCAGACCTGAAGGAGAAAGATGACTTAATCGAGATCCTTGAGAGTCGAGCGGTAGATTCTATAGAGAGGCAAGGGGATTTATTTTCTCCTAAGCCTCAATCAAGTGCTGATCACTCACTTCCTAATTCAGATGATTGGAAGAAGGTTGCCACCACACATGTGGAAGAAAACCAGAGGTTGAAGGCTCAGATTGCCAGGCTGACAGGGAAGTGCCAGCGTATATTGTGATCTCCATCAGCTCTTTTTCTCAGGATTCTAGATTGTATTTTCATCTTGTACTTGAGATCATTGAAACTTGTAATCCATTTTGGAGTTATTATAATAAAACCTTCAGTATTTCAAAAGCGCTATTACTTTGATGTTTTCAATATGTCTATAAACCTTAAATCCCTTGAAATATTAAATAACAAAATAAAATTAATTATGTGCATTGCATATCATGCATCATATTGCACATATTTCTTGCATTTCTTATGCATACCCAGGTGTCTTACCAAGCTTATTTACTTTAATAGCAAGTTGACTCATCACTACAACACTCAGGCTAATTTCCAAAAGAAGATGGACAACTTAGAACAAGAGAAACGTGAGTTGCGCGAGGAAGTTTCTGCTTTGAAGGCCGGCATGGCCAATTTGACTACTCTGATGGAAGCTCTGGTGGCTACTCAGAATCAGCCATCGAGTTTTCAACCTCCACCAACAAGGGTAAATACTGAAGTTCTGACTGTTCCATTATCTACTACTCCGGTTGTTGTTCAGAATCGCATGCCTCAAGGTTATCCATGGGGAATGCCATAGAATTTTTCACCTGAAGGTTTCAATCATGGTCTTCAAGATACTCCCGTGGTTTAGACTATTGTTACTCCAACACATCCTGTGGTGCATGCTACTCCTGTTGCGCCCCCTTCAGTGAATATGGTTCCGTTTGTTAATGATGATGTGTGTCGTTCTTTCCCTCCACCGAGTGAAGACATGGATCTTTATGACATAATGGATGATTTTCAAGAGCAGTTTGACAAGATGAAGAGAGAGATGAAGGCCCTCATGGGAAAAGAGCTATTTGGGCAGAATTTGAATGAGCTACGCTTGGTCCTAAACGTTAAGATACATGCTAAGTTTAAGGTCCCGGAGTTTGAGAAGTACAAGGGTAACACTTGCCCTCGTGCTCATCTTTTAATGTATGTAAGGAGAATGTCTACCCATACTGATTATCAGCGTCTGCTGATTCAATTTTTTCAAGATAGTTTGACCGATGCTGTGTTAAAGTGGTATATGAGTTTGGACAGCGCTAATATCCATACTTTTAATGATTTGGGAGAAGCATTCATCAAACAATACAAGTAAAATGTGGACATGGTGCCTGACCGTGATCACCTCAGGGCCATGGTTCAGAAAGACAGGGAATCGTTCAAAGAGTATGCACAGGGGTGGCGTGAGGTAGCCGCCCAAGTGATTCCTCCCATGGAAGAGAAGGAGATGAGTAAGATTTTCTTGAAAACGCTGGGTGCTTTCTACTACGAGAGGATGGTAGCAAGCGCGCCAAGTGACTTTACTGAAATGGTAGGAATGGATATCCGCTTAGAAGAGGCCGTAAGAGAAGGTCGTTTAACAAAGATTTAAGGATCTGGAGGTGCGAAGAAGCCATCTTATGGGTTTTCCAAGAAGATAGAGGGAGATGAAAATGCTGTTATGCAAGAGAGGAGCGTAAATGCTCCTAGAAGGAATTATCAGCGTCATCATTAATTCGCCTCAGTTACTCCTATTATGAATGACGCTCCGACTACCGTTTCTTATCAGAGACCGTCTCAGCAGGGGAATCAAGGGTCTAATCAGAGAAGGGAGAGTTATGACCCTATTCCCATGAGCTATACAGAGTTATTACCAACATTGATTCAGAAAAAGTTGGTCCAGACACGACCACCTCCCGCTGTACCATCACCATTTCCTTGGTATTACAAGGCAGACCAAACATGTGTTTTTCATCAGGGAGCACCAGGGCATAATGTTGAGAATTGTTATCTTTTGAAGAATGAAGTGCAGAAATTGGTAAAGTCAGGTGTTCTATATTTCAAGGACATGGGACCTAATGTGAAAGACAATCCTCTACCCAAGCATGGGGGATTAAATGCTGTAAATATGGATGCTAGTTGTCTAGGCGATTTCCGGATTTTTGACATTAATATGGTTAAAGGTGATTTGATGAAAATGCACGCAGACCTCTGAATTTAGCTATTATACGCATGACCATACCGGTTGTGCTATTTGCAGTACAAACATACGGGGTTGCGAGAAGATGTAGGTTAATTTACAGGAGATGATGGATGAGGGCCTCATCCATATAATCAGGCCTAGGGCAGAGTATGAAGAGGAAGTGAACATAGTTTCTGGATGTCCTGGTGAATTCAGAATTTTTGATGTGGAGTATATTAATGAGGACCTCGTGCAGTGGCATGCTACCTTCTGCTATACCGCTGGTCAGGTGGAACACCAATATGGATCTTGCATAGTTTGCTGTCGAGACCCCCGAGGATGTTCAATCGTGAAGAAGGGTGTTCAGTTCTTGTTAGACAATGGAACTATCAAGATAACAGGTCAGAGAGATGATTATCATGAAGTTGATATGGTTAACGTTTGTTTAATGGAAGAAGAGTCAGAGGAAGAGTATGCCTCTGCGGATGAGTATTTCTCTTCAGACGAAGATTTGTTTCCCATAAATGACTTATTGATGACTGATTGTGTTAAAGAAGGGGTAAACGTCATTGTGCCTTGTTTTGGTGCACCTGCATACTTTGAAGTTGAGTATCATAGCAAGCCAGTTGTTACCCCATTGATAATTAGCTTTCCAGGTCCTATCCCCTACAAATCAGATAAGGTTGTGCCTTACAAATACAACGCTACAATCTTAGAAGATGGAGTGGAAGTTCCTATCCATCCAATGCCTGATATTGGAAATATAGTTGAAAATAGCAGGGTGATCTGTAGCGGTCGTGTGTTTGCGCCGGTTGTTCGGAGAGATGTTACTGCTGGAATGAAAGTTGCTGAGAATGATAAAACTAAGAAGACTACATGAGAGACTAGCGGAGCTATGCTAGAGAAAGAAGTGGATGATATTTTGAAGATAACTAAGATGAGAGACTACAAAATTGTAGATCAGCTACTGCAGACTCCTTTAAAGATATCTATCTTAGCTTTATTAATGAATTCCTCTGCTGATAGAGAATCCTTGATGAGGGTACTGGACCAGGCTTTTCTGGAGAGTGACATGCCAATAGATTAATTCAGCAGCGTAATTGGAAACATTACGTCATGTAATAACTTGATTTTCTGCGATGATGAATTACCAGATGAAGGGAGGAATCACAACCTGGCCCTCCACATATCTATGAACTGCAAGAATGATTCGCTATCCAATGTGCTAATTGATAATGGATCCGCGTTGAATTTTATATCGAGGAGTACTCTCATGAAGTTAAAATATCAAGGAACGCCTATGCGCCCGAGTGGCATCATTATGAAAGCATTTGATGGGTCGAGGAAATCTGTCATCGGTGAAGTGGACTTACCTATCCATATAGGACCACATTTGTTCCAGATAACCTTCCAGGTCATGGAAATTATTCCCGCATATAGTTGTTTGCTAGGACGGCCATGGATACATGAGGCCGGGGCTGTCACTTCAACTTTACCCCAGAAGCTGAAGTTTATGCGTGAAAGGAAGGTAGTGATGATAAATGGGGAGCAGGCATTGTTGATATCTCATTTGTCCTCTTTCAGTATTGTAGAAGCAGATGAAGCTGCTGTTGGAACCCAGTTCTAAGCCCTGTCCATTGACAACATAAGGGGAAGTGAGAATTCCATGGTCTCGCTGAAGGACGCGCAACAGGTTGGCGTAATGGTCCTAGTACAATATGGGGACGAATTGTGGATCCACCCGTGAACAAGAACAAAACTGGCTTGGGTTTTTCTTCAAAGAATGGAAAAGGCGAAAGTTTGAAGTCAAAGTCTACTATGAGTAGCTATCATGATGTTTTTCGCAGCAGAGGTTACCTCCATCCAACTGATTTTGGAATTAATGTTGTTGAGGAGGATGAAGCAGAGCAGGAAGTGCCGAATCATATGACGCACGGAGTTTGGGTTCAGAACTGGATCACCATTGATGTTCCCTCTTGCATACATATTTCAAAGTAATTTGATTTGTTAATCTTTCTTTTGAAAAGCTTTCACTCTGCCCAAGGTGGAAGTATTAATGTTGTAGGGCTTATCTGTTTGCTGTGACTTTTAAGATCATTAATAAAAGTTGTCTTTGCTTCCCGAATTGTGTCTTTATTTTTTGCTTTTTCTTGGAAAATGGTAATAAAATTTTTTTTTAAAATAAATAATAACAGAAATTCAATTTGCATGATCACTTGTTATATGTGTCAGTTTCTAAATGCAATCACAAATCATATGTGTAGATTAATTAAAAAACCCATTGAATACAATGACCCTGGACCCTCCCCTAACTTTGAATGTCCTGTGTATGGGGATGAAGAAGAAGATTATGATGATATTCCAAAAGAGGTCTCACGGTTGCTTGAACACGAGGAAAATACCATTCAGCCGTATAAAGAGCCTTTGGAAGTGATCAATTTGGGTTCAGAAGAAGATCCGAAGGAAGTCAAGATTGGAGCATCGTTGCATCCCGATGTGAAGAGAAGGTTGATTGAGTTGTTGAAAGAGTATGTGGATATTTTTGCTTGGTCTTACCAAGATATGCCTGGTCTAGATACAAATATTGTTGAGCACCTTTTGCCGTTGAAGCCAGAGTGTCCGCCAATTAAACAAAAGTTGAGAAGAACTCACCCAGATATGGCAGTAAATATCAGAGAGGAGGTTCTAAAGCAGATTAATGGTGGTTTTCTTGTGACTTCAGTGTATCCTAAATGGATTTCCAATATTGTCCCAGTACCGAAAAAATACGGAAAAGTCCTCATGTGCATAGATTACAGAGATCTAAATAAAGCTAGTCCAAAAGATGATTTTCCATTGGCACACATTGATATGCTAGTGGATAGCACAACAAAATTCAAAGTATTCTCGTTCATGGACGGATTTTCTGGGTATAATAAAATAAGAATGGCTCCAGAGGACATGGAAAATACAACGTTTATCACACCCTGGGGAATATTCTGTTACAGAGTGATGCCCTTCGGGTTGAAGAACGCTAGTGCAACGTACCAGAGGGCTATGACAACCCTATTCCACGATCTAATGTACAAGGAAATCGAAGTATATGTTGATGATACGATCCCCAAATCCCAGACTGAAGAAGGGCATATAGAAAATTTGTTGAAGTTGTTTTAGCGTTTGAGGAAGTATCGTCTCCGCTTGAATCCAAATAAATGCACCTTCGGTGTTCGATCGGGGAAGTTGTTGGGTTTCATTGTTAGCCAGAAAGGAATTAAAGTTGACCCTGATAAATTCAAAGAAATTCAAGAAATGCCAGCACCAAGAACTGAAAAGCAAGTTAGAGGTTTCCTCGGGCGTTTGAATTATATTTCCAGATTCATTTCCCACATGACTGTAACATGCGAACCGATCTTTAAGTTGTTAAAGAAAGATCAAGGTTGTGTGTGGACGGATGACTTCCAAAGGGAATTTGAGAGTATTAAAGAATATCTTCTTGAACCTCCTATCTTGCTCCCTCCCGTAAAAGGAAGACTGTTGATTATGTATCTGACAGTGCTAGATAAATCCATGGGTTGTATCCTGGGACAACAAGATGAAACACGGAAAAAGGAGTTCGCCATTTGTTATCTCAGCAAAAAATTCACTGATTGTGAGTCACGGTATTCCATGCTGGAAAAAAATGTTGTGCTTTGGCCTGGGCGGCAAAGCGTTTGCGGCAGTATATGTTGAATCACACCACTTAGTTGATCTCAAAAATGGATCCAATCAAGTACATTTTTGAAAAGCTTGCTCTTACTGGGAGAATCTCCCGCTGGAAGATGTTGTTATCTGAATATGATATCAAATACCGCACTCAAATAGCTATTAAAATTAGTTAGTTGGCAGATTATCTTGCTCACCAACCGGTGGAGGATCACCAGTCTGCAGAATATGAATTCCCCGATGAGGATGTCATGTTCTTGAAAATTAAGGATTGTGATGAACCATTACCTGAGGAAGGTCCTGACCTTGAATCTCGTTGGAGTATGATATTTTATGGAGCTGTGAATGCTTATGGTAAAGGAATTGGTGTTGTGATTGTCACTCCTCATGGATCGCACATTCCTTTTACTACAAGGTTAACATTTGATTGCACTTATAATATGGAAGAATACGAGGCTTGCATCATGGGTCTCGAAGAAGCTATTGATCTCAGAATTAAAATTCTCGATGTGTATGGTGATTTAGCTTTGGTAATAAATCAGATTAAAGGAGAATGGGATATTCGTCACCCTGGCTTGATCCCTTACAAAGATTATGCTAGAATATTATTACCATTCTTCAATAAAGTTGAATTCCATCACATCCCTAGAGATGAAAACCAAATGGCAGATGCTCTGGAAACTCTGGCTTCTACGTACCAAGTGAATACCTTGAATGATATACCCCAAATTACGGTTCGACGGCTGGATAGGCTCGCTCATGTGTTTATAGCAGAGGAGGTAGCAAATGAAAGACCCTGGTATTATGATATCAAACATTTTCTTCAAACTCAGGAATACCCGATTGGTACGTCAAGGAAAGATAGAAAGACACTAAGAAGATTGGCTGGAAGTTTCTTCCTCATTGAAAATGTGTTATACAAGAGAAATTATGACATGGTCTTTCTCAGATGCGTGGATAGACACGAAGTAGACATGTTGATGCATGAGATTCATGACGGTTCATTTGGCACTCATGCCAATGGACATTCGATG
Organism: Vicia faba; assembly: GCA_948472305.1. Lineage (NCBI taxonomy): Eukaryota > Viridiplantae > Streptophyta > Magnoliopsida > Fabales > Fabaceae > Vicia > Vicia faba. The sequence goes on along the minus strand of OX451739.1, from coordinate 1,461,473,346 downwards.
GCTAAAAAGATGCTAAGGGAAGGTTACTATTGGTTGACAATGGAGTATGATTGTTACAAATTTTCAAAGAAGTGCCATAAATGCCAGATTTACGCAGACAAGGTCCATGTTCCTCTGACACTCCTCAATGTGATTTCCTCCCCATAGCCTTTCTCTATGCGGGGTATTAACATGATTGGGATGATAAAACCCAAAGCTTCGAATGGGCACCGTTTTATCTTGGTAGCAATTGATTACATCACCAAGTGGGTGGAGGCTACTTCCTATGTCAATGTTACTAAGCAGGTGGTTGTGCGCTTCATTAAGAATAATCTTATATGCCGGTATGGTGTGCCGAGCAGAATTACCACTGACAATGGCTCGAATTTGAACAATAAGATGATGACAGAACTGTGTGAAGAATTCAAGATTGTCCATCACAATTCATCTCCATACAGGCCTAAGATGAATGGGGCTGTTGAAGCTTCTAATAAGAATATCAAGAGAATTATTCAGAAAATGGTTGTTACTTATAAGGATTGTCATGAAATACTCCCTTTTGCTTTACATAGATATCGAACATTTGACTGCACTTCAACATGAGAAACCCCGTTCTCCCTAGTGTATGGAATGGAAGTTTTACTCTCGGTCGAGGTAGAGATTCCCTCGTTGCGTGTGATAATGGAAACCAAGCTAACGGAGGCTGAATGGGTTCAGAACAGGTTTGACCAATTGAATTTTATTGAGGAGAAAAGGATGACAACCTTGTGTCATGGCCATTTATATCAAAAAAGAATGAAGAAAGCTTTTGATAAAAATGTCAAACCTCGTGAATCCAGAGAAGGCGACCTCGTGCTCAGGAAGATCATGTCTTTCAACACTGATTCTAGGGGCAAGTGGACTTCTAATTTTAAAGGCCCGTATGTTATCAAGAAAGTCTTCTCTAGTGGTGCATTAATTCTTGAAACTATGGATGGAGAGGAGTTCCCGTGTCCCATGAATGCTGACGCAGTCAAGAAATACTTTGCCTAAAGAAATAAAAGAACAACTCGCTAAGTTGAAAACCTGAAAGGGTGGCTTAGGAAAAAAGGAGCGTCTCGGTAGGCTGAAAACCCGAAAGGGCAGTCTAGGAAAAATTTAGAGACCTAAACAGAATAAATTTCCCGCTAAGCTGAAAACCCGCAAGGGAAGCTTAGGCAAAAGTTAGGGATTTTCTTGGCAAGTAACTACGTCAGACAAGACTTGATCATTGAAGCAACAATCTTCTCGGATTCTAACCATACTTTAACAAAGGCTGCTACTCAGGATTTCAAAACTTGTTAGGGGGGATAGTGGTCATTGTATCTCAATGTATCTTTTCCATTATGTATTACCATTTCCCAAACATTGTAATCATCTATGGAGTCTCGCCATTCGCAGACCACCATTCTATTAGTGAATAACCCAATTCTTTGTATTTCCTATGTTATTTAGCTTGCAAAGACTCCATTTATTACTTATAATAACTTTCAAAGAAAAGAGATTAAATAACAAAATTTATTTTTCAAAAAAAAGAACTTAAAAATTTACTTTTACTTTGAGATTTGTGATGAAACAATGACAACAAAAATGGTGATCCCAGGAATGGACAAACTCCGGTTATTTTGAGAAGCTTTTGTTCCCCTCGAGATGGCCTACTCGGGTTGTTTTTGCCGTATTGGGTTTATGGTTCCGGTATCCTCGGTCAAGTTTGGATTCATTTCTCCTTTTTCTTTGTTTTCGTGATGTGAAGTTTCAATCCGCATTTTTTTCCAGTGAAGTAGGCTTAAATTCCCCAGCAAAGTTTGTTTGTTTCCGTGTCAGTTTACTTTATTTGAGACTGGTCTTGCAATCTCCAGTAGGCATGTTCCTTTTGAAAAAACATTGGTTTCCCCGATGAAGCCTGAAGAAGGATGTTCTACCCCGATATATGTTTGATTTGGCTACCTCCGAATTATGTTTCTCCTCAGTAAAGTTAAAAGTAGGCAGTAGGTTTGGTTTCCGCAGCTGGCCTTTACCTTTCTTGGAATGATCATCTTGGTTGAAGCTTAGCCGAGTTTTGTTAGTGCCCGAGGCAGTTTTGCCTGGTTGTTCCCCATGTTGTGTATCTGTTTTGTCAGAATGCACACGATAACACCAATACATTCATACATGCATCATTCATAGCTAAAATTGACAAGTCATTGTTCATTGACATTTGTTAATATTTTTGTTGATGTATTACCCTGTTTTGCAGATTTACGTTGCCCTCTCTTTAATAGAGTGTTGGCCTTAAGCAGAAAGCATATATTATTTCAATTTCCCTACTGAGTTGTCCCTCATAGAAGATTTGTGCCTTAGCCTTCTGGTATAGTTCCTTGTTTGAACGGGTTTGGATTTCCCTCTTGAGTTTATTTCTCAAAGGATGAATTCAGGTTGACTGTTTCATTCCAGTTTATTTCTAGTTTGGATCTATGGTTCCCTGGCAATGTTATTCACTCTAGAATCCTGAAAAACTCCAAGCTTTAGTTGGTGTATTTATTTTGCACAAGAAGACTTTATCCCCTTAGCAAGAACATAATGGCATCTCCCTAGGAAGTCATATCTCTTGCCCCAAAAAGTCATTTCCTTTTACAATCCTCCGTGATCACAAATAGAAAGTTCTCTTTATTTGAGATAACTTATGTATTATCCTTTCCAGGTGGAGTGCTATGGTTAAAGAAGAAGTTGAGACCCGTTCTAGGCGAAATACCAGAATCTTGGTTAAACTGTTTTGTTTTTTCTATATTCAGTGAATGTTGATAGTTCATCGTCAGTGAACAGCGGTGATATGTTATTCTCTTTCTACCTTCAGTGAAAGTTGGTAGACCATCGGCAGTGAACATCGATGTTTTATATTCTATTTCTATCTTCAGTGAACGTTGATAGTCCATCGGAAGTGAACGTCGGTGTTTGTTATCTTTTTGCTACCATCAGTGAACGTTGGAAGTTCATCGTCAGTGAATAGCGGTGATATGTTATTCTTTTTCTAACTTCAGTGAAATTTGGTAGAACATAGGCAGTGAACGTCGATGTTTTATATTCTCTTTGTATCTTCAATGAACGTTGATAGTCCATCGGCAGTGAACATCGATGTTTGTTATCTTTTTTCTACCCTCAGTGAACATTGGTAGTTCATCGTCAGTGAACGGTGGTGATATGATACATTCTCTTTCTACCTTCAGTGAAAGTTGGTAGACCATCGGCAGTGAACGTAAATGTTTATTATCTTTTTGCTATCTCCAGTGAACGTTGATAGATCATCGTCAGTGAACAGCGGTTATATGATATATTCTCTTTCTACCTTCAGTGAAAGTTGGTAGACCATCGGCAGTGAACGTCAATGTTTGTTATCTTTATCTCCGCCTTCAGTAAATGTTGGTAGCTTCGCCTTCAGTAGAAGTTGGTGTGTCCTTTGACCATCGTACAATCCTCTCTGATTCAGTTCTCTGGGTCCACCAGTGATTTATTTTCCTGGTGGGGGTGCTCCTTTGTTTCTTTATTATTGTTGCATCCCGAATGATACTTTGCGTCTTTTTGGTTCTGCTCATATGCATTCATATGCATAAGCATTTGCAAGGCATCTTAGGGACAAAAATAGGGTTTGTTTTATATTTAAGTATCTTCGATCGCGTCGACACGAAGATTTTTAACCTTCGTATCTCCAGATAGAAGAAACTTAAATAAGGGCAGCTGTTGTACCCCAATTTTTTCCCCTAAGATCCCTTTATCATACCATGTTGATTCACTCACAACAAGATCACACTAGGATTCTTGGTTCCCCTCCCTACATTAAATCTTTCCCTTTTGAGGGATTACCAAGAACCTTGACTTATGTTCCTTTTATGATCATGAATATTGTTTTGATTTCTTCATTTAACTAATAAAATGCAATGTTGTTTTGTCTTGCTTGTTATCCATGTAGGTGAAGGGAAATGAGATTTAACAAGTTACTCCATGGGTTCATGAGTTTATTTTCATGAGTAGTCAACATAGCTTGAGAAGTTCAAACCTCACCAATGGATTGGTTTTGGGAGAATTGGCATGGCTAGGTTGTTTTGGTTCATCACATTTCAAGTTTATTAGATTTGACTCAAAAGTACAAGGGGTTGATTGGAGAAGTTGTCATGTTTGGACAAGGCCTTGTTCCTATTGGTCACAAGAGCATATTTCTCTCAAAAATCAAGATATGGAAGTAGTTTTGGTGGCTATTAGTCTTCATTATCATCCTCAACAACTTATATTCACAAAGCAAGAATATTGGTACAAGAAGTTTGTTCAAACTTGTCAAAGTTCCTCAAGGCATTCTCTTGATCTAGAAGCTAGGGTTTTTAATTTCAAAGGAGCATATCTTGCTCACATTTTGGTATTTTTGAGTGATTCCAAAGACATCCTTCTATTAAAAGGGTTATCAAATAATAACTTCAAAAATTCCAAATAGTTTATGTGGAAGAAACTTGGTGAAGAAGAAAGATTATAAGTCATCAAGATGAATCCACAATTTTACATAAGTAACTTCAAATGAACACAACTTGGTCAATTTTTATCACCTTGAGTCCATTATTTTTCCATAATGATCTTCAAGATGTGAAATTTATGCCTTATTTTATGTGCAAAGTGGGAAAATGGATGGAGGCTTCCTTAAATATGCAAAAGATTATAGGTTATTTCATGATTTTTGACCAACCTCAACAAGTCATAACCTGCTCAATTTTTGGAGATTTTGAGTGGTTCAAGTTTCAAAATGTAATTCAAGAGATCTACTTTATTCCATATATTTTGATCAAGAGCAAATTCAAAGTGAAAGGCCATGTTTGGATGCAAGACATTATAGGTCATTTTTGATGAAGAATTTCAAATATTTCTATGTATGGAAAGTCAACTCTTTTTCTTTAACTTTGACTCAACACAACTTTTAGCTCAAGCATCCATTTAACTCCATTATTTTTCCATTGCAATGCTTGTAACCTCATATTTCCAAAGCATCAAGAATCATGCCTTGAGACCCCTTGAGCTGAGAATGCCATAGTTTTAAAAATGGTAACTTGGAATTGAAGTTTCCTTGCAAGTCAGAATTTGAATTTCATGTTACAACCTCTAAACCTAAAATTAACATGCGTTTTGGGTCTAAACATGATTATAAAACGTTCCCAAGTGGATTAGCGCATCAAAACGCAAGAATTGGATGAGTTTTAGTGAAGTTTAGATAACACTTCACTCGTGCATCAGGTTTTCACGAATTCCCTCCAAAACGCATCATTCACTCTTACTTTTGATCTCATTCTCTTCTCCTGTAAATACATGAACTATCCCATTCAATTTCCCAAGCTTGGATAGCCAGAATCACCCTGCCAAACTTGCTCCATAACTCAATTTTCTATAACTTCAAAATCCATTCTCGAGCCTTTTTCAATCCAATTTTTACATCAATTCACCTTCCTTGATCTTCCCTGAAGCTAACCACATAATTACATTCAAGAATCGTGTTGTACATTGCTCCATAGAAGTCTAGTTTCAGAGCTCTTCAACTCAACTTCAATAGGTAGATTCCTTCATCAATTATTCAAAACTCTGATATCATTGTGTTGCTCTCATTGCCTTGGTTCTAGTCGCAACACTTACCTTTTACTGGAAACAGGTTTTGACCATGAAATTTCAAATCCCTTTTCCAAACATTCCTTCCAAATTGCTTGAGCTACAGTTTATATAAATTTGGCGCGAGGGTGTGGTTATTTTCATCTTGAATAGACAAAGCGAATGGCATAGGTATGAGCTTATGATTTTACAGTTTGAGAGACCTGCAATTCGTGATGGCTGGAGGTTGAAGATGACCAATGTGTCATCTTCCAACCAATAAAGGCGCGCCATCTGTATTTTTCAAATCTGATTTAATTAATGATTATGTACATTATTCATTAATAACCATGATATGCACAACGCGCCAGATCCCTTAGATTTGATTACTAACGCGTTTTGACTCTCATCCAATGGTCCACATATTTTACTTTTATTTTGTTTTTCTGATTTTTATATTTTAATTATTTTAAAATTCAAAAAATCATAGAAAATTAATTTTTAGTCAAAAAAATCTGAAAAAATTATGAAAAATATTTCTGATTATTCTCTTTCTGATTTTTATTTTTTCACAATTTAATTTTATGTTTTGGTATTTTTTATAAATTTTACACTTATTTGATTTGTTTTAAATGTTTAAAAATATTTTTATACATTTTAAATTTCTGAAAAAATTATGGAATGATCCAATGATATTGTGACAAATATTGGTAACCTTATTTTATTTTTGTTTCTGACTTTACTATTTTTTACCATTTTTTGTTTATTTTACCCATTTATTTTAATTTTAAAAATAGTTTCTGACTTTAAAAAATTACCAAAAAATTTGTAAAATTATTTGAGCCTTTTTCTTGATTAATTTTAACATAGTTGATATTTTTCTAATTATTTTCTATTTTTTAAACATTTTTAAAATCCTTTTTTGTGTATATTAAATGTGATATTATTTTGTGACTATTTTCTGGCTGATCTTGGGTTAGATTTTGGATCATGAACTTTATTAACATCATTGGATCCATGGTGTTGAGTTTAACTTCACAAAAATGGATGAATGATTTTAATAATAGTTTGATTAAAATTTAATTCAAATGTGGTTTGTGTATTTTTTCCCCATCCCTCTTCATCTCATCCCCTTCTTATTGTACTAGATGTTGTTGGAGCATGATCTCTATATCATGTCTCAAAACAAATGGTGCATAGATTGCGATTGACCGGCCTCAAAATAGGTGCGACTTCTATATAAGTCCACTTACGATTGCTTAACATAGCGCTAAATTTTGTCCCGATTCAAATAAAATGATCATTCGTGGCCCAAACTTATGATTGCAAGCCCAAGTATGTTAATTTGATCTCTTTGATCCAATAAACTTGAGATTTGTTATGTGGAGGCTTTGGTTCTACCAATCCTCTAATGGATCTACAACACCTTTGGTCAACGCGGATCACTTAAACATCGTTGATCATTAAATGGTACTTATGAGAATTCCAAATAGATGATATACTTGACAAAAAGCAAATGCAACTTGTTGTTTGGAGGCTTTGGTTCTACCAATCCTCTAATGAGTTCTAAATGCAAGTTTCAAGATGGTCATCCAACTAACCACTAATTATTGACTTATTTTACCTTATGCTTTTATTCTTTTTGTATGCTTTATGTTCTATTTACTTTTAGCATTTACATTTCATGCCATTTTCATCTTTGCTCATTTGAGCTTTTATTTTCTTGCCATTTTTACTTTGCTCACTTAAGCTTTTCTTTTCCTTTCTTAAGATACTTAATAATCAACATAAACCCTAAAAAATCTTTAATGGTACTTGGTATATTTTGTTACTATCCTTGGCATTATGGAGCATGAGACTTTTTCTTAGACTTAAGATTAGAAACCTTGGCCTATCTTGGAGACCTTGTGATCTTATCTGATTATTTTGTCTGGAGTTCTTGAGGTTTACCTCAAGACATTGGGTTGCTTATTTGTTTTTCTGTGCATGTTTTTTTATTACACCTTTTGTTTGTAATCTAGAATTCACCTGTATACAGCCGTTACTCTGCCCAATTTTTGTGAAGACTTAATACACTTGAAGTTTGGTTCTCTCAAGAAGTCTAGTATCTTTGCTTGCTTGGTTTCAATTCAAAGAATGGGAATCCTATCTTGGCTCATAATGTCAAGTATTGGATTTTTGTTAGTTATATGGTTCTTATCCCTAGCTTTTACCTTATTCTTTAGGATAGTCCCTTCTTCTCCTCCCATCTTCTTTAATTTCAAAAATCGTCTCCCCCTTTTGAAAACTCTTCTTGTTTTTGAAACTTGAACTATTTTCATAATAAACTTGGACTTATGTCCATGCATTTTCAAAACATTTTCATAAATAAACTCCAACCAACTTAATAATACCTTGACATTTTTTTGATAAGACTAAAAGTCAATCAATCTCATTTCAAACCATTTTGCCACTTTGGCTTTTTACCTTTAAAACTTTTCTCAAAAGACTGTACTCTTGTTAATCCTTGTAGTGATGCAAACAACTATACTTCTACAATATATAGTGAAGAGGGATATTTTCCACTTGGGTGTTGAGTGAGGCATTGTTGATTTTAAAATCCAAGCCATATATTCCACTTTGAGATGATGCAAATTCTCCTTTCTCATGATTGTGGGCAGTAGGTATGTTTTCCACACGGACAATGACAATGATGTTTTATCTTATAAAATTAACCAATGCATTTGTGTTTCAAATTTTTTTGAAAGAGGAACTACGTGTACCCTGATCCCCTATTACACGAAAGGTGGTACATAGGCACTAAAGGTTCACAACCGCGGCGGGTGCAAAAATTATAAAATAAATATTTTTCTTTTCTCACCTCCACCATCCATTTATATACAACAACTTTTATAGCCAAAGTATACAGGTTTTACGAAGAGGCTCCTACGGAGAACCATATATGTTTAGGGTGCTAATACTATCCCTTTGCATAACTAACCCCCTTACCTTGAATCTTTCCCCCTCTTTTCCCTTTCCTTTGGAAACAATAAAGCGCGGTGGCGATTTTTATTTTGATCTGTAAAAGTCTAGTCAATCCAATGGCTTAGTCTTGAACATTTCTACCGCTACACCATCCACTGGAGTAATTTTGGCAACAAACTGCAAACTATCTGCTCATAGGGAAGATAGAAAAAAGGGTAATGCCGACTTTTACAGGGAAGTACAAGTTGCTCAAATAAAGAGACTTGCTACTTGCTGTTATGGAGGATTATAAAAATGATTTTCTGGGGAATGAAATACGACTTCCTAGGGAAAGAAGTATGACTTCCTGGGGAAAGAAATATGACTTCTTGGGGAAAGAAGTATGACTTCCTGGGGGGATGCCAATATATTTCTACTAAGGAGATAAAGTCTTCACGTGCAAAATAAATGCACATTCTCAAACCAAGGCTCGAAGTTTGCATATATCATAAGTAATAATATTACTGAGGATCAAAGATTCAAACCAGAAATAAACTGGTATTAGACATTCGTCCAAAATACATCCTTTGAGAAATAAACTCAAGACAGAAACCCAAATCATCCAGACAAAGAGTTGTGCAGGAAGGCTAAAGTAAAAATCTTCCACGAGGGATAATTCAGTGGGAAACTTGAAAGAACATACACTTTTTGCTTATGTCTGACACTCTATTGGAGAGAGGACAACACAATTCTGTAAAACAGGATAATATGTCAACAAAAATATTAATGAATGTGAATGAGAAATGATTTTCTAAAATTTACTATGCATGATGAATGTATGAGTATTATCATGTATATGCTGAAAAAACAGACATATAACACTGGGAGTAACTAGAAAAAAACCAACTCGGGCACAATCAACACTCGACTAAATCACATCTAAGGTGAACAATCCAAGAAAAAGTAAGTGCCAACTGAGGAAACAAAACCTACTTCCTGGTTTTACTTTATTGGGGAGAAACGTAATCCAAAAGCAAACAAATCCAAGTGACAAAAATAGTACAGATTTAGGGGTATAACATCCTTCTCCCGGCTTCACCAGGGAATAACACTCAGACTTCAATGGGGAAACAAATGTTTTCAAAAGTAACTCTTCTATTTGGGATTGCAAATCAATTCCAAGTAGAGCAGACAGACATCAAATCATCAAAACACTCACTGGGGAATTCGTGCTGACTTCATTGGGGAGGCTAACACCACATTCTCAATGGGAAAACCAATATACGTTCTATTGTACCCCAAAATTTTCCCTTCCATTTTACTCAAAAAATGTCGAGTAAGGTCCCCAAAGTTGCTCAAGGAAGCCCAAGAGTTGACCAGACAAACTCTCTCCTAAGGCAGTGCACCTCAAAATTAGGGTTTCTATTTTCATCAATATGGGTGATCCACAAAAGCCCCAAATTCTTTCTAAGGTCCTAATATGCTCCCAAGATCATCCATGTCAAGTTTCATACCTTGCACAAGAAGGTTGCTCAGTCAACTGCTCAGATGCTTGAGAATCGACTGTATTAGGTCAAAAGTCAATTGTGGCCCACATACAGTCAAACTTCAATATTTTTGGTCAACATCATCATTTTGAAGTGTTATCCATCATTTGATCATGGTTTGATCATGATTCCTCAAGGAATGCTCCAAATTCATCAAAACCCAAAAGTTTCTAAATTAGGATTTCTTAGGAAAAGTCAACCCAACTTTGACCAAGCATAACTTCCACATGCCTTATCAAAAATTTTCCATCCAAAGATCATTTAGAAGATGATGAAATTCCCTACAATTCATCTTCATCTAACAAGTTCAAAATATGCACTCATAAAAAGATGTGAATTTTGACATTATAGGTCCTTTTGAAAAGTCAACAAAAACACCTTTTGGGTCAAAGCTTCATACATGAACATGGAAGAATCAATTGAGATGAGACCAAAAGGGTTGCTTAGGGGACATACTAAGCTTTCTAAAAAGTCCAAGAACACCTCTCTAGGGTTAAAATTGGAGGAGTTATGCCTTGTCAAAGTTGACTTTTTTTGCAAAATTGCAAAAAGTCAAATGTGCTCACAAATGCATTTTTCGCTAAATGGGCCTAACTTTTTATGCTTGCACCTCACTTATAATGTGGTCAATGACTCAAATGTTCACCCACACATTATTTTCTTCATTTTTCAATTTATTTTGATTTTTATTAATTAAAAGTGAATTAAATCAAATAATTGATGAATAATAGCAAGGATATGATTTGGTTTGTTTTTTGGACAGGTTGGCAATCAAAATATGCTGAATTATCAAGGACAAAACGAATCAAGCATAATTAGTACAAGAAAGGGAAGATTTGGCTCAAAAATAGCAAGTTTACATAAGCTTGAAAATCAAATCAAATCTCTTATAATTGCAAAGATTTAGTCCAAAATTGTAACCCTAATTCATTCTTAGATATATAATGGACAATTCCAGAATATAAACACAAGGGTTGAAGGCGTGAAACAACAAGAACAAAATTCAATTTTTGGACAAAAAGTGGGGATCAGATTTCCTTCTACAGGGTGATTCAAAGTAGTTCAAGGCCAGCAATACACTCCTTGGCGTCTCATGAAGCTATTCCACCCATCCTCAAGCTTCAAAACGCCCGGGATCGCGCCCACCATCCACCACGATTTGCACAAAGTTTTGATTCTGATTTCTTTGATTTTGACATCATTAGCATGTTTTAATTATATATTCTTGTTCATCATCTTGTTTGTAAGCTATTGGTACCATCTAATTGCATTTACAGCGCGGGAATCGCAATATGCCATAGCTAGGGTTTGCGAGCTCGTTTTGGGGTTTCTTAAGCACGATTGGCCAATTCAATTCTCACGCGTGTTTTCCTGGCTATTAACATTTTTATAATATATTATATTTTGGTCATTTATATTATCAATTGAGCAGTTGGTCCAGTGGTAACCAGAAGGAGGGATAAGGCGTTGTAGGCAGAAGGTCAGGGGTTCGACCCCTGACTCCAACATTTTCTCATTTGCATATTTTCTTCAGAGCATCCAATGTGTTTCATCTCCAGAAGACCACCATACGTCCCCAGATCTCATCCTTGAGACCAATAATCTTGTGGATCCCACGCTCCAGCCTTGACGGTCCACCATGAATCATTAGAGGAGAGGTGCATTGGATCAGGCGTAGACTTGGGCTCAACCATTATGGGCCTTGCCAAAATTTCCATTCATACCCCCCCCCCCCAGATTTTCTATTCAACACAGGCCCAATTCTCAATCTTTCTCTTTTTTATTATTTTGTTTTCTTTATTCTTTTCAATTTATTTAATTATTTTATTTTTAAAATTAGTTTTTTTATAAAATCATAAAAATCAAAAAGTCATAAAAATTAGAATTAGGTTTTTTTTATTAAGGGTAACTTTAACTTATTTTTACAATTAAAATCAATTACAAAACTAGGTTTAAATTCTTGATTTAATTATTTTCTTTTTTCAAACAAAAACACAAAAAAATAGGTTAACTTAATCATTTTTCTTAATTAAAGTTAATTAGTAATTAGGTTCCTTTTTTTAATTCAATTATTCCTTATTTTCTTAAATGACAAAAAATGACAAAAAAATGATTTTTCTTTAATCAATTGCAATTAGGTTTAGTCAAGGATCAAAACCGTAATTTCTCTCGCATTTAATTTACTGCGCGTGTTTAATTTTCTTTCTTATTATTATTGTAATTGTTTCAAGGTTGTAATAGTTTTAATTAGGATTTTAAATTCCATACTTTTATTTCCCGTCAAGGCAATTATGTAACTGTCAAAGCCATGTAATAGCTAGGTTTATTTCCGCTTTTACTTTCAGCAAATTATTAACTGTTAGATGTATTAATAGGGTTGTATGACAAGAATGCATGAAAAATTAAAATAGTTAAAAAACCCTAATGTGCAAAGATTAAAATAACTGAAACAAATCACTCGCACATGTTCACTCCTAGGGTTTACCTCACTTCGGTTGCCTTTGGTAAACAATCATTAAGCATAGGAGAATTTAGTGGTTACCCTCCAGTCTAAAGAGATCAAATTGTCTCATTCGAATGTTGCCTCGGAAATGTTTCCTCGGAAATGTTGCCTCGAAAAGATCTTAAGACTCTAGGGTTACTACTAAGGTTTTCTAACTATTTCTTTAGTGATTGTATTTGTCCCTTTCGAACGCCCCTTACAAACTCCAACGAAGGTGCTACCTACTCCTTAATAGTAGGATAAAGTTGTCTAAAGGAAATAGAACGAACAATCTTTTTTCGAGTAGGTAGATGCTAGTATGTACTTGCTCAATAAAAACATTTCACACAAACACCTTTAAAAACAGTTTTCAAAACAACTTCGTCACATCCTAGAAGACTGATACAAGGGTTAACACGAACTAGAATATTTTTGAAGCAAGCACACACACAAGTAATTTTTAAAAGATGAGCAAGTACCTAAGAGCCCGTAGATAACTACGGATAGAAAGGGTGCTAACACCTTCCCTTTCTATAATCTACCCCCCGTACTCAAAATATCTCGAAAAAAGGTTTTTTCTGTTCTTTTTCCTTTTCCATGATTGGATGAAATAAAAGTCGGTGGCGACTCTTTCTTACCGTGACATTTTGAAAACACAAAACTCAAAAAACGCAAACCAGTACTAAACATTCGGTTCTGCCACCGTATAACAGAACTAGAAATTCTGCTGGCGAACAAATATAAAGTGGGGTAAACCTTAGGATCTAGGTCATATTTAATTTCTTTCTCTTAATTGTCTTGCTTGCTTTATATTTATGGGAATTATTTGGGTTATTTGATCCTACACCCGGATCGGGGAAACACCCTTTAGGTAAGTAGCAATAAACTGTGAGGGAACTATGTTGGGGTATACCGGCACGGTTGAAGCAGTAGCTACATTGATGTGGCACTTTGGTTGGTACCGGTAACCCTTGAGTCAATCAAGGAGAGTACGGGGCCTCCGCGTGGTGTCGTGAAGCATCAACTGACCTTAGAAATTTTAATTTCCCAACTTGGCCATTAGAAAGTAGTGAGATAGTCGGCCTCAGTGTAGAGCTGGGAACTGGTTGATACTAAATGCTACACTCATTGAGATCAGACTTTCGGGATATTTCGGCTGCAAGAAAAGATTGCGTGAGCTGAGACAATGCCGATAAAGGATGGTCAGTGATATTGAGATCCTCTAGAACCCGATTACTTTTTAAGACAGGTTTGAAACTAACTAAACTACAAGAGGCTACTACCTTTGACCTCGTGCAAGCCTTAAACCTAAGGACTTTGTGTGATTTGACCGTGCTTGCTATGCCTGTGTTTGCTATACCTATGTTTTATCATGACATCATGCATCATAACATAGCATCCATTCTTATTGCACTAACCATTTCAAAGACCAAGGGAATTTATCTTTGGCCTGTTTTGTAGATCATGGCTTTTGTACCTAGAAACACTATCTGAATCAACTTTGTAAAGATACCTTCCCAACTCAAAGAGATAGCATCAAGGGTTTCTGAAACTTATGTGTTCGCCAAGAGACCTGGTCGACTTCTCGACCTGGTTACTTCAAACTTTGATGAAAAGATGATGAGTGTGCTTTTTCAGTTCTTTGATCCCAAGCACCACTGCTTCACCTTTCTGGACTATCAGTTGGTACCTACCTTGGAAGAATTCTCCCATCTGTTGGATATACTCATTCTTGAGCAGTTACCCTTCACAGGTTTAGAAGAAGCTCCTAAACCAGAAGTCATTGCCTCAACTTTGCACCTGAAATGGGCCGACGTGGTATCCAATTGGGAAACAAGAAGCAGAGTCAAGGGTTTTCTAGATAAGTTTTTGATAAACAAAGCCCGATTGTTTTGGGATGATATGGATTTTCAGGCTTTTGAGGAGGTCTTGGCTCTTCTAATATTTGGGTTAGTCCTATTCCATATTCCGGGATCATTCGTAGACGTGAATGCTATCAAGATCTTTCTCTCTCGCAACCCAGTGCCTACTTTGCTCGGAGATATTTTGCACGCTCTCCATACTCGTACCATGAAGAGGAGAGGGATTCTTATGTGTTATATGCCATTGCTGTCGAGGTGGTTTATTTCTCACCTCCCTAAGTCGGTACTGAAGAATGAAGCAGGTTTGGGTTGGTCGCAAAGGATAATGTCGCTCGCTCATACGGATATTCTTTGGTGTTCTCGAGCTATGGAAATACTGCTATTATTGATCACTGCAGAGAGTACCCTAATGTCCCGCTACTTGGCATCTGAGGGGGTATAACCTACAACACTTGTTTAGCCCTGCGACAATTTGGTTATGCTCGAAGGAATGGTCCCCATGAGTTACTTATCGAGGGTATTGTATTCAACTATGAGGATGATGTCAAGGAGTATCGTCGGAGATTCATATGAGCCTGGGGCATGGTAAACAGATATGGCGCCAAGGCTTTGGGACTAAAGACTTCCATTCATATGGAACCTTACCTACAATGGGTATGAGCTCCTTCCCAGCAGCTTACGATGCCCTATGTGGCTGTTTTGCCAGTGATTGTGGAACCCACTATGGAGGAGTGTATTCCTTACATAGTTATCTATCCTTATATGCCCACTGATCTTGGAGAATTACAGAGGTCTTGGATTCAGTGGATGAAGGAGCGGGATACTTACAAGGATCAATTCCATGCTCAGGAGAGGAAGGTCTTAGAGCTCACAAAGCAGTTGCATGAAGAAAGAGGACTCGATGACTATCCCGACACAAAGAGGAAGCATCCATAGGAATTTTAATGTCTTTTACAGTTTCAGATTTTTTTTTGTAACGCCTAAAAAGCATTTGAACTTCAAATTCAGCTAATAAATTTTTTGTTTATTGTGGTTTGCAAATTTAAATTTCTCGAAGTCTTTGAAATCATTGCATTCGCATCCCATCCATAGCACATCATTACAGGTACCATTAAAAGTTTCTCATCCTCTTCGCTATTTATTTCAACATAAATGTCTTCTGAACAAAGCATCAAGGACCTTCAAGCACATAACGCCCAGTTCCAACAAATGTTCATCAGTCTGGCAAAAGGGCAGGAGGATCTAAAATCCCTCATTCTGAAAGAGAAGAAGAAGAAGAAGAAGAAGAAGAAGAAGAAGAAGGTTGTCGGGATTTTGAATATGGGCAGAAGGTTTGGAGAGCGGTTGAAGTGACAAACTTATTTGACCTATTCATCCAAGGAATGGGAGAATCAGGAAGAAGAGAAGGACCCTAGTCCTGCACTCTATGACAATGATACTAATTATAATGATGAACAGTATCCTCCTCTTGAGGATAGATTCAAACAGCTAGAAGACCGTCTGAGTGCCATGGAAGTTCAAAGGATACCTGGACTGGATTTCAGAGAATTGGGATTGGTATCGGGAGTAGTCATCCCGCAGAAGTTTAAAGCTCTAATTTTTGCAAAATATGATATGGTGTCTTTCCCAAAGCTCCATCTCCGTTCTTATGTCAGGATGATCTAGCCCCACACAACTGATAGAAATATGTGGGTTCACTTCATTCAAGATAGTATGTCAGGGACTCAACTTGAATGGTTCTACCAGCTAGAGGGAGCAAATATCCGAAACTGGGAAGATCTGGATGCTGCTTTCTACAAGCAGTATCAATATAATGCCGACCTTGCTCCCACTCGTACTCAACTCCAGAGTATGTCCATGAGTGCATGTGAAGGTTTTAAATATTATGCATAAAAATGGAGAGACTTGGCTGGGAGAGTTTAACCTCCGTTGTCTGATAGGGAGTTGGTTGATATGTTTCTGGGGACGCTATCTGGTCCATTTTTCAATCATTTGATCGGCAGTTCATCAGCTGGTTTCATCGAGCTGATCCTAATTGGGGAAAGAGTAGAAGCTGGAATTCGAAGCGGAAAAATACAAAAGGATGCCTCTTCAAGTTCAATAAAGAAGCCTTTTACTGGTAAGAAGGAAGCTAGTGCCATCTATAGCCCGAGGGGCCAAAACGGGGCTGAACATCGTCAGACAGTAAGTTTACCCGCATCAACATGATATTGACTGAAGTTCTACCTCATCTGCTGAGATCTAACCCGATAACCTTGAGAGAGGCTCCCAAGAATCCAAATACTACATCGCTCTGATATAATCTAAATTCCTGGTGTGCCTATCATTCTGAGAGTCCTAGCCACGATACAAATAACTGCTGGGCTCTGAGAAACAAAATACAAGACTTGATTGAAGCTAAGGAGATAGATTTTGATGCTCTGGAGAAGCCAAATGTCATAACTGCTCCCATGCCTAAACATGGTCGTGGAGTTAATGCTATTGATATTGATTTGTTTGTTACCTTTGTCGATGAAGTTTCTACTCCTCTCATGATTGTCAAGAAGAATTTCTTGTTGGACGGTTTATTTTCGGGTTGTGGTGTATGTTGCCACATGTGTTCGCTTCTACCTTCTGGTTGCCGTTTGCTGAAGTTAAGTGTTCAACGCCTGATAGATAGCAAATAGATTCTGTTTGAGAAAACTATGATTCTTTTTGTTCCAATTGAAGACGTTGCCATTATAACCATTTCCGCCAATCCTTCCAAGGTTTCCTCGAGAAGACCTGTTAGGATTACATTCGCTCCAAGAATTTCTCCACTGATAATTACTGTTCCTGGTCTTGTCCCGTATGTCTCGGATAAAGATGTCCCGTGGCATTATGGTGCCGATGTGTACTATCATGGCATCAAACAATACTTGAAAGACGGGGAGGCTGATCCTGATATTGGTAACATTGTCGGAACCAGCAAAGTTACCCGAAGTGGAAGGGTTTTCTCTCCCAAGATTTCCCCTAAGACTGTCAACAAGCCTATTATTATTCCATCTGCCATTCTTGCTAGTACATCTGCTACTGTTCCTGTTCTTACTCCGGTCGTTACCCCTGTCGGCGAATCGTCTGATACCCGCCGCAAGGAAATTCTAGGTTAGCCTTCCCGAACGGAGGCACCTAAGAAAATTGTTGTGGAAGCCTCTAAGCAAGAATTGGAGGAGATACTGAAAATCATTAAGAAGAGCGACTACAAACTGGTCGAGCAACTGGGGCAGACCCCATCAAAGATATCCATGTTGTCTTTTTTGTTGTGCTCCGAGGCCCATGTGAAGGCTTTGATCGCATTCCTCAAAACTATGCATATGCCACAAGAGACTTCAGCTGATCAGTTCAAAGATTATGTGGCCAGCCTGACTCCTGATAATGGGTTGGGTTTTTCAGATACAGATTTGACACCAAAAGGAAGAAAGCATAATGATGCTCTGCATGTCTCGATTGAATGCAGGGGCACCACTATGGCTCATGTGCTGGTAGATACTGGGTCTTCACTGAATGTTCTGCCGAAGAAGGCGTTGGATTGGTTGGATTGCGAGGGTTTAACTCTAAAGCCTAGTAACATTGTGGTAAGTGCTTTTGACGGATCAAAGAGAATGGTGCACGGGGAAGTGGACATCCCTGTCAAAGTAGGTTCTCAGACTTTTGGGTCCACCTTCTATGTGATGGATATCAGGCCATCATACTCTTGTTTGCTGGGTCTTCCTTGGATCCATGAGGCTGGGGCGGGCACCTCCACACTCCACCAAATACTGAAGTGTCCGGTGAAAGGAAAGATTGTCACAGTGCAGGGTGAAGAAGAATTTATGGTGAGTCACCTCAACTCCTTCCACTATGTAAAGATGGACGGGGAATTCATAGAAACTACTTGTCAGAATTTTGAAGAGGTCCCTCAGATTTTGGCATCGACTGAAACTAATAGCAACAAACCTCCTTTGAAGATGGCTTCTCTCAAGGACGCCAGGGCTGTGGTTGAAGAAGGTGGGTGTGCCAATTGGGGTCAGCTCCCTGATTTCACTAATAAAACTGACAAATTTGGTTTGGGCTTTACTATAGGGGCTCAAAGGGCCGTTAGACGCGCTCGTGCTGGAGGACCTCCCCTACGCATAAGCAATCGTGGGATTAACGCCATTGAAGACAGTGAAGAGGAATCATACATTGACAGTTGGATCTACCCGACTACCAACGATGGACCGAGTAACTGGACGGCTAGGGACTTCATACCTGTTTCTTTTATTCCGCAGTAATTTACTTATTTGTTTTATGATTTGTAATAAACAATGTGAAACTTTACGGCCTGGTTCCTTGTCGGAGGCACCTTGGCTTTGCTTGTGAGGGCTATTATTTGTCATTTCATAATCATTAATAAAGCATTGGACGTTTCTGGCATACAAATTTTGTACTCTCTGTTTTTCTTTTCTGTTTTTCACTTTATCAAAATAGTTATTCTCTTACACACACTCACATATCACAATGCAGATCCATATCCACTCTGGATCCCATTGATAACAGCTCTGCTATTTCCAGTTATGACTTCGAAAATCCGATCAACCAAGCCGAGGATGAAGGTGAGGATGATTGTGAAGTGCCTGGAGAACTTGCTAGATTACTACAGTAGGAAGAAAGGGCCATACAGCCTCATGAAGAGCCGGTTGAGACAGTGAACTTGGGTACTGAGGAAGACAGAAAAGAGGTTAAAATAGGTGCAAATATGGAGCTTAGTGTCAAACAGAGGTTGGTACAGATGTTGCACGACTATGTTGAAATCGTCGCCTGGTCCTATGAAGACATGGCTAGTTTGGACACTGATATTGTGGTACATCGCCTGCTGACTAAAGAAGATTGTCCTCTGGTCAAGCAAAAGGTCTGCCGTATGCGTCCTGAAATGTCAGAGAAAATCATGGCAGAGGTCATGAAACAGTTCGATGCAGGATTCTTGGTTGTCACTTCATATCCACAGTGGGTTGCTAACTTTGTTCCGGTACCTAAGAAGGACGGTAAGGTACATATGTGTGTTAATTACAGAGATTTAAACAGGGCAAGCCCCAAGGATGACTTCCCGCTTCCTCACATCGATGTTCTAGTCAACAACACCGTGCAACACAAAATCTTCTCCTTCATGGATGGTTTCTCTGGCTACAACCAGATCAAGATGGCTCCTGAAGACATGGAGAAGACAACCTTCGTCACACAGTGGGGCACTGTTTTCTACAAAGTGATCCCTTTTGGGTTGAAGAATGCTGGGGCAACCTATCAGCTTGCCATGGTCGCTTTGTTTCACGATATGATTCACCATGAGATCGAAGTGTATGTTGATGACATGATAGCTAGGTCTCAGACTGAGGAAGAGCACCTTTATTATCTCCAAAAGTTGTTCAAAAGATTGAAGACATAGAAGCTGAGGTTGAATCCGAACAAGTGTACCTTCAGGGTAAGATCTGTTAAGCTTCTGGGTTTTGTCGTTAATGATAAGGATATTCAGGTAGACCCTGCGAAGGTAAAGGCCATATAAGAGATGTCAGTTCCCCACACAAAGAAAGAAGTTAGAGGTTTCTTGGGACGTCTGAATTACATCACCAGGTTCATTTCACATCTGACTGCTACTTGTGAGCCAATCTTCAAGCTGATGAAGAAAGATCAAGTGGTAAAGTGGAATGATGAATGTCAGACTGCTTTCGAAAGAATCAAGATATACCATCAAGAACCACCCATTATGATGCCTCCAATTGAAGGAATACCTTTGATATTATACTTGACAGTGCTAGACAATTCAATGGGGTGTGTGTTGGGGCACCTGTAATACCCCAAATTTGTCCTACCCTTTTTCTTTTATTTGGTTTATGCATTGTCGCGTTTCTCTCATGAACATAACTCCATTATGTCATTTAACATTGCATACATTCATTAACAACATAATTTTTACATAAGATCGGTGATACTATGGAACTAGGGTTATTGTACGGCTTTAAGGCTCTCATATTCGCACAAGATTGTTTCGGTTGATTTCTCCATCAATCATTTGTTGGAAGCTAGGGTTTTATTTCCTGGACTTCTTTATCGTCAAACTACAAGGGTATTCTTTTTTCTCGACATCAAGTTGCAATCTTTCTTCAAGGCTTAAGAATTAGGGTTTTCGTCTGTTAATATTCAACTGAGGATCCTTGGATTTCCAAGTCAAGGCTATCTTCCATATTCCCATATTCCCATATTCATTCTCCATATTTCATCAAGGCTTTGTTGTTGTGTTAAGACCATTGTTGAACCATGATACAAGGTGTTGAGTTTGAAAGTCCATTGTGCTCAGGATGTCATTATTTCAAATGCTTGTTGCTTGACACACAAGTTTGGTTTATATTGAGGAATTGAATTGAATTAGGGATTCATTGAAGTTGTAATTTGATTGGAACTCGTTCATTAAGATTTGAAGAGGATTTGGAGTGAATAAAAGTTCTTAAATATTTGTGTGGGATTTTTTAGAATAAAAAGGCATGTATCAAACTCACTTGTTTCATCCAACAATCAAAGTGTCATCCAAATAGTCATTCACGAACTCATTAAAGATTCAATCTCTTCGTGATTACCTTGCAAAAAATTTGGATTCGTGCCATGATTATTTGAATTCATACAAAGGCGTCTAAAGGAAATATTGAAGGGAAAGGAATTTGGAAGTTCAAAATCAATTTGAAAGTTCAAGGTTACAAATGAATTACATCATCCAATTTTCAAGTTACAATTCATTAAGGCTTCCATTTGTTCAAGTTCCAAAATACATTACAAGTCATTCATAAGATTTTACATGGAAATTTAGTCCTAAGCCTAATCTTCTAAATCAATGCAAATCCAAACAAATGGTGCATAAACCCAAAATAGTTCCAACATCAACATCAGCTCCATCATTGTACTCAATGTTGCACTACATTAACAAGAACGGATCCAATCAACATCAAACCATCCACCTGCCGACTGAACTGGGCACCATACCAGGCCTGCATCAAACATTAACCAGTTACAAGTTTGCTTCAAGCCAATCCTGCATCAATATATTTGAAAACAAATCGTCCAAGTTATAATCCTACACAATGTTCACGACAAAAGAATCAGAAAGGGAAGAAGGCAGTCATATAAGAGCAGACTGTACTATAACCAAGCAAACTGAATACAAACAGAATAACTAACTTCTATAACAGAAAACCATAACAGAATTCACAAACACATGACCACTTCCTAACAGCACTGTAACCAACTTTCCAATTCCTACAGATCTAACAGCATATCCATTACAGAATCTCATAACTACCTAACCACCTAACCAGATTCATAACTAACTCAACAAACTCCTTTAACAGAATTCTATAAACTCCTTAACCTTATAACAACCTATAACATTTCTAACTAACTTACAGCAACATAACCTGTAACCGAATAAGAAACTCCTCACAACTTCTCAACTATTTCAGAACAGGAAAAAGGATATAAGGAACTAGCAGCAACCCATAACAAAAAAATCAGAACTAACCCTCAACTGTCAAAAAACAGTCCCTAACAGAAAACTAACACCATAACAGAACTTCAATTACAATTAACTTATTCAGATTCAGAGAGAAGGATTCGGAGATCATTGTTCAGATTCATATACCAATATTCAAGATTTTATTCAAGACAGAAAAACTCACCAAGAAATCTCCACATGAAATTCTCTCTCTCTAAACTTCGCTTCATCTCCTCCAATCATCTTCTTTTATTCTCCATCACCACTGTTAAACCTTCTCTCGGCCCTTCTCATCTTCATCTCTGCGACTAAACTACAACACTTGAACCATCATCATCATCACCCTTGCACCTTCAATTTTCATCAGAAGAACACTTGTACCTTCACTCTGTATCATCTTCTTGAATTCAAAAGGCTACAGGATTCACAACAGAAGAGATCAGTACAGAAAATAGGGATTCATACATGAGAAAAATTCTAACAAGATTCAGCAGAGAAAACTCACCCAAAAAATCGAGAACTCTTCTCTTCTCTCTGACCCATCTCCATAACTTCAATCTCTCTGAAAATAAGCGTCAACCTTCACCTTCAACCGTCCATTTCCACCTTAATCAGCAACTTGCAGTCTTTGCTTGATTCTTTATCATTATTAGCGATACATCCTCCAATACGTATCAGCTCACAACAGCAACTACAATTCTTTATCTCCGTTTTCAACAACACAACACAGAACCCAACAATCCAACACAGCATCGACGCGAAGAAAAAGCACAAATCAGAATAAGCAAAAAAGAAGCAGAAGAAGGGTTCATGATGTAGAGGTTTTGACGATAGTTTGAGAAAAGCAAAGTGGAGTTACGATAGGGCGTGAGAGGAAGACCGTCAAGGTCAAGCGACGATGCTATGGCATTTGTTGAACGAAGATGAAAATGAAGGCTTTATCCTTGAAGATTCTCAATGGTTGAAGGGAAATCGACCAGAGATGAAACGAAGATGAAAATAGCCACGATGGAAATCCATCGGAGATGAAGAAATGATGACAACCACAGCGGAGGTCATTGCAAAGAAGACGAGGAGAATGACACCGTCATGAATTAAAGAAGTAGCAAGGAAATCGATGCGTTGTTTAGGGAATGAAGAAAAGGATGAATCACATTTCTCAAAGAAGATGAAAGGTCGATCACTTTTGAACCCTATCAACATTGAAAAAACGGTATCGTTTCACCAGATTCAACATTCATCCTTTTATTTACTTGTTTTGTTTTTAAGAAATGCTGAAAAACGAAACAAATATGAATACAATGGCTATAAAGTGGGCTTGTTATTCCTTAGACCGGGTTACATCTTCGCTAGGCCCGTTTGTCTTGCATTTTTGACATTGGGAAACCTTACACACACGAAAAAACTCCTCTTAGACTCAATATGGACGAGCCTAGCGTCTGGACCCTCTGGTCACACCCCTGGATTTGATCCTTACACCACCTTGTTCTTTGTAATTTTCACTTTAATTTCTTGATTTTTGCAATTAATTATTGATGATTCATTCATGATGTTTTGCTGAAATTTGGTGTGGATATTAATATGTTGATTCCTGACTTGTTGATATTTTTTTAATAATTTTTTCTATTAGCGTATGAATTAATTGAATTAGTGTTTAGTACATGATTAGAATTAAGATTTTAACGTGTTCTTGTCGATTTTGTATCCTTGATTCAATTTCCTTGGCATGATGAATGGTTTAGAGGTACATTCTGATCCTTGAATAATGCCATGTTATTTTTGACGTGTTTGTTCATTGTGCAAGGTACGTTCTTTTTGCTTTCGATTATGTAACATAACAAGTAGTTAGGCGATCAAAGGATACGACTTATGCTCGCTTCTGATGCAACAAGCTTTATTTCTAATCTTCCTAAGAAATTCATATCATGTTATATGTTGTCCTAATGCTTGTGATATTTTATGACACTTTGTGCAGGAGCTTTTGATTACGCGTTGCATTCGCAACACGCGTTTGCCTTTATCTTAGTCTGATATTATGGATGACTCTGTTTGTTTCTTGGTGAAGCTTGCTCGACGCGTACTCCCTGCTCTTTCAGTGCTTGCGTCTTCTCTTGACGAGTTGCTCACTTTGGTAGCCTCCGCTTCTACTCTTGTAACTCATTATGCACATTATCGCAAACCATATGCATGCTAACATTAGGTAGATGTTTCCCTTTATTTCATCCAAACTGTAGGTCTAACAACGCATGATAAAATTAGGTTTAGAAATAGACTAGTCTCCCTGTGACTTTTCTTTCCCTTTTTTGCATTCGCACTAAAACTAAAACTTCTTTTTCTTTCAAAATTCAAAACACTTTAAAACTACCGATGAGAATCATACCTTTGCTTAGTATGGGAAATGATAAGCGAGTCTCTTCTCGATCTTATTGTTCCTCATCTCAAGTTTAGGTGTGGTTCAATTCTCAAAGACTCCTTTCATGGCTAAGTAGAAAAGCGACTAATATCTCTCTCTTGAGGTCAACTAGTCATCATCTGCAACAAAATGCAAACCAACTCAAACCATTTGTGCGCTCGAGCACCTTTCTTTAAAAACCCTTTTCAGGTAAGGACATGATTAATTTAATTCTGTGCCAACGCATAAGTCTCCAAAGGTCGAGCTGCGGCAGAAGGCGGAATTAACTTCATCCATAAAAAACACAAACAAACAAAAACATATGAGCCGAACTACGGTAGCTCTGATTCCTCAAAACGGATACGTAGGAATTGGGGTAGGGGCCAAGCGAGCACAATTTTATTTTCCCTACATTCTTTTCTCCTTTCCTTTTGCATGCATTCTCCCTTTAGTAGTAGTAAACAGTAAGCGTAGATTAAATAAGCCCATAAGATAGATAACAAGAGTGGATACCATAGAGTACTACGAGCGTGTGGGGTGCTAATGCCTTCCCCTTGCGTAACAGACTCCCTTACCTGATCTCTCGGTCGCAATACCGTGACTTCTCCCTTCTCAGGTTTTCTCGATGTTTACCTTTCCCTACATGTGGGATAAAAGACGTTCGATGGCGACTTCATTGTTTGATGATTTTCAGCCGGTTGTTTCAGCTGGCGACTTCACTGGGGAATAGGTCAACCAAATGCTGGTCCATCCCGGAGTCGCTCCTAGCTCTTGATTTCTTTTCTTTAGGTATTTATCTTTACGCTTTCAGTTTATTCATTCATTTTGTATATACTTGAGCATACGTATGCATTGCATTTTACTGTTTTCCATATACTACTGCTGTACTGGATTTGCTTCTTGTTTGGGTGGGGATGTTACTATTGAGGTAAAAGGCCCAGTACCCAGGCCAGAGTGCACTAGGACACTAGGAATAGAGTGGGGGCATGACGACTATAGGAAGTGGTCCGATTAGTGCAATCATGTCATATACCACACTCGAAGGAGGTTCAAATGAATTACTATCGGCACCCACGTCTGTGGGTAAGCCCATAGAACTTTCAGGCGGACCCGTGATTTTCGAGTTACCATTATCTTACCCTTACCTAGTCTTCACCCGTGAGTGGGGAGGGAATTTCTTATTACAGGTACAGTTGGTGACTATGTTCAAAGGGTTACTCATGCTCAGATGGAGACTATGATCATACGGTGACTATTGGTTCTAATGGCTATATTTTGGGTTTCTGTTATGACTTTATGCAGATGCTATATCCTGTTGGTGACCGTATGGTTCTCAGATTTATTTTCTGAGCTCCTGACTTGTTTACCTGGAGATTTATTCGAGCCTTCGATCTTGGTATTCCCAGCATATTCAGAAAATTCTCAACAGTATCTGATGTTCCAGAAGCCTTGATCCCATGCTACTTAGATCTACATGGTACTCGGTTCTTATATGTACGGAAGCTATGCCGGACCTTTGATTTGATGATACTCATATGGTTTAGAACAGTACAACAATCATATTCAAGAATGATGGAACCTTGATCCTCTTTGATCTCATGCCTTTGCATACATAACATGGCTAACCACATGCTTAACATACATGTTCTGTCAGTTCGAGGGAATCACATTTGCAAGTCTTGTGCTAAAATCTTCCACCCCTTACTTGCGCAAAACCAAAATCAAAGCACACAAATTCCTTGGAAATGACAGAACATGACACGGCATTCATTCATGCACCCCATGCACGTTCATGCATTCATAACAGGTACCCGTAGATTGGGGATTCTTATTCAGATCTGGGGTTCTCGTCAAAGGTTCAACTTGATTTCTCACTGCACATGCTCAGAGATCAGTTATGGAATAAATCCGAGCGATATACATGCAAGCTTTGGCTCGTAGTCAGAAACTTCTTCAAGCAGGAAGATAATAGATTAAAGACTCATATAAGCCAGTTCATGGAAACTCTGATGATGATGTCTATTATTTCTTTAAGACATGATATACTTGGTGATGCAGTTTATACCGATTCGTTGGGTAAGTCATTCATTTGTTCTCCTGAAAGGATCCTCTATGATTATTATACTGGGGCACTTGGCCAATCGATTGAAGATGGTATGTCATCCAGAGACAAGGTCCAAGACATGCTCAATCCAGAGACTACCATGTTCACATCAAATCAAAGGAGAATTCTCTCGCACACTCGAGCATCAAGACTACAGAAAGTCGTCAGAATCAAGAAGTCCATATGGAGTCAAGTCTCCTCAACAATGGCAACCATTGGTTTCTTTACTGCATTTTCATTTGCATTCTTGCTTGTTTGTTTAAACATTGCTCGCATGTGGAAACTTGTCTACTTTTGAATGAAAATCTTAATGCAATAAGTATGCTTGTCTTGAAGTGTTCTTATTGTTTTTTTTATTCATCCATTCGTTATCACTCTTTGAATGTTTAGCTTGCATATTGATGCCGATTTCCTAGTCTTATGCTTAGGTAAAGATTCAAAGGAGGATGACGACAACCTAAAACGCAAAAATCTCTGGTTGGTACGCTTTTGAGTAAGACCCTGCTGACGATGTACAGGCCTTGTTTCAATCCCTAAACACCGGAGATATAAGGGAGATAGACCCTCGTCAACCCCTCTGAGTCTTCGAAGTATGAGTTTCTTTTCTGTTCAGAAAAAACCCTCATTTTAACCCTGGGGCGGGTAGCGTTCAGCTGATCTGATCAAGCATTCAGAACTCATCAAGAGTGTGCATCCAAGGATACAACAATGGTTGTCCATCAAAAGGTCAAGGAAAGTTAAAACCACAAAGGTTAACCTTCATCTATCAGCAACGTGCATCAACTAACGATACCCCAATGAGTATCCCTCGCACGTCAAAAGGTCAACAAATGGCGATACAATAAAGGCTATCCATCATCTACTAAAGACACAGACAATCACGATCACTTCCGACAAATCAAAGACAACACAAAGATCAACGACTTGTTCAAAATGAAAAATATGAATAAGAAAGAAACAAAAATCCCTGCTAAGTCGAAACTTGAAAACAAGTCGCTTAGGAAAAAATTGGGGCATCCCGCTGGACTTCCAAATCAAAATTAAAAAGAATTTGTCCAAGCAAAAATTAGGGAAAGCAAGAAAGAAATTGAAAAGCCTAAAAGGCGAGAAAAGGATTATCAACGAAAATCCTCATCAAAGAATAAAGTCATCTGATCAGACACCAAAATCAGAAGTTAGTGACTGTCGTGTCCAAGAAACCACAGTGGTTCCTCAACCATCACAAACTCTTCCCGAGAAATGAACGCTTGTACCAGGTCAACTAAACGTAGGAATGGAGAACATCATAGAGAATGGGTGGGCACCAAATAATTTTGAGCCTAAAATCCTATTTTCTAAAACTGTGAACCAGGCCGCGTTACAACCCATGAAAGTCCTAACTGAAGCACATGTCAATTCAAAAGCGTGCTTCAACGAGATAGCGTTTAACTGCCTCCTAAGAGGTACGTCCCAATATCTGTGTTGGCATCATATGCTTGCATTATCTTTCATAAAAAAAGGAATTTAAAAATGTTTCTCTCTAACTAGTGACTCGTTCACAACAGAGTTGTGACGTCACTTCATTCAATTTTTTTTCTCAAACTTCAAGACTTACATATGTGTTGCATTAGAATTATCATTCTCATAATAAACATTCTTCTGCGTACAAAACAACTGATTGACATCAAGTAAGTTTACACAATGAACAATCGGTAAAGAACTCAATCTTGTCATATAAGAGAGGCTTGAATACCCTATTGAAGCAAGAGTCAGCTGCCACAAGAGAAGTGACTAATCCAGAGGCATGTTAAACCGGTGATTATATCAAGAGAAATCATCTTGTTACTTCACAGTCTGATTACCCTTCAGGGATGAAGTTAGCAGAGCCTGCCAATCTGAGGCAATCAAGTCGAGAGTCGATCTCTCCGAGTTCATCCAAATCTGGGGCATTCCCTCAAAGCTGTCAATCATAGGTTATCACGTCGATTAATCTCTTCAAGCTCGATCAATCAGAGGCTATCACATTGATGAATATCTTCACGTTGCCATCAATCAGAGGCTATCACATCGAAAGATCTATTCAGAATTCATTCAACCTGGGGCACTTACGTCGAGATTCGACAAATCTCTCCAAGAAAGCTGTAATCAAGAGAAGTTTATTTCCTGACTCAAGACATTGGGGCAGGCCACCTCATATCATATTGTGGCACAAATATTATGGTCTTATATTCAACATAGATCTTCTCAGAGATCCTCCGGACAGGGGCATTCCTCATCTGTACTTAGTTGCTCAAGTCAATTATGTTGTACAAGACTATGATCAAGTTAAAAGCACCATAACGGTCACCTTGACCTATCCGGCACACGAAGCTTCCTTCATCTGCTACAGACAACATCAGGTCTGATTCCCCAAGTGAATTCATAAAGTTCGGAATCATTGTTTGACTCGGCACGCGCAAGTGCATCCCCGGTGGAGTTAATCAAGAACATCCCCAATGGAGCTAAACTGGGGCATTCGCGGAGACAAACCGGGGCATTCGCAAAGCTCAACCGGGGCATTCGTAGAGCTAAACCGGGGCATTCGTAGAGCTAAACCGGGGCATTCGCAGAGTTCAACCGGGGCACTCGTAAGTGTCCACGCCCATCTCTTATCCCCTAGTGATTCAAGAGATAATTCCCCAGTGTGCGTAAACATGGGGCATGTATTCAGAGAGATTCACATGGTGTTTGACATCCATTATTCGGCATATTCAGTTATATCATCCTCTTCTTCAGTTTAGGATGTATGGGAGTCTGGCCAGATTATCTCTTCCCCAACGGTACGGTTCAGAATCCAGCATCGTACATAAAGAATCGCTTCGTCAGCAATTCAATCCTCAGTAGAGTCAACAACGATCTTTGGTCTTCAAGAGCTCCCTAGTGCAAATTTTTATCAGTATCCCCAACAACCTTTGATACTGCAGGCATTCCAATGTCGATATATATTGGCGTCCTCAGTGATGAACAATGGTTCCCATCAAGCCTTCTCTTATCCCCATGAAGTTTATTTCTTTGCATTGCATATAGTTATCACTTCATAACATTGCATCCTCAAAAGCGCGCAGCCGATCCATCAGAATGGATCTTTGCGGCAAAAGAAATTCGAACATGCATATGAAGCATAAGCCAGATCAGGTACCTTACACAAAAGACCTGAATTATTCAGGGACAACAATACATCCCTACAGAAGGGTATCATCCCCAGAATCCCCGGTCGATGACCTTCACCTTTTCGATACCCAACAAAATCGATACACTTTGTCATTTTAAACCCAGTTCTTGTGTGGTAGTCAGTTCCCTAAACACTCGTCTGTTCCCATTCCTAAACAATCATCTGTGTTAGTCTCTCAAACACTTGTCCGTGTTTACCTTTTGATACTCGTCCGTATCTTCTTTCAATACTCGTCCATATTGATTCAAACACTCGTCCGTGTTTACCTTTTGATACCCTTCTGTATCTCCTTTCAATACTCGTCCGTATTGATTCAAACACTCATCCGTGTTTAACTTTTTGATACTCACCTGTATCTTCTTTCAATACTCGTCCGTATTGATTCAAACACTCGTTCGTGTTTAACCTTTTGACACTCGCCTGTATCTTCTTTCAATACTCGTCCGTATTGATTCAAACACTCGTCCGTGTTTAACCTTTTGATACTCTTTCGTATCTTCTCTCAATACTCGTCCGTATTGAATCAAACACTCGTCCGTGTTTAACCTTTTGATACTCGTCCGTATCTTCCTTCAATACTCGTCCGTATTGAATCAAACACTCGTCCGTGTTTAAAATTTTGATACTCACCTGTATCTTCTTTCAATACTCGTCCGTATTGATTCAAACACTCATCCGTGTTTAACCTTTCTTGATGCTCGTCTGTGTCGCTTATCTAAACAATCGTTATGTCGTAACCCATGTTCCCTTCTTAGAACCTGAGATCGCCCGTAGGCTAGGTCCTCCCTTAGATCATCTTCGAACCTGAGATCGCCCGTAGGTTAGGTTCTTCCCATAGATCATCGTCGAACCTGAGATCGCCCGTAGGCTAGGTTCTTCCCGTAGATCGTCTTAGAACCTGAGATCGCCCGTAGGATAGGGTCTTCCATAGATCACCGTCAAACCTGAGATCTCCCGTAGGCTAAGTTCTTCCTTAGATCATCTTAGAACCTGAGATCGCCCGTAGTCTAGGTTCTTCCATAGATCACCATCAAACCTAAGATCGCCCGTAGGTTAGGTTCTTCCTTATATCATCTTAGAACTTGAGATCGCCCGTAGGCTAGGTTCTTCAATAGATCACCGTCGAACCTGAGATCGCCCGTAGGCTAGGTTCTTCCTTAGATCATCTTAGAACTTGAGATCTCCTGTAGGCTAGGTTCTTCCATATATCATCGTCGAACCTGAGATCGCCCGTAGGCTAGGTTCTACCCATAGATCATCGTCGAACCTGAGATCGCTCGTAGGCTAGGTTCTTCCCATAGATCATCGTTGAACCTGAGATTGCACGTAGGCTAGGTTCTTCCCATAGATCATCATCGAACCTGAGATCGCCCGTAGGCTAGGTTCTTCCCATAGATCATCGTTGAACCTGAGATCGCCCGTAGGCTAGGTTCTTCCCATAGAGCATCGCCGAACCTGAGATCGCCTCTTCTCTAGGTTCTTCCTATAGATCATCGTCGAACCTGAGATCGCCTCTTGCCTAGGTTCTTCCCATAGATCACCGTCGAACCTGAGATTTCTTCTTTGCTAGGTTCCTCCTTAGATCACCTTCTTAGAACCTGAGATCGCCTCTTGGATAGGTTCTTCCTAATACTGTCACCGTCGAACCTGAGATCGCCTCTTGGCTAGGTTCTTCCCTCAAATCATCGTCTAACCTGAGATCGCCTCTTGGCTAGGTTCTTTCCATATATTTTGTCTTCGAACCTGAGATCGCCCTTAGGCTAGGTTCTCTGTCAAATCACTCTCATGTGTCACCTTAGGATCGTAGCTCGCCCATAGACCTCGTCTGCTGTCTTTTCATACCGTCCACTGTCTTTTCATACCAACCATTTGTCTTGTATCGGCATCACTCCATGTTACAAGTCCAATCTCCGTCTCTTCATTGAAAAAACAAAAAACAATTCTTTCCCCCAGCAGATATCATAAAATAAATAAATAAAAAATATTCACTTTCTCCCAGGACAAATTTTTGGCATTGATATTTAATCATCTTCAACCTTGAACTCCCGAAAGGCACGCGCCAATCGTACTTTCAAGTTTAAGACGATTAAATAGGGGCAGCTGTAATACCCCAAATTTTTGCTACCCTTTTACTTTTATCTGGTTTATGCATTGTCACATTTCTCTCATGAACATAACTCCATTTGGTCATTTAACATTGCATACATTCATTAACAACATAATTTTTACATAAGATCGGTGATATTATGGAACTAGGGTTATTGTACGGCTTTAAGGCTCTCATATTCGCACAAGATTGTTTCGGTTGATTTCTCCATCAATCATTTGTTGGAAGCTAGGGTTTTATTTCCTGGACTTCTTTATCGTCAAACTACAGGGGTATTATTTCTTCTCGAAATCAAGTTGAAATCTTTCTTCAAGGCTTAAGAATTAGGATTTTCGTCTGTTAATATTCAACTGAGGATCCTTGGATTATTCCCATATTCCCATATTCATTCTCCATATTTCATCAAGGCTTTGTTGTTGTGTTAAGACCACTGTTGAACCATGATACAAGGTGTTGAGTTTGAAAGTCCATTGTGCTAAGGATGTCATTATTTCAAATGCTTGTTGCTTGACACACAAGTTTCGTTTATATTGAGGAATTGAATTGAATTAGGGATTCATTGAAGTTGTAATTTGATTGGAACTCGTTCATTAAGATTTGAAGAGGATTTGGAGTGAATAAAAGTTCTTAAATATTTGTGTGGGATTTTTTAGAATAAAAAGGCATGTTTCAAACTCACTTGTTTCATCCAACAATCAAAGTGTCATCCAAATAGTCATTCAAGAACTAATTAAAGATTCAAGTCTCTTCGTGATTACCTCGCAAAAAGTTTGGATTCGTGCCATGATTATTTGAATTCATACAAAGGCGTCTAAAGGAAATATTGAAGGGAAAGGAATTTGGAAGTTCAAAATCAATTTGAAAGTTCAAGGTTACAAATGAATTACATCATCCAGTTTTCAAGTTACAATTAATTAAGGCTTCCATTTGTTCAAGTTCCAAAATACATTACATGTCCTAAGCCTAATCTTCTAAATCAATGCAAATCCAAACAAATGGTGCATAAACCCAAAATAGTTCCAACATCAACATCAGCTCCATCATTGTACTCAATGTTGCACTACATTAACAAGAACAGATCCAATCAACATCAAACCATCCACCTGCCGACTGAACTGGGCACCATCCCAGGCCTGCATCAAACACTAACCAGTTACAAGTTTGCTTCAAGCCAATCCTGCATCAATATATTTGAAAACAAATCGTCCAAGTTATAATCCTACACAATATTCACGACAAAAAAATCAGAAAGGGAAGAAGGCAATCATATAAGAGAAGACTGTACTGTAACCAAACAAACTGAATACAAACAGAATAACTAACTTCTATAACAGAAAACCATAACAGAATTCACAAACACATGACCACTTCCTAACAACACTGTAACCAACTTTCCAATTCCTACAGATCTAACAACATATGCATAACAGAATCTCATTACTACCTAACCACCTAACCAGATTCATAACTAACTCAACAAACTTCTTTCACAGAATTCTATAAACTCCTTAACCTTCTAACAACCTATAACCATTCTAACTAACTTACAGCAACATAACCTGTAACCGAATAACAAACTCCTAACAACTTCTCAACTATTTTAGAACAGGAAAAATGATATAAGGAACTAGCAGCAACCCATAACAAAAAAATCAGAACTAACCCTCAACTGTCAAAAAACAGTCCCTAATAGAAAACTAACACCATAACAGAACTTCAGTTACAACTAACTTATTCAGATTCAGAGAGCATGATTCAGAGATCATTGTTCAGATTCATATACCAATATTCACGATTTTATTCAAGACAGAAAAAAAACCCAAGAAATCTCCAGAGGAAATTCTCTCTCTCTAAACTTCTATTCATCTCCCCCAATCATCTCCTTTTATACTCCATAATCACTGTTCAACCTTCTCTTGTCCCTTCTCATCTTCATCTCCGTGACTAAACTACAACACCTGAACCATCCTTATCATCACCCTTGCACCTTCAATTTTCATCAGAAGAACACTTTTACCTTCACTATGTATCATCTTCTTGAATTCAAAAGGCTACAGGATTCACAACAGAAGAGATCAGTACAGAAAACAGGGATTCATACATGAGAAAAATTCTAACACGATTCAGCAGAGAAAACTCACCCAAAAAAATCGATAACTCTTCTCTTCTCTCTGACCCATCTCCACAACTTCAATCTCTATGAAAATCAGCGTCAACCTTCACCTTCAATCGTCCATTTCCACCTTAATCAGCAATTTGCAGTCTTCGCTTGATTCTTCATCATTATCAGTGATACATCCTCCAATACGTATCAGCTCACAACAGCAACTACAATTCTTTATCTCCGTCTTCAACAACACAACACAGAACACAACAATCCAACACAACATTGATGCAACGAAAAAGCACAAATCAGAATAAGCAAAAAAGAAGCAGAAGAAGGGTTCGTGATGTAGAGGTTTTGACGAGAGTTTGAGAAAAGCAAAGTGGAGTTACAATAGGGCGTGAGAGGAAGACCGTCAAGGTGAATCGACGACGCTATGGCATTTGTTGAACGAAGATAAAAATGAAGGCTTTATCCTTGACGATTCTCAAACGTTGAGGGGAAATCGACCAGATATGAAACAAAGATGACAATAGCCACGATGGAAATCTATCGGAGATGAAGAAATGATGAAAACCACAGCGGAGGTTATTGCAAAGAAGACGAGGAGAATGACACCGTCATGAATTAAAGAAGTAGCAAGGAAATCGATGTTCCGTTTAGGGAATGAAGAAAAGGATGAATCACATTTCTCAAAGAATATGAAAGGACGTTCACTTTTGAACCCTATCAACACTGAAAAAATGGTATCGTTTCGCCAGATTCAACATGCATCCTTTTATTTACTTGTTTTGTTTTTAAGAAATGCTGAAAAACGAAGAAAAAATATGAATACAATGGCTATGGAGTGGGCTTCTTATTCCTTAGATCGGGTTACATCTTGGCTAGGCCCGTTTGTCTTTTATTTTTTACATTGGGAAACCTTACACACACGAAAAAACTCCTCTTAGACTCAATATGGACGGGCCTAGTGTCTGGACCCTCTGGTCACACCCCTAGATTTGATCCTTACACCACCTTGTTCTTTGTAATTTTCACTTTAATTTCTTAATTTTTGCAATTAATTATTGATGATTCATTCATGATTTTTTGCTGAAATTTGGTGTGGATATTAATATGTTGATTTCTGACTTGTTGATATTTTTCTAATAATTTTTTCCTATTAGCGTATTAATTAATTGAATTAGTGTTTAGTACATGATTAGAATTAAGATTTTAACGCGTTCTTGTCGATTTTTTATCCATGATTCAATTTCCTTAGCATGATGAGTGGTTTAGAGGTAGGTTCTGATCCTTGAATAATGCCATGTTATTTTTGACATGTTTGTTCATTGTGCAAGGTACGTTCTTTTTGCTTTCGATTATGTAACATAACAAGTAGTTAGGCGATCAAAGGATACGACTTATGCTCCCATCTGATGCAACACGCTTTATTTCTCATTGTCCTAAGAAATTCATATCATGTTATATGTTGACCTGATGCATGTGATATTTTATGAAACTTTGTGCAGGAGATTCTGATTACGTGTTGCATTCGCAACACGCGTTTGCCTTTATCTTAGTCTGATATTATGGATGACTCTGTTTGTTTCTTGGTGAAGCTTGCTCGATGCGTACTCCCTGCTGTTTCAGTGCTTGTGTCTGCTTTTGACGACTTGCTCACTTTGGTAGCCTCCGTTGCTACTCTTGTACCTCATTTCGCACTTTATCGCAAACCATATGCATGCTAACATTAGGTAGATTTTTCCCTTTCTTTCATCCAAACTGTAGGTCTAACAACGCATGATAAAATTAGGTTTAGAAATAGACTAGTCTCCCTATGACTTTTCTTTCCCTTTTTTGCATTCACACTAAAACTAAAACTTCTTTTTCTTTCAAAATTCAAAACACTTTAAAACTACCGATGAGAATCATGCCTTTGCTTAGTATGGGAAATGATAATCGAGTCTCTTCTCGATCTTATTGTTCCTCATCTCAAGTTTAGCTGCGGTTCAATTCTCAAAGACTCCTTTCATGGCTAAGTAGAAAAGCGACTAATATCTCTCTCTTGAGGTCAACTAGTCATCATCTGCAACAAAATGGAAACCAACTCAAACCATTTGTGCGCTCGAGCACCTTTTTTTAAAAACCCTTTTCAGGTAAGGACATGATTAATTTACTTCTGTTCCAATGCATAAGTCTCCAAAGGTCGAGCTGCGGCAGAAGGCGGAATTAACTTCGACCACAAAAAACACAAACAAACAAAAACATATAAGCCGAACTATGGTAGCTCTGATTCCTCAAAACGGATACGTAGGCATTGGGTTAGGGCCCAAGCGAGCACAATTTTATTTTCCCTACATTCTTTTCTCCTTTCCTTTTGCATGCATTCTCCCTTTAGCAGTAGTAAACAATAAGCGTAGATTAAATACACCCATAAGATAGATAACAAGAGTGGATACCATAGAGTACTACGGGTGTGTGGAGTGCTAATACCTTCCCCTCGCGTAACAGACTCCCTTACCCGATCTCTCGGTCGCAAGACCGTGACTTCTCCCTTCTCAGGTTTTCTCGATGTTTACCTTTCCCTACATGTGGGATAAAAGATGTTTGATGGCGACTTTATTGTTTGATGATTTTCAGCCGGTTGTTTCAGCAGCATGACGAGTCTGGTCGAAAAGAGCACGCCATTTATTACCTTAGCAAAAAGTTTACCGACTGTGAGACACGATATTCATTGCTTGAGAAAACTTGTTGCGCTTTGGCATAGGCTGATCGCCAGCTGAGACAGTATATGCTGACTCATACTACCTTGTTGATATCAAAGATGGATTCGATCAAGTATATTTTCGAGAAACCCGCTCTCTCCGGAAGGATAGCAAGGTGGCAAATGATCTTGACCGAATACGTCATACAATATACAACCAAAAAAGCAATAAAGGGGAGTGTATTGGATGATCATTTGACTCATCAGGCCGTGGTTGATTACTAGTCCATGAATTTTGAGTTCCCATATGAGAATATCATGTTGGTGACTGACTACGAAGAACCTGGACTGAACGAAGGACCTGAGGAAGGATCCCGAAGGTCTATGTATTTTGATGGAGCCTCGAACGCACTGGGTAACGACATTGGCGCTGTAATTATAAATCCTGAGGGCTATCATACTCCGTTCACCTCCCGATTATGTTTCAACTGCACCAACAACATGGTGGAGTATGAAGCATGTATTATGGGTCTTCGAGCTGCTATTGACCTGGGGATTAAGTTCTTAAGTGTATTCGGGGATTCCGCTCTGGTGATAAGTCATATCAAAGGCGAGTGGGATACGAAGCACCCAAATCTCATTCCTTACGGAGAGTATGTACTGACAT
Source organism: Vicia faba (assembly GCA_948472305.1). NCBI lineage: Eukaryota > Viridiplantae > Streptophyta > Magnoliopsida > Fabales > Fabaceae > Vicia > Vicia faba. The sequence continues at coordinate 1,461,436,160 of OX451739.1, read as the reverse complement.
TGCTCCCACACTTTGAGGAGATAACCTTTGAACATTTCCCACGAGAATAGAACTTGTTGGCAGACGCGCTAGCTACCATGTCTTCTATGTTCAAATTTAGGTGGGACAATGAAGCTCCCCATATTACCATTGATAGGTTGGATGAACCAGCACACTACTGTGAGATCGACACCGAAGAAGTGACAGACAAACCCTGGTTTCACGAAGTCAAAAGGTATCTCAAGTTCAGGAGCATCCCGAAGGGGCATCTCTCAACGATAAGAAGTTTCTGAGAAGGTTCGCTGCAAAGTTCTTCCTCGGTAATGGAATCCTGTATAAACGCATCCATGACTCCACACTACTACGGTGTGTAGACAAGAGCTAAGCAGAGAGGATCATGATGGATCTACATGAAGGTACCTTCGGAACCCATTCCAGTGGACACACCATGGCCAAAAAGATCCTGCAGGCAGGATATTACTGGTCCACTATGGAAGCTGATTGTTATCAGCACTCTCGAACTTGTCATAAATGCCAAATTTATGTTGATAAGGTGCATGTACCACCAATTCCTCTGAACGTCTTAACAGCTCCTTGGCCCTTTGCAATGTGGGGCATCGACATGATCGGCGAGATCAGACCTGCTGCATCTAACGGGCATTGTTTCATCTTGGTAGCCATTGATTACTTCACGAAGTGGGTTGAGGCAGCCTCTTTTGCCACTATAACCAAGAACATCGTGGAACGATTTATCCGACATAATCTGATATGTCGATATGGTGTACCAGAGAGGGTTATTACTGACAATGGTAAAAATCTCAATAACACTATAATCACCAAGCTCTATAAATAGTTCAAGATACAACATCATAACTCTTCTCCCTACCGGCCGAAGATGAATAGGGATGATGGTGACATATAAAGACTGGCACGAGATGTTATCATTCGCTCTTCATGGGTACCGTACCTCAACACGGACGTCGAAAGTGGAAACACCATACTCTCTTGTATATGGCATGGAGGCAGTCCTACCCATAGAAGTCCAGATACCTTCTCTCAGAATTATGAAGGATGCAGGTATGAACAATGACGACTGGATCCAAACCCGACTTGATCAGCTAAATCTAATCGATGAAAAGAGGCTTACTGCTATCTTCTATGGTCAGATGTACCAAAAGCGAATGATCAAGGCTTTTAACAAGAAATTCAGATGTCAAGAGTATCAGGTTGGGGATCTGGTGATCAAGTGCATCATACTACCACAAGGTGATCCCAGGGGAAAATGGACTCCTACGTACGAAGGGCCATTTATGGTTAAGAACATTTTCTCTGGAGGAGCTATGATTCTAACCACCATGGACGGTGACGACCTTCCTCACCCCGTCAATGCAGACATAGTGAAAAGATACTATGCATAATCAAAGACCCTCTAGGTCGATTTTCCTAGGCAAAAATAAGGGCTTCCCGGCAAACCAAAAGGGTTCGGGAAAAAGTAAGGGATGAAAGTGAAAAAAATATGTACACCCGGCAAGTCGAAAACTCGAAAGGGCGACTTGGGCAAAAAAGTGTATCCCAGTGGACTGAAAACCTGAAAGGGCGGTCCAGGAAAAAGTTAGGGATTGAAGCATATTACTATGTCTCATTGGATCATCTTGCGACCAGACTTCGGTATCGATTGTTAAGCTCGGACGGCGCCAATCAATCTGATCAACCATCCGCCAAGTAGAAAAGTGATGAGACGCTTGAAGATATAAAGGAAATAACAGAGTTGGAACCCAATGGGGTCGTTTCACATAACTGTTTTTCTTTCTTTTACACAAATTGTATAATTTCTATCTTTCAGCGGCGTTCGCTTACTAGGACGTCAGCCTCTTTGTACAAATCGGCTATTACAGGCCAACTTCAAAATCAATACAAATCACGTTCACAAGAAACTTCAATTTGTTTTATCTTTTTCTGTTTTGTTTTGCAAGAACGTCCAATGACTTATTTTTGATATATACATTTGAAAATGATTGTTGCTTATAAATATTTACATAAGAAACAAAAGACAATTACTCGTAATTCCAAAAACAGGGAAAAAACAAGAAGTGCAAAACCCGACGGTTCCTCCGCCCAGCAGGTATCGGGATAAAGTCAGCTTTGGAACATGATTATTGGTATATACACCCCACAGAGTAAAAGTACCCAAAGGCATTAATGTCAGTTTCCCTGAAATAGGACGTAACTCCAACAGAGCTCATCACCTCTAGCAACTTAATTTCATCCCCATCTAAGTTTGTTCCTCCACATCGGCAGGTCTACCAATAGAGTATCTCTTCCCCCAAAGTTTGGTCCCCGCAGAGTTTATTCTCAAGCGTCTTCTTCCCGACAGAATATTTACAACTCTCCAGCAAAAATCAGGGATTTATTTTCCCAAATGCGAGCATACCCTGATAGCATTTCATAAACATACATTATGACATACGCATATATGACATATACATCATAATCTCATTTATTTTGAGAACATCATCTCACAATGCATTTCGTGCATCGCATATAACTAACCCTGATATCTTTTCAGGAAAAGACAATTAGCTTCAACAAATCCGCAGTTATACAGATCATATTTACAGATGACTAATCGAAGCTCAGTTCCCGAAATCAAACGGGTCAACTAATCTACATCATCGCTTCAAAGTGACCCTACCATCCAGGTTCCTTCTCATAGCCCTACTATCTAGGCTTTCATATCGAAGTAACCCTACTATCCAGGTTCCTTCTCACAGCCCTACTATCCAGGCTTTCATATCGAAGTAACCCTACTATCCAAGTTCTTTCTCACAACCCTACCATCCAGGCTTTCATATCGAAGTAACCCTACTATCCAGATTCCTTCTTACAGCCCTACCATCCAGGCTTTCATATCGAAGTAACCCTACTATCGAGGTTCCTTCTCACAGCCCTACTATCCAGGCTTTCATATCGAAGTAACCTTATTATCCAGGTTCTTTCTCATAGCCCTACTATCCAGGCTTTCATATTGAAGTAACCCTACTATCCGGGTTCCTTCTCACAACCCTACTATCCAGGCTTTCATATCAAAGTAACCCTACTATCCAAGATTTCATATCGAAGTAACCCTACTATTCAGGTTCCTTCTCACAGCCCTACTATCAAGGCTTTCATATCGAGGTAACCCTACTATCCAGGTTCCTTCTCACAGCCCTACTATTCAGGCTTTCATATCGAAGTAACCCTACTATCCAGGTTCCTTCTCATAGCCCTACTATCCAGGCTTTCATATCGAAGTAACCCTACTATCCAGGTTCCTTCTCACAGCCCTACTATCCAGACTTTCATATCGAAGTAACCCTACTATCCAGGTTCCTTCTCACAACCATACTATCCAGGATTTCATATCGAAGTAACCCTACTATCCAGGTTCCTTCTCATATCCCTACTATCCAGGCTTTCATATCGAAGTAACCCTACTATCCAGGTTCCTTCTCAAAACCCTACTATCCAGGCATTCACATCAAAGTAACCCTACTATCCAGGTTCCTTCTCACAACCCTACTATCCAGGTTTTCATATCGAAGTAACCCTACTATTCAGGTTCCTTCTCACAGCCCTACTATCCAGGCTTTCATATCGAGGTAACCCTACTATCCAGGTTCCTTCTCAAAACCCTACTATTCAGGCTTTCATATCGAAGTAACCCTACTATCCAGGTTCCTTCTCATAGCCCTACTATCCAGGCTTTCATATCGAAGTAACCCTACTATCCAGGTTCCTTCTCACAGCCCTACTATCCAGACTTTCATATCGAAGTAACCCTACTATCCAGGTTCCTTCTCACAACCCTACTATCCAGGCTTTCATATCGAAGTAACCCTACTATCCAGGTTTCTTCTCACATCCCTACTATCTAGGCTTTCATATCGAAGTAACCCAACTATCCAGGTTCCTTCTCACAACCCTACTATCCATGCTTTCACATCAAAGTAACCCTACTATCTAGGTTCCTTCTCATAGCCCTATTATCCAGGCTTTCTTATCGAAATAACCCTACTATCCAGGTTCCTTCTCACAACCCTACTATTTAGGCTTTCATATCGAAGTAACCCTACTATCCAGGTTCCTTCTCACAGCCCTACTATCCAGGCTTTCATATCGAAGCAACCATACTATCCAGGTTCCTTCTCTCTGATCTCCAGACGGCAGCCCATAACAATGTAAGACCGGGACCCGATCAAACATGATTGGTTTCGCATTTCCCCAGTAAATCGCGGTGCAGCATATACCCCGAAAAAATACGCAGTACACTTCCGCTTCCTCAACCCGGAGTTATTCCCCAGTAGAGTTACAGACAACTGAAGCTGCTAAAACTCTATTTCTCCCAGGACAGGAAATCAAGATCCTCTAGATGGCATCTTTAAGCCCATCTCCAACAATTCTCCGTCGCATCCAGGATGGCATCTTTAAGCCCATCTCCGACAATCTTTAATCCTTAACTTCCAAATGGCATATGTAAGCCCATTCTCGATATCTCCAATCAGTTCCACTTCATACGAGCGCAAATTTCTAGGCACTCTAGTGTTCAATCATCTTCCACCTTCAGATCACGAGAGGCAGCACAACCAATATACATATTCAGGTTTAAGAAGATTGAACAGGGGCAGTTGTTGTACCCCAAAATTTTCCCTCCCATTTACTCAACAAATGTCATGTAAGGTCCCTAAAGTTGCTCAAGGAAGCCCAGGAGTTGACTAGACAAACTCTCTCCCAAGGCAGTGCACCTCAAAATTAGGGTTTCTATTTTGATCAATATGGGTGAGCCAGAAATGCCCCAAATGATTTCTAAGGTCCTAATATGCTCCCAAGGTCATCCATGTCAAGTTTCATACCTTGCACAAGAAGGTTGCTCAGTCAACTGCTCAGATGCTTAAGAATCGACTATATTAGGTCAAAAGTTAACTATGGCCCAAATACAGTCAAACTTAAAGATTTTTGGTCATCATAATCATTTAGAAGTGTTATCCATCATTTTATCAAGGTTTGATCATGATTCCTCAAGGAATGCTCCAAATTCATCATAACCCAAGAGTTGCTAAATTAGGGTTTCTTAGGAAAAGTCAACCCAACTTTGACAAAGCATAACTGCCACATGATTTATTAGAAAATTTCCATCTAAAGCTCATTTTGAAGAGGATGCAAATCCCTACAATCCATCTTCAGATCACAAGTTCAAAATATGCACTCATAAAAAGATATGAATTTTGACATTATAGGTTCTTTTGAAAAGTCAACAAAAACACATTTTGGGTCAAAGCTTCATACATGAACATGGAAGACTCAATTGAGATGATACCGAAAGGGTTGATTAGGGGACATCCTAAGCTTTCTAAAAAGTCCAAGAACACCTCTCTAGGGTTAAAATTGGAGGAGTTATTCCTTGTCAAAGTTGACCTTTTTTGCAAAATTGCCAAAAGTCAGATGTGCTCACAAATGCATTTTTCACTAAATGGGCCTAACTTTTTATGCTTGCACCTCACTTATAATGTGGTCCATGACTCAAATGTTCACCCACATATTATTTGCTTCATTTTTCAATTTATTTTGATTTTTTATTAATTAAAAATTAAATTAAATCAAATAATTGATGAATAATAGCAAGGATATGATTTGATTTGGTTTTTGGACAGGTTGGTAATCAAAATATGCTGAATTATCAAGGCCAAAACAAATCAAGCATAATTAGTACAAGAAAGGGAAGATTTGGCTCAAAAATAGCAAGTTTACATAAGCTTGAAAATTAAATCAAATCTCTTATAATTTCAAAGATTCAGTCCAAATTTGTAACCCTAATTCATTCCTAGATATATAATGGACAATTCTAGATCATAAACACAAGGGTTGAAGGCATGAAACAACAAGAACAAAATTCAAATTTTGGACAAAAGGTGGGGATAGGATTTCCTTTTACAAGGTGATTCAAAGTAGTTCAAGGCCAGTAATACACTCCTTGGCGTCTCAGGAAGCTATTCCACCCATCCTCAAGCTTCAAAACACCCGGAATCGTGCCCACCATCCACCACGGTTTACATAAAATTTCGATTCTGATTTCCTTGACTTTGGCATCATTAGCCTAATTTAATTATATATCGTTGTTAATCATCTTGTTTGTAAGCTATTGGTACCATTTAATTACATTTATAACGCAGGCATCGCAATATGCCATTGATAGGGTTTGCGAGCTCGTTTTTGGGTTTCTTAACCTAGGAAAAATTAGGTTTGATAATGGGTACCATGATGATCAGGGCTTCAAACCCAGTTGATTCATGGTGCCCAAATGAATTTATATTGCGTGTACAGGATTTTTCAATGAGACAGGGTTATAGCCATGGTAAAATTTCCATAGGTAAAAGTGTTTTACCTAAAACAACGGTCCAAGGAAGAAGATGATTCGTGTCAAAGCACGGTTGGCCAATTCAAATCTCGCGCGTGTTTTCCTGGCTATTAATGTTTTTATAATATATTATATTTTGGTCATTTATATTATCAATTGAGCAGTTGGTCCAGTGGTAACCAGGAGGAGGGATAAGGCGCTGTAGGCAGGAGGTCAGGGGTTCGACCCCTGACTCCAACATTTTCTCATTTTCATATTTTCTTCACAGGATCCAATGCGCTTCATCTCCAGAAGACTACCATACATCCCCATATCTCATCCTTGAGACCCATCATCTTGTGGATCCCACGCTCCAGCCTTGACGGTCCACCATGAATCATCAGAGGAGAGGTGCATTCGATCAAGCGCAGACTTGGGCTCAACCATTATGGGCCTTGCCAAAATTGCCATTCATACCCCCCAGATTTGCTATTCAACACAGGCCCAATTCTCAATCTTTCTCTTTTTTATTATTTTGTTTTCTTTATTCTTTTCAATTTATTTATTTATTTTATTTTTAAAATCAGTTTTTTTATAAAATCATAAAAATCAAAAAGTCATAAAAATTAGAATTAGGTTTTTTATTATTTTATTAAGGGTAACTTTAACTTATTTTTACAATTAAAATCAATTAGAAAACTAGGTTTAAATTCTTGATTTAATTATTTTCTTTTTTCAAACAAAAACACAAAAAAATAGGTTAACTTAATTATTTTTCTTAATTAAAGTTAATTAGTAATTAGGTTCCATTTTTTAATTCAATTATTCCTTCTTTTCTTAAATGACAAAAAATGAAGAAAAAAAAAGATTTTTCTTTAATCAATTGCAATTAGGTTTAGTCAAGGGTCAAAACCGTAATTTCTCTCGCATTTAATTTACCGTGCGTTTTTAATTTTCTTTCTTATTATTATTGTAACTATTTCAAGGTTGTAATAGTTTTACTTAGGGTTTTAAATTCCATACTTTTATTTCTCGTCAAGGCAATTATGTAACTGTCAAAGCCATGTAATAGCTAGGTTTATTTCCGCTTTTACTTTTAGCAAATTATTAACTGTTAGATGTATTAATAGGGTTGTATGACAAGAATGCATGAAAAATTAAAACAGTTAGAAAACCCTAATGTGCAAAGATTAAAATAACTGAAACAAATCACTCGCACATGTTCACTCCTAGGGTTTACCTCACTTCGGTTGCCTTCGGTAAACAATCATTAAGCGTATGAGATTTTAGTGGTTGCCCTCCAGTCTAAAGAGATCAAATTGTCCCATTCGAATGTTTCCTCGGAATTGTTGCCTCAAAAATGTTGCCTCAAAAATATCTCAAGACTCTAGGGTTACTACTAAGGTTTTCTAATTATTGTAATTGCAAGCTTCTCAAGTCATGTTTAAAGCATTGGTTTTGATGAAGACAACATGGATATCATCATTCAAAGGATGTGCAAAAAGTTTATCAATATCATATAAAACCTTGTTACAAGTCTTGAAGATTAGAAGAAGAATTATTAAAGAAACAACAAATGTCAAAAGGTATAAATAATTCTTAAACTTGAATATAGATGTTCACAAATATGCATTCATAATCATATACATATCCCACATTTTTAACAATAAGAAAAACTATGTTTGAAATCTTTTTCAAAAGGATTTTTTGAAAATAAACTTTCAGGAACCGGTTCCTACCTAACAGGGAACCGGGTTCCAAACTTGTTCAAAAATCACTTCCTTAAAATTTGTACCAGGAACCGGGTGGTACCTATAGGGGAATCGGTTCCTGCGTGTTACTTTTGAATTCTGGGTTATAACGTTCACTAGGAACTAGGTTCTGCCTGGGTCGGAACCGGTTCCCAGCGAACCAGTACAGATTTTCTTTTGTTTTTTGAACATATTTCAAATGGTATTCTTTCATGATTGCATTGCATATTTTCATATCAAATGGCATGAATGAAGAGGTATTTGTGACATTATAAATTGTGCAGATTTTCAAATTCAAATTACCTTATTCAATTAACAATTTTCATCATTCAAATTTGCATATTCTTACAAACTTTCAAGTGTTCTTACAAATCATAAATTTTGTGAAACTTGCCATATACATTTTCATTAAGAAATCATTACAAGTTTCATACATTAATTGTGAACATTTATAATCATTGCTTGAGAATTGTTTCTTTCTTGAAGAAGAAGATCAATCAAAGATTGATAGTTCTCTCCATCTCTTTCAAATAAATCATTGTATTACAAAAAGAAAGTATTCCCTTACTATCCAGGATTGTTGGAAGTAAGTGTTGTGATTTGAAGAGGATTGTTCTTCATTCACATTAGTGTTTGTTTGACCTTAAAGGTGTTAAGAACCTTTGGTCACCCTATAGGTTAGATAGTAAACATAGGTTGTACAATCATTCTAAACTATAGTGAAATCTCTTTCGTGTTGGAAAGGGGACTGGAGTACTCTCGGATTGTGAGGGGAACCGGGATATATCATCGTGTTCTTTACTTTTCCGCTTTTATCGTTTTCATCACCATAATCAAGAAAAGATAAGATATAGTTAAAAACCTTCAAACACTTAACCACAAATTACTACAAGTATTCTCATAAAACCGAATAAATTTTTATATACCTAATTCACCCCCCTCTTAGGCACTCTTAGACTTACAATTATTGCTTTAGTGATTGTATTTGTCCCTTTCGAACATCCCTTACAAACTCCAACGACGGTGCTACCTTTTTTCGAGTAGGTAGATGCTAGTAGGTACTTGCTCAATAAAAACTTTTCACACAAATACCTTTCAAAACAGTTTTCAAAACAACTTCGTTACATCCTTGAGAACTGATACAAGGGTTATCACGAAGTAGAATATTTTCAAAGCAAGCACACACTCAGGAAATTTTTAAAATATGAGCAAGTACCTAAGAGCCCATAGATAAATACGGATAGAAAGGGTGCTAACACCTTCCCTTTCTATAATCTACCCCCCGTACTCAGAATATCTCGAAAAGAGGTTTTTTCTGTTCTTTTTCCTTTTCCATGATTGGATGAAATAAAAGTCGGTGGCGACTCTTACTTACCGCGACATTTGGCAAACACAAAACGCAAAAAACGCAAACCAGTATTAGACAGTCGGTTCTGCCACCGTATTACAGGTTCCTCACTGGAGGAACCAGACACATATGTTCTTCAAGAGTGATTACTGTACCAACTTCTCTGGGAAGAAAGAACCTCTATTAAACAAACGAATCTTCACTGGTGAAATCTTTGATTGAATCTTCATATCATGCAAACTTATAAAAGAGGAGAAATGAACCAAAACTTGACCTAGGATATTGGAGTTGCATACCCTATACGACAAAACATCTTGAGTAAAACTTCTCCGGGAAACAAGAGTTCTTAAAAGCAATTGGAGTTTGTCCATTCCTGGGATCACCACTTTTGTTGTCTCTCTTGCGTCACAAATTTTAAAGTAAAACTAAATTGTAAATTCTTTTTGAAAATCAATTTTGTTATTCAATCTTTTTGCTTTGAAAGTTTTTACCAATAATAAATGTAATCTTTACAAGCTAGATAAAAATAAGAAATACAAAGAATTGGGTAAAAGCTCAAATTTCATTAATAGAATGGTAGTCCCCGAATGGTGAGACTCCATGGATAATTACAAAATTCGGAAAATGGTAATATATAATGGAAAAGATACATTGAGATACAATGACCATTATCCCCTCTAACAACTTTTGAAATCCTGAGTAGCAGCTTTTGTTGAAGTATGATGAGGATCCAAGAAGATTGTTGCTCCAACGATCAAGTCTTGTCTGATGTAGTTACTTGCCAATAAAGTCCCTAACTTTTGCCTAAGCTGCCCTTGCGGGTTTTCAACTTAGCGGGAAATTTATTCTGTTTATGTCTCTAATTTTTGCCTAGACCACCCTTTCGGGTTTTCGACCGACCAAAACACTCTTTTTTTCCTAAGCCTCCCTTTCGGTTTTTCAACTTAGCGAGTTGTTCTTTTATTTCTTTAGGCGAAGTATTTCTTGACTGCATCAGCATTCATGGGACGTGGGAACTCCTCACCATCCATAGTTTCAAGAATTAATGCACCGCCAGAGAAGGCTTTCTTGATAACATATGGGCCTTCAAAATTGGAAGTCCACTTGCCCCTAGAATCAGTGTTAAAATACATGATCTTCCTAAGCACGAGGTCGCCTTCTATGAATTCACGAGGTTTGACCTTTTTATCAAAAGCTTTCTTCATTATCTTCTGATATAACTGTCCATAACACAAAGTTGTCATTCTCTTCTCCTCGATCAAATTCAATTGGTCAAACCGGTTCTGGACCCATTCAGCCTCTGTCATCTTGGTTTCCATTATCACACGCAAAGAGGGAATCTCAACCTCGACTAGGAGTACAACTTGCATTCCATACATAAGGGAGAACGGGGTCGCTCCTGTTGAAGTGCGGATAGATGTTCGATATCCATGCAAAGAAAAATGGAGCATTTCATGCCAATCCTTATAAGTAACAACCATTTTCTAGATAATCTTCTTGATATTCTTATTAGCAGCTTCAACAGCCCCATTCATCTTTGGCTTGTACGGAGATGAGTTGTGATTGACAATCTTGAATTCTTTACACAGTTCTGTCATCATTTTAATATTCAGATTCGAGCCATTGTCGGTGATAATTCTGTTTGGCACACCATACCGACATATAAGATTATTCTTAATGAAGCGCACAACCACCTTCTTAGTGACATTAGCTTATGAAGCAACCTCCACCCACTTGGTGAAGTAATCAATTGCTACCAAGATGAAATGGTGTCCATTCGAAGCATTGGGTTCTATCATCCCGATCATGTCAATACCCCACATAGAGAAAGACCACATGGTAGATATCACATTGAGAAGTGTCGGAGGCACATGAATCTTGTCCGCATAAATTTGGCATTTATGGCACTTCTTTGCAAATTTGTAACAGTCAGATTCCATTGTTAGCCAACAGTAACCTACCCTTAGCATATTTTTAGCCATCGAATAACCATTGGCATGAGTTCCAAATGAACCTTCATGAATCTCATGCATTAACATGTCAACTTCGTTTCTATCCACGCATCTGAGCAAGACCATGTCATAATTTCTCTTATACAACACATTTTCACTAAGGATGAAACTGCCAGCTAATCTTCTCAACGTCTTTCTATCTTTCTTCGAAGCACCAATCGGGTATTCCTGAGTCTGGAGAAAATGCTTGATATCATAGTACCAAGGTTTTTCATCTGCTACCTCCTCTGTTGTAAACACATGAGCGGACCTATCCAGTCACCGAACTACAATTCGAGGTATATCATTCCAAGTATTCACTTCATACATAGAAGCCAGAGTTGCCAAAGCATCTTCCATCTGATCTTTATTTCTTGGAATATGATGGAATTCAACTTTGTTAAAGAAGGGTAACAATCTTCTAGCATAATCTTTGTAAGGGATCAAGCCGAGGTGACGAGTATCCCATTCTCCTTTAATCTGAATTATTACCAAAGCTGAATCGCCCTACACATCAAGAATTTTAATTCTGAGATCAATGGCTTCCTAGAGACCTATGATGCAAGCCTCATATTCTTCCATATTATTAGTGAAATCAAATGTTAACCTCGCAGTAAAAGGAATGTGTGATCCACGTGGAGTGACAATCACAACACCAATTCCTTTACCGTAAGCATTCACAGCTCCATCAAATAACATACTCCAACGAGATTCAGGGTCAGGACCTTTCTCGGGAAATGGCTTATCACAATCTTTCACTTTCAGGAACATCACATCCTCATCGGGGAATTCATACTCCACAGACTGATGATCCTCCACTGGTTGGTGAGCAAGATAATCTGCTAACACACTGCTTTTAATAGCTTTTTGAGTGGGGTATTCAATGTCATATTTATATAACAGCATTTGCCAGTGGGAAATTCTCCCAGTAAGAGCGGGATTTTCAAAAATGTACTTGATTGGATCCACTTTGGAGATCAACCAAGTAGTGTGATTCAACATATACTGCCGCAAACGTTTTTCCGCCCAGGCTAGAGCCCAACATGTCTTTTCCAGCATGAAATACCGCGACTCACAATCAGTAAACTTTTTACTGAGATAATAAATGGCATACTCTTTCTTCCCTGTGTCATCTTGTTGTCCCAGAATACAGCCCATGGAATTATCTAACACTGTCAGATACATAATCAATGGTCTTCCTTCAACGGGAGGGAGCAAGATAAGAGGTTCAAGCAGATATTATTTAATACTTTCAAATGCCCTTTGGCAGTCACCTGTCCATGATGAACCTTGATCTTTCTTTAACAACTTAAAGATCGGTTCACATGTTGCAGTCATGTGAGAAATGAATATACAAATATAATTCAAACGCCCGAGGAACCCTCTAACTTGGTTTTTAGTTCTTGGCATTGGCATCTCTTGAATTGCTTTGACTTTGTCAGGGTCAACTTCAATTACTTTCTGGCTAATAATGAAACCCAACAATTTCCCTGATCGAACACCGAAGGTACATTTATTTGGATTCAAGTGGAGACGATACTTCCTCAAACGCTGAAACAAATTCAACAAATCTTCTACATGCCCTTCTTCAGTCTGGGATTTAGCAATCATATCATCAACATATACCTCAATTTCCTTATGTATCAAATCATGGAATAGGGTTGCCATAGCCCTCTGGTATGTTGCACCAACGTTCTTCAACCTGAAGGGCATCACTCTGTAACAGAATGTTCCCCAGGGTGTGATAAACATTATTTTTCCATGTCCTCTGGAGCCATTCTTATTTGATTATACCCGGAAAATCCGACCATGAACGAGAAAACGTTGAATTATTTTGTGCTATCCACTAACATATCAATGTGTGGAAATGGAAAATCATCTTTTGGACTAGTTTATTTAGATCTCTGTAATCTACACACATGCAGACTTTTCCGTCGTTTTTTGGCACTGGGAAAATATTGGCAATCCATTGAGGATACACTGACGTCACAAGAAAACCGGCATTAATCTGCTTTAGAACCTCCACTTTGATCGTCACTGCCATATCTGGGTGAGTTCTTCTTAACTTCTGTTTGATTGGTTCAAAGGAAAGTGGTGCTCTACAATATCTATATCTAGGCCAGGCATATCTTGATAAGACCAAGCAAAAATATCCACATACTCTTTCAACAACTCCATCAGCCTGCTCTTCACATCAGGATGCTATAATGCTCCGATCTTGACCTCTTTCGGATATTCTTTTGAACCCAAATTGATTACATCCAACGAATCTTCATATGGATGAATGGCATTTTCCTCGCACTCAAGCAACCGTGAGACCTCTTCTAGAATCTCATCATAGTCTTGTTCTTAGGCCCCATACACAGGACTTTCAAAGTTGGGAGAGGGTGGAGGGTCATTGTGTTCAACGGTTTTTTTAATTAATCTGCATATATGATTTATGAGTGCATTTAGAAACTGACACATATAACAAGTGATCATGCAGATTGTATTTCCGTTATTATTTATTTTGAAAGGTTTTTTCTGATTACCATTTTCCAAGAAAAAGCAGAAAATAAAGACACAATTTGGGAAACAAAGACAACTTTTTTTATTGATTTCAAAAGTCACAGCAAACAGATAAGCCCTACAATATTAATATTTCCACCTTGGGCAGAGTGAAAGCTTTTCAAAAAGATTAACAAATCAAATTACTTTTAAACATATATGCAAGAGGGAACATCAATGGTGATCCAGTTCTGAGCCCTAACTTCGTGCGTCACGTAATTTGGCATCTCCTGCTCTGCTTCCTCTTCCACAATGGCATTAATCCCGAAAACAGTTGGATGAAGATAACCTCCGCTACGGAAAATGTCTTGGTACTTGTCTGTAGCTGACTTTGGCTTCATGCTCTTACCTTTATCATTCCTCAAAGAGAACCCCAAGCCGACTTTGTTCTTGTTTATGGGTGGATCCACAATTTGTCCCCATACTGCGCATCCTTAAGCAAAACAATGGAATTCTCATTTCCTCTTATGTTGTCAATAAATAAAGCTTGTACCTGAGTCCCAACAACAGCTTCATTCACCTCCACAATGCTGAAAGAGGACAAATGAGATATCAATAATTCCTGTTCCCCATTTATGATCACTACTTTCCCTTCACGTACAACCTTTAGTTTCTGGTGTAAAGTTGAAGTGACATCCCTTGCCTCATGAATCCACGACCGTCCCAACAAATAACTATAAGTGGGTACAATGTCCATGACCTGGAAAGTTATCTGAAACAAATGTGGTCCTATATGAATAGGCAAGTCCACTTCACCAATAACAGATTTCCTTGATCCATCAAACGCTTTCACAATGATTCCACTCGGGCGCATAGGCGTTCCTTGATATTTCAACTTCATAAGAGTGCTCCTCGGTATAACGTTCAAAGCGGATCCATTATCAATCAGCACATTGGATAGTGAATCATTCTTATAATTCATAGAGATGTGAAGGGTTGGGTTGTAATTCCTTCCTTCATCTGGAAATTCATCATCGCATAAAATCAAGTTATTACATGACATAATGCTCCCTACTACGCTTCTGAACTGGTCTACAGGCATGTCACTCTCTACAAAATCTTGGTCTAATACCCTCATCAAGGATCTATGTGAGCAGATGAGTTCATCAATAAAGCCAAGATAGATATTTTTGAAGGAGTCTACAGTAGCTGATCTACAATTTTGTAGTCGCTCATCTTGATTATCTTAAAAATATCATCCATTTCTTTCTCTAACGTAGCCCCACTAGTCTCACCCGTAACCTTCTTGGGTTCAACATTCTCAGCAATTTTCTTTCCAGCACTAACATCTCCTCGAACAACTGGTGCAAACACATGACCTTTGTGGGTCACTCTACTAGTCTCAGCAATATTTATGACATCAGGAATTGTCTAGATGGGAACTTCCACTCCATCCTCTAAGATTGTAGCATTGTATTTGTAGGGTACAACTTTATCTGACTTGTAGAGAACGGGACCCGACAAACTAATCACCAATGGGGTAACAACTGGCTTGCTATAATATTCAACATCAAACTGGGCGGGTGAACCAAAACAAGGCATAATGACGTTTACCCCTTCTTCAACATAATCAGTCATCACAGAGTCATCTCTGGGAAACAAATCCTCATCTGAGGAGAAATAGTCATTTGCATAGGCATACTTTACATCCGACTCTTCTTTAGCCAAACAAACCTCAACCATATCAAATTCATGGTAATCATCCCTTTGAGTTGTAACCTTGATAGTTCCATTATCTAACAACAACTGAACACCTCTCTTCATGATTGAACATCCTCGGGAGTCCCGAAAGCAAATTCAGCAAGATCCATATTGGTGTTCTACCTGACCAGCCATGTGGAAAAAAGTAGTATGCAATTTCACAAGCTCTTCATTCATATATTCCACATCAAAAAATCTTAATTCTCCAGGACATCTAGAAACCATATTAACCTCCTCTTCTTACTCTACCCTAGTCCTGATTATGTGGATGAGGCCCTCATCCATCATCTCTTGCAAATCAGACTTTATCTTTTCGCAACCTTGTATGTCTATACTGCAAATAGCACAACCAGAATGGTCATGTGTATAGTAACTAAATTCACAAAGGTATGCATGCATTTTCACCAAATCTCCTCTAAATAGATGAATATCAAAAATCCGAAAGTTACTGGACAACTGGCCACCATATTCACAACATTTATTCCTTCATGCTTGGGTAGAGGATTGTCATTCACATTGGGGCCCACATCCTTGAAAGAAAGAATACCATACCTCACCAATTTCTGCACCTCAGTCTTTAAAGGATAACAATTCTCAACATTATGCCCTGGTGCTCCCTGATGAAAAGCACACGTTTGGTCTGCCTTGTAATACCAAGGCAATGGTGATGGTACAACAGGAGGCGGTCGAATCTGAACCAACTTCTTTTAAATCAATGCCGGTAGTAATTCCATATAGCTCATAGAATTAGGGTCATAACTCTCCCTTTTCTGATTATACCCTTGATTCCCCTGTTGGGATGGTCTTTGATAAGCAACAGTGGTTGGAGTTATACCCACAACTGGAGTAACTAAGGCGACTTGCTGATGACGCTGAGAATTCCTTCTAGGAGTGTTAACCCTCCTTTCTTGTATGACAACATTTGAATCCCCTTCCTTATTCTTGGTAAACCCATAATATGGCTTCTTCACACCTCCAGATCCGTCACTTTTTGTTAAACGGCCCTCTCTTACAGCCTCTTCTAAACGGATACCCATGCCTACCATTTCAGTAAATTCACTTGGCACACTCGCTACCATCCTCTCGTAGTAGAAAGCACCCAAATTTTTCAAGAAAATATTAGTCATCTCCTTTTCTTCCATGGGAGGAATCACTTGGGCGGCTACCTCACGCCATCTATGAGCATATTCTTTGAATGATTCCCTGTCTTTCTGAACCATGACCCTGGGTTGATAACGGTCAGGCGCCATGTACATGTTTTACTTGTATTGTTTGATGAACGCTTCTCCCAAGTCATTGAAAGTATGGATATTGGCACTATCCAAACTCATATACCACTTCAGCCCAGCACTGGTTAGTCTATCTTGAAAAAAGTGAATCAGCAGACGCTGATCATCAGTATGGGTAGACATTCTCCTTACATACATCACCAAATGGGCACGAGGGCAAGTGTTGCCCTTGTACTTTTCAAACTCCGGGACCTTAAACTTTGTAGGTATCTTAACATTCGGGACCAAGCATAATTCATTCACGTTCTGCCCAAATAACTCTTTTCCTCTAAGGGCCTTCATCTCTCTCTGCATCTTGTCAAATTGCTCTTGGAAATCATCCATTTTGTCATAAAGACCCAAGTCTTCCCTTGGTGGAGGAAAAGTACAACACATATCATCGTTAACAAATGGAGTCGTATTCACCGAAGGCGGTGCAGCAGGAACAGTATGCACCACAGGAGGTGCAGAAGTAACAGTAGTCTGAACAATTGGAGTATCTTGAGGACCAAGGTGGAAACCTTCAGGCACAAAATTCTCTAGCAATCCCCATGGGTAACCTTGAGGCATGCAATTCTAAATAATAGTTGGAGTAGCAGACACAGTAACGGCCGGAGCTTCAGTAGTAGCCCTTGTAGGTTGAGGTTGAACACTCGGTGGCTGATTCTGAGCAGCCACCAGAGATTCCATCAGAATAGTAAGGTTGGCCATGCCGGCCTTCAAAGCAGAAACCTCCTCTCGCAACTCGTGATTCTCTTGTTCTAAGTTGTCCATCTTCTTTTTTAGATTAGCCCGAGTGTTCTAGTGATGAGTCAGCTTGTTGAACGAAGTAAAGAAGTTTGGTAAGTCACCTGGATATGCATAAGAAATATGTGCAATATGATGCATGATATGTAATTCACATGATTTTATTTTATTATTTAATATTTCAAGGGATTTAAAATTTATGGACATATTGCAAATATCAAAGTAATAACGCATTTGAAAATACTGGAAATTTTTATTATAACAACTTCAAAATGGATTACAAGTTTTAATGATCCCAAGTACAAGATGAAAATAAAATCTAAAACCATGAAAAGTGAAGCTGATGGAGATCACTCTATACGCTGGTGCTTCCCTGTGAACCTGGCAACCTGAGCCTTCAACCTCTGGTTTTCTTCCACATATCTGGTGGCGACCTCCTTCCAATCACCTGAATCAGGGAGTGAGCAAATAGCATCTGACTGAGGCTTATGAGAAAATAAATCCCCTTGTCTCTCTATAGTCTCTACATTCCGTCTCTCAAGGATCTCAATCAAGTTGTCTTTCTCCTTCAAGTCTGTTCTATAGGAAATCTCTAAAGTTTGGCACTTATTCTTCCAAGCGTCCTTTTCCTGTTGCATCCTGACCAAAGCAAGCTACAACTCTTCTAGATCATCCAATAAGGGAGGAGTGGTCTTTACAAATAAATCAGGCATGGGTGTATCCCGGGAATATGGCATCTTCAATAGAATAGCTCTCGTTTGGACCCACTGAAGATATAACTCCAAAGAAACAACACCCCTAGGTTCAAAGTATTTCCTAATCTTCTTATGAATGTGACGCCAGGCCTTCGCAATCTGCTCCTTAGCTTCCCTATGGTCTTCTCCTTCCTTTAAAAAGAAACTACTCAAATAAATACTATTTGGTTTATCCCTCATCGGATAACCAAGCTGTCGTTGAGCAAGAACAAGGTTATAGTTAATTCCTCCCTTTGTTCCAAGAAGAGGTACATTGGGAAAACTACCACAACTGTCAACAATATTTATATCCTGGTAAGCCCGATGATACCAATCAATATCTGAGTGAGTAAGTGCCATGATCTTAGGAGCCCAACGAGGTTCCTTCTTGACATCCCAAAAAGCATCAGACTGAGGCATATGAGAGATAAACCACTGGTACAACAAAGGCGTGCAACAGATAATCATCCCTCTATGATAAGAATTCCGAAGATGAATAGAGTAATAAGCATCACCCAACAATGTAGGAGCTGGGTTTCCAATCATGAAGATCCTGATAGCGTTAATGTCAACAACCCTGTCCACATTAGGAAATAAGAACAACCCGTAAGCAAGTAGGGAAAAGATGGCCTCAAAAGCGACTATACTCTTCATCCTGGCAAAGTAACGAGCTTTCTCCAATAAGAAATGAGTTGGTAATCCTCTAATCCATCATTTAGTAGTCATACGGGCTTCAACCTCAGACTTCCCCAGATGAATCAAAGCAGCAATCTCATGTGATTTTGGCTCATCCTCTAAACTAGTAAAAGGAACACGATCGGTAACAGGTAAATCCAACAGATAAGAATACTCCTCCAGTGTAGGCATCAACTGATAGTCGAGAAAAGTAAAGCAATGATACATCAGATCATAGAACTGGACCAAGGTCGAGAGGAAACCCTCCTTCATCCTAAGCTTCATGAGAGGAATGATGGATCCATACTTCTTTCAAAAATTTGCAGAACACTCAATCTCGGAAATTAGACTGATCAACTCATCTAACTTGGGATCCTTGAAACTGTATTTTCCGGTCTTTGTTTTTCTAGAATCCATAGTTACCTGAGATATTCACAAATGGTCAACTTTTAAGTCCCTTGAAATAAGATTTCTTGAAAAGATGCTTATGAGTGCATGGATGCATGATGCAACAATCACACACAAGATCACGGATATAGGGTTCATAGGTTCAACGTCACGAGCATGAGGTTGAAGGTACTACCTGTTGTACCCCAAAATTTGCCCTCCCATTTCCTCAACATTTTCCCATCACCAGACCTTTGAAGATCAAGATCCAATTAGGGTTTCCTCTGCTCAAGATTTCTCCTTGCACTGGTGGACCCAAATTAGGGTTTGTGTTTGCACAAAGATGTTTTGACCTAAAATGCCTAAGATGACTTTCATGCTTCATATTGGACTCCCAAGTTTATCCATACCAAGTTTCAAGTCTTGATGCCAAGTTTTGCCCAGTCAATTGGACAGATGACCTAGAAATCAGCTGTATTGGGGAAAAAGTCAACTGTGGCCAATTGACAGTCAAATCTCATGAAAATCGACCCACATCAACATTATGAACTCATGTGGACCATTTGATCAAGTTTGGATCACAATTCCACAAGAAATTTGATCAGATCACCCAAAGGGCAAAATGGTCATTTTTAGGGTTTTGACTGTACAAAGGCAATTTTTGACTGTTTGACCTAGCCAATGGCAAACCAAGCTCACATATGGACTCAAGGACCCCATGGAATTGTATTGACATTCTCAACAAGCTCAAAAGATCCCAAGTACACAAGATTGACAATTGAATTTCCCAGTCAATTGATCAATCTTGACTGTATACTGAAAAGTCAAACTTTGACTTTTTGGTCAAAATCAAGAGTCAAGACTCATTTTTCATCAAAACATGCCAAACCATGAAACTTGTTCACCAAGAAACCAAGAAATGCAAATTAGGGTTTAAAATGGAATTTTTCATAACTTAGAATTTTTCTAAGTTATGGAAAACCCTAATTTTTTCCCAACTTTGCCCCACTTTTTCACCATGATTCATTTGGATTCAAACAAAAGTCAAAACATGAAAGTTGTAGCTTGTTGCATAATCTACAACTTTGATTCACAAAGTTTTCTCGTTTGAAACTTGTATCTCAAGTTACAAATTTTTGAATAAGGGCACTAAACCATTCTTAACTTAGTGAATTTTTGACCTATTTTGACAAGGTTTTCTACCCCACTTCAAGGCCATTTTCCATAAACTTCCACTTGGAATTTCAAATTTCATTTCAAAGATGGATTGTAATACACATTCCAAGCTTTCCAAAATGTCCAAGAACTTATCAAACAACCTCATGGTTAGGGAGAATCGAATTTTACAATATAGCAAAAACTCACTTTTTGAATTGGCCATTTTTCATGTTCATAAGTTATGCAAACTTCTCAAAACCAGCATGCCCTTGATTACAGGTCCTTAAACCAAGTTACACTCAATAATTTAATGCTTGTTCATTGTGTCAAAGTGTTATTCTATGAGTTCAAGTATTATATGCAAGTTTAATCCATTTTTAGATAAAGCAAAATAGCCATTTTTGAAAAGTCATGCTTTATGTCAATTGGTAAATCAAGCAAGTACAAACCAAATCTCTTTAGCACAAGATTATGAGTAAATCACTCTGATCAAGAGAAGCTTTGCAGCAGGATTAGGGGTCCTCTACTGACCTAGAAACACAAGTTGGCTTTTGTTGCTTAAGAAAGAAGAAAAGTGTCATAGCATCACAACTCTCATCTCAGCAAAAACCAGCTTAGGCAAACTTGTCAAACACATTCCAAACAATCATCTTGCCCTAAAACACGAGCTAAACACCTTCCAAACATCATCAAACCAAAAAACACCATCAAACTGCAAAAACAGAGTTGCCTCTGCAGTTTGAGTGCCAACTTCTATTTCTCTCAAGCATTCTTGCCAAAACCAGTTCACACACCTTCCATACCATCTATGCAAGCTAACCAAAAGCCAAAGCACGACCTGTAATCACTCTAACCACTTCCACCATTTTCATATTTCTGACTTGCAGGTGAAGTTCTCTAGCTTGATTCAGAAGTTTTCAAGACAAAGTGAACATTGGAATAGCATCCCTGGACCTCAAGGAAGCTTCTCCAATCATCACCTTGCACTGAAAGTTCCTACATCTCCAGATAGAACTTCAACTGAACAGGTAAGTTTTTGAATTCGTATCTCTCTTATTAGGCATCATTAGCTTTAAGTTTGTGAAGAAACAAGGTTCTACTCATGCCACTGAACATGTACATGTTTTTACTTTTCATTTCTTTTGCTTGAGTTGTGAGAATTTAGAGTTTGAAAATGGCAGAAAAACTAGGTTAGGATTTGGGGGAGGAGAAATTCTCCCTCATCTTAGAGAGTTAGATCAAGTTATGCATATGGTTAGAATCGTCTCTTCATGCTGAACATTTTTGATGTTATGAGTTTTTGCTAAAAAGCCAGGAATCAAGAGTTGGAAGATGAGGAACAGGGCGCGCGTATTTTCAAACGTTGTTTGCTGGAGGTTGAAGACAGGTCTTCTGGGCTGGGCCTGGAACATTTTTCTTATTTGCACCACATAATTGCTTTTACACCCCCAAGGCCCATTTGCTTATTTCTTTGACTTTTTGACCTTTTTCTTTTTTGATTGACTTTGTTTATTTTTTCTCATGACATAAAAAAATATAAAAATATTTTTTCTCACCATTTTTTAATTTGTTAGGTATTTATATGATTTTCTTTTGATTAATACTTAGATAAATAAATATATACATTTCATTAAAATATTGAGAAATAGGTAAAAATACTTTTATTTTCATTTTTATTTTATTATACCCTCTGAAAATATTTTACATAAAAAATACCTTTTTTTATATATATTAAAAATTATTATTATTTATGTATATAATACATGTTTAGAACTTAATACATATATACATATATTTATTAATATATTTAGGATAAATACAAAATATATACCCTTTTATTTTTATAATTAATATTTAATATAAAAAATGCATTTTTGACAAAAAATACTTCACTTTATTTTATTTTGTACATAATAAATAATACTTGCACCTATTAAATAATTAATGCATTTCATTTAATAAAAATTAGGGTTTTGCCCTAAATTCAAAAAAACTCCAAAAAAATAATACCTTTTTATTTTCTTTTTATTTTACATAAATAATTCCTTTTTTTTCATACATATACAAAACATTTTTTTTTTGCATCTTGCATATTCTTATTCCGTTTCTATTTAATTATTGTACATTAATTAAATTGCATAAATTCAAAATTGATGTAATAGTTTTAGGTTTAAATTTCTTGTCAAATATCTCCCCATTTGAACATTTGTACCCCCCTTCCCATATTTGGTTGTGTAATAGCTTAGTAAATTTATTTTTGCACTTTATTGCTTTTTAATGATAATATGTTAGAATTAGGGTTTGTATGCGAAAAAACGACAAAAATAGTTATGACCTAATCTCAAGACAAACAAGCATGAAAATGAACACACAAATCACACTTGCACCCCCTAGGGTATTCCACTTGTTGCCTTTCAAAATTGGGCCATATTGCATGTTATGTCTCTTTGGGCAAAATAAACACAAATCAAATGATCATAGTCCCTCGATGACGCTTTCAAAATGTTGCCTACACAAATGATCAAGTCCCTTAAAGAAAATTGCCTAAAGATACTTAGCACCATTGCAATTATGGTCTAAACGATGACCCGCGCCCGTCCCTTTCACATCCTAATATAAGATTGTCCACCAAATGCAATGGTGGAACAAACTTGTTAAAGGGGTTAAAACATAGCACTAATCTTTGAGAAATTTAGGAGTAGATAACCTCTTGGTTACTTGAATCAACTTGCAAAAACAAAACACTTGCCTATTTTCTAAAACCACACTTCACAAACACTCTCAAAACAAACTTTCAAAACAAATGAAAACCTTTTCAAAAGACATACACCTTTGTATACATCCCAACATGGATCATTACAAAGGTTGCCACCACATTGGCCTCTTTTCAAAACATTTTTCAAACCCACACACAAAGCACCATTTCAAACAATTGAAGACAAAAGGCAAGTGATCTAAGCAAGTAACTAAGAGCCCATGGATAACCATGGATAGAAAGGGTGCTAATACCTTCCCTTTCTATAATCTACTCCCCGAACCCAAGAAAACATCTCAAAGGTTTTTGCTGTGCTTTTTAACCTTTCCTTAGGATAAAATAAAAAGTCGGTGGCGACTCTTGCTCAACCGAAACATTTGCAAAAACAAACGCAAAACCATAGTCAGTTCTCCCACCGTATCACAGAACTGGCGACTCTGCTGGGGAGTTTTTTAGTGGAGTAACCTTAGGGCTTAGATCACCTTTGTTTTCAATTGTTTGCTTTGTTTGCTTTTATATTTGTGGGCATTGCATCGGAGTTTCATAGATCTTAACCCGGATCTGGGATATACCCTTTTTTAGGTAGCAAAATCTGTGAGGGACCTGTCCGGCGTAGACCGACATGGGTGAAGCAGTGGCTACGTTGGTGTGACACCTTGGTCAGTACCTATATCCCTTGTGTTGCAACGGGGAGAATATAGGTCTTCTAAGGAGTCATTAAACACCAATTGACCTTAGAACCTTAAATTGACCAACTTGGCTATTAGGACAGTAGCAGTATGCTACACTCATTGAGGCTAAACTCTCGAGATGGTTCTGGCAGCGAGAAAAGATTGCGATGCTGGAGTTATGACCGATTGAGGGTAGCCAATGATATGAGATCCTTTAGAACCCGGTTACTTTTTGATAGGACAGGTTTTAACCAACAAAACTAAAAGAGGGTAATACCTAAACCTCATGCTGGCCTAAAGCCTAAGGGATGTTTTGTGTGACTTGGGTGCCTTATCATGCTTGCCTATGTGAATACTTGTGGTGTGCTTCATCATAGCATCATTCCATCATACCATTGCATGCATCCTGTACAAAGGACTAACCCAGCTCAAAGACAAAAAAAGTTTCATCTTTGCTCTGTTTTGTAGGACATCATGATGCCCGTGCGTAGGAATACTGTCCGGCTCAACTTTGTTCAACCACCAGTTTTGCTCAAGGATTTGGTTGGTAGGATTCCAAACACTTCCTCCTTCATCAACAGACATGGTTCTCTCCTTGGCTTGGTCACAACAAAGTGGGACCAACAACTGATAAGTGTTCTGACCCAGTTTTATGACCCCCTGCATCATTGTTTCACCTTTCAAGACTTCCAGCTGGTTCCTACCCTGGAAGAATTCTCTTATTTGCTTGGGATCCCTGTCTTGGAACAAACTCCATTCACTGGTTTGGAAAAGACTCCTAGGCCTGAAGAGGTTGCTGCAATTCTCCCCTTGACCAAAGAAGAGGTATTAGCTAACTGGGAAACTAGAAAGGGGGTCAAGGGCTTTTTGGTCAAATTTCTGGTTGGCAAGGCTAATGATTTCTGCAATGATTTGGACTTCAAGGCGTACGAGGATATTCTGGCTCTTTTGATCTATGGTCTGGTATTGTTTCCCAACCCTGACACCTTTATCAGTATCCATGTCATAAGGATCTTCATGTCTCGGAATCCTGTACCCACTCTTTTGGGTGATATTCTACAACAACTCTATGCTCGTACCGCTCGAAAACGGGGAACTCCGTGGTGTTGTGCTCCTTTGCTAGTGAGGTGGTTTATTTCGCACCTTCCTAAGTTCGTGCTGAAGAATGAAGAAGGAAAAGGTTGGGCTCGGAGGTTAATGTCTCTCACTGATAATGACATCACCTGGACTCTCAGAGGTTTGGATGAGGTAGCTGTTATTGACCGTTGCGGAGAATACCCTAATGTTCCGTTGATTGGTATCCAAGGGGGAATCTCTTACAATCCATGCTTAGCCCTCCGTCAGTTTGGAAGAGCCAGAGGAGATGGGCCTCATGAAATGTTGGTTCCTCACTTCCATTTTGAGTTTCAGGCAGACAGTGACAAACTACGTCATGGATTCATTAGAGCTTGGGACAGAATTCACAAAGCTGACCCACATGAATTGGGACCAAAGACTTCTCTACCAATGGAACCCTATTGCAAGTGGGTCCGCATCCGTGCTCAGAAGTTAGGTATGCCATATGAAGCAGTCAGATCTATCATTCTTGAATCTCCTGATGAAGATAGGGCTTCTCCAACTGTCCTCCCTCCTCAGATACCTACTGATTTTGACACAATGAAGAGATCTTGGGCGCAGTTAAAGGAAGAACGGGATTTCTATCGGGAGAAGTTCAACGAGCAGGAACGGAAGATCCAGAGGCTGACTAAACAATTGGAGGAAGAACGGGTCCTGAACAACTACATCAGCACTGGGAAGAGGAGGCCATGGGAGCATTGATGAGCTTTGGATATTTCCTTTTATAGCTTTTATTTCCTTTTCAGTATTTTTCATTCCTGTAATGCCTAAGGGCAAGTTGTTGAACCATTGAAAATTTTAATCTAATGAAGTGTGTTTCCCTTTTTGTCTACAAAGTTGAATCTTGTTTGTCTTTGAAAACATAAAACATACGCATTCCATTGCACCATATGCATAGCAGGTACCCTATTTCACCAGTTGCTTAATCTCCTTCGCTGTTTATTTTGAACAGTCATCATGAATCCAGACTCATCCAGTGAGCAAGCAATCAAGGCCCTTCAGGCCCAAAGTGCACAGTTTCAAGAAATGGTCCTGAGCCTGGCCCAAGGACAGCAAGAGCTGAAGACTCTACTCCTGAAGAAGAAGAAGAAAAAGAGGACTGCGTTGTTCAACACCGGACGCAGATTTGGGAACACACTCCATAATGAAGCTGATCCAACTACTTCTTCTGCTGAGAAAGAAAGTCCCAAAGGAGGAGGAGCTCCTAGTCCTGCAGTCTCTGACAACGAGACGGACTACAATGACGAACAATACCCACCTGCTGCTGACAGATACAAGCAATTAGAAGACCGCTTGAGCGCCATGGAGATTCAGAATGTGCCGGGGTTGGATTTCGGAGATTTGGGGTTATCTTCTGGGGTAGTAATTCCACACAAGTTTAAGGCGCCTGCCTTCGCCAAATATGACGGGGCTTCCTGTCCTAAGCTGCATCTAAGGTCGTACGTAAGGAAGATCCAACCTTACACGGCGGATAAGAACCTTTGGATTCACTTCTTCCAATATAGCCTTTCGGGGTCACAGCTTGAGTGGTTCTACCAACTAGATGGGACTAGCATCCGACACTGGGAAGATTTGGCAACTGCGTTCTACAGACAATATCAATACAATTCCGATCTCGCTCCTACGCGTACCCAGCTTCAGGGTATGTCTCTAGGAACGGGTGAAGGGTTCAAAGAATACGCACAAAAATGGAGAGATTTGGCTGGCAGGGTGCAGCCTCCATTGACTGATCGTGAGCTGGTTGATATGTTTCTAGGGACTTTGTCTGGTCCGTTTTTTAATCATTTGGTTGGTAACTCCTCCGCTGGGTTTACGGATTTGATTCTGACGGGAGAAAGAATTGAAGCTGGCATCAGGTCAGGAAAGATACAAAAAGCTGCCTCCCCAAGTATTGAGAAGAGACCCTTCAAGAAAGAAGCAAGCGCCGTCTATGGTCCTAGAAGACAAGTCAAGCCCGAAAGTCGCCAAGCCGTCAATGCTTTGGTCATTTCAAAACCTGTTGCTTCTCCTCAGCAGTACAATCAACAAAGACGTGAAAGGCCCAAGAGGCAGTATACTCGGTTGAGTATGACCTTATCTCAAATTTTACCCCAACTGTTATCAACCAACTTGGTGACCCTCAAAGAAGCTCCTAAGGTCGTCAACACTGCGTCTCCTAAGTATAATCCGAATGCCCGGTGTGCTTATCATTCTGATAGTCCCGGGCACACTACTGATGATTGCTGGGCCTTGAGAAACAAAGTGCAAGATCTTATCGACGCAAAGGAAATTCAGTTTGAAGCGCCTGAGAGACCGAATGTTGTAACTGCACCTATGCCCCAGCATAGAGTAAATGCCATTGAGGAAGAGTTGTATGCTGTTTTGGTGAATGATGTTGCCACCCCTCTTTTGACTGTTAAGAGGAACTTGCTACTAGCCGGTTTATTTCCGGGTTGTAGTAAGGGTTGCCTCCTGTGTGCTGTTATCCCTACCGGTTGTCCACTGCTGAAATCAGGCATCCAAAGCCTGATGGATAGCAAGGAAATTTTGTTCAAGAAAACTGCTGTTCCGTCTGTTTCCATTGAAGAAATATCCGTTGTCACCATTTACAATCCTGCCAAAGCTCCCATGAAGAAGCCAGTCCAAATTATGTCTGTTGCACCCATCACTATTACTGTCCCGGGGCCTCTCCCGTATGAGTCTGATAAAGCTGTTCCATGGCATTACGGGGCCGACGTGTATGTGCTTGGGGTGAAGCAAGAATTCAATACCAATACCAGTATCAGTAACATCACTGGTCCCGCCAAGATTACCCGCAGTGGCAGGCTCTTCTCACCTGACATTGCACTGCCAGTTATCCGAAAACCTCTCACCATCACACCCGCAAGTGTGCATGTTCCAATTCAAGTTCCTGTGTCTACTACTGCCGCCGAGTCCTCTGATACTCGGGGCAAAGAAGTTGCTACCGATTTGCCTGCCAGGACGGAGGAACCAAAAAAGACTGTTGTGGAAGCCTCCCAACAAGAAATGGAGGAAATTCTTAAAATCATCAAAAAAAGTGACTTTAATGTTGTTGAACAGTTGGGACATACTCCCTCCAAAATCTCTATGCTATCACTGCTGCTATGCTCCGAGGCCCATGCAAAAGCCCTGATTTCATTTCTGAAAACGGCCCATGTGCCGCAAGAGACCTCCACGGATCAGTTCACCGACTGTGTGGCTAACTTGACAGCTGACAATGGCTTAGGGTTCTCGGATGCTGACCTTACCGCCAAAGGGAAAAATCACAATGACGCCCTGCATGTTTCCATAGAATGCAGGGGCACTACTCTCGCACACGTGTTAGTGGATACCGGCTCTTCTCTGAATGTTTTGCCCAAGAAGGCATTGGATCGCTTGGATTGTGAGGGTCTGGAATTGAAACCTAGCAACATCATTGTTAGAGCCTTCGACGGTTCTAAAAGGATGGTGCACGGTGAAGTAGACATTCCTATTCGTGTGGGTTCCCAAGTTTTCAACTCAACGTTCTATGTAATGGATATTCGGCCATCTTACTCCTGCTTGTTGGGTCGACCCTGGATTCACAAAGCTGGGGCAGTAACATCCACTCTACACCAAAAGCTCAAATACCCTGTCAAAGGGAAGATTGTTACTGTGCAGGGTGAGGAGGAATACATGGTTTGTCACTTGAATTCATTCCGGTACATCGAGATGGACGGGGAGTTTATTGAAACCCCCTTTCAGCATTTTGAGGAGGTACCTCCAATATTGGCATCAGCTGAAGCAGTGGTTGAAGAAGACTTTCCGTTGAAGATGGCGTCCCTGAAGGATGCCCGGGCTGTAATCAAGAAAGGCAGTTGCGCAAACTGGGGTCGGCTTCCTGACTTCACTCAAAAGAATGACAAGTTTGGGCTGGGCTTTACTGCAGAGGCTCAGAGGGCTATGCGCAAGGAAAATATCAGAAAGGCTCCGGTGTTTATCTCCAACCCAAGGGTGAATGCTATCGAGGAGGATGTAGAGGAAGCAGAGTTCAACAGTTGGATCTACCCGACTACCAGCAACGGACCAAGCAACTGGACGGCAAAGGTTTTTACTCCTATCACATTTGTCACGCAGTAATTGACTCTTTTGATTTTCAATTTGTAACAAGCAAAATGTTAAAACTTTGTTGGCTCGGTGTCCTACCCGGGGCATCGTAGCTCCATTTGTGAGGGCCTTTTGTATGACATTTCCATATATCATCAATCAAAACATTGGACGTTTGTTACATTTCAAATCTTGTGCTCTTTTTCTTTCTGTGTTATATATATTGCAAAACAGCTATATTTACACACACCCACTTATACAGGTTTCAATCCACTCTGGATCCCACTGGTAACAGCTCTGCTACCGCCAGTTATGACTTCGAGAATCCGATCAGCTTGGCCGAAGACGAAGGTGAGGATGATTGCGAAGTGCCTGGTGAACTCGCAAGACTGCTACTTCAAGAGGAGAGGGCTATTAAACCACATGAAGAGCCGGTGGAAACAGTCAACCTGGGTACTGAGACAGATAGGAAAGAGGTCAAGATTGGGGCTAATCTAGAGCTCAGCGTGAAGCAGCGATTGATCCAGATGCTACATGATTACATGGAGATATTTGCTTGGTCCTATGAGGACATGCCGGGTTTGGATGCCGACATTGTAGTTCATAACCTACCGACAAAGGAAGACTGCCCTCCGGTAAAGCAAAAGGTCCGCCGTATGCGCCCAGAGATGTCCGAAAAGATCAAGGCTGAGGTTATGAAGCAATTCGATGTTGGGTTTCTAGCAGTAACTTCTTATCCTCAATGGGTTGCCAACGTGGTGCCAGTACCAAAGAAGGACGGAAAAGTCAGGATGTGTGTCGACTATAGGGACTTGAACAGGGCAAGCCCCAAAGATGATTTCCCCCTACCTCACATCGACGTTCTCGTTGACAATACTGCTCAACACAAGGTGTTCTCCTTCATGGATGGTTTTTCAGGGTATAATCAGATCAAGATGGCTCCGGAAGACATGGAAAAGACTACCTTTGTGACTCAGTGGGGGACCTTCTGCTACAAGGTCATGCCATTCGGGTTGAAAAATGCTGGGGCAACCTATCAACGTGCCATGGTTGCTTTATTTCATGATATGATCCATCATGAGATTGAGGTATACGTCGATGACATGATAGCACGGTCTCAAACTGAGGAGGAGCATCTTGATCATCTGAGGAAGCTGTTTGACCGTCTAAAGTTATACAAGCTAAGGTTGAATCCCAACAAATGCACCTTTGGGGTAAGATCCGGAAAATTGCTAGGTTTCATTGTAAGTGATAGAGGTATTCAGGTGGACCCTGCCAAGGTAAAAGCCATACAAGAGATGCCGACTCCAAAGACAGAGAAAGAAGTCAGAGGCTTTCTGGGACGACTGAATTATATTGCCCGATTCATCTCACATCTAACTGCTACCTGTGAGCCAATCTTCAAATTGCTGAAGAAAGATCAAGTGGTACGTTGGAACGATGAATGTCAGGCTGCTTTTGAAAAGATAAAGGAATACCTCCAAGAGCCACCCATTCTTATGCCACCAGTGGAAGGAAGACCTCTGATACTATACTTGACAGTGCTTGATAATTCAATGGGGTGTGTGCTGGGGCAGCATGACGAGTCTGGCCGAAAAGAGTTCGCTATTTATTACTTGAGCAAAAAGTTTACCGACTGTGAGTCTCGTTACTCACTGCTTGAGAAAACTTGCTGCGCTCTAGTATGGGCTGCTCGCCGGCTGAGACAGTATATGCTGACTCACACCACTTTGTTGATTTCAAAGATGGATCCCATCAAGTATATATTCGAAAAACCTGCTCTGTCCGGGAGAATAGCGAGATGGCAAATGATCTTGACGGAATATGATATCCAGTATACAAATCAGAAAGCTATCAAAGGAAGTATACTGGCAGATCATCTGGCACACCAACCCGTGGACGATTACCAATCATTGAACTTTGATTTTCCGGATGAAGACATCATGGTGGTAACTGATTGTGAAGTGCCTGGACCGGATGAAGGACCTGAGGAAGGATCCCGATGGTCTATGCATTTTGACGGAGCCTCCAATGCTTTGGGTAACGGCATCGGCGCTGTAATCATATCTCCCAAAGGAACTCATACTCCACTCATCGCCCGATTATGTTTCAACTGCACCAACAATATGGCGGAGTATGAGGCATGTATCATGGGTCTTCAAGCTGCGATCGACTTAAGGATCAAGTTTCTAAGTGTCTTCGGAGATTCCGCTCTCGTGATCAATCAGATTAAAGGCGAGTGGGATACGAAACACCCGAATCTTATTCCTTACAAGGAGTATGTGTTGACCTTGCTTCCCCACTTTGAAGAGATAACTTTTGAGCACTTCCCAAGAGAGGAGAATCAGCTAGCGGACGCACTGGCTACGATGTCTTCAATGTTCAAAGTTAAGTGGGACAATGAGGCTCCCCGGATCATCATCTGGAAGTTGAACGAACCGGCATACTGCTGCGACCTTGAGGCCGAAAAGGTGATTGAAAAACCCTGGTATCATGAGGTGAAAAGGTACTTGGAAGCTCAGGAATACCCTGAAGGTGCATCTGTCAATGACAAGAAGTTCATGAGGAGGTTTGCTGCAAAGTTCTTCCTCAGCAACGACATTCTCTACAAACGGAATCACGATTCAACTCTACTGCATTGTGTGGATAAGGCTGAAGCAGAAAAGATCATGATAGAATTGCATGAAGGTACATTCGGAACACATTCCAGTGGGCACACCATGGCAAAGAAAATCCTTAGGGCAGGATATTTCTGGTCCACCATGGAAGCCGATTGTTACCAACACTCTCGAACTTGTCACAAGTGCCAGATCTATGCTGACAAGGTGCACATCCCTCCGGTTCCTTTGAACGTCCTAACGGCACCTTGGCCTTTCGCAATGTGGGGCATCGATATGATCGGTGAGATCCGACCAACGGCAACCAACGGGCATCGCTTCATCTTGGTGGCAATCGATTACTTCACGAAGTGGGTTGAGGCAGCTTCCTACGCCACGGTAACCAAGAGCGTCGTGGCACGTTTCATCCGGCATAATATGATCTGTCGGTATGGTGTCCCAGAGAGAATCATTACGGACAATGTTACCAATCTCAATAACAAAATGATCACTAAACTCTGCGAACAATTCAGAATACAGCACCACAATTCTTCTCCCTACCGGCCGAAGATGAATGGGGCTGTAGAGGCAGCTAATAAGAATATCAAGAAAATTGTGCAGAAGATGACAGTGACCTATAAAGATTGGCACGAGATGTTACCGTTCGCTCTTCATGGGTACCGTACCTCAGCAAGGACGTCAACCGGGGCAACTCCTTTCTCCTTGGTCTATGGCATGGAGGCAGTCTTGCCAATTGAAGTCCAGATACCCTCTCTCCGGATAATGAAGGATGCAGATCTGAGTGAAGATGACTGGATCCAGACTCGACTTGATCAATTAAATCTGATTGACGAAAAGAGACTCACCGTTATCTGTCATGGTCAAACGTATCAAAAACGAATGATCAGGGCATTTAACAAGAAAGTCAGACCACAAGAGTATCAAGTTGGGGACCTGGTAATCAAACGCATCATCCTCCCTCAAAGTGATCCCCGGGGCAAATGGACCCCTCCATACGAAGGGCCATTTGTTGTTAAACATGTGTTCTCAAGAGGAGCCATGATCCTAACAACCATGGATGGTGACGACCTTCCTCACCCCGCCAATGCAGACATAGTGAAAAAATACTACGCATAAATAAAAGACCCGCTAGGTTGACATACCTAGGCAAAAATAAGGGCTTCCCGGCGAACCAAAAGGGTTCGGGAAAAAATAAGGGATGAAATGAAAAAAAATATGTACACCCGGCAAGTCGAAAACCTGAAAAGGCGGCTTGGGCAAAAATGGGTATCCCGGTGGACTGAAAACCCGAAAAGGCGGTCCAGGCAAAAGTTAGGGATAAAGCGTAACACTATGTCTCATTGGATCACTTCGCATCCGGAATTCGGCCTCAACTATCTGGCTCAGACTTCGGCATCGACCAATCAGCTTCATCTTCAACTAAGCAGCAAAGTGATGAGACTCTTGAAGACGTAAAGGCGATAGCAGAGTTGGAACCCAGTGGGAATTTTGTGCACATAGCTGTTTTATTTCCTTTTCAAAATTGTATAAACTTTATGATATTCGGCGGCGCCCTCTTACTAGGACGTCAGCCTCTTGTACAAAAAACGCCTATTTTCAGGCAAATTCCAAGATCAATACAAATACACTTTTCAGACAAATTGCCAATTGTTTTTCCTTTTTGTTTTGTCTTGCGAAGAACGTCCAATGTTCATTTTTGATATATGCATTTTTCATTAAATTGCTAATTCATAAATACTTGCATGTGAAACAAAAGACTAATTACCGGTGACATCGGAAACCGGGGCAATGTGAAGTTGTCTAATGCAGTCTGTTTGCCTTGTCCGCCGAGGTACCAAGGTAGGTTCAATTGAAGAATGTGACTAGGTTATCTCAACTCCCCACAGAGTAAGATAAGTTTCAGCAACACATCAGCCCTACAATGGGTGTCCTATTTCTCCAACGAGTCAGAATTACTTTCCCCTGCAGAGTACGGACGTCTCTCCCGAGCTTTATTCAAAGTTATTCCTCGCAAGGGCTTATAACTGGGTTATCCTCAGCTAATTGCCACAGAAGACCGTCCTCGGCCAAGTTCTTTCAATCCCCAGCGGAGTTTATCTTCGGTATCCCCAGCGGAGTTTTATCTTCAGTATCCCCAACGGAAGTTCATCATTGAAACCCTCAGTGAAGCTTTTGTCAAACTTCAGCAAAGTATCTCTTCCACAGAGCAATTCCCTGGCCGGTCGTCAAGGATTTATTTTCCAAAGACGAAATTACATTCATAAACATCTCACACTTTCATACAGCTTGCTCACATACATGATAAAGTGCATATAACACTATCTCATGTTGAACATCATGACATCATGCATATCATACATCATGACATTGCATACAACTTATGATTTTGCCTTTTCAGGGAAAAAGACAATCCCAAAGACAACTACCTTCAACTGCCACAATTCCAGATTCGATACCTGTATCTATCCAGGGCACATCTGAGAGTGGTCAGTTTCCAGACTCGATTCCTATATCTAGCCAGGGCACGTCTGAAGAGTTCAAAGATTCGATTCCTGTATCCAGCCAGGGCACATCTATCAACTACAACATTTCCAGATCTGATTCCTGTATCCAGCCAGGGCATATCTGTTGACCACATTTCCAGACTCGATTCCTGTATCTAGCCAGGGCACGTCTGAAGAGTTCGAAGATTCGATTCCTGTATCCAGCCAGGGCATATCTGTTGACAACTATTTCCAGATCCGATTCCTGTATCCAGCCAGGGCACATCTGTGAACAACCGATTGTAGATTCGATACCTGTATCTAGCCAGGGCATATCTACATCAGGAGAGTGAAGATCAAACACCTGTAACAAGCCAGGAAAACATCTGTCTTTCCCAGACGCACGAGTTCTCGCTAAGGAATCTCTTATGCGATCAACACTTCCAAATGGCATCTATAAGCCCATTCTCGACAAGTTGCTGTCACATCTCCAGATGGCAACTATAAGCCCATCTCCCTATCCGCCACCTCTCCAAATGGCATCTATAAGTCCATTCCCGACATCACATTGCCGATACTTCAACATGCGAGTGCAAATTTCTGGGCACTCTAGTGTCCAATCTCCTTTTACCCTCGAGTCACGAAAGGCAAACTTGCCAATCTAACTCTTCAGGTTCAAGAAGATTGAACAGGGGCAACTGTTGTACCCCAAAATTTTCCCTCCCATTTCCTCAACATTTTCCCATCACCAGACCTTTGAAGATCAAGATCCAATTAGGGTTTCCTCTGCTCAAGATTTCTCCTTGCACTGGTGGACCCAAATTAGGGTTTGTGTTTGCACAAAGATGTTTTGACCTAAAATGCCTAAGATGACTTTCATGCTTCATATTGGACTCCCAAGTTTATCCATACCAAGTTTCAAGTCTTGATGCCAAGTTTTTCCCAGTCAATTGGACAGATGACCTAGAAATCAGCTGTATTGGGGAAAAAGTCAACTGTGGCCAATTGACAGTCAAATCTCATGAAAATTGACCCACATAAACATTATGAACTCATGTGGACCATTTGATCATGTTTGGATCACAATTCCACAAGAAATTGGATCAGATCACCAAAAGGGCAAAATGGTCATTTTTAGGGTTTTGACTGTACAAAGGCAATTTTTGACTGTTTGACCTAGCCAATGGCAAACCAAGCTCACATATGGACTCAAGGACCCCATGGAATTGTCTTGACATTCTCAACAAGCTCAAAAGATCCCAAGTACACAAGATTGACAGTTGAATTTCCCAGTCAATTGATCAATCTTGACTGTATACTGAAAAGTCAAACTTTGACTTTTTGGTCAAAATTAAGAGTCAAGACTCATTTTTCATCAAAACATGCCAAACCATGAAACTTGTTCACCAAGAAACCAAGAAATGCAAATTAGGGTTTAAAATGGAATTTTTCATAACTTAGAATTTTTCTAAGTTATGGAAAACCCTAATTTTTTCCCAACTTTGCCCCACTTTTTCACCATGATTCATTTGGATTCAAACAAAAGTCAAAACATTAAAGTTGTAGCTTGTTGCATAATCTACAACTTTGATTCACAAAGTTTTCTCATTTGAAGCTTGTATCTCAAGTTACAAATTTTTGAATAAGGGCACTAAACCATTCTTAACTTAGTGAATTTTTGACCTATTTTGACAAGGTTTTCTACCCCACTTCAAAGCCATTTTCCATACACTTCCACTTGGAATTTCAAATTGCATTTCAAAGATGGATTGTAATACACATTCCAAGATTTCCAAAATGTCCAAGAACTCATCAAACAACCTCATGGTTAGGGAGAATCGAATTTCACAATATAGCAAAAACTCACTTTTTGAATTGGCCATTTTTCATGTTCATAAGTTATGCAAACTTCTCAAAACCAGCATGCCCTTGATTACAGGTCCTTAAACCAAGTTACACTCAATAATTTAATGCTTGTTCATTGTGTCAAAGTGTTATTCTATGAGTTCAATTATTATATGCAAGTTTAATTCATTTTTAGATAAAGCAAAATAGCCATTTTTGAAAAGTCATGCTTTATGTCAATTGGTAAATCAAGCAAGTACAAACCAAATCTCTTTAGCACAAGATTATGAGTAAATCACTCTGATCAAGAGAAGCTTTGCAGAAGGATTAGGGGTCCTCTACTGACCTAGAAACACAAGTTGGCTTTTGTTGCTTAAGAAAGAAGAAAAGTGTGAATTTTTTTTATTAATAACCATGTATTAAAAAAATATTTCGCAAATAACCGGGTTTCGGAAAAAATTATGCAAATAACCATGTTTGAGATGGCTCCACAAAGGAGGATCCATCTCAATTGGCGCATGCTCCTCTTTTTTTAAGGGAGGCGCCATCTCACTTGGCGCCTAAGTGCTTAGGGCATGCCCTAAGCCAAGTGAGATGGCGCCTATGTACAAAATTAGGGCAAAAATTTTTTTTATTATTTTCTTTCCTTTGCGTTGCGTACTAGATAAAGATCAAGAAAATGGAATTTTTATTAAAAAAAAAACAATTACATTCAACTGTTTTACAATAAAAGAACAGTAAAAAAAATGGATACAGAAAATACAGGAAAAAAAAAAGATACATCAGTGATCCCCCGGAACCCGGTAATGACCCCCTGTTCTGCATCCCCGTCCTCGCCTTTCTCTTGCTGGGTGCCGTCGCGTTTCCTGCTGCGGCAAGGTCGATGGCCCAGCGAAGTCAATGCGATCCGAATCCATAAAATCAGTAAGATCTCCATATCTCGAAGATCCGCTCTGGTACAGTCGGTTACCCATACCCTCAAAGTTTGGTCGTATTGGCGGTGGGTGGGGTTCCATGGTTGGTCGGTAGCATTGGTCGTCTGAGTATGGTGGGTAGAAAGGAAATGGATCTTGGGGTGTTTGGTATTGTGGATGTTGGGTTGTTTGGTGATATGGTGGTTGATGGTAGGTTTGGTCGGCTTGGTCATAATCTTCTGACATTCCCATACCAGGGCTAAGGCTGGATGTTGTGGGCGCCATATTGGGATATGTGGAAGACTGAAATTGTGTCTGGGGTATGTGGGTGTGCTGGTATTGGGGTTGGTATTGTGGTTGGGTTTGAGGCATATCCGGGTATTGGTAGTTTGGTGGTGATTGTGGTTGGTAGTACGGCATTTGATTGAAGTTTTGTTGTGGTGGGGAATGTTGTTGTGTGTTTGTTGGTCTGTTTCTTCTTGGGGGTTGGTTTGAGGTTGATGGATTTTGGGTTTGTTGATGGGGAATCGAGGGTTGTGCCCATTGTGTGCGCGGGTCAACCAAGTACCTCGGATGAGACACGTGCATTTCTGGGTTACTAATCGACCTGTACTACGACATATATTGATCAGAGTGTCGCATGTTACCTTGAGTAAGGAAAACCGGGGATTGCAAGATGTAGCGGTGACGCCTTTGCCACATTTTACACCATTCCGGAGCGAAGTCTTTCCAGTTGGTAAGACCCCATTGGGCGTCGACCATTTTTAGATGCCAGGGGGACAAATCTGTTGGATCACTTGGTATCTCCTGATGCATTCCGAACTGCATATTCACACGGTCGCTGTGGTGCATCTCCACAATGTTGAACCGAATGAGTGCAGTCTTTGCAGTCCAAGTTGTTGCATCCTCTGGGTTTGGAGAATGGCCCAAACCCAAATATGGTCTCCAGACGAACTGCGATAAAATTTAAATCAGGTTAGCGTAAAAGTAATGTATAAATAATTAAAAAGAACAACAGTTAAAAGCTACGACGTACGTCATCTGGGCCTAAGTGATCCAACAAATTTCGGTAGAGTGCGACATTGAATCTTGGATTCTTGCCGTAATCCATACCCCTCACGCAGTACCTAAAGGAAATGAGAAACATGTTATTTTTAGCATATATTTTGGAAAGAGCAGAATAGTTATAAATGCTATAACTTAATGACTTACTTTGTTGCGTACGGGAAATCAAAAGAGTTGTTGTTGATGGGGTTTAAGGACTCCATCCTCCACCAACCCCAGGCTTGTAGTAAAAATGCGCACCCATAAAATGTACATTTTTCCTTGACTGCGTTTTTGCACAAGGAACTGTACAGGTGGGCTAATACTGCAGAACCCCAACTATATTTTCTAGTTTTTTCAAAATTTGTTAATAAATGTAAGTACATGAAATTTACACTATTTCCCGTACTTTCGGGAAATAAAAATGTACCAAAAAGTATCATAAGATACGTTCTGGCTTTTACTACTCGCTCATTCTCTGTGGAATTTTCATTTAATTCCATACTTGCGTAATGCCGTTTCAGGTCAGTGAGTAGTATTCCCTGCCCTCTTGCTCCACCACCTTTTACCATGTCCCTACCCAACAGTTCTTCACACTGTGAGTTGGGTTGTTGAACCGACCCGTTCACCGCCTTACCGTCGATAGGGAGGCCCAGTAGCATGTAGACATCCTCGAGAGTGATGGTACATTCACCTATTGGTAGGTGAAATGTATGGGTCTCCGGTCTCCACCTCTCCAACATTGCAAGAATGAATTTTGAGTCAATGGTGCAGTTGGAGATTTTTATCACATGTCCAAAACCTGCATATTCCAGATAAGGGACGATAAATGGGTCGGGAGCCAGGTAGTTGTGCGAACGGATTCTGAATCTTTTTGTATCCTGAGATCATAATTAAACAAGTGTAAGATTAATTAAGATGAACAACACGTTATTTGAAGTATGAAAAATGTATAGACTTAAGAAATGTATAGACCAAAGAAGAGACTTACAAATGCAGCAATGTTTTCCCTTGTGCCTCTGTGAGTGTCGCCCATTGTTAGAAGAGCCATTGTTCAGAATGCTTGAGAGTATGAAAGACTTAGAATGAAATAGAGAGTATGGTAGACTTAAGAAATATTTCGTAGCAGAGAGTGAGAGTTGTGTGGGTGTGAGAGATGTTTCATAAGGTATGTATTTATAGGCAAATAAGTTTGATGGAGTGGTTGCTTGTGCTTGCATGCCTGCGAAGTGTCACATTTGCATGCTGAAGGTGTTACACGTATGCATGCATGCATTTACAAAAAATGTAAGGTGTCACTCTTGCAGGCTAGGTGGCAGCCCATGCATGTCTCAGGATTGGACAGTAAGGGAGGCGCCATCTCACTTGGCGGAAGAGTACAAAAATGAATGGTGTCGCCACCCCATTTGGCGAATAGGAGGTGTCACTTCTTACAGCATAGGCTCAGGCTACGTGACAGCCTTTGTGATTCCTTTCTTTGTTGCATGCAAGGCCATTGGAGTTGATGGGTGGAGTCTTACACAAAACATTTATGTGTGCAGAATAGGGCCAGGATAGGTGGCAGGATAGGTGTCTTCATTAGCCCATGCATGTCTCACGATTGGACAGTAAGGGAGGCGCCATCTCACTTGGCGGAAGAGTACAAAAATGAATGGTGTCGCCACCCCATTTGGCGAATAAGAGGTGTCACTTCTTACAGCATAGGCTCAGGCTACGTGACAGCCTTTGTGATTCCTTTCTTTGTTGCATGCAAGGCCATTGGAGTTGATGGGTGGAGTCTTACACAAAACATTTATGTGTGCAGAATAGGGCCAGGATAGGTGGCAGGATAGGTCTCTTCATTAGCCCATGCATGTCTCACGATTGGACAGTAAGGGAGGCGCCATCTCACTTGGCGGAAGAGTACAAAAATGAATGGTGTCGCCACCCCATTTGGCGAATAAGAGGTGTCACTTCTTACAGCATAGGCTCAGGCTACGTGACAGCCTTTGTGATTCCTTTCTTTGTTGCATGCAAGGCCATTGGAGTTGATGGGTGGAGTCTTACACAAAACATTTATGTGTGCAGAATAGGGCCAGGATAGGTGGCAGGATAGGTGTCTTCATTAGCCCATGCATGTCTCACGATTGGACAATAAGTGAGGCTATGGGGTTTCATTATTGCATGTAATATTATTGGCAGCCTTGGGGGCTTGCATCCCTTACTTAATTGAAATTTTTTGCCTTGCGTTGAACATAACATTCATTCACATAATCTGTAAAATCTTCCAACCTTCGAATCAGTCATCAAACCTTCAAACATTCCAGCATTCATACCTTCATACAGTCAATAAACCTCAAACATTCCAACCTTCAAACCTTAAAACAATTCTACACAATGGCCTCTTCACCACAATTTGTTGTCAAAGCACATTTCAACGGTGAGACATACATGTGTCCCACAGTTGGGTTTTTGTTTAGAAACACCGACAATGTTCGATTTCTCTTAAACGGGAAAGCAAATTTCTCGTACTTTAAAAAAAGATTGGAGGCCAAACTTGAACGAGGCCCGGTAACCCAGATATTTTATCAGAGTCCAGTCTTTTTTGGAAACAACCAAGTTATTTTTTATAAGGTTGAAGTTCAAGATGACGAGGATTTCCAGAACATGATTTCCAGCCATGTGTATTCTGGAAACGACTCTATTGAATTGTACGTTTTGCTTCAAGAGCCTCCGGTGACACAGGAGGTAGAGCCTCCGGTGACACAGGAGGTTGATCCTTTGGAGAATGAACAAGATGAGGTGGATGCAGTTGATGATGAAGAAGAAGATAACGAGTTAGAGTTTGACGAAATGGTGAACGACGATTCTGACGATGATGGCATCCCAAGTGTTCCTACTGACAAAATCTACACACCACCTACGCACATGACAAACTTCAACATGGGCGGAGATGAACCTTCTACGGACTTGTTTTTCCAACCGTATATGCACTCGGATGATAATTTAAAAGAGAAGGACAAGTTTCGTAATAGAGAGGAATGCATAAGGGCCATCAAAAAATTTCACATGCTCAACTCGGTTGATTATAAGGTGGATCGTGTAAACCCGGAAAGGTACAAGATCAAGTGTGTCCACCCTGACTGTTTGTTCAAGCTGACCGCATCATACAGACTAAGGGGTGACTGTTGGGTCATAGGTTCCATGACTACCCATACTTGTGTAAGTTCCACTCAATCACAAGACCACCGAAAACTCAACCATGATCTAATCTGTCAAGAAATCCTACCCCTGGTCAGCAACGACCCTTCATTGAATGTGAAAACAATCATCTCCCACATCACCA
Source organism: Vicia faba (assembly GCA_948472305.1). Lineage (NCBI taxonomy): Eukaryota > Viridiplantae > Streptophyta > Magnoliopsida > Fabales > Fabaceae > Vicia > Vicia faba. Next base: position 1,461,394,665 of record OX451739.1, on the reverse strand, counting down.
CGGTTTTTAACTACACTCCGTCTTACCGTAAGGCGTGGTTAGCAAAGACTAAGGCGATTGAAAGGGTGTACGGAAACTGGGAGGAGTCATACCGAGAACTTCCCCGCTACCTAAATGCACTCAAGACATATTCTCCAGGTAGTGTTTATGTTCTGGAAACATTGCCAGCGTACGCCCAAGATGGTAGTCTGCTGAATGGCAACAGAATATTCAGTCGCGTGTTTTGGGCATTTCAACCATGCATCACAGGGTTTGCATCATGCAAACCAATTCTACAAATTGACGGGACTTGGTTGTATGGGAAGTACAAAGGCACGCTTTTGATGGAAGTTGCACAAGATGGCAACAATAACATTTTCCCCGTTGCGTTTGCCCTTGTCGAGGGGGAGACCGGTGGTGCTTGGAGCTTTTTCCTAAAAAATCTTCATACACACGTGGCTCCTCAACCAGATCTCTGTTTGATCTCGGACAGACATGCCTCCATTGAAAGTGCCTATAATAATCCAGCAAATGGTTGGCATGACCCTCCTTCTACGCATGTCTATTGCGTCAGGCATATCGTCTAGAATTTCTCGAGGGAGGTCAAGGAAAAAACATTGAGGAAAGCGGTGATGAATGCGGGATACGCACTGACACAGCCCACATTCAAATATTACCGCAACGAGATCCGTTTGTCTAACCAAGAAGCCGGTACGTGGATCGACAATATACCGGTCGAAAAGTGGACTAGGTCATACGACAATGGCCAAAGATGGGGGCATATGACAACAAATCTTATTGAATCAATGAATGGGGTATTCAAGGGCATACGAAACCTCCCAATCACTGCCTTGGTGAAATCCACGTATTTTAGGATGGCTGCGTTATTTGCCAAAAGAGGTGAAATGTGGTATGCGGTCTTGCAATCAGGACAACTATGGAGTGAAAGCTGTATGAAATACATTAAGGCTGAAAGTGCTAAAGCCAACACTCACATGGTTACACGGTTTGACCGACACAGCCATAACTTCATTGTGAAAGAGACAATCGACCACAATGAAGGCCTGGAAAGACAAGAATACAGGGTCATTTTACCTTCTCAATGGTGCGATTGTGGCAGGTTTCAAGCATTTCGTATGCCTTGTTCTCATGTCATTGCCGCTTGTGCTCATACCCATCAAGACGCGCTTCAACTGCTCTCAAATGTTTATAAATCTGAAACGTTGCTCACTGTTTACAACAACAACTTTCCTTTGGTGGCAAAACCGGACTATTGGCCTGAATACAACGGCGATATAGTTTGGCACAATGACCAAATGCGAAGGAACAAGAAGGGTCGTCCCAAAAGCAGGCGCATCACAACAGAAATGGACGATCTTGATAGGTTGGAAAGAAAGTGTGGTTTATGCCGTCAGGTCGGACACAATCGCAAAAACTGTCCGAATCGGGCGTCTGGCTCGACCACATAAATTTTGTAATACAATAAATCTTTTCAATATTTGTGTTGTAAACATTAGGGTTTTCCGTTAATAAAATTGTTAACAACATTTAAGAAATTCAATATAGGAAATTACATTAGGGTTTTCGCGTACAACAATGATTAACGATATTCAATCTAGGAAATTACAACTGTTAACACAATTTCATCTGACCCATGCATCATCAGCATTACATCACTGTCTGTTTTGACTTCCTCCAACCACACATTAGGTCTTCCTGTCGCATGCGAGGTTGTTGTTCGTTTTCGCTGGATCCTTCGAATTTTTCCCCCTCCGCGATGTCTCCATCTAGCCACCGCATCAACTCCCGCTTCAGACGCTCCATGGAGTGAATGTGCCAGAATTTCATTTTCATCGCAGGTTTCGTGGCGGAGAATATAACGTGACCATCTCTGCTAAAAATCATAGGCGACGTCATTACGCAAATAACGGAGTACAAAATAAAATACAGTGCGAGAAAGTGTGAGAAATTTCGAAGAAACGGACGAATTATTTATAAAACAGCAAAAAACCCTAGTTTTGCCCTAGGCGCCAAGTGAGATGGCGCCTCCTCTCATTTTTAAGGAGCATGCGCCATCTCACTTGGCTAAAAGACAAAGGAGGCGCCAAGTGAGATGGCGCCTAGGGCAAAAACCTAGGTGGAGGCGCCAATTGAGATGGCTCCTCCTTTGTGGAGCCATCTCAAACATGGTTATTTGCGTAACTTTTTCTGAAACCCGGTTATTTGCGAAATATTTTTTTAATACATGGTTATTAATAAAAAATATTCGAAAAGTGTCATAGCATCACAACTCTCATCTCAGCAAAAACCAGCTTAGGCAAACTTGTCAAACACATTCCAAACAATCATCTTGCCCTAAAACACGAGCTAAACACCTTCCAAACATCATCAAACCAAAAAACACCATCAAACTGCAAAAACAGAGTTGCCTCTGCAGTTTGAGTGCCAACTTCTATTTCTCTCAAGCATTCTTGCCAAAACCAGTTCACACACCTTCCATACCATCTATGCAAGCTAACCAAAAGCCAAAGCACGACCTGTAATCACTCTAACCACTTCCACCATTTTCATATTTCTGACTTGCAGGTGAAGTTCTCTAGCTTGATTCAGATGTTTTCAAGACAAAGTGAACATTGGAATAGCATCCCTGGACCTCAAGGAAGCTTCTCCAATCATCACCTTGCACTGAAAGTTCCTACATCTCCAGATAGAACTTCAACTGAATAGGTAAGTTTTTGAATTCGTATCTCTCTTATTAGGCATCATTAGCTTTAAGTTTGTGAAGAAACAAGGTTCTACTCATGCCACTGAACATGTACATGTTTTTACTTTTCATTTCTTTTGCTTGAGTTGTGAGAATTTAGAGTTTGAAAATGGCAGAAAAACTAGGTTAGGATTTGGGGGAGGAGAAATTCTCCCTCATCTTAGAGAGTTAGATCAAGTTATGCATATGGTTAGAATCGTCTCTTCATGCTGAACATTTTTTATGTTATGAGTTTTTGCTAAAAAGTCAGGAATCAAGAGTTGGAAGATGAGGAACAGGGCGCGCGTATTTTCAAACGTTGTTTGCTGGAGGTTGAAGACAGGTCTTCTGGGCTGGGCCTGGAACATTTTTCTTATTTGCACCACATAATTGCTTTTACACCCCCAAGGCCCATTTGCTTATTTCTTTGACTTTTTGACCTTTTTCTTTTTTGATTGACTTTGTTTATTTTTTCTCATGACATAAAAAAATATAAAAATATTTTTTCTCACCATTTTTTAATTTTTTAGGTATTTATATGATTTTCTTTTGATTAATACTTAGATAAATAAATATATACATTTCATTAAAATATTGAGAAATAGGTAAAAATACTTTTATTTTCATTTTTATTTTATTATACCCTCTGAAAATATTTTACATAAAAAATACCTTTTTTTATATATATTAAAAATTATTATTATTTATGTATATAATACATGTTTAGAACTTAATACATATATACATATATTTATTAATATATTTAGGATAAATACAAAATATATACCCTTTTATTTTTATAATTAATATTTAATATAAAAAATGCATTTTTGACAAAAAATACTTCACTTTATTTTATTTTGTACATAATAAATAATACTTGCACCTATTAAATAATTAATGCATTTCATTTAATAAAAATTAGGGTTTTGCCCTAAATTCAAAAAAACTCCAAAAAAATAATACCTTTTTATTTTCTTTTTATTTTACATAAATAATTCCTTTTTTTTTCATACATATACAAAACATTTTTTTTTTTGCATCTTTCATATTCTTATTCCATTTCTATTTAATTATTGTACATTAATTAAATTGCATAAATTCAAAATTGATGTAATAGTTTTAGGTTTAAATTTCTTGTCAAATATCTCCCCATTTGAACATTTGTACCCCCCTTCCCATATTTGGTTGTGTAATAGCTTAGTAAATTTATTTTCGCACTTTATTGCTTTTTAATGATAATATGTTAGAATTAGGGTTTGTATGCGAAAAAACGACAAAAATAGTTATGACCTAATCTCAAGACAAACAAGCATGAAAATGAACACACAAATCACACTTGCACCCCCTAGGGTATTCCACTTGTTGCCTTTCAAAATTGGGCCATATTGCATGTTAGGTCTCTTTGGGCAAAATAAACACAAATCAAATGATCATAGTCCCTCGATGACGCTTTCAAAATGTTGCCTACACAAATGATCAAGTCCCTTAAAGAAAATTGCCTAAAGATACTTAGCACCATTGCAATTATGGTCTAAACGATGACCCGCGCCCGTCCCTTTCACATCCTAATATAAGATTGTCCACCAAATGCAATGGTGGAACAAACTTGTTAAAGGGGTTAAAACATAGCACTAATCTTTGAGAAATTTAGGAGTAGATAACCTCTTGGTTACTTGAATCAACTTGCAAAAACAAAACACTTGCCTATTTTCTAAAACCACACTTCACAAACACTCTCAAAACAAACTTTCAAAACAAATGAAAACCTTTTCAAAAGACATACACCTTTGTATACATCCCAACATGGATCATTACAAAGGTTGCCACCACATTGGCCTCTTTTCAAAACATTTTTCAAACCCACACACAAAGCACCATTTCAAACAATTGAAGACAAAAGGCAAGTGATCTAAGCAAGTAACTAAGAGCCCATGGATAACCATGGATAGAAGGGGTGCTAATACCTTCCCTTTCTATAATCTACTCCCCGAACCCAAGAAAACATCTCAAAGGTTTTTGCTGTGCTTTTTAACCTTTCCTTAGGATAAAATAAAAAGTCGGTGGCGACTCTTGCTCAACCGAAACATTTGCGAAAACAAACGCAAAACCATAGTCAGTTCTCCCACCGTATCACACTACCCATAAGTTATGGTCTAAAAGTTATCACCTGCCGAACAAGGTTCTAGAGGTTCCCAGAGTCTACATCCTTCCTTCGGATATTACCAACTTCCCGATTAACTCGGTAATTAGTAATAATCTAAAGAAAAACTCTTCTGAGCGTAGCATCACGTGACAACTATTTCTGGATTACTCCGTCATAGCTTCCACACTACACCTAAAAGGCCAAGATGGGTTAGGTAATCTAGGTCCTCATCTTCAGTAGGCTCCCAGGTAAAAATCAGTACGTCTTCCCAATTACTCAGTAAACGAAACTACAGTCAAAGGGTCCTCCACTAAGTGGGGGATCTCATGCCTCATTTTTTGGGATTACTCCCTCAAAGTTAACATGACTATACCGCTTGTCCTATCTTAAATTTTGCTCGATTCCGGGTATAGGACTTATAAGTAATCACCAAGCACCCTTAAAACCAGGAAAATCCAGGCAAACATATATACAACAAATAATATAACACATAAACAACAATAGCACATATACAGATATAGACAAAGATAGGTTTAACCGACATAGGGATTGACCAGCAAGAGGTCAATATTTCCCCAGTGAAGTCGCCATTTTGTTCTGTAGCAGTAGAAATGTTTAAGACTAAGCCATTTGATTGACTAGACTTGTACAAATCGAAATAGAAATCACCACCGTGCTTTATTGTTTCCAAAGGAATCGGAAAAGAGCGAATAACCCAAAAAGTGGGAAAGATTCAAGGTAACGGGGCTGGTTATGTAAAGGGAAGGTATTAGAACCCTAAACATCTACGGTACGGCGCAAGAACCTCTTTGTAAAATCTGTATATTTTAGTTATAAAAATGTTATATAAAAAATAGATGGTGGAGGTGAGAAAAGAAATATATTTTTATGATTTTTGCACCCTCCGCGGTTGTGAATCTTTAGTGCCTACGTACAACCTTTCGTGCAATAGGGGATCAGGATACACGTAGTTCCTCTTTAAAAAAATTTAAAACACAAATGTGTTGGTTGATTTTATGAGATAAGACATCATCGTCATTGTCCGTGTAGAAAACAAACTTACTATCCACAATCATGAGAAAGGAGAATTCGCATCATCTCAAAGTGGAGGATATGGCTTGGATTTTAAAATCAACAATGCCTAACTCAACACCCAAGTGGAAAATATCCCTCTTTACTACATATTGTAGAAGTATAGTTGTTTGCATCACTACAAGGATTGACAAGAATCTAATCTTTTGAGAAAAGTTTAAGATGAAAGCCAAGATGGAAAAATGGTTTGAATGAGATTGATTGATTTTTAGTCTTCTCACAAAAAATGTTAAAGTATTATTAATGTTGATTGAAGTTTATTTGTGAAATTTTTTTTTGAAAATGCATGGACCTAAGTCCAAGTTTATTATGAAAGTGGTTCAAGTTTAAAAGCAAGAAGAGTTTTCAAAATGAGGGAGAAGATTTTTGAAATTAAAGAATATGGGAGGAGAAGAAGAGACTATCCTAAAGCATAAGGTAAAATCTAGGGACAAGAACTGTCTAACCAACAAAAAGAAACTACTTGATATTATGAGCCAAGATAGAATTCCCATCTTTGGATTGAAACCAAGCAAGCAAAGATACTAGACCTCTTGTGAGAACCAAATTTAAGTGTATTAGGTCTTCAAAAAAATTGGGCAGAGTAACGGCTGTATATGGGTGAATTCTATATTACAAACAAAGAATGTAATCACAACAACCTACACACAAAACAAACAAATAACTCAATATATTGAGGTAAACCTCAAGAACACCATACAAAATATCAATTAAGGTCACAGGGCCTCCAACATAGGCCAAGGTTTCTAATCCTAAGTCCAAGAAGTCTCATACTCCATAATGCCAAGGATAGTAACCAAATAGTCCAAGTACCAAAATTTTTTTTATGGTTTATGTTGATTATTAGGTGTCTTAGAAGAAAAAAGAAAAGACTCAAGTGAGCAAAGATGAAGATAGCATGAAATGTAAATGCTTAAAAGTAAATGGTGCGCAAAGCATAAAAAATAGAGGGGCATAAAGTAAAAACAAAAGGTAAAATAAATTATTAGTGATTAGTGGTTAGTTGGATGATCATCTTAAAACATGCATTTGGAACTCATTAGAGGATTGGTAGAACCAAAGCCTCCCCAGAACAAGTTGCATTTGCTTTTTGTCAAGTATATCACCCATTTGGAATCCTCACAAGTGCCATTTAATGATCAACGATGTTTAAGTGATACGCGTTGACCAAAAGTGTTGTAGATCCATTAGAGGATTGGTAGAACCAAAGCCTCCACACAATGAATCTCAAGGTTATTGAATCAAAGAGATTGAATTAACATACTTGGGCTTGCAAATATAGGTTTGGGCCACGAATGATCATTTATTCGAATCGGGACAAAATTTAGCGCTATGTTAAGCAATCGTAAGTGGACTTATATAGAAGTCCCACCTATTTTGAGGCCGGTCAATAAAAATCTATGCACCATTTGTTTTGAGACATGATATAGATATCATGCTCCAATAACACTTAGTGCAATAAGAAAGAGATGAGATGGAGAGGGGTGGGGAAGAATATACAAACCATATTTGAATTAAATTTAAATCAAACTATTATTAAAACCATTCACCCATTTTTATAGAGTTAGACTCAACACCATGGATCCAATGATGTTAATAAAGTTCATGATCAAGATTCAACCCAAGTTCAGCTAGAAAATAATCACATAATAATATTGCATTTAATATATACATTAAAAAGGGTTTTATAAAAATGTTTTAAAATGCAAATAAGAAATAAAAATATAAATTATATTCAAATTAATCAAGAAATATTGAGTAAGGTCATAGAAAAATCAGAAAAGGACTCAAATATTTTTATAAAATTTTTGGCAATTTTTAAAAGTCAAAAACTATTTGATAATTAATTAAAATTATTGAAACAAAAATAAAATAGGTCAAAAATAGTAAATATTAATATAAAATTCCATAAAATTTTCAAAAAGTAAGAAATATGCAAAATGATATTTTAGGAAATTTTTTCAGAATTAAAAAATGTCAGAAAGCATTTTTAAAGTAATTAAAAGGAAGCAAATAATGCAAAAAATATAAAAAATATCAAATGTCAAAATAAATATGTGAAAAAAGAGTCATGAGATCAGAAATAATTCAAAGTATTTTTTTGAATTTTTTCATAATTTTTGGATAAAAAATAAAAGAGTTATGAATTTTTTAAAATTAAATCAATTAAAATATAAAAATCAGAATATAAAATAAAACCAAAAAGATATGGGCCATCAGGTCATAGTAAAAATGCGTTAGTAAGCTAATACAATGGACCAGACGCGATGTGCTTGATATGGACCTTAGTGGGATGCCTTGGGAATCAGAAAAAGGGCAACCAATGAAATTAAAACGCTTGGCACGCTTTCATTGGCTGAGACGAGACATGTCATCGTCTTCAACCTCCAGCCAGCATGCAATGGAGATTTTGTGAGATCCTTCAAACGGTAAAATTAGGATCCTAGACCAGTATCATTGGATTCGTCTCTTCAAGACGATCCTAACACCACCATCGCGCCAAATTTATATAAAGTATGCAAAGAGATATGAATCAAAAACCAAGAAAATAGCGAGCACCTTCAATTTGAGATTTCTCTCTCAATTCTCAATGGATTTAAAAATTGTAAGAAGCACTAGAATCAGGAGAAGGAGTAGAACAGGTTAGTGCTTTATTTGGATCCAAATGATGGAGAAATATACCTTTTCGAAGTTCAAGAAAGAAGCTCTGAAACTGGACTTCTATAGCTTGGATTATAGCTCATTTTGCTTGGTTTAAATGTTGGAGAGTTTGTGTGATGCTTAAGGAAGATGAATGTGCAATGTATTTTGGAAGAAAAGGCTGGAATCTCATAAACTGATTTCCAAAATTTCAAGCTCGTGTGAGATTTTGACAAAGTGTTTTTGGCTCTCAAAGCTTGAGGAAATGAGTGGGGGTGACCCTCTATTTATAGAGAATCAAATGGAATGTTCAAGCATGTGAAATGGTGAAGTTTATAGGGAAATCGTGTGAACCTAATGCACGAGCAATGTGTGATTTGATTTCCATCAAAACCCATCCAATCCTTGCATTTTAAGGCTCTAATCCACTTTAGAAACTTGGTTAAACATGTTTAGATGACAAACGCGTGCTAATTTGATGTTTAGAGGCCAAAACATGAATTTCAAATTCTAACTTATGAAGAAACTTCAGTTCCAAGTTACCAAGTTCAATCCAATGGAATTCCCAGCTCAAGGGGTCTTAAGGCATGATTCTTAATGCTTTAGAAAGATGAGGTTATAAGCTTTGCAATGGAAAAAGAATGGAATCAAATGGATGCTTGAGCTGAAAGTTTCATTGAGTCAAAGTTGGGGGAAAAGGTTGACTTTCCATACTTAGAAATATTTCAAATATTTCTTCAAAAGTGACCTATAATGTTTTGCATCCAAACATGGCCTTCCACTTTGAATTTGCTCTTGACCAAAAAAGTTGGCATGAAATAGACCTCTTGAATGATATTTTGAAACTTTAACCATTCAAAATATCCAAAAATTGAGAGAGTTATGAATTGTTGAAGTTGGAAAAAAAGTGGGCACATGGTGATAAAAATTGACCAAGTTATGATCATTTGAAGTCACACATGAGAAATTGGGGGTTCATCTGGAGGACTTGTAATCTCTCTTCATCATCAAGCTTCTTCCACATGAAAACTCATTGAAACTTTTGAAGTGATTTGTTGACAACACTTTTAAGAGAAGGATGTATTTGGAATCACTCAAAAATGCCAAAAGATGAGAAATATATGCTTCTATAAAGTCCAAAACCCTAGCTCCTAGATCAAGAAAATGCCTTGAGGAACTTTGACAATTTTGAACAAACTTCTTGTACCAACATAAATGATTTGTAAATAGAAGTTGTTGAGGATGAAAATGACAACTCATAGTCACCAAAACCACTTCCATATCTTGAGAATTGAGAGAAATATGCATTTGTGTCCAATGGGAACAAAGCCTTGTCCAAGCATGACAACTTCTCCAATCAATCCCTTATACTTTTGAACCAAATTTGATAATCTTGAAATGTGGTGAACCAAAATAATCTTGCCATGACATTTCCTCCAAAACAAATCCAATGGTGAGGTTTGAACTTCTCAAGCTTTATCGACTAGGGCATGGAAATAAACTCATGAACCCATGGAGAAACTTGTTGAATCTCATTGCCTTTACCTACATAAGTAACAAGCAAGACAAACCAACATTGCATTTTATTAATTAAAAGAGGAAATCAAGACAAAAATATTCATGATAAAAAAATAACACAAGTCAAGGTTCTTGGTGATTCCTCAAAGAGAAAAGTTAAATATATGAAGGGGAACCAAGAATCCTACTGTGATCTTGTTGTGATGGAATCAACATGGTATGATGAGGGGATCTTAGGGGGGGAAATTGGGGTACAACAGATGGATCTTATATAAAACTTAGCTCGGGGACAAGAAGTGCTGAGAGCCCTCGTCAACAAGCTTCATTAAGACCTATGCAATCATATGGCATAAACAACTAGAATTGGGGATCGAGTCATTAATCAGCCTCCGATGAGACAACAAGTTGGTTTGGTCGAGAGAACACCCTTCAAAATGGCTACTATACAAAAAGTCAAACAACAACCTCGCCAACCACGATAAGATGGTCGGCTTAATCAAGGAATACAATTTGTTGAGATCAACATGCCTTTGGCTCAAGCATTGCATCATATGTTGAAAGCCAAGTTGGTTACATTGAGGGGGCCTCCTCAAAAACCTAATACTTCTTCTCCCCGCTACAAACACAATGAAAAGTGTGCATACCACTCCAACACTCGGGGGCACGACACTAACCACTGTTTGGAATTGAAAAACAAGATTCAAGACATGGTTGACGAAGGGGAGTTAGAGTTCACATAAGATGGTCAACTTGAGTTTTTATGTCATCCCTCAAAGGCACTCCATCTGAAATGATGAAGTTTAGGCGGAGAAATTTTTGTTCATTTGAATTTTCAGTTGTAATTTCTTTGTTTGCCTAAACACTTACCTTTATGTCAGACTTTGGTTTACTCTCATTAATGCATTGCATATGTTTGTCTTGAATTAATCCATTCGTTTTCACTATATTTAAATTGTGCTTTTATTCCTTTATTTTTGTGATATTCAACTCTTGTTAAAAGTTGCAAGCCTTTAGAGGGAGGATGACAAAAATAATACCACAATCTCATACAGTATTCTTTTATACAGGCCTTTCTGACGATGTACAAGCGTTATTTCAATCCCTAAACACTGGAGTTATAAGGAAGATGATCCCTAGTCAACCCCTTTGAGCCAAAGAAGTAAGAGTTTTATTTTTCTCACAAATTGAAACCTTTTATCATAACCTGGGACAAGGTAGTTTCTCAGTTGATTCAAATGCACGTTCAGCCGCAAGCTTTCACTTCATACACAAACATCCTTTTGAATCAAAAGACGGCGATGGTTCCCCATGAAATAGGCAGTCATTGTCTCTCAAAAGAAAAGCCCACTAGGTCAAAACCTATGAAAGAGACTTCAGAAAAAAACGGGGGCATCCAGCTGGCTGTAATCTCAAAACAAGAACAGTCAGGCAAAAAATAAGGACAATAAATCAAAAAAGGAGGTCGCTACAAATCCTCGACAAACATGAAAAATGTTGCAACAATGATTTCTTTCACGAATAAACTTTCAGTATCTGAACCATCACCAAACCGTCATTCCAGACTCAATTGGAATTCAAAATGCACAATTAACTAAATATAGGGCTGAAGAACATCCTGAAAAATATGCAGGTAAAAATAAACTTTGAGCCTTATCTTTTGTTTTTTAAACCGTGAACCAGTCCATGTTCCACCCCTTTAAAAGTCCTAATTGAAGCATGGGTTAGTTTGAAAGCATAATGTTACAAAAGGTATCCTAACTCCTGTAATGCTAACTGTAAATCCTGAGTTAAATCCATATTCTTACAAACCTCTTCTATTTGTTAAAAATGCATTTTCAAAACTTCAAGACAAACATAAACTTTGCATTGTTTCAATACTACTGTTTGCATATAGCTAATTGTTTGACAATGGAGAAATTCGTACGACAAATATCCAATGAACGGAAATTATCAATGAACAGAACCACTTCCAATGACAAACTCTCCATAACCAAGAGGGCATGACATGTTGTTTTCCAACTCATCAGTGGCAGTCAAGTCAAGATTCCAACAAAATCTCTCATAGCCAGGGGTAGGTCTGCATCTGAATCACTTGAGGCATTGAACATGAATTTCTGCAAAGGGGCATGTAAAATCAAGAAAATATTTCTGGAAGTAACTACAACACTTACTGTTGTAGAGAATGACAAATCCCCACAAAGTCTCTTTCATAAGGTGATCCCTGTTGAAGTCGCTAAAGCCACCTCTAGAAGGTTATCCTCACAGAATAATCTTCATGGATAAGGGTGCAGATCTCACAAGGCCAAATCCATGCAATCCCCAGCCAGAGTTTCAATCTCCAGAAAACCTCTCCCCAGCTAAATTGGTCTTAAGAGGAAGCCTTTAGGATATCTGCCAAAAGAAAACACCTCTCCAGTATATTGTCAAATGGGTTTATTTTCCAAACAAACTACAAATTCACCAGACCGATACAAATCAATATACAAAACCCTTTAATCCCCGGTAGAGTCATCGATATTAGTTGATAAAACCATGATCGGACCAGATATTAGTTTAATTTCTACAAATCACTAACATAACTCCTCTTCCCCAGTAGAGTTTGCCACTATCCCCAGTGAGTTGCTGCAACACCTGGAAGCCGATAAGATAACAGTTAACTTCTTTATCCCCAACAAGTTGTTAACTTCTGTTCTCTCCAATCAAGAGTATAACTCCTCAGTAGAGAAACGGATAACTAAAACTCCTGAACTCTTTTCCCCCAAGCAGAAATCAACACTCTCGACAAAAATTTCTCAAGCCAAAGCCAATCTTGCCCAGCGGGTTTCTCCTCAAACAAGAAAAGAGGAATCCTAGTTGAAATACCCTAAAACCAGGTCTGAAGAGGAGCATACTCTTCACCCTCAGCAGCAGTCCGGGATTTCATTTCCCAAGGCTCACCAACATTTGTCAAGGATTTATTTTCCGAGACAAAGATACATTTCAACAAATATTTCACATCTATACATCATATTACATACATGATAAATGCATATAGCATAATCACATTTATTTTGAGAACATCATCAAGCCATGCATACATCTGCATGTAACTAATCCTCTTCCTTGTAGGGAAAATTCAATCAACAAAAATTATCTTTTGGCAAATACCACAACCATTTCTCAAAAGGTCAGAGATTAATTCCTGAAACAAGCAAGGGACACCATCTCTACGACCAACAAAAACTGGGTTCCATATTAATACCTGAAACAAGACAGGACAACTATCCGTGAATAACTGATTGTAGATTAATACCTAAAACAAGACAGGACAACTATCTACATGAGAAGATTGAAGATTAACTCCCGAACCAAGTCGAGGAAACTATTTTTCTTTCAAATGGGTCAGAGATTAATTCCCGAAACAAGCCAGGGCAACTATCTCTACGGCCAACAAAAAAACAAGTTCCAGATTAATACCTAAAACAAGACAGGACAACTATTTGTTAATGACTGAATGTAGATTAATACATGAAACAAGACATGACAACTATCTACATAAGCAGATTAAAGATTAACTCTCGAAACAAGCCAGGGAAACTATCTTTCTTTCAAATAGGTCATAGATTAATTCCTGAAACAAGGCAGGGCAACTATCTACACGACTAGCTGAAGCAATCTTACACAGATTCCTTCTCATACATTTCCAGATAAAGTTTCACACAGACTCACTCAGAAGCAGCCCTACCCATGCTCCTCCTCATAAATTTCCATATGAAGTTTTACACAGACTCATTATGAAGCATCCCTACCTAGGCTCCTTCTCATACATTTCTAGATGCAGTTTCACACGGGCTCATCCTGAAGTAGCCCTACCCAGGTTCCTTCTCATACATTTCCATATGAAGTTTCACTCTGACTCATCATGAAGCAGCCTACCCAGGCTCCTTCTCATACATTTCCAGGTGCAGTTTCACATGAACTCATCCCGAAGCAATCTTACACAGATTCCTTCTCATACATTTCCAGATGAAGTTTCACATAGACTCATCCTGAAGTAGCCCTACCCAGGTTCCTTCTCATACATTTCCAGATGAAGTGTTACCCGGACTCATCATGAAGCAACCCTACCCAGGTTCCTTCTCATACATTTCCAGATGAAGTTTCACACTGACTCATCATAAAGCAGCCTTACCCAGGTTCCTTCTCATACATTTCTAGATGAAGTTTCACACTGACTCATCATGAAGTAGCCCTACCCTGGTTCCTTCTCATACATTTCAAGATAAAGTTTCACACAGATTCATCCTGAAGCAGCCATACCCAGGATCCTTCTCATACATTTCCAGATGCAGTTTCACACGGACTCATCCCGAAGCAATCTTACATAGATTTCTTCTCATACATTTCTAGATAAAGTTTCACACGAACTCATCCCGAAGTATCCCAACACAGGTTCCTTCTCATGAATTTCTAGATATAATCCCACACGGATTCATCCTGAAGCAGTCTTACACGGATTCCTTCTAACATGTCATTCAAAATTAAATCGATAAAATATTTATTCTGATATTCCTCCCAGTTACAATCAAGCTTAGACTTAGTCTAATTTCCATCAATAATCACCTTTGGATGGCATCTTTAAGCCCATCTCCAACAACTCTTCACCATCTCTCCAAATGGCATCTTTAAGCCCATTCCCTACATAATCAACTAACACATGGTCGAGTGCAAATTTCTGGGCACTCTATTGTACAATCATCTTCTACCTTCAAGTCACGAATGGCTGACTCGCCAATCTAACTCTTCAAGGTTAAGAAGATTGAACAGGGGCAGCTGTTGTACCCCAAACTTTTCCCTCTCTTTTATCAAAGATTCTCTCACAAAAATCTCCATTGCTCAAAATTTTATAAGGTTTGATCAGCTCAAGACACTTCCTCAGCACTAGGCTCAAATTAAGGTTTGGGTTTGGACAAGTACAATTAGATTTTTAATGCCCCATATTGTTTCCATGGATCATATTGGGTTTTCAAGCATCAAGTCAAAGAGGAAACTATTGAAAGGGTAAAGCAGATAAAAATGATTTTGACAAATCGAAGAAGAGCAAGTTTGCTTCGATCCACAAATAAATGGCTTCCTTCATGCCTACTTCGATCCATAAGGCAATGACTTCCTTCATGATTTCTTTGATCCACAAGGCAATGGCTTCCTTCATGCTTCCTTTGATTCACAAGGTAATGGAGTTCTTCATGCTTGATTTAATTCACAAGGCAATGGCTTCCTTCATGCTTGCTTCTATCCACCTCTAAACCCTTCGACACACATAGTTTCTACACTATGAATCACAATTTGAGGTTTGGACATTTGAACTTTCGACCACTTAATCAACTGATGGTTACTGGTAAGAAAGCAATCCAGAAAATCTTTCATTTTGATTATGCCAATGAGATCATCTTGCATGCTCAAAGTGGCATATTCAGATGAATGTGGTCCATTCGAAGGACACACAATTAGTAGAAACAAATATTGTTTTGTCTATTGATATGTTTGGTCGAAGGTTGCAGGTGTCCCATTCGAAGAACATACATTGGTGGATTTGAAGGACATACAATATGGTCCATTCGAAGGACATACAATTGTTCCATTCGAAGAACGCACAATTGTTGGATTCGAAGAACATACAATATGGTCCATTTGAATGACATACAATATGGTCCATTCGAAGAACATATAATTGGTCCATTCAAAGGACATACAATGGTTCCATTCGAAGAACACCCAATTGGTGGAAACAAGTATTATTTTTTCTTTTGATGAGTCTGTTCGAAGGCTGATGAACAAAGTCCTATTTGATGCCAAGCCCAAGTTTGATGTACTGTCCATATAACAGCCTAAAACCATGTCAAAAAACAGTATATTGTACTACTATGAAACAACCCTACACCAAGCTGCCACAACACTCCAAAACTGTTGCAAACCAGTCCAAGCTTGCATTATCTCAACCTCATATTTGCACCAAATTAGCATATAAGAGCTGCATCAAAAAAGCCTATGAAGACAACAGACCCAAATTGTTCAAATTTTATTTGTTTCCCCCCAAAACCCCAGCAAGACTATTCTATAAATAAGTTGTTTTACAACACATCTAAGGGGGATTTTGGATAGGGCTTTTTGACAAACAAAGAGAGGCTTTTTGGCAAGCAAAGGGAGAAAAGGAGGAAAAAAAAGAGAGAGGGGAAGAACACATAAAACACTCTTAAATCAAGAACTAAAAAATATAACACTTATGTTTGTTCTCTCTTTTGAATCCAAGTTTTCCTATCCTTCGAACTCGGGTTCCTTCCTTTCTTCAACTTCAAGAATATTCAGGGTAACAACTCAAAGTTCAAAACACCAACTCCAGATTCAAGGTAAGTCTTCCTGACTTTAAACCCTTCATTTCAAGCATAACATGTAAATAATCATTTCCTTTGAAGCTAACCTTTCGTTTGTCTTCCTTTCTTGTCAATTATATGTTAAGAACTAACTTGTACAGACCATAAAACAATGTTGGAGTAAAAAATAACAACATGGTTCGACACAAAGCCTTAGGCTTCGAACACACTGCTTAACTGTCTGTTGTACCCCAAATTTTGACCTAAGATATCATCTCCTATCTGCATCATTCGCATTGCAAGTGTTTTGATCCATTGATTTTAAAATTCATAACTTTTTCAGGCCGAGAGCTATTGATGTTGAACACTAAAACATTTAATCGATTCGTGCTAAAATAATGTTTATTAATTATTTATCATCTTAAATTTAAATGATTGGAATTTGTTTTCGATTATTATGTAATTTAAAGATGTATAGATAATAAAACAAACATTAGAAAAGAGGCGCATTAATTGTGCAGACAGTATTTATTATATTATTCATAAATCTCACAATTAATGTGCCTCTTTTCTAATGTTTGTTTTATTATCTATACATCTTTAAATTACATAATAATCGAAAACAAATTCCAATTATTTAAATTTAAGATGATAAATAATTAATAAACATTATTTTAGCACGAATCGATTAAATGTTTTAGTGTTCAACATCAATAGCTCTCGGCCTGAAAAAGTTATGAATTTTAAAATCAATGGATCAAAACACTTGCAATGCGAATGATGCAGATAGGAGATGATATCTTAGGTCAAAATTTGGGGTACAACACTGTCCCAAATGAAAGAAAACAAAAAAGGTGTTGAAAATTCTGGCTGCAGATACTCAATGTCACGTTCAATGTTATGACACCGTATCTGACTTACTATATGACAGTAAATACAAAAACAATAAAGAACACAGTCAATTGTTTACCCAGTTCAGTGTGCAACAACACCTACTCTGAGGGCTACCAAGCCAGGGAGGAAATCCACTATAAGAGATGTTAATTCAGGAATAAACCAACCAGTTTATCTCCTTCACTTAAGACCTACCCAATGCAATTTCAATCTAAGTACAACTTAAACCTGAGTTCCTACTCACTCCCCCTCAATCACAGCAGTGATACATAAAACAATTTGACTAATGAATTGATGAAGACACTCTTCAAAAACATACACTTGATTAAGCTTCACAGCTTTTTAATCAAGCAACACAACCACTCTTGCTTCACAGCTTTGAGTGATACACAACCTTAACTTGACTCTGCTTCACAGCTTTAGTCAAGAAACATTCAAACACTCTTGCTTCAAAGCTTTGAGTGCTACACAACCCTTACAATTAAAAACCTATTTCAAGTCACTTATCAATGATAATTGCTTGGAGTACAATAATTAAACCTATACAGTTTACAAATGATCTTCTGATCAAAAAGGGATTCTTTGCAAAACAGCAGCTCTGTTGAATATATAGCAGCTGCAACTTCAGTTAGGGTTTCCACAAAAACCTAGGGTTAATTCCGTTTGACCTTAGGACTAGGTCACAGGACTTTATTAACCAGGTTAGGGATGAGCTAGGTTAACCCAAAGAAAACGCAGGATTCTGTTCTGGAAAGACTGAGTTATTTTCCTGAAAAAAACTCAGAATTTAACCAACCTGCAAACATGTTAGTTCAGAACAGGATGTCTTAACATCTGTTATGACATCTGAGAAACCTGTCTACTGATTTATGAAAATGTGATCATTTTGCAAAATGCTCAGATACACACTTAAAAACATCAGTACCTGAATGACAATATTTTTCTGCAATGGTACCTAATGAATCAGTACAAACTAAACTAGAATGTTATGACATCAGTCATGACATTCACACATACACTTGGGTTTTACCAAAAATGCAAGCCAATAACTAAACAACTACAGGTGTGAATTGAAGGGTGTATGTTTCGATACACACTGATTTACAGGCCCAAACAAAAGAAAGCAAAAGGGGTGTGTGAATCGAAGGACATATGCTTCGAACATATTGCATGAATCGAAAGACTTGTTTTTCTCTCTTTTGTGTTGTTTTTGTTTTTACATTTTTCTTGCTATTCAATATAGTTTTAATAATTAGGACTTTTATTGCTTTCCAACCCCCATTTGTAAATTTGTATACCCCATCCCAAAAATATGTAATAGCGTAGGACATTTATTTTCAGGAATTTACCACTTTTTATATAAAATGCAAGTAATTAGGGTGTGTATGGAAAGATTTAAAATCAACAAGTAGACAACCCTAATTCAAGACTAGAATCCATGCAATCAAACACACTATTCACACACGTGCACCTCTAGGGTAACCTCGCTTGTTGCCTCGAAAAATAGTCATGTCCCTCGAATATGGGCGTTTTAGCAAATACCCTCGATAAAAAAGATCGTAGTCCCTCGATGTTATCTTCAGTAAATGATCTAGTCCCTTACGAAAATTACTAAAACGTATCATAAGTTGCCTTCTATGACTATACGATTGACCCACGCCCGTCTCTTCACATCCAATGATGGGGCTTCTTACCAAATCAATGGTAAGATAGCAACATATAAAGGAGAAGGAAAAGATCATAGACCTTTTGAGTAGGCAGGACGCTCGTAGTTGCTTGCTCACAAATTAAAACCATTTCCATACTTACACTTTTGAAACATCTTCAAAAAACATCTCTTTGAACTATTTTCAAAACCAACACTTTGTACGCATTCTTATAGAGACGAGAATCATTACCAAGTTTTCCGAAACAAAGGCGTTTTCAAAATACTTTCAAAACCCACCACAAAACACATTTTAAACAAAGCAATTTCAAAAGTGATCTAGAAAGCAACTAAGAGCCCGTAGATAACTATGGATGAAAAGGGTGCTAACACCTTCCCTTTTCATAACCTACCCCCCGAACTCAAGAAAACATCTCAAAGGTCTTTCCTGTTATTTTTATCCTTTCCTTATTGGATAAAAGAAAAGTCGGTGGCGACTCTTACTATTCGCAACATTTGGGATCAAACGAAAAACACCCAAGTCAGTTCTCCCACCGTATTACAACCACACACAAGAAAAAACTAATCCCTAAGTATGATTAACATCTTTGAAAAACACAAGCTATGTGTGAGACTCTTAAACACACCAAGAGAGGTGGATAAGAGATACTCAAGATGAAAGGGGGAAGCCCTAAATTCAAATTAGGTTAAACCATTAAAGAAAACTTATAAAAATTAAAACAATTGAACCCTAGCTTCATAAAGGCTTATAAAATTTAAAAGACATGATTTAAATCTCTTGGATTAGTTTGAAGAGGTGAAAATGATTGAGAATTTTTAATTCTAGCTGACAAAAGGATCAAACTAGAAGGGTTTTAGCAAAATATTTGTGAAAAAATGTAAAATCAAAAGTTAAAATTTAACAAAGATGATTTTTGTGATTTTAAGTCATCCAAGAAATTTAAACATAGAAGAGTTCAAAAAACTAATATTATTTCCCAAATTTGGAAAAAATAAAATTGAAGTGTAAATTCAATTAAAATTATAGAGAAATAGTTCAACACCTAAGGGTCAGCCAGCATATTTTTGTGGAATTTTATTAATAAAGGAAAATGTCAAACATAAATTATTCGCACAATGTAGAAAAAACAAGTTAAAAAACATGATATAACTAATGATTGATTTTATTTACTTATCACAAAATTTTGTAAAAATTAAACAAAAATTATTTTTATGAAATTGACTCAGATTGAAGCTCAGTGTAATTTTTGTGGATTTTTATATTGAGGAAACTTAGAAAATAAAATTCTAGAACTTAAAAGGTAATAAAAACCCTAATCAAACTCATTATTTTATTTATTACTCTAAAAATGATAAAAATAAAAATAAAATTCAGAATGTGAAAAAAAACTATAAAAGGAGTCTAATATATTTTTTTTGATAATTTTTTAATGATAGAAAATATTAAATCAAAATTAAAGAAACAAAATAAAATGAATTAAAATTCAAAAATTGTCAAGGTCTATTACACCTATTTTCAAGCAAACGCGTTGTAAAAGAAATTCAAAACATGTTAAATTAGCGCACTCCACGTAATCGTCCCTACCACTGAACCATGCCCTAACATGCTTTTGGTCAGTTTGACATGCCAGATTCAACTTGTGATTCTCCTTCGTTTCTTGATGAAAATTATGAAGCTTTGATCAAATTAAATATCTCGTGGAGGTCCATAACATAGAAACAAGAATTTTTAAAATGTATCCATGATTCACTGGGAAAAACGCGCGCGAAAACCACTGTGTGATACGGTAGAAGAACCGACTGTTCAATACTGGTTTTTGCATTTGTGTTTACAAATGTTGCGGTAAGCAAGAGTCGCCACCGACTTTTCTTTTATCCAAATTAAGAAAATGGTATAAAGAACAAAAAAAGACCTTTTCGAGATTATTCTGAGTAGGGGGGTAGATTATGGAAAGGGAAGGTGTTAGCACCCTTTCCATCCGTAGTTTTCTATGGGATCTTAGAGGTTTTCTAATTTTGAAAGTACTTTGTGCTTTGTGTGTTTGAAAAATGTTTTAAAATGCCTTAGTGCGGCGATTTGCTCTGCGTTACCTCTTGTATCAGTCCTCAAGAGTGTTGACAAAGAAAGTGTTTTTGAAAATTGTTTTTGGAAAGTAGTATTTGTGTAAGTGCAAAATGTTTTGAGCAAACTTCTAACAGCTATCTACTTTGTACTCGAAAAGATAGTTCTTTTCCTCTTATCCTTTAGACGGTACTATCCTACTATTAATGAGTAGATATCCCTATCATTGGATGTGTATGGGACATTCGAAGGGACATTACAGTCACGGAGGCAACTTATGGAGACGCTTTAGCAATTTTGTTTAGGGACTAGATCATTTACCGAGAGGCAACTGTAGGGTCATCGAGGGACTATGATATTTTTGATTTACGGGTCTTTTCTAAAGCGTCCCCATTTCGAGGGACATGACTGCTTTATTTCCGAAGGCAACCAAAGTGGGGTACCCTAGAGGTGCGCATGTGCAATTGTGTTCAATTCAGTTATTTATCTTGCGCATTAGGTTTGCCAACACTTTTGTTTTTCAGTCTTATCATACATGCCTAATTACTAACAGTTAATATGATACAGAAAATAAAATGCGGAAAATATAACCTTACGCTATTACATGGCTTCGGGGAGGGGGATATTTACAATGTACAAAACTTGGGGGAAAGGAAAAATAAAGAAAGCGGTAAAAATCCTAATTAATCTATTACATCCAGTATACAGGTACAATAATGTAAAAATACGAGAAAATAATAACGCGTGAAAGTTAAAAATACGTGTAAACCTAAAGTGATTCTAAGTAAATAAAACAAACTTTTTGTTGTTTTTGATTTTTTGATTTAAGAAAAACAATGAAAATTGCCCTAAAATCTATTTAGAAAATAAAGTTAATATTAAGAAAATAGTGTAAGCTTTTTTTATTGTTTTTGTTATAAAAAAGAAATAATTTAAACATATAAATTAAACCTAATTCTATTTGATTTTAAATTAAGAAAAGGTTAAAGTTTAACCAATTAATCAATTAAAGAAATTAATTATTTAATTAAGGAAAAATTAGTCATAAGTTTTTTTGTGATTTTTTAGTATTTGATTAATGATAAACAAAGTAAATGAAATAAACAATAAAACAAAAATAAAGAAAAATTTAATGGGCTAGGATAGCAAAGTTAAATGGGGAATGCTGATTTGAAAAATGTTAGGCCCAAGGTTGAGGGAACCTAGAGGCTGTATTGGGATCCAGTTAAGAGAAGCCTTGAGGGTGCATGGTGAATCTCACGTTGAAGCTCTTGGATCTGACTGCATTGACATTGAAAGGTGTAGATTTGATGCTACATGGTGCGCGTGCATAGCCTGGAAGTACTAAATCTGCAAAGAAAGAATGGAAAAATAATATGTAAGAGGCATGGTTCGAACCCATACCCTTACATATAACAAAGCTTTAAACACGCTACCTCTACCATTGGGACGGTGATACTTCCGTTAGCCTAAACGCACCCATAAATATATATTATACACAAATAAAATTATTTTAAATTAAGAAAAAATGAATGCAGGTGGGACCCTGATGTTTGGTGGACCAATCAAGAGCGGAGAGAGGGAATGGGTATTTTGAATTAACCAATGGGATACAAGGAAAACACCACGCCAGCTTAGACCGCCACATGTGATTAGTCAGACCACTGGAGCCAGTGGTTTCCACCGTCTTCTCCCGTGAGACCCCCTGCGAACATGACCAAACATAAAAACAAAATATGCAGATCTACATAAAAACGTCCCCTGATCATGAATATGGCCTCCAAATTTTCTAAAACTTCGTATATCTCTGGGTTCGAACACAAAACCCTAATCATGGCCAAACATGGAATTATGGGTTCTAAGGCCATAGCTCTTCATGTAACACGTTAGAACGGATGCAAACATCATTAATAACATCAATATAAGCTTAAGAAATATTTATATGGAATTATTTGAAAGTTTGAAAGTCACGAATTATACCAAAAAGTGAGGTTCGATTGAGCACTTTTGGGCGTGAGACAGCTTTAATGGAGGGTGGTATATGCTCCTAGGAAACCTGGGATGTTGATAGGATGCTTGGAAAGATTTGAATCAGACTGGATCAGAGGTTTCAATTTGGATAACTTTAAGAATATTTTTGCAATTTGGTAGTGTTCTCTCTAGTTGTGTAGGTGTGTATTTGGCTTACAAGCATGCTGCTTATATAGAGTAGAAGGGAGGGGAAAAGAAGGAAATGGTTTAAACAACCTTGATTATGTGTTTAAAAGTCATGAATGAAAATTTGTAACTTTGGCCAAAAACATGGAATCTTGTCCTTTTTTGAAATTTGAATGTATGTGGACATTTTGGCTCCTTCGAATGCCCTCTAATTCCCGCCCTTCGATTGGACTTCTTGTATAGCCTTCAAATGGGTCCTTTGAATGGACCATTTATGTACCCTTCGAATGGGCCTTTGGTTGCCTCCTCGAATGGACCATTTGTGTACCTTTTGACTGGATCATGTTCTCATCCCTGGGACTTCTTCATTTGAAACCCTATTCAACTGGCCCAAATGAAAACTCTTTCCATGCCAATTGAAGCTTCTTTGGCATGAATGTGCTTGTGCATGTTGGCTTGAAACTGGCAGTATCTTGGCTTCTAGGCCAGCAGGCCTCTTTAAATATTTTTGTTTCATTTTGGCTTGCAATATCCTTCGTTTTGAACCAATGTGTGTGCTCTCTTGAAGGGAACCCATGCATTATTTGTATACATCACTTGCCATTCCTTCGAATAGGCCAATAAAGTAAGTCCTTTGAATGGAACACCCACTTATGCCCCTTTAAATCCATCAATACATGTCTTTAGAATGGGGAAAATATATGTCCTTCGAATGGACCATGTGCCTGTCCTTCGAATGTTCCAGTTGTGTACCTTCTGAAAGGGCATCCGGGTATGTCATAGTGCATAAACTTTATGCGTTGAAGGGTCTTGTCATTGAGATGAAGCACAAAAGAAGTATTTTCCTTATGCTTCCTGCACAAGCATGGAGGGACTTTTGGCCTAGTGAATCGAACGCATGTTGATGGGTCTTTGCCTTGTGAAACCAAGGCATGCATGAAGAGGCATACGTGCGCTGGTGACAAGCTAGGGGACTTTTGCCTAGTGGGAACTTTGTGAATCGAAGTCCAGTTAAAAGTAGCCTTTTGTCTTGTGGATCTAAGACAAGTCTGAAGAAGCTTTTTTCCATTTTGAATCCAAAGCAAGCATGAAGAAGTCTTTTGCCCTGAACGAAGCTGGCATGCAGGAACCCGCTGTTTTATGGATCAAAGGAAGCTTGCAGGGGATTCTTGCTTTGGGCGCTAAAGGCACGCACAGAGGGATAATTTTCCTAGTCGAAGCAAGAATCAAGCTTGATCCAAAGAAATAAAATGCCCAATCAAAGCAAGAATTAAGCTTACTCCAAAGAGACCAAATTCCCAAAAGAAGCAGGAATCCATCTTGCATGCAGGTAGCAATTGCAATTGTGAATCAAGCCAGCATGCAAAGCCAATGTTGCAATCGAAGGAGCACTAACAAGAGGCCCTTCCCCTTTGGATAGAAGGAGGTTGTTTCAAAGGAAACACATGCCCAGTAGAAGCTTGTATACAACAAACAAGAAGAAGGCCAAGGCTTCAATCAAAGCTTGGAAATTTGAGGCAAGTTTGGAGGAGGTTAAGCTCTCAATCGAAGTCGATCAAGATGCCAATCGAAAGACCCTTTGGCATGCCAATCTAAAGACTTTATTTATCTTCAAAAAAATTTATTTTTTCTTTTAATCAAGTGCTTGTGACCACCCATATAAGAAAAAATCTTGGAAAACATGAGAGGGAAAATTTTGGGGTACAACAGTTGCCCCTGTTCAATCTTCTTAAACCTGAAGATGTAGATTGGCTTGTCTACCTTTTGTGATCTGAAGGTGGAAGATGATTGAACACTAGAGTGCCTAGTAATTTTCACTTGCATGAAATAACACCTATGATTGATGATGTAGGGAATGAGCTTATAGATGCCATTAGGAGGAGATGTCAGAGAGTCATCGGAGATGGGCTTAAAGATGCCATCCAAAGTAGATGCTGATTTTACACATGGTCCCTTTGGAGGTTATTGTTCATGCTGTCTGAGGAGGATTCTGTTGGGGAATGTGGGTTTCTGTTGTTCTCCTGTTTGAGGAAAACTCTGTGGGGAATAGAGTCTAGGAACTTCAGTTGTCAAAGGCTCTGTTGAAGAGTTATCTTTGGAGAGATGACAATTTGTTGTATTATGGTTGAAGTCTAGGTTTCCAGTGATTTGCTGGGGATAATGGAATTAACCACTATTTGGAAATGTATTAGAAAGAGCCTGTGTAGGGATGCTTCAAGATGAGCCCGTGTTAGAATGTATAAGAAGAAACTCGTGTAAGATTGCTTCGTCTGGTCATGTAGATAGCTTTCCTGTCTGGTTTCAAGTGTTAATCTACAATCAGTTATTCACAGATAGTTGTCATGTCTGGTTTCAAGTATTAATCTGGAACCTGCTTTTATCGGTCGTTTGAGATAGTTGTCCTGGATGGTTTCAGGTATTAATCTCTGACCCAAGAAATAATGATAGTTTTCCCGTCTGGTTTCGGGTGTTAATCTTCAACCTCCTTATGTAGATAGTTTTCCTGGCTTATTATAGGTATTAATCTTACAATCGGTCGTCCACAGATGATTCTCCTGGCTTGTTACAAGTGTTAATCTGGAACTTGAAAATTGCCGGTCATTGATATAGTTGTCCTGGCTGGTTTCAGGTATTAATCTCTGACCCAAGAAATAAATACAGTTTTCCTGCCTCGTTTCGGGTGTTAATCTTCAATCTCCTTATGTAGATAGTTTTCCTGGCTTGTTACAGGTATTAATCCACATTTGGACGTCAACAAATAGTTCTCCTGGCTTGTTACGGGTATTAATCTGAAACTTGTTTTGCTGGTCACATAGATAGTTTCCCCGTCTAGTTTCGGGCGTTAATCTGTGGGCTGCTAAATTTGTTGGTAAACCCGTCTTGTTTCAGGAGCTCAGACCACTTGTTCGTACAGATAGTTTCCCCATCTGGTTTCAGGAATTAATCTTTGACATGTTGTAAAAGTTGATAGTGTTTTTCTGTCTGCTAATTTAACCTGAAAAGGTAAAATCAGTTTTATGCAATGTCATGATGTATGAATTGCATGATGCTCCCAAAAATAAATGAGATAATGATATATGTATTTGTATGCACATGCCATGATGTATGAACATGTAATGCTGTTGCGCAGTATCTTTGTCTGGGAAAATAAATCCCTGACTGCTGCTGAAGAGCACCGAGAAGCTGAATCTCGGACTGCTGTTGGTTAGTGAAGAAAGTAATTCTTCAATTTCCGTTGGGGATGGTGAATGGAGATAGTTTTGTTGGCGATTCCCTTTCTCTACCGAGGATCTTCGACTTCTGTTTGAGAATGATTTTGTTGGAAGATTTCACCAATTTAGAGAAATAAACTCTGTTGGGGGATGAACTTCTGTATCTAGAGAAATAAATCTATTGGGGATAAGGCTTTATAAACTACTTGAGATTTATAAAACTCTGTTGAAGAAGGTGAACTCCATAAAATTCTTGGGGATTTTGTTGAAATCCTGTAGGAAAATCTTGAGAAGCTTGGCGACTTCACTAGGGGATTTTGGAGCGGTAATTGGAGATATTTGCTTTATCGGGGATATGAGAACCCGACACCATTAGGCTGCATGCTGAGAACATGGTTGTGACATTTTAGTAGGATATATGTGCCTCTGTACCTGTTGGAGAAGGTATCTGCTGGGGAAGACATATGCGGGGATATTGTGGATGGCCCTTAGATATTGTCCCATTTCTTAAAGTCATTAGCAATTGTCTTTATGTTTTTATACGTGTATTTGTAAGCAGTAATCATATTCAAATACATATGTTCAAAAATAATCACTGGAAGTTTTCGCACACAAAACAGAAAAATAAAAACAGAAGTTTTGCACTTTCAAAGAAATAGTTTTGTATTAACTTGAGTAAGCGTTTTTGTACAAGGATATAAATATCCTACTAATAGAATGCGATCATAAGAATACAAATTATACAAAATAGTATACAAAGAAATACATCTATGTGAAATAATCCCCTTGGGTTCGCATTCTGCTATTACCTTTATGTCTTTGAGCGTCTCATCCCTTTCGCTGCTTGTCCAAAGCTGATTGGATTGATTAGTACCGCTTTGAGATTGATAGTTGATACTGAACATTGGTTGTAAGGTGATCCAACGGGATATAGTTATAAGCTTTAAATCCCTAACTTTTTACCGGACCTCCCTTTCAGGTTTTCAGTCCACCGGGATACCCTTTTTACCCAAGCCGCCTTTTCAGGTTTTCGACTTTCCGGGTGTACAGATTTTTTATGTATATCCCTAATTTTTTCCCGAACCCTTTTGGTTCGCCGGGATGCCCTTATTTTTACCTAGGTCGGTCGACCTAGCGGGTCTTTGTGTATGCGTAGTATCTTTTAACTATGTCCGCGTTTACAGGGTGCGGAAGGTCGTCACCGTCCATAGTGGTTAGGATTATGGCTCCACCAGAAAAAATGTTCTTGATTACAGATAGCCCTTCGTATGTGAGAGTCCATTTTTCCCTGGGATCACCTTGCGGCAGTCTGATTCTTTTGATCACCAAGTCACCAGCCCGATATACCAGACGTCTGACCTTCTTGTTAAAAACTTTGATCATACATTTTTGGTACATCTGACCATGGAAGACAACCGCGAGCCTCTTCTCATCAATCAGGTTTAACTGGTCAAGTCGAGTCTGGACCCATTCGTCTCCACTCAGCCCTACATCCTTTATGATTCTTAGGCAAGGGATTTGGACTTCAATGGGCAGGACAACTTCCATACCATATACCAAAGAGAATGGAGTTTCCCCTGTTGATGTGCGCATTGTGGTGCGGTAACCATGAAGAGAAAGTGGTAACATCTCATTCCAATCTTTATATGTCACCGTCATCTTCTATATGATTTTCTTGATGTTTTTGTTAGAAGCTTCAACAGTGCCATTCATCTTTGGACGGTAGGGAGAAGAGTTATGATGCTACACTTTGAACTGCATGCAGAGCTCGGTGATCATGGTATTATTGAGATTGGTACCATTATCTATAATGATTCTCTCTGGAATACTATACTGACAGATAAGGTTATGTCTGATGAATTGGGCCACGACATTCTTGGTAACAGAAGTGAATGAAGCTGCCTCGACCCACTTTGTGAAGTAATCAATGGCAACCAGGATGAAGCAATGTCCATTAGAATTCGTAGGTCTGATTTATCCAATCATGTCGATGCCCCACATTGCAAAGGGCCAAGGAGCAGTCAAGACGTTCAAGGGAACTGCAGATGTACTTTATCAGCATAGATCTGACACTTGTGACAAGTCCGTGAATGCTGATAACAGTCTGTTTCCATGGTGAACCAGTAGTATCCTTCCCGTAGGATCTTTTTAGCCATTGAGTTCCCACTGGAATGAGTGCCAAAGGTACCTTCATGCAAATCAACCATAATCTTTTCTGCCTCACTCTTGTCTACACACCAAAGTAAGGTAGAATCATGATTGCGCTTGTAGAGGATCCCGTTACTGAGAAAGAACTTAGCAGATAACCTTCTTAGGAACTTCTTATCATTGACAGAAGCTCCCTCAGGATATTCTTAGGCTTCAAGATATCTTCTGACTTCATGGAACCAAGGCTTGTCCACTACTTCTTCAGTACCAATCTCGTGACAGTATGCTAGCTCATCCATCCTTTCAATGGTGATCTTAGGAGCTTCATTATCCCACATGACCTTGAAAATGGATGACATCATAGAAAACATGTCCTCTAGTTGATTTTCCTCTCGTGGAAAATGTTCAAAGGTAATTTCTTCAAAGTATGGGATTAGCGTCAACACATGTTCTTTATACGGGATGAGATTAGGATGCTTTGTGTCCCATTCTCCTTTGATCTGGATGATTACCAAAGCCGGGTCTCCAAACACACTTAAGAATTTGATCCTTAAATCGATTGAAGCTTTGAGACCCATGATACATGCTTCATACTCAGCCATATTGTTGGTTAGTTAAAACACAGCCTAGCAGTGAAAGGAGTATGACAGCATTCTGGAGATATGATCACAGAGCCGATGCCATTGCTATGAGTTTTGGAAGCTCCATCAAAAACCATAGTCCATCAGGATCCTTTTTCAGGTCCTTCATCTGGTCCAGGTTCTTCACAATCAGTTACTAGCATGATGTTCTCGTCTGGGAACTCAAAATTCATGGATTGGTAGTCGTCCACAGCCTGATGAGCCAAATGATCAGCTAATACACTTCCCTTAATTGCTTTCTGGGTGGTATATTGAATGTCGTATTCGGTCAGGATCATTTTCCATCTTGTTATTCTTCCAAAGAGAGCATGATTCTCGAAGATGTACTTCATAGGATCCATTTTAGATATCAACAAAGTAGTGTGAGTCAACATATACTGTCTTAGTCGGTGAGCAGCCCATGCCAAAGCACATCAAGTTTTCTCGAGCAGTGAGTATCTTGTTTCACAGTCGGTAAACTTTTTACTAACGTAGTATATTGCATGCTCTTTTCGACCAGACTCGTCATGCTGCCCCAGCACACACCCCATTGAATTATCTAATACTGTTAAGTAAATTATCAAAGATCTTCCTACAACTCGAGGCATCAGAATTGGAGGCTCTTGAAGGTATTCCTTGATTTTGTCAAAGGCATACTGGCAATCGTCATTCCACTTCACTTCTTGATCTTTCTTCAGTAATTTGAAGATTGGCTCACAAGTAACGGTCAGATGTGAAATGAATCTGGCTATGTAGTTTAGGCTTCCCAAGAATCCTCTAACCTCCTTCTCAGTGTGAGGAGTTGGAATTTCTTGTATAGCTTTGACTTTTGCAGGATCCACTTTAATTCCTTTGCCGTTGAGAACGAAACCTAAGAGCTTACCTGATCTTACTCCGAAGGTGCACTTATTCGGATTCAGCCTCAGTTTGTATTTCTTCAGCCTGTCAAATAGCTTCTGTAGGTGATCAAGGTGTTCTTATTTAGTCTGAGACTTGGCTATCATATCATCCACGTAGACCTCTATCTCGTGATGGATCATATCATGAAACAAAGCTACCATGGCATGTTGATAGGTTACCTCAATGTTTTTCAACCCAAATGGCATAACCTTGTAACAGAAAGTGCCCCACTGTGTGATGAAGGTTGTCTTCTCCATGTCTTCAGGTTCCATCTTGATCTGATTGTATTCGGAGAAACCATCCATGAAGGAGAATACTTTATGTTGTGCGGTGTTGTCAACCATAACATCAATGTGGGGAAGCGGAAAGTCATCCTTGGGGCTTGCCCTGTTCAGGTCTCTGTAATCCGCACAAATACGTACCTTATTGTCCTTCTTAGGCACTGGAAAAAAATTAGAGACCCATTGTGGATAGGACGTGACAGCTAAGAAACCGGAATTTAACTGTTTCATGACTTCAGCCTTGATCTTTTCTGACATATTCGGCCGCATACGACGAACCTTCTATTTCACTATAGGGCAATCCTCTTTTATAGGTAGGCGATGAACCACAATATCAGTGTCAAGTCCCGACATGTCTTTGCACGACCAGGAAAAAACCTCAACATAATCATGTAGCATATGTATTAACCGCTGTTTTACACTGGGCTCCAAGTTATCACCTACCTTGACTTCTTTTCTGTCCTCTTCAGTACCCAAGGTCACTGTGTCAACTGGTTCCTCATGAGGCTGTATTTCCCTTTCTTTCTGTTGTAACAGATTGGAAAACTCTCCTGGTACCTCACAATCTTCCTCACCTTTGTCCTCGGCTTGGTTGATCGGATTTTCAAAGTCATAATAAGCAATAGCAGAACCATTATCAATGGGATCCAGAGTGAATTTGGATCTGCAGTTTGTTATGTGAGGGTGTGTAAGAGTATAGTTGTTTTGATAAAGTAAAAAAAAAAGCAGAAAAGAAAGGCAGAGAGCACAAAATTTGTATGTAAAAATGTCCAATGTTTTATTAATGACATATGAAAATGAAACATGATAACCCTCACAAATAAACCATTACGCCTTGGGTAAGACACAAGGTCTTAGAGTTTGTATTATTCATTTATTACATATCCAAAAACAAAAACAAAAATACAATTACTCCTGAATAAAAGTAATCGGCACAAGTTCTTTAGTCTTCCAGTTGGCGAGTCCTTTGCTGACAGTTGGGAAGATCCACTGGTCTATGTCACAGTCACTATCACTGTCCTCCAAAGCATTAACCCCATGATTGTTGATGTGTAGGGGTGGCCCTCCGGCACGAGCACAACGAACAACCCTTTGAGATCCTGATGTAAAACCCAAACCAAATTTGTCAGATTTGTAGCGAATATCCAGAAGTTGTCCCCAAATTATACACCTACCTTCTTCAACAACTACCCTGGCATCTTTCAGAGAAGCCATCTTTAGCAGAGGCCTAGTAGTCTTTGGAACACTGGCAGAGGTTTTGGTTGCAGCAACGGTCTACGGAACCTCCTCAAAGTTCTGACAGGGGGTCTCAATGAACTCGCCGTCCATTCCAATGTACCTGAAAGAGTTCAAGTGGCTCACCATGTACTCTTCCTCTCCATAAACTGTGATAATCTTCCCATTGACTTGGGTACTTTATCATATGATGTAGGGTAGAAGTCATAGGGCCAGCCCCATGGATCCAGGGTCGACCCAATAAATAGGAGTAAGATGGGCGGATGTCCATCACATAGAAAGTGCAATTAAAAGTCTGGGTACCCACTTTGATTGGGATGTCCACCTTCCCATGCACCATTCTTTTAGAACCGTCGAAGGCTCTCACCATAATGTTACTAGGCTTCAGATTAAATCCTTAGCAATCTAACATATGATACGGTGGGAGAACTGACTTGAGGGTTTGTGTTTGATCGCAATTATGCGGTTAGCAAGAGTCGCCACCGACTTTTCTTTTATCCAAAAGGAACGGTGAAAAAGTACAGGAAAGACCTTTGAGATTGTTTTTTGAGTTCGGGGGGTAGATTATGAAAATGGAAGGTATTAGCACCCTTTCGATCCATGGTTTTCCATGGGCTCTTAGTTATTTGATAGATCACTTGCGTTTTTTTGTTTGAAATTGTGCTTTGTGTGGTTTTTGAAAGTATTTTGTAAAGTGGCCATTGTTTAGGCAATCTTTGTAATGTATCTTGTTTGTGAGAATGTATACAAAGATGTTTGATCTTTTGAAAATGTTTTCAAGTTTGTAAGATGTTTGAAAGTGTAGGTGTTTGCTTTGAAAATAGCAAGGATGTTTGTTTGAAATTGAGCAAGCAATTAGGATTATTCTACCTACTCAAAAGTCTTTCTTGTTCATTTTCCTTTTCCTTTGACATTGTTATCTTACCCTTGATTTGGTAAGTAACCCTATCTTTGGATGTTAATGGGACGGGCGTGGGTCATCGTATAGTCGTGATAGCAATGTTGTGAGATATCTTAACATATCTATTGAGGGACTAAGATCATTTGTAAGGCAATATTCGAAGCGTCATCGAGGGACTATGATCTCGCATTTTGATTGTTTTTGCTAAGACATCTCACGTGCATAACATGACCATTTTTTGTAAGGCAACAAGTGGAGTTAACCCTAGGGGTGTATGTGTACAAGTGTGTTTGATTGCATGCATTATTGTCTTGAATTTAAGGTTTTTTAAGCATTGGTTTTAATCTTGCCATACACACCCTAATTACTAGCATTTATATGAAAGCAATAAATTACGGGAAGTAAATTTACTACGCTATTACATCACTTGGGGATAGGGATACAAATGTACAAATGGGGGTTGCAAGAAATAAAATTCTAATTATATATTACAACCATATCGAATATGAATAAATGTACAAAAATGGAAGGAAAAGAAGATGAACTTTGTTTAGACTTTTATTTATACGAAAGGTTTTGTTTAATTAAAATAAAATATTTCTTTTGTAATATTTTTATATATTCTTGAAATAAAACTTGTAAATAAATAGTGTGTAAAAAAATCAACTCAAAAGGAGTTGTTTTCATTGGTTGAAAAAATATTTGAAGTTTGTAAGAAAACAAAGAACACAAATAGAAAGGAAAAAAACTATTTTTGGTCCTGCCAAGGTTCGAACTCAAGTCCCTATACAGAAATACTTTTTGCGCGCGTTGTTGATACCATTGGGGTGGTCTGTTTCATCCGTTCATGAGGCAGCTTCAATTGGGTAAAATGTAAACTTGTTTATGAACATCTAAAGTGCCCAGTCCTCCCTTTCGATTGCATGAGTGCAACTCTTCCCAGTTTAGATTCGAAAGGCTCCCCTGTTCAGCCAATCGAAGGATACACACAACCTGCCTTATTTGGCACCAAAATCCCAAGACTTAATGTACATGGCAGTGATAATCGAAAGCTAAAGCATGGTCAATTCCCTAGATGTGATATATATCTACACTTTATCTTTTATTTATATGTACAAATGATGTTTTAAATAGAAATTTCCAAGTTTAGAGGAACTTACCTCTTGAAGTGTCAATCGAAGGAGCTGTATATGACTTCCTTGGTGGTTGACCAAACTTTGTTGTAACCTTTCTTGAGCTACTGGGACCACTTCTCTGCTTGAATCGAAAGGCTGGTATTTATGAGGGAATTGAAAGTTTTGTTATACTACAGTTTGGAGGAGTGAATCGAAGGTGGTGTTATACTACAGTTTAGGGGAAGTGAATCGAAAGGTACCCTACTAAGATTTTCTTGTGAAAAAAAAATCTTAGAGTTTTGAAGGTTTGAGAATGTTGGAGAGTTTGAAAATATTGGAGAGTTTGAGAATATTGGAGAGTTTGAGTGCTTGAGGATTTTTATGATTTTTCTCTCTAGCAAAAATCTGGCCCCTTTCTTTGTCAATGGTTTCTCTATTTATAGAGAAAAGGTTTGGGAGTTTGAACAAAGATATGGCTTGGCTGAAACGTGAATATTAAGCTATGTCATATTTTTCAAGATCCCAAGGTGAAAGTACTAAAGGTGTTGGTTAAAAGGGGCTGACTTCCATGACTTACGTTGAAGTACAATCAGGATTTAAGCAAAGCATGGGCTGAGGAAAGGATTTGTACTAGCAAGTTTACTTTTATAAAAAATCTTTTGGACAAAGGCTTAATCACCTGGACAATAAGTTATTCCATTATGTAAGCAATTAATTATGGAGTGAAATACAAGCATTAAGGCCTGTAAAGTAAGATCATGTATCATGGCCTATAGATTTGATCAGTGTTCTTTCAAAATCCTATTTTCCACTTGCGTCGAAGAGTTCTAGAAATGTACTAAAGAAGACTGCTTCGAAGGGAGCAAAATGCCCAAACGAAGCTTATGGATTAAACTCGCATCGAAGGAGATTTCCTGCCCAAATGAAGTACGTAACCCCAACTTTCATTCGAAAGAGGCTACATGAGGCTTTTTGCCTTGTGCGTGCTAGCATGGTTGGAGATATTTGTCCAGTCAACACAGGCATGCAAGCATCAAACGTCCAATCGAAGCAGACGCACGGTCCCATCGAAGCTTGTGGATTTGAAGAGTTCTCTGAGGGAGTCTTTTAACCATTCGAAACATGTAGCTCGAAGGAAGCCAGTGTCTAATCGATTTGAGAATCAAAGCAGACTTTCTC
The DNA here is from genome assembly GCA_948472305.1 of Vicia faba. NCBI lineage: Eukaryota > Viridiplantae > Streptophyta > Magnoliopsida > Fabales > Fabaceae > Vicia > Vicia faba. The sequence goes on along the minus strand of OX451739.1, from coordinate 1,461,359,826 downwards.
TTCTTCAACCCAATCGAAGGGCACATTATCATCTTCATTTTCCTTTTCCTTCAACCAATCGAAGTAACAACTTGTCATCTTCAAAAAATTCATTTTTCTTTATTTATTTAAACAGGTGTTTGTAACCACCTATAAAAGAGGAATCTTGAAAAATGAGAGGGAAAATTTTGGGGTACAACAGTTGCCCCTGTTCAATATTCTTAAACCTAAAGAGTTAGATTGGCGAGTTTTGCCATTCGTGACTCGAAGGTAGAAGAGGATTAGACATTAGAGACTCTAGGAATTTGCACTCGGCGAGGTGATGGTTGATGGTATAGGGAATGGGCTTAAAGATTTCATTTGGAGATATGATATAAAGTTGTTGGAGATGGGCTTGTAGATGCCATCCAGAACTGATTACTAAACTGTATCTGTAGGCTGAAACTGAATGAGTATCAGAATGGCGTCCTCGTCTGGAGCGTATCTGAACTGTATCTGGAGATTGAATTTGAATGAGTGTTAGAATGGAATATGTGTCTGGAGCGTATTTGAACTGTATCTAAGAAGCTGGATATGAATGAGTATCAGAATGGCGTCCACGTCTAGAGCGTATCTGAACTGTATCTGGAGATTGAATTTGAATGAGCATCAGAATGGCATCCGTGTCTGGAGCATATCTGAACTATATCTGAGAAGCTGGATCTAAATGAGTATCAGAATGGTGTCCGCGTCTAGAGCGTATCTGAACTGTATCTGGAGATTGAATTTGAATGAGTATCAGAATGGCATCCGTGTATGGAGCGTATCTGAACTTTATCTTGAAGGTTGAATTTTGAATGAGTATCAGAATGGCATTCGTGTGTGGAGCGTATCTGAACTGTATCTTGAAGGTTTAATTTTGAATGAGTATTAGAATGGCATCCATGTCTGGAGCGTATCTGAACTGTATCTGAAGGTTGAATTTTGAATGAGTATCAGAATGGCATCCGTGTCTGGAGCGAATCTGAACTATATTTGTAGGTTAAATATGAAGAACCCATGCTGGATTGCTTAAGTTAGTCTTGTAGATAATTGTCCTGGCTTGTCTTAGGTATCAACCTTTAACCTTTGTAATTTGTTGACGATAGCTATTGATTAATATTATCCTGAAAAGGGTAAAACATTAGTTGTAAGCAATGTTATGATGCATGATACAATGATATTGTGATATATGCATTTGTATTATCGATGTTCATGATATATGGATGCGATGTATGCGTATGTGAGCTAATCTGTTGTACTACTGTTGGATAGGGGAAAATAAATCCCCGACTGTTGCTGAGTATATGGAGTGTAAGTCTCCATGTTGTGAAGTTGAAGTGTTGATGAATTTCCGCTTAGAGAAATAAACTTTGTTATAGGGGAAACGCCGTGTACTGCTTGTAAAATCCTATTGGGGAATCCTGAAATTTTGGACGACTTCTATTGGGGATTGTTAACTGGAATCTTTGTTCTGCTGGGGATTAACTTGCGCACTGCGGGGAATCTCTATGGAAATAGCTTAGAGAGATTTCCCTATATCTTAAAGCCATTAGTGATTGTATTTTATTTTGTTCATTTGCAAACAGTAATTATGTTCAAATGCATATGTTCAAAAATAAACCATTGGACATTTTTGTAAACAAAACACAAGAGCAAAGAAAAACATATAGTTTTGCACTTTCAAAGAGATATCTTTGAATTGACTTTGAGTAAGTATTTTGTACAATGAGACAAACATTCTAGTAAGAGAATGTCGTTGTAAACATGAAAGTTTGATACAAAGAAAAGATAGTTGTGTGATATAATCCCATGGGGTTCCCATTTTGCTATAGCCTTCGTGTCTCTGAGCATCTTGTCTATTTGTTGCCTTGTTTGAAGCTGATTGAATTGATCAGAACCGTCGAGTTTGCAGGTTGTCCGTAAGGTGATCCAACAGGACATAGTCATACGCTTTAATTCCCTAACTTTTTCCTGGACCACCATTTCAAGTTTTTAGTCCACCGGGATACCCTTTTTTCCCAAGTTTCCCTTTCGGGTTTTCAGCTTGTCGGGTGTACAGATTGTTTTGTTTTATCCCTAATTTTTTCCCGAACCTTTTGGTTCGCTGGGATGCCCTTGTTTTGCCTAGGTGTGTCAACCTAGCGGGTCTCTTATGCGTAGTATCTTTTGATTATGTCTGTGTTCAATGGGTGTGGCAGGTCGTCCCCATCCATGGTGGTCAAGATCATTGCCCCATCAGAGAATATGCTTTTGATCACAAATGGTCCTTCATATGTAGGAGTCCATTTTCCCCTAGGATCACCTTGCAGTAGTATGATGCGTTTGATCACCAGATCCTCGACTTGATACACTTAGCGTCTGACCTTTTTATTGAAAGCGTTGATCATCCGTTTTTAATACATTTGACCATAACAGACGGCAGTAAGCCTTTTCTCATCAATCAAGTTTAGTTGATCAAGTCGAGTCGTGATCCAATTTTCTTTATTCAGCCTTGCATCCTTCATAGTTCTCAGAGAGGGGATCTGGACCTCAATAGGCAAGACAGCCTCCATGCCATATACCAAAGAATAGGGTGTTGCCCTAGTTAACGTGCGTGATGTAGTACGATACCCGTGGAGAGGGAATGGTAGCATCTCATGCCAGTCCTTGTAGGTGACTTTCATTATCTGTATGATCTTTTTGATATTCTTATTTGCGGCTTCGACAACATCATTCATCTTTGGCCGATAAGGTGAAGTATTGTGATACTGGATCTTGAATTGCTCGCACAGGGAGGTGATCATAGTATTATTTAGATTCGTACCATTGTCTGTAATGATCCTCTCCGGGATACCGTAACGATAGATGAGATGCTGCTTAATGAACCGGGCGACAACATTCTTGGTAACGGAAGCGGAAGAAGCTGCCTCCACCCATTTGGTAAAATAGTCAATGGCCACTAAGATGAAGCGGTTTCCATTGGAGGTTGTTGGCTTGATTTCCCCAATCATATCAATCCCCCACATAGCAAAGGTCCAAGGAGCCGTTAAGACATTCAGAGGAATCGGGGGTACATTAACCTTGTCAGCATAAATCTGACACTTATGGAAGGTTCGAGAGTGTTGATAACAATTTGCTTCCATGGTAGACTAGTAATAGCCTGCCCGTATGATTTTCTTTTCCATCGTATGCCCACTAGAATGGGTGCCAAAAGTGCTTTCATGTAATTCAGCCATGATCCTCTCAGCATCAACCTTGTCTACGCACCGGAGTAACACAGAGTCACGATTGTGTTTGTAAAGAATGCCATTATTAAGGAAGAATTTAGCAGAGAATCTCCTTAAGAACTTCTTATCATTGACTGAAGCTCCTTCTGGATATTCTTGAGCCTCGAGATACCTCTTGACTTCGTGAAACCAAGGTTGGTCCATTACTTCTTCAGTATTAATCTCGTGACAGTGAGATGGTTCATCCCTTCATTCAATGGTGATCTGAGGAGCCTCGTTATCCCATTTAAGTTTAAACATAGATGACATTATGGCTAGTGCGTCTGCTAGCTGATTTTCTTCTCGCGTGAAATGCTCGAAGGTAATCTTCTCAAAATGTGAGAGCAAAGTCAAAACATGTTTTTTGTAAGGGATAAGGTTAGGGTGTTTGGTGTCCCATTCCCCTTTGATCTGGCTGATGACCAAAGCTGAATCTCCGAATAGATTCAAAGATTTGATCCCCAACTCTATGGCAGCTTTGAGACCAAAGATGCACGCTTCGTATTCCGCCATCTTATTTGTACAATTGAAGCAGAGTCTTGCAGTAAAAGGAGTATGACATCCTTCGGAAGATATGAGTACAACACCAATACCATTTATGAGTGCATTAGATGCCCTATCAAAAACCAGGGTCCATCGGGATCCTTGTTCAGGTCCGTCATCTAGTCTGAGTTCTTCACAGTTATTTACCATCATGATGTCTTCATCTGGGAATTCAAACTTCATAGACTGGTAGTCTTCCACAGCTTGGTGAGCAGGGTGATTAGCTATTAATTTTTGGGTAGTATATTGTATGTCATATTTTGTCATGATCATCTGCCATCTAGCTATTCTTCCTGAGAGGGAAGTTTTCTCGAAGATGTATTTTATCGGATCCATTTTAGATATCAATAAGGTAGTATGGGTCAGCATATACTTTCTTAGCCGGGGAGCAGCCCATGCCAGGGTGCAACAAGTTTTCTTGAGCAGTGAATATCTTGTTTCACAGTCGGTAAACTTTTTGCTCAGGTAATAAATAGCATGCTCTTTTCGGCCAGACTCGTCATGCTTCCCCAGCACACAGCCCATTGAATTTTCCAAAATAGTCAGATACATGATCAATGGTCTTCCCTCGTCTGGTGGCATCAAAACAGAAGGATCTATTAGATACTCTTTGATCTTGTCGAAAACAGTTTGGCACTCGTTATTCCATTTGACTACTTGATATTTCTTCAGTAGTTTGAAGATTGGTTCACAAGTAGTTGTCAGATGAGAAATGAATCTTGCAATGTAGTTTAACCATCCCAAGAATCCTATGACTTCCTTCTCGGTACGAGGAGCAGGCATCTCTTATATCACTTTCACCTTGGCTGGATCTACTTCAATAAGCTTATTGCTGATGACAAAGCCTAGGAGCTTAGCAGACCTTACTCCAAACGTGCATTTATTTGGGTTCAACCTCAGCTTGTACTTCTTTAGCCTCTCAAACAGTTTCTGTAATTGATCAAGATGCTCTTCTTCTGTTTGAGATCTAGCTATCATGTCGTCCACATAGACCTCTATTTCGTGATGTATCATGTCGTGAAATAGAGATACCATGGCATGTTGATAGGTTTCCCCAGCATTCTTCAGTCCGAATGGCATAACCTTGTAGCATAATGTGCCCCACTGTGTGACAAAGGTTGTTTTCTCCATGTCCTCGGGCGCCATTTTGATTTGGTTGTAGCCTGAGAAACCATCCATGAAGGAAAACACTTTGTGTTGTGCCGTATTGTCAACTAGAACATCAATATGGGGTAGTGGGAAATCATCCTTAGGGCTTGCCCTATTCAAATCTCTGTAGTCCACGCACATTCGTACTTTTCCATCCTTTTTGGGTACGGGAACAACATTTGCAACCCACTGTGGATAGGAGGTGACGGCCAAGAATCCAGCATTGAATTGTTTCATGACTTCTGCTTTGATCTTTTCTAACATGTCTGCTCACATGCGATGGACCTTTTGTTTTACCGGTGGACAATCTTCTTTTGTTGGTAGACGATGTACCACGATATTTGCATCAAGTCCTGGCATGTCTTCATACAACCAGGCAAAGACATCAACATACTCATGTAGTAAATGAATCAGACGCTCTTTGACATTGGGTTCTAGATTGGCACCCACCTTGACTTCTCTTTTTGTCTTCTTCGGTACCTAGGTTGATTGTGTCCACTGGTTCCTCGTGGGGCTGAATGGTTCTCTCTTCTTGTTGTAGTAACCTGGTGAGTTCCCCTGGTACTTCGTAATCTTCCTCACCTTCGTCTTTGGCTTGGTAGATTAGATTTTCAGAGTCACAAAAGGCCATAGTAGAACCGTTACCCATGGGATCCCGAATGGATGTAGACCTGCATTGTGAGTGTGGATGTGTATAAGAGTATAGCTATCTTTGAAAGGAATAAAAATGTAAAAAGAAAAACATGAGCACAAAGTTTGTATGCAAAAACGTCCATGATTCATTGATGTCATATGGAAATGAGATAATAACCCTTACAAATGGACCATTGTGCCTCGGGTAAGGCACAAAGTTTTAAGAGTCTGAATTGTTTTAATATTACAGATCCAACAAAATGTAAAGAAAAATTACTGCGGGATAAAAGTGATCAGGATGAAATCTCTAGCCTCCTAGTTATTGAGCCCTCCACTGACAGTTGGGAAGATCCAATCCTCCAGGTTGTAGCCATCTTCATCATCCTCTACCGCATTGAATTCACGGTTGCTGATCTTCAAGGGTGGTCCTCCAGCATGAGCGCGGCGTACGTCCTTTTGGGCACCTTCTTCTATCACTGCCTTGGTGTCCTTCAAAGATGACATCCTGAGTGGAGGCCTTGTGATCTTGGGAACTTAAGACACAGCCTTGGTCACTGCCACATCTTGTGGGACTTCTTCAAAGTGCTGGAATGGAGTTTCAATAAATTCACCATCTAATTCCACATATCTGAAGGAATTGAGATGGCTGATCAAATACTCTTCTTCTCTATGAACGGTGATAATCTTCCCTTGAATTGGATACTTCAGTATTTGGTGCAATGTAGAAGTAACAACGCTGGCATTGTGAATCGATGGTCGGCCTAGCAAGTAGGAATATGAAGGTTGAATATCCATTACATAAAAGGATGAATCAAATGTTTGGGTTCCAACCTTTATGGGGATGTCTACTTCCCCATGCACCATCCTTTTTGAGCCGTCAAAGGCCCTCACTACTATGTTGCTTGGCTTCAATGTCAATCTTTCACAGTCAAGCCTATCAAGAGCCTTTTTAGGTAACACATTCAGAGACAAACCGGTGTCCAGCAAAACATGAGCCAAGGTCGTGCCCCTACATTCAACTGAGACATGCAATGCCTCATTATGCCTCCATCCTCTTGGCGTTAAATCAGCATCCGAAAAACCTAGACCATTATCTGCAGTCAAGCTGGCTACGCAGTCTTGGAACAGATCGACAGATGTTTCTTGGGGTACATGGGCAGTTTTCAGGAATTTAACCAAGGCCTTTGCATGCGCCTCGGAACATAGTAGTAAAGCCAACATGGAAATTTTAGATGGATTTTTCCCCAGTTGCCCAACTACATTGTAGTCGCTTCTTTTTATGATCTTTGGAATTTCCTCCATCTCCTTCCGGGAGGTCTCAGGGATAGCCAATGGTTGGGCCTTCATCCAGACAGGCTCAATCAAAATACTTTTACCTCGAGTCTCGGTTGACTCGGCAGCAGGAATGTCAGTAGGAGTGATAAAAGGGGTTGTAACAGCTTTGTCAGTTGGAGTACTAGCAGAGATGATTGTAGGACTGGAAACAACTTTTGGAGGAGCAACAACAATAGGAATGATTACGGGTCCAGAAACTGCTTTTGGGGGAGCAATTTCTGGAGAAAATATCCTTCCACTTTGGGTAATCTTGCTAGTCCCTGCAATATTACTGATATTGGAGTCAACCTTCTCAGAACTTAAATCTTCGGTAGCTGGCCAATCTTGCTTGATACCATGGTAGCTAACATTCCCTCCATAATCCCATGGTACGGTTTTGTCTGATAAATACGGGATTGGTCCAGGCATTGTAATTATCAAAGGAGCTGATTTTGGAACTAATGTAATTCTAACGGGTCTTTTGGTGGAGACCCTGGAAGAATTGTCGAAAATAGTCACGATGGAAACATTATTATAAGAAACAGTTGGAACATAATTCTTTTCGAACAAAATATCTTTGTTGTCTATTAGGCACTGAACGCCTGCTTTCAACAAAGGACAGCTGGTTGGTGAGGACAAATAGAAATGATAGCTTTCATCAGAACCTGGGAAGGCATCGGCATTCCATAGGTTCTTTTTGATAGTCAAGAGTGGGGTCATAAGTTCATCAATCGAAGTAACAAACATATCTTCCTCTATGGCATTGGTATTATGGTCGGCTTGGGCATAGGGGCAGAAATGATATTGGGATTTTCAGGTGCATTAAATTCAATCTCTTTATCTTCAAGAAGGTCTTGTACTTTATTCTTTAGAGCCCAACAGTTGTTAGTGTCATGGTCGGGACTCTCAGAATGGTATGCACAGCGGGCATTGGGATGATAGTGAGGAGAGGTTGTGTTAGGGTTCTTTGGAGCTTCTTTCAAGGTTACTAGATTGGATCTTAACATATGCGGTAATACCTGAGATAGTGTCATGTTAATTCTGGTGAACTGTCTGACTGGTCTTTCCATTCTTGGATGATTGCTTCTTTGTTGATCAGGCGCATGTTTAGGAATCATAACAGCCCCCACCATTGGACGACGTTCGGCCCTATCTTGATTTCTCTGAGGATATACAGGAACCACTTCTTTCTTTCGTATGAATGGTTTCCTTACAGCAGCAGAGGATGTATCTTTCTGAATTTTTTCATTCTTTATCCCGGCCTCTAGTCTTTCTCCGGTCAGTATCAGTTCAGTAAAACCTTCCAATGAACTCCCAATTAAGTGATTGAAGAAGGGACCAGTCAAGGTACCCAAAAACATGTCTACCAACTCTCTTTTAGATAGAGGAGGTTGAACTCTTCCGGCTAAATCTCTCCACTTTTGCGCGTAGTCCTTGAAGCTTTCACTTGAAACCATCGCCATACTCTGGAGTTGAGTACAGGTGGATGCAAGATCAGCATTGTGTTGGTATTGTTTGTAAAAGGTTGCAACAATATCTTCCCAGTTATGAACATTTTCTCTTTCTAACTGATAAAACCAATAAAGTTGAGTTCCAGACAGACTGTCTTGGAAGAAGTGTACCCATAAATCCTTATCGGCGGTATGAGGCTGGATTTTCCTCACATAGGACCAGAGATGCATTTTGGGGCATGAGACTCCATCATATTTGGCGAACACAGGTGCTTTGAATTTTGGAGGGATGATAATTCCAGATACTAAGCCCAACTCCTCAAAGTCCAATCCAGACACTTTTTGGATTTCCATTGCACTCAACTGTTCTTCTAGATGCCTATACTTGTCGTCGGTTGAAGGATATTGTTCTTCAGAATAGTCTTCTTCTTCCTCTTCCTCTTATGACTCTGACTGAACAATTGTTTCCTTGCCATTTCTATCTTGATTGTCTTTCTCACCGGATGTCGTTGCAAAGTCTAAGGCCCTTCTTGTCTTCCCTTGGAATCTTCTTCCCATGTTTAGAACTCCAGTTATTTTCTTTGTCTTCTTTTTCTTCTCTTCAATCAGCAAAGTCTTCAACTCTTCTTGTCCTTTGGCTAGAGTTAAGAACATCTGCTAAAACTGTGCATTTTGAGCTTGGAGGTCCTTCACCGTTTGCTCGAGATCCATATTTTTGAAATAAACAGTAGAGAGATGAGGAGACTTGTTGCAAGAAACCTGCTTATGTTATGATGAATGGTAAATGCATATGCAGTGATTTCAAGGATTTTAAGATTCAAATTTGTTTTAGACAAAAAGGAAACACACGTTATATTAATAAATTAAAGCTTGAGTACATCAGTGTCTCCTTGGGAAAAACAAATACAAGGAACTCTAAGATACAAAGGTAGTACTCATCATCTTTGGTGCGATGTAGGCATTCAGAGTTTGCTCCTCATGAAGTTGCTTAGTGAGTTCCAAAACCTTTTTGTCGCTTGCGTAGGATTGGGCTTAGAAAGTATATCGCTCCCCCTTGAGTTGTATCCAATCTCTTTGTAAGTCTTCAAGATAGGTGGGAATGTCAGGATGTAGGATAGTGTATGGAACATCCCCTTCCATGACAGGCTCAATGATTATCGGGAGAATGGAGGGATAAGGCATCATAAGACTCTGAGCACAAGTTCGTACCCATTTGAGGTAAGGCTCAAGAGGGATGGAATTCTTATGCCCCAAAGTCTTGCTATCTACCTTGTTCAACAACCTCCAAGCTCGGATAAATCTCTGGCGAAGACCTTGATCGTCGTCCTCGTAGTCAAATACCAAACCTTGAATCAGCATCTCGTGTGGGCCATCCCTTCAGGCGTAACCAAACTGTCTTAAGGCTAAGCATAGGTTGTAGGTGATACCTCCCCTAATTCCAAGTAAAGGGACATTAGGAAATTCTCCACAACGGTCGATAATAGTAACATTCTCTATGGATCGGGAGCACCAATGAATGTCTGAATGTTTGAGCATCATCATCCTTTGTGACCACCTTGAACCTTGCTCGTTCTTTAATACAAATTAGGGAAGATGAGAAATAAACCATCTTGCCAATAGATGAGTGCAACACATAAGTACACCTCTTTTCCTCATTGTGCGAGTGTGAAAAGAGTGTAGGATGTCTCCTAGCAAAGTAGGCACTAGGTTGCGGGATATGAAGATTTTAACGACGTTCACATCTATGAGTTGGTAAGGATTTGGAAACAAAACCATCCCATAAATGAGGAGAGCCACAATTTCCTCAAAAGCTTGTAGATCTAAAGAATTCCAACAGTTTTGAGCTTTCTCAATCAAGAACTTTGCTAGGAAACCTTTGACGCCACTCCTTATTTCCCAATGAGTTGTGACATCAGGTGAGTGAAAGTGTAGAGCTTGAGCAATCTCTTCTGGATTTGGGTTTCTTTCCATAGCGTTGAAAGGTAGTTGGTTGAGAATGGGAATCCTCAAGATTTGGGAGAATTCTTCCAAAGTTGGCACAAGTTGATAATCGGGAAATGTGAAGCAATGGTGTAAAGGATCAAAGAACTGAAAGAGAACCTTCATCATATCTTCATCAGTGTTGGAAGTGACCAAATTGAGTAGGCGACCATGTCTCTCGGTGAATGGAGAGGTTTCAGGAATCCTTTAAGCTAGCTCCTTAAGTTGTGGAGGGATCCTTACAAGGTTGACTTGAATAGTTTTCCTGCGAAGAGAATCCATGTCCTACAAAACAAGAACAAAGATGAATCTCAAGATCCTTGAAATGGTTAGTGAATGAGTATGATGTTATAATGTTCATGATGTTATGTAAAAGTATGTATATACAAACAAAAAAAACAATTCCTTAGGTTTAGGCTTGCATGGATTATCATAGGTAAGTACCCTCTTGAAGTTTAGTTGGCTCAAACCTGTCCTAGTAATAGTAACCAGATTCTAAGGAGCTCAATATCACCGGTTTGTTTCCTTGGTCATTGTTTCAGCACAAGCCTCTTTAATGGCGACCGAAATATCCCAAGAAACCAAACCTCAATGAGTGTAGTATTGAGTATCTACCAACTTCGGATTGCACCAAAGCCGATCATCTCACTACATCCTAAAGGCCAAGTTGGTCAAGTAAAGGTTCTAAAAGTTCATTAGTGCTTCATGACATCACTCAGCGGCCCCGTATTCTCCTTGATTAACTCAAGGGCTACCGGTACCCACAAATATGTCGCACTAACATAGCTATTGTTTAGACCATGTCGGTATACCCCGCACAGTTTCCACAACGTATTGCTACTTACCTATAAGGTATCCCAAATCCGGGTAGAGGATTCAAACCCAAACAAAGAACCATGAAGTAAAGCAAACAAGACAAAAAATGAAATCAAGTAAATGTGATATAACCCTAAGGTAACCCCACTTTTAGAATTATCCCCAGCAGAGTCGCCAGTTCTGTGATACGGTGGGAGAACTGACTTGAGGGTTTGCGTTTGATCGCAATTGTGCGGTTAGCAAGAGTTGTCACCGACTTTTCTTTTATCCAAAAGGAAAGGTGAAAAAGTGAGGAAAGACCTTTAAGATTGTTTCTTGAGTTTGGGGGGTAGATTATGAAAAGGGAAGGTATTAGCACCCTTTTCATCCATGGTTTTCCACGGGCTCTTAGTTACTTGATAGATCACTTGCTCTTTTTTTGTTTGAAATTGTGCTTTGTGTGGTTTTTGAAAGTATTTTGTAAAGAGGCCATTGTTTAGGAAATCTTTGTAATGATTCTTGTTTTTGAGAATGTATACAAAGATGTTTTATCTTTTGAAAATGTTTTCAAGTTTGTAAGATGTTTGAAAGTGTAGGTGTTTGCTTTGAAAATAGCAAGGATGTTTGTTTAAAATTGAGCAAGAAATCATGAGTATTCTACCTACTCAAAAGTCTTTCTTGTTCATTTTCCTTTACCTTTGACATTGTTATCTTACCCTTGATTTGGTAAGTAACCCTATCTTTGGATGTTAATGGGACGGGTATGGGTCATCGTATAGTCGTGATAGCAATGTTGTGAGATATCTTAGCATTTCTCTTGAGGGACTAAGATCATTTGTAAGGCAATATTCGAAGCGTCATCGACGGACTATGATCTCGCATTTTAATTGTTTTTTCTAAGACATCTCACGTACATAACATGATCATTTTTCGTAAGGCAACAAGTGAAGTTAACCCTAGGGGTGCATGTGTACAAGTGTGTTTGATTCCATGCATTTTTGTCTTGAATTTAAGGTTTTCTAAGCATTGGTTTTAATCTTGCCATACACACCCTAATTACTAGCATTTATATGAAAGAGATAAATTGCGGAAAGTAAATTTACTACGCTATTACATCACTTGGAGATAGGGATACAAATGTACAAATGGGGGTTGCAAGAAATAAAATTCTAATTATCTATTACAACCATATCGAATATGAATAAATGTACAAAATTGGAATGAAAAGAAGACGAACTTTGTTTTGACTTTTATTTATATGAAAGGTTTTGTTCAATTAAAATAAAATATTTTTTTTGTAATATTTTTATATATTCGTGAAATAAAACTTGTAAATAAATAGTGTGTAAAAAAATCAAGTCAAAAGGATTTGTTTTGATTGGTTGAAAAAATGTTTGAAGTTTGTAAGAAAACAAAGAACACAAATAGAAAGGCAAAAAACTATTTTTGGTCCTGCCAAGGTTCGAACCCAGGTCCTTATACATAAATACTTTTCGTGCGCGCTGTTGATACCTTTGGGGTGGTCTGTTTCATCTGTTCATGAGGCAGCTTCAATTGTGTAAAAGGTAAACTTGTTTATGAACATTTAAAGTGTCCGGTCCTCCCTTTCGATTGCCTGAGTGCAAATCTTCCCAGTTGAGATTCGAAAGGGTCCCCTGTTCATCCAATCGAAGGATACACACAACCTGCCTAAAGTTTGGATACGAGCCTAACAAACATAACCTTCGAAAGCTACAGGCCCAAGGGTTACCATAAATTTATTTGGCACCAAAATCCCAACTGAATTTACATGGCAGTGATGATCGAAACCTAAATCATGGTCAACTCCCTAGATGTGATATCTACACTTTCTCTTTTATTTATATGTACAATTGATGTTTTAAATAGAAAGTTCCTAGTTTATAGGAACTTACCTCTTGAAGTGTCAATCGAAGGAGCTGTATATAACTTACTTGGTGGTGGACCAAACTTTGCTATAACCTTCCTTGAGCTACTGGGACCACTTATCTGCTTGAATCGGAAGGCTGTTATTTATGAGGGAATTGAAGGTTTTATTATACTGCAGTTTGTGGGAGTGAATCGAAGGTGGTGTTATACTACAGTTTAGGGGAAGTGAATCGAAAGGTACCCTACTGAGATTTTCTTGTGAAAAAAAAATCTTAGAGTTTTGAAGGTTTGAGATGTTGGAGAGTTTGAAAATATTGGAGAATTTGAGAATATTGGAGACTTTGAGTGCTTGAGGATTTTTATGATTTTTCTCTCTAGCAAAAAGCTGGCCCCTTTCTTTGTCAATGGTTTCTCTATTTATAGAGAAAAGGTTTTGGAGTTTGAACAAAGATGTGGCTTGGCTGAAACATGAATATTAAGCTATGTCAGATTTTCCAAGATCCCAAGGTGAAGTACTAAAGTTGTTGGTTAAAAGGGGCTAAATTCCTTGACTTACAGTGAAGTACAATCAGGATTTAAGCAAATCATGGGCTGATGAAAGGATTTATACTAGCAAGTTTACATTTATAAAAAATATTTTGGACAAAGGCTTAATCACCTGGACAATAAGTTAATCCATAATGTAAGAAATTAATTATGGAGTGAAATACAAGCATTAAGGCCTGTAAAGTAAGATCATGTATCATGGCCTATAGATTTGATCAGTGTTCTTTCAAAATCCTATTTTCCACTTGTGTCGAAGAGTTATAGAAATATACTAAAGAAGACTACTTCGAAGGGAGCAAAATGCCCAAACGAAGCTTATGGATTAAACTTGCATCGAAGGAGATTTCCTGCCCAAATGAAGTCGATTAAATCCTTTCTTAAAAGCCAAACATATAAGAATAGACTCAACATATGGGACATAACTATTTTGATTGCCAGGGTATATTAACCTGACATCAAATTACTTGGGGATATATGTCCAAGATAATATACTAAACGATGATGTTAAAAACAAAAGGATGAAAAAAAGACGAAATATTTTTATAAGCCATAAGAGGCGAATAAGCATAAAGGTAAAACATATTTCTGGTTAATCGAACATTTTACTTATACTATAGTCGAGTCGGATATATCTCTGACACGGGCATTATACATACCTACAAGGTACCAAAACTCAGTTAGATATACGCTGGGGATATAAGTGAATATCTAAGATTAAAAAAAAGAATTTGAAGCAATAAAAAGGCCCCAGATGAGCATAAACATAATGCACTGCAAAGAACTACAACTAGGTCTCTAAGACACAAAGAAAGATCTATACATGAGTTTTCTAACTCATGAAATGTCTAAAATATTTTACGAGTTAGCTAGTTTATGTGTTGGATGATCCGAGTTCACACCTGAACTCGGGTTAAAAAAATTGGGCTTCTTTGGTTTAAACACTTCACTCCTTTTGGGACTTCGTTCCCAGGGAGCTTATGTACATCCCAGAATATTTTTTATCAAGGCCGAGAGGTACGAACTCGGATAAAAGAATGAATTACAGAACAATATACGAGATCACCCCTACAGACCGGACCCGACTACTTGGTCGGGTCTTGGTTGAGTATGAAATTGGAATAGGCTATGTAGTTGAGGGAAAGTCGGGGTGTGAACCAGAATCGATGCTAAATAAGATGTCGGGTATGAGCTCGACACAATAAAGTCGTTACAATAAGTCAGACCCGAGGAGATGAAGAGTTGAAACAGATGATTGATGATGAAACAAACGTTACAAATGTTTATGGGAGACGTTACAAGTGATTAATGGAGAGTTACATTATTATTTCCATTAATCATGAATATTCAGTAAAGCTAAGGCCTACACTATAAATAGGTCTGAAGATCAAGGAGAAAGAGAGGGAAGGAAAAATGTATGATACACAATACAGAAAACTCATAGAGGGGCTCTCGCCAAAGGGATAAGCAAGACGTATTCATCTTGGGTCAATACGAATCATCATCGTAGCACCCAAACCCTCTAAAATCATACAAAAATCTACCCTTATTGTGGCTCTCCTTGTTCCTACAAGGAAGTCACTCGTTTAATGTTTTTATGCAAGAATATATATATACTTTGAACATAGATGACATGGTAGCTAGTGCGTCTTCCAATTGATTCTCTTCTCGTGGAATATGTTCAAAAGTGATTTCTTCGAAGCATGGTGTAATACGGTGGGATAACTGACTTGGTTTTGCGTTTTATCGTAAATGTTACGGATAGTAAGAGTCGCCACCAACTTTTCTTTTATCCAAAAGGGAAAGAGTGAAAAGAACATGAAAGACCTTTGAGATATTTTAAGTTCGGGTGGTAGGTTATGAAAAGGGAAGGTGTTAGCACCCTTTTCATCTGTAGTTATCTACGGGCTCTTAATTGTTAGATCACTTTGTTTGAAATGCTTTGTGTTCATGTGTTTGAAAATATTTTGAAAAATGCCTAAGTATGGAAACTTTATAATGATTCTTGTATCGGTTAAGAATGCGTACAAAGTGTTTGCTTTTTTGAAAATATTTCATAAAAGTGTTTTGTGTGAAGAATGTTTTTTCTGTGAGCAAACGATTACGAGCTATCTACCTACTCAAAAGTATTTCGTGTTATTTTCCTCTTCCTTTAGCTAGTGCTATCCTACCATTAGTTAGTAGGAATCCCAATCGTTGGATGTGTGAGGGATAGGCGAGGGTCATCGTACAGTCATAAAGGCAACTCGTAAAGATGCTTTAGCAATTATTGTTTAAGGGACTAGATCATTTACCGAAGGTAACATCGAAAGGGTCATCGAGGGACTATGATCTTTTGTATCAGAGGGACTTTGCTAAAGTGTCCCCTTGTTCGAGGGACATGATTGTTTTTATTTTAAGGCAACAAGTGAGGTTACCCTAGAGGTGAGTGTGTGAAGAGTGGTTCAATTCAGTTATTTATCTTGTAATTAGATTTATCTAGCGTTTTGTTTTAGCTCTTGCCATACATGCCCTAATTACTAACAATTATAAGGAAAGCGGTAAATTGTGGAAAGTAAAGGTGCGGAAAGTAAACCTAAACTATTACAGGGCTTCAAGGAAGGGGTACAAAACCATAAAATCGGGAGAAAAAGTAAACCCTAATTAAAACTATTACATACTGTAGCAGTTACATTTTCGGAAAAAACTAATGCGAAAATAGTAAAGCACATGAAGTTTGTAAAAGAGAAAATGGAAAAATTATTTTGGTGATTGCATGACGAAAAAGTTTTGATAATCATCCTAAAGTCAAAAAAGTTAGGTAATTAAATTAATCAAAACCCTAAAATCTAAATTGATTTTAAATTAATCGTGAAAACCTAAAAAGTAAAATTAAGTAAAACCTAAAATTGAATTAGGGTTAATTAAATAAAACCTAAAATTAAATTTAAACCCTAAAATTAAATTAGGGTTTTGTTAAAAATGTTTTTTTGAAAAAAAGTTTTAAAGAAAAAGGGTGAAAAAGAGTGAGAAACATAGAATGAACAAAAGAGTATGGGTGGGTGTTGAACTCACGCCCTCAAGCAATCTCCATGCCTAGCATACCACCAGGCCAACGCGCTGGTTGTGTTAAGGTAACAAGTTCAGCACATCATATATTAAACCTGCAAAAATAATGAAAACATGAAAAAATTGGCAAAACCGGGGATCGAACCCGTGACCTGGGAGAGGAGTGACTTAGCGTGCATTTCGACCACTGTGGTGGCCATACATCCGTTTACATAAATCAAACAATAAATATAAATATAAAACATGATTATGTTAACCGGAGAGGCGTTGGAGCCCTAGCTCCGGTCGTCTTCTCAGGTTGTCCTCTTCCAATCAACTTGCAAAATAATCATTATTAGGAAGCCAACAATACCCTACCCCCTAAATCAAGGGTTGTGAATCCAATGGGAGTATTTTTGAAGGCTAAAATTCAAGGGATTAAGAGCTATGATGTAAACATGTGAAATCAGTGCTAGCATGGTGGTTCACGTTTCAATATGCATAGGATCGTCGTGATGATCTAGACCTGTTCAAATGCACCTCAGAAACATGTTAGTAACACCAATATGATTTAAAATTATACAAAGATTAAGATATGAAATTCACAAAGTTCTGCAATTGGATATGCATGGCATGGTGTTTTCATGTGTTTTGGCCCCTCTAAATCAATCCAACCTCACTCTGCAGGGTTGTCAGGAGTGAATGGAATGGAGATCTTGTAGTGAAAGGGTTGGTAACAAGAATTTTTAAATTCTAGGGTTCTTGAAAAAAGTTGATGTTTTTTGGAAAACTTTTGGCAAGAGTTTTTCGTGTCCATTTGTATGGGAAGTGTTAAGGATTTATAGGGGAAAATTAGGGTAACAATATGTGGGCTTGGACCTTGTAGAAGAAGATATAATTTTATCTTATTTATTTTTCATTAATTAACGAATAAATAAAAAATAGTAAAAATAAAAATAGGTCATGGAGTGGAAGAATAAGGTATGAATTATATGAGGAGTATGAAGCATGTTTGGACCCCTAAACTATGGCCCAATAGCCCAAAATATCAAGCTTGCTCAACTTGAACTTCATGCCTTTGCTCAAAATTTCCCAAATTGCAATGGTCATAACTCACTCAATTTTCATCTTTTGAAGGTCATCATTGACTTTTTAGAAATCTCAAGATGTCCTCTACAACCTCTATGTTGATCAATTTTGCTTTTGAAGAATTTATCTTAATTCAAGTTGTCTTGACAAAAAGTGTCTTTTTGTTGACTTTTGAAATGACATGTAACGTATTGACTTATATTTCTCAAATGATGCATTTTTTGGACTTGAGCTTAGAGAGATAAAGTGGTAGAGAATTGAATTTCCTTAAAAATGGGCTTTAGTTGGGGGGAAAGCTGATGAAGCATGTAAAAGTTATGCTTGGTCAAAGTTTAGTTGACTTTTCCTAAGGAAACCCTAATTTGGCAACTTTAGACTTTTGATGATTTGAGGGCTTTTCTTGAGGAATAATTCTCAAATCTTGATCAAATGATGAATTTGACTTCAAAATATTGATTTTTACCAAAAATCTTGAGGTTTGACTATATGTTGACCACAATTGACTTTTCACCCAATATAGTTGATTTTTAGTCATCTTAGCAATTGACTGAGCAAACTTGTGATACAAGGCTTGAAACTTGGTATGAGCACTATTTGAAGCATATGAGGATCCATGAAAACCACTTAAAGCCTTGGAAACTAAATCTTCCTTGAGAAATACAAAACCCTAGTTGTGAGTCCATTGCTTAGGAGAAGAATTTGTCTGATCAATTCTTGAGCAACCTTGAGCATTTGAGGACCCCAGAAGAATATCTTAAATGAAAATGGGAGGGAAAATATTGGGGCACAACGTATGAAATTAACTTCAACACATGCTCTCGATGAGGAAAGAGATTTTGATGCTTCATGTCCCATTCTCCCTTAATCTTACTGATCACCAGAGGTGAATCCCCAAACACATCTAAGAACTTGATTCTCATATCAATGCCAACTTTGATATCCATGATGCATGCTTCGTACTCAGCCATATTGTTGGTACAGTCAAATAAAAGTCTAGTGGTAAACATCGTATGGCAACCTTTTAGAGAGATAATCATAGCACCAACTCCATTACCAAGCGCGATGGAAGCTCCATCAAAAACCATAGTCCATCAGGATCTCGGTTCAATTCCTTCATACGTTCCAGGTTCTTCATAATCAGTAACTATCATGATATTCTCATTTGGGAATTCAAAATTCATAGACTGATAGTCATCTATAGCTTGATGAGCTAAATTATCTGACAGTACACTTCCTTTGATTTCTTTCTGAGTAGTGTATTGAATGTCGTATTCTGTCAAGACCATATGCCATCTTGCTATTCTTCCGGTGAGAGTGGGATTTTCGAATATGTATTTTATTGGATCCATCTTAGAGATCAAAAAAATAGTATGAGTTAACATATACTGTCTCATTCGGCGAGAAACTCATGCCAAAGTGCAGCAAGTCTTCTTGAGCAGTGAGTATCTTGTTTCACAGTCGGTAAACTTTTTGTTAAGGTAGTATATTGCATTCTCTTTTCGACCAGACTCTTCATGTTGCCTCAACACACACCCCATTGAGTTCTCTAACATTGTTAAGTACATGATAAGGGGTCTTCCTTCAACTGGAGGCATCTGAATCAGAGGTTTTTGGATGTACTCCTTGATTTTGTTGAAATCTATCTGACATTCATTATTCCACTTCACTACTTGATCTTTCTTCAGTAACTTGAAGATTGGCTCACAAGTAGTGGTCAAATGGGAAATAAATCTGGCAATGTAGTTCAATCGTCCCAAGAAACCTCTGACTTCCTTCTCAGTACGGGGAGTTGGCATTTATTGAATTGCTTTAACCTTGGCAGGATCAACTTCAATACCTTTACCACTGACGAAGAAACCTAGGAGTTTACCATATCTTACCCCAAAGGTGCGCTTGTTTAGATTCAGCCTCAACTTGTACTTTTTCAACCTCTCAAGCAACTTGTACATGTGGTCGAGATGTTCTTCTTTAATCTGAGACCTGGCTATCATGTCACTAATGCAAACCTCTATCTTGTGATGGATCATATCATGGAACAAACCTAACATAGCATGCTGATATGTTGTACCTGCGTTCTTCAAACCAAAAGGCATAACTTTGTAACAAAAAGTGTCCCATTGTGTGACAAAAGTAGTCTTCTCCTTGTCTTCAGGTGCCATCTTGATTTGATTATAACTAGAGAAACCATCCATGAAGGAAAATACTTTGTGTTGAGTGGTGTTGTCAACCAGAACATCAATATGCAGAACCAGAAAGACATCTTTGGGGATTTTCCTATTTAGATCCTGTAGTCTATACACATACGCACCTTACCGTTCTTCTTAGGTATTGGAACCATATTTCTAACCCACTTCGGGTAGGATGTAACAACTAAGAAACCTGCATTTAATTGCTTCATAACCTCAACTTTGATCTTTTCAGACATCTCAATACGCATACGACAAACCTTCTGCTTTATAGGAGGACAACCTTTCATCATTATTAGACGGTGAACCAAAATGTCAGTACCAAGCCATGGCATGTCTTCATAAGACCAAGCAAAGATCTCAACATAGTCACGTAACATCTAGATTAACATATTTTTGTCACTGTCTTCTAGGTCAGCAAATATCTTGATTTCTTTCTTGTCCTCTTCAGTACCCAAGTTCACAACCTCGACTGACTCTTCATGTGGTTGTAAGGCCCTTTCTTCTTACTCTAACAGTCTAGTAGGCTCTACAGGCACTTCACAATCTTCCTTACCTTCGCCCTTGGCTTGGTAGATCAGATTTTCAAAGTCATAATTGGCAATAGTAGAATTGTTGTCAATGAGATCCAGAGTGGATGTGTATCTGCAATTTGTTATGTGGGTGTGTGTAAGAACACATAGCTATTTTGAAATAAATAAAATTAAAAAAATACAAAGAGTGAAAAATTTGAATGCAAACGTCCAATGATTTATTGAATGAAAATATGTGAATGAAATTTGACAACCCTAACAAATGAACTGTTGTGCCTCGGGTAAGGCACAAGGTTTATTGTCCAAATTACATAACAAAAAATTTGAAAACAAGAAATAACATATACTCTTGACTAAAGGAGATTGGTATAAAGTCTTCAGCCTACCAATTGTTGAGCCCACTGCCGGTGGTAGGAAAAATCCAATTGTCTAGGTCATAGTCGTTATCAACATCTTCTACAACATTGACTTTATTTTTATGAACTCCATTGTTGTTGATGAGAAATGTCCGTCTCCCAGAATTAGCACAAGCACAACGAACAGCCCTCTGAGCCTCTGAAGTGAAACCTAAACCAAACTTATAGGATTTGTACGGAATGTCGGGAAGCTAACCCCAAATAGTGCAAGATTAAGCACCACAATTCTTCTCCATACCGACCAAAGATGAATGGCACAATGGAAGCCTCCAACAATAATATAAAGAAGATCTTGCAGAAGATGACGGTGGCATACAAAGATTGGCACGAGATGTTACCATTTTATCTCCATGGTTATCGTACTTCAGTACGTACATTAACTGGAGCAACCATGTTCTCTCTAGTCTACAACATGGAGGTTGTCTTACATGTTGAAGTCCAGATTCCTTCCCTAAGGATTTTGAAAGATGCAGATTTAGATGAAGACAAATGGATTCAGACTTGACTTGACCAGATAAATTTGATTGATGAAAAAAGGCTCGTGGTTGTTTGTCATGGTCAATTGTATCAGAAATGCATGATCAAGGCCTTTAACAAGAAAGTCAAACATCAGGTGTACAAGGCTGGTGATTTGGTAATAAAGCGAATCATCCTACCACAAGGTGATCCCAGGGGCAAATGGACTCCCACATATGAAGGGTCATTCGTGATTAAGAAGATATTTTCTAGGGGTACTATGATACTTACCACCATGGATGGTGAAGATTTTCCATACCATGTGAACACGAACATAGTCAAAGAATACTACGGGTAAAAGAGACCCGCTAGGTTGACAGGCATAGGAAAACATAAGGGCATCCCGGTGAACCAAAAGGGTTCGGGCAAAAATTAGGGACAATAAATAAAAATTATACACCCGGCAAGTCGAAAACCTAAAAAAGCGGATTTGGAAAAAAGGATATTTCGATGGACTGAAAACCCAAAAGGGCGGTCCAGGAAAAAGTTAGGGATTAAAGCATACAACTATGTCCCATTAAATCATCTACTTACAGCCAGCTTTATTACCAATGACAAGTTCAGACAATACAGATCAATCCAGTCATCTTCTTCCAACGGTAAAGTGATGAGATGCTTGAAAACATAGAGGCAATAGCAGAGTTGAAACTCGATGGGATCATTTCCACATAGCTATTTTTCTTTGTTTACCACTTTGTGCTTTTCAGATTTTACGATGATTTCCTCTTACTAGGGTGTATGTCTCTTTGTATAAAACCGCTTGTTTATAGGAAAACTTTCTAAATCAATACAAGTCCTTTTCAAATTTCGAAATTATTTTACTTCCTCTATTTTGTTTGCATATACGTCCAATGATTACTTTGAACATATGCATTTGAACATGATTACTGGTTACAAATATTTGCATAAAAACAGGAATAACAATTACTAAAGACCCTATGAGTTGGGATAAAGTTTTATATATTCTCAAATCCCCACAAAGAAATCCTTACGAAGTTACCCCAACAAAGGTACACTTCCCAGAAGGTCTAATATGCCCTCAAGCAGAAATTGGGGCATTCTTCAACAGTTCATCTCTATATTCACAATGAATAGCTTGACATGATAATTTCTCCCAGTAGATTACATGACAGACAGGAATGTGACCATCTTCCCAGCATCTTGCGGAAACTTCCTCAGTGTAGTCTATGGAGTTTTCTTCCCCGTTAGAGTTTATTTCCTCAATGCAGTTTATAGGAATTTAATTCTCCAACGGAGTTTATTTCTCCAACACCGTAAAATCCCCAAAAAAATTCTCTTCTCCAGCAGGGTTTATTCAAGGTGGCTATCCCCAGAAGAGTCGACACCCGTACCTAAAACCTGGTCAGATAATGCATCAAAGAATTATCCATCTCTTTTATCCCCAGTCAGTGTATATAAGAATCAAACTCCCCAATAAAAAAACGATGGACTACTGACTTTCCTGAAATACTTGTATCCCTAAGCAGAAAGTGGGAATCCCCAACAAAATCATTCCTAGTAGAAATTGAAGATTCATATTCTTCATCCCCGTCAACAGTCAAGGATTTATTTTCCCCAACTAAGCATTTCTATACGAAGCTACCACTGCCGTCAATGATATCTTGCATCCATACATCATTTACAAAATATCATAGTGTGATCGGTGGATCTAGAACTGATTGTTTAACGCTGGATCGCGAAATGTCGCGGAAGCAAGAGTCGCCACCGTCTTTTATTTTCTCCAATATGGAAAGGACAAAAGCACAGAAAAATTCCTTATTGAGATTAGTTCTCGGTTCGGGAGGTAGATTATAGAAAGGGAAGGTATTAGCACCCTTTCTATCCATGGTTACCCATGGGCTCTTAGATACTTACTCATTTGTGTTTTTAAAAGTGTTTGCTTTTCAATTGTGAGTGGGTTTGAAAAAAAAGTTTCTTTGAAAGTTTCAGATCGACTCTTGTATCAGTCCTCAAGAGTGTTTGAAAAGTTGTTTTTGAAAGTTTTATGCAAAGTGTCGGTGTGAAAAGAAGTTTTGACTTGTTTTGAATTAGAGCAAGTATCTATGAGTCATCTACCTACCCTAAGGGATTGGTATGTGTAAATGTCCTTAAGGTAGTGCTATCCCACCATTGAGAGATAGGTAGCACCACCGTTGGAGGTGTTCGGGTCAATTCGAGGATTAGGGATAGTGTGGTCACCAGAGCAATAGTAAGACACCTTAGAAGCTACCCCCATGCCATGTTCATGGACATGAGGACTTACTAAAACGTCCTCTACTCGACGACCACTTTTCGAGGGGCAAGGCAACAGTGAGGCGTACCCTAGGAGTGGTGTGTGATTTGTGTGTCATTTTCAATTATGTTTATCTTGTCATGCATTGAGTGTTCTACGCTTTGATTTTATTTTTGGCCATTCATTCTTTCATGCAAATTATTAACAGTTAAAAGGTGCGGGAATATAAAAGTCTTATGCTATTACAAAGGCGCGGGTCTACATCGCCAAATTAAACCAAGACCCGATTTAAATAAAATACGGAAGATAAATATCCTAATTAATCTATTACAAAGCTTCGGGGCAATTACATGAAATTTTAAAAAAGGAAATAAAAGTAAATGTGCGAAAAGAAATAAAATCAAGAATGCGAGGGCGTTGGACCCTTTTAAAGAAATTAAATCGAAATCGTAAATTAATTAAATTAAAATAAAAGCAAGAACTTATTTTTTGGAGTTTTTGTATTTATGGAATTTAATGAGAAAATCAATGGGAATTAAAACCCTAATTCTAAACATTCTTAATTATTAAAGAAATAAATTCAAGTTTGACCTAATTTACATTAATTATTTACATGGCATATTTATTTATAAAAATAATTAATACTTAATAATGGTAAAAAGAAAAGGAAAAGAATAAGAGCATTAAAACCCTAATCTCTATATTTTTTAGTTTATTAAAAAAAACATTAAAATTAAACCTAAAATTAAAGCTAAATTAATTAACAAAATTTATTTACAAAATAAATATTAGTGAATTTAAATAATAAACATATTTTACTTTTTGACTTTTTGATTTTTTTTGTATTTTTATGTTATAAAAAATTAATTTGTGGAATTAAATAAACAATTAATATAATTAAAATAAATGAAAGAAAAGAAAAAAAGAAGAGAAGAAAATGCAAACACATGGGGGTGTTGACCCCTTTTGGAGGTATGACTGAAGTAATTTGGCCCAATAGAAGCTTGGCCTGTTTGACTTTCAGCGTTCACGTGTGCATGGTTGACTAGTGGGTATGGTGATCTGCGTGATCTGGCCATTGGATGGATCTCTGGAGACATATGGCACGCTAGGAGGTGAAGGCGCATGATGGACCCTGGGGCATGTACTGCATGGAAGTATGTTATGGAAAAAAATATGAAGCATAGTGGGGGACCTGGGAATCGAACCCAGGTCCCAAGACTTACCAAACACACATCCAGCCATCTGAGCTAGCACGTTTATTCATATACAATATAATAAGAAAACATAATATGGGGAAAACGTCCACTACGCTGATAAACGCGCCAAATATTCAAACGTACCAATCCCATGCCTACAGCTCAGCGTCTTCCTCATGGCCTCTTCTTTTTTGCCTGAAAATACAAACAGATGGCGGGGGTTTTAAACCCCCACAATCTGAAACACCAAAAAATAGCGAATAGAAATTGAACAAATATAAAAAAGGCGCGATGGGTGTTTTAGGTTCGTTGGAATGTCACGATTTCAATGGTATAAGTCTTGCTGTCTAATTTTTCCATATGCAAAAGTCCCCAATTTCAAACTTCTGTAACCCTAACGAGCTCCCATGGTGGATTCTCATATAGGCCTTAAAAACTCAATTGAATGGCACTGTTAGCTTTAGAATGGTTAAATTAGTACAAATCAAGCATTAGAAATCAAAAATACTGCATGAATCATGAGACACGAATATGCAAAAAGTTTGAGAAAGTTTGACTTTATTCTACCACTTCTTGATGCGTGGGGATTGGAAAAGAATTGAGTTATGTTCAGGAAGACCTCAGCAAGCTTTTGGAATCGTTTGTAGGCTTTGAATCACCCTGCAATACAGTTTTCAGTTTTGAAATTTTTGGTGAAAAATGCAAAGTTATTCTTTGGCTTTGAGCGCAGCTTCTAGGTTTTTTTCATTAGGTTTAGGTTTGTGTATGTATATGGAATGAATTAGGGTAGAAATCCAAGTCCAAAAACCTTTGCAATCAATGTTTCAATATTTGGTTTTCAATGTAATCTTTTTCAATCTTTTTCATGTAAAACCATTGCCAATCATGAGAAATCTTGCCTTTTTAGTGATGCACGAAATCTTGAGTGATTAAAGAGGGCATATGCTGCATAAAAAGATTTGGAAACATTTGTTTAGCATTTTTCTCATATTTAATTTTAATTAAATGAATTAATGGATTTAAAAATTCAATTAATAAATTAAAAATAAGAAAATAACTCCCCTTTGGGTCAATGGGTCGTGCATAGCTTTTGGACGATGATTCTTGGAAGAAATTGTGGCCCATTAGCAATTTTGAGGCATTTGAAGCAAAGTTGACTTTTCAAAATTCCCAAAATTTCCCAACTTCCACAAGGCATATCTTGCTCAATTTTTAAGCTTTGATCATGTTCTTGGACATTTTGGAAAGGTCTTGAAGTCCTATAACCAATGCCTTTGGTCCCATGTCATTTTGATTTACCAATCTCAAGTTATGGTCTTTGACTTAAAGTCCCTTTTTGTTGACTTTTGAAAATGACCTATAATGTTGAGATTGATAACTTTTTTTGAGATCATTTCTTGGAATTGAAGAGGAGTTGTAGGAAATGTCATTCTCTTCAAAATGAGCTTTGGATGGAATTTTTCTGATAAACCATGTGGAAGTTATGCCTTGGTCAAGTTACAGTTGACTTTTTCAACTATCCAAATATGGAAACTTTTGCATCTTGAGACTTTTTGAGCCATGCCTTGAAAATCATGATCAAGAATTGATCAAATGATGTTTGTGGCTTCAAAATAAGATGTTTACCAAAAATTTGAACTTTTGACTGTCAAATGACCATTTTGCCCCTACAGTTGACTGTAGGGCAATTAGGGTTTTTGACTGTGCAATTTTGTGCTGTGAGTCTTGAAACTTAGCATAGGGATGCTTGACCATGTTTGTAGGCATGTGGGACTTGACTTGACCCTTGGAAACTTCAATTTCTTTGCCAGAACCAAAACCCTAGTTTTTGACCGTTAGGAGGCCATTGAACTGTGCAACCCTTGAGGAGATTTTAAAGCATGCTCTTAGCAAATTTTGAAGAATATGGGAGGGCAAATTTTGGGGTACAACAGCTGCCCCTGTTCAATCTTCTTAGACCTGAGGATGTAGATTGGCTGACGTGCCTTTCGTAATCCGAAGATGGAAGATGATTGAACACTAGAGTGCCCAGAAATTTGCGCTCACATAGTAGTGTGATGGTGGGAATGGGCTTACAGATGCCATTTGGAGATTGGTGGATAGGAAAATGGGCTTACAGATGCCATGTTGAGAGATGATGGATAGGTGGATGGGCTTATAGATGCCATCTGGGTGTCGATCGCATAAGAGATTCCTTAGCGAGAACTTGCGTACCTGTCAAAAGAAAATGAGTACCTGACCTGTTACAGGAGCTGGCCTTTAAAATTCTTTATATAGACGCACCCGGGTTGGTTACAGGAATCGGGTATGGAGCTTCAAACGGTGATGAATGAATCAGGGATGGTTACTACCTCAACGGGACGATGAGAGAACTTTGGACGATTACTACCTCAACAGGGACGCTGAGAGAATCTTGTGGTGATTACTACCTCAACAGGAACGCCGAGAGAATCTTGTGGCGATTACTACCTCAACAGGAACGCTGAGAGAACCTTGGATGTCTTCTACTGGGATAAGAATCAGGGAGATCTTAGGGTCGATCTGACTGAACCAGAGAAGGCCTTTGACTGGATAAGAATAAGGAAAATCTTAGGGTCGATTTAACTGAACCGGGCAAGGTCTTGGAATATCTTCAACTGGATAAGAATCAGGGAGATCTTAGGGTCGATCTGACTGAACCAGAGAAGGCCTTTGACTGGATAAGAATCAGGAAAATCTTAGGGTCGATTTAACTGAACCAGGCTAGGTCTTGGAATATCTTCAACTGGATAAGAATCAGGGAGATCTTAGGGTCGATCTGACTGAACCAGAGAAGGCCTTTGACTGGATAAGAATCAGGAAAATCTTAGGGTCGATTTAACTGAACCAGGCTAGGTCTTGGAATATCTTCAACTGGATAAGAATCAGGGAGAACTTAGGGTCGATCTGACTGAACCAGAGAAGGTCTTGAAATAACTTCAACTGGATAAGAATCAGGGAGATCTTAGGGTCGATCTGACTGAACCAGAGAAGGCCTTTGACTAGATAAGAATCAGAAAAATCTTAGGGTCGATTTAATCGAACCAGACAAGGTCTTGAAATAAAGCTGAGAACTTAACCGGATCTTTCCTGAAAGGTAAAGGTCCGTCATATGCAATGCATGATATGGACCAAGCAATGATGTTCTTAATGTAAATGAGATTGTACGATATGATGCGTATATGCATGTATCCTGGTGTATGTGATGTTTTTTGAATGTATGTTTTCGTCTTAGGAAAATAAATCCTTGACGGGTGCCGGGAAGTTAAATCCTGGGCTAATGTAGAGCTTCTGTTTCCACTGGGGAGTGATGGTTGCAAGAATACCGGTAGGAGAAGATAACTCCGTTGGGGAATAAACTTGGCGAATAGAACACTCTGCGGGGAGAAAATTACTCTAGCGACCTTGCTGGAAAAATACTCTGTGGGGAGAGAGATATTTTGCTGGGACGATGATAACTCCGCTGGGGATACCATTGTTATGTTGGAAGTGTTAATAGACTTCGCTGGGGATAAGAAGGCTTCGTCGAGGACGATCTTTCCGTGGCTTTTGGCTGAGGATAACCCAGTTATATCCTGGTAGGGAAATAACCTTTGAATAAAGCCGGGGGACGCGTTCGTGCTCTGCGGGTGACAAGCTTCCAGAATCTACTAGGGATAAGCTTCCTGTTGGGGAGGTGGATTCCACTTTCCTGGGGAAACTTTTGGACTGGACTCTCCTGGAGAAATTTTGAACTATATTGGGGAAGTGACTCCATTGAATGTCTGGTATACCGCCGGGGAACAATCTTTAGGTCAAGACTGCCGAGGATGCTTGTTTAAGAATATCTGTATGATGTGCTGGGGAATGTTGAGATCTACTGGAGGATACCCAACTTCCTTAAGGCTGGT
The DNA here is from genome assembly GCA_948472305.1 of Vicia faba. NCBI lineage: Eukaryota > Viridiplantae > Streptophyta > Magnoliopsida > Fabales > Fabaceae > Vicia > Vicia faba. Next base: position 1,461,331,179 of record OX451739.1, on the reverse strand, counting down.
AGTAGCTTTGCTTGGGGAGAGTGTACTGACTTGCTGGCTCACTCTCTGGGGAATTAAGATATCTGGTTATGTTCTTCAGCGAACTTACCTTGTTACCTTGGTGGACAGAACAATTAGATCGCTTAGACCACTCGTTATTGCCCTTGTTTCTAATGTTACCTGTAATTATTCCTTTGTTTCGTATGCAAATATTTATGAGTTAGCAATTAGTGTCAAATGCATATATCACAAATTGAACCTTGGACGTTCTTCGCAAAACAAAACAGAAAAGGAAAAATAATTGGCAATTTTAACTGAAAAGTGATTTGTTGTATTGATTTTTGAATTTTCCTGTAAATAGGCGTTTATGTACAAGAGGCTGACGTCCTAGTAAGAGGACGCCGCCGAATAAAAGAGTTTATACAATTTGTACAAAGGGAAAACAAAACAGCTGTGTGAAAAGAATGATCCCACTGGGTTCCAATTCTGCTATCGCCTTTATATCTTTGAGCGTCTCATCACTTGATGACCTAGCTGAAGATGAAGCTGACTGATCGATGCCTTCTGAACTTGATAACTGATACCGGATTTTGGATGCAAGGTGATCCAATGAGACATAGTATTACGCTTTATCCCTAACTTTTGCCTGGACCGCCCTTTCGGGTTTTTAGTCCACCGGGATACCCATTTTTGCCCAAGTCGCCTTTTCAGGTTTACGCCTAGCCGGGTGTACAGATTTTTTTATTTCATCCCTTCATTTTTCCCGAACCCTTTTGGTTCGCCGGGAAGCCCTAATTTTTGCCTAGGTATGTCAACCTAGCGGGTCTTTTTTTTCATGCGTAGTATCTTTTTACTATGTCTGCATTGGTGGGGTGAGGAAGGTCGTCACCATCCATGTTGGTTAGAATCATAGCTCCTCCTGAGAACACATGTTTAACCACAAATGGCCCTTCGTATGTAGGGGTCCATTGGCCCCTTGGATCACTCTGAGGAAGGATGATGCGCTTGATTACCAGATCCCCAACTTGATACTCTTGTGGTCTGACCTTTTTGTTAAATGCCCTGATCATCCGATTTTGATATGTCTGACCATGACAAATAGCAGCAAGTCTCTTTTCATCAATCAGGTTTAATTGATCAAGTCGTGTCTGGATCCAATCATCTTCGCTCAGATCTGCATCCTTCATTATCCGGAGAGAGGGTATCTGCACTTCGATCGGTAAGACTGCCTCCATATCGTAGACCAAGGAGAAAGGAGTTGCCCCGGTTGACGTCCTGGCTGAGGTACGGTACCCATGTAAAGCGAACGGTAACATCTCGTGCCAATCTTTATAAGTCACTGTCATCTTCTGCACAATTTTCTTGATATTCTTATTCGCTGCTTCTACAGCCCCATTCATCTTCGGCCGGTAAGGAGAAGAGTTGTGGTGCTGTATCTTAAACTGTTCGCAGAGCTCAGTGATCATCTTGTTATTAAGATTGGTACCGTTGTCTGTAATGATTCTTTCTGGGACGCCGTATCGACAGATCAGGTTGTGCCGATTGAACCGTGCCACCACGTTCTTGGTTACAGTGGCATAGGAAGCTGCTTCAACCCACTTCGTGAAGTAATCAATCGCTACCAGAATGAAGGGATACCCATTGGATGCTGTAGGTTTAATCTCGCCGATCATATCTATGCCCCACATTGCAAAAGGCCAAGGAGCTGTCAGGACGTTCAGAGGAACTGGAGGAACATGCACCTTATCTGCATAGATCTGGCATTTATGACATGTCCGAGAATGTTGGTAACAGTCGGCTTCCATAGTGGACCAGAAATACCCTGCCCGAAGGATTTTCTTCGCCATAGTGTGTCCACTGGAATGTGTTCTGAAGGTACCCTCATGCAGCTCTGCCATGATCCTTTCTGCTTCAGTCTTATCCACACAATGCAGTAAGGTCGAATCATGGTTTCGCTTATACAGGATGCCGTTGCTAACGAAGAACTTTGCTGCGAATCTTCTTAGAAACTTCTTGTCATTGACAGATGCACCTTCAGGGTATTCCTGAGCTTCCAAGTATCTCTTCACCTCATGGTACCAGGGCTTCTCAGTCACCAATTCAGTCTCGATATCACAACAGTATGCCGGTTCGTCCAGTTTCCAGATGATGATCCGGGGAGCCTCATTATCCCATTTGACTTTGAACATGGAAGACATCGTAGCTAACGCGTCCGCCAGTTGATTCTCCTCTCTTGGGAAACGTTCAAAAGTTATCTCTGTGAAATGGGGGATTAATGTCGACACACATTCTTTGTATGGAATAAGATTCGGATGTTTCATATCCCACTCTCCTTTGATCTGATTGATCACGAGAGTGGAATCTCCGAAGACACTTAGAAACTTGATCCTTAAGTCGATCGCAGCTTGGAGACCCATGATGCACGCCTCATACTCTGCCATGTTGTTGGTGCAGTTGAAACATAGCCGGGCAGTGAGTGGAGTATGAGTGCCTTGAGGGGATATGATCACAGCACCGATACCGTTACCCAAAGCGTTGGATGCTCCGTCAAAGTGCATAGACCATCGGGATCCTTCCTCAGGTCCTTCATCCGGTCCAGATACTTCACAATCAGTCACAATCATGATGCTCTCGTCTGGAAACTCGAAGTTCATCGACTGATAGTCGTCTACTGCCTGATGTGCCAAGTGGTATGCCAATACACTTCCTTTGATAGCTTTCTGAGTCGTGTACTGGATGTCGTATTCTGTCAAGATCATTTGCCATCTTTCTATTCTCCCAGACAGGGCAGGCTTTTCAAATATGTACTTTATTGGATCCATCTTTGAGATCAACAAGGTAGTGTGAGTCAGCATATACTGTCTCAGCCGGCGAGCAGCCCATACCAAAGCGCAGCAAGTTTTCTCGAGCAGTGAGTATCGGGTCTCACAGTCGGTAAACTTTTTGCTAAGGTAATAAATGGCGTGCTCTTTTCGGCCAGACTCGTCATGCTGCCCCAGCACACACCCCATTGAGTTGTCAAGTACTGTCAGGTATAATATCAGAGGTCTCCCTTCAAGGTCTCCCTTCAACCGGTGGCATAAGGATGGGTGGTTCTTGGAGATACTCTTCGATTCTGTCAAAAGCGGCCTGAAATTCATCGTTCCAACGTACTACCTGATCTTTCTTCAGCAGCTTGAAGATTGGTTCACAAGTAGCGGTTAGATGCGAGATGAATCGAGCAATGTAATTCAGGCGTCCTAGAAAGCCTCTGACCTCTTTCTATGTCTTAGGAACTGGCATCTCTTAAATGGCTTTAACCTTGGTAGGGTCCACCTGAATACCCTTGTCACTTACAACGAAGCCTAGCAACTTTCCAGATCTAACCCCGAAGGTGCACTTGTTCAGGTTCAACCTCAGCTTGTACAGTTTCAGACGGTCAAACAACTTCTGCAGATGGTCAAGGTGTTCCTCCTTAGTTTGAGACCTTGCAATCATGTCGTCAACATACACTTCTATCTCATGATGGATCATGTCATGAAATAAAGCAACCATGGCACGTTGGTAGGTTGCCCCAGCATTTTTCAACCCGAATGGCATGACTTTGTAGCAGAAGGTGCCCCATTGAGTAACAAAGGTAGTCTTCTCCATGTCTTCAGCAGCCATCTTGATCTGATTATAACCTGAAAAACCATCCATGAAGGAGAACACCTTGTGCTGAGCAGTATTGTCAACAAGGACATCAATGTGAGGTAGGGGAAGTCATCCTTGGGGCTGGCCCTATTCAGATCCCTGTAATCAACACACATTCTGACCTTACCATCATTCTTTGGTACCGGCACCACATTAGCAACCCACTGAGGGTAAGAAGTCACTGCAAGAAACCCGGCATCAAATTGCTTCATAACCTCAGCTTTGATCTTTTCAGACATTTCTAGACGCATACGGCGGACCTTTTGCTTAACCGGAGGGCAGTCTTCCTTGGTAGGCAAGTGATGGACCACAATATCAGTATCTAACCCAGGCATATCTTCGTAGGACCAGGCAAAGATCTCCACATAATCATGTAGCATTTGAGTCAACCGTTGCTTCACGCTGAGCTCTAGGTTGGCACCAATCTTAACCTCTTTCCTATCTGTCTCAGTACCAAGATTTATTGTCTCCACTGGCTCTTCATGTGGTTGAATTGCCCTCTCTTCCTGGAGTAACAGTCTTGCAAGCTCGCCAGGCACTTCGCAATCATCTTCACCTTCGTCTTCGGCTAAGTTGATCGGATTTTCGAAGTCATAACTGGCAGTAGCAGAGTCGTTACCAGTGAGATCCAGAGTGGATTGAAACCTGTATGAGTGAGTGTGTGTAAATACAGTTGTTTTGCAATATATATAAAGAAAGGAAAGAAAGAAAAAGGAGTATAAGATTTGAAGTGCGAGAAAACGTCCAAGATCTTTATTCATGATATATGAAATGACAGTTAATATGCCCTCACAAATGAAACCACCGTGCCCCGGGTAAGACACCGGGCCATAGAGTTTTAATTCATTGTTTATTACAAATAACAAAACCAAAGGAGTTTATTACTGCGTAACAAAAGTAACAGGTAGGTTGTCCTTCGCAGTCCAATTGCTAGGTCCACTATCGGTCGTTGAGTAAATCCAGCTGTTGAACTCAGATTCTTCTACTTCATCCTCATCCCCAATAGCATTTACTCCATGGTTAGGCATGGGAGCAGTCACCACATTAGGCTTCTCAGGCGCCTCAAACTGAACCTCTTTCGCATCAATAAGGTCCTGCACCTTGTTTCTCAGGGCCCAGCAGTCATCAGTAGAATGCCCCGGGCTATCGGAGTGATAAGCACAGCGGGCATTTGGATTGTACTTGGGAGAGGCAGTATTCACAACCTTCGGGGCCTCTCTAACAGTCACCAAATTGGTGGATAGCAACTGCGGCAAGATTTGCGATAGGGTCATACTTAGACGGGTGAACTCTCTTCTGGGTCTTTCAGCCCTTTGTGGATTGGTTTGCCGAGGAGGGGCAGCAGGTTTAGCAATCATTACCGCGTTGATAGATTGGCGGCGTTCTGGTTTCTCTTGCCTCCTAGGCCCATACACAGCACTGGCCTCCTTCTTAAAGGGTTTCTTCTCAGAACTTGAAGATGCACCCTTCTGAATTTTACCGGACTTCATTCCAGCCTCTATCCTCTCTCCAGTCAGAATAAGATCAGTGAACCCTGCAGACGAATTACCGATAAGATGATTGAAGAATGGCCCGGAGAGGGTCCCCAAGAACATATCCACCAGCTCACGGTCAGTCAACGGAGGTTGCACCCTGCCAGCCAGATCCCTCCACTTTTGTGCATACTCTTTAAAACCTTCGCTTGATCCTAGCGACATACCCTGGAGTTGGGTACGTGTAGGAGCAAGGTCGGCATTATATTGATACTGCTTGTAAAAAGCAGTAGCCAACTCCTCCCAGTTACGAACCTTGGTCCCATCCAGCTGATAGAACCATTCGAGATGAGTCCCTGAAAGACTCTCCTGGAAGAAGTGGATCCACAAGTTCTTGTCCACTGTGTACGGTTGAATCTTCCGCACATAAGATCTGAGGTGCAGCTTGGGGCAAGACGCCCCGTCATACTTGGTGAAAGATGGTGCCTTAAACTTGTGAGGAATGATCACACCAGTAGATAAGCCCAAGTCTCTGAAATCCAGCCCAGGCACTTGTTTGATCTCCATGGCATTCAGTCTGTCTTCCAACTGCTTGTACCGGTCTTCAGCAGGAGGATACTGTTCCTCATTAAAATCAGTCTCGTTGTCTGAGACTATCGGACTTGGAGCCTTTCCCCCCTGGGGACTGTCTTTTCCTACAGAAGAACCAGCTTCCTCATTCTGCAGAGTATTACCAAACCTCCGGCCCGAGTTGAAAAGAACAGTTCTCTTCTTCTTCTTCCCCTTCTTCAGGAGTAAAGCCTTCAGCTCTTCTTGGCCTTGAGCCAAACCCATGATCAGCTCCTGAAATTGTGCGTTCTGCGCCTGAAGGGCCTTGATAGACATCTCGGTTGATGATGAGTCAGGGTTCATGATGCTGAAATAAACAGCGAAGAACAGTAAGCAACCTGAAAAGAAGAATACCTGCTATGCACATGATGAATGGAATGTGTATGATTTATGTTTTCAAAGACAATCGGGAATCAACTTTGTAAACAAAAAGGAACACACTTCATTAGATTCAACTTTGAAATTTAAATTGTTCAACAGGTTGCCCTTAGGCTTTACATAAAATGGAAATACTGAAAAGGGAAATAAAAACTGTAAAATAACATCCAGAGCTCCTTATTAATCCCATGGTCTCCTCTTCTCAGTACGGATGTAGTCATTCAGAGCTCGCTCATTCTCCAACTGCTTTGTCAGCTTCTGGATCTTCAATTCCTGCTCGTTGAATTTTTCCCGATAAGAATCCCGTTCTTCTCGCAGTTGCGACCAAGACCTCTTTAATGTCTCATAATCAGTAGGTATCTGAGGAGGGAGGACAGTTGGAGGAGCTCCATCTTTGTCAGGATACTCAAGAATGACGGGTCTGACAGCTTCGTATGGCATACCTAACTTCTGAGCACGGATGCGGACCCATTTGTAGTAGGCTTCCATAGGTAGAGAAGTCTTTGGCCCCAACTCTTGTGGGTCAGCTTTATGAACTCTGTCCCAAGCCTTGATGAACCTACGACGCAGCTCGTCACTATCCACCTGAAACTCAAAACTGATGTGAGGCACCAACATCTCATGAGGCCCTGCTCTTTTGGCTCTTCCAAACTGACGAAGCGCTAGACATGGATTGTAAGAGATTCCTCCTTGAGTACCAATCAAAGGAACATTAGGGTATTCTCCGCAACGATCAATAACAGCTACCTCATCCAAACCTCTGAAAGTCCAAATGATGTCTTTATCAGTGCGAGACATTAACCTATGAGCCCAACCTCTTCCTTCTTGGTTCTTCAGTACGAACTTAGGGAGGTGCGAAATAAACCACCTCACCAACAAAGGGATACAACACCACAGAGTTCCTCGTCTTCGGGCGGTACGAGCATAAAGTTGTTGCAGGATGTCACCCAAGAGAGTGGGCACAGGATTCTGAGACATGAAGATCCTTATGGCAGTGACATTGATGAAGTTGTCAGGATTAGGAAACAAGACTAGCCCATAGATTAAGAGAGCCAAGATGTCTTCATATGCCCTAAAGTCCAAGTCATTCCAGAAACTGTTAGCTTTACCAATCAGAAACTTGGCCAAGAAACCCTTAACTCCGCTTCTAGTCACCCAGTTGTCCATTACTTCTTGATGGGTCAAGGGAAGAGCTGCAACAATCTCCTCAAGCCAAAGAGTCTTTTCCCAACCAGTGAAGGGAGTCTGATCCAAGATAGGGATACCAAGCAAATCAGAGAACTCTTCCAGGGTAGGGACCAGCTGGAAGTCTTGAAAGGTGAAACACTGGTACAGAGGGTCATAGAACTGGGTCAGGACACTCATCAACTGTTGATCCCGTTTTGCAGTGACTAAACTGAGAAGAGAACCATGCCTCTGGATGAAGGATGTGGTGTTTGGAATTCTGCTAACCAATTCTTCAAGTAACTCAGGTGGGTGAACAAAGTTGAACCGGATAGTATTCCTTCGCATAGGCATCATGATGTCCTACAAAACAGAGCAAAGGTGAAACCCTCTTGTCTTTGAAATGGTCAGTCCTTATGCAGGATGCATGCAATGCTCATGATGTTATGATGTTATGATAAAGCACCACAAATATTCACAAAGGCAAACATGGTAAGGCACACAAGTCACACAAGGCAAGCCCTTAAAGTTTTAGGCCAGCATGAGGTCTAGGTATTACCCTCTTTCAGTTTGTTGGTTCATACCTGTCCTATCAAAAGTAACCGGGTTCTTAGAGGATCCCAATATCATTGACTACCCTCAATCGGTCATAACTCCAGCATCGCAATCTTTTCTTGCGGCCAGAACCATCACGAGAGTTTAGCCTCAATGGGCGTAGCATACTGCTACTGTTCTAATGGCCAAGTTGTGTCATTTAAGGTTCTAAGGTCGGTTGGTGCTTAATGACTCCTCAGAAGACCCATATTCTCCTCGTTGCAACACAAGGGATATCAATACAGACCAAGGTGTCACACCAACGTAGCCACTGCTTCACCCGTGTCGGTCTACGCCGGACAGGTCCCTCACAGCTTATGCTACCTAAACAGGGTATCCCCAGATCCGGGTTAGGATCTATGTAACTCCGATGCCACCCACAATTTAAAGCAAACAAGTCAAAGCAATTGAAAACACAGTTATGAACTATCCTAAGGTACACCTCACATTATAATAGTCCCCAGCAGAGTCGCCAGTTCTGTGATCGGTGGATCTGGAACTGACTGTTTAACGCTGGATCGCGAAATGTCGCGGAAGCAAGAGTCGCCACCGTCTTTTATTTTCTCCAATATGGAAAGGACAAAAGCACAGAAAAATTCCTTATTAAGATTAGTTCTCGGTTCGGGAGGTAGATTATAGAAAGGGAAGGTATTAGCACCCTTTCTATCCATGGTTACCCATGGGCTCTTAGATACTTGCTCATTTGTGTTTTCAAAAGTGTTTGCTTTTCAATTGTGAGTAGGTTTGAAAAAAAAGTTTCTTTGAAAGTTTCAGATCGACTCTTGTATCAGTCCTCAAGAGTGTTTGAAAAGTTGTTTTTGAAAGTTTTATGCAAAGTGTCGGTGTGAAAAGAAGTCTTGACTTGTTTTGAATTAGAGCAAGTATCTATGAGTCATCTACCTACCCTAAGGGATTGGTCTGTGTAAATGTCCTTAAGGTAGTGCTATCCCAACATTGAGAGATAGGTAGCACCACCGTTGGAGGTGTTCGGGTCAATTCGAGGATTAGGGACAGTGTGGTCACCAGAGCAATAGTAGGACACCTTAGAAGCTACCCCCATGCCATGTTCATGGACATGAGGACTTACTAAAACGTCCTCTACTCGACGACCACTTTTCGAGGGGCAAGGAAACAGTGAGGCGTACCCTAGGAGTGGTGTGTGATTTGTGTGTCATTTTCAATTATGTTTATCTTGTCATGCATTGAGTGTTCTACGCTTTGATTTTATTTTTGGCCATTCATTCTTTCATGCAAATTATTAACAGTTAAAAGGTGTGGGAATATAAAAGTCCTATGCTATTACAAAGGCGCGGGTCTACATCGCCAAATTAAACCAAGACCCGATTTAAATAAAATTCCGAAGATAAATATCCTAATTAATCTATTACAAAGCTTCAGGGCAATTAAATGAAATTTTAAAAAAGTAAATAAAAGTAAATGTGCGAAAAGAAATAAAATCGAGAATGCGAGGGCGTTGGACCCTTTTAAAGAAATTAAATCGAAATCGTAAATTAATTAAATTAAAATAAAAGCAAGAACTTATTTTTTGGAGTTTTTGTATTTATGGAATTTAATGAGAAAATCAAAGGGAATTAAAACCCTAATTCTAAACATTCTTAATTATTAAAGAAATAAATTCAAGTTTGACCTAATTTACATTAATTATTTACATGGCATATTTATTTATAAAAATAATTAATACTTAATAATGGTAAAAAGAAAAGGAAAAGAATAAGAGCATTAAAACCCTAATCTCTATATTTTTTAGTTTATTAAAAAAAACATTAAAATTAAACCTAAAATTAAAGCTAAATTAATTAACAAAATTTATTTACAAAATAAATATTAGTGAATTTAAATAATAAACATATTTTACTTTTTGACTTTTTGATTTTTCTTTGTATTTTTATGTTATAAAAAATTAATTTGTGGAATTAAATAAACAATTAATATAATTAAAATAAATGAAAGAAAAGAAAAAAAGAAGAGAAGAAAATGCAAACACATGGGGGTGTTGACCCCTTTTGGAGGTATGACTGAAGTAATTTGGCCCAATAGAAGCTTGGCCTGTTTGACTTTCAGCGTTCACGTGTGCATGGTTGACTAGTGGGTATGGTGATCTGCGTGATCTGGCCATTGGATGGATCTCTGGAGACATATGGCACGCTAGGAGGTGAAGGCGCATGATGGACCCTGGAGCATGTACTGCATGGAAGTATGTTATGGAAAAAAATATGAAGCATAGTGGGGGACCTGGGAATCGAACCCAGGTCCCAAGACTTACCAAACACACGTCCAGCCATCTGAGCTAGCACGTTTATTCATATACAATATAATAAGAAAACATAATATGGGGAAAACGTCCACTACGCTGATAAACGTGCCAAATATTCTAACGTACCAATCCCAAGCCTACAGCTCAGCGTCTTCCTCATGGCCTCTTCTTTTTTGCCTGAAAATACAAACAGATAGCGGGGGTTTTAAACCCCCACAATCTGAAACACCAAAAAATAGCGAATAGAAATTGAACAAATATAAAAAAGGCACGATGAGTGTTTTAGGTTCGTTGGAATGTCACGATTTCAATGGTATAAGTCTTGCTGTCTAATTTTTCCATATGCAAAAGTCCCCAATTTCAAACTTTTGTAACCCTAACGAGCTCCCATGGTGGATTCTCATACAGGCCTTAAAAACTCAATTGAATGGCACTGTTAGCTTTAGAATGGTTAAATTAGTACAAATCAAGCATTAGAAATCAAAAATACTGCATGAATCATGAGACACGAATATGCAAAAAGTTTGAGAAAGTTTGACTTTATTCTACCACTTCTTGATGCGTGGGGATTGGAAAAGAATTGAGTTATGTTCAGGAAGACCTCAGCAAGCTTTTGGAATCGTTTGTAGGCTTTGAATCACCCTGCAATACAGTTTTCAGTTTTGAAATTTTTGGTGAAAAATGCAAAGTTATTCTTTGGCTTTGAGCGCAGCTTCTAGGTTTTTTTCATTAGGTTTAGGTTTGTGTATGTATATGGAATGAATTAGGGTAGAAATCCAAGTCCAAAAACCTTTGCAATCAATGTTTCAATATTTGGTTTTCAATGTAATCTTTTTCAATCTTTTTCATGTAAAACCATTGCCAATCATGAGAAATCTTGCCTTTTTAGTGATGCACGAAATCTTGAGTGATTAAAGAGGGCATATGCTGCATAAAAAGATTTGGAAACATTTGTTTAGCATTTTTCTCATATTTAATTTTAATTAAATGAATTAATGGATTTAAAAATTCAATTAATAAATTAAAAATAAGAAAATAACTCCCCTTTGGGTCAATGGGTCGTGCATAGCTTTTGGATGATGATTCTTGGAAGAAATTGTGGCCCATTAGCAATTTTGAGGCATTTGAAGCAAAGTTGACTTTTCAAAATTCCCAAAAATTTCCCAACTTCCACAAGGCATATCTTGCTCAATTTTTAAGATTTGATCATGTTCTTGGACATTTTGGAAAGGTCTTGAAGTCCTATAACCAATGCCTTTGGTCCCATGTCATTTTGATTTACCAATCTCAAGTTATGGTCTTTGACTTAAAGTCCCTTTTTGTTGACTTTTGAAAATGACCTATAATGTTGAGATTGATAACTTTGTTTGAGATCATTTCTTGGACTTGAAGAGGAGTTGTAGGAAATGTCATTCTCTTCAAAATGAGCTTTGGATGGAATTTTTCTGATAAACCATGTGGAAGTTATGCCTTGGTCAAGTTACAGTTGACTTTTTCAACTGTCCAAATATGGAAACTTTTGCATCTTGAGACTTTTTGAGCCATGCCTTGAAAATCATGATCAAGAATTGATCAAATGATGTTTGTGGCTTAAAAATAAGATGTTGACCAAAAATTTGAACTTTTGACTGTCAAATGACCATTTTGCCCCTGCAGTTGACTGTAGGGCAATTAGGGTTTTTGACTGTACAATTTTGTGCTGTGAGTCTTGAAACTTAGCATAGGGATGCTTGACCATGTTTGTAGGCATGTGGGACTTGACTTGACCCTTGGAAACTTCAATTTCTTTGCCAGAACCAAAACCCTAGTTTTTGACTGTTAGGAGGCCATTGAACTGTGCAAACCTTGAGGAGATTTTAAAGCATGCTCTTAGCAAATTTTGAAGAATATGGGAGGGAAAATTTTTGGGTACAACAGCTGCCCCTGTTCAATCTTCTTAGACCTGAGGATGTAGATTGGCTGACGTGCCTTTCGTAATCCGAAGGTGGAAGATGATTGAACACTAGAGTGCCCAGAAATTTGCGCTCACATAGTAGTGTGATGGTGGGAATGGGCTTACAGATGCCATTTGGAGATTGGTGGATAGGAAAATGGGCTTACAGATGCCATGTTGAGAGATGATGGATATTTGGATGGGCTTATAGATTCCATCTGGGTGTCGATTGCATAAGAGATTCCTTAGCGAGAACTTGCGTACCTGACAAAAGAAAATGAGTACCTGACCTGTTACAGGAGCTGGCCTTTAAAATTCTTTATATAGACGCACCCGGGTTGGTTACAGGAATCGGGTCTGGAGCTTCAAACGGTGATGAATGAATCAGGGATGGTTACTACCTCAACGGGATGATGAGAGAACTTTGGACGATTACTACCTCAACAGGGACGCTGAGAGAATCTTGTGGTGATTACTACCTCAACAGGAACGCCGAGAGAATCTTGTGGCGATTACTACCTCAACAGGAACGCTGAGAGAACCTTGGATGTCTTCTACTGGGATAATAATCAGGGAGATCTTAGGGTCGATCTGACTGAACCAGAGAAGGCCTTTGACTGGATAAGAATCAGGAAAATCTTAGGGTCGATTTAACTGAACCGGGCAAGGTCTTGGAATATCTTCAACTGGATAAGAATCAGGGAGATCTTAGGGTCGATCTGACTGAACCAGAGAAGTCCTTTGACTGGATAAGAATCAGGAAAATCTTAGGGTCGATTTAACTTAACCAGGCTAGGTCTTGGAATATCTTCAACTGGATAAGAATCAGGGAGATCTTAGGGTCGATCTGACTGAACCAGAGAAGGCCTTTGACTGGATAAGAATCAGGAAAATCTTAGGGTCGATTTAACTGAACCAGGCTAGGTCTTGGAATATCTTCAACTGGATAAGAATCAGGGAGATCTTAGGGTCGATCTGACTGAACCAGAGAAGGTCTTGAAATAACTTCAACTGGATAAGAATCAGGGAGATCTTAGGGTCGATCTGACTGAACCAGAGAAGGCCTTTGACTAGATAAGAATCAGAAAAATCTTAGGGTCGATTTAACCGAACCAGACAAGGTCTTGAAATAAAGCTGAGAACTTAACCGGATCTTTCCTGAAAGGTAAAGGTCCGTCATATGCAATGCATGATATGGACCAAGCAATGATGTTCTTAATGTAAATGAGATTGTACGATATGATGCGTATATGCATGTATCCTGGTGTATGTGATGTTTTTTGAATGTATGTTTTCGTCTTAGGAAAATAAATCCTTGACGGGTGCTGGGAAGTTAAATCCTGGGCTAATGTAGAGCTTCTGTTTCCACTGGGGAGTGATGGTTGCAAGAATACCGGTAGGAAAAGATAACTCCGTTGGGGAATAAACTTGGCGAATAGAACACTCTGCGGGGAGAAAATTACTCTAGCGACCTTGCTGGAAAAATGCTCTGTGGGGAGAGAGATATTTTGCTGGGACGATGATAACTCCGCTGGGGATACCATTGTTATGTTGGAAGTGTTAATAGACTTCGCTGGGGATAAGAAGGCTTCGTCGAGGACGATCTTTCTGTGGCTTTTGGATGAGGATAACCCAGTTATATCCTGGTAGGGAAATAACCTTTGAATAAAGCCGGGGGACGCGTTCGTGCTCTGCGGGTGATAAGCTTCCTGAATCTACTGGGGATAAGCTTCCTGTTGGGGAGGTGGATTCCACTTTCCTGGGGAAACTTTTGGACTGGACTCTCCTGGAGAAATTTTGAACTATATTGGGGAAGTGACTCCATTGAATGTCTGGTATACCGCTGGGGAACAATCTTTAGGTCAAGACTGTCGGGGATGCTTGTTTAAGAATATCTGTATGATGTGCTGGGGAATGTTGAGATCTGCTGGAGGATACCCAACTTCCTTAAGGCTGGTAGTAGCTTTGCTTGGGGAGAGTGTACTGACTTGCTGGCTCACTCTCTGGGGAATTAAGATATCTGGTTATGTTCTTCAGCCGAACTTACCTTGGTACCTTGGTGGACAGAACAATTAGATCGCTTAGACCACTCGTTATTGCCCTTGTTTCTAATGTTACCTGTAATTATTCCTTTGTTTCGTATGCAAATATTTATGAGTTAGCAATTAGTGTCAAATGCATATATCACAAATTGAACCTTGGACGTTCTTCGCAAAACAAAACAGAAAAGGAAAAATAATTGGCAATTTTAACTGAAAAGTGATTTTTTGTATTGATTTTTGAATTTGCCTGTAAATAGGCGTTTATGTACAAGAGGCTGACGTCCTAGTAAGAGGACGCCGCCGAATAAAAGAGTTTATACAATTTGTACAAAGGGAAAACAAAACAGTTGTGTGAAAAGAATGATCCCACTGGGTTCCAATTCTGATATCGCCTTTATATCTTTGAGCGTCTCATCACTTGATGACCTAGCTGAAGATGAAGCTGACTGATCGATGCCTTCTGAACTTGATAACTGATACCAGATTCTGGATGCAAGGTGATCCAATGAGACATAGTATTACGCTTTATCCCTAACTTTTGCCTGGACCGCCCATTCGGGTTTTCAGTCCACCGGGATACCCATTTTTGCCCAAGTCGCCTTTTCAGGTTTTCGCCTAGCCGGGTGTACAGATTTTTTTATTTCATCCCTTCATTTTGCCCGAACCCTTTTGGTTCGCCGGGAAGCCCTAATTTTTTCCTAGGTATGTCAACCTAGCGGGTCTTTTTTTTCATGCGTAGTATCTTTTTACTATGTCTGCATTGGTGGGGTGAGGAAGGTCGTCACCATCCATGTTGGTTAGAATCATAGCTCCTCCTGAGAACACATGTTTAACCACAAATTGCCCTTCGTATGTAGGGGTCCATTTGCCCCTTGGATCACTCTGAGGAAGGATGATGCGCTTGATTACCAGATCCCCAACTTGATACTCTTGTGGTCTGACCTTTTTGTTAAATGCCCTGATCATCCGTTTTTGATACTTCTAACCATGACAAATAGCAGCAAGTCTCTTTTCATCAATCAGGTTTAATTGATCAAGTCGTGTCTGGATCCAATCATCTTCGCTCAGATCTGCATCCTTCATTATCCGGAGAGAGGGTATCTTCACTTCGATCGGTAAGACTGCCTCCATACCGTAAACCAAGGAGAAAGGAGTTCCCCCGGTTGACGTCCTGGCTGAGGTACGGTACCCATGTAAAGCGAACGGTAACATCTCGTGCCAATATTTATAAGTAACTGTCATCTTCTGCACAATTTTCTTGATATTCTTATTCGCTGCTTCTACAGCCCCATTCATCTTCGGACGGTAAGGAGAAGAGTTGTGGTGCTGTATCTTAAACTGTTCGCAGAGCTCAGTGATCATCTTGTTATTAAGATTGGTACCGTTGTCTGTAATGATTCTTTCTGGGACGCCGTATCGACAAATAAGGTTGTGCCGAATGAACCGTGCCACCACGTTCTTGGTTACAGTGGCATAGGAAGCTGCTTCAACCCACTTCGTGAAGTAATCAATCGCTACCAGAATGAAGGGATGCCCATTGGACGCTGTAGGTTTAATCTCGCCGATCATATCTATGCCCCACATTGCAAAAGGCCAAGGAGCTGTCAGGACGTTCAGAGGAACTGGAGGAACATGCACCTTATCTGCATAGATCTGGCATTTATGACATGTCCGAGAATGTTGGTAACAGTCGGCTTCCATAGTGGACCAGAAATACCCTACCCGAAGGATTTTCTTCGCCCTAGTGTGTCCATTGGAATGTGTTCCGAAGGTACCCTCATGCAGCTCTGCCATGATCCTTTCTGCTTCAGTCTTATCCACACAACGCAGTAAGGTCGAATCATGGTTTCGCTTATACAGGATGCCGTTTCTAAGGAAGAACTTTGCTGCGAATCTTCTTAGAAACTTCTTGTCATTGACAGATGCACCTTCAGGGTATTCCTGAGCTTCCAAGTATCTCTTCACCTCATGGTACCAGGGCTTCTCAGTCACCAATTCAGTCTCGATATCACAACAGTATGCCGGTTCGTCCAGTTTCCAGATGATGATCCGGGGAGCCTCATTATCCCATTTGACTTTGAACATGGAAGACATCGTAGCTAACGCGTCCGCCAGCTGATTCTCCTCTCTTGGGAAACGTTCAAAAGTTATCTCTGTGAAATGGGGGATTAATGTCGACACACATTCTTTGTAAGGAATAAGATTCGGATGTTTCGTATCCCACTCTCCTTTGATCTGATTGATCACGAGAGTGGAATCTCCGAAGACACTTAGAAACTTGATCCTTAAGTCGATCGCAGCTTGGAGACCCATGATGCACACCTCATACTCTGCCATGTTGTTGGTGCAGTTGAAACATAGCCGGGCAGTGAGTGGAGTATGAGTGCCTTGAGGGGATATGATCACAGCACTGATACCGTTACCCAAAGCGTTGGATGCTCCGTCAAAGTGCATAGACCATTGGGATCCTTCCTCAGGTCCTTCATCCGGTCCAGATACTTCACAATCAGTCACAATCATGATGCTCTCGTCTGGAAACTCGAAGTTCATCGACTGATAGTCGTCTACTGCCTGATGTGCCAAGTGGTCTGCCAATACACTTCCTTTGATAGCTTTCTGAGTCGTGTACTGGATGTTGTATTCTGTCAAGATCATTTTCCATCTTTCTATTCTCCCAGACAGGGCAGGCTTTTCAAATATGTACTTTATTGGATCCATCTTTGAGATCAACAAGGTAGTGTGAGTCAGCATATACTGTCTCAGCCGGCGAGCAGCCCATACCAAAGCGCAGCAAGTTTTCTCGAGCAGTGAGTATCGGGTCTCACAGTCGGTAAACTTTTTGCTAAGGTAATAAATGGCGTTCTCTTTTCGGCCAGACTCGTCATGCTGCCCCAGCACACACCCCATTGAGTTGTCAAGTACTGTCAGGTATAATATCAGAGGTCTCCCTTCAAGGTCTCCCTTCAACCGGTGGCATAAGGATGGGTGGTTCTTGGAGATACTCTTCGATTCTGTCAAAAGCGGCCTGAAATTCATCGTTCCAACGTACTACCTGATCTTTCTTCAGCAGCTTGAAGATTGGTTCACAAGTAGCGGTTAGATGCGAGATGAATCGAGCAATGTAATTCAGGCGTCCTAGAAAGCCTCTGACCTCTTTCTATGTCTTAGGAACTGGCATCTCTTGAATGGATTTAACCTTGGTAGGGTCCACCTGAATACCCTTGTCACTTACAACGAAGCCTAGCAACTTTCCAGATCTAACCCCGAAGGTGCACTTGTTCAGGTTCAACCTCAGCTTGTACAGTTTCAGACGGTCAAACAACTTCTGCAGATGGTCAAGGTGTTCCTCCTTAGTTTGAGACCTTGCAATCATGTCGTCAACATACACTTCTATCTCATGATGGATCATGTCATGAAATAAAGCAACCATGGCACGTTGGTAGGTTGCCCCAGCATTTTTCAACCCGAATGGCATGACTTTGTAGCAGAAGGTGCCCCATTGAGTAACAAAGGTAGTCTTCTCCATGTCTTCAGCAGCCATCTTGATCTGATTATAACCTGAAAAACCATCCATGAAGGAGAACACCTTGTGCTGAGCAGTATTGTCAACAAGGACATCAATGTGAGGTAGGGGGAAGTCATCCTTGGGGCTGGCCCTATTCAGATCCCTGTAATCAACACACATTCTGACCTTACCATCTTTCTTTGGTACCGGCACCACATTAGCAACCCACTGAGGGTAAGAAGTCACTGCAAGAAACCCGGCATCAAATTGCTTCATAACCTCAGCTTTGATCTTTTCAGACATTTCTGGACGCATACGGCGGACCTTTTGCTTTACCGGAGGGCAGTCTTCCTTGGTAGGCAAGTGATGGACCACAATATCAGTATCTAACCCAGGCATATCTTCGTAGGACCAGGCAAAGATCTCCACATAATCATGTAGCATTTGAGTCAACCGTTGCTTCACGCTGAGCTCTAGGTTGGCACCAATCTTAACCTCTTTCCTATCTGTCTCCGTACCAAGATTTATTGTCTCCACTGGCTCTTCATGTGGTTGAATTGCCCTCTCTTCCTGGAGTAACAGTCTTGCAAGCTGGCCAGGCACTTCTCAATCATCTTCACCTTCGTCTTCGGCTAAGTTGATCGGATTTTCGAAGTCATAATTGGCAGTAGCAGAGTCGTTACCAGTGAGATCCAGAGTGGATTGAAACCTGTATGAGTGAGTGTGTGTAAATACAGCTGTTTTGCAATATATATAAAGAAAGGAAAGAAAGAAAAAGGAGCATAAGATTTGAAGTGCGAGAAAACGTCCAAGATCTTTATTCATGATATATGAAATGACAGTTAATATGCCCTCACAAATGAAACCACCGTGCCCCGGGTAAGACACCGGGCCATAGAGTTTTAATTCATTGTTTATTACAAATAACAAAACCAAAGGAGTTTATTACTGCGTAATAAAAGTAACAGGTAGGTTGTCCTTCGCAGTCCAATTGCTAGGTCCACTGTCGGCCGTTGAGTAAATCCAGTTGTTGAACTCAGATTCTTCTACTTCATCCTCATCCCCAATAGCATTTACTCCATGGTTAGGCATGGGAGCAGTCACCACATTAGGCTTCTCAGGCGCCTCAAACTGAACCTCTTTCGCATCAATAAGGTCCTGCACCTTGTTTCTCAGGGCCCAGCAGTCATCAGTAGAATGCCCCAGGCTATCGGAGTGATAAGCACAGCGGGCATTTGGATTGTACTTGGGAGAGGCAGTATTCACAACCTTCGGGGCCTCTCTAACAGTCACCAAATTGGTGGATAGCAACTGCGGCAAGATTTGCGATAGGGTCATACTTAGACGGGTGAACTCTCTTCTGGGTCTTTCAGCCCTTTGTGGATTGGTTTGCTGAGGAGCGGCAGCAGGTTTAGCAATCATTACCGCGTTGATAGATTGGCGGCGTTCTGGTTTCTCTTGCCTCCTAGGCCCATACACAGCACTGGCCTCCTTCTTAAAGGGTTTCTTCTCAGAACTTGAAGATGCACCCTTCTGAATTTTACCGGACTTCATTCCATCCTCTATCCTCTCTCCAGTCAGAATAAGATCAGTGAACCCTGCAGACGAATTACCGATAAGATGATTGAAGAATGGCCCGGAGAGGGTCCCCAAGAACATATCCACCAGCTCACGGTCAGTCAACGGAGGTTGCACCCTGCCAGCCAGATCCCTCCACTTTTGTGCATACTCTTTAAAACCTTCGCTTGATCCTAGCGACATACCCTGGAGTTGGGTACGTGTAGGAGCAAGGTCGGCATTATATTGATACTGCTTGTAAAAAGCAGTAGCCAACTCCTCCCAGTTACGAACCTTGATCCCATCCAGCTGATAGAACCATTCGAGATGAGTCCCTGAAAGACTCTCCTGGAAGAAGTGGATCCACAAGTTCTTGTCCACTGTGTACGGTTGAATCTTCCGCACATAAGATCTGAGGTGCAGCTTGGGGCAAGACGCCCCGTCATACTTGGTGAAAGATGGTGCCTTAAACTTGTGAGGAATGATCACACCAGTAGATAAACCCAAGTCTCCAAAATCCAGCCCAGGCACTTGTTTGATCTCCATGGCATTCAGTCTGTCTTCCAACTGCTTGTACCGGTCTTCAGCAGGAGGATACTGTTCCTCATTAAAATCAGTCTCGTTGTCTGAGACTACCGGACTTGGAGCCTTTCCCCCCTGGGGACTGTCTTTTCCTACAGAAGAACCAGCTTCCTCATTCTGCAGAGTATTACCAAACCTCCGGCCCGAGTTGAAAAGAACAGTTCTCTTCTTCTTCTTCCCCTTCTTCAGGAGTAAAGCCTTCATCTCTTCTTGGCCTTGAGCCAAACCCATGATCAGCTCCTGAAATTGTGCGTTCTGCGCCTGAAGGGCCTTGATAGACATCTCGGTTGATGATGAGTCAGGGTTCATGATGCTGAAATAAACAGCGAAGAACAGTAAGCAACCTGAAAAGAAGAATACCTGCTATGCACATGATGAATGGAATGTGTATGATTTATGTTTTCAAAGACAATCGGGAATCAACTTTGTAAACAAAAAGGAACACACTTCATTAGATTCAACTTTGAAATTTAAATTGTTCAACAGGTTGCCCTTAGGCTTTACATAAAATGGAAATACTGAAAAGGGAAATAAAAACTGTAAAATAACATCCAGAGCTCCTTATTAATCCCATGGTCTCCTCTTCTCAGTACGGATGTAGTCATTCAGAGCTCGCTCATTCTCCAACTGCTTTGTCAGCTTCTGGATCTTCAATTCCTGCTCGTTGAATTTTTCCCGATAAGAATCTCGTTCTTCTCGCAGTTGTGACCAAGACCTCTTTAATGTCTCATAATCAGTAGGTATCTGAGGAGGGAGGACAGTTGGAGGAGCTCCATCTTTGTCAGGATACTCAAGAATGACGGGTCTGACAGCTTCGTATGGCATACCTAACTTCTGAGCACGGATGCGGACCCATTTGTAGTAGGCTTCCATAGGTAGAGAAGTCTTTGGCCCCAACTCTTGTGGGTCAGCTTTATGAACTCTGTCCCAAGCCTTGATGAACCTACGACGCAGCTCGTCACTATCCACCTGAAACTCAAAACTGATGTGAGGCACCAACATCTCATGAGTCCCTGCTCTTCTGGCTCTTCCAAACTGACGGAGCGCTAGACATGGATTGTAAGAGATTCCTCCTTGAGTACCAATCAAAGGAACATTAGGGTATTCTCCGCAACAATCAATAACAGCTACCTCATCCAAACCTCTGAAAGTCCAAATGATGTCTTTATCAGTGAGAGACATTAACCTATGAGCCCAACCTCTTCCTTCTTGGTTCTTCAGTACGAACTTAGGGAGGTGCGAAATAAACCACCTCACCAACAAAGGGATACAACACCACAGAGTTCCTCGTCTTCGGGCGGTACGAGCATAAAGTTGTTGCAGGATGTCACCCAAGAGAGTGGGCACAGGATTCTGAGACATGAAGATCCTTATGGCAGTGACATTGATGAAGTTGTCAGGATTAGGAAACAAGACTAGCCCATAGATTAAGAGAGCCAAGATGTCTTCATATGCCCTAAAGTCCAAGTCATTCCAGAAACTGTTAGCTTTACCAATCAGAAACTTGGCCAAGAAACCCTTAACTGCGCTTCTAGTCACCCAGTTGTCCATTGCTTCTTGATGGGTCAAGGGAAGAGCTGCAGCAATCTCCTCAAGCCTAAGAGTCTTTTCCCAACCAGTGAAGGGAGTCTCATCCAAGATAGGGATACCAAGCAAATCAGAGAACTCTTCCAGGGTAGGGACCAGCTGGAAGTCTTGAAAGGTGAAACACTGGTACAGAGGGTCATAGAACTGGGTCAGGACACTCATCAACTGTTGATCCCGCTTTGCAGTGACTAAACTGAGAAGAGAACCATGCCTCTGGATGAAGGATGTGGTGTTTGGAATTCTGCTAACCAATTCTTCAAGTAACTCAGGTGGGTGAACAAAGTTGAACCGGATAGTATTCCTTCGCATAGGCATCATGATGTCCTACAAAACAGAGCAAAGGTGAAACCCTCTTGTCTTTGAAATGGTCAGTCCTTATGCAGGATGCATGCAATGCTCATGATGTTATGATGTTATGATAAAGCACCACAAATATTCACAAAGGCAAACATGGTAAGGCACACAAGTCACACAAGGCAAGCCCTTAAAGTTTTAGGCCAGCATGAGGTCTAGGTATTACCCTCTTTCAGTTTGTTGGTTCATACCTGTCCTATCAAAAGTAACCGGGTTCTTAGAGGATCCCAATATCATTGACTACCCTCAATCGGTCATAACTCCAGCATCGCAGTCTTTTCTTGCAGCCAGAACCATCACGAGAGTTTAGCCTCAATGGGCGTAGCATACTGCTACTGTTCTAATGGCCAAGTTGTGTCATTTAAGGTTCTAAGGTCGGTTGGTGCTTAATGACTCCTCAGAAGACCCATATTCTCCTCGTTGCAACACAAGGGATATCAATACAGACCAAGGTTGTAAGTGCCTTCGTTTAGGATTGGCTCATTTCTTGTAAAACAAATAGTAACAACAATAATGTAATGTACAATAGGAACAGCCTGAAAATCCTATTGTAAATGCCTAAACATGTTGTGTTGAATCAACATCTGGAACAACATGTCTCAAGAGATGTCACAACATCATACCAGACATCAAGCTACTGAACTGTCAAGTCTGATGCAGTTCTGTTCCTGAAGTTATGCAGAATATTCTGCCAAATAGAATGCATAACAAGTAGCGAAAATTGAAGGCATATGTGGAGCCCTAGATGATTCAATCAGAAGCTAAGGATAAGGAGAAAAGCTCGATTGAAGACCTAACTTACAGCAGAAGTTTTCTGCTTACTTTATGTAGGTCGTTAAAGCTGCATTGCTGTCATATGAAGGCCCAAATCCAGTTGGGTAAAAAGGGTTATAAATAGAAGTACTGTAACCTAATTTAAGTATGCCGTGTATTGACAAGATGTAATTATTAGGGCTAGTTTTGTTGTGAACCACCCGGGCTGTGGGATGGTCACCATACTCCTTGAAACCTGTAGGTTAGAGGATGTATGCATTGTACTTGATTGAAGCTTTTAAGCATGATCAAGTTGTGTAATGGAGGTGTATCTTCTGAACAGTTTATGTACTGTAGAAAGCAATCACTGCGGTGATTGAGGGGGAGTGAGAGGGTTCTCATATCTAGGATTGGATCTTAGGTAAAAGTGTCATTGGGTAGTGATTAAGTGAGAAGGCTGTCAACGAGTGTGTTGGCTGTATGGTCTTTGAATTGATACTACTAATAGTGAACTTTATCCCTGGCTTGGAAGCCTCCAGATGTAGGTTGGTTGAACCGAACTGGGTGAACAATTCTGTGTGTTATTTACTCTCTGCATTGGTTATTTGTTTGATGTCACAGCATTCCTCATGACATCAATGTATATGATTAACCTTAACTGTTCTAAACTTCAGTAAATCAGAACCTGCGTTTGTCAAAGGTGTTGTAGGTTCTGGTATGATAGTTCTGTGTCTGTTGTAGAACAGATATCAAAAGTACCGCCTATTCTACCTGTACAGCGCTTAATGTCAGATCAGATGTCTTAACGTTCCATTAGACATCCTGAGTTTGTGACATACCAGGAATTTCAATTGGTATCAGAGCAGGCATCCTGTCTGTCTCTGGATGAGATCCATGGGGGATACTTTCCGGTTGTGTACAAGGTAGAATATTGTTTGAACCAGTAGTGTTTATATTGTTTGGTCCCTAGGAGTGGAGGATGGACCAATTTGGGAGAAACTAGATGAAAGTGTTTGAACAAATTCAAAGACCTCATGCTGGAGTGAAGATATTGATAAGGTATCATCTGTGTGTATAAAGCTTCCTTTTAACAGGGCTGTAGAGTTGGGTCTAGAAAGTTGCTTGGTGAAGAAGCAAACAACTTGTAGGATTGATTTATTTTCAATCCTTATGTGCTATATGGAGTAAGCATTGTGTAGGTTATGTTGAAGTACTGCTATTCCGCTGCATAGCTTCTAAAGTGAAAGAAGAACTCTAGGGTTATTATTTTCAACAGAATTTGTAAGCAGATTATGCAATCTATCAATAATGTCAAAGATACTTGAGATTTCCTCAAGTCCACTCATAAAGGCATTTATTATTAGTGTTGATGAGTATCAATTAATCAATGATTCTCATATACATCTACAAGCTGCTTGAAGATTATCAAGGATGATGTGTTCCAAGGAGGTGGAGCTGACATGCTTAAGGATGTTAGAACATCTTGCAACTGCCAGTTGAAGAACAGATGTTCTGGGTGCTAAACACATGTAGTGTGAGTACATATGTTTGGAACCTACTCCTGATCTGGAAGAGGAGACATCTGTTTTAAAATAATTGATCAGGACACGATCAACAGGTCATCTACTCCAGCTGTGAGTTTAAGGGAGTATATGTACTGAGCTAAATGCACTTAAAAAGACTTTAAAGCTGTGATTTCCAGGTTTTCCCTCATGTGATGGATGATGGAACATCATTTCTGTGTCTTCAGCCAAGTAAATATGCCTAGCAAGTATGAAGAAGTAATCAGTCAGGATCATCTAGTATGATTAGATAATTCTAACTGAATAAATGATGGAAGCAGAATATTTATGTGATAAATATGTGGAAATCAGAATCAAAAGTTCTAAAGGATGTACAACATCACAACTGTTGAAGACATCAGTTGTTGAGGAAAGACAGATAAGTTCCAGACTTATTGAACATCCTCATGATTGATAATGAAGTTTCTTCTAGTACAAGTTACAGAATATGGCAATCTGAAACTTGTACAGCAAGCAAACTAAGGACTCTTAATTTGAAACCTGTGGCAAATTCCAAATAAAGAGTACTTACTATGTGTCTAAAGTAAAGAGCTCAACAATGTATCCATAAAGAGGGAAGTTGGATAACATTTTGTTCAGAGGTAGTAGTATGATCAAGCTGATGTGAAAGGGAGTTCATCTTACCTTGTTCTGTAAAATGCTTGAGTTTATTTCTCATGATCTTAGTGATTTCCAAGGAGGATAGGAACAAGAACAGGTTATGTGGTTGTTATGGGTCTGATCATAAAGGATGATTAGCTTCTGGTGTACTCTTGTATCCCCTACAAGAAAAGTGTGCCTTGATTGCAATGGATGTTCATCCAAAACAATAGTATAAGCCAGGCTCATATGGTTGGGATCAATGTTGCAACATCATCTCAAACGTAGGGCCTCTTCAGCAAAGGAAGCTTGTAAGGACCAGTTGGTTCTTCATGCATGGAGCAGAAGATTGTTAGAATAATCTAACTAATAATGAATACTTTGACGGGAGACTAAGTATTCATTAGGATCCTGCATAAAGATATATATAAGCACTTTGATGGGAGACTAAGTGTTTGTATAATATGCATGCAAGGCTGTATTCTGAACCTATTCTCAGAACTTGGTAGAGAGTTTATTTCTCTCTAGGGTATTCTGGTGAGTAATTATTGCTGAAGATGAAGATCATACCTTTCATATGGGGAATATAAAAAGGCATCAATCCCCCGAATGTTAACTTCAGAACCCAAGCAGATAGGTTCTGATGTCCCAGATGATGCTGTAACATCATTATTGTTAGAAGTCTGTGGCAGAGACTTGGGACTGTGAATCTTAATATTCTATCGCCTCATTCAGAAGTGGCAGTTCTATTGTTGGTTTGGAATAAGTAGATTCTACTTGTGTTTAAGAGTAGTAAGCTTAACAATGCATAACTACTGTTGTGGTCTGAAAAATTTGCTAGTATCAGCAACTACTAGTAAATATATTATACAGAAGGATGACATGATCAACTTTTTGATAATCCTTCTAGAAAATCTGAATCTTAGTAAAGCTTGGAGGTTGGTTTCAGACTATGGCTACATGATTTCTCAGCCATCCAGAGAGTCATGATAAGTGTGGAAGTGCAAGGGCATGAATCAGAGATGTCCTTACTATTCTAAGACTAGTTCAGGGTGCTTGAAGTTACCACCTCAGAGCTAGTGCTACTGGTTTTCACGCTATTGTTTTGATTGGCCTCAACAAGGGGAGTCACTGAGTGTTGCACTTTCCCCAATTACAATATACATTGAAGGGAGACTTTGTATTGTTGGACTTAATCTGAAGATCAGAAGTCAGAAGAGGACGGTGGTATGCTGATGTTTATGTGAACTTCTAAGTGTAGTCATGGATAATGTCTTAACATCAGGAGACTGAAGAATTGCTCTTGTTATCTGTCTGGGTTTAGGAAGAAAATCTCAGAGATTCTTAAAAGTATCATAAGTGGCAGTCTTGATACTTTTGGAGCAATTTGGAAGATTCAGAAATGCTATTGTGGTAAAGACTTCACTAGCTCTAGCAACTACCAGTGAATGGAAGATCAGAAGAAGTAAATCAGATTAAGAAATCTGATATATTCAGCATTTGTTCAAAGGGTTCTTTTTACTACAAGAAATAGAAGTGGCATCTAAATTTTGTGTATTAGAACTAATCTGTGATGTCTTGTGAAGCATTTTGGAGTCTTCTGGTTTATTCCCTCCTTCCTTATTTTGCTGTCTGGAAGAAGGTAGAAAGTAATTGTGTTGGATCTCAGCAACACTTAAGAAAGCATGATTGATGGACATGCTTAAGGCTACTAGTCTCTTGCTACTAGCTGTTTAAAGTGTCCTTCTCTGTGCCTAACTGAGAGAAGTAAAAAGAAGGCTGCTGTTGTTGAAGAATGTAAGGTAACGTCTAAGAAAGTGTCATGACATTACCAACGACATTGCAACCTTGGGGAAATTAAGAAGAATACGTGGAAAATAACTTCACCACGTAATTGTAGCTATTCAGGAGCTATATTTGGTATTCTGTTTCCTAAAAAGTCGGTCAAAGGCTGATTTTATTCAGGAATTGCTTTGACCCAAACTTATGCATGTATTAGGACTGGTTCTTTTGGCAGAAACAAACAAATGCGTCCAAACTTATGCACAGTCAGTCTGAAATATGCAGGCATCCTTGACCAAGATTTTATATTGCCATCTTCTTGAACCTGTTATCTCCTTATATAACCTCCTGTCACACATTCTTTTCTCTCACAACCATCATGGGGTTTGTACGGATCTGGGAAAACTGTTCTTGGATCTGGTTTTGTGAGGGCTTTCTTTGTCAATTTTTGGCCAAAAAGGGGGAGAAAGGAGTATTGTTTGACATTGTCCTCGTTGCAGCAGCTACTCAAAATTTTGATCACAAAGACTTGTCACAAATTCAGCAGAAATTCAAAATGGCGTGAATTTCTTTATGACTTGTGATCTGAGTTATGAACACAGTTGTGACCTGTGTTCTGAGTTACAAGGGAGATATTCTGGTCACTCCTTAAGGGTTCTCGGATGCCTCTGAAAGGATAGTTTATCTCCCACGGACCTCCTTCTCCACCACCAGTGACAAGAGTGAAAGGATAGTCTAAAAGGGAATGAGGTGCATCCTCTTCCTCCTGTGCTTCAAGAGGTCCTGGATGGTTAGTGTGGATACAACCAAAGATGTCAAGACACCCTTCTGTGTGTAACCTGAACACTTTTATTGTTGTATTTGTTTTAGCCAAAATTTGCCAAAGGGGGAGATTGTAAGTGCCTTCGTTTAGGATTGGCTCATTTCTTGTAAAACAAATAGTAACAACAATAATGTAATGTACAATAGGAACAGCCTGAAAATCCTATTGTAAATGCCTAAACATGTTGTGTTGAATCAACATCTGGAACAACATGTCTCAAGAGATGTCACAACATCATACCAGACATCAAGCTACTGAACTGTCAAGTCTGATGCAGTTCTGTTCCTGAAGTTATGCAGAATATTCTGCCAAATAGAATGCATAACAAGTAGCGAAAATTGAAGGCATATGTGGAGCCCTAGATGATTCAATCAGAAGCTAAGGATAAGGAGAAAAGCTCGATTGAAGACCTAACTTACAGCAGAAGTTTTCTGCTTACTTTATGCAGGTCGTTAAAGCTGCATTGCTGTCATATGAAGGCCCAAATCCAGTTGGGTAAAAAGGGTTATAAATAGAAGTACTGTAACCTAATTTAAGTATGCCGTGTATTGACAAGATGTAATTATTAGGGCTAGTTTTGTTGTGAACCACCCGGGCTGTGGGATGGTCACCATACTCCTTGAAACCTGTAGGTTAGAGGATGTATGCATTGTACTTGATTGAAGCTTTTAAGCATGATCAAGTTGTGTAATGGAGGTGTATCTTCTGAACAGTTTATGTACTGTAGAAAGCAATCACTGCGGTGATTGAGGGGGAGTGAGAGGGTTCTCATATCTAGGATTGGATCTTAGGTAAAAGTGTCATTGGGTAGTGATTAAGTGAGAAGGCTGCCAACGAGTGTGTTGGCTGTATGGTCTTTGAATTGATACTACTAATAGTGAACTTTATCCTTGGCTTGGAAGCCTCCAGATGTAGGTTGGTTGAACCGAACTGGGTGAACAATTCTGTGTGTTATTTACTCTCTGCATTGGTTATTTGTTTGATGTCACAGCATTCCTCATGACATCAATGTATATGATTAACCTTAACTGTTCTAAACTTCAGTAAATCAGAACCTGCGTTTGTCAAAGGTGTTGTAGGTTCTGGTATGATAGTTCTGTGTCTGTTGTAGAACAGATATCAAAAGTACCGCCTATTCTACCTGTACAGCGCTTAATGTCAGATCAGATGTCTTAACGTTCCATTAGACATCCTGAGTCTGTGACATACCAGGAATTTCAAAGGTGTCACACCAACGTAGCCACTGCTTCACCCGTGTCGGTCTACGCCGGACAGGTCCCTCACAGCTTATGCTACCTAAACAGGGTATCCCCAGATCCGGGTTAGGATCTATGTAACTCCGATGCCACCCACAATTTAAAGCAAACAAGTCAAAGCAATTGAAAACACAGTTATGAACTATCCTAAGGTACACCTCACATTATAATAGTCCCCAGCAGAGTCGCCAGTTCTGTGATCGGTGGATCTGGAACTGACTGTTTAACGCTGGATCGCGAAATGTCGCGGAAGCAAGAGTCGCCACCGTCTTTTATTTTCTCCAATATGGAAAGGACAAAAGCACAGAAAAATTCCTTATTGAGATTAGTTCTCGGTTCGGGAGGTAGATTATAGAAAGGGAAGGTATTAGCACCCTTTCTATCCATGGTTACCCATGGGCTCTTAGATACTTGCTCATTTGTGTTTTCAAAATTGTTTGCTTTTCAATTGTGAGTAGGTTTGAAAAAAAAGTTTCTTTGAAAGTTTCAGATCGACTCTTGTATCAGTCCTCAAGAGTGTTTGAAAAGTTGTTTTTGAAAGTTTTATGCAAAGTGTCGGTGTGAAAAGAAGTTTTGACTTGTTTTGAATTAGAGCAAGTATCTATGAGTCATCTACCTACCCTAAGGGATTGGTCTGTGTAAATGTCCTTAAGGTAGTGCTATACCACCATTGAGAGATAGGTAGCACCACCGTTGGAGGTGTTCGGGTCAATTCGAGGATTAGGGACAGTGTGGTCACCAGAGCAATAGTAGGACACCTTAGAAGCTACCCCCATGCCATGTTCATGGACATGAGGACTTACTAAAACGTCCTCTACTCGACGACCACTTTTCGAGGGGCAAGGCAACAGTGAGGCGTACCCTAGGAGTGGTGTGTGATTTGTGTGTCATTTTCAATTATGTTTATCTTGTCATGCATTGAGTGTTCTATGCTTTGATTTTATTTTTGGCCATTCATTCTTTCATGCAAATTATTAACAGTTAAAAGGTGCGGGAATATAAAAGTCCTATGCTATTACAAAGGCGTGGGTCTACATCGCCAAATTAAACCAAGACCCGATTTAAATAAAATACGGAAGATAAATATCCTAATTAATCTATTACAAAGCTTCGGGGCAATTACATGAAATTTTAAAAAAGGAAATAAAAGTAAATGTGCGAAAAGAAATAAAATCGAGAATGCGAGGGCGTTGGACCCTTTTAAAGAAATTAAATCGAAATTGTAAATTAATTAAATTAAAATAAAAGCAAGAACTTATTTTTTGGAGTTTTTGTATTTATGGAATTTAATGAGAAAATCAAAGGGAATTAAAACCCTAATTCTAAACATTCTTAATTATTAAAGAAATAAATTTAAGTTTGACCTAATTTACATTAATTATTTACATGGCATATTTATTTATAAAAATAATTAATACTTAACAATGGTAAAAAGAAAAGGAAAAGAATAAGAGCATTAAAACCCTAATCTCTATATTTTTTAGTTTATTAAAAAAAACATTAAAATTAAACCTAAAATTAAATCTAAATTAATTAACAAAATTTATTTACAAAATAAATATTAGTGAATTTAAATAATAAACATATTTTACTTTTTGACTTTTTGATTTTTTTTGTATTTTTATGTTATAAAAAATTAATTTGTGGAATTAAATAAACAATTAATATAATTAAAATAAATGAAAGAAAAGAAAAAAAGAAGAGAAGAAAATGCAAACACATGGGGGTGTTGACCCCTTTTGGAGGTATGACTGAAGTAATTTGGCCCAATAGAAGCTTGGCCTGTTTGACTTTCAGCGTTCACGTGTGCATGGTTGACTAGTGGGTATGGTGATCTGCGTGATCTGGCCATTGGATGGATCTCTGGAGAAATATGGCACGCTAGGAGGTGAAGGCGCATGATGGACCCTGGGGCATGTACTGCATGGAAGTATGTTATGGAAAAAAAAATATGAAGCATAGTGGGGGACTTGGGAATCGAACCCAGGTCCCAAGACATACCAAACACACATCCAGCCATCTGAGCTAGCACGTTTATTCATATACAATATAATAAGAAAACATAATATGGGGAAAACGTCCACTACGCTGATAAACGCGCCAAATATTCAAACGTACCAATCCCATGCCTACAGCTCAGCGTCTTCCTCATGGCCTCTTCTTTTTTGCCTGAAAATACAAACAGATAGCGGGGGTTTTAAACCCCCATAATCTGAAACACCAAAAAATAGCGAATAGAAATTGAACAAATATAAAAAAGGCACGATGAGTGTTTTAGGTTCGTTGGAATGTCACGATTTCAATGGTATAAGTCTTGCTGTCTAATTTTTCCATATGCAAAAGTCCCCAATTTCAAACTTCTGTAACCCTAACGAGCTCCCATGGTGGATTCTCATACAGGCCTTAAAAACTCAATTGAATGGCACTGTTAGCTTTAGAATGGTTAAATTAGTACAAATCAAGCATTAGAAATCAAAAATACTGCATGAATCATGAGACACGAATATGCAAAAAGTTTGAGAAAGTTTGACTTTATTCTACCACTTCTTGATGCGTGGGGACTGGAAAAGAATTGAGTTATGTTCAGGAAGACCTCAGCAAGCTTTTGGAATCGTTTGTAGGCTTTGAATCACCCTGCAATACAGTTTTCAGTTTTGAAATTTTTGGTGAAAAATGCAAAGTTATTCTTTGGCTTTGAGCGCAACTTCTAGGTTTTTTTCATTAGGTTTAGGTTTGTGTATGTATATGGAATGAATTAGGGTAGAAATCCAAGTCCAAAAACCTTTGCAATCAATGTTTCAATATTTGGTTTTCAATGTAATCTTTTTCAATCTTTTTCATGTAAAACCATTGCCAATCATGAGAAATCTTGCATTTTTAGTGATGCACGAAATCTTGAGTGATTAAAGAGGGCATATGCTGCATAAAAAGATTTTGAAACATTTGTTTAGCATTTTTCTCATATTTAATTTTAATTAAATGAATTAATGGATTTAAAAATTCAATTAATAAATTAAAAATAAGAAAATAACTCCCCTTTGGGTAAATGGGTCGTGCATAGCTTTTGGATGATGATTCTTGGAACAAATTGTGGCCCATTAGCAATTTTGAGGCATTTGAAGCAAAGTTGACTTTTCAAAATTCCCAAACATTTCCCAACTTCCACAAGGCATATCTTGCTCAATTGTTAAGCTTTGATCATGTTCTTGGACATTTTGGAAAGGTATTGAAGTCCTCTAACCAATGCCTTTGGTCCCATGTCATTTTGATTTATCAATCTCAAGTTATGGTCTTTGACTTAAAGTCCCTTTTTGTTGACTTTTGAAATTGACCTATAATGTTGAGATTGATAACTTTTTGTGAGAGCATTTATTGGACTTGAAGTGTGAAGAGGAGTTGTAGGAAATGTCATTCTCTTCAAAATGAGCTTTGGATGGAATTTTTATGATAAACCATGTGGAAGTTATGCTTTGGTCAAGTTACAGTTGACTTTTTCAACTGTCCAAATATGGAAACTTTTGCATCTTGAGACTTTTTGAGCCATGCCTTGAAAATCATGATCAAGAATTGATCAAATGATGTTTGTGGCTTCAAAATAAGATGTTGACCAAAAATTTGAACTTTTGACTGTCAAATGACCATTTTGCCCCTGCAGTTGACTGTAGGGCAATTAAGGTTTTTGACTGTGCAATTTTGTGCTGTGAGTCTTGAAACTTAGCATAGGGATTCTTGACCATGTTTGTAGGCATGTGGGACTTGACTTGACCCTTGGAAACTTCAATTTCTTTGCCAGAACCAAAACCCTAGTTTTTGACTGTTAGGAGGCCATTGAACTGTGCAACCCTTGAGGAGATTTTAAAGCATGCTCTTAGCAAATTTTGAAGAATATGGGAGGGAAAATTTTGGGGTACAACACATAGCATACGCATACAAAAAAATTCTCGTGTATTTTGAGAGAATCATTATGCAATGCATTACATACATCATGACATTGCATAAAATAAACTTTTTTTTCCAGGTTAGTTCACAAACAGATAAATATTGTCAACAATTTATCATCCTTCAGATACAATCAGTCAACTATTCATTCTGATACTCCTTTGGATACAGTCTGGAGTAGACTCATTCCAATACATATTCTAGATACAGTTCAGATACGATCAATATATAGATTCATTTTGATACTCATTCCAGTACATCTTCTAGATATGGTTCATATACGATAGAGATATAGATTCATTCTGATGTTCATTCTGGTACATCTTTTAAATAGAGTCAGACATAGACTCATTCTAATACGGATCTCAGATACAGTGGGGTGAAGACTCATTCTGATCCTCTTATAGATAGAGTCAAGACATAGACTCATTCTAGAACATCATTGTGATACAATCGATACATAAGGTTCATTTTAACACTCCCTAACACATCTGCTAGATACAGTCAGACACAGACTCATTCTAGTATATTTCTTAGATACAGTCGAACATAGACTCATTCTGATGCTCCTATCAATAGATAATTTGGATGGTATCTATAATCTCATCTCTGGAGACACGATGTCACCTCTCTGAATGGCATATTTAAGCCCATTCAAGCAATGCAATCAATCAACAGTGTTACTTCGTGCACCGGTAAGTTCAAATTCTCGGTCACTTAAGTGTTCAATCCTCTTCCACCTTCAAACCACGAATAGCGTACATGCCAATCTAACTCCTCGGGTTTAAGAAGATTGAACACGGGCAGCTGTTGTACCCCAAAATTTTCCCTCCCATTTTCAATACAAATTAATTCAAAACACTTCCTCATACTCATAGAGGTTTCAATTGCTCAAGGGTACTCAAGGAATTAATCAAACATGTTCTCCTCCTAAGAAACTCACCTACAACTAGGTTTTGTTTTTCCAAAAGTAAATTGAGCTTATAATGCCTCAATTGGATGTCATAGTTCCTCATATGCTTCAAAGAATCCTCATGTCAGGTTTCAGGCCTTGCTTCACAAGTTTGCTCAGTCAATTGCTCATATGAGTGAAAATCAGTTGTATTGGGTAAAAAGTCAACATTGATCAATCTACCGTCAAACTTCATGATTTTTGGTCAACATCAATATTTTGAAGTCACATTCATCATTTGGTATGATTCATCAAGAAAACTCAAGATTCATCAAAAGTCAAAAGTTACTAAATTAGGGTTTTCTTAAGAAGTCAATTGAACTTTGACCAAGCACAACTTTCACATACTTCATCAGAAATTTCTCAACCAAATCCTATCTTAAAGGAAATTCAATTTTCTACAACTTTTTCTCTCGAAGCTCAAGGCTAAAAATGCCTCATTTGAGAGATATGAGCCAAAACTTTATAGGTCATTTTGAAAGTCAACAAAAAGAGACATTTTGTGAAGCCAATTTACATCAAGTTAAATACTTCAAACGAAAAAAAAATCAAAATAAAAGTAGTAGGAGAACTGACTTTTTTAGTGTCTAACAGATGTGCAGTTAACAAGAGTCGCCACCGACTTTTCTTTTACCCAATACTTAGGAAAGGTGTAAAGAACAGGAAAGACCTTTGGATGTGAAGGGATAGGGTAGGGTAATGATATGGTCATAGAAGGCAACATGTAAGGATACTTTAGCAATTGTATTGAAAGGACTAACATCATCTTGCTCGTAGGTTTGATACGGTGGCAGAACCGACTGTTTTTGAAATGCTGGTTTGCATTTTGCATTTTGTGTTTGCAAAATGTCGCGGTAAGCAAGAGTCGCCACCGGCTTTTATTTCATCCAACCGGAAAGGAAAAAAGTACAGAAAAAAAATCGTTTTTTCGAGATATTCTGAGTACGGGGGGTAGATTATAGAAAGGGAAGGTGTTAGCACCCTTTCTATCTATGGTTTTCCATGGGCTCTTAGGTGCTTGCTCATCTTTTTAAAATTGCTTGTGTATATGCTTTGTTTTTGAAAATTTTGACTTCGTGATAATCCTTGTATCAGTCCTCAAAGGTGTGACGAAGTTTGTTTTGAAAATTGTTTAAAAAGTGTAAGTGTGAAAAGTTTTTTATTTGAGCAAGTATCTACTAGCATCTACCTACTCGAAAAAAACATTGTTTCTATTCTTGTTTCATTTAGACAGCGTTATCCTACTATTGAGGAATAGGTAGCACCGTCGTTGGAGTTTGTAAGGGTCAATTCGAAAGGGACATACGATCACTAAAGCAATATTAGGACACCTTAGTAATAACCCTAAAGTCTTAAGATCATATTCGAGGCAACATTTCCGAGGCAACATTTTCAAGGCAATATTTTCGAGGCAATATTTCCTTTTGTATATGTAATACAAGCTGTTAGGTCAACAAAAACGACCTCAATCTTGCTCATAATGGAGATTTGATTTGATCTTTCAATGCATATGATTCCTTTCCAATTTTGCTCAAATCCAATCTTTTTCCAACCAAACTGACATTGCACGAGTTGATCTTCAATTGACAGCATATGAGATATTTTTTCAATGCAAAAATCATCCCTAAAATACAATATATGATTTATTAGGATTTCTTTGATTTTATTTGAATTTTAAATGAATAAAAATAAAAATAAATCAAATAAATGAATAAATAAAACATGGAGGGTCCCATAGGTCGTGGACTATGTTAGAAATGAGATTCAAGCCTAAAAAGTTGTTCCCATTTAGCAAAAGATGCAAATTTGAGCATATTTGACTTTTGGCAATTTTGCAAAAAAGGTCAACTTGGCCAATGCATAACTCTCTCAATTTTGACCCTAGAGAGGTGTTATTGGACTTTTTAGAAAGATTAGCATGTCCTCTAAGCAACCCTTTTGGTCTCATCTCAATTGAGTCTTCCATGTTCATGTATGAAGCTTTTACCCAAAAGGTGTTTTTGTTGACTTTTCAAAAGGACCTATAATGTAAAAATTCATATCTTTTTGTAAGTGCATATTCTGAACTTGGGAGCTGAATATGAATTGTATGTAATTGCATCCTCTTAAAAATGAGCTTTGGATGGGTCATTTCTGATAAAATATGAGAAAGTTATGCTTCGTCAAAGTTGAGTTGACTTTTTATACAAAACCCTAATTTAGCAACTTTTGGGTTTTGATGAATTGTGAGCAATCCTTGAGGAATCATGATCAACCCTTGATCAAATGATGAATTATACTTCAAAATGAGGATTTTGACCAAAAATCTTTAGGTTTGACTGTGTGTGGGCCACAGTTGACTTTTGACCTAGCACAGTCGATTTTCCGACATTTGAGCAATTGACTGAGCAAACTTCTTCTGCAAGGCTTGAAACTTGACATGGATGATCTTGAGAACTTATTAGGACAATGGTGAGAATTTGGAATCCTTTGGAATCAAACATCTTGATGCAAAGTGAAACCCTAATTTGAGGTAGACTTGCTTAGGAGAAAGTTTGTCTGGTCAACTCTTGGACTTCCTTGAGCCATTTGGGGACCTCACTTGACATGTATTGAGAAATATGGGAGGGAAAATTTTGGGGTACAACAGCTGCCCCTGTTCAATATTCTTAAACCTGAGGATATAGATTGGCTCGTCTGCCTTTCGTGATCTGAAGGTGAAAGATGATTGAATACTAGAGTGCCCAGAAATTTGCACTCGCATGAAGTGATACTTGACTTGCAATATCGGGAATGGGCTTATAGATGCCATTTGGTAGTTTCTAGAGAATCATCGGAGATGGGATTAAATATGCCATCCGAAGAAGTGTCGATTGCACAAGATATTCCTTTGCGAGAACCCGTATACCTATTCTTGAGGAGAACCTTGCTCGGGAATGCTGGTCTATGTCTTGAGAGAAATAGAGTTTTAGGAGCTTCAGTTGTCCGTTACTCTACGGGGGAATAATTCCGGTTTGGGAAGCGGAAGTGAACTGTGTGTTTGGTCTGGGTATATGTTGCATCGCGACTTACTGGTGAAATTTGAAATCAATTGTGTTTGATTGGGTCCCGGTCTTACAGTGTTGTGGACTGTTATCTGGGGATAAGGGAGGTCGAACCCGTATAGTAAGGTTAGGAGAAGGAACCTGGATAGTAGGGTTACTTCGATATGAAAGCCTGGATAGTAGGGCTGTGAGAAGGAACCTGGATAGTAAGGTTACTTCGATATGAAAGCCTGGGTAGTAGGGCTGTGAGAAGGAACCTGGATAGTAGGGTTACTTCGGTATGAAAGCCTGGATAGTAGGGATGTGATAAGGAACCTTGATAGTAGGGTTACTTCGATATGAAAGCCTGGATAGTAGGGCTGTGAGAAGGAACCTGGATAGTAGGGTTACTTCGATATGAAAGCCTGGATAGTAGGGCTGTGAGAAGGAACCTGGATAGCAGGGTTACTTCGATATGAAAGCCTGGATAGTAGGGCTGTGAGAAGGAACCTGGATAGTAGGGTTACTTAGATATGAAAGCCTAGATAGTAAGGCTGTGAGAAGGAACCTGGATAGTAGGGTCACTTCGATACGAGTTTGGGTAAAACTGCAGAGGGAACCTGGGTAGGGTTGCTTTTGTTGCACCGATGATTACTCTGTTTAGCTTTGAGTGTTGATCACGGACTTGCTGGAAATTGTTGATAATAATATCTTTTCCTGAAAGAAATACAGGGTTAGTTGTGTGCGATACATGAGATGTATTGCATAATGATGTTCTCAAAATAAATGAGACTATGTTATATGTGATGTATGCACATGTCATGAGGTATGAACATGAATTACTGATGTAACAAACTGAGTCCGGGAAAACAAATCCCTGACCGCTATAAAAAACCATAGTTCCTCCACCTCTGTTGGGGATGGTGAACAAAGATGATCGTGCTGGGGATTTTCTCCCTGGCTGGTAAATATTATGCCGGTCGAGGTTCTGTCTGAGGATAACTCTTCGGGGAATCACTCTGTTGGAGGAGAGATACTCTGTGGATTTATCTGCTGATTTGGAGAAATAAACTCCATTGGGGATGAATTCTCGTTGCTGGTGATAATGAATTCTGTTGGAGATCGAATTTTTGACTGTGAGAGAAATAAACTCTGCTTTGGGGAAAAATTTACTGACTCACTCGCTATTGTGAACCTCAGCTGGGGAGAGTTATGTCCTGTTCTAGAAAGCTAACACCACTGTCTTTGGATACTTTTTATTTTGTGGGGAGTGGATGTATCACTACTCATGTTCTCGAGCTGGCTCTATTCTGGTACCTGATGGGTAGATTAACTATAAAGTTTGGGCACTTCTAGTTTTCCCTATTTCTGTAATTATGAGTAATCGTCTTTTGTTTCTCATGTGAACATTTGTGAGCGACAATCATTTCCAAATGCATATATCAAAAATGAATCATTGGACGTTCTTGCAAAATAAAACAAGAAAAAGAAAATAAATCAAAGCTTCATGAAAATGACTTGTATTGATTTTTTGAAGTTGACCTGTAATAGGCATTTTGTATAAAGAGGCTAACGCTTTGGTAAGAGAACGCCGCCGAAAGATAGAAATTACAATTTGTGTAAAAGTAAGAGAAACAGCTATGTGAAACAATCCAACCGAGTTTCAACTTTGTTATTGCCTTTATATCTTCAAGCGTCTCATCACTTTGCTACTTGGTCGAAGATGGATCAGATTGATTAGCGCCGTCTGAGCTTGATAGTCGATGCCGAAGTCTGGTTGCAAGATGATCCAACGAGACATAGTGTTACGCTTTGATCCCTAATTTTTTTCCTGGACCGCCCTTTCGGGTTTTCGGCCCACCGGGATACCCTTTTTTGCCCAAGTCACCTTTTCAGGTTTTCGACTTGCCAGGTGTATAGATTTTTTCATTTTCATCCCTTGCTTTTGCCCAAACCCTTTTGGTTCGCCGGGAAGCCCTTATTTTTTCCTAGGCCAGCCAACCTAGTGGGTCTTTTAATTATGCATAGTATCTTTTCACTATGTCTGCATTGACAAGGTGAGGAAGGTCGTCATCATCCATGGTGGTTAGAATCATAGCTCCTACCGAGAAAATGTTCTTAACCACAAATGGCCCTTCGTACGTGGGGGTCCATTTGCCCCTGGGATCCCCTTCCGGTAGTATGATGCGTTTGATCACTAGATCCCCGACTTGATATTTTTGATGCCTGACCTTCTTGTTAAAAGCCTTGATCATTCGCTTTTGATACGTCTGACCATGACAGATAGCAGTAAGTCTTTTTTCATCGATTAAATTCAGTTGATCAAGTCGGGTTTGGATCCAGTCATCTTCGTTCAAACCCGCATCCTTCATAATCCTGAGAGAGGGTATCTGGACTTCGATGGGTAAGACTGCCTCCATGCCATACACCAGAGAGTAGGGTGTTGCCCCTGTCGACGTTCGTGCTGAAGTACAGTACCCATGAAGAGCGAATGGTAGCATCTCGTGCTAATCTTTGTATGTCATTGTCATCTTCTGCACAATCTTCTTGATATTCTTGTTATCCGCTTCAACAGCCCCATTCATATTCGTCCGGTAGGGAGAAGAGTTATGATGCTGAATCTTGAACTATTTGCAGAGCTCAGTGATCATCGTGTTGTTGAGATTTGTACCATTGTCAGTGATGATCCTCTCGGGTACACCATATTGACAGATCAAATTGTTTCGGATAAACCGCGCCACGATGTTCTTGGTTACTGTAGCAAAGGAAGCTACCTCAACCCACTTCGTAAAATAATCAATAGCCACCAGAATGAAACGATGCCCGTTAGACGCAGTAGGTCTGATCTCGCTGATCATGTCGATGCCCCACATTGCAAAGGGCCAAGGAGATGTCAAAACATTCAGAGGAACCGGAGGTACATGCACCTTATCAGCATAGAATTGACACTTATGACAGGTTCGAGAATGCTGATAACAATCGGCTTCCATAGTGGACCAGTAATATCCTGCCCGTAGGATTTTCTTCGCCATGGTATGTCCACTGGAATGAGTTCCGAAGGTACCTTCATGTAACTCTACCATGATCTTTTCTGCCTCGCTCTTGTCTACACACCGCAGTAAGGTTGAATCATGGTTATTCTTATAGAGGATAACATTACTGATGAAGAACTTCGCAGTGAATCTTCTCAAAAACTTCTTATCATTAACAGATGCCCCCTCAGGGTATTCTTGAGCCTCAAGATACATCTTTACCTCGTGAAACCAAGGTTTGTCCGCTACCTCTTCAGTCTCAATGTCACAGCAATGTGCGGGTTCATCCAACCTCTCGATGGTAATCTGGGGAACTTCATTGTTCCATCTAACTTTTAACATAGAAGACATGGTAGCTAGCGCGTCCGCCAACTGATTCTCCTCTCTTGGGAAGTGCTCAAAGGTTATCTCCTCAACATGGGGGAGAAATGTCAGTACATACTCTTTGTAAGGAATAAGATTTGGGTGCTTCGTATCCCACTCACCTTTGATCTGACTGATCACCAGAGCAGAATCTCTGAATACACTCAAGAACTTAATCCTCAGGTCAACAACAGCTCGAAGACCCAGGATACACGCTTCATACTCCGCCATATTGTTGGTGCAGTTGAAACATAATTGGGCGGTGAACGGAGTATGACAGCCCTCAGGAGAAATAATTACAGCTCCAATGCCATTACCCAACATGTTCGAGGCTCCATCAAAATACATAGACCATCGGGATCCCTCCTCGGGTCCTTCATCCGGTCCAGGTTCTTCGCAGTCGGTTACCAACATGATGTTCTCATATGGAAACTCGAAATTCATGGACTGGTAGTCATCCACGGCCTGATGCGCCAAATGATCCGCCAATACACTCCCCTTGATTT
The DNA here is from genome assembly GCA_948472305.1 of Vicia faba. Taxonomy (NCBI): domain Eukaryota; kingdom Viridiplantae; phylum Streptophyta; class Magnoliopsida; order Fabales; family Fabaceae; genus Vicia; species Vicia faba. The sequence goes on along the minus strand of OX451739.1, from coordinate 1,461,290,906 downwards.
CTTTTTGGGTTGTGTATTGGATGTCGTACTCGGTTAAGATCATCTGCCATCTTGCTATTCTTCCGGAAAAGGCAGGCTTCTGGAAAATATACTTGATTGGATCCATTTTTTATATCAACAAAGTGGTGTGAGTCAGCATACAATGTCTCAGCCGGCGAGCAGCCCATGCCAAAGTGCAGCAAGTTTTCTCGAGCAATGAGTATCGGGTCTCATAGTCAGTAAAAATTTTGCTAAGGTAATAAATGGCGTGCTCTTTTCGGTCAGACTCGTCGTACTGCCCCAACACGCACCCCATTGAATTGTCCAGTACTGTCAAGTATAAAATCAAAGGTCTTCCTTCAACTGGAGGCATCAAAATTGGCGGTTCTTGAAGATATTCTTTGATTCTTTCAAAAGCGGTCTGGCATTCGTCATTCCACTTTACCACTTGATCTTTCTTCAATAGCTTGAAGATTGGCTCACAAGTAGCAGTCAGATGTGAAATGAACCTGGCGATGTAATTCAAGCGTCCCAAGAAACCTCTAACTTCTTTTTCTGTGCGGGGAGCCGGCATCTCTTGTATGGATTTTACCTTTGCAGAGTCCACCTGAATACCCTTATCACCGACGAAGAAACCCAGAAGTTTACCAGACCTTACCCCGAAGGTGCACTTGTTTGGATTCAACCTCAGTTTGTAAGTTTTCAACCTGTCAAACAGTTTCTAGAGATGATCAAGGTGCTCTTCCTCAGTCTGGGACCTAGCTATCATGTCATCAACATAAACCTCGATCTCGTGGTGAATCATATCATGGAACAAAGCGACCATGGCGCGCTGATAAGTTTCCCCAGCATTCTTCAATCCAAAAGGCATTACCTTGTAACAGAAGGTGCCCCACTGTGTAATGAAGGTTGTCTTCTCCATATCTTCGGGAGCCATCTTGATCTGGTTGTAGCCAGAAAAACCATCCATGAAAGAGAAGATCTTGTGTTGCACGGTGTTGTCGACCAGAACATCGATATGAGGAAGTGGGAAGTCATCCTTGGGGCTTGCCCTATTTAGATCTCTATAATCCACACACATATGTACCTTACCATCCTTCTTAGGTACCGGAACGACGTTGGTAACCCACATCGGATAAGAAGTGACAGCTAAGAACCCAGCGTCGACCTGTTTCATGACTTCTGCTTTAATTTTCTATGACATTTCGGGGCGCATACGGTGAACCTTCTGCTTTACTGGAGGATAGTCCTCTTTGGTCGGCAGGCGGTGTACCACAATATCAATGTCTAACCCAGGCATGTCTTCATAGGACCAGGTGAAGATCTCAACATAGTCATGTAGCATCTGTATTAACCGTTGCTTGACACTAGGCTCCAGATTCGCACCTATTTTGACCTCTTTCATGTCTTCCTCTGTACCCAAATTCACTAACTCAACTGGATCTTCATGAGGCTTTATGGCCCTCTCTTCCTACTGTAATAGTCTAGCAAGTTCTCCAAGCACCTCACAATCATCCTCACCTTTGTCCTCGACTTGTTTGATCGGATTTTTGAAGTCATAACTGGAAGTAGCAGAGTTGTTATCAATGGGATCCAAAGTGGATATGGATCTGCAGCATGATACGTGAGTGTGTGTAAGAGAATAGTTGTTTTGATGAAGTGAGAGATAGAAAAGAAAAACAAGGAGCACAAAATTTGTATGCAAGAAACATCCAATATTTTATTAATGATATATGAAATGACAAATAATAACCCTCACAAGCTAAGCCAAGGTGCCTCGGGAAAAGCACCGGGCCATAAAGTTTCAAACTGCTTATTACAAATCTTAAAACAAAAGTCAATTACTGTGGAATAAAAGAAACAGGTATGAAGTCCTTCGCCGTAAAGTTGTTCAGTCCAGCGTTGGTTATTGGGTAGATCCAGCTGTCGATGTCTGAATCTTCTTCACTGTCCTCAATTGCGTTAACTCCCTGATTGCTGATGTGTAGAGGATGTCTTCCAGCCCGTATGTGCCTAACAGCCCTTTGAGCCCCTGTAGTAAAGCCCAAACCAAATATGTCAGTTTTGTGAGTGAAGTCAGGGAGCTGACCCCAATTGGTACACCCGCCTTCTTCAATTACAGCCCTGGCGTCTTTGAGAGAAGCCATCTTCAGCGGAGGCTCGTTGGTAGCAACTTCAGTTGATACCGAGAACTGAGGGACTTCTTCGAAATTTTGACAAGGCGTTTCTATGAAATCCCCGTCCATCTCCACGTAGCAGAAGGAATTGAGATGACTCACCATATACTCCTCTTCACCTCGTACCGTGACAATCTTCCCCTTCACCGGATATTTTAGCATTTGATGGAGCGTGGAAGTCACTGCCCCAGCCTTATGAATCCAAGGACGACCCAGCAAGCAAGAATACGATGGCTTGATATCCATTATGTAGAAGGTGGACCCAAAGGTCTGAGAACCCACCTTGACAGGGATGTCCACCTCCCCGTGCACCATTCTTTTTGATCCATCAAAAGCCCTTACCACAATGTTACTCGGCTTCAGAATTAAACCTTCACAATCCAGACGGTCTAACGCTTTCTTTGGCATAACATTTAATGAGGACCCGGTATCTACCACCATGTGGGCCATAGTGGTGCCCTTGCACATGATTGAGACATGCAGAGCATCATTATGATTTCTCCCTTTCGGTGTCAGATCCGCGTCTGAGAATCCCAACCCATTGTCAGCAGTTAGGCTACCTACGCAATCTTTGAACTGATCGGCTGAAGTTTCCTGCGGCACATGCACCATCTTGAGAAATGCAATTAAAGACTTCGCATGGGCTTCACAACATAATAACAGGGACAACATGGAGATCTTTGACGGGGTCTCCCCCAATTACTCGACTACGTTGTAGTCGCTCTTCTTGATAATTTTCAAAATTTCCTCTATTTCTTGTTTAGAGGTTTCTACAATGATTTTCTTACGTTCCCCCGTCCGGGCAGGCTCACCTATGATTTCTTTGCCCCGAGTCCCAGATGGCTCGACGACAGGGGTGATAACTGGAATAGGAACCGAGGCAGTAGTTGACGTACCAGTAGACGGAATGACAACAGGCTCATGAACAGTCGGAGGGGAAATCTCAAGAGAAAAGAGTCTTCCACTTCTGGTGACCTTATTGTCCCCCACAATATTACTGATATCTGTATCGGCTTCTTCATCCCTCAGATCATGTTTAACACCATGGTAATATACATCAGCACCATAATGCCATGGGATAGCCTTATCTGAGGTATATGGGATGGGACCCGGAGCGGTGATTATTAACGGAGCAATTCTCGGAACAGGTGTAACCCTAATAGGTTTTCTCGAGGAAACCTTGGAAGGATTGGCGGAAATGGTGATAATGGCAACATCTTCATTTGGAACAAACAGCGTCATAGTCTTCTCAAACAAAATCTCTTTATAATCCATCAGCCGCTATACACCTGATTTCAATAAACAACAACCGGAAGGCAGAATCGCACACATGTGGCAACCTTCACCATAGCCCGGAAATAAATCGGCCAACAGCAAGTTCTTTTTAACCGTCATCAAAGGAGTAGAGATTTCTTCCACAGAGGTTACAAACGAATCGGTGTCCACAACATTGACTCCACGACCATGTTTGGGCATAGGAGCAGTTATAACGTTGGGCTTTTCCGGAGCATCAAACTCAATCTCCTTAGCATCCAGCAAATCTTGCACTTTGTTTCTCAAAGCTCAGCAATCGTTTGTATCATGGCCCGGACTCTCGGAATGGTAGGCGCACCGCGCGTTGGGATTGTATCTAGGAGAAGCAGTGTTTGGATTCTTGGGAGCCTCTTTCAAGGTTGCCAAGTTGAATTTTAACAGATGAGGCAAAACTTCAGCCAAAGTCATGTTGATGTGGGTAAACTGCCATTGTGGTCTTTCCACCCTTTACTGATTGTTGCGTTATGGAGCAACCGCAGGTCTTGATATCACTACAGCATTTACCGTTTGACGGTGTTCAGGTCTGCTTTAGCCCCTCAGGCCATAGACTGCACTATCTTCTTTCTTACCGGTGAAAGGCTTCTTTGTCGCGCTTGACGAAACATCCTTCTGTATTTTACCACTTCGGATACCAGCTTCTACTCTCTCTCCAGTCAAAATCAACTCAGTAAACCCAGAAGACGAACTGCCGATCAAGTGATTGAAAAATGGACTAGATAGCGTCCCTAGAAACATGTCAACCAACTCCCTATCAGACAAAGGGGGTTGGACCCTTCCAGCCAAGTCTCACCACTTTTGAGCATAATCCTTAAAACCTTCACTTGCACACATAAACATATCTTGGAGTTGAGTACGAGTGGGAACAAGGTCGGCGTTATACTGTACTTCCTGTAAAAAGCAGCAGTAAGGTCTTCCAAGTTTCGAACACTGGCTCCTTCCAACTGATAAAATCATTCAAGCTGAGTCCCTGACAGACTATCTTGAAAGAAATGCACCCACAAATTTCTATCAGCGGTGTGTGGTTGAATTTTCCTGACATACGAGCGGAGATGGAGTTTTGGACAGGATACTCCATCTTACTTGGCAAAAACCGGAGCTTTAAACTTATGAGTGATCACCACTCTCGATACCAGTCCCAGTTCTCCGAAATCCAAACCAGGGATCTTCTGAATCTCCATAGCACTCAGACGGTCTTCTAACTACTTGTACATATCCTCAGCAGGAGGATATTGTTCATCATCGTAATCCGTATCGTCATCAGAAACTGCAGGACTATGGTCCTTTGTCCTTTCTTGGTTCTCCCCATCCTTGGATGAGGAGGTCAGATCAACTGATTGTCTTATCCTTTCTCCGAATCTTCTACCCATGTTCAGAATACTGACCTTCTTCTTTTTCTTCTTCTCTTTCAGAATAAGGGTCTTCAGATCCTCTTGCCCTTTAGCCCGACTTAGGAACATCTGTTGGAATTTGGCGTTTTGTGCCTGAAGATCTTTGATGGTTTGGTCGGAAGACATTTCTGCTGAAATAAACAGCGAAGAAGATGAGAAACCTGTAAGGGTAACTGTAATGATGTGCATGATAATGGGATGCGCATACAATGATTTCAAAGACTTTAGGAGATTTAAATTTGTAAACCAAAAATGAACAAAACTTTATTAGATTAACTTTGAAAGGTTCAACAATGCCTTTAAGGTGTTACAAAGAAGTAAATAAAACAAGATCTAAAACCAGAAAAAGTAAAATCAAAATTCCCATGGTCGCTTCCTCTTTGTGCCGATATAGTCATTAATCACTCTTTCTTCTTCGATCTTCCTCGTGAGCTTCAAAATCTTCCTTTCTTGTTCATGGTACTTTTCCCGGTAAGTATCCCGCTCATTCTTCAGCTGAACCCAAGATCTCTGCAGCTCCCCAGGGTCAGTGGGCATGTAAGGATAGAGAACCACGTAAGGAATGCCCTCTTCATTAGTGGGCTCCACAATTACTAATAACACAGCCTCATAGGGCATCCCAAGCTTCTGGGCACGAGCTCGGACCCACTGGAGATAAGGCTGCATAGGAAGGGAAGTCTTTGGCCCCAACTCTTGGGGGTCAGATCTGTTTACCATTCCCCAAGCTCGTATGAACCTCCAGAGATGCTCCTTAACATCATCCTTATAGTCGAATACAATGTCTTCGAGAAGTAACTCATGGGGACCATCTCTCCGAGCACGACCAAATTGTCGCAAAGCTAGACAAGGATTGTAAGTTATACCCCCTCTGATTCCAAGCAATGGGACATTAGGGTATCCCCCACAATGGTCAATAATAGCAGTGTCTTCCATAGCCTGGGAACACCAAAGAGTATATGTATGAACAAGTGACATTATTTTGTAGGACCAACCCAAACCTTCTTCGTTTTTCAGCACAGACTTAGGGAGGTGCGAAATAAACAACCTCGACAGCAACGACATGCAACACATGAGAGTACCTCTCCTTCTCACGGTACGAGTATAGAGGGCATGCAAGATATCCCCAAGCAAGGTTGGCATAGGATTGCGAGAAATGAAAATCTTGATGGCATTCACATTGTTGTACCCCAAAATTTACCCTCCCATACTTCTCAATACATTTCAAGTGAGATCCTCAAATTGCTCAAGGAAGTCCAAGGGTTGACCAGACAAACCCTCTCCTAAGGCGGTCCACCCCAAATTAGTGTTTCAGTTTGCATCAAGAAATTTGAGTCCAAGGGATCCCAAATTCTCACCATTGTCCAATATGTTCTCAAGATCATCCATGTCAAGTTTCAAGCCCTACAGAGGAAATTTGCTCAGTCAATTGCTCAAAGGCTTGAAAATCGACTGTGTTAGGGCAAAAGTCAATTGTGGCCCACATACAGTCAAACTTCAAGATTTTTGGTCAACACCCTCATTTTGAAGTGTTATTCATCATTTTATCAAGGTTTGATCATGATTCCTCAAGGATTGCTCACAATTCATCAAAACCCAAAAGTTGATAAATTAGGGTTTTGTAGGAAAAGTCAACTCAACTTTGACCAAGCATAACTTTCTCATAATTTATAAAAAATGACCCATTCAAAGATCATTTTGAAGAGGATGTGATTCCATAAAATTCATCCTTAGCTCCCAAGTTCAAAATATGCACTCACAAGAAGTTATGAATTTGGACATTATAGGTCACTTTGAAAAGTCAACAAAAACACCTTTTTTGTCAAAGCTTCATACATGAACATGGAAGACTCAATTGAGATGAGACCAAAAGGGTTGCTTGGGGAACATCTTTAGATTTCTAAAAAGTCCAAGAACACATCTCTATGGTCAAAATTGAAGGAGTTATGCATTGTCAAAGTTGACCTTTTTTGCAAAATTGCCAAAAGTCAAATATGTCTCAAATTGCAATTTTTGTCAAATGGGCCCGACTTTTTATGCTTGCATTGAGTTTGTAACATGATCCACGACCCATGATCCTTCCCACTCTCCTTTATTTTATTTTTGTCATTTATTTTGATTTTTATTTCATTTAAATCAAATAAAATCAATAATAAATAATGAAAATATCAAAAAATCATTTAAACCTTGAGAATTTGTGCATATTCCAGATCCATGAATAGCTGGCAATGAGATCAAATCGTGCAAGGCTTGTTTGTACACAAAAAGATTGGATTTTGGATTGATTTGGAAAGATTTACATGAGAATCAAATCATGATCAATGATCATTATTGGAGAAGATTTGAAGCAAATTTGTAAACCTAATTCACTCAAGGGTACATATAGAACAAATCCAGACCAAAAGCATAGGGGTTAGAGGCGTGAAAAGAGAAGAACAACTTTCAAAAAATCAAGAAAAAGTAGCAATTTGATTTCATAGTTCCAAGCTATCTCAAGCTTTCCCAACTATCTCATTCGCTTGCTGGGCGTTCAAGGAGTCTATCCTGATCATCAACAAGCATTTTCGTGCCCAGAAACGCATTGTAAGTACCTCACAACATCCCTACTTTTTTGAAATCGAATCTCATGAATTTGGCATTGTTAGCATGATTTGTTTGTATATTCTGAATCCTTGAAACATTTGCAAGCTAATGATAATATTCAATTGTGTTTTTGTTAGCCATATAGAGATTTGCCATGATTAGGGTTTAGGTTTTGTTTTTAGGGGTTTTGATTGCAGGAACAATTGGCCATAAAGAGTGGTACCATGATGCTCATGAGGTTGCCACGAGTTGATTGGTACCACTAGAATTGATTTATCATGCACGCAGTGGATTTTGGAGAAATGTTGGCTTATACCTACGCTCATAAAACCGTAGGTAAAAGTCTTGGGCTTTTGCCAACGGAGGGAGGAAGAAGAAGGGTGGCGTGGCACCCCCTGACTGGCCCATTTAAATTTCGCGCGCTGGAAAATTGACATTTTGTGTTTTTCAATATAATCATTGTTTTTATCCTTTGTACAATAAAACGCGTTGACTCAGTTGGTCAGGAGGCATGTGGAAAAGCCAAAGGGCCTGGGTTCGAATCCCAGGTCCCCCATATTATTTCATAATGTTTTTTCTTGTATAATCAGGCATGTGTACATGTAAGGGGTTCACCATACGTCCTCAATGATCAGCCAACCAGATGTCCAACAAGCCAAATCCAACGCCTGCACATGAAGGTCTACCATAGGCCTAGTCAAACGTGCAACATGGAATTTAAAGATTCAACATGGGCCAAGGGATTTTTGGCCCAAAAACTGCTATGGACACCCCTTTCTTGCCACTAACACCAGGCCCAATTCTCTCTTTTCTTTTCTTTTATATATTTTCTTTTGTTTATTTATTTTTGTTTAAATTATTTTCTAACATAAAAATTAATTCGTTTTTACAAAAATTCATAAAATCATATTTTCATCAAATTAGAATTTAGGTTTTTTTTATTATTTTGTCAAAATTAATTTAGTATTAGTTTAATTTAATTTTAGGGTAATTTAAATCTTTTTGTAAATAAATTAAAATCAATTAGAAAAATTAGGATTTGTTTGATTTAATTTTTATTTTCTTTTCTTAAAATAACAAAAATATAAAAATAGGTCAAATTAATTATTTTTCTTAATTTAAATTAACTAGTAACTAGGTTTGTATTTATTCATTAAAACCTTATTTTCTTAGAATAATCAAAACAACAAAAAATGATTTTTCTTTTAATTAGGTCTAGACGGGGTCAAAACCCTAATTTTTCTCGTTCTCGTTTCACCACGTGCATTTATTTATTTTTATGATATTAATGTAACTGCTCATGGGATGTAATAGTTTAATTAGGATTTCTCTTTTATTTATCGTTTTTACGGTTTTTTTGGCTATATAATTAATCCCCCTCCCTGAAGCCTTGTAATAGCGTAGTTTTATTTCTCGCATTTTAATTTTCGCAAAATTAACTGTTAGAAGTATGACTAATAGGATTGTATGGAAAGAATAATCAAACATTAGCTAACTTAACACAAGACTAAAATAACTGAACATAACACACCTTGAACATATACACTCTTAGGGTATGCCTCACTTGGTTACCTCGGAAAACAATGGTCATGTCCCTCGAACGTAGGGAAACCCTTAGCAAAGACCCTCAGATAAAATCATCATAAAGATCATGGTCCCTCGATGTCCCTCGAAGTTACCTACGGTATATGATCTTGTCCCTCGATGTTGCCTACGAATATATGATGACAGTCCCTTCGAAATCCTAAAGTATCCTTACAGGTTGCCTTCAATGACCATTACGTCCCTTTCGATAGTCCCTCAAACTCCAACGACGGTGCTACTTACTCCTTAATAGTAGGATAGCGCTGTCTAAAGCAAACGAGAATAGAAACAATCCTTTTTCGAGTAGGTAGATGCTAGTAGGTACTTGCTCAAAATCAAACTTTCACACTTACACTTTTTTTTCAAACAAAGTTTTCAAAAACACTTCGTAACACTCTTGAAGACAGAAGCAAGAGTTAAAACGAAGTAAAACAAAACTTTTCAAAACAAACACACACAAGCAATTTTTAAAAGATGAGCAAGTACCTAAGATCCCGTGGAAAACCACGGATAGAAAGGGTGCTAATACCTTCCCTTTCTATAATCTACCCCATGTACTCAAAATCTCGAAAAAGGAATTTTTTGTGCTTTTGTACTTTCCAGTTGGATAAAATAAAAGTTGGTGGCGACTCTTGCTTACCGCGGCATTTTGCAAATACAAACGCAAAACGCAAACCAGCATTTTCTCAAAACAGTCTAGTTCTGCCACCGTATCACACACATCTATAAAAGAGTCTGGATTCGGGAAGAGAACCAAACCATAGATAAGGAGAGCTAAGACATCTTCAAAAGCCTGAAAATCCAAATTATCCCATAATAGCTGAGCCTGGTCTATCAGAAATTTGGCTAGAAAACCTTGGACCCCGCTTTGTGTTTCCCAATTGGATACTACATCAGCCTGTAAAACCCCAATTCTACCCCAAGCAAATTATGCGAGATAAATCAGAGTTATAAAATTTCATTCATACAAACGAATCGGGACATCACAAATTCTTCTAATAAATTCATTGCATTCATCATGGATATATAACACTTTTTCAAAACATCGGATGAACCATCAACATAACATCTTTCATTAAAATAATTCAACAACTACACAGCGGAATTCTTCAATAACATCTCTAAATGAAACAGCAACTTCGAAACATCTCGTAATTAATAATAGTTCAATTTTAAAGTCAATAACTGAAAATTAACAATCAAAAATCAGCAAGCGTTCATCCCCCCGAGTGTTACATATTAGAGCAATGACACTGACTCGAACTATTGAAGGTATACAGCCTTCACTCTCGATTACCTGCATGTTACCAACATAAGGGAAACATTCAAACATAAGGGGTGAGATATCTAAAAATATAATAAAGCGCATGATAATTAATATATTAAATCAGATCAATAATGTCACCACTTCTCATCTCATAATCTACAATAATTACAGCATATATACTCATTCATCAACATCAAATACACTTCATTACTTAATCATATAATGCGACTCAAAACTAAGCAAATGCATGTGGTACCATTGGAGCAGAACTCCCATCTCAAAAATCTTCCAATTAATAGAGGCATCAACAAGGCATAGCCTTCATCTCAAAATTTGCCAATCCAGGCCATCTAAACGAGCATAAGCTCCATCTCAAAAATGCAATGTATGCGACTCTTCATGAATGTAATATCAACATATCAAAACACAACATCTCATAAACATCTCTGAACAACAACATCTCATAAACATCTCAGAACAACAACATCTCAATCATCTCAAGATAACAACATCTCATAAACATCTCAAAACATCTCAATTACAGCATCTCATAAACATCTCAAAATAATTTATTAAACATCACTTATTTATCAAACGTCATTTGTTCATCATAACTATCAAACACAACTTTAATAACCACATCTTACTAATAACTCAGCTGTATATTAATACTACAGTAATCCATATTGTTATTCTGCAGTTCTACTTTGTTTCTGTCACTAATCCTACTGTCATAATTCTAACAGCAGCCTCTAAACATCTCACATTCATCAATCTGTCCAAAAATCAGCACAACGGTCATCTACGGGAATTAATTCTAAATCTTAGATTGGTTACTAGGATTACACCTCTTCATCATCATTTGAATCATCTAGAATAAAGTTCATCACGTTAGCTAATCAACGCTTCGAACGGCATCTCAAACAGCATCCTACAACTCAAGTTATAGCAATTTAAAAGCTGATTCTGTCAAATTTAGTCAGTACGGGTCGACGCAAAACCCTTGGGGTCGACTCATCCTGACTTCAAAATGCAGCATGTATCGACACATGCACTGCACCGGTCGATTCATCCTGAGTCTCACACGCTCATGTATCGACACATCCTCTCTTCGTGTCGACTCATCCTGAGTCTTGTACTCATCATGCATCGACGCAAGCCCTCCATGGATCGACTCATCCTGAGTCCAACAGTGCCTATGTATCGACACATTCAGTTTGAGGTCGACACATCCTGGTTCCTCCTTCATAATTCTGTGATTTTCTCTGTATTTTCACTACGGGAATTTATATTACAGCCCTACAAACCTCATTATAAACATAATAAATCATCACCTAACATTAACCTATAATACTACATCGATTAAACAATATCATGACATCATTATTCGTCCAAAATTCATTAATCTTCATCATACATCAGCATATACATATCCAATTCAAGAACAAAAAGCAATCCTCTAACCCCACATATCAAACATCATGAACCCAATTATAAAGCCAGAACCCCACCCTTACCTTGGATTGAAGGTCGCTCTACAATTTCTGGGTTGAATCTTCGTTCTTGTTGTTTCCTTCCAATTCCAGCAGCTTCACGTTCTCCTCAAATCCTTATTTCCTTCTTACTTCTTCTTTCTTCTATTCTTTCTCACAAATAATAAAATAACCTAATATTCTATTATTCCTTAGTGGGCTCCAAACTTACACCCCCCCCCTTATTACTTCCACTCACACACTATAGGCCCACATTAAATAATATTAACTTCTAATATTATTTCACCACCCAATAATATAATACCTCAAATATATTATTATTTCTCCATTTAATAAAATAAATCCAATTATAATAACACTTCCTCACAAATATTCCAAAAATAATTTAATTAAATAATTAATTAAATTACGGGCGTTACAACTCTCCCCCACTTAGAATATTTTCATCCTCGAAAATTTACCTCAATCAAACAATTCAGGATAGGAGTCTCGCATCTTGCTCTCCAATTCCCAAGTCACGCTTTCTCCTGCAGCTCCTAACCAAACCACTTTAACCAAGGCAATCTCTTTGCCCCTCAGGGTCTTCATTTCACGATTTGCAATCCGTACAAGCATCGTCTCCACCGTAAGATTATCCCGTACTTGCACATCGTCCATATGAATCACTTGAGATAGATCTGAAATATACTTCCGAAGTTGCGACACATGAAACACATCATGCAAATTCCAAAGATTAGGCGGTAAATCCACTCTATAAGCAACATTCCCCACTCTCTCTGAAATTTGATACGGTCTAATAAAACGATAAGTGAGCTTCTTAGACTTCAATGCTCGCCCAACACCAGTCACATGTGTAACTCTCAAAAACACATGATCACCGGCTTGAAATTCTAAATCTTTCCTTCTCTTGTCATGATAACTCTTCTGTCTACTTTGTGAAGCTTTCATCTTTTCCCGGATCAACTTCACCTTCTCGGTAGTCTCACGAACGAGTTTAGGTCCAAGTATTACACTCTCACCAGATTCATGCCAACATAACGGAGTTCTACATCTTCAACCATACAACGCTTCAAAAGGTGCCATCCCAATACTAGAATGGTAACTGTTATTATAAGTGAACTCTATCAATGGAAGATAAGTATCCCACGAACCTCCCTGCTCAAGAACACATGCCCTCAACAAGTCTTCTAACGATTGAATCGTCCGTTAAGTCTGACCATCTGTCTGAGGATGATACGTTGAACTCAACCTCAACTTAGAACCCAACTCTCCTTGCAAACTCTTCCAAAAATCATAAGTAAATCTTGGATCTCTATCTGACACAATGCACAAAGGAACACCATGCAACTTCATAATCACACCGATATAAATCTCAGCCAACTTTGACACTGGAAAACTGATGTTAATAGGAATAAAATGAGATGACTTTGTAAGCCTATCAACAATCACCCAAATCGAATCATGTCCTCTCGAAGTATTAGGAAACCCTGTCACAAAGTCCATTGAAATGCTATCCCATTTCCATTCTGGAACTTCCAACGGTTGCATCAATCCCGCAGGCTTCTGATGTTCAACTTTTGACTTCTGACAAGTCAAACATGCATACACAAATCGAGCCACATCACTCTTCATCCCAGGCCACCAAAACAAACCTTTCAATTCTTGATACATATTTGTATCTCCTGGATGAATACTCAACTTACTTCTATGACTCTCTTCGAGTATCACTTTCTTCATCTCAGCATCATCAGGAATACAAATCCGGTTACGAAATCTCAACACACCCTGCACATCTGGCTTAAAATCACTATTCTCAGATTGATCAATCCCAACCATCAAATCTACCAGTTTCACATCCAACTTCTGAACTTCTCTGATATTGTCTAAAAATTCATTATTAATCTTCAACATACCGAACATAACACTCTGCGGAGTAACCTCGCAAACTAAGCTCATATCTCTGAACTGCTCAATCAATTCCAACTCTTTAATTATCATTGCTGACATATGTAAAGTCTTTCGACTCAACGCATCAGCTACCACATTTGCCTTTCCTGGATGATAATTCAAACTGAAATCATAATCCTTTAACTATTCTAACCATCTTCGTTGCCTCATATTCAACTCCTTATGATCAAATAAATACTTTAAGCTCTTATGGTCACTAAACACTTCAAATCTAGAACCATAAAGATAATGCCTCCAAATCTTCAATACAAAAACAACTGTAGCAAGCTCTAAATCATGCGTAGGGTAGTTCTTCTCATGAGTCCTTAACTGCCTTGACGCATAAGCAACTACCTTACCATTTTTCATAAGAACGCCTCCTAAACCTATCTTAGAAACATCACAATACACCACAAAAGGCTCTCCTGGATTAGGCAACGTCAAAACCGGAGCTGACGTCAACCTCTTCTTCAATTCCGTAAAACTTTCTTCGCACTGAACATCCCATACAAACGCTCTACCTTTACAAGTCAACTTAGTCAACGGAAGTGACAACTTAGAAAACCCTTTGATAAACCTTCTATAATAACCAACTAATCCCAAGAAGCTTCTAATCACAGTAGCTGACTTTGGAGTTTCCCATTGCAACACAGCATCAACCTTCGATGGATCTACAGCAATGCCACTACCTGAAATCACATGACCAAGAAAACTAACCTCTTTTAACCAAAATTCACACTTGGACAGCTTTGCATACAACTTCTTCTCTTTCAAAATCTGCAATACCACTCTTAAATGCTCAGCATGTTCTTCTTCTGACTTAGAGTAAATCAAAATATCATTAATGAACACCACTACAAACCAATCCAAATGATTATGAAAGATACAATTCATATATTCCATGAATACTCCCGGCACATTAGTAACACCGAAACGCATCACTGAATACTCGTAATGTCCATAACGTGTTCTGAAAGCCGTATTCTGAATGTCTTCATCCTTCACTTTAATCTGATGGTAACCCGACCTCAAATCAATCTTGCTAAACACACAGGCATCCACCAATTGGTCCATCAAGTCATCTATTCTTGGAAGCGGATACTTGTTCTTAATCGTCACCTTGTTCAACTGTCTATAATCAACACAAAGCCTCATACTTCCATCTTTCTTCTTCACTAACAACACTGGAGCTCCCCACGATGATACACTTGGTCTTACAACATAAACAACGGTTAGAACTTAAATAACAATACTCTATTGTTAAACAACTAAGACTCAACGACAAGGTCGGACCAACCTTTTACTCTGATACCAACTTTGTAACACCCCAATTCTACCCCAAGCAAATTAAGCGAGATAAATCTGAGTTATAAAATTTCATTCATACAAATGAATCGGGACGTCACAAATTCTTCTAATAAATTCATTGCATTCATCATGGATATATAACACTTTTTCAAAACACCGGATGAACCATCAACATAACATCTTTCATTAAAATAATTCAACAACTACGCAGCGGAGTTCTTCAATAATATCTCTAAATGAAACAGCAACTTCGAAACATCTCGTAATTAATAATAATTCAATTTAAAAGTCAACAACTAAAAATCAACAATAAAAAATCAGCAAGCGTTCATCCCCCCGAGTGTTACATATCAGAGCATATACACCGACTCGAACTATTGAAGGTATACAGCCTTCACTCTCAATTACCTGCATGTTACCAACATAAGGGCAACATTCAAACAGAAGGGGTGAGATATCTAACAATATAATAAAGCGCATGATAATTAATATATTAAATCAGATCAATAATGTCACCACTTCTCATCTCATAATCAACAATAACTATAGCATATATACTCATTCATCAACATCAAATACACTTCATTACTCAATCACATAATGTGACTCAAAACTATCCAAATGCATGTGGTACCATTGGAGCAGAACTCACATCTCAAAAATCTGCCAATTAATAGAGGCATCAACAAGGCATAGCCTTCATCTCAAAATTTGCCAATCCAGGCCATCTCAACGAGCATAAGCTCCATCTAAAAAATGCAATGTATGCGACTCTTCATGAATGTAATATCAACATCTCAAAACACAACATCTCATAAACATCTCAGTACAACAACATCTCATAAACATCTCAGAAAAACAACATCTCAATCATCTCAAGATAACAACATCTCATAAACATCTCATAAACATCTCAAAACACCTCAATTACAGCATCTCATAAATATCTCAAAATAATTTATTAATCATCACTTATTTATCAAACGTCATTTGTTCATCATAACTATCAAACACAACTTTAATAACTACATCTTACCAATAAATCAGCTGTATATTAATACTACAGTAATCCATACTCTTATTCTGCAGTTCTACTTTATTTCTATCACTAATCCTACTGTCATAATTCTAACAGCAGCCTCTAAACATCTCACATTCATCAATCTGTCTAAAAATCAGCATAACGGTCATCTATGGGAATTAATTCTAAATCTTAGATTGGTTACTAGGATTACACCTCTTCATCATCATTTGAATCATCTATAATAAAGTTCATTGCGTTAGCTAATCAACGCTTCGAACGGCATCTCAAACAGCATCCTATAACTCAAGTTACAACAATTTAAAAACTGATTCTGTCAAATTTAGTCAGTACGGGTCGATGCAAAACCCTTGGGGTCAACTCATCCTGACTTCAAAACGCAGCATGTATTGACACATGCATCGCACTGGTCGACTCATCCTAAGTCTCACACGCTCATGTATCGACACATCCTCTCTTCGTGTCGACTCATCCTGAGTCTTGTACTCATCATGCATCGACCCAAGCCCTCCATGGATCGACTCATCCTGAGTCTAACAGTGCCTATGTATCGACACATTCAGTTTGAGGTCGACACATCCTGGTTCCTCCTACATAATTCTGCGATTTCCTCTGTATTTTCACTAAGGTAATTCATATTACAGCCCTACAAACCTCATTATAAACATAATAAATCATCACCTAACATTAACCTATAATACTATGTCGATTAAACAATATCATGGCATCATTATTCATCCAAAATTCATTAATCTTCATCATACATCATCATATACATATCTAATTCAAGAACAAGCCGCAATCCTCTAACCCCACATATCAAACATCATGAATCCAATTATAAAGTCAGAACCCCACCCTTACCTTGGATTGAAGGTCACTCTACAATTTCTGGGTTGAATCTTCGTTCTTGCTGTTTCCTTCCAATTCCAGCAGCTTCACGTTCTCTTCAAATCCTTATTTCCTTCTTACTTCTTCTTTCTTCTATTCTTTTTCACAAATAATAAAATAACCTAATATTATATTATTCCTTAGTGGGCTCCAAACTTACACCCCCCCTTATTACTTCCACTCACACACTATAGGCCCACATTAAATAATATTAACTTCTAATATTATTTCACCACCTAATAATATAATACCTCAAATATATTATTATTTCTTCATTTAATAAAATAAATCCAATTATAATAACACTTCTTCACAAATATTCCAAAAATAATTTAATTAAATAATTAATTAAATTACGGGCGTTACAAAGCCCGTTTCAAATGCAGAGCTGAGGCAATGTCTTCGGGTCTAGGAACTTATTACATACCTGTGAAGGGTACCTGTTCAAGGATGGATATGCCCAATAGGTGAGAGAACTCTTCCAAGGTGGGAACCAGCTGGTAATCTGGAAAGGTGAAGCAATGATGCACGGGATCGAAGAACTGAAATAGCACGCTCATCATCTGCTCATCAAGATTTGAAGTAACCAGGTTGAGGAGTTGACTGTGTCTCTTAATGAACATAGAAGTCTCAGAAACTCTTGAGGCTAGCTCCTTAAGTTGGGTAGGTATTTGCACAAAGTTGACTCGGATGGTATTTCTGCGCATGGAAGCCATGATCTGCAAAACAGAACAAAGATAAATTCTCTCGGTCTTTGAAATGGTTAGTGTAATGAAGCATGAATGCCATGTTATGATGCATGATGTCATGGTAAACCACAAGTATAACAAACATAGATACTGCAAACACAATCAAATCACACAAAACCCTTAGGTTTAAGACTTGCACGGGGTCAAAGGTAATACCCTCTGGAAGTTAAGTTGGTTTCAACCTGTCCTAGAAAAAGTAACTAGGTTCTAGAGGATCTCAATATCACTAACCATCCTTCATCGGTCATGGTTTCATCTCACGCAATCTTTTCTTACGGTTGAAACTATCTCGAGAGTATGGTCTCAATGAGTGTAGCATCGAGTATCAACCAGTTCCCAGCTTTACACCGAGGCCGACTATCTCACTACTTTCTAATGGCCAAGTTGGTTGATTAAAGGTTCTGAGGTCAGTTGATCCTTAACGACACCACGCAGCGGCCCCCTATTCTCCTCGTTTCTCCATAATGGATACCGGTACCAACCAATGTGCCACATCAACATAGCTACTTCTTCAACCGTATCGGTCTACGCTGTACAGTTCCCTCACAGTCTATTGCTACTTACCTAAAAGGTGTCCCCAGATCCGAGTTAGGATCTATAGTAACTCCCAAACAAAACCCTTAAAAGTAAAGCAATCAAAGCAATCAAGAGAAGTAATTATGATGAACTAGATCCTAAGGTATATCCCACTTATTATGTCCCTAGCAGAGTCGCCAGTTCTGTGATACGGTGGCAGAACCGACTGTTTTTGAAATGCTGGTTTGCATTTTGTGTTTTGTGTTCGCAAAATGTCGTGGTAAGCAAGAGTCGCCACCGAATTTTATTTCATCTAACCGAAAAGGAAAAAAGTACAGAAAAAATCCTTTTTCGAGATATTCTGAGTACGGGGGGTAGATTATAGAAAGGGAAGGTGTTAGCAGCCTTTCTATCCATGGTTTTCCATGGGCTTCTAGGTACTTGCTCATCTTTTTAAAATTGCTTGTGTATGTGCTTTGTTTTTGAAAAGTTTGACTTTGCGATAACCCTTGTATCAGTCCTCAAAGGTGTGACGAAGTTTGTTTTAAAAAGTGTAAGTGTGAAAAGTTTTTGATTTGAGCAAGTATCTACTAGCATCTACCTACTCGAAAAAAAGATTGTTTCTATTCTTGTTTCCTTTAGACAGCACTATCCTACTATTGAGGAATAGGTAGCACCATCGTTGGAGTTTGTAAGGGTCAATTCAAAAGGGACATACGATCACTAAAGCAATATTAGGACACCTAATTAATAACCCTAAAGTCTTAAGATCATATTTGAGGCAGCATTTCCGAGGCAACATTTTCGAGGCAACATTCGAATGGGACGCTTGATCTTTTTTAGACAGGAGGGTAACCACTAAGACACCCTATACTTAATGATCGTTTACCGAAGGCAACCGAAGTGAGAGCATACCCTAAGAGTGATATGTGAGAGGGATTTGTTTCATTTATTTGTCTTTGCACATTAGGGTTTTCTAACTGTATTAAATTATCATGCAATCTTGTCATACAATCCTATTAGCATACATCTAAACAGTCAAATATTTGCGGAATTAAAATGCGAGAAAGTAAATCTACGCTATTACAAGGCTTCGGGGAGGGGGGTTAATTACATAGCCAGAACCCAGAAAAAGCGACAAATAAAAAGCCCTAGATTAAACTATTACAAACCAGGAACATTTACAGAAATATTGGTAAAAAATAATAATACGCGCACGATGAATCGAATGCGGAGAAACTAGGGTTTTGACCCTTGCCTAAACCTAATTGCGATTAGTTAAAAAAATGTTTTTTTGTTTTGTTTTTGAGAAAATAATGGCATCGCTAATATTAAAGGAAAATCCTAAGTCTAATTAATTTTAAACTAAGAAAAATAAATTAATTCCTCTAAAAGCCTATTTTTGTATTTTTATTTTATTTGAGAAAGAAAGAAAAATTAAATCAAGAATTAACCTAATCTTCTAATTGAATTTTAATTATGAATGAAATTAAAGTTGCCCTAAATTAATTAAACTAATTAATTAGAAAAATATTTATTAAGAAAATAAGTCCCTTTTTTGTGATTTTTGGCTGGTTAATTTTAGAAAATAATTTTGGTGTTGAAAAATAAAAAGAAAAGAATGATTAAAGAAAAGAAATTAAAGAACAATAATGGAAATAGCCGAGTGGGCCTGCTATCAGCAGATCTGGTTCTGGCTGATGGGTCTAGAAGATGGTGACCCTCAGCAGATGGGGGGGACGCCGGATCTGATCCTGGCTGATGGATTAGAAGATGCTGCTCTCTAGAAGTTAAGGCGCTGGATTTGATTCTGGCTAATGAGTCCAGAAGATGATGCACCGAATCTGATTCTGGCTAGTGGATCAGAAGGTGATGCACTGGATCTGGTTCTGGCTAGTGGATCAGAAGGTGATGCGCTGGATCTAGTTCTGGCTAGTGGATCCAGAAGGTGATGCGCTGGATCTGGTTCTGGCTAGTGGATCCAGAAGGTGATAGTCCTCAGAAGGTGCTATTTACCGTGGAAATTGGTAAACAACCGCTGATCTTCCAAAAGGTTACTTATTTGGTGACTCGCAGGATCGATCAGATTGATCCTAAGACATGGTTGATTTTCTGGGGTTTGACTAAATCTAATGATGATTAATGCCAATAAAGTAAAGACACTTTATGTAAATTGCATGAAGAAAAACTTGATAGAATAAATGAAAGCGTTAAATAAAAGGCTTCGACGGAGAAGAGTAAATGAAAGGCAATAAAGTGCTGGAATATAAAAGACTTTGATTAATTTAAATGGTGTTTCACACATACATTCTCAACAATTCTTTCGCTCACACTGGGTACTTGAATCTAGATGAGTGACTTGTATATAATGATGAACACACGCGAAAACTACGTGAACAACTAGTATTTATACTAAACACATCTTAAGTAACCGTTGGGCAGTTACGTTGCTTCAAGATGACACCACTTGGCACGCTTACAGCATTCGACGCTCCTGATCTTGGCATGTTGCGTTTGATAACTGCTGGGAACTGTTTTCCCTCCAAGCATTTGAATCTCAAACCGTTCCAACCTGGGCATCAGATATCCTTGTCGAGAAGCTCCTTCGACGTCGAAGGTAACAAGATTCCAACTTAAAAGAAACTCTCTAAGTACCTTGCCATTTCCTGATGAGCATTCGACAAGATCAGCTGGTCGAAACCTGGAAACTCTTCAAACTCATAATCAATGGTCTATATTGATAACAAACAAGGGTGTCGAATTTAGGAGCCAACAAATTTCCCCCCAAGAATGCCTTATTTCGACGCTGAAAAGAAAAATGCATTCTTTGAGATTCCACCCGACACCTGTCCTTCATTCTTGGCCACAGATCAGCTCGTGCGCTTTTCGTCTCCTACCAACCAACTGACAATCCCAAAAAAGCCATCATTCCAACTGTTCCTAAGACGTCACTTAAGTAAGGCGTTTGGCGTGCCCAATGTCTTTTCACAGATTGTCATCATGACAATTCCCCGAAATCGAGGATGCACGCTGCACCGTTTCCGTTCTGCAGAACGACTACATCAGCAAATGAGCGCCACGTGCCCCACTATTGTCTGAAACATTAAATGACCTCGAGTTTTGTGATTTTCCAATCACTATAAATAGCGCTAAGTGCCCCTCGTGGGACTTTTCACGCTTTCTTCATCCAAGCCTTAATATTGAACAGAAATTTCTGCAAAAACTTTGTTCTTCATCCATCTTCATCTCAACCCAAAAATGGCTTCAGGTTCTCGTTCTTCCAATGTTCCCAGTTCTAACGCTCCCTCTAAAACTGCCCAACCGAAAATCTTTTCAACTGTTCCAACAGTTAACACCAAAGGAATGCGAAGGGTTCCCGAACCCTTGGGAACTGCTGAGCGTGAGACTTACTCTTCTCAACTGCTGATTCCTATTGGATACTCCAACCAGGTTTTCGCCATGTCTGGCCCTTTATCTGCATGCATTGCTGACTCAACGAAGATCAAGAGCTTCTTCCCGGTGCTTGAGGCACTCAAGCCCGTTGGGTGCTCCAAAAAGGCTACAGATGACAACGATGATCCTGCAAAAGAAAAGATAGATCTTCGTTTCTTCAACAGAGGTGTTAGGGCTTTTAGGTCTAGCCCTAGCCTTACACCAGACTACAACGCTTGGCTCGACAAGATGGAAAAAAGCCAGGCTTCGATTTGGAAGAACATGGGGATTTATGACCTAGTCATGCTGTCGAAGACTGGTCTCAACTACTCCCCTGAAACGCTGGTAGCTTCTTTGCTATTTTGGGACTATACTCACTTCACCTTCCACCTGCCTTGTGGAATGGTAACACCCACTCTCTTCGACGTGGCTGCCATTACCGGTCTTCGACCAACTGGGGATTACTTTGACCCAGAAGAAATGTCTGAAGACCAGATTGGGTTTTCAGCTACCAAACCCACTTACACCACCTACATCAACCACTATCATGACAAATCGACAGCTAATGTGACGGACGTGGAGCACATTGCGTTTCTAGCACTTTGGCTATCACGCTTCGTGTTTTGCACGAAATCTCTACAGGTGACGAAGAAAATGGTCACCCTTGCTACCCAGCTTCACCACGGTCAAAACATCTGTTTGGCCGAATTAATACTGGCGAACCTATATGCGTCGATAAGCAGTGGAGCGACTCTATTAAAGGTAATAGAAAATAGAGCCAGCTTGCTGCTTGCAGGACCCTTCTGGCTACTACAACTATGGCTAAACGCCACTTTTGAGTCTTTTTTGCCTCAGAAAACTCAGATAAACGAACAAGCTCCTGAGATAGCCAAAAGGCGTATCGAAGGTACCAGGCTGGCTTTACTGACTCCCACTGAGGATGGGCTGGAACTCCAACAAACCTTTGCAAACTTCGTTTTGATGTTTGCAGGGAGGAAAGAATTTACCTCGACCATGGCTCCTTTCGCCCGTCGAAAGTTTGGTCCAGGGTGGTTCACCAGGCCCCATCCCAAGTCATCAGAGGATCCTCATCTCGAGGAGCACACAACACTGTGGGAAGCATTTCTCACTCCCAGGATAATGCCATTGCGCTTTAAGAGTTCCAAGAATCATCTGAGCCTGATTGCTTATCAGCCAAATTTGGTTTCTCGACAGTTTGGTATCATCCAATCACTTCCTTCTCCCATTTTCCCTAGGGAGAAATCAATGTTGTATTTTTGTAATGATTACACTGAGGATGCTGCTACCAAGCACATTGGTAGGTACGCTGGTCGGACAATACTTTCATTGTTCGACTACCAACTCAACTTCCTCTGTTCACCATCTTTTGAAGACTGGTGGAAGAGTTATTATGCTGAAGAATTCTTTGATGAAAAAGATTTTGTGGAAGAACTCCAGAAGTCCTTCGTTTTGGTCCTTGACAAAATAAAGAAATGTACATCCACTCTTCAAATTATATTTGTCTTTCCATTTCGACTTATAACTTGTCAATTATAACTTGTGAACGCGTCTTCTTTCAGTTGTTCGAAAACCTGTAGCAAAGAAAACTACAGAAAGCCATCAGGGAGGAGGTCCCTCTACAAAACCTTCAGCACCGGTAACCAAACTTTTATTATTCCCTGCTGGTTTTAACATCCTGATTTTCGATGTGGCGCTCTAAATCAACTACATTTGGGGTTTCAGGAACCTGCACCTAAGAAACGACCAACGCTAACGGTCGAATCTGCGAGTGACGACGAGGATGAATCTCCCCCTGTTCCTCTCAAACGGAGAAAACTGAAGAAAGATGCCCCTGCTCCTGAGCCTCGACCTATGATCAGAATCAAGGTTGCAGGGAGAAAACCCAGGCCACCCCCTGTGATCATCGAAGAGCCTACGGAGGAGGAGTTGAACGTCTTGCTCAGCAAACCCGTTGAAAGTGATAATTCTAGCCCTGGGGCTGAAATTCCTCTACAGGTAGTACCTCCGACCATTTTTAACTTAGGTGTCGACGATCACGTTCGATTGTGCATCTCTCTAAACCAGAATATTCTTCTTCTTCTATTTTCAGGAGACCACCGAAAGTTCAGCACCAAAAACTTCAGAGACAGAAGACTCTACTGAACATAGTAGGCAACAAGAGGAGGAATTGGCGAACAATGAAACCCTTGCCGAAACAGAGGAACAGCAACCCAAGGAAACACAAGTGGTCGATTTGACAGAGGAGCAACATGACAAAGAGGATCATGTTGATGCTGGCACTACTGAACCACATGTCGAAGAGAGTCATGTTGATGTTGACGCTACTGAACAACCTCAACCCCAAGCCACCGCTGCTGTAGGAGCGACCACCTCGACAAAGCCCAAGTCTAAAGAAGACTTGGCCCTTTTGAAGCAAACTGATCCCATTGTCTACCTGAATGCCATCATTGAGAGTAGGGGAAGTTCATCTGACCTTAGTCATGATGCTTCTACTGCATCGGGGAAGTCCACTTCGACTTCTCCTCTTGATGAGGCTTTGACGAAGGTCAAGACTCAGTTCTTCAAAAAGGATCTAATGAAGGCTTTGGAGGGGGATCCTACTGCTCCGTCTTGTCTGGGAGCTGTTCTGAATGCAGTCGATTTGCTTGCTGTGTCTCCAGAGGTTTCTAGCTTTATTTTGGAGTTATACTCTATTGTTGACCAAGTCTCTGCGGACTATAGACGTCAAAGGGGGTTCAACAGCCAGCTCGAAGCCTTACATGGCAAGAGTTCTTCTGCCTGGACCGAGGTAGCTGAAACAACTTCTCGAATTGCAGAATTGTCGAAACAAAAGGCATCCAAGCAGGAGGAAATCGACGCCATAGATCGAGATAACGCCTCTATAAAGGCGCGGATCGAGGAGTTGGAGGCCAAGCTAAATGCTAACACCAAGCGCAAAGAGGAACTCCTTTCGACCGTTTCGGACGCAGAGAGCCAAGTTGAAGTTACACGAGGCTTAGAGTTCGCTGAGAAGGCCCAAGCCTTTGATGACCAGATTGCCAAACTTTCTCAGGCGAATGCCTTGTGTAACAAAAGGCTGGAGTTGCAGCAGGCCAAGTATCTTCGACTTAAAGCTTCTATCCCTTTCTAATTTGTTCAACAACTTATTAACCATGTACTGTAATATTTGTAAGACAATGCAACCATTTTGGCTAATTATATAATTTTCCATTTTGGCTCTTTATGGTTAATTTGGTCATTAATTGCTATTTATTTTGATCTCTTGGAGTATAGGTTTATGTTTTTTCAAATATTTTCCGTTTACTCTCAAGAGTCTTTTATCTTCGCCTAACTCTTCGACCTCATAAGCTCCACCAGAAAAAATTTGGATAATTCTGAACGGTCCTTCCCATTTGGGTGACCATTTTCCCATGCTTCGATCTCTTCGATCCATGGGGAGAATCACCTTCCAAACTAATTCTCCAGGCGAGAATGCCTTAGGTTTCACTTTTTTATTGTAAGAGTCTTCCACTCTTTTCTTCTGAATTCTCAGTAGGTCGAGAGCGCGTAGTCTTTCCTCGTCTAAATCTACTAGTTCCTCTAACATCATATCCCAATAAACCTCAGAGGGAATATCATGATGTCTCTGAACCCTTGCTGATTGAAGACAAATTTCCGCTGGCAGTACTGCGTCATGACCGAAAGTTAGCCGATATGGTGTTGTACCTATGGCTTCTTTTGGGGACGTTCGACAGGCCCACAAGATCTGGTCTAACGTCTTATGCCAATTTTTTGGCTTCTTTCCTACATGCTTTTTTATCAGGCCGATCACTATTTTATTCGCTGCTTCGACTTGACCATTTGCCTGTGCATAATAAGGTGTTGATGTTAGGAGTCTAAAGCCTGTTTCTTGAGCGAATTCATGCATCTTCCGACCAGTAAACACTGATCCTTGGTCAGTCGTTATAGTCTCAAGGATTCCAAATCTGAAGATAATGTTCTTTTGAATAAATTCAATGACATTTTCTTGGTCTGCATTGACTAAAGGAATAGCTTCGATCCATTTAGTGAAATAATCAATGCCTGCCAGTATATACTTCTGGCCCTTTGATGATGCTGGTCGAATCTCTCCAATAAGATCCAACGCCCATCCTCTAAAAGGCCAAGGTTTCACTATTGAGTGAAGTTCGCTTGCTGGTACATGTTGGATGCCCGTATGGACTTGACATTCCTGGCAACCCTTCGCGAACTCAACACAATCTTTCAAGATGGTGGGCCAGTATAATCCTTGTCGAAACAACAACCATTTCATCTTATGGCCTACTTGGTGAGCCCCACATGCTCCAGCGTGCGTAGTCGAAAGGGCTATGTATGCTTCAGTTTCGCTTAAGCACTTTAGCAATACCCCTTCAGGCGTCTTTTTAAATAACTCATTACCCATGAGTACGTAACTCAACGCCCTATATTTTATTTTTCGTTCTGTCAAAGCTACTGGATTTTGTAGATAATCTACAATGGGTTTCCTCCAATCTTGCTCTGACAAATTGTCTATGAACGATATTTCAAAGTTCCTTTGATCAGCATACCCTAGTTTTGTCGATTTCAAATCTGTTGGGGACAGGCTAGTTGCTTTTATTTTTTCTCGAACTTTGATTGCTCTTTGTAATCTCGTTTTTGAAATTTTGTACCCAGATGCAATTTGTGCCAAATCATTGGCTACTTGATTTTCCAATCTAGGTATGTGTCGAATGTTGACCATTTCGAATTTTTTCAATAAACGATTTGCTATCACAAAGTACATAATAAGATTTTCTCTTATGCACTTATATTCTTTTGTGAATTTGCTTAATGACTAACTCTGAGTCTCCCATTATTTCGACTCGAGTTGCCCCCAATTCCAACAATATCTCAAGGCCAGTAATTAGAGCTTCGTACTCAGCCTCATTGTTCGAACAAGTACCTGATATCTTGTACTTGAATGTTGTTGGAATTTTTTCTAGAGAAATAATCAAGACCCCTACTCCTGTTCCATCTTTATGGCTGGAACCATCGAAGTAGAATTTCCAAGGCTCTATCTCCACATAATTTATATTCTCAACCTGAATTGAGTGGTCGACTATAAAGTCTGCTACCACTTGCCCTTTTACTGCCCTAAGGGGCATAAAGGTCAATGAGTACTCGGTTAATGCTAGCGCCCACTTGCCAATTCGGCTGTGCAGGATGGGTTTCGACAACATGTATTTGAAAACATCAAAATGAGACGAAACGTACACATCAACTGGTTTTATATATTGTTTGAGCTTTGTACAAGAGAAATAAAGACATAGACATAATTTTTCAACTTCGCTATATCTAGTTTCTGCATCGTTCAAAACTCTACTAAGATAGTAAATGGGTCTTTCGACTCCATTTTCATCTTCTTGGGCTAACATGCTTCCCAAAGTTTTGTCGGATGCAGCTATGTACAATCTCATACTCCTGTTGCTGCAAGGAGGCACCAAAATAGGTGGCTTGGTGAGATATCCTTTGATTTTATCGAAGGCTTCTTATTGCTCTTGCCCCCACTCGAATCTTTCCTTATTCAATCGAAGTAAGGGTGAGAAGGCTTGAGCTTTTCCACTTAGGTTGTTTATGAATCTCCTTAAGAAATTTATCTTGCCCAGCAGAGATTGCAGTTCCTTTTTGTTCGCTGGCGCTTTCGCTTCCAAGATTGCCTTCGTCTTGTTCTGGTTGATTTCGATTCCTTTCTTGTGGACGACGAAGCCCAAGAAATCTCCAGCTTTTACACAGAATGCACACTTCAAAGGGTTCATTTTCAGATCATGTTCTCTCATTCTTTCAAATGATTGTCGAAGGTGGTCGATATGGTTCTTCCTGGAAACAAATTTTACAACAATATCATCAATATACACTTGCATAAAAGTGTTAATAAAATCATGGAAGATAGAATTCATCGCTCGCTGATATGTTGCCCCAGCGTTCTTTAGGCCAAAAGGCATCACTACCCATTCGTAAGTTCCTAAAGCCCCGGGGCATCGAAAAGCTGTTTTCGACACATCTTCTTCGGCAATGAAAATTTGATTATATCCTGAATAATCATCGAGCATGCTCAGATACTCATGGCCAGCGGCAGAATCGACTAGCATTTCCGCCACAGGCATAGGATATTCATCTTTGGGTGTAGCAGCATTCAAATCTCTGAAATCTATGCATACCCTTAATGTGTCGTTTTTCTTAATCACTGGCACAATGTTTGCAATCCATTCGACATACCTCGTAGCTCGTATGAATTTGCACTTCAGCAGTCTTTCGACTTCTGTTTTGATCTTCGACAGTATTTCTGGAGCGAAGCGTCTTGGACTTTGCTTGACTGGCTTTTTCCCAGGTTTGATTGGCAACTGAAGTTCTACCAATCCTCTGTCGAGACCAGGCATCTCGTCATAATCCCATGCAAAGCAGTCCTTGAACTCCTTTAACAAATGGATCACTTCCAACCTGAGCTCTGGGTCTATTTTTGCGCTAATGTAAGTTGGCTTTTTCTCTAACCCTTCGCCCAAGTTGATTTCTTCTAAAGGATCCTGTGCTAAGATTTTGATGTTGTTCGCCAGGGGGTCCTTTTCGAATCCCAAAGGCTCATCGTCATAGATGGCGTCGAGCCTTTGCTCCTGCATTCCTTCTGGCATGATATCAGGAGGTTCTGGGTCGAAATCTTTTCCAGGACCTGCAGAAGGTAGCTCTTGATCATTGGCCTGAGTGGCCATATATTTTACTTCGGCTTCGAGAGCCGTTATCATCCTTGTTTCGGATACATAAGCCGAAATTCGCTGCAGTGATTGTGACTCAGTCATTATCACTGAATTCGCTTCCCCAACCAGTTGGCTGGATGTCAGTTAGCCCACTGAAATCTATGTGGGACAATTCTTCTCTGTCCCATTGAAAACCATGCTCAGGGTGCAGGTACAAGGAACAAAAAGCATTTGGCGCTGGCGCCAAGTCGAAGTCAGGTGCTGGGCATGGCCCAATGTGAGCCAAATTTTTGTCAAAGTCAGCTCTCCCTAGGTGATTTACTTCGCCCAAGTAATAGCTCTGATCCGCTTCTATATTTTCGACCATTCCATCAGGACGCCATAGTATCAACCTTTGGTGCATTGATGATGGTACTGCTCCAACACCATGTATCCATTCTCGGCCCAACAAAATATTATAATTTGGTTTGGCCGATATGACCATAAACATAGTTGGTCGAAGGATGGATCCTACTTTGAGGTCTAGTTGGATCACACCCATAGTGGTCCCTATTTCGCCTTCATAATTCGACAGGACCATGTTGTGAGGCTTGATGTTTTCATCACTCTTGCCTATTTTTCTCAGCATAAAGTGAGGGATGATGTTGATGGTTGCCCCACAGTCCACCAAGATCTTATTTACGGTGGTTTCTTTGAGTTTTGCCCTTATGAATAAGGGCTTGAGGTGATTTTTCATCGCCTCAGTAGGTGGTTCGAAGAAACCATTTTGCTCTTCCGTACCGCCATTATCCATGACGAAGTAGCATACTGGCCTATGCTTGGCCATTTCTTGTTCGACTTCCCAATCGTTCGATTCGACCTCCATCTGGCGGTTGAACTCTCTTGGCAAAACTGAGACTATGTTCACCATGATATCTAGGGTGTCATCAGACTCAGAGCCATCTTCGTCATCAACTTCACCCTGGTTAGGCCATACCAGTCTATTGGTCACTGGTTGCCTTTCCAGAGGCTTTCTCTGCTTTCTCTGAGGGACATTTGAACTTGATTCTGGCTTTGGTTCATTGGTAGCTTCCCTCTCAGCCTTTCGCCGCCTCTGGTATCTTCTCCATTGGGATCGAGACATGGGATTCTTTCCCTTGTAGTTACTTGATACCTGGGTCACTTTAGAGGCGACAACCTGAGGTTCTTTCTTGTGTGTCAAAGATGAACCTCTTGGCACTTCGAAGGAGTGCCACCTTTCTTCGCTCGGTCTCTTTCGACCTGATGTTTTATACCACGTATCAACTGGTACATTGGTTGGAGGCCTGAAAGTCAGTGGCCTCTTCTCTTGATTTGAACCCTTTTGGTAGGTTCTTCTAGGGTCATGTCGAATATCAACACCTTCCCTCCCTCTGTTTGTTGCTCTTACACCATGGATGTGTTCAGCAGCTTTCTTGTCGAAAATCGAACTGCATCGAGGACACAGCATCACTTCTGACTTCTTCTTCTGGCATCTTTGCAGGAAATCTGCCAGGTTTTCGTTTTCCCGAGGGAAAGCCGTTTTGTTTGCCTGCTCTTGCCTAATGGCCTCCTCTGATGCTTTTGATTCAGAGATTTCGACCATGTTGACATTCATGGTGTCTTTGGTGGCAAGAGTCATCTGCTTCATCTAGGCCTTCAGGTCCTCTGTCTGGCCTTGGACTGCTGTCAAGTAGGAGTTGGGTTTTGCTCCAGATTTTGGGGCTCCAACTGTCTCCAGCTTTGGGCTTTCAACAGCTTTTTGGACTGCTTCGATTGTTTTTCTAGAAAGATTCCCAGAAAAACTGCCAAAGATTGGCATGTTGACATGATCCTTGGTGACTTCGACCATAGTTATTCCTGGCCTTTTCACCTGACTTCTGGACGCTTCGATCACATTCACCTCTAAAGGTTCAGCATAATGGGCTTCAGCCTGCAAAGGGTTAGAGTCCACAGTCATGGGGGTCTTATCGGCAAATTTCAGCCTCCCTTCTTCGATAGCATCTTGCACGAGATTCTTGAAAAGAAAACATTGAGATGTTTTATGGCCCAGAATATTATGATATTTACAAAAGCCTCTTTTCTTTCTTTGATCAAGAGGAGGCACTTTTACCCCTGGGGGTACTATCATTTGGCCATCTTTTACAAGTAAGTCAAAAATTTCATCACATTTTGTAATATCAAAACTGTAAGTCTTTTTTGGGAACCTATCGTTGGCCCTTTCAGGACCAGTGGGGTTTTTTCCACTTGAGGGGACTAGCAGTTTGCAAGAGTATGGTGGCCCTTGTTTTAGCTCCGCTAAATCGACCTCGCTTTCTTCGACGGTTATAGTTTCGTCGAAGGTTTCCGGATCTTCATCGTCCATTTCGACATATGCTATCCTTTCTCTTTTATGAGTTTTTGTCGCCTTGGCTTTTTCAGCTTTAAGGCGTTCTACCTGTCGAACCCTATCGGCCAACTGGGCCATGTCTCTCAGGTATTGAGTGTCTAATTTATTCCTAATGGAATAATCTAAGCCTCCTGTGGCTATCTCGACTAACTCATGTTCTGGCACTTGCGTAAAGCATCTTGCTTTGAGCAACCTAAACCTATTTAGGTATTCGTCTATAGGTTCAGTGAATCGCCTCTTTACACTGGCCAATTCTTTCAGGCTTATCTTGGTTTGTCCCATGTAGAATTGCTCATGGAACAATCTCTCCAACTGGGTCCAATGGTGGATCGAATTTGGGGGAAGAGTTGTGAACCAAGTAAATGCGTTCTTTGTTAGGGAACTTGGGAAATACTTAATCCTCAGGTTTTCGTTGTTTGAAATGTCTCCTGCTTCAATCAAGTATCTCGCCACATGTTCGACAGTGGATTCTGTCGTGTCCCCTGAAAATTTAGTGAACTTAGGGACTTTACATCTAGGAGGTAAGTCTGTTTGTAACACATATTCTGACAGTGGGGATGTAAAGTTGGGCCTACGGAGGCCCGTATTCATCCTATTTTGCATCATGATTCTTTCGATCATGGCTGTCAAGTTATTTTCCAAACCCATATTCTGGTATTGGATATGCTGGACTACTTCGTCAGTATTTTGGTTTCTATTGACTATCCTTACTTCCGGGGCTATGACCCTAGGTTCTTCGACCCCGGGTTGTTCCAATCGCGTCCTAAGGTTTTCTTCGACAGGCTACTGGACTTGGTTAATAGTGGTTTCTTCCTCTAGAAGTATACCTTGGTTTCCCCTCATCTGTGCCCTTTGGGGCTGTCGAATAGGTTGGGGTACCCCAAAAAAATTGGCCAGACGCGCCATTTGAGTTGTCATCTGCTGATTCGACTGGGTGGTATTTTGTATTAGAGGATTTAGCACTGTGCTTAAAGTGTGTGCCAACATTTGAACCATATCGTGGTTGCTTTCGTCCATTTGCTGCCTCAAGACTGATGTCGAGGCATTCGTAAGGCCATGCGCTACTTGGGACGTTCCTCCTAAGAGTTGGGTCCTACCCCTGTTCGCCATACCAACTCCGGAACCTTGGAGCAGCGAAAAGGCGCTCACTAAAGGGTCTGAAAAAGTGGACGCAGCATTCGTCAGGCTAGCCAATTCAGAAGTTGGCATGCCATAGAGTGGTTCTCGATTTAGACCGACTGTCGAAAATCCTGGGGGAACATAAGGCCTAGTTCCTGGGTTTCCCCTTGGTGGGGGAGTTCCCAAAGGCATTCTGGGGCCAGTGAATGGAGGTAATGGCCCCGTTTGTGTGACCGTTACTGCTGGTGTTGAACCAGCGGTTACCGTTTCACTTACGGTTGGGATAACCGTTGTTCCCGTATTTGTTTGTGGGATTTCGCTATTGTTTGGTGGATTCGCCATCGCTTCTCTTCTTCTCCTAGTATTGGTATTGTTAGTGTATATTCTACCACTTCTCAATAACATGCAATACTTCTCGAAAAAGATGATATTCTGTATAAATACGGTCAACCTTAAAAATCAACACAAGGTCCCACCAGGTGTGCCAATTTGTTTACCGTGGAAATTGGTAAAGAACCGCTGATCTTCCAAAAGGTTACTTATTTGGTGACTCGCAGGATCGATCAGATTGATCCTAAGACATGGTTTATTTTCTGGGGTTTGACTAAATCTAATGATGATTAATGCCAATAAAGTAAAGACACTTTATGTAAATTGCATGAAGAAAAACTTGATAGAATAAATGAAAGCGTTAAATAAAAGGCTTCGACGGAGAAGAGTAAATGAAAGGCAATAAAGTGCTGGAATATAAAAGACTTTGATTAATTTAAATGGTGTTTCACACATACATTCTCAATAATTCTTTCGCTCACACTGGGTACTTGAATCTAGATGAGTGACTTGTATATAATGATGAACACACGCGAAAACTACGTGAACAACTAGTATTTATACTAAACACATCTTAAGTAACCGTTGGGCAGTTACGTTGCTTCGAGATGACACCACTTGGCACGCTCACAGCATTCGACGCTCCTGATCTTGGCACATTGCGTTTGATAACTGCTGGGAATTGTTTTCCCTCCAAGCATTTGAATCTCAAACCGTTCCAACCTGGGCATCAGATATCCTTGTCGAGAAGCTCCTTCGACGTCGAAGGTAACAAGATTCCCACTTAAAAGAAACTCTCTAAGTACCTTGCCATTTCCTGATGAGCATTCGACAAGATCAGCTGGTCGAAACCTGGAAACTCTTCAAACTCATAATCAATGGTCTATATTGATAACAAACAAGGGTGTCGAATTTAGGAGCCAACAGGTGCACGTGCTGGATCTGATGAAAACATAGGGGAAAATACCAAAAGCTCACGCCTGGGATCGAACACAGAACAATGAGCTTCTGACTTCCTTCTTCTGACCAACTGCGCTGGATGTCAACTTGTTAATATAATAAAAACAAATAATATATTAGAACAATAGGTTTCTGGCTAGAACAATGCGCCAGAATTTGAATCAGCCAATCAGGTTGTGACACACTATTGTCTTTTTCCCTAGAACCGTTGTTTTAGGTTCTGAACCTTTACCTACAGACGCATGCATGTTGCTGCAACCTGTGTCATTCA
Source organism: Vicia faba (assembly GCA_948472305.1). NCBI lineage: Eukaryota > Viridiplantae > Streptophyta > Magnoliopsida > Fabales > Fabaceae > Vicia > Vicia faba. The sequence goes on along the minus strand of OX451739.1, from coordinate 1,461,257,427 downwards.
AAAATTAAGCATATGCAATATAAATTCAGTAGGGGACCATGGATTGGCTGGGTTTGAAATTCTGATCGTCATGGTACCCATTATCTTTTCTAATTTCGCTTGCAAACTAAAGCCCCAAATTGGAGCACGAAACCCTAACAATGGAAAAAGCTTATTCCTGCACTGTAACTCAAATCAAACTTATCCAGAAACATTGCAAACATGATGATGAATACAAATACGCAAGTTAAACGTGCTGAACATGTAAGGATTACAGTAATCAAATTTGAATAATTGTGCAAATCATGTGAATGATTAGAGGAGGTTCTGGATGTTCTGATGCCGGCAAACGATTGGTAATGCTTCCTGAAATGCCCAGGAATTGATTTATGGCCTTGAATTTCTCTCCAAGGTCCTCTATTCCAGAATTTGGATCTCACGTTATTTGCCAAAAATTCTGAGTTTTCTTCTCTTTTCTGCATGATTGTTCCAACCTCTCAATGCTTTGGTCTCCTTCTGTATATGTAATACAAGCTGTTAGGTCAACAAAAACGAACTCAATCTTGCTCATCATGGAGATTTGATTTGATCTTTCAATGCATATGATTCCTTTCCAATTTTGCTCAAATCCAATCTTTTTCCAACCAAACTGACTTTGCACGAGTTGATCTTCAATTGACAGGATATGAGATCTTTTTTCAATGCAAAAATCATCCCTAAAATACAATATATGATTTATTAGGATTTGTTTGATTTTATTTGAATTTTAAATGAATAAAAATCAAAATAAATGAATAAATAAAACATGAAGGGTCCCATAGGTCGTGGACTATGTTAGGAATGAGATGCAAGCCTAAAAAGTTGGGCCCATTTAGCAAAAGATGCAAATTTGAGCATATTTGACTTTTGGCAATTTTGCAAGAAAGGTCAACTTGGCCAATGCATAACTCTCTCAATTTTGACCCTAGAGAGGTGTTCTTGGACTTTTTAGAAAGATTAGGATGTCCTCTAAGAAACCCTTTTGGTCTCATCTCAATTAAGTCTTCCATGTTCATGTATGAATCTTTGACCCAAAAGGTGTTTTTGTTGACTTTTCAAAAGGACCTATAATGTAAAAATTCATATCTTTTTGTAAGTGCATATTCTGAACTTGGGAGATGAGGATGAATTGTAGGGAATTTCATCCTCTTCAAAATGAGCTTTGGATGGGTCATTTCTGATAAAATATGAGAAAGTTATGCTTGGTCAAAGTTGAGTTGACTTTTCTTGCAAAACCTTAATTTAGCAACTTTTGGGTTTTGATGAATTGTGAGCAATCCTTGAGGAATCATGACCAACCCTTGATCAAATGATGAATGATACTTCAAAATGAGGATGATGACAAAAGGTGGGATCGAACCCACGCCCTTTCGTTTAACAAGCATCTCCCTTACCACCTGGCTATAGTTGTTTCGTGGCAATTCAATAACATGTAATATATAGAAAAAAAGTTAAATTCTAAAAATCAGAATTTAATGGACTAATCAGAGAGAGGGAAAGAGCCACGCATGCCCTTGACCTAGGTCAGCGCCACCACCAACGGTGGAACCACCTTATTCTCCAGTGAGGCCAAATTCCAAACCTCTAAAATCAAAGAAAAACGAAAAAGAAAAGTATCCCGATCCACTAATTGAGACACCACGAATTCAATGGTGGTGTTAGTTTTGACTAAGAAGGCTTGTAGCCATGGATTCGAAGCTTCACAAGCTCGGTGCCCTAACAATGGCAAGTTCTTGTTCTTGTGTTAAAGCTCACATATTATGCATCAAACAAGTTCTAATAATGTATATAAACACACGTGGATGCATCAAATTAGTTAACAATGCATAAATTTAAGGTTTGATTTGAAAAAGTTACAAAAACCAGTGAAGATGAGACTTGGTTTTCTGGGCACGATTTTGATTGCTTAAGGACTTGGAAAGCTTCCTAGGAGTGTCAGGATGATGATGGAATACTTGAACTTGATTGAGGATAGCTGCAAACAAGGTTTTGTTTTTACCGTAGTTTCTTGAATTATTGAGAATTATGGGGTTTTTTCTTAGAGGCAGCATGTGTATCCCTTGGCATCTGACTTTGTTGTGTTTATATAGAGGAGGAGATTAGGTTAAACTTGTGGGCTTGGATCTCATGATTGAGAGATGTGAAGATTTTATTTAAAATTAAAATGAAAAGTTTCTAAATTTGGAAAAATCGTATCTTCATGGGCTCACACGGTTTCTTACTTCTGAAGATTTATATTTGGGCCTCCAACATGATTAAAGCAATATCCACACGCCTTAATCCATTTAATTGGTATTTTATTTGATTTATTTTGAATTTAAATGAATAAAATCAAAATAAAAATAAATAAAAATCACAAAAATGCATGAATGGATTTAGGAGTCCTCTAAGGTATCACGAACATGCTTAGACCTTAAAACTTAGGTCCATTAGTCCAAAAATTCAAGTTTGCTCAATTTGAACTTCATGCATTTTCTCAAAAGTACTCAACTTGTGCAACTCATAACTTTCTCAATTCTTGTCATATGAAGGTCATCTTGGAATTTTTGGAAACCTTAAGATGTCTCCTACTGTTTTTATTTTAATTGTTTTTCCATTTAAATTCTTTAACTTGATGTAAATTGTCTTCACAAAAAGTCTCTTTTTGTTGACTTTCAAAATGACCTGTAAAGTTTTGGCTCATATCTCTCAAATGAGGCATTTTTGTCCTTGAGCTTAGAGAGACAAAGGTGTAGAGAATTGAATTTCCTTCAAGATAGGATTTGGTTGAGAACCTTATGATGAAGTATGTGAAAGTTTTTCTTGGTCAAATACGATGGGAGAACTGACTTTTTTAGTGTCATCGCAGATGTGCGGTTAGCAAGAGTCACCACCGACTTTTCTTTTATCCAATACTTAGGAAAGGCGAAAAGAACATGAAATAACTTTGAAAGATTTTGAGTTTAGAGGGTAAAGTATGTAAAGGGAAGGTGTTAGCACCCTTTAAATCCGTGGTTATCTATGGGCTCTTAATTGCCTAGCTCATTTGCTTTTTGTGCGTGAATTGTTTTAAAATGTTTTAAAATGCAAATGTAAGGTAGAATTTGTAATAATTCATGTATCAATCCTCAAGAATGTTTACAAAGTGTTTCGTAAAATATTTATTGTTTTGAAAAAAATGTGATGTGAGAAAATGTTTCGTTTGTGAGCAAGCATTCAAGAGTCCTAGCCACTGGATTTTTATCTTTCCTAATCTTTTCCTTTTCCTTTGGAGATAGTATTATCCATACCATCAGTGAGTAGGTAATCTTATCTATTGGATGTGAAGGGACATGCGTAGGGTCATCGTATAGTCATAGAAGGTAACATGTAAGGATACTTTAGCATATCGAAGGGACTATTGTCATATTGTTCGAAGGGTCACTGAGGGACTGGATCATTTTTTTGTAGGAAACTCGAGAGACATCGAGGGACTATGATATTTTGTATCATAGGGACTATAATGATTGTGTCAAGCATTTTTTGCTAAAGCATTCTTACTTTCGAGGGACATGACAAATATTCGTAAGGCAACAAGAGAGATTACCCTAAATATGCAAGTGTGGTTGTGTGTTAATTCAGTTATTTAGTCTTGAAATTAGGGTTATCTATATCAATTTTAGCATTTCCATACAATCCTAATTACCAATCGTAGCATAAGAATATAAGTGGGAGAATATAAATTTACTACTCTATTACATCCTCGGAGCTGATACATAATAAGAAAAAAAATGCGGAAAATAAATCTACACTATTACATTAGTGAGTGAGCCTATACACTTGACTAAGAAAATAACTGGCAAAAGATGAATGAAAGTGTTAGAAAAATATGTTTAAAACCTTAAGATTCTATGTGTTAGAAAATATATTTTTGGTGTTTTTTGTAGAAAATAATTTAAATGTTAAAAGTAATTAATAAAACCTAATTTCTAATTCATCTTAATTAATAAAATACCAAAAGTATAATTAGTTAAAGAAAATTAATTGGTTAAGAAAAAAACTTAAAACTAATCATGTTTTGAAAAGGTATTTTATGGTTTTTGGTTAATTAGAAAAGTAGATAATTAAATGGAATGAAAAAAAACAAGTCTGATATGGTGGCAGAACCGAATGTTAATACTGGTTTGCGTTTTTTGTTCACAAATGTCGCGGTAAGCAAGAGTCGCCACCGACTTTTATTTTATCCAATCAGGAAAAGGAAAAAGAACAGAAAAATCCTTTTTCGAGATGTTTCTGAGTACGGGGGGTAGATTATAGAAAGGGAAGGTGTTAGCACCCTTTCTGTGGTTTTCCACGGGCTCTTAGGTACTTGCTCATTTTGAAAAATGCTTGTGTGTGCTTGTTTTGAAAAGTTTTGTTTTATTTCGTTTTAACCCTTGTTTCTGTCCTTAAGAGTGTTATGAAGTTGTTTTTGAAAACTTTGTTTGGGAAAGTGTTGGTGTGAAAAAGTTTTTGTGTTTGAGCAAGTACTTAGGAACTAATCTACCTACTCGAAAAAGGTATGTTTGTTTTCCTTTTAGACAATGCTATTCCATTATTGAGAAATAGGTAGCATCGTCGTTGGAGTTTTTTAGGGACATTCGAAGGGATAAATACGATCACAAAAGCAATGTTAGGAAATGTTAGTAATCATCCTAAAGCCTTAAAGATCTTCTTTCGAGGAAACATCCGAATGAGTCATTTTAGATCTTTCGGGGCTAGAGGACAACCATTAACAAACCCTAGGAGTGACCATGTGCGAGTGTAATTTTCAGTTAATTTATCTTTGCACATTTAGGGTTTTCTACTGTATTAATTTTTCAGTTTGTCTTTCCATACAATCCTATTAACATCTAAGCAGTTTATAGTTTGCGGAAATTAAAAAGCGGGAAAGTTAAAAGTCCTAGCTATTACAGGGCATTTGCAGATACATAATTATTTTGACTGTAAATAAAGATGCGGAATTGAAATCCTAATTACTATTACAAACTCGGAGCAGATACAATAATAATAAAAAGGAAATTAAAAAAATGCGCGCGGCGAATTAAATGCGAGAATAATTAGCAAACCTAAAAAATCTAGTTGAAAAAGATATTTAAGTTATTTTTTTTAGAAGATGGTATGTGCAAACCGTGGGTCTGTAAGTCGTGTTTATGGACGTGAAAATGCTTGCAATTGATTGAGACACGTTCTGGAGATGTCCAGGAGTCTATTGGTAGTCTTCGAATGGCTTGAATCACCCTCTAAGTCCAAGAACGATCCACCACTTTCTTGCAAATTTTTTTGTTTTGTTCTGGGGTTCTCACGACTGTAATCCTCCCTCTTGCGCATTGGTTATGTTCTGCATATATAGTAGAGCATATTAGGTCAACAAAAATGCTTTGTATCTTTGATAATCATGGAGATTTTATTTTATTTTCCTCTTGTATGATATGTTTCCAAAATAAGCCTAACCATGCCATTTTTGATTCAATTTTCTCTTGCACAATTTGATAAGCTATGCCAGCTTGATTAGATTGTGATTCCTACAAAAATCAGATTAAAACCATTCTTTTTATATTTTTTGCAATTTATTTGTTTTAATTTGAATTTTAAATAATAAAAAATCAAAATAAAATAAATAATGAAGCAAATAATGTGTGGAGGCTGATTTGGGTCATGGACCATGTCACAAGCAAGATGCAAGCATGATAAGCTAGGCCCATTTGACAAAAAAATGCATTTTTGAGCACATTTGACTTTTGGCAATTTTGCAAAAATGGTCAATTTTGACAAGGAATATATACTCCAATTTTAACCCTTGAGTGGTGTTCTTGGACTTTTTAGAAATATTAGGATGTCCCCTAAACAACCCTTTTGGTTTCATCTCAATTGGGTCTTCCATGTTCATGTAAGAAGCCTTGACCCAAAAGGTGTTTTTGTTGACTTTTCAAAAGGACATATAATGTAGAAATTCATATCATTTTATGAGTGCATATTTTGAACTTTTTGGATGAAGGTGAGTTGTATGGAATTGCATCATCTTCAAAATGAGCCTTGGATGGAAAATTTATGGTAAAGTATGAAGAAGTTATGCCTAGTCAAAGGTTGGTTGACTTTTCCTATGAAACCCTAATTTAGCAACTTTTGGGTTTTGATGAATTTGGGGCATTCCTTGAGGAATCATGATCAACCCTTGATCAAATGATGGATATATCTTCAAAATATTGATGTTTACAAAAAATCTTGAAGTTTGACTGTATGTGGGCCACAGTTGACTTTTGACCTAGTAAAGTTGATTTTCAGGCATCTGGGCAATTGACTTAGAAAACTTCTTGTGCAAGGCATGAAAATTGACATGGATTATCTTGAGAACATATTGGGACCATGGAAAGAATTTGGGACCTTTGGACTTCACCCATCTTGATAAAAATGGAAACCCTAGTTTGAGATTCACTGCTTTAGGAGAGAGTTTGTCTGGTCAACTCTTGGGCATCCTTGACCAAGTTGTGGACCTCAATGGGAATGTGTTGAGTAAAATGAGAGGGAAAATTTTGGGGTACAACAGCTTCCCCTGTTCAATCTTCTTAAACCTGAGGATGTAGATTGGTTGTCTGCCTTTCGTAATCTGAAGGTGGAAGATGATTGAACACTAGAGTGCCCAGAAACTTGCACTCGTCTGAGATGGTGCTAGACTGTGTAGGTAGTATCGGGAATGGGCTTATAGATTCCATTTGTTGGAGATGACGGAAGGTCACCATAGATGGGCTTAAAGATGCCATCCGGAAGATATGACATAGAATCGTCAGAGATGGGCTTAAAGATGCCATCTAGAGGATGTTGATTTCTCGAGATATTCCTTTGATGAGAATTCCTATTCCTGTCGTTGAGGAGGAACCTGCTGAGGAATGTTGGTCTCTGTCTTGGGAGAAATAGAATTTTAGGAACTTCAGTTGTCCGTTACTCTACTGGGGAATCATCTCTTAGTCGAGGAGATGAAAATGAACTGCTATCTGGTCGTGCTCCAGGCCTTACAGTGATTTAATGAGGATAATAAGACTGACTACTATATGGTCGTGCTCTAGGTTTTACAGTGACTTACTGGGGAGATGAGATTAAACTTGCTATATGGTCTTGCGCCAGGCTTTGCAATCTCAAAAATTGTTATATGTTTGTGCTCCAGGCTTCAGAAGGAATTAAGTGGTTATCCGGTCGCATCCAGGTTTCAACTTGAATTTAAGGCATACTAACATCCGGTCGTTTTCAGGCTTCAATAGTAATTGGCCGAGTAAACTGCTATTTGGTCGAATTCCAAGCTTCTTAGTACCTCATACTGTTATCTGGTCGTGCTCCAGGTTTCACAGTGTCTTTTACTGTTATCTGGTCGTGCTCCAGGCTTTAGTAATTTGGGGAAATTAAGTTGTTATCTGGTCAGTTTCCGAGCTTCATAGCTTGAATTTGAGATATACCATTATCTGGATGATTCCAGGCTTCGTAGTATTTTGGAGAAATTAAGATATTATCTGGTTGATTTCCAGGCTTCATAGCTTGAATTTGAGATATACCACTATCTGGTTGATTCCAGGCTTCATAGTATTAAGATATTATCTGGTTGATTTTCGGGCTTCATAGCTTGAATTTGAGATATACCACTATCTGGTCGACTCTAGGCTTCGTAGTATTGAGATATTATCCGGTCGATTTCCGGGCTTCATAGCTTTTGAACTGGAATAGAAATCTTAGTATCGATTTGACTGAACCAGGGAAAGGTCTCGAGCCGTCTTCAACCGGGAAAGAAATCTTAGCATCGATTTGACTGAACCGGGGGAAGGTCTCGGATTGACTTTGACTGGAATAGAAATCAGGAGAATATTAGCGGCGATTCGGCTGACCCAGACAAAAGTCTTAGAACATCTTTAACTAGAATAGAAACCTTAGTGTCGGTTTGACTGAACCATCGAAAATCCTGAAAAGTAGCAGAATGACATCCGTATCTAGATCATATCTGAACCGTTTCTTGATGTATGAAAATCTTGAATAAGTAGCAGAATGACATCCATATCTGGACCGTATCTGAAACGTTTCTCGATGTATGAAAATCTTGAATAAGTAGCAGAATGACATTCGTATCTGGATCGTATCTAAACTGTTTCTCGTTGTATGAAAATCTTGAATGAGTAGCAGAATGATATTCGTATCTGGATCGCATATGAATCGTTTCTCGATGTATGGAAATCTTGAATAAGTAGCAAAATGACATCTGCATCTGGATCGTATCTGAACTGTTTCTGGATTCTGGTGCTCTTGATGAATGTTGATCAAGGTATAAGTCTTCCACTGATAGACAGGTGACGGGACATAGTCATACATTTTAAATCCATAACTTTTGCCTGGACCTCCCTTTCGGGTTTTCAGTCCACCGGGATACCTTTTTTGCCTAAGCCGCCTTCTCAGGTTTTCGACTTGTCGGGTGTACATTTTTTTTTATGTATATCCCTAACTTTTACCCGACCCCTTTTGGTTCGTCGGGATTCCCTTATTTTTTCCTAGGTGTGTCAACCTAGCGGGTCTTTTTTTTCATGCGTAGTATTTTCCGACTATGTCCCCGCTTTCAGGATGTAGAGAGTTGTCACTGTCCATAGTGTTATGTTGTAGTACTGTCAAAAATGTTTTCTTGAGGGCACATGATTCGTTGCTGGAATGCATGCGTAATGCCCCAAGCGATTCACATGGAGATCTGCCCCTGGTTATTTGGCACTTTTGGAGAGACTGCCTCAGGTGTGTTTAGACATCATGTCATGCCCCTTGCTTATGGAAGACCTGTTATTGGAAGTGTCTTTCCCACTGAGGTGATTCTGTCCATTGAGAGAATGTATGTTCATTGAATATCCATTGTGCGAATTTATCTGCTGTCAAACAATTAGTCATATGCAAATAATGTCATTTAAAGAATGCAAAACTCATGTCTGTCTTGAAAATTTTTTGAAAATGTGTTTTGTGTAGTAAAACTAAATTTGCAAGAATGTGATATCAACTCAGGATTCGTAACAAAGCCTACATGAGTCAGGATACCTTTGTAATAGTATGCTCTCAAACTAATCCATGCTTCATCTAGGACTTTTAAGGGTTATAACGTGGCCTGGTTCACGGTTCAAGAAACAAAGGATAAAGGCTCAAATTTTATTTGTACCCAACCCGCTCTTTGTGATGTTCTTCAGTCCTATGCTCAGCTAATTGCACGTTTAGATCCCGATTGAGTCTGGAATCTTTGCTCTGATACTTGGTGATGATTCAGAAATTGAACATTTGTTTTGAAAAGGCAGTCCTTTTTGTAATATTATTTTTGTAGAGGATTTGTAGTAACCTCTTTTCTTTTTGGTTTTTGTTATCCCTTCTTTTACCTGAACTGTTTCTTTTGTGATTGCAGTTAGCGGGATGCCCCAATTTTTCTCTTAAGTCTCCTTCATAGGTTTTGACTTAATTGGATTTTATTTCGAGAGATAATGATTGCATGTCTTGACGATTATACAGAACCATCACCGTCTTTTGTTTTGGAAGGACGTCTTCGATGCCATTCATTGTGTACGAAGCGGCAGATTGTGACTGAATGCGCCTCTGAATTAACTGAGAAAACTACCCTGCCTCAGGTTATGATTAAGGGTTTTAATTTGTGTGAAAAGAAAAACTCCTACTTCTTTGGCTCAAAGGGGTTGACTAGGGATTATCTTCCTTATAACCCAACTATTTAGGATTTGAAACAACGCCTGTACATCGTCAGCGAGGTCTGCTCAAAAGCACACTGTAGAGATTTTGGTATCATTTTCATCATCCTCCCTCTAAGGCTTAGAGTTTTTAATCGAGAGTTAAATATCACAAAAAGGAAGTATATAGAAGTTTAATCATAGTGAAAACAGATTAATTTAAGACAAACATGTGTAATGTATTAATGAAATAACAAAGTCTTGACATGACAATAATTGTTCGAATAAGCAAAGAAAATACAATTTGAGAATTTAATGAAAAAAAATGCTTTCAATCCTAGCCATGTTTTGGCAAGGGAGCATTGATCACGTTGGGAGTCTCTGGGGGACCAAATTCAATCTCCTTAGCATCAATCAGATCCTGCACTTTATTCTTCAAAGCCAAGCAATCATTGGTATCATGGCCTAGACTTTCCGAATGGTAAGCACAATGAGCATTCAGTTTATAGTAGGGAGAGGTGGTGTTCAGATTCTTCGGAGCTTCCCTCAGAGTAACCAGATTGGACTTCAGCAACTGAGGTAAAACCTGAGACAGTGTCATATTGATCTGAGTGAACTGTCTAGCTGGTCTTTCTGCTCTTGGATGATTGTTTCTTTGTTGAGCAGGTGCAGGTTTGGGAATCATAACAGCCCCTACCGTCGGACGGTGCTCGGTTCAATTCTGATTCTTTTGGTTATAGACGACACTTACTTCCTTTTTACCTGCAAACGGCTTCCTTGCAGCACTAGAAGAGGCATCCTTCTGAATTTTTCCACTTCGGATTCCTGCTTCCATTCTTTCTCCTGTTAAGATCAGTTCATTAAAACCCGCTGATGAACTTCCAATCAGATGGTTGAAGAATGGCCCAATCAAAGTTCCCAGAAACATATCCACGAGCTCCCTGTCAGCCAAGGGAGGTTGAACTCTTCTAGCCAAATATCTCCACTTCTGAGCATAATCCTTAAAACCCTCGTTCGAACCCATAGACAGATTTTGGAGTTGTGTACAGGTGGGAGCAAGGTCTACATTATACTGATATTGCTTATAAAATGCAGCAGCAAGGTCTTCCTAATTACGAACATTGGCTCTTTCCAGCTGATAGAACCAATCCAGTTGTGTTCAAGACAGACTGTCTTGGAAGAAGTGAACCCATAAGTCTTTGTCAGCAGTATGAGGCTATATCTTCCTCACATAGGATCGGAGATGCATCTTAGGACAAGAGACCCCATCATACTTATAAAATACCGGTGCTTTGAATTTTAAGGAGATGACAACCCCGAAGACCAGACCCAACTCTTCAAAATCCAGCCCAGGAACCTTCTGTATTTCCATAGCACTTAGACGTTGTTCTAACAGCTTATACCTTTCATCAGCCGGAGGGTACTGCTCCTTATTCCAATTAGTTTCGTTCTCAGACTCTTTAGGACTAGGGTCCTCTTCTCTGGCTTCACCCTCTTGATTCTCTCCCTCTTTAGATGAAGAAGCTAAATCAACAACCCGTCTTGGCGGCCCTCTTAACCTTCTGCCCATATTTACCAAACCAAATGTCCTCTTGGTCTTCTTAGTGTTCTTCTTAACAATAAGAGCCTTCAGCTCTTCCTGTCCTTTGGCCAGAGCCACAATCATTTGCTGGAACTGCGTGTTCTGAGTCTGAAGATCTTTCACAGTTTGTTCAAGAGCCATTGATGAAATAAACAGCGGAGGAGATGAGAAACCTGTTATGAATCCTGTTATGTAATGATATGTATGATATGTATGCAATGTTTTCAAGGGTTCTTAAAGGCTCAAATTTTCTTAAACAAAAAGGAACAAACGCGAATTGTATTAGTAAACTTGAATTGTTACAAAGAATGTATTTTGAGAGTACAATTAAGCAAAATAAAACAAAAAGAAGACTAGGTTTCCCATGAGCGCATCCTTTTTGGCGCGATGTAGGCGTTGATATTCGTCTCTTCATGAAGTAGCCTAGTGAGTTCCAAGACCTTCTTCTCGCTGGCGTAGAATTGGGCTTCAAACGTGTCCCACTCCTCTTTAAGCTGAACCCAGGACTTTTGTAACTCTTAGTTGGCATGTGTGGATGAAGAACAAGACAAGGAGTGTCTCCCTCGGCAACTGGTTCCATAATCATAGGTCGGATAGCAGGATAAGGCATCATAAGAGTTTGAGCGCGGGCTCATACCCATCTGAGATAAGGCTCCAGAGGTATGGAATTCTTATGCCCAAGTGTCTTGCTGTCAACCCTATGTACCATACTCCAAGCTTGTATGAACCTTTTATGGTAACGCTGAACATCATTCTCATAGTTGAAGGCGATTCCTTGAATAAGTGTATCATGAGGACCATCCTTTCTCGCATAACCAAACTGTCGTAATGCTAAGCAAGGGTTATAAGTGATTCCTCCCCTAATGCCTAAGAGAGGGACATTAGGGAATTCACAATAGCGATCGATGATAGTAACATCTTCCGAGAACCATGAACACCAATGAATGTCTGAATGCATAAAGGACATCAGTCGATGAGACCATCTTTTACCCCGTTCATTCTTCAAAGTAGATCTGAGTAGGTGAGAAATAAACCACCTAGCCAGTAGAGGAGTGCAACACTGGAGGGTCCCCCTTCTTTTTAGAGTGTGAGCATACAGAGAGTGTAGAATATCCCCTAGTAATGTAGGTACCGGATTCCGAGACAGAAAAACCTAGATTATGCTCATATCTACGAATTGATTCGCATTAGGGAACAGTACCATCCCGTAGACAAGGAGCGTCAAAGCCTCTTCAAAAGCTTGTAGATCCAGGGTATCCCAAAAATAGTAAGGTAGCTGATCAAGAATGGGTATCCCTAATAACTGAGAAAATTCCTCCATAGTAGGCACTAACTGGTAATCCGGGAATGTGAAATAGTGATGCAGAGGATCGAAGAACTGAAACATCACTTTCATATTCGTCAGGTTTTGCAGTGACCAAGTTGAGCAACCGACCATGCTTTTCAGTGAAAGGAGAGCTTTCAGGAATCCTTACTGCCAAGTCCCTTAATTTGGGAGATACTTTCATTGGGTTAATCTAAATAGTGTTCCTGCGGGCGGATGCCATATCCTACAAAACAGAGCAAAGATGAGCCCTAGAAACCCTTGAAACAGTTAGTATGATATACTATGGTATGATGTTTATGATGTCATGATAAATCACAGGTATAGAAAACACAGACAAATCACACCAAGTCCTTAGGTTTAAGGCCTGCTTGAGTTTTAAGGCCATACCCTCTTGAAGCTGGATTGGTTCAACCTGTCCTATAAATATGTAACCGGGTTCTAAAGGGATCTCAATATCACTGATCTTTCCCCCAGCTTCGTTCAATAGGATATTGACTCTCAACCAAACAAAACTCAAGAGTCAAACCTCAATGATTGTAGCATCGAGTATCTGTTGACCTTGGGCATACACCCAAGTCGGCCATCTCGCGACATCCTACTGGCCAATTGTGCAATTAAAGGTTCTAAGGTCAGTTGATGCTTTATGACACCATGCGGCGGCCCCGTACATCTCCTTGATTGACTCAAGGGTTACGAGTACCAACCAAAGTTCCACATCAATGTAGTTACTGCTTCAACCGTGTCGGTATACCCCAGTACAACTCCCTCACAGTTTATTGCTACTTACCTAAAAGGTGTTTCTCGATCCGGGTGTAGGATCAAATAACCCAAACAGTTCCCATAAATATAAAGCAAGCAAGACAATCAAGAGAAATCAATTAAATATGACCTATATCCTAAGGTTTACCCCCACTTTATATTTTTCTCCCTAACAGAGTCGCCAGTTCTATGATACGGTGGCAGAACCGACTATTAATACTGGTTTGCGTTTTTTGTTCGCAAATGTCGTAGTAAGCAAGAGTCGCCTTCGACTTTTATTTTATCCGATCAGGAAAAGGAAAAAGAACAGAAAAAACCTTTTCCGAGATGTTTCTGAGTACGGGGGGTAGATTATAGAAAGGGAAGCTGTTAGCACCCTTTCTATCTGTGGTTTTCCATGGGCTCTTAGGTACTTGCTCATTTTGAAAACTGCTTGTGTGTGCTTGTTTTGAAAAGTTTTGTTTTACTTCGTTTTAACCCTTGTTTCTGTCCTAAGAGTGTTATGAAGTTGTTTTTGAAAACTTTGTTTGGGAAAGTGTTGGTGTGAAAAAGTTTTTGTTTGTTTGAGCAAGTACTTAGGAACTAATCTACCTACTCGAAAAAGGTCTGTTCGTTTTCCTTTTAGACAATGCTATTCCATTATTGAGAAATAGGTAGCATCGTTGTTGGATTTTTTTAGGGACATTCAAAGGGATAAATCGGATCACAAAAGCAATGTTAGGAAATGTTAGTAATCATCCTAAAGCCTTAAAGATCTTCTTCTGAGGCAACATCCGAATGGGTCATTTTAGATCTTTCGGGGCTAGAGGACAACCACTAACAAACCCTATACTTCATGACTGTTTACCGAAGGCAACCGGAGTGGAGTAAACTGTAGGAGTGAGCATGTGCGAGTGTAATTTTCAGTTAGTTTATCTTTTCACATTTAGGGTTTTCTACTGTATTAATTTTTCAGTTTGTCTTTCCATACAATCCTATTAACATCTAAGCAGTTTATAGTTTGTGGAAATTAAAATGCGGGAAAGTTAAAAGTCCTAGCTATTACAGGGCTTTTACATAATTATTTTTACTGTAAATAAAGATGCGGAATTGAAACCCTAATTACTATTACAAACTCGGAGCAGTTACAATAATAATAAAAAGGAAATTTAAAAAATGCGCGCGGTGAATTAAGTGTGAGAATAATTAGCAAACCTAAAAAATCTAGTTGAAAAAAATATTTAAGTTATTTTTTTTGAGAAAAATTAATTAGGTTATGTACAAATTAAACCCTAATTTCTAATTATTTTAGATTATATAAAAAAAATAATTAAATTGCCCTAATTTTAATTAAACTAATTAATTAGAGAAATAAAATATTTTAATGAAAAATGATTTTTGATGTTTTTGTGATTTTTGATTAAATAAAAAAGAAATAATTTTTGTGTTATTTTTGTAAAAGGAGATAATTAGTACATAATTAAAATAAAAAATAAGAAAGAAGAAAGAGATGGGCCTGTATTGTTGAGAAAGGGGGGTGTGACGCCTGAATTGTTAGGCCCAAATTCCTTGGCCCATCTGCCTTGCGTTGGATTCAGTGCCCTCTCTTTCTGATGGTGTACCATGGACCTTGCTGCATGGGACGTTGGATCTGGATTGATGATGAATCCAATGGTAGGATGCTGGCAGCGCATGGTAGACGTCTTGGAATGGTATGCATAGAACTTGTTGTCAAATATTAAGAAAATACCAAAATGCTGGGACCTGGGATCGAACCCAGGTCCTCCCACTCACATATACGCGCACTTAACCAACTGAGCTACATTTCTTAGTTGTTAATATAATGAAAACAAATGATAATATATAAAAAAACAAGTGGATCAATGAAAAAAATGTGCACCAGCTATTTGAATGGCCCAATGATGACTGAACACATCATCATCTTCTTCCTCATCCGTCGTGTTAGGTACAAAACCTTTACCTATTGACAGTTTGCCATAGCTATAGACCTGCGAATTTCAAAAACCATCAAAACGCATGATAAATGAAATTTGAATACATGAATCCATTCACCTTGAACCCATAAACATCATGATACCCTTTTCATTAGCCAATTTAACCTGTATAGAGAAACCCTAAAACGGAAAAGTAAACCCTAATAATAGAAATTGTGAATACAGGCATCAAAATGCAAAATTACTTAAACCAAAACATTCCAAATGTCAGTACAAACACAATGTTATGCTTAAAAGTGATTAATCATGCGTAAATTGTAAAATAAAGTTCAAGATGGTATGTGCAAAACGTGGGTCTTTAAGTCGTGTTTCTGGACGTGAAAATGCTTGCAATTGATTGAGACACATTCTGGAGATGTCCAGGAGTCTATTGGTAGTCTTAGAATGGCTTGAATCACCCTCTAAGTCCAAGAACGATCCACCACTTTCATGCAAATTTTTGGGTTTTGTTCTGGGGTTCTCACGACTGTAATCCTCCCTCTTGCATATTGGTTATGTTCTGCATTTATAGTAGAGCATATTAGGTCAACAAAAATGCTTTGTATCTTTGATAATCATGGAGATTTGATTTGATTTTCCTCTTGTATGATATGTTTCCAAAATAAGCCTAACCATGCCATCTTTGATTCAATTTTCTCTTGCACGATTTGATATCCTATGCCAGCTTGATTAGATTGTGATTCCTACAAAAATCAGATCAAAACCAATCTTTTTATATTTTTTGCAATTTATTTGATTTAATTTGAATTTTAAATAATAAAAAATCAAAATAAAATAAATAATGAAGCAAATAATGTGTGGAGGATGATTTGGGTCGTGGACCATGTCATAAGCAAGATGCAAGCATGATAAGCTAGCCCCATTTGACAAAAAATGCATTTTTTTAGCACATTTGACTTTTGGCAATTTTGCAAAAATGGTCAATTTTGACAAGGCATATCTCCTCCAATTTTAACCCTAGAGAGGTGTTCTTGGACTTTTTAGAAATCTTAGGATGTCCCCTAAACAAACATTTTGGTTTCATCTCAATTGGGTCTTCCATGTTCATGTAAGAAGCCTTGACCCAAAAGGTGTTTTTGTTGACTTTTCAAAAGGACCTATAATGTAGAAATTCATATCTGTTTATGAGTGCATATTTTGAACTTGGGGGATGAAGATGAGTTGTAGGGAATTGCATCCTATTCAAAATGAGCCTTGGATAGAAAATTTCTGATAAAGTATGAAGAAGTTATGTCTGGTCAAAGTTTGGTTGACTTTTCGTATGAAACCCTAATTTAGCAACTTTTGGGTTTTGATGAATTTGGGGCATTCCTTGAGGAATCATGATCAACCCTTGATCAAATGATGGATATCTCTTAAAAAAATTTATGTTGACCAAAAATCTTGAAGTTTGACTGTATGTGGGCCACAGTTGACTTTTGACCTAATACAGTTGATTTTCAGGCATCTGGGAAATTGATTGAGCAAACTTCTTGTGCAAGGCATGAAACTTAACATGGATGATCTTGAGAACATATTGGGACCATGGAAAACATTTTGGACCTTTGGACTTCACCCATCTTGATAAAAATGGAAACCCTAGTTTGAGATTCACTGCTTTAGGAGAGAGTTTGTCTAGTTAACTCTTGGGCATCCTTGAGCAAGTTGAGGACCTCAATGGGCATGTGTTGAGTAAAATGAGAGGGAAAATTTTGGGGTACAACAACAAGGGTTAGAAAAACTAAGAAAATAAGATGCATGGGGTGGGGATCGAACCCACCCCCTTTGGCTCAAATGTTATAGCTTCATCCATCAGGCCACATGCATGTTTGTGATTGAGAATGTGTATCAATCAACACATGGTGAACCTGCATTAACCGGGAAAATAAAGAAAATATTTTAACAAAAGGGGGGATCGAACCCACGCAATTTCGTTTAACAAGCATCTCCCTTACCACCTAGCCATAGTTGTTTCGCGCCAATTGAATAACATGTAATATATATAAAACAAATTAAATTCTAGATATTAAAAATTAAAAAGAGTTGAAAACGTGCGCTAG
The DNA here is from genome assembly GCA_948472305.1 of Vicia faba. Taxonomy (NCBI): domain Eukaryota; kingdom Viridiplantae; phylum Streptophyta; class Magnoliopsida; order Fabales; family Fabaceae; genus Vicia; species Vicia faba. Next base: position 1,461,240,031 of record OX451739.1, on the reverse strand, counting down.
TGGTGGGATCAAATGTTTTTGAATGGACCAATCAGAGAGAGGGAAATAGGCCCTCATTCCCTTGACCCAGGTCAGTGCCACCACCAACAGTGGTTCCACCTTCTTCTCCGGTGAGATCAAATGCCAAACCTGCAAAATCGAAGCAAAATGAAAGAGAAAAGTGTCCCGATCCACTAATTGAGACCCCATGAATTCAATGGTGGTCTTAGTTTTGACTGAGAAGGCTTCTATCCATGGATTCGAACCTTCACAAGCTCGGTTCCCTAACAATGGTAAGTCCTTGTTCCTGTGCTAAAGCTCAGATATTATGCATCAAACTTGTTCTAATGATGTATATGAACACATGTGGATGCATCAAATTAGTTAACAATGTATAAACTAAAGGTTTGAATTTAAAAAAGTTACCAAATTTGATGAAGATGGGCGTGGTGTTCTAGGCACGATTTAGATTGCTTAAGGACTTGGAAAGCTTCCTAGGAGCGTCAGGATGATGATGGAATGCTTGAACTTGACTGAGGATAGATACAAACAAGGTTTTGTTCTTTCCCTAGTTTCTTGGACTTTTGAGGATTCTGGGGTTTATTCTTGGAGGCAGCATATGTTTCCCTTGGCATCTGACTTTGTTGTGTTTATATAGAGGAGGAGATTAGGTTAAACTTGTGGGCTTGAATCTCATGATTGAGAGATGTGAAGATTTAATTTAAAATTAAAATGAAAAGTTTCTAAATTTGGCCAAATCATATCTTCATGAGCTCACATGGTTTCTTGCTTCTCAAGATTTATATTTGGTCCTCCAACATGATTAAAACAATATCCATACGCCTTAATCCATTTAATTGGTATTTTATTTGATTTATTTTGAATTTAAATGAATAAAATCAAAATAAAAAGAAATAAAAAATCACAAAAAATGGATGAATGGATTTAGGAGTCCTCTAAGGTATCATGAACATGCTTAGACCTTAAAATTTAGGTCCATTAGTCTAAAACTTCAAGTTTGCTCAATTTAAACTTCATGCATTTTCTCAAAATACCTCAACTTGTGCAACTCATAACTTTCTTAATTCTTGTCATATGAAGGTGATATTGGACTTTTTGGAAACCTCAATATGTCTACTACTACTTTAATTTTAATTGTTTTTTCATTTGAAGTGTAAATTGCATTCACAAAAAGTTTCTTTTTGTTGACTTTCAAAATGACCTGTAAAGTTTTTGCTCATATCTCTCAAATGAGGCATTTTTGGCCTTAATCTTATAGAGAAAAAGTTGTAGATAATTGAATTTCCTTCAAGATAGGCTTTGGTTGAGAAATTTTTGATGAATTATGTGAAAGTTGTGCTTGGTCAAAGTTCATTTGACTTCTCCTTAAGAAAACCCTAATTTAGTAACTTTTGACTTTTGATGAATCTTGAGTTTTCTTGATGAATCATGATCAACCCTTGATCAAATGATGAATGTGACTTCAAAATATTGATGTTGACCAAAAATCTTGAAGTTTGACTGTAGATTGATCAATGTTGACTTTTTACCCAATACAAATGATTTTTACTCATATGAGCAAACTTGTGAAACAAGGCCTGAAACTTGACAAGAGGATTTTTTGAAGCATATGAGGAACCATTAAATCCACTCGAGGAATTAGAAAATAAATTTCCTTTGGTAAAAACAAAAACCTAGTTGTAGGTGAATTTCTTAGGAGGAGGACTTGTCTGATCAATTCCTTGAGTACCCTTAAGCAATTGAAACTTTTATGAGTATGAGGAAGTGTTTTGAATTAATTTGTCTTGAAAATGGGAGGGAAAATTTTGGGGTACAACAGCTTCCCATGTTCAATCTTCTTAAACCTGAGGAGTTAGATTGGCATGTATTCCATTCGTGATCTGAAGGTGGAAGAGGATTGAACACTTAAGTGCCCAGGAATTTGCACTCATCGGTGCATAAAGTAACACTGTTGGTTGATTTCCTTGCTTGAATGGGCTTAAATATGCCATTCAGAGAGATGATGAAGTGTCTCCAGAGATGAGCTTATAGATGCCATCCAAAGTGTCTATGATAGGAGTATCAAAATGAGTCTACGTTCGACTCTATCTGAGAAGTATACTAGAATGAGTCTATGTTCGATCGTATTTAGAAGATGTGTTAGGGAGTGTTAGAATGAATCTTATGTATCGATTGTATCTGAATGATGTTCTAGAATGAGTCTATGTCTTGACTATTGATAACACTGAATCGCACTACATATTTGACTTGATTCGCACATGTTTACTAGGTTTTTATTGTTATTTTCTTGTGTTATGTTTTCAGTTTTTTTGTCTTTCCTAAGCCTTGCTTGAAGAAATGAAGTAAAACGAGCTAAAAATCAAGATTTTGGAGTTTTTGCACTTGTGGCTTCCATCATGGCTCCCATCATAGGGTCAGCCATGAGGTGGCCAACTTCTTCCAACTACCAACTGCCACGTTCTCCACTACTTCTTCATTTTTGGAGCATGGCGGGCGCCACCTTTGCAAATTCGATTCCCGCTCAAAAGAAGTTGGAGGGCATTCTTGTGATTTCCAAAATCCTCCTAGGCCTGTAATTAGAAGTGATTTCAGTTCTTCTTCTTCATCCAAGCTTAGTTGCACTGACTTAATCCATATATTATCCAATTGTATGCGGTAATTTCTTCACATCAAAGAGTTATCACATGAGTCATTGAGTCTGTAATCAAGTTTAGAGCACTTTACAATCTTGCCGCCATTTTGATTCAAGTTTCCTTTATTTCAGTCAAATTTACCTTCTAGTCAAGTTGCTTTAAAGCCCTCCATTTGGAGCAGGTTTCTATTTAAGTTTCCGCATTTATCGCACTTATTTCCTCGCACTTGCTTTAATTTGTTTATTTTCTCGCATCGCACTTGCTTTAATTTGTTTATTTTCTCGCATCGCACTTTCTTTACTTTGTTTATTTTCTCGCATCGCATTTACTTATCTTGTAACCTTTTTACTTTCTTCTCAAACATGATTTACTTTAATAAGTTAATTTCCATGTCTGGCTAATTTCCTTTAGGGTTAGAATGTAATGATTATAGTTAAGGTAATTGTCTAAACATTGCATCTGTAGGAATACTTTAGGGGTTGTTTTGGTTTCTAACACAAGCTTTATGCACTTTATTTTCTGTTTGGTAAGATCGAGAGTCGTCCAACCATTGATAAACTTGGTTAGTCTTAATTGCTCAAAGAGAGCGAAAGCGTTTTGTTGAATTAAGTTAGAAGCTTTAACTTTTTAGAAGAAGTGATTTCAAAACCTTTTTCGGACGCGTTTATAGGTTTAAAAGTCTAATCATCTCTTGGTTAGAAGTTCTGAGTCAAAATCACTTTTCAACTTAGTCAAGTAACTATACTTCTTAAAAATAGGTTTATTACTTTAATGCAATACGCACCTTTTATCCGTGACAATAAAAAGGAATTATTTAAAGAATAAACTCGATTCTGAATATGCTAAAGCGACAGTTCCTGTTAAATTAGTTCTTTTCAAAGTAGGAAATGTTGCCCCATAGATAGTTCTATTAGAAGCATTTTAGAGTATTATCTGGCTATTGTGATTTGCATTCGAACCCGTTGCTTTTATCTGAATTGACATCTTTTACTTTATTTACTCTGCCTGCTATAAAACCTTGATTTGATATGCCTTCGATAAACATAGTGATAATAGAATTTGATAGATTGGCGTTTTGGTCTTTGTGGGATCGATAATATTTTATATTACTCTGACGTGATTCGTATACTTGCGAAAATCACGCATCAACTATATCTATAAGAGGATTAGAATGAGTCTTCTCCTGACTGTATCTGAGATCCGTATTTGAACGAGTCTATGCCTGACTGTATCTAAAAGATGTACCAGAATGAATATCAGAATGAATCTATATCTCGATCGTATATGAACTGTATCTAGAAGATGTACTGGAATGAGTATCAGAATTAATCTATATCTTGATTGTATATGAACTTTATCTAGAATATGTATTGGAATGAGTCTACTCCTGACTATATCCAAAGGAGTATCAGAATGAATCATCGACTGATTGTATCTGAAGGATGATAAACTGTTGGTAATATTTATTTGTTTGTGAACTAACCTGAAAAAAACAAAGTGAGTTTTATGCAATATCATGACTTATGTAATGCATTGCGTAATGATGCTCTCAAAATACATGAAAATTTGTTTTGTATGCGTATGCTATGATATTTTGTAAATGATGTATGGATGAAATATGTCGCTGATGGCAGCGGTAGCTTCGTATAACAATTCTTAGTTGTGTGAAGCGGTGGGAGAACTGACTTTTTTAGTGTCATTGTAAATATGCGGTTAGTAAGAGTCGCCACCGACTTTTCTTTTATCCAATATTCAGGAAAGGTGAAAAGAACAGGAAAGACATTTGAAAGATTTTGAGTTCGGGGGATAAATTATGTAAAGGGAAGGTGTTAACATCCTTTACATCCATAGTTATCTACAGGCTCCTAATTTCTTAACTCACTTTCTTTTTGTGTGTGGCTTGTTTGAAAATATTTCGAAATGGCATTGTAAGGCTGACTTTGTAATAATTCTTATATCAGTCCTCAAAAATGTATACAAAGTGTTATTTTGAAAATATTTATCATTTTGAAAGTGTGATGTAAGGAAAAAAAATTTGTGATAAAGCATTCAAGAGTCCTACCCACTAGGTTTTTGTCTTTCCTACTCTTTTCCTTTTCCTTTGGAGATAGTAATATTCATACCATTAGTTGATAGGTAATCTTATATATTGGATGTGAATGGACAGGCGTAGGGTCAACATATGGTCATAGAAAGAAACATGTAAGGATACTTTAGCAATGGTATCTAAGGGACTATCATCATTTTGCTCGTAGGGTTATCGAGGGACTAGATCATCTTTTCATAGGCCACTCGGGGACATCGAGGGACTATGATCTTTTGTATCGTAGGGGCTATGATGATTGTATCAAGGGTATTTTGCTAAAGCATTCTTACTTTCGAGGGACATGACCAATATTCGTAAGGCAACAGGAGAGGTTACCCTAAACCTGCAAGTGTGGTTGTGTGTTAATTCAGTTATTTAGTCTTGAGAATTAGGTTTTCTATGTCCATTTGTTAGTCTTTCCATGCAAACCATAATTACTAACAGTTAAAAAATATAATGTGCGAAATGTAGAGTGCGGAAAATTAAACCTAAGTTATTACATCCTGTGAGCAGATAGATAATACGAAAAAAGATGCGGAAAATAAATCTACGCTATTACATTAGAGAGTGCATCCTATATACTTGACTAAAAAAATAACTGGCAAAAGATGAATGAAAGTGTTGGAAAAAAAAGATGTTTAAAACCTTAAGATTTTATGTGCTAGAAAATATACTTTGGTGTTTTTCTAGAAAAAAATTTAAATGTTAAAAGTAAATAAAAAAACCCAATTTCTAATTCATTTTAATTAATAAAAACCTAAAGTTTAGTTAGTTAAAAAAATTAATTGGTTAAGAAAAAAACTTAAAACTAATTTTGTTTTGAAAAGGTATTTTAGGGTTTTTGGTTAATTGGTTAATAGATAATTAAATGGAATGAAAAAAAAGGGTTAGAAAAACTGATAAAACAAGATGCATGGGGTGGGGATCAAACCCACGCCCTTTGGCTCAAAGGTGATAGCTTCGTCCATCAGGTCATATGTTTTTTTGTGATTTAGAATGAGTATCAATGAACATATAATGAACCTGTGTTAACCTCGAAAATAAAGAATAGGTTTTTACAAAAGGGGGAATCAAACCCACTCCCTCTCGTTTAACAAGCGTCTCTCTTACCACCTGGCCATAGTTGTTTCGTGTCAATTCAATAACATGTAATATATATATATATATATATATATATATATATATATATATATATATATATATAAGTTAAACTCTAAAAATCTGTAATCAACAAGAATTGTAAATGCACGCTAGTGATGGGGTCAGAAGTTTTGAATAGACCAATCTGAGAGGAAGGGAGCCATGCACGCCCTTGACCAGGTCAGTGCCACCACCAACGATGGCGCCACCTTTTTCTCCAGTGAGGCCAAATGCCAAACCTGTAAATTGAATCAAAACGAAAAAGAAAAGTATCCTGATCCACTAATTGAGACCTCACGAACTTAGCGGTGGTGTTAGTTTTGACTGAGAAGACTTATAGCCATGGATTCGAAGCTTCACAAGCTCGGTTCCCTAACAATGGCAAGTCCTTGTTCCTGCGTTAAAGCTCACATATTATGCATCAAACATGTTCTAATGATGTATATAAACACATGTGGATGCATCAAATTAGTTAACAATGCATAAATTAAAGGTTTGAATTTGAAAAAGTTACCAAAACTGGTGAAGATGAGTCATGGTGTTCTGGGCACAATTTTGATTGCTTAAGGACTTAGCAAGCTTCCTAGGAGCGTTAGGATGATAATGGAATGCTTGAACTTGATTGAGGATAGCTGCAAACAAGGTTTTGTTCTTGCCCTAGTTTCTTGAATTTTTCAGAATTCTAGGGTTTATTCTTAGAGGCAACATGTGTGTCCCTTGGCATCTCACTTTGTTGTTTTTATATAGAGGAGGAGATTATCTTAAACTTGTGGGCTTGGATCTCATTATTGAGAGATGTGAATATTTGATTTAAAATTAAAATGAAAAGTCTCTAAATTTGGCCAAATCATATGTTCATCAGCTCTCGTAGTTTCTTGCTTCTTAAGATTTATATTTAGGCCTCCAACATGATTAAAACAATATCCACACGCCTCAATCCATTTAATTGGTATTTTATTTGATTTATTTTGAATTTAAAGGAATAAAATCAAAATAAAAAATAAATAAAAAATCACAAAAATGAATGAATGGATTTAGGAGTCCTCTAAGGTATCATGAACATGCTTATACCTTACAACTTAGGTCCATTAGTCCAAAAATTCAAGTTTGCTCAATTTGAACTTCATTTTCTCAAAACTACTCATCTTGTGCAACTAATAACTTTCTTAATTCTTGTCATATGAAGGTGATCTTGGACTTTTTGGAAACCTAATGATGTCTCCTACTACTTTAATTTTAATTACTTTTTCATTTGAAGTCTTTAACTTGATGTAAATTTCTTTCACAAAAAGTCTCTTTTTGTTGACTTTCAAAATGCCCTGTAAAGTTTTGGCTCATATCTCTCAAATGAGGCATTTTTAGCCTTGAGCTTAGAGATACAAAGTTGTAGAGAATTTAATTTTCTTCAAAATGAGCTTTGGGTTGAGAAATTTATGATGAAGTATGTGAAAGTTATGCTTGGTCAAAGTTCAGTTGACTTCTCCTTAAGAAACCCCTAATTTAGTAACTTTTGACTTTTAATGAATCTTGAGTTTTCTTGATGAATCGTGATCAACCCTTGATAAAATGATCAATGTAACTTCAAAATATTGATGTTGAACAAAAATATTGAGGTTTGACTGTAGATTGACCAATGTTGACTTTTTACCCAATACAACTGATTTTTCACTCATCTGAGCAATTGATTGAGCAAACATGTGAAGCAAAGCCTGAAAACTGACATGAGGATTCTTTGAAGAATATGTGGAACTATGAAACCAACTTGAGGAAGTAGAAGCTCAATTTTCCTTGAGAAGAACAAAACCCTAGTTGTATGTGAAGTTCTTAGGAGAAGGACTTGTCTGATCAATTCCTTGAGTACCCTTGAGCAATTGAAACTTCTATGAGTATGAGGAAGTGTTTTGAATTAATTTTTCTTGAAAAGGGTGGGAAAAATTTGGGGTACAACAGCTGCCCCTGTTCAATCTTCTTAAACCTGAGGAGTTAGATTGGCATGTACGCCATTCGCGGTCTGAAGGTGGAAGAGGATTGAACACTTAAGTGCCCAGGAATTTGCACTCACCGGTGCACGAAGTAACACTATTGGTTGATTGCATTGCTTGAATGGGCTTAAAGATTCCATTAGGAGAGGTGATGGAGTGTTTCTAGATATGGGCTTATAGATGCCATCCAAAGTGCCTATTGATAGGAGTATCAGAATAAGACTACGTTTGACTTTATCTTAGAAGTATACTAGAATGAGTCAATGCCCGACTGTATCTAGAAGATGTGTTGGGGAGTGTCAGAATGAACCTTATGTCTCGATTGTATCTGAATTATATTATAGAATGAGTCTATGTCTTGACTTTATCTATAAGAGGATCAGATTGAGTCTTCGCCCGACTGTATCCGAGATCCATATTAGAATGAGTGTATGCTTGATTGTATCTAAAAGATGTACTAGAATGAATATTAGAATGAATTTATATCTTGATCATATCTAAACCGTATCTAGAAGATATACTAGAATGAGTATCAGAGTGAATTTATATCTTGACCGTATCTGAACTATATCTAGAATATGTATTGGAATGAGTCTACTCTTGATTGTATCCAAAGGAGTATTAGAATGAATTGTTGATTGGTTGTATCTAAAGGATAATAAACTATTGACAATATTTATCTGTCTGTGAACTAACCTGAAAAAACAAAATTAGTTTTATGCAATTTCTTGATGTATGTAATGCATTGTGTAATGATGCTCTCAAAATATATGAGAATATTATATGTGTTTTATATGCATATGCTATGATATTTTGCAAATGATGTATGGGTGCAAGATGTCGCTGATGACAGCAGTAGCTTTGTATAGCAATGTTTAGTTGGGGAAAATAAATCCCTGACTGTTGTTGGGGATGAAGAATATGAATCTTTAATTTCTGCTAGGAACGATTTTGCTAGGGATTCTCGCTTTCTATTTGTGGATACTTTGTTGGGGATCTCTGACTTCTGCTTGGGGATAAAAGTATTTCCGGAAAGTCGGTAGTCCATCGTTTGGGTAATTTGATTTTTTTTGTATCCTGACTTGGGATAAATGAGATGTTTAATTATTTGATTCATTATCTGACCAGGTTTCAGATACGGGTGTCAACTTTTCTGTGGATAGCCTCCTTGAATAAACCTTGCTGGAGCAGAGAATTCTATCAGGAATTTTACGGTGTTGGAGAAATAAACTCTGTTGGAGAATTAAATTCCTGTAAACTGCGTTGAGGGAATAAAACTCTAATGGGGAACAAAACTCCATAGATTACACTAAGGAAGTTTTTGCAAGACGCTGGGGAAATGATCACATCAAGCTATCCATTGGGGATATGAAGATGAACTGTTGGAGAATGCCCTAATTTCTACTCGAGAGAATATTAGACCTGCTGGGAAGTGTACCTTTATTGGGGGTAACTTTGTGAGGATTGCTTTGTGGGGATTTGAGAATAGTTGAAATTTTATCCCAACTCCTAGGGTCTTTAGTAATTGCTATTCCTGTTTTTATGAAAATATTTGTACTCATGTTCAAATGCATATTTTCATTCAAAGTAATCATTGGACGTATTTGCAAACAAAACAGAGGAAGTAAAACAGTTTCGAAATTTGAAAAGGACTTGTATTGATTTAGAAAGTTTGCCTATAAACAGGAGGTTTTATACAAAGAGACAAACATCCTAGTAAGAGGAAGTCGTCGTAAAATCTAAAAAGTACAAAGTAGTAAACAAAGAAAAACAACAATGTAGAAATGATCCCATCGAGTTTCAACTCTATTATTGCCCCTATGTTTTCAAGCATCTCATCACTTGTCATCGGAAGAAGATGACTGGATTGATCTGTACCGTCTGAACTTGTCATTGGTAATAACGCTGGCTCTAAGTAGATGATCCAACGGGACATAGTCGTACACTTTAATCCCTAACTTTTTCCTGGACCTCCCTTTCGGGTTTTCAGTCCACCGGGATACCCTTTTTTGCCCAAGCCTCCTTTTCAGGTTTTCAACTTGCTGGGTGTACAATTTTTATTTATATGTTCCTAATTTTTTCCCGAACCCTTTTGGTTCTCCGGGATGCCCTTATTTTTGCCTAGGCCTATCAACCTAGCGGGTCTCTTTTACGCATAGTATTTTTTGACTATGTCTGCATTCACAGGGTGCAGAAAATCTTCACCATCCATGGTGGTAAGTATCATAGCGCCGCCTGAAAATATCTTCTTGATCACAAATGACCCTTCTTGATCACCTTGTGGTAGGATGATACGCTTTATTATCAAATCACCAGCCTGGTACACCTGATGTTTGACTTTCTTGTTAAAGGCCTTGATCATACGTTTTTGATACATATGACCATGACAAATAGCCGCAAGCCTTTTTTCATCAATCAAATTTATCTAGTCAAGTCAATTCTGAATCCATTTGTCTTCATCTAAATCTGCTTCTTTAATAATCCTTAGGGAAGGAATCTGGACTTCAACAGGTAAGACAACTTCCACACCGTAGACTAGAGAGAACGGGGTTGCTCCAGTTGGTGTACATACTGAAGTGTGATAACCATGAAGAGAAAATGGTAACATCTCATGCCAATCTTTGTATGTCACGGTCATCTTCTGCAAGATCTTCTTGATATTCTTGTTGGAAGCTTCCACTGTGCCATTCATCTTTGGTCGGTACATAGAAGAATTTTGATGCTTAATTTTGAATTGCATGCAGAGTTTCGTGATCATAGTATTGTTAAGATTAGTACCATTTTATGTGATGATTCTTTCAGAGATGCCATACTGACAAATAAGATTATGCTTAATGAACCGAGCCATAACATTCTTAGTAATAGAAGCAAATGAGGCTTCCTCTATCCATTTCGTGAAGTAATCAATAGAGACGAGGATGAAACGATGTCCATTGGAAGTGGTAGGCTTAATCTCTCTAATCATATCAATGCCCCACATTGCAAACGGCCAAGGAGAAGTCAAGAAATTCAAAGGAACCTGATGCACATGTACTTTGTCAGCATAAATCTGACATTTGTGGCAAGTTCTGGAATGATGATGGCAATCGGTTTCCATGGTAGACCAATAATAAACTGCTCTCAGAATCTTCTTAGCCATCATATCTCCAATGTAGTGAGTACCAAAGACACCTTCGTGCATATCTTCCATGACCTTCTCACCTTCCTTCTTGTCTATGCAACGAAGCAAAGTTGAATTGTGGTTGCGTTTATACAAGATTTCGTTACTCAAAAAGAAATTGGCAGAGAACCTCCTTAGAAAATTCTTATCATTTATAGACACCCCTTTGGGATACTCTTGAGCCTTGAGGTATCTTTTCACTTCATGAAACCAAGGCTTTTCCTCTACTCCGTCAGTATTAACTTCGTAGAAATGTGTCGGTTCGTCTAGCCTTTCAATAGTAATCCAAGGAGCTTCATTATCCCATATGACATCGAACATAGATGACATGGTTGCTAGTGCGTCTGCCAATTGATTCTCTTCTCGTGGAATATGTTCAAAAGTGATTTCTTCGAAGCATGGAATTAACGTCAACACATGCTCTCGATAAGGAATGAGATTTGGATGCTTCGTGTCCCATTTTCCCTTAATTTGACTGATCACCAGGGCTGAATCCCCATACACATCCAAGAAATTGATTCTCATATCAATGGTAGCTTTGATACCAATGATGTATGCTTCATACTCGGCCATATTGTTGGTACAGTCAAAGAAAAGTCTACCGGTAAATGACGTATGGAAACATTTGGGAAAGGCAATCACAACACCAATTCCATTAACAAGCGCGTTGGAAGCTCCATCAAAAACTATAGTCCATCGGGATCCCAGTTCAGGTCCTTCATACGTTCCAGACTCTTCATAATCAATAACTAGCATGATATTCTCATTTGGGAACTCAAAATTCATAGACTGATAGTCATCTACAGCTTGATGAGCCAAATGATCTGCCAGTAGACTTCCTTTGATTGCTTTCTAAGTAGTATGCTGAATATCGTATTCTATCAAGACGATCTTCCATCTTACTATTCTTCCAGAGAGAGCGGGTTTCTCGAATATGTATTTTATTGGATCCATCTTAGAGATCAACAAAGTAGTATGAGTCAACATATACTATCTCAGTCAGTGAGCAGCCCATGCCAAAGCGCATCAAGTTTTCTTAAGAAGTGAGTATCTTGTTTCACAGTCGGTAAACTTTTTGCTAAGGTAGTATAGAGCAGACTCGTCATGTTTCCCCAATACACACCTCATTGAGTTCTCTAACTCTGTTAAGTACATGATAAAGGGGCTTCCTTCAACTGGAGGCATCAGAATCAGAGGTTCTTGGAGGTACTCCTTGATTTTGTCAAAAGCTATCTGACAGTCATCATTCCACTTCACTACTTAATCTTTTTTCTTAGTACGGGGAGCTGGAATTTCTTGAATGGCTTTAACTTTTGGCAGTTCTCCCACCGTATATATATATAAGTTTATTTCATAATAAATATTGTAATTAATAAGAGTTTTGACTAGGGTTGGACATTGGTCGGTTTAGATTAGATTTGGGCCTAATATTTCAAACCGTTTGAAACCATGGATGCAATAACAAGCCCTAATTCCGACTGAAGTTGTAATCAATTTGTTCAGATTCGATTTAATCAATTTATCGGTTAAAATAGATTAATTATTAAGATTCATTGATATTTAATTGTAAAAAAAATCTAGTTACATTTTAATTTTTTAAATTAAAGCAACATTAAATAATAACTTTAAAGCAATAATAAATATATACGCATTTCAATTTACATATGGTTTTCAACAACATAGCAAATATATAGGTACATATTTTCAATTTCAACTGTCTTCTTGAGAACTGGATGAATCGCCAAAACCTTGGTAAAAGGAAGTTCCATTTTGAGAAGCCTACAATAATGTCCATTGGATTAACATGTTAAGGGTAAGACAAATCACAAACATCTTTAGAAAAAAATAGAATATTTAAATCTCACTTCAGTTGGAGCTCAGACTTCCTTGAATGAACTTGATTTATCAACATTTTTAAAATTTTCAAAAGTATTTTTCTGCACAGTTTATTCTGAAGACACATCTACAAAAACTACGATAAATAGAAATTTATTAAGAAAATTAAATTTTGAGAAAACTTATACGGGTGCGCAACACTTCACAGTTTGTTATAATTCATAACAGTATGTGGCCACTGGCCATTACAAGTGGCTAAAGAAACTGAACCAGTTAACTAACATGAAAGCATGCAAGCAAGGTTGAGAAAATAATAAGTTTGCACACACAACTTATAAATTGCAAATGTAGTACATGTCAACCAACAAGAAGAATGAGAGTCATGAGCAGAGATTGTATGTTACCAGATTTTTGGTTAATTCTTTACTTCCACTTCATCTTTAGGAGTAATGTATGGGGTCAAGATCTCTTCTCACTGTATATTCACTTGATATTGAGTTAAGAAGATTGTAAGAATTATGAATAAAATATTTTGAATTTCATTAGCAGTAAGTATGGTTTAATAAATTGAGTAGGTCATACCAAGTTCATAAAAGTCCCACGGTAAGTCCAAAAAGTGACTCAATAAAACAAAAGGCTTGTGTTGTGTGCTCCAAAATATTCAAAAAAATCCACACCTGGATATAAATTTATAAAATCAAATTAGTATGGTAAAAACCATGTAAGATAAGTCAAACTATCAAATAAGTTCTTGCTAAACTATCAAATTGATGTTTGATAAATTATACTTTTGACCCCATTTCAAAGGACTATATACTTGAGTCAAAAAAACTGTATAACTTCATACTAATTGAAGTTTTGAAAAACCTTAAATTCTCAAAGTTATATTCAAATAAGTTTTGAGTCAAGTCATTAAACTCACAACATAAACAACTTCAATATCAAACATCAAACATTAGATTTGGTCCAACAAAAAATAAATTTTACAAACATAATACTACAATATCGAAACCCCTACATATCAAACATATTAAAAATAGTTTTACGACATATTAAACATAGTATAGACAAACAGATAGAGAGAGGGAAAGAGAGAAAGAGAGAGAAGAGGAAAGAGAAAGACGAAGAACTTACATGATCAATGGTGGTTCGTGGTGGTTTGGTGGTGCTCATGGATGAACAAACGACAGCCGACGGTCTGTGAAGATTGAAGATTGAGTATTGACAAACCCTAACTAACAGAGAGACTGTGATAGTGTGAAAAAACGAATGAAAGTGAAATAAGTGGAAAGTATAAAACCCTAAGTTAATCACTATGATGTGCAATTTAGGCCATGTAAAATGAATTTCTAACACAATCCGTAATAATAGTCCAATTAACTTAATCTTTCTTTCATGGACAGTCGATTCCGGATTTCGATGGACTCAGAGCTACCATCCAAATCCGATAAGTACAATTCATTCTAACTCAATTCCTAACAAATCAGTAATCGACTTACCCGCTAAAACTGATCTGCTTCATATTGGACATCTTGGTTAGGTCGGATTGCACCGATTAACAATAATTTAGTCAGACCTAGTTTTGACTATTGTTTTTTTTTAAAGTAGATTAATTATAATCCTTTTGACTTTTTTATTATTTATTTATTACCCTTTGCAGAAAATGACCGGTGAAAATTACTTTTCCTATTATAACACTTTTAATAGGTAATGAATGCAGAATTTTTTGTTTGTGTCTCCAAAGGATCAGCCAAATGTCCTTATCTAGTAAGATATTTTGATGAAATATCTTATTGCACATTCCAAAATGAAATTTAAATATTTTAAAATTTTTTTAATACATATAAAATATTATTTATTTTATACTTTCATATTTACAACGACAAAAAAATTGATCATAAAGAGTGCCAATTTAAAATTGTAACCCATTACATTTTTAATTAAATATATGTATCATTTTAACTTAATATATTTTACTTTCTATTTCTATTTATAGTAATGGTGAATAAAATTACATAGATATTATACTAAATTAATTTAATAAAAACTATTATCATTATTGTTTATGATATTTTTTATGATAAGAACACCAAATTATTTTGAATGAACGAATATGATTAAAAGACAAAGTAACCTCTTTCTATCGTTAGTCTAAAAAATTTTGGCTTAAAATAATTGTTACTCTACTTAATAAATAAATTAAAAGTACATCAATTAATAAGTTTTAAGATTAAAAGAAATTATTGGGTTCCTGAGAACCATTGGATTTGGATAAAGTATATATGAGAGAGTATTATATCATTTAATGTAAGGTTCTAATTTCATCACAACATGTGACTCTCTCGTGTGTCTTGTTAGGCACACACTATTTCAGCTACGTGTTTTTATTTTTGAAAATTGAAATAATTTTGTTAGGATTTGTTGAAATTTTATATTTTAAAATAATTTAATATTATTATTTTTGTAAAAAAAGACCGAGTCTTAGACAATATAACAAAGATTATAGATAATATTTATACACATCCATTTAAAAATGAAAAGTGTATTAACATGATACATCTCGTTCAATGAATCAATAAAACTTTTTTTACAATTAATTAAGTTTAACATTATTAATATAATATTGTTCTATTTTCTTTAAACCTTCTCTCCTGATCTATATTAATTTCTGTTGTAACAATTTTTTTTTTTTACAATAAATCAATTTGTTTCTCTCATAGACGGTTTCCGGCGAAGTTATATCAGACTCTGGCACGGTGGTTTGTACTCTGGTACGATGATTGCAGGACTCAACTGTTAGGTTTTTAGGCTGGAGATTCTAATCGTGATGGTTTAAAGTTTTAATTTTTGAATTAGGGACCTGATCGGGAGGAATTCTGCTGTAGGGAAGTCTCAATCGGAGTTTCTCAGATTGACGCTATGGCAAGGACAACACTGCAGACTCAATCGAAAACGAAGAAGAAGAAAAAGAAGAAAAGATTACCAACTTCAGCGAGCGATGGCAAGAAAACGAGATCTCTGGCTGAAATCATAGGAGTAGAACCTATTAATTTCCATGAAGAAAATTCTGAAAGTTCGGAAGAGGAGACGAAGACATCGCGTGATGAAATACCGGTGGAGATTACGACGTTCTTAGAGGCAAACACAAAAGGAAATGTGAAAGGTAAAACCCTAATTTCCCCAATTTTGAAAATCACTACTCAAAACTTGAATCAGAAATTTGATGAAGTTGGGTTAGGATTGAATAATAGAAAATAAAAGAATCAAGAAAATTGGGTAAAGATTGAGTTGGAAGACATAGAGGATGAAGTATCGTATTGGAATTCAACCATAGTTTGTTATGTGCTGGGAGAGAATCCACC
This sequence comes from Vicia faba, assembly GCA_948472305.1. NCBI lineage: Eukaryota > Viridiplantae > Streptophyta > Magnoliopsida > Fabales > Fabaceae > Vicia > Vicia faba. The sequence continues at coordinate 1,461,223,832 of OX451739.1, read as the reverse complement.
CTTATCGGTGATGGAAGGATTCACGCGCAGAATCTGGAAAGCAAAGGGAGTTGATAAAGTTGGGTTGTTGGCGCATGGAATGTTCATTGTTAGGTTTGGAACGATTCAGGATAGTGATGAGGTGCTAAAAGTAGGGTATGTGTTCTTTGACAGGAAGCCTATGATCATCAAGCCTTGGAATCACCTAACGGACTTCAAACGGGAGGCATTCACTCTATTCCAATCTGGATTAGAATTGAGGACCTTGATATCAAATATTGGGGGAAAGGCATTGTTCAAAATTACTGGGCAAATTGGAAAACCTGTAATGGTTGACCATGCAACAAAGATGAGGGAAAGGCTTAATTCTCCAAGAATTCTGGTTGAGGTATCCACAGAAGAAGAGCTACCAGATAGAATCCGGTTTGAGGATGAAATAGGAAAAGTAGTGGATGTCATAATTGGGAATGGAAGCCAGATAAATGTAATAATTGTCATGGGCTGGGATATAAAACTGAAGAATGTAGGAAGAAAATGCCAAAGTAACGGAAATGGGTGGCTAAGAAGAAGATTGGGCAAAAGCCTCCAACTCCAATTGGGGAGAACCCTGAGGACTTTCAAGTGGTGGTTAATGGGAGTAAGCATAAAAGGGAGAATAAAGGAAGCCATATTGTCACTGTCATAAACCAATCCTTTCCAAGCTCTTAATTCAGAGAAAGTGGAAGGTTCAAAGGGAAGCAATATGTTCGATACCAGAGAAGGGGAGGGAGTATCCCCTCTTCCAAATGGATAGAATAACATCCTGGAATATTAGGGAGGCCAATAATCACATGAAGCAAAAGGAGATTAAGAAGATGATCCTTAGCAGTATCGTGAGCATGATTGGCCTCCTTGAAACTAGAGTCAAGGCCCTAAACCTTGGCACTTTGTATTAGAGGTTATTTGATGGTTGGGGTTTCACATCTAATATTTCTTGGAATGAAGGTGCGAGGATAGTTTTAGGGTGGAACCCAATATTTTTGATGTGGATATCCTGAAGTGTACTAGTCAATTAATCCATCTAAAAGTTAAGAATATTGGCCAAAAGTGGGAGTTTCTGACTACATTTGTGTATGGATTTAATAATGAAAAAGGTAGGTTGGAATTATGGAAGGACTTGAGCAAGATAGCCAGTAATAATCCTTGGATAGTCCTAGGAGATTTAAATTATATCATTTTCAAGGATGAGAGAATTGGCAAGAGAGTACATTACTCTAATTCTTGCAGTTTTCTGAAATGTGTTAATGATTGTCAGCTTGAAGATGTCAAGTTCACTAGGAATTTCTTCACTTGGAATAATAAGCAGAAAGGAGATGATAAGATCTACTCAAAGATTGATAGAGTCCTGGCTAATCAAAGTTGGTTGAGCAAAAATACCAGAGCTGAAGCCCATTTCCCTCTAAAAGGGAATTTCGACCACACTCCTTCCCTCCTCACCGTGTCCTCTGAAGTGCCTGGTGGGAAAAAGCCCTTTACATACTTGAGAATGTGGCAAAACTACCCAGGTTTTAAAGACACTCTTAAAGATAATTGGAATACTCCTAGCCATGGCACACTTATGTACAGAGTAACTCAAAAAATGAAGAAGCTGAAAGGTATCCTTAGGGAAGTCAATCATAAAGGCTTTAATAATATTCATATTGTTGATGTTGAAGCAAATAGGCACCTTGAGTAATACCAAGAAGTTTCAAGGAAGAGTCATCTCAAAAATACCATTATGGAGCAAGAGAGATAAGCAAGAGATAGAGCCCTGGAAACCTAAAAATCCCACTATAATTTCTTATCTTAGAAAGCACATCAATCCTAGATCAAAGATGGTAATGCAAACACTGCTATGTTTCATGCCAGTATCAGGAAGAGGAATAACTTTAATAGGATCAGCTCCATAACCATAAGCAATGGAGATTGGTTCAGTAATCCAACTGAAGTGATCAATGAATTCATCTCTTACTACAAGATTCTTCTTGGAACGACCATGGAAGATCGTATGAAAGTGAAGAGGAACATGTTGGATAAAGGGAAGAAAGTGACTCAAGCCCAACAAGATATTCTTATGAAACCATATACTGAAGATGAGGTAAAGGAAACTATTTTTAGTATCCCTGGTGTTGTACCCGAAAATTTTCCCTCCCATTCTCATTCAAGACATTCTCCTAAGGTCCTCATTTGCTCAAGGTTGCTCAAGAATTGATCAGACAAATTCTCCTCCTAAGCAAAGGGTCCATAATTAGGGTTTGGTATTTCTCAAGGAAGATTTGGTTTCAAAGATCTAAAATGGTTTTCATGGTTCTTAATATGTCCCCAGGGATGCTCATACCAAGTTTCAAGTCTTGCATCACAAGTTTGCTCAATAAATGACTTAGATGACTGAAAATCAATTGTATTAGGTAAAAAGTCAATTATGGTCAACATATAGTAAAACCTCAATATTTTTGGTCAATATCAAGATTTTGAAGCCACATTCATCATTTGATCAAAGGTTGACCATGATTCCTCAAGAAAAGTCCTCAAACCATCAAAAGTCAAAAGTTGCCAAGTTAGGGTTTCTTTAGGAGAAGTCAACTGAATTTTGACCAAGCATAACTTTCACATGCTTCATCAGTTTTTCCCCAACCAAAATCCATCTTGAAGGAAATTCAATTCTATACAACTTTTTATCTTTAAACTCAAGTCCAAAAATTGCATCATTTGAGATATATAAGCCAATACATTATAGGTCATCTCAAAAGTCAACAAAAAGACACTTTTTGTCAAGGCAACTTACATCAAGATAAAAGTATTCAAAAGCAAAAATGATTAACATAGAGATTGTTGAGGACATCTTGAGCTTTCCAAAAAAGTCCAAGATCACCTTCAAAAGATGAAAATTGAGAGAGTTATGACCAGTGCAAGTTGAGCAAGCTTGATATTTTGGGCTATTGGGCCATTGTTTCAGGGTCTAAACGTCTGTTTCCCTCCTCATACACCTCAAATCTTGTTCATACGCCCCTTGACCTTTTATAATTTTAATTATTTTAATTATTTTTATTTATTCATTAATAATACAAAATAAATAAGATAAAATCATGTCTTCTTACACAAGGCCCAAGTCCACAAATCTTTGGCCTAATTTCCATTATATAATCTCATTATTTTCATACATACAGGACATGAAAATCCTATCCTCAAACTTGTCAAAAAATTATCAAATTTTCTCAAGAACCCTAGAAATCTTGAAACCCTTGTTACAAACCCTTTCACTACAAAACATTCACTCCATTCTCTTCCAGCAAACCTATAGAGTAAGTGTGGACCAAATTGGATGGTACAAAATGCATGAAAACGCCATACATGCATCTTCGATTTCATAACTTTGCAAAATTTCACATCTTTAATTTTTTGTTTTGTTTTAAATCATACTAATGTTATTAACATGCTTCTGAGATGTCTCTGAACAGGTTTGAGTCGTCATAGTGGTCCCATGCATGCTAAATAAAAAAATAATTATTGCACTGATCCATGTGTTTTCCCCATAGCTCTTGAACTATCCATTTTTAGCCAACAATGATCCTTCCATTGGATTTGCAGTCCTCGATTTAGGGGGATAGGGTGTTTTTCGCTTGCTAATCTTTTGTTTTTTGCAGGTTTGATGGAAACAGGCTACCGGAGAAGACGGTCAGAGCTAGGGCTCTGGCGCCTCACTGGCCAATATATTCATGTTTATATTATATATTAATTGTTTCATCTAAATAAATAGATGTACAGCCGCCCCAGCGGTAGAAGCGCGCACGTTAAATTCACTTGTGTCAAAGGGCCAGGGTTCGATCCAGCCTTTTGTCATTTGTTTTTCTAACATTTTCATATTTTTACAGGATTGAATATAACGCGTTGAACCTGTTATCCATCACTAAGGCACGCTTGGCCTGGTGGGGAGTGTGTTGCTGAAAAGCCTTGAGGGAGTGGGTTCAACACCCACCCCTACCATTTGTTTATTTTTAGCACCTTTTCTTTCCTTTTCATAAAACCTAACATTTTTTACAAAAAATCTTGATTTTTTTTAACAAACCCTAACCTAATTTTAGTTTTTTTATCAATCCTAATTTGATTTTTAGGTTTTCTTAATTAAATTAAAATAGACTTAGAATTAAAATTAACTAGGTTTTAGGTTAATCATCAAATCATTTTTTTCTATCAAAATCATAAAACAATTTCTTCCCCATTTCTCTTTACTTTACTGCTTCGCGTACTTTATTATTTTTCCGATTATGTAACTGCTATGGTTTGTAATAGTTTAAATTAGGGTTTTACTTTCCCCCCCCCCCCAATTTTTATTATTTGTACCCCCACTCCCGAAGCCTTGTAATAGCGTAGATTTTTATTTCCTGCACTTTACTGTTTTATTATTGCTATTAGTGTTTATTTAATAGGATTGTATGGCAAGATTTAAAAGAAATCATAGAAAACCCTAAATACAAGATAAATAAATTAAACAAGAATCACTCTTCACACACGCACCTCTAGGGTAACCTCACTCATTGCCTCGCAAAATGGTCATGTCCCTCGAACGTAGGGATACCCTTAGTAAAAGACCCTCAGTTAAAATCATTATAAAGATCATAGTCCCGCGATGTCCCTCGAGTTGTCTACGAGAAATGATTTTATCCCTCGATGTTGCCTATGAATATATGATGACCGTCCCTTCAAATTGCTAAGGTATCCCTATATATTACCTTCTATGACCATAACGACGACCCTATGCATGTCCTTTCACATCCAACGATAGGTATTCCTACTAACTAATGGTATGGTAGCATTATCTAAAGGAGGAGGAAAATAACATGAACGACCTTGAGTAAGGGTGGAATACTGTTAATCACTTGCTCACACTTTTCAAAACATCTTTTTCACAAACACTTCTTCTGAAATATTTTTAAAAATAAACACTTTGTACGCATTCTTAACTGATACAAGAATCATTACAAAGTTGTCGTACTTAGGCATTTTCAAAATATTTTCAAACAAACACACACAAAGCATTTTAAAACAAAAGTGAGCTAGCGATTAAAAGCCTGTAGATAACTACAGATGAAAATGGTGCTAACACCTTCCCTTTTCATAAATTACCCCTAAACTCAAAATCTATCAAGGTATTTCCTATTCTTTTCACCCTTTCCTTATTGGATAAAAGAAAAGTTAGTGGCGACTCTTGCTATCCGTAACATTTGCGACAAAATGCAAAAACAAGTCAACTCTTCCACCGTACTACAAAACTGGAAAATCTGCTGGGGACAACTAAAAGTGGGGTTACCTTTAGAGTTAGATCACTTTTAATGCTTTACTTGTTTGTTTTGATTGATTTATATTTCGGGGTTTGCTCGGGTTTATTTTCTTGCAAAGATCCTACACCCATATTTGGGGGCATTTTAGGTAAGTAGCAATAGATCATGGAAATTATACAACGTATATCGATATAGTTGAAGTGATGGCTATGTTAGTGCGGCACATTGGTTTGTATTGGTGTCCCTCGAGTTAGTCGGGGAGAATACTAGACTGCGGCATGGTGTCATAAGCACTAGCTGACCTTTAGAATCTTAATTGACCCAACTTAGCCATTAGAAGGTAGTGAGATAGTCAGCTTTGGTGCAGTCCAAAGTTGGTAGATACTCGATGCTATGCTCATTGAGATTGGACTCTCAGGTTATGTTTGGTGGCAATTCAGTTACCGTGTGTTTACAGTTATTTCTGGTAAACAACCGCTAGTCCTCCAAACTATCAAATAATCTTAATGACTGTTATTTAATCTCTCTGGTAACTTGCAGGATCGACTAGATTGATCCTATGGTGTATTGGTCATTTGGATAATTCTCATTATAGAACTGATATTCATGGTTGGTATTTAGAATGTTGTGTAGGTGTTCAACTTACTTCGATTACTCTATTAAAGATCTAATGACATGATCAAGTAAATACGTGTGAAACTAAATTGCATGAATAAAAGTTCAATTGTAAAGACATGTAAAACTGCAAAAAGACAAGTAAATAACTTCGAAGTATAAAAGCATATAATGTAAAAGATTCTCTGGAATGTAAAAGACTCGAAATATAAAGAAAGCGTTTAAATGCAAGAAATCAGTAAAAGACTTCGAATAAAAATACTTTAATGTAAAGGCTTTTGAATGATATTGACATGAAGATAGAGGAAAAAACTGGAAATGATAAAGAGTTTTATTGAATCATAACTATTTGGTGTTATCATACGTACATTGTTCGAGCATTCGTTTCCCTAGCCATATGGTATTTTGAATGTTAACTGAATTTTGTACAATAGATATGACACACGAAATCCTAACGCTAAGACTTCTATTTATACTACTTCGACCATAACGGTCTTGCCTATAAGATTCTGCCACGTTCAGAACATGCAAAGCAATGCCCCTCTCTAGCTTCCATGCGTCTTCGAATGCTCCAGCGTATATATTTTAAATTTCGAACATCCCGCTTGCGTTTGAATTTCAAATGTTTTGGCACTCTTCGTTTCGAACTCATTTCTTGGACACAACCTTGTTACCACTTCGAGACTTCTTTTGAATATATCCCTATAACTGTCACTCAAAGCTCAGAGTTTTGACATGTCCATTCGAAGCACTGCTTCTACCATTTCGAAACATGACATCTTACTTTATTCCAACGAAACATCCAACTTGCTTCGCTTCGAACAGTATCATCAAAATCTTCAGCCAACAAAATGCCCCTTTAAAATATGTATTTCGATCCTTTGAGAAATACTTATTTTAAACATATATGCAAGATTTTGATGCGACCTTTGAATAATCGTAACATTTATTGCATATGACTCCAGTCACGTCAATCACGACGCCTTTCAGATTCCTTAACCGTCTTGAACTAGTACTTCACAGCATGGTGCAGTTATAAAACAATGGTTATTATTTAATCACGCCTATTACCAATATCAACTTTTACGCCACCTCCTTCTCAATCCAACCCACGACTCCCACGTATCCCAATCTTACTCAGTGGATGTTTAAACTTCCACACTATAAAAAACCCATCAACTTAGTCTTTTATTTTTTCTTCCCACATTCTGAATCTTTTCTTCCTCTCTTCTCACTGAAACCCTAAAACTTCCAACAATCTTCAACAATGTCTTCTACAACATCATCCCAACTGAAAAAAGCTTCAAAAAAGAAAGGAAAGAACACAGGAACCATAATGGAAAGCAAGGTTGGCACCTATCAAGGTCAATCTGTGCTTATTCCCCAGATGATCTCCAAAGAGAAGGAAATGCTCTACGCATCTCAGGTACTAATTCCCACTAACGCTGCTGGCAAGAGGTTTGCTTTAATGGATCCTCTTACAGTCTTTGAAATCTTAAAAGATACTAGAAAAATCTTTCCTGTTTGTTATAATTTTAAGCCTTTGTTTAATAAAATGGATATCCCTAAGACAGGGGAGTCTTCTGATTCAACAACCGTGGAAACTCCAATCGTTTCCCCAAAGAACCCTTTTGTGCTAGATTATGTGAAGAGTAACTTTAAACCATTTCGATCCTGCCCCACCTCTGACACAGCTTACCACAACTGGTTTACCAAAGTAGAACCCAAGAAATCCCAGCAATGGGAAGAATTAGGCATTTACAACTTGATTAAATTATCGAAACCAGGCTTTACCTATAGCCATCCATTATTATTCGCGTCCTTATATTTCTGGGACAGTACCTACAACACCTTCCATCTCCCTGGGGGAATGATTACACCCACCTTTTTTGACATAGCAGCCATTACTGGTTTGTCACCAGTAGGAGAAACCTACATTCCTGACAATGAAGAGCATTCGAGCATTATTGACTTCGAAGTCAAATTAGCCAGCTTTTCAAAGTTCATTAGCCACTACCACACTGAAGGAGATAGTGTGTCGGATGTGGAACACATTGCTTTCCTCACCTTATGGTTATCAAGGTATGTATTCTGCATCAGGTCCTTACAGGTAGCCAGCAGGTTCATTCCTCTAGCTAGAGATTTACATGAAAATCGGAGGGTGTGTTTAAGCGAACTGTTACTTGTTGATCTTTACGAAAGTTTAAGATCAGCCGTTTCGAGTTTGAAATCCTACACTCCAAAAAACATCCTGCTAGCTGGCCCCTTCTGGTTACTCCAGTTATGGCTTAATGCCATGTTTGAACCTTCACTATCAACTGCTAACACTATTGTTGAACAAGATCCGGAAATAGTGGATAGAATCATCGAAGGTACTAGGCTGCGAAGACTTACCCCAAACGATGATAAGGATGACTTCAAAGTTCTCTTCTCCAACTATATCATGATTTTCTCCAAGAGACATAAATTCGAAGAGACCATGGCGCCCTTCGCTTCAAGGACTCATGGACCATCATGGTTCCCCATGGCTCTCTCAGAAGTAGTCAAGAGCAAAGAAATTCAAGATGTTTGGAAAGCCTTTTTGCTTCCCAGATTAATCTCCTCACGAATTACTCCTTCTAAGAACCAAATCTTCCTTTTTGCTTATCAACCCAACTTCGTTTCGAGACAATTTGGCCTGTGCCAACTAATCCCTGAACCCCTGTTCCAAACAGAAAGTGCCATCACCTCTGGGCGAACCTTCAAAGCAAGGGAAGCCAAACTACAACAGGAACAATATCAAGGCTTCGCCCACTTTGAACTAATACCTTTCGAACCTACACACCTCACAGCAAAGGGTTTTCTGGAATGGTGGACAAAGTTCTACCAATCTTATATGTTCGATACCCTCTCTATTCAACAAAAACTAACTGATGCATTCGATGTGCAGGTACACTCCAAGAAAGGTATGTTCACTCATGCCAAAGAGATTAGGGATTTTCAAAATTATTTCGAAACCACTTATGATCCCACACACTTGGAATCCACTGTGCATCAAGCGGCTGAGACCTTGAAGGAAAAATTTAAAGAAAAAATTTCTAAGTTAAAACTTCCTTCAGGGTTGTCACCTGAGGATAGGTATAGGTTGGCATTCGAAATGCATCCACCTAAATTTCCTAGATTGCCTACCTCAGAACTGGCTCTGGCTTGGTTTCCTCCATACCCTTGGTGGTTCACTTGCAAAGAAATGTTCAAATATCTTCAAAAGAAACCAAAGCCATCTGAGACTGTGACATGGGCTCGTCATTGGCTCCACGATTTCCCAGGACATCTTCACTATGACCTTTCTGCCATGTCGATTAAATCTGATCAAGGCGCAGGTGCGAATGCTTGGGAAAATCCCAAATGTTTCTCACTTTCTACATTTTTAACTTTTGCCTTAATTGTTTCGATTTTCAGCCATCAGGATAAAGACTACTGCTTCAAAGTCAAAAGAGGGAAGCTCCTCCCAAACATCTATCGAAACCATTGATAATGTGACTCTATCCAAACCAACAACAACTGCTGCAACAACAACAACAACACCAGTGATAACCACTGTTCCAACTCCACAGGTAATCAATTAGCCTTGATGTTTCGAATACACTAATGTTTCATGATCTGGATCTAACTCATGTTTAAATCTTTTCAGACTAACAAACTCCCGCCAACCACTCCAAAGAAAAGAAAAACAAACACTACTGGGAAGGATCCCAATGCTGGAGGGAGTTCACCAACTGCTTCGAAGAAGAAGCAGAAGAAGGAAATTTCCAAAAGTGCTGCACCAACTGGTATCTCTGGACTCGATTCCAGAGATGCTGCTCCCTCAACTAAATCTAAAAATCCACCTTCGACCTCCAACGTAATGTTGGAACATATAGATAGCAACCTCTCTTCTGAGAATCCACAGGTAAATTGAACTCTGATTTCTAACAAAATGATTTATTCATTACCTTGGTGCATGCTCTTAATATTCTTTGCCTCTGTAGGACATTTTGAACCCAGCTCTTACCACTTCGACTTCTCCATCAAAAACTGCTGCTCCCATCAACTCTTCTCCTCATGGGGACTCCAGCAACCTGGTGCAGAATAAAGGGTCCTCCAACATGGCGGTTCTGACTGGGGCTTCAGAGCAGCAAGATGACCAGAGCACTTCTCCCCCTCTAAAAGAAACAAATGAAGCAACGCTTCATGAATCTGCAGAGACTTTACAAAAGACTTCTCTTCAAAAGTCCCCTCTTGAAACCCTTCAAGAGAATCCAAAGGACGTTCACGCTGAAGGAGAGAAAGCTAATTCTGATCAAGGAAACGAAGAATCTGCAGAGGAAGGGTCTGAGGAAGAAGATGCCAACAATGGTTTGATTGCTGGAACAGAGTCAGATGCAAATAGCAGTGAGAACGAAGATATCGAAGTGGTGGATCTGGTTGATAATGAAGAAGGCAATGAGCAGGAAACGAGTGAAGGTGACGGTGACGCGACCAATAAACCCATGGAAGTCGAAATGGAAGTGACTCCCTTGCGCGTGGAACTTCCTCAACTGTCTCTATCCCGAATGACTGAAGAGGAGCTTGCTATCCTAAGACGAAATGACCCTATTGGGTACATGAAGGCGAAACTAGCTCAAAGGGATATTCCTCCTGCTAGGGCTGGTGCTAGTTCGACTAGCAATCCGTTGCCCACAGATGATAGAATTGTACTTCTTAACAGAATTAGGAGAACAATCCTTGATGTGGATTTGTTCGAAGTGCTCAAACAGGATAGTACAGCTTGCTATACCATGAAGGAGCTACTTACAAAAGTCAACCTTGCTACCTGCTCCTTGCCAGTCAGCACTATCTTATTCGACCTACAATCTCTGTTAGACAACGTGACTAGGTGTCTTCTCCAAGATGAATTTGCTACCAGAAAGGTCCAAGAAAAACGAACTGCAATGGACGCTGCCTTTGAGCATGCTTTGAAGCTCTCTCAAGAAGCTGAAGATCAAGCCATGCATCTAAAGCAAGCAAAAACTGACTATGAAGCTCGAGCTGAGTCTATCCTTCTCTGGGAAAGGAAAATTCACGAACTTCAACAAAAGGTTAAGGAGGCTCAACAACAACAATTGGCCTACGAAACCAATACTGCTGGTGAACATTTCGAAGAGCTCCTCAACAAAGGACTTGCAAAAATGGAGGCAGCAGAACAACTTAAAGGAGAAGTAGCTACCCTAGAAGGAGCAAGGCGCTTTACTCAACAAAGGCTTGAGTCCTTTCGAAGTACCTTTAATAGATTGAAGAATAATGTCTATTTTTAAATCTTAGTTTTAATTAGTTTTGAAATTTGGTTTTTGTCTGTAATATCCGAACAACGCCATTTTGGCAATCCCATATTACCATTTTGGCATTTTTATGATATTTTGATTACGTTATTATTCGAATCTCCTGCAGGCGTGGCTTATATTTCTTTAAATATTTCCCATTAACCTTTAGGACACGTTTATCATCCATCAATTCTTCGATTTCATATGCATTGTTTGATAATATCTTTATTATTCGAAAAGGTCCTTCCCAATGAGGTGACCATTTACCTAACGTTTTATTTTTCTTGTCAATGGGCAATATGACTTTCCAGACTAAGTCATTAATAGTGAATGCTTTTCCTTTCACCCTTTTGTTATATGCCCTGGCCACCCTTTCCTTTTGTCTCATCAGGATTTCCAATGCATGCAATCTAACTTCGTCCAACTCAACTAACTCATTCATCATCATCTCCCAATATAATGCAGCTGGAATTTCGTTTTGTCTTTGAATTCGAACTGATTGTAGATGAACTTCTACTGGAAGAACTGCATCATGACCAAATGTGAGTTGGAAAGGCGTGGTGTTAGTAGCTTCTTTAGGAGATGTTCTACAGGCCCATAGTATTTGGTCCAAAGTTTTGTGCCAGTTCCTTGGCTTTTTACCAATATGTTTCTTGATTAACCCTATTATCACTTTATTAGCTGCTTCGACCTGACCATTTGCTTGAGCATAATATGGCGTTGATGTCAGTAATCTAAACCCCATTTCTTGAGTAAACTCTTGCATCTTCCTACCAGTAAACACAGAACCTTGGTCTGTGGTTATGCTCTCTGGCAATCCGAACCTATAGATAATTTGTTTCTGTATGAACTCAATAATAGCCTCCTGATCAGCAACTATTAATGGTATTGCTTCGATCCACTTGGTAAAATAATCTATTCCTACCAAGATATATTTCTGTCCTTTAGACGAAGCAGGATTTATTTCTCCTATTAAATCCAATGCCCATCCTCTGAAGGGCCATGGTTTAATTATCGAATGTAACTCGCTTGCAGGAGCATGTTGAATCCCTGCATGTTTCTGGCATTCTTCACACCCTTTAGCAAAGTCTATACAATCTTTGAGCATGCCGGGCCAATACATGCCATATCGAAATAACAACCATTTCATTTTATGACCTGCTTGATGTGCCCCACATGCCCCATTGTGGACTTCTGACAATGCTAAGTATGCCTCACTTTCTCCTAGGCATTTCAGTAATACACCTTCTTGGGTCTTTTTGAACAATTCATTTCCCATGAGGACATACGACAATGCTCTATATTTTATCTTCCTATCAACATTCAAAGTTGGATTTGTTAAATAGCTCACAAGTGGACTTCGCCAATCTGCATCTGATAAGGTGTTTATGGCTAGTATTTCGAATCCCTGTTTCTCAGCATAACCCAATTTTATACTCTCTAGATCTGATGGTATGAATCTAGTAGCCATAACTCTACCTCTTAATTCAACCAAATCCTCAAAGTTTTTGGCAGAAACTTTATAACCTGAAGCCAACTGCGTTAAGTCATTTGCTTCTTGGTTTTCTATTCTTGGTATATGTTGAATATCCATGTGTGGTATGGTGGGAGAACTGACTTGGGTTTTGCGTTTGTTTTTGCAAATGTTTCGGTTGAGCAAGAGTCGCCACCGACTTTTTATTTTATCCTAAGGAAAGGTTAAAAAGCACAGCAAAAACCTTTGATATGTTTTCTTGGGTTCGGGGAGTAGATTATAGAAAGGGAAGGTATTAGCACCCTTTCTATCCATGGTTATCCATGGGCTCTTAGTTACTTGCTTAGATCACTTACCTTGCATATTCAATTGTTTGAAATGGTGCTTTGTGTGTGGGTTTGAAAATGTTTTGAAAAGAGGCCAATGGGGTGGCAACCTTTGTAATGATCCATGTTGGGATGTATACAAAGATGTATGTCTTTTGAAAAGTTTTCAGTATTTTTGGAAAGTTGTTTTGAAAATGTGTTTGTGAGGTGTGGTTTTGAAAATAGGCAAGTGTTTTTTGCAAGTTTGATTCAAGTAACTAAGAGTTTGTCTACTCCTAAATTTCTCAAAGATTTCTCCTATGTTTTTAACCCTTTTAACAATTTTATTCCACCATTGTATTTGGTGGACAATCTTGTGTTAGGATGTTAACGGGACGGGCGCGGGTCATCGTTTAGACCATAATTGCAATGGTGCCAAATATCTTTGGGCAATTTTTCCTTTAGGGACTTGATCATTTTTAGGCAACTTTCGAAAGCGTCATCGAGGGACTATGATCATTTGGTTGCTTTGTTTTTGCCAAAGATACCTAACATGCAACATGGCCCAATTTTGAAGGCAACAAGGGGAGTACCCTAGGGGTGCAAGTGTAAATGTGTATTGATTTCATGCATTTGTCTTGTATTAGGGTAAACTATTTTTGGTTAATTTTGCATACAAAACCCTAATTCTAACATGGCATAATTAGAAAGCTTTTAAATGCGAAAAATAAAAGGTCCTAAGTTATTACAACATAATATACGGGATGGGGGGTACAAATGTTCAAATGGGGATATTTTAGCAAGAAATTAAACCTAAACTATTACATCCAAATTGAATTATACAAATTATTTAATATACAACAATTAAATAAAAAATATAATAAATATGCAAGATGTAAAAAAATGTTTTTTATAAGTATGAAAAAAAGTATTTTTATGGGTTAAATAAACAAAAATAAAATTAATTAATTTTGGTATTTTTATGCATTTAGGGCAAAACCCTAATTTTATGAATGAAAGGTATCTATTATATAATATATGCAATATTTATTAATTATATGCAAATAAATAAATAAAAGAAGGTATATTGTAAAAAAAAAAGTATTTTTGAGGTCAAAATATTAATAAAAATAAAATATATTAATTCTTTGTATTTTCCCTAAATATGCTAATAAATATACATGTATTTACATTATTTATTAAATATATATTATATGTACAAAAATAATATATTTAATATTATATAAAAAAAGTATATTTTATGTAAAATGTTTTCAAGAGATAATATAAAATAAAAATCAGAAATAAAACATGTTTGTATTATTTTTTTGTATTATAAAATAATAGTATATTTAGGTTTACAAAACTAAATAAAGCCTAATAAATATCAAAATAAATGCAAAAAATGTGGGAAAAATGATTTTTATATTTTTTCATACTTAGATAAAAATATGGAAATAAAATCAAAAGGAAAAAATGGAAAATGACAAGTAAAAATCAAAATGGGCCAGGGGGTGCATATGAAATACAGATGTTATGAAAAGTAAAACAACTCAGGCCCAGCCCATGGAAAGATTGTCTTCAACCTTCAGACAAAATATTTGAAAAAAAACGTGCCTTCTCTTGCTTCAAACACAACTCCTGATTCCTGGACTTTTAGCACAAACTCATAACATGAAAAATGTTAAGCATCAAGCCACGATTTCATACATATAAAAAACTCAACCTAACTCACAGAGATGAGAGAGAATTTCTCCATCCCTAATTCTTAACCTAAGTTTTTGTCAATGTTCAGGTTCAAAATACTCTCAGCATATGCAATATAAATGGAAAGTAAAGATATGTATAGCTTCAGGGACATGAGTAGAACATTTTTCATTCACAAACTTAGAGCTAACTCTTCCTATATTGAGAGATAGAAGTCCATGAACTTACCTGTTCAGCTTGGATCGTATCTGACAATGGAGGCACCTTCCAGGCAAAATGAGGGTTGGTACAGTTTGCTTGAAGTTCAGAGATGCTATTCCAACCTTTAGTTTGCTTTGAAACCAAGTGAATCAAGTTATAGCAATCCACCTGCAAAACAGAAAATGTGAAAATGGTGAAGTTGGTTAGAGGTGTTGCAGTCTGCTTCCAAGGCTTGGGACAGTTTGTATGGATGGTAGGGAATGTGTTTGAACTGGTTTGGATGAAAATGCACGAGTGGATTGAGCTATGGGATTCAAACTGCAGCTTATGCCCTGTTTTTGCAGTTTTATGGTGTTTCTGTGAATGGGGTGATATTGAAGGTGATGGGCTCATGTTTCAGCTTAGTTATGTTATTTGGAAGGTGTACAACAACTTTGTTTTAGCTTTTTTTCGTTGAAATGAGAGTTGGTGTTAGTTATGCAAGTTTCTTCACACTTAAGCAAGAAAGTATCAACTTGGTTTCTAGGCCAGTACAAAGCCTCTATCTATGCTGCACATTTGAGTCTTGATTAGTGGGATATGCCTATGCCTTTGTGCCTCAAAGATCTGCATTGTACCTCATAGATTGCAAAGTTGACATAAAGTAACACTTTACAAAAATGGATAATATGCTTTTTCTTATTAAGGCTTAATCTTGTATGCAATGCTTAAACACATAATGTAAGGCTTGAACACAAGGGGTTTGCATTAAATTTATGAGTGTGAATGAGATAAAGGACCTGTAATCCATCTTAGAACATGCTGAGTTCAAAATGCAAGGTTATGGACATGTAAATTGGTCATGAACAAAGTGAGTTTTTCCCAACTTGCCAAATTCGATTCTCCCTAACCATGAGGTTGTTTGATGATTTCTTGGACATTTTGGAAAGCTTGGAATGTGTACTACAATCCATCTTTGTAATGCAAATTGAAATTCCAAGTGAAAGCATGTGAAAAGTAGCCATGAAATTAGGCAAAAATCCTGCCTAACATAGGTCAAAATTTCCTTAAGTTAAGAATGTTTTGCACCCTTGTTCCAAAAATCATAACTTGAGCTACAAGCTTCTTTTGAGGAAACTTTGTGAATCAAAGTTGTAGATTTTGCAATGGAATACAACTTCCATGTTTTGACTTTTGTTTGAATCCAAATGCATCTTGGTGGAAAAATGGGACAAAGTTAGGAAAAAATTAGGGATTTTCATAACTTAGAAAAATTCTAAGTTATGAAAATTCTTCATTTTAAACCCTAATTTGCAATTTTTGATTTCTTGATGAACAAGTTTCATAATTTGGCATGTTTTTATGAAAAATGAATCTTGACACTTGATTTTGACCAAAAAGTCAAAGTTTGACTTTTCAGTATACAGTCAAAAATTGATCAATTGACTGGAAAATTCATCTGTCAATCTTGTGCATTTGGGATCTTTTGAATTTGTTGAACATGTCAATACAATTCCATGGGGTCCTTGAGTCCATATATGAGCTTGGTTTGCCATTGGTTAGGTCAAACAGTCAAAAATTGCCTTTGTGCAGTCAAAACCCTAAAAATGACCATTTTGCCCTTTTGGTGATCTGATCAAATTTCTTGTGGAATTGTGATCCAAACTTGACCAAATGGTTTATATGAGTTAAATATGTTGATGTGGGTCAAAAATCATGAGGTTTGGCTGTCAATTGACCACAGTTGACTTTTTCCCCAATACAGCTGATTTCTAGGTCAACTGTCCAATTGACCGGGCAAAGTTTGGAATCAAGACTTGAAACTTGGTATGGATAAACTTGGGAGTCCAACATGAAGAATGAAAGTCATCTTAGGCATTTTAGGTCAAAACATCTTTGTGCAAACACAAACCCTAATTTGGGTCAACAGTGCAAGGAGGAGTCTTGAGCAGAGGAAACCCTAACTGGATCTTGAGCTCCAAGGGTCTTGTGGTGAGAAAATGTTGAGGAAATGGGAGGGCAAATTTTGGGGTAAAATAGTTGCCCCTGTTCAATCTTCTTGCACCTGAAGAGTTAGATTGGCAGGTTTGCCCTTCGCGTCTCGAAGGTAAAAGGAGATTGGACACTAGAGTGCCCTTAAATTTGCACTCATCAGAACAATGGATATGGGAATGGGCTTAGAGATGCCATTTGGAGATGGGCTTAAAGATGGCATTTTAAGGGTGACAGAACCTTGTCGGAGATGGGCTTAAAGATGCCATCTGGAAGGTTTGTTGAACTGTAGTGTGATGGGTCCGAAGAATGAGGATCAAAAGGGTATTCGTGTCTGGAATGTACTTGAACTGCATCTAAGGACTGAGTTTGTATGAGCAGAAGAATGGCCTCCGTGTCTGGGGCGTATCTGAGCTATAACTGTGTTTGAAGTGCAGAACGAAAATCAGAATGACTGCCGCGTCTGGAGTGTATCTGTATTGTATCTGGGTAACAGAGAAACATCTGTACGGAGCAACTGCGTGCTGGGGACAAATTCTGAATGAGTGACAGAATGGCAACCATGTTTGGAGCGTATCCGGACTGTATCTGAAGTTGAAAGTTGTATGAGTAGAAGAATGACTTCTGTGTCTGGAGTGTATCTGAAATTGAAAGTTGTATGAGTAGCAGAATGACTTCCGTGTCTGGAGTGTATCTGAAACTGAAAGTTGTATGAGTAGCAGAATGACTTTCGTGTCTGGAGTGTATCTGAAACTGTAACTGGGATCTAGATAAATGACAGCATGACTTCTGTGGCGAACGCACTGGAGAGGATCAAGCTTCTGTTGTAAGGGTCAGAATGGTATCCGTGTTTGGAATGCATTGGACCTTGAGGTGGATAAATGAATCTGAATGAGAGATAGAATGGTTGTCGAGTCTGGGGCGTATCTAGTCCGTATCTGATTGCTGTAGTCCGAGTGAGTAGTAGAATAACCGTCGTGTCTGAGGTGTATCCATACTGTATCTGACTTGAGATTCTGAATGAATAATAGAATGACCGCCGTATCTGGGGTGTATCCATACTGTATCTGAATAATTGTTAATGATAGCCTTTTAATTTTATCCTGAAAAGGGTGAAATGTTAGCTAAAACAGAAAGTTATGTTGCATGATATGTATGATGCAAAATATGTTATATCAATGTTTATGATATGAATGTAGATGAATGCGTATGTAAACCGAAGAGCTATCTTGCTGAGGATAGATGAATCCTGGAGATAAAGAATCTTGATTGTTGCCAGGGAAAGTGAATCCTTGACTGCTTGTAGGGGAAGACAAAATTTTGATTGCTGAGGATGAGACATCCTTGCCGACTACTGCTGGAGAAACAGGAGCTTGGGTTGTATATCAATCTTCTGGGGATTCTCGTCTTGTGGAGATCTTCACTGGAGAACATCTGATTATCCTGTGAGGCACTGAGAATGAACCTTCATTCTGCTTGGGGAATACAAGATCTTCGATCATTGAGGGATCTTAGGGCCACTGCTGGAGAACTGTCGTTCCTTGGTGATTTGCGGGGAATGAGAACTCCTGAAGATTTCTACTGGGGAAGTTCATAACCTGACAGACTCATGCTGGAGAGGTATGACGGAGAATTTTCAGTTTGGTGGCAGGTATCTCTATGGGGAGAAGTTTCACTGGCCTGGTTCCGCTGTGGATTGATGGTAGGAAATTTTAGCTCCGCTGGGGATTGGATTTTCAGATTTTTAAGGTTCCACTGGGGATTCTGAGACTTAACTCTCAGGGGAATCGAGTTCTGGAAGGCCCTCTGGCTGGGGAATTTGGAATTTAACTCTGCTGAGGATTCCTTCTGAAAGGGCATCAAGATATCTACTTGTACCTTCAACCTATCAGTAATCATCTTTCTTGATTCATAAGTAAATGATTATGCTCAAATGCACATGCCTATTTAACAAAACATTGGACGTTTCTCAAATAAAACATAAGTGCAAAAGAAAAGAGAAAAGGAAGACAACGCAAATTTCGGTACTTGGAAAAGTATTTGTATTAACTTTCTATAAGTATATTTGTACAACGGAGACAGTCATCCTAGTAAGAGGATGCCGTCGTAAAAATTGAAAAATTTATACAAAAGAAAGATGGCTATGTGAAACAATTCCATGAGATTCTATTCTGCTATAGCCTTCACAACTCTGAACATCTGTCCATTAGATGCTTCGTCTGCCGATGACTGGATTGATTAGAAGCTTGGAGCTGGTTGATGAAGAGATTGTCCTTAAAGTGATCCGACGAGACATAGCCATACGCTTTAATTCCCTAACTTTTGCCTGAATCGCCCTTTCGGGTTTTCGATCCACCGGGAAACCCTTTTTTTTCCCAAGCCGCCCTTTCGGGTTTTCAACTTGCCGGGTGTACAGATTTTTTTTGTTTTATCCCTAATTTTTGCCTGAACCGCCCTTTCGGGTTTTCGGTCCACCGGGACGCCCATTTTTGCCCAAGCCGCCCTTTCGGGTTTTCGACTTGTCGGGTTATTTTATGTGTAGTATCTTTTGACTATGTCTGTGTTCGTAGGGTGCGGTAAGTCGTTGCCGTCCATGGTGGTCAGAATCATTGCACCACCAGAAAATATGCTCTTGATCACAAATGGTCCTTCGTATGTAGAAGTCCATTTGCCCCTGGGATCACTTTGTGGCAGGATAAGCTGCTTGATTACGAGATCTCCGACTTGATATACTTGACGTCTGACTTTCTTGTTGAAGGCCTTGATCATTCATTTTTGATATGTTTGACCATGGCACACAGCAGCGAGTCGCTTTTCGTCGATCAAATTGAGTTGATCAAGTCGGGTATGAATCTAATCATCTTCACTCAAACCAGAGTCCTTCATAATCCTTAAAGAAGGGATCTGAACTTCCATGGGCAGGACAGCTTCCATGCCATATACCAAAGAAAATGGGGTTGCCCCGGTTGAAGTACGCGCCGTCGTATGGTATCCATGCAGAGCAAACGGTAACATCTCATGCCAGTCCTTGTAAGTGACTATCATTTTCTGAATGATCTTCTTAATGTTTTTGTTTGCAGCTTCAACAGCACCGTTCATCTTCGGCCGATAGGGAGATGAATTGTGATGATAAATCTTGAACTGTTCGCACAAGGTGGTGATCATAGTATTATTCAGATTTGTACCGTTGTCTGTGATGATCCTATCTGGAACACCATACCGGCATATAAGGTTTTGCTTGATGAAGTGGGCGACCACATTTTTAGTGACAGAGGCGAAAGAAGCTGCTTCGACCCATTTGGTGAAGTAGTCAATGGCAACCAGGATGAAGCGATGTCCGTTGGAAGCCGTGGGCTTGATCTCTCCTATCATGTCAATGCCCCACATTGTGAATGGCCAAGGAGCTGTCAGCATGTTGAGAGGAACCGGAGGAATATGAATCTTGTCAGCGTAGACTTGACACTTGTGGCAAGTACAGGAGTGTTGATGGCAATCTGCTTCCATGGTAGACCAGTAATAGCATGCCCTTAGGATCTTTTTAGCCATAGTATGCCCGCTCAAATGGGTGCCAAATGTACCGTTGTGCATCTCTGTCATGATTAACTCCGCTTCAGCTTTGTCAACACATCGGAGTAAAACACAATCATGGTTGCTCTTATAGAGGATGCCATTGCTCAGGAAGAACTTGGCAGCAAATTTCCTTAGGAACTTCTTGTCATTTACGGAAGCTCCTTCGGGATATTCTCTAGCCTGGAGATACTTTTTGATTTCGTGAAACCAGGGTTGTTCCACTACTTATTCGGTATTAATCTCATGACAATGCGCAGGTTCATCCATTCGCTCGATGGTGATTTGGGGAGCCTCGTTATCCCAGTTGAGTTTAAACATAGAAGACATTGTTGCCAGAGCATCTGCTAGCTGATTCTCTTCTCGTGGGAAATGCTCGAAGGTAATTTGCTCGAAATGAGGCAACAAAGTCAGGACATGTTCTTTGTATGGGATAAGATTAGGATGTTTGGTATCCCACTCTCCTTTGATTTGACTGATAACCAAAGCCGAGTCCCCAAATACGATCAAAGATTTGATCCCCAAGTCTATAGCAGCCTTGAGACCAAAGATGCAAGCTTCACATTCCGCCATGTTGTTTGTGCAGCTGAAGCAGAGTCGAGCCGTGAAAGGAGTGTGACAACCTTTCAGGGAAATGAGTACCGCACCGATACCGTTTCCAAGCGCATTTGAAGCACCATCAAAGTACAGGGTCCATCGGGATCCCTTTTTGGGTCCGTCATACGGTCCGTTACCCTCAATGCTGTCCAAATTCATGATGTCCTCGTCTGGGAAGTCAAATCTCATGGTTTGATAATCTTCGATAGCTTGATGAGCTAGATGATCAGCTAGTACACTCCCTTTTATAGCTTTTTGAGTGGTGTACTGGATGTCATACTCAGTTAGGATCATTTGCCATCTAGCTATTCTTCCAGATAGAGCAGGCTTTTCGAAGATATACTTGATAGGATCCATTTTGGAAATCAACAAAGTGGTATGAGTCAACATATACTGCCTTAGTCGGCGAGCAGCCCATACCAAAGCGCAACAAGTTTTCTCGAGCAGTGAATAACGAGTCTCACAGTCGGTAAACTTTTTGCTAAGGTAATAAATAGCATGCTCTTTTCGACCAGACTCGTCATGCTGGCCCAAAACACACCCCATTGAGTTATCCAAGACTGTCAGATACATGATCAATGGTCTTCCTTCAACGGGAGGCATCAGAATAGGAGGTTCTAGCAAATACTCCTTGATCTTATCAAAAGCAGCTTGGCAATCGTCGTTCCATTCGACTACCAGATCTTTCTTTAATAATTTGAAAATTGGCTCACAGGTAGAAGTCAGATGAGAGATGAATCTGGAAATATAATTCAAGCGCCCCAAGAACCCTCTAACCTCCTTTTTAGTACGGGGAGCAGGCATCTCTTGTATTGCTTTCACTTTTGCTGGATCGACCTCAATGCCTTTGTTGCTGACAATAAACCCTAGAAGTTTACCAGACCTAACTCCAAAAGTACACTTACTTGGATTCAGCCTGAGTTTGTACTCTTTCAACCTGGAAACAGCTTTTCTAGATGCTCAAGGTGTTCCTCCTCTGTTTGTGACCGAGCTATCATATCGTCTACGTAAACTTCGATCTCATGATGTATCATATCATGAAATAAAGCTACCATGGCGCGTTGATAAGTTGCCCTTGCGTTCTTCAGTCCGAACGGCATCACCTTGTAACAGAAAGTATCCCATTGTGTAACAAAGGTTGTTTTCTCCATGTCCTCGGGGGCCATTTTAATTTGATTGTAGCCCGAGAATCCATCCATGAAGGAAAACACTTTGTGCTGAGCTGTGTTGTCAATCAGAATGTCAATGTGCGGTAGCGGAAAATCATCCTTGGGGCTGGCCCTATTCAAATCCCGGTAGTCTACACACATCCTGACCTTGCCATCTTTTTTTAGGAACTGGCACGATGTTAGCAACCCATTATGGATAGGATGTAACAGCCAGAAAGCCAGCGTTGAATTGTTTCATCACTTCTGCTTTAATCTTCTCAGACATGTCAGGCCTCATTCGGAGGACTTTTTGCTTGATCGGTGGACAATCCTCTCTTGTAGGGAGACGGTGAACCACGATGTCTGTGTCTAAACCCGGCATGTCTTCATAAGACCAGGCGAAGATTTCAACGTACTCATTTAACAGCTGTATCAGGCGCTCCTTGACACTTTGTTCCAGATTGGCACCCACTTGCACTTCCTTCCGGTCTTCCTCCGTTACTAAATTGACAGTTTCCACCAACTCTTCGTGAGGCGAGATGGCCCTTTCCTCTTGTTGTAAAAGTCTGGCTAGCTCTCCTGGTACTTCACAACCTTCGTCATCTTCATACTCAGCCTGATTGACCAGATCTTCCGAGTTATAGAAGGACATAGCAGAATAGTCACTCATAGAATCCAGAATGGATGGGTACCTGCATTTGTGAGCGTGGGTGTGTGTAAGGGATAGCCATCTTTAAACAAAAAATGCAAAAAGGAAAGAAAATGAACACAGCAGTTTATCGATGAAAAACGTCCAATGAATCATTAAACATGGCATATGGATATGAAGATAATCAAAACCCTTACAAATGGACCTACATGCCCCGGGAAAGGCGTGAGGTGAAAAAGTAGTGTACGGATTGTTCAAAAGTAATTATTACAGACCATAGGAAATGTTTGACAGATAATTACTGATTAATAAAAGTGATGGGGACAAAGTCCTTTGCCTCCCAGTTGCGTAGTCCCCCTTCGATGGTTGGGTAGATCCAATCTTCAATGTTGGCCTCTTCGTCTTCACCTTCCAAAGCATTGATCCCATAAGGAGAGATCTTGATGGGTGCTCTTTCAACCTTTGAGCGGCGCATAGCTTTCTGTCCCGCAGCAGTGAATCCTAAACCATACTTGTCTGTTTTGTGAGGAATGTCCGACAACTGCCCCCATGTTGAGCTCTTCCCTTCCTTCATTGCGGCCTTCGCGTCTTTTAGAGATGCCATCCTGGCCATCTGCTTTGGTACCTCAGCTATCACTTTTGCTACTTCCATCTCAGGAGAGACTTCCTCGAAGTGTTGGAATGGCGTCTCAATGAATTTACCCTCTACCTCTACATATCGAAACGAGTTCAGGTGACTGATCATATACTCTTCTTCACCGTGGACGGTTACTATCTTTCCCTTGAAAGGGTACTTCAGCATTTGATGTAGGGAAGAGGTGATTGCCCCAGCATTGTGTATCCATGGTCTCCCCAATAAGCAAGAGTATGACGGACGGATGTCCATCACATAGAAAGTTGAGGGGAAAACCTATGTGCCAACCTTAATGGGAATGTCTACCTCCCCATGTACCATTCTCTTTGACCCGTCAAACGCCCTTACAATGATGTTACTTGGCCTTAACTCCAAACCTTCACAGTCTAAACGGTCGAGGGCCTTCTTAGGCAGTACGTTCAGCGAAGAACCAGTATCGACTAGAACATGGGCCAGAGTAGTCCCCTGGCATTCTACTGACACATGTAATGCGTCGTTGTGTTTTCTTCCTTTTGAGGTTAGGTCAGCATCAGAGAAACCTAAACCGTTGTCTGCTGTAAGACTGGCTACACAGTTTTGGAAATGGTCGGCAGAGGTTTCCTGGGGTACATGGGCTGTCTTCAGGAATTTTATCAATGCTTTGGCGTGCGCCTCTGAACAAAGTAGTAATGCTAACATGGAGATTTTCGAGGGGGTTTGCCCCAGTTGCTCTACCACGTCATAATCACTCTTTTTAATTATCTTCAAGATCTCCTCCATCTCTTTCTTAGAGGTTTCCGGGATGACCAAAGGTTGAGCCCTCGTCCTGACGAGCTCATCTTGGATCCCTTTACCCTTATCAGCAGAAGTAGGAGGGACAACAACAGGAACAGCAACATCTTCAATCAATGGGGCTCTAGCAGAAAGTTTTATTGGTGCAGGAATAACTTTGGCGGCAGATGAGGGTCCAAAGATTGCCTTTGGGGGAGCAATCTCTGGAGAAAATATTCTCCCACTTCGGGTGATCTTACTTGTGCCGGCAATGTTTCCAATGCTGGCATCTTCTTCATCAGAGCTTCCTTCGGTTATTTCAACTTGTTTAATACCATGGTAGTAGATTTCTCCACCGTAATTCCATGGTATTGACTTTTCAGAACT
This sequence comes from Vicia faba, assembly GCA_948472305.1. Taxonomy (NCBI): domain Eukaryota; kingdom Viridiplantae; phylum Streptophyta; class Magnoliopsida; order Fabales; family Fabaceae; genus Vicia; species Vicia faba. Next base: position 1,461,199,233 of record OX451739.1, on the reverse strand, counting down.
GTAAGGGACAGGCCCTGACATAGTTATCTTCAGAGGAACAGACTTTGTAGCAGATGTAATCTTAACAAGCTTTCTGACGGCCTTGGAAAGATTGGCGTGAATGGTGATAATTGAGACATCTTCAGTAGGGGTTGGAATAGCAGAAACTTTTTCAAACAGAATTTGTTGACTGTCCATCAGGCCTTGGATGCCTTTCTTCAGTAACGGGCAGTCAAATGGCAGAGAGTAACAACAGCAACAATCTTTTTTGCATCCCGGGAAAATCCCGGCCTTTAACAGATTTAACTTGATGGTTAACAGCGGAGTTATCAGGTCATTGACATCAGAAACATACAAATCCTCCTCAATAGCATGGACATTTTGACCGTGCTTCAGCATCGGAGCAGATATCACGTTTGGTTTCTCTGGAGCATCGAACTCCACCTCCTTTGCATCTATTAAGTCTTGAATTTTATTTTTCAGTGCCCAACAATTATTTGTGTCATGTCCGACGCTATCGGAATGGTAGGCGCATTTGGCATTGGCATTGTAGGCTGGTGAGGTTGTATTCACATTTTTCGGTGCTTCTTTGATATTTGTGAGATTCAGCTTTAACAAGTGTGGAAGAACTTGCGCGGGCGTCATATTAATGCGGGTGAACTGCCGTGGTGGCCGTTCTCCCCATTGCTGTTTAGGTCTGGACGGGTTATTGCGAGGCTGATCATTTGGTGGATTTTGGATCATTACGGCCCCCACAGTCGACCTGCGCTCACTTCTTCCTTCTCCCCCTTCGAGAATACACAACAGCTGTCTCTTTCTTCGCTGGAAATGGTTTCTTAGCAATTGTAGATGCAGAGGCATCCTTCTGGATCTTCCCATTCTTGATACCGGCTTCTACCCGCTCGCCAGTCAGAATTAATTCAGTAAACCCCGAGGAAGAGCTACCGATCAGATGATTAAAGAATGGACCAGACAGGGTCCCAAGGAACATATCAATAATTTCTCTATCGGAAAGAGGCGGCTGCACCCTTCCAGCCAGATCGCGCCACTTCTGGGCGTATTCCTTAAATCCCTCACCTGAGGCTATTCCCATACTCTGCAGCTGAGTGCGGGTTGGTGCCAGGTCAGAGTTATACTGATATTGGCGATAAAAAGAAGCTTCCAGATCCTCCCAACTACGTATCTCCGACCTTTCCAGCTTATAAAACCAGTCTAACTGAGTGCCAGACAGGCTATCTTGAAAGAAATGTACCCAAAGGTTTCTGTCAGATGTGTGAGGTTGGATTCTTCGGACATATGACCTTAGGTGCATTTTTGGACAGGACAGCTCGTCATATCTTGCAAAAATAGGCACTTTGAACTTCGGGGGGATCACAATTCCAGCAATTAGTCCCAAATCTTCGAAATCCAAGCCTGGAACTCTCTGCAGCTCCATAGCTGCTAACCTGTCCTCCAAACTCTTGTACTTGTCATCAGTCGGCGGGTATTGTTGTTCTGAGTAGTCTTCGTCTTCTTCAGCCTCTTCTTCTTCAGCTTCGGATTCAGAAGGTACCGCAGCCCCTTTTCCTTTACTGTTTTCTTCTTCAGATGCGGAAGGAAATTCAAGAACCCTTCTGGCTTCACACTCAAACCTTCTCCCCAAGGTAGCCACCCCGACTCTCTTCTTCTTCTTTTTTACTTGGTCTTTGTTCCTAAGTGTGATCGGTGGATCTGGAACTGACTGTTTAACGCTGGTTCACGAAATGTCGCAGAAGCAAGAGTCGCCACCGTCTTTTATTTTCTCCAAATGGAAAGGACAAAAGCACAGAAAAATTCCTTATAGAGATTGCTCTCAGTTCGGGAGGTAGATTATAGAAAGGGAAGGTGTTAGCACCCTTTCTATCCATGGTTATCCATGGGCTCTTTGCAAATTTTGAAGAATATGGGAGGGCAAATTTTAGGGTACAACAGTTGCCCCTGTTCAATCTTCTTAAACCTGAGGATGCAGATTGGCTGACGTGCCTTTCGTAATCCGAAGGTGGAAGATGATTGAACACTAGAGTGCCCAGAAATTTGCGCTCACATAGTAGTGTGATGGGGGGAATGGGCTTATAGATGCCATTTAGAGATTGATGGATAGGATGATGGGCTTATAGATGCCATGCTGAGAGATGATGGATGGTGGATGGGCTTATAGATGCCATCTGGATGTTGATCGCGTAAGAGATTCCTTAGCGAGAACTTGCGTACCTGCAAAATAAAATGATTACCTAACCTGTTACAGGAGCTGGTCTTCAGATTCTTCGTATAGACGCACCCTGACTGGTTACAGGAATTGAATCTGGAGCTTCAAACGGTGATGAATGAACCAGGGATGGTTACTACCTCAACGAGATGGTGAGAGAACCTTGAACGATTACTCCCTCAACAGTAACGCTGAGAGAACCTTGGATGATTACTACCTCCGCAGTAACGGGGAGAGAACCTTGGGTGACTTCAACCTCAACAGTAACGCTGAGAGAATCCTGGGGCGATTACTACCTCCGCAATAACGAGGAGAGAACCATAGGCGACTTCAACCTCAACAGTAACGCTGAGAGAATCTTGGATGTCTTCTACTGAGTCTTTATCTGGAAAATCTTTTAGGGATCGATTTAACTGGACTAGAGAAGGCCTTTGACTGGATAAGAAACAGGAAAATCTTAGGGTCGATTTAACTGAACCGGACAAGGTCTTGAAATCTTCAACTGGATAAGAAACAGGGAGATCTTAGGGTCGATCTGACTGAACCAGAGAAGGCCTTTGACTGGATAAGAAACAGGAAAATCTTAGGGTCGATTTAACTGAACCGGTCTAGGTCTTGAAATCTTCAACTGGATAAGAAACAGGGAGATCTTAGGGTCGATCTGACTGAACCAGAGAAGGCCTTTGACTGGATAAGAATCAGGAAAATCTTAGGGTCGATTTAACTGAACCAGACTAAAGTCTTGGAATATAGCTGAGAACTTAACTGGATCTTTCCTGAAAGGTAAAGGTCAGTCATATGCAATGCATGATGTGGATCAAGCAATGATGTTCTCAACATAAATGAGATTTGTAAGATATGATGCGTATATGCATGCTGTAATGTATGAAAATGTGATGTTTATGAATGTATCTTTTCGTCTTGGGAAAATAAATCCTTGACGGGTGCCGGGAAGTCACTCCTGGGCTGATGTTGAAGAATAGATCTTTGCTTCTGCTTGGGGATGATAGTTGCAAGTATACCGATAGGAGAAGATAACTCCGTTGGGGAATGAACTTGGCGAATGGATTACTCTGCGGGGATAAAGTTACTCTAACGATCTTCCTGGGGAGCAATACTCTGTGGGGAAAGAGGTACTTTGCTGAAATGTTGATGGTAACTTCGCTGGGGATACCATTGTTGCGTTGGAAGTGTTAATAGACTTCGCTGGGGATGAGAAGACTTCGCCGAGAATGATCTTTCCGTGGCTTTTGGCTGAGGATAACCCAGTTATATCCTGGTAAGGAAATAACTCTTTGAATAAAGCCGGGAGATGCGTTCGTGCTCTGCGAGGATAAGTTTCCAGAATCTACTGGGGATAAGCTTACTACTTGGGGAAATGGATCCCAACTTTCCTGGAGAACTAGATTGGACTCTCTTGGGGAAATTTTTGAACTGTAATTTTTGTAAGCTCAAAGAGGGAACCTGTGTAGGGTTGCTTGATGATGAGCTCGTGTAAAACCGCGTCTTTGGAAAGAAGGACACCTGTGTAGGGTTACTTTGAGGTTGGGCTCGTGTGGAGCTGCATTTGGAGTTGAAGGAAACCTGTGTAGGGTTTACTGACAATGGGTCTGTATAAAACTGCATCCTTGAAAATAGAGAACCTGTGTAGGGTTTCTGGGTGACGAGTCCGTGTAAAACTACATCTGGAGAGAGATAACCTGTGTAGGGTTACTGATGACGAGTCCGTGTAAAACTACGTCTGGAAAGAGATAACCTGTGTAGGGTTACTTCGGGATAAGTTCGTGTAAGACTTCTGGAGGAACCGGGGTAAGGTTATCTTGAGATGAGTCCGTGTAAGACTTCTGGAGGAACCGGGGTAAGGTTACTGCAGGATAAGTTCGTGTAAAACTTTTTGATGAACCGGGGTAAGGTCATCTTGAGATAAGTCCGTGTAAGACTTCAGGAGGAACCGGGGTAAGGCTATCTTGGGATAAGTCCGTGTAAGACTTCGTCTGGAGATCAAGAAGGAAACCGGTGTAGGGTTGCCTGATGATGAGTTCGTGTGAAACTACATCTGAGGTTGAGAAGGAACCGGTGTAGGGTCGCCTGTTGATGAGCCCGTGTAAGACTTCTTCTGAAAGAAAAGGAACCGGTGTAGGGTTGCCTGAGGATGATCAAGTAGATAATTGTCCTGTTTGGTTTCGGATATTAACCCACGATCAGTCGTTCACCGAATTTTCCTGGCTTGTTACCAGTGTTGATCTGAAGCTGTAAAGGTAGATGGTAATCATCTTTTGATTGACCTTTCCTTGGTACTTTGGTTGACAGAGCAACTGGATCGCCTGGACCACTCATTATTGCCCCTGTTTCTGATGTTACCTGTGGAGGTGCTTGATGAATCTTTTGGTAGACAGGTGACGAGATGCCAGGACATAGTCGTACGCTTTGACCCCTAACTTTTGCCTGGACCGCCCTTTCGGGTTTTCAGTCCACCGGGATACCCTTTTTTGCCCAAGCCGCCTTTTCAGGTTTTCGACTTGCCGGGTGTACAGATTTTTTTTCATTTCATCCCTTATTTTTGTCCGAACCCTTTTGGTTCGCCGGGAAGCCCTTATTTTTGCCTAGGTGTGTCAACCTAGCGGGTCTTTGATTATGCGTAGTACTTTTTCGACTATGTCCACGCTCTCAGGATGTAGGGAGGTGCCCCTGTCAGTAATATTACGTACCACTAGAAGATGTCTGATCAGGCAAGATTCGTTGTCGGAATGCCCCAGGTGATCCAGATGTAGATTTGTCCCAAGTTGGTTGGCCTTTTGAGAGATTCTCTGAATCTTGGATGGACTGCCCTAGATGATGGACACTGATCATGCCATTCCCCTTGATTGGAAGTGTTTCTTCCATTGGAGGTGACTCTTTTGTTGAGAAAACCTTCGTTCATCGGATATTCGTTACGCAAAGTTCTCTGCTGTTCAAACAAATAATCATATGCAAACAATGTTATCTTAAGAATGCAAAGCTTATGTCTGTCTTGAAATTTTTGAAAATGCATTTTTCAATAAAAGCAAATGAGTTTTTTTTTGTAAACTGTGATGTCAACTCGTTATTTTACCGCAAGCCTTAAGGAGTCAGGATACCTTTCGTAACAGTATGCTTTCGAACTAACCCATGCTTCAGCTAGGACTTTTAAGGGTTATAACGTGGCCTGGTTCACGGTTCAAGAAACAAAGGATAAAGGCTCAAATTTATTTGTACCCACCCGCTCTTCATGATATTCTCCAAACCTAAACTCAGTTGATCATACGTTAGACTTTGTTTGAGTCTTTGCTCTGATTTTCTGATGATGGTTCAGATACTGACGATTTATTTTGATTAGGCAGTCATTTCCTTTTTTTGTTGAGGGTTTGTAGGACCTCTTTCTTTTTTATTTTTATTATCCCTGTTTTTTGCCTGAACTGTTTATTTTTGTGGAGTTACAGTCAGCGGGATGCGCCGGTTTTGTAAGTATCCTTCATAGGTTTTGACTTAATGGGTTTTTGTTTTGAGAAGTAATGATTGCCTGTCTTTATGATTGTTCGGAACCATCACCGTCTTTCTTTGTTTTGTAAGGACCTCTTTGGTGTCATTCGTTATGCACTTGGATCAACTGAGAGAACTACCCTGCCCCAGGTTATGATTAAGGGTTTTAAATTTCGAAAAGAAAAACTCCTACTTCTTTGGCTCAAAGAGGTTGACGAGGGATTATCTTCCTTATAACTCCAGTGTTTAGGAATTGAAACAATGCCTGTACCTCATCAACGGGGTCTGTCCAAAAGCATACTGTAGATTGTGGTATCGTTTTCGTCATCCTCCCTCAAGAGGCTTAGAATTGTTAATTGAGAGTTGACATCAAAAAAATGAAAGCAGTTTTAAGTACATTAAACATAATTAATTCAAGACAGACATGTGTAATGCATTCATGAAATAAAAGAGTTTAACATGATAATTGTTTGTTTGAACAAGAAAACAAAAATACAACTTGAATTCAAATGAACAAAAATCTCTCAATCCTAGCCATGTTTTGGCAAAGGAGCAGTGGTCACAATGGGAGTCTCAGCAGGCTCGAATTCGATCTCCTTAGCGTCGATCATATTCTGGATTTTATACTTCAGCGCCCAACAGTCCTCAGTATCGTGCCCCGGGCTATTAGAGTGATAAGCACACCTCGCCTCTGGATTATAGTTTGGAGAGGAGGTCTTGGGATTTGCAGGAGGGTTGATCACCGCAATCAGGTTCATTTTCAACATGTGCTGCAATGCTTGTGACCATGGCATGTTGATGTTGGTGAATTCTCTTTTAGGCTCGTCCGGCCTTCGCTGATTTCCCTTTTACGGTTATCGGCGTGGTGCAGAACCAGAGATCATGACTGCCCCTGCATGTTGGTCATGACGACTCTTTTGACTGTATGCAGCATTAGATTCCTTCTTTCCCGTGTAAGGCTTTTTGTGAGTATCAGAAGGTGTGGCCTCTTGAATCTTCCCGGCCTTGATACCAGCTTCAATTCTTTCCCTAGTCAGAATGAGGTCGGTAAACCCTGCAGATGAATTACCAATGAGATGATTGAAGAACGGCCCGGATAGGGTCCCCAAGAACATATCAACGAGTTCCCGGTCAGTCAAAGGTGGTTGTACCCTCCCAGCAAGGTCTCTCCATCTCTGCGCATATTCTTTGAAACCTTCTCCCGATCCTAACGACATACCCTGGAGTTGGGTACGTGTAGGAGCGAGGTCGGCATTATATTGATACTGCTTGTAAAAAGCAGTAGCCAACTCCTCCCAGTTACGAACCTTGGTTCCATCCAGCTGATAGAACCATTCGAGATGAGTCCCTGAAAGACTCTCCTGGAAGAAGTGGATCCACAAGTTCTTGTCCACAGTGTATGGTTGAATCTTCCGCACATAAGATCTGAGATGCAGCCTGGGACAGGATGCCCCATCATACTTAACAAAAGAAGGAGCCTTGAACTTGTGTGGGATCACCACACCAGAAGATAGACCCAGGTCTCCGAAATCCAACCCAGGCACTTGTTGAATTTCCATGGCGTTCAGACGATCCTCTAGTTGTTTGTACCGGTCCTCAGCTGGAGGGTACTGCTCATCATTGAACTTCGTCTCGTTGTCGGAGACCACTGGACTAGGCACCTCTCTCTCATGGGGACTGCCTTTCCCAACAGACGGGGTAGTTCTCTCAGCTTCATTCTGCCGTGTGTTCCCAGATCTGCGTCTAGGGATGAACAAAACAGTCCTCTTCTTCTTCTTCTGAATCAGAGTCTTCAATTCCTTTTGACCCTGGGCTAGGCTCATAATCAACTCCTGGAACCGGGCATTCTGGGCCTGGAGGGCCTGGATGGATTGTCCATTGGATGATTCAGGATTCATGATGACCGCTGAAATAAACAGCGAAGAAGGTAAGTGACCTGTCAAAAGGGTACCTGCAATGCAATGATATGGATGTATGCATGCAATGTTTTCAAGGATCTCGTGGGGTAAACAAGAAATCGTTAGAGTTTGAACTTGGTAGCTTGATTGAAAGGACTGCATGTTTGTTGAGAGTCCTTCTTCAAGGGTCAAAGGCTCACCATATCCAGTGGGTCATAGCCCCTGACAACCTTGGCTAGAGGAAAACAAATCCCCTTTTCCCCTTGCTGGACAGTTGGTTCATCCTGACCTGTATCACAGACCCTTGAGATTCTTGAAATGGGTTAGGATGTATGCAATGATGTTATGGTATGCATGGGGTAATGTAGGTAAACCCTGTTATGAGTCCCAATTAAGGACTATAAACAAAACCTGCAAGAAACTCAAGTGTCAGATAACAAGCATGCAAGTAGTCAAGTATGAAAGCACACAAGTCACACAAGACAACCCTTAGAGTTTAGGCCAGCATGGGGTCTGGGTATTACCCTCTTGAAGTTGGTGGGCTCAACCTGTCCTATTAGAAGTAACCGGGTTCTAAGGGTCCCAATATCACTGGATTGCTTTCATTGTTCATCGTTTCGATTTAGCCACTGAACTGGCGACCGAAATATTCCAAGAAAGCAACCCTCAATTGAGTGTAGTATCGAGTATCAACCAACCTTGGACTGCACCAAAGTCAGTTATTTCACTACCCTAAAGAGGCCAAGATAGTTCAATTAAGGTTCCTAAGGTCTGTTGATGCTTCACGGCACCATGCGGAGGCCCCGTACTCTCCTTGACTGAACTCAAGGGTTACCGGTACACACCAAAGTGCCACATCAACGTAGCAGACTGTTTCAACCATGTCGGTATACCCCGCACAGTTCCCTCACAGCCTTGTTGCCACTTTCTAAGAAGGTATCCCCAAATCCGGGTTAGGATCTATAGAACTCCCAAGCAACCCACAATTTAAAGCAAGCAAGTCAATACAATTGAAAACACAGTTATGAACTAAACCCTAAGGTATACCTCACTTTAAGTTAAGTCCCCAGCAGAGTCGCCAGTTCTGTGATCGGTGGATCTGGAACTGACTGTTTAACGCTGGTTCACGAAATGTCGCGGAAGTAAGAGTCGCCACCGTCTTTTATTTTCTCCAAATGGAAAGGACAAAAGCACAGAAAAATTCCTTATAGAGATTGCTCTCGGTTCAAGAGGTAGATTATAGAAAGGGAAGGTGTTAGCACCCTTTCTATCCATGGTTATCCATGGGCTCTTTGCAAATTTTGAAGAATATGGGAGGGCAAATTTTGGGGTACAACACCAAGCAGGGTCTTCAGATCCTCCTGACCTTTAGCCAAGGTCATCAGGAGTTGTTGAAACTGTGTGTTCTGAGACTGCAAGTCCTTGACCGTCTGTTCGAGATCCATCTTACTGAAATAAACAGCAGAAAGATAAGGAAACCTGGTGTGGAGACCTGCTTATGCACATAATGAATGGTATGCTTATGTATGCAATGCATTCAAGGATTTAGAAAGTTTAAAATTGTTGCAAACAAAAAGAACACATGTCATATTAATAAGAAGAAATTTGTCAGTACATAAATGCCCCATGGGCCAAATATTACAAAAACTTCTCAAGGTAAAAAGACGTTGCGCATCCTCTTTGGTGCGATGTAGGTGTTGAGGGTCTCCTCTTCATGGAGTCGGTGGGTAAGCTCCAAAACCTTCTTCTCACTGGCGTAGAAGCTGGCCTCAAAAGTGTTCCGTTCCTCCTTGAGTTGGATCCAACTCTTCTGCATCTCCTCCCACGATGTAGGCATGTCAGGGTATAGGATGGTGTAGGGAACCTCTCCTTCCGTAACGGGCTCTTTAATCACAGGGAGAACATGAGGATAAGGCATCATCAGACTCTGGGCCCGGGTTCGTACCCACTTGAGATAAGGCTCAAGAGGGATGGAGTTCTTGTGCCCTAGTGTCTTGCTGTCAGCCTTGTTAGGCATTCTCCAAGCTCTGATGAATCTTTGGCGAAGTCCTTGCGCATCGTTGTTGAAGTCAAAAACTAGGTTAGGAATCAACATGTCATGAGGGACATCCCTCTGTGCATATCCAAATTGTCTCAAAGCTAGACAAGGGTTGTAGGTAATGCCCCCTGTTGTACCCCAAAATTTGCCCTCCCATATTCTCCAAGAAATTGCCAAGCCAAGTCACAAAACTCCCCAAGGGTTGCACAGTGCAAAGGTCTCCTATACAGTCAAGATTAGGGTTTTGTGTTCTGATCAAGAAAAGGAAGTTTTCAAAGGCCCAATCAAGTCTCATATGCCTACAAACATGGTCAAGCATCCTCATATCAAGTTTCAAGGCATTCAACTCAAAATTGCACAGTCAAAACCCTAAATTGCACTACAGTCAAATGTAGGGGCAAAATGGTCATTTGGCAGTCAAAAGTTCAAATTTTTGGTCAACATATCATTTTGAAGCCACAAACATCATTTGATCAATGCTTGATCATGATTCTCAAAATTTGGCTCAGAAATCATCAAAGATGCAAAAGTTTCCTTATTTGGACAGCTGAAAAAGTCAACTGAAATTGACCAGGGCATAACTTTCACATGGATTATCAGAAAAATTCCATCCAAATCTCATTTTGAAGAGAAAGACATTTCCTACAACTCATCTTCATACTTCAAGTCCAAGAAATGCTCTCACAAAAAGTTATCAATTTCAACATTATAGGTCATTTTCAAAAGTCAACAAAAAGGGACTTTAAGTCAAAGGCCATAACTTGAGATTGGTAAATCAAAATTACATGGGACCAAAGGCATTGGTTAGAGGACTCAAAGACCTTTCCAAAATGTCCAAGAACATGAGAAAAGCTTAAAAATTGAGCAAGTTATGCCTTGTGGAAGTTGGGAAATTTTTGAATATTTTGAAAAGTCAACACTACTTCAAATGACCTAAAATTGCTAATGGGCCCATTTTTCTTCCATGATTCATCATTCTAAGCATAGGCACGACCACTTGGCCCAAAGGGAAGTATTTTCTCATTTTTTATTTATTTATTTGAATTTTTATTCATATTAATTCATTTAAATCATTTTAATATATGGAAAATATTTAATTCACCCTAACCAATCTTTTTGTACACATTTCAGCCTTAATATTTCGTGCACATCCCAACATGGAAAGATTTGGTTTGATTTGAGCATAATTGACACAAAATACACATGGAAAAAAGATATGGAAAATCTTAAGAAATCAAATATTGAAAACCATGATTGCAAGGGATTTTCATCAATTTTCTTAACCTAATTGATTCACTACAAATGCTTAAACACAACCCTAATGCCCATAGACTCTCAGCTGCGCAAGAAAGGCCATTACAAACTTGAAATTTTCTCCATAAAACTCAACACTGAAATCATTGTTAGAGGACGATTCAAGCCCTAATTTTCATTCCAACAGCTTCCTGAAGCTTCACTGATCATATTCCAACCCAGAACATTCATCAAAAGGCAAGGAATTGGTAACGAGAACCTCAACTGTATCAAACACATTCCACAATCGTACATCATGATTTAAGCATTATTTGTGAAATTTATTTATGAATTCATGTTCATTATAATGTTTTGATGCTAACCAACATAATTAATTGCGTTTTTGTGCCGTATATGCGATTGTACCATGAATGAATTTTAGGGTTTTCAGAGGTTGGAATTGGGGATTTGCAAACGAGGAAAAATTAAGCCTTAAGACCACCATGGTTGTACTCAGTGCATTGAGACGAAGAGATTAACATACTCGCGCCCAATTTATGAGCGTTCTACACCTAATCGCTATTTTCTGGAAACGTCCCTAAGAGCACGCCATAGAAACCGTTGCCCAATGTTTTAGTTTCAGGGAAAATGAGGAAGATGACCTCGTGGCAAAGCATGATACGTTGATTTAAAAATTCGCGCGCTGACTCCCACTAATCTTGCTTTTCTTTTATATTATTTATTTGATATTATATATTAAATGTAATTGAAGTGGCTCAGTGGCAGGTACATATGCTTGTAACGTCCAAGACCTGGGTTCGAGCCCCAGGTCTGTATAATTTCCATAATATTTTTCCAATCATCTTCACATGCAGCACAAGCGTTGGAGCTCACCATACATCCTCCAGATCTATCCTTCCACGCGTCCAGCTGTTTCAGATCAAAGGTACAGATTGGGTGAACACACTGAGCCCTAGTCCACGCACCACATGCTAGTCAGAAAAGTCAAAAAAGATCAAAGCTTATTGGGCCAGAAACCTTGGGCTATACCTCCAAAATCAGGGGCAGACCCCCTTTGGTTTGCACTTTCTTTTCATTTTTTCTATTTTTTTTTTCTATTCTTGTTTTAATTCTTATTTTTATTTTAATTACTGTTTATTTAATTAATTATTTTTACCAAAATATGAAAAACATCATAAAAAATCAGAAAAGACAAAAAATATAATAACTATTTTATTTTAATTATTTTCATAAATAAATGCATGTAAATAAATTTAGTTTAAATTAGGGTTTTAATATTAATTCTTTTCATAATAAAATATAAAAAAAATGTAGAATTAAGTTTAATTAGTTTTTAATTCCTTTTTAATTTTTTTTTCTTTTTCATAATCATATTATTCATTTTATTTTCATAATTAAATTGTACAAAAAAAATTTAGGGTTTCATTTAGGTTAAAAAACTTCAATATTTTCTTAATAACTTAAAAATAATTAGAATTAGGTTTAGCATTTTATTTTAGTTTTAATTAATTCTTTTTTTTATTAAATCTTAAAACATAAAAATACCAAAAACATTTTCTTTTAAATTTTAACTTTAAATCCTTATTAATTTTAATTTTTGCAAAAGGGTCCAACGCCCTCCTTTCGACTTAATTGTTTAATTTCGCGTATTTATTTTATTTTGCTTAAATAATTATGTATCTCTCCCAAAGCTTTGTAACATTTACTTTTCGCACTTTTATTTACTTCGCTTTATTTATTTCCTGTCAAATCGGGTCCGGTTTAATATTGGCGATGTGGACCCGCGCCATTTGTAATAGCTGTAGATTTACTTTTCCCCGCACTCTTTTGACTGTTAACAAAAAGCATGAAAGAATGTATGGTCTTAAATAAAATCAAGCGTAGATCACTTTAACATGACAAGACAAAATATCTGAAAACGACACACGAATCGCACACACCACCCCTAGGGTACGCCTCACTGTTGCCTTGCCTCGAAAGGTGATCGTCGAGTAGAGGATGTCTTAGTAAGTCCTCATGATCCGGGAACCTGGCATGAGGGTAGCTTCTAAGGTGTCTTCCCATTGCTCTGGTGATCACCATGTCCCGAACCTCGAATTGACCCGAACACCTCCAACGGTGGTGCTACCTACCTCTCAATGGTGGGATGGCACTACTTTAAAGGACATTTACATAGACGAATTCCTTAGGGTAGGTAGGTTCTCTAGATACTTGCTCTAAATTTCAAAAAAACAAACAAAAATCTTTTCACACCGACACTTTTCAAAAGCTTTCAAAGCAATTTTTCAAACACTCTGACACAAGAGTCGAACTGAAATTTTCAAAGAAACTTTTTTTAAAACCCACATTGAAAAGCAAACAAACCCTTTTGAAAACATAATGAGCAAGTATCTAAGAGCCCATGGATAACCATGGATAGAAAGGGTGCTAACACCTTCCCTTTCTATAACCTACCTCCCGAACCGAGAGCAATCTCTTTAAGGAATTTTTCTGTGCTTTTGTCCTTTCCATTTGGAGAAAATAAAAGACGGTGGCGACTCTTGCTTCCGCGACATTTCGCAAACCAGCTTTAAACAGTCAGTTCCAGATCCACCGATCACACCCCCTCTAATGCCAAGTAATGGAACATTAGGGAACTCTCCACAACGATCGACGATGATGACATTTTCTCTGGACCGAGAACACCAATGTACATCAGAGTGAGTGAGGGTCATCAACCGTTGTGACCACCTTAAGCCTTGGTCATTCTTCAAGACAGATTGTGGAAGGTGCGAAATAAACCACCTTGCAAGGAGAGGAGTACAGCACATGAGAACACCCCTCTTTCTCATTGTTCGAGTGTGAAATGAGTGAAGGATGTCCCCAAGCAATGTTGGTATTGGATTTCTGGATAAGAAGATCTTGACGGCGTTAACATCTACGAGCTGGTCAGGATTTGGGAACAAGACCAACCCATAGATAAGGAGGGCCACAATTTCTTCAAAGGCTTGTAGGTCCAATGAATTCCAACATTCTTGTGCCTTCTCAAACAAGAATTTTGCTAAGAAGCCTTTGACACCGCTTCTAGTTTCCCAATGCCCCTTGATGTCAGATGGTTGTAGATGTAGTGCTCGAGCAACATCTTCAGGCTTTGGTTCCTTTTCCGTACCGTTGAAAGGTAGTTGATTAAGGATAGGAATTCTCAGGAGTTGAGAAAATTCCTCCAAAGTGGGTACCAACTGGTAGTCGGGGAAAGTGAAACAGTGGTGAAGGGGGTCAAAGAACTGAAACAACACCTTTACCATGTCCTCTTCAATGTTGGTGCTGACTAGGCTGAGCAGTCTACCATGTCTTTCACTGAAGGGAGAGCTTTCCGGAATCCTGGATGTGAGCTCCTTGAGTTGAGGAGGGATTCTCACAAGGTTGACTTGGATAGTTTTCCTACGAGGAATTTCCATGACCTACAAAACAAGAACAAAGATGAAGATCTAAACCCTTGAAATGGTTAGTGTATGCATATGATGCTTTATGATGTTCATGATGTATGTACAAACACATGTACGAGCAATTCACACCAAACCCTAGTTTCAGGCTTGCATGAGGTTTCATAGGTAAGTACCCTCTTGAGTGTAGTTGGCTTAAAAACCTGTCCTATAAATAGTAACCGGGTTCTAAAGAGCTCAATATCACGGGATTGTTTTCATTGTTCATTGTTTTGGTTTAGCCACTTAACTAGCGACCAAAATATCCCAAGAAAACAACCCTCAATGAGTGTAGTATCGAGTATCTACCAACTTCGGACTGCACCAAAGCCGGTCATCTCACTACCCCTAATGAAAGGCCAAGATGGTCAAGTAAGGTTCTAGGTCATTAGTGCTTAGTGACATCACTCAGCGGCCCCGTACTCTCCTTGATTGAACTCAAGGGTTACCGGTACTCACAAATATGTCGCACTAATATAGCTATTGCTTCAACCGTGTCGGTATACCCCGCACAGTTTCCAAAACGTATTGCTATCTATGAATGTTTCCCCAAATCCGGGTGTAGGATTGCAAACCCAAACAAGAGAGTCAAGATGTAAAGCAATCAAAACAAATAATTAGTCATGCAAGAGGGTGATCTAAGCCCTAAGGTTACTCCACTTTAAAATTTTCCCCATCAGAGTCGCCAGTTCTGTGGTACGGTGGGAGAACTGACTTGGGTTTTGCGTTTGTTTTCGCAAATGTTTCGGTTGAGCAAGAGTCGCCACCGACTTTTTATTTTATCCCAAGGAAAGGTTAAAAAGCACAGCAAAAACCTTTGAGATGTTTTCTTGGGTTCGGGGAGTAGATTATAGAAAGGGAAGGTATTAGCACCCTTTCTATCCATGGTTATCCATGGGCTCTTAGTTACTTGCTTAGATCACTTACCTTGCATTTTCAATTGTTTGAAATGGTGCTTTGCGTGTGGGTTTGAAAATGTTTTGAAAAGAGGCCAATGGGGTGGCAACCTTTGTAATGATCCATGTTGGGATGTATACAAAGATGTATGTCTTTTGAAAAGTTTTCAGTGTTTTTGGAAAGTTGTTTTGAAAATGTGTTTGTGAGGTGTGGTTTTGAAAATAGGCAAGTGTTTTTTGCAAGTTTGATTCAAGTAACTAAGAGTTTGTCTACTCCTAAATTTCTCAAAGATTTCTCCTATGTTTTTAACCCTTTTAACAATTTTGTTCCACCATTGTATTTGGTGGACAATCTTGTGTTAGGATGTTAACGGGACGGGCGCGGGTCATCGTTTAGACCATAATTGCAATGGTGCCAAATATCTTTGGGCAATTTTTCCTTTAGTGACTTGATCATTTTTTAGGCAACTTTCGAAAGCGTCATCGAGGGACTATGATCATTTGGTTGCTTTGTTTTTGCCAAAGATACCTAACATGCAACATGGCCCAATATTGAAGGCAACAAGGGGAGTACCCTAGGGGTGCAAGTGTGATTGTGTATTGATTTCATGCATTTGTCTTGTATTAGGGTAAACTATTTTTGGTTAATTTTGCATACAAAACCCTAATTCTAACATGACATAATTAGAAAGCTTTTAAATGCGAAAAATAAAAGGTCCTAAGTTATTACAACATAATATACGGGATGGGGGGTACAAATGTTCAAATGGGGATATTTTAGCAAGACATTAAACCTAAACTATTACATCCAAATTGAATTATACAAATTATTTAATATACAACAATTAAATAAAAAATATAATAAATATGAAAGATGTAAAAAAAATGTTTTTTATATGTATGAAAAAAAAGTATTTTTATGGGTTAAATAAACAAAAATAAAATTAATTAATTTTGGTATTTTTATGCATTTAGGGCAAAACCCTAATTTTATGAATGAAAGGTATCTATTATATAATATATGCAATATTTATTAATTATATGCAAAAAAATAAATAAAAGAAGGTATATTGTAAAAAAAAGTATTTTTGAGGTCAAAATATTAATAAAAATAAAATATATTAATTCTTTGTATTTTCCCTAAATATGCTAATAAATATACATGTATTTACATTATTTATTAAATATATATTATATGTACAAAAATAATATATTTAATATTATATAAAAAAAAAGTATATTTTATGTAAAATGTTTCAAGAGATAATATAAAATAAAAATCAGAAATAAAACATGTTTGTATTATTTTTTTGTATTATAAAATAATAGTATACTTAGGTTTTCAAAACTAAATAAAGCCTAATAAATATCAAAATAAATGCAAAAAATGTGGGAAAAATGATTTTTATATTTTTTCATACTTAGATAAAAATATGGAAATAAAATCAAAAGGAAAAAATGGAAAATGACAAGTAAAAATCAAAATGGGCCAGGGGGGTGCATATGAAATACAGATGTTATGAAAAGTAAAACAACTCAGGCCCAGCCCATGGAAAGGTTGTCTTCAACCTTCAGACAAAATATTTGAAAAAAAACGCGCTTTCTCTTGCTTCAAACACAACTCCTGATTCCTGGACTTTTAGCACAAACTCATAACATGAAAAATGTTAAGCATCAAGCCACGATTCCATATATATAAAAAACTCAACCTAACTCTCAGAGATGAGAGAGAATTTCTCCATCCCTAATTCTTAACCTAAGTTTTTGTCAATGTTCAGGTTCAAAATACTCTCAGCATATGCAATATAAATGGAAAGTAAAGATATGTATAGCTTCAGGGACATGAGTAGAACATTTTTCATTCACAAACTTAGAGCTAACTCTTCCTATATTGAGAGATATAAGTCCATGAACTTACCTGTTCAGCTTGGATCGTATCTGACAATGGAGGCACCTTCCAGGCAAAATGAGGGTTGGTACAATTTGCTTGAAGTTCAGAGATGCTACTCCAACCTTTAGTTTGCTTTGAAACCAAGTGAATCAAGCTATAGCAATCCACCTGCAAAACAGAAAATGTGAAAATGGTGAAGTTGGTTAGAGGTGTTACAGTCTGCTTCCAAGGCTTGGGACAGTTTGTATGAATGGTAGGGAATGTGTTTGAACTGGTTTGGATGAAAATGCACGAGTGGATTGAGCTATGGGATTCAAACTGCAGCTTATGCCCTGTTTTTGCAGTTTTATGGTGTTTTTGTGAATGGGGTGATATTGAAGGTGATGGGCTCGTGTTTCAGCTCAGTTATGTTATTTGGAAGGTGTACAACAACTTTGTTTTAGCTTTTTTTTTCGTTGAAATGAGAGTTGGTGTTAGTTATGCAAGTTTCTTCACACTTAAGCAAGAAAGTATCAACTTGGTTTCTAGGCCAGTACAAAGCCTCTATCTATGCTGCACATTTGAGTCTTGATTAGTGGGATATGCCTATGCCTTTGTGCCTTAAAGATCTGCATTGTACCTCATAGATTGCAAAGTTGACATAAAGTAACACTTTACAAAAATGGATAATATGCTTTTTCTTATTAAGGCTTAATCTTGTATGCAATGCTTAAACACATAATGTAAGGCTTGAACACAAGGGGTTTGCATTAAATTTATGAGTGTGAATGAGATAAAGGACCTGTAATCCATCTTAGAACATGCTGAGTTCAAAATGCAAGGTTATGGACATGTAAATTGGTCATGAATAAAGTGAGTTTTTCCCAACTTGCCAAATTCGATTCTCCCTAACCATGAGGTTGTTTGATGAGTTCTTGGATATTTTGGAAAGCTTGGAATGTGTACTACAATCCATCTTTGTAATGCAAATTGAAATTCCAAGTGAAATCATGTGAAAAGTAGCCATGAAGTTAGGCAAAAATCCTGCCTAAAATAGGTCAAAATTTCTCTAAGTTAAGAATGTTTTGCACCCTTGTTCCAAAAATCATAACTTGAGCTACAAGCTTCTTTTGAGGAAACTTTGTGAATCAAAGTTGTATATTTTGCAATGGACTACAACTTCCATGTTTTGACTTTTGTTTGAATCAAAATGCACCTTGGTGGAAAAATGGGACAAAGTTAGGAAAAAATTAGGGATTTTCATAACTTAGAAAAATTCTAAGTTATGAAAATTCTTCATTTTAAACCCTAATTTGCAATTTTTGATTTCTTGATGAACAAGTTTCATAATTTGGCATGTTTTGATGAAAAATGAATCTTGACACTTGATTTTGACCAAAAAGTCAAAGTTTGACTTTTCAGTATACAGTAAAAAATTGATCAATTGATTGGAAAATTCATCTGTCAATCTTGTGCATTTGGGATCTTTTGAATTTGTTGAACATGTCAATACAATTCCATGGGGTCCTTGAGTCCATATATGAGCTTGGTTTGCCATTGGTTAGGTCAAACAGTCAAAAATTGCCTTTGTGCAGTCAAAACCCTAAAAATGACCATTTTGCCCTTTTGGTGATCTGATCAAATTTCTTGTGGAATTGTGATCTAAACTTGACCAAATGGTTTATATGAGTTAAATATGTTGATGTGGGTCAAAAATAATGAGGTTTGGCTGTCAATTGACCACAGTTGACTTTTTCCCCAATACAGCTGATTTCTAGGTCAACTGTCCAATTGACCGGGCAAAGTTTGGAATCAAGACTTGAAACTTGGTATGGATAAACTTTGGAGTCCAACATGAAGCATGAAAGTCATCTTAGGCATTTTAGGTCAAAACATCTTTGTGCAAACACAAACCCTAATTTGGGTCAACAGTGCAAGGAGGAGTCTTGAGCAGAGGAAACCCTAACTGGATCTTGAGCTCCAAGGGTCTTGTGGTGAAAAAATGTTGAGGAAATGGGAGGGAAAATTTTAGGGTACAACACCATGTATTCAAATTTTCTAAGTAGCCTGTTAACTATGATGAAGTATATCATCAGATTTTCCTTTATGCATTTGTACTCCTTTGTTATTTGCTTGACCACTAACTCTGAGTCTCCTTTAATTTCGACTCTAGTTGCCCCCAATTCCAACAAAGCTTCAAGTCCAACAATAAGCGCTTCGTACTCAGCTTCGTTGTTCGAGCAACGAGGACCATCTAATTTATACTTGAATTTTGTTGGAATTCCTTCAGGAGAAATTATAAGGACTCCAACACCACTACCATTCTTGTGGGTCGAACCATCAAAGTATAATTTCTAAGGTTGCATTTCAACGTAACTCATGACAGTCTGTTCAACCAGTGAATGGTCCACAATGAAATCAGAAATCACTTGGCCTTTCACAGCTTTTAAAGGCATGAAAGTCAAGGAATATTCTGTTAAGGCTAAAGCCCATTTACCAACTCTACTATGCATTATTGGTTTCGAAAGCATGTGTTTAATAACATCGAAATGAGATGAAACATAAACATCAACAGGCTTTATATAATACTTAAATTTCATACAAGAAAAGTACAAACAGAGACATAGCTTTTCTATATTGCTATAGCTAGTCTCTGCATCATTCAATACTCTACTTAAATAGTATATGGCTCTTTCGATGCCATTGCTATCTTCTTGTGCTAACATACTACCTATACTAACTTCAGAGGCAGATATGTACAATCTCATGGGCTTTCCCCATGAAGGTGGAGACAAAATGGGAGGCTGAGAGAGATATCTTTTTATCTTGTCAAATGCCTCCTGATGGGCTTCGTTCCACTCGAAGGCTTGGCCTTGCTTCAAATGAAGCAACGGAGAGAAAGCTTGGGTTCTTCCACTCAGATTCGAAATGAACCTTTTGAGAAAGTTAATCTTCCCTAGCAAAGATTGTAGCTCCCTTTTTGACGTAGGTGCTTTCGTCTCCATTATGGCTTTGGTTTTATTTTGGTTGATCTCAATTCCTTTTTTGTGAACCACAAAGCCAAGGAAATCTCCAGCCTGCACAAAAAATGCACATTTAAGGGGGTTCATCTTCAAGCCATGTTTTCTCATTCGTTCGAATGATTGGCTTAAATGATGCAAATGGGTTTCTGCAGATATAGACTTGATGACTATATCATCAATATACATCTGCATAAAAGTTTCAATGAAATCATGGAAAATCGAATTCATTGCCCTTTGATAAGTTGCCCCAGCATTTTTTAAACCAAAAGGCATCACCACCCATTCGTAGGTGCCTAAGGCTCCTGGGCAACGAAATGCTGTCTTGGCAACATCTTCTTCAGCAATAAAAATCTGATTGTACCCAGAGTATCCATCTAACATACTTAAATATTCGAATCCTGCAGCAGAGTCTACTAACATTTCTACCACAGGCATGGAGTACTCATCTTTAGGGGTTGCAGTATTTAAATCCCTAAAATCTATGCAGATTCTTAGAGAACCATTTTTCTTAATAACAGGCACTATATTTGCTAACCATTCGACATACCTTGTGGTTCTGATGAATCTGTAACGCAGCAACCTTTCGATCTCAGCTTTGATCTTTGTGAGAACCGCTGGAGTTTGCTTGATGGGCTTCTTGCCATCCTTGATTGGAAGTCTATGTTCCACTAACTCTCTCTTTAAACCAGGCATTTCGTCATAATCCCACGCGAAGAAATCTTTGTTTTTCTTGAGGACTTCGATCACTTCCTGCTTGAGGCCTGGGTTAAGTTTCGCGCTTATGTAGGTTATTCTTTTCGTGTTCTCATCCCCTAAGTTCACTTCTTCGAGTGGATCCTGCGCCAACATTTTGGCACCTGAGTCTATGGGGTCCCTCTCGAAGCCTAAGGGTTCTTTATCATAGATGGCGTCCAGCCTTTGATCTATTTCGAGTTCTTCAAAGGGTGAGCCTTTTGAGCTTCCCCCATTTATTTCGTTCACCTTTACAGCCAGTTTATTTGTTTTAACCTCTAAGGCCGCCTTTGATTCGTTTTCAGCCATATAGGCCGAAATCCTTTCGAAAAAGGAGGACTCAGTCATGAGCAAGGTTGTCGAATTCCCAGCCTGCTAGCCGTCTTTGCATAGTACCTTCGATTCCTTCATCTTCACTGATTATTCTTCTATCCCAATATATGCCATCATGGCGAAGGGTCATATAATAGTGTGCGTTTCTGGTTTCGTTGATTTCATCATTAGGGACACAAGGAGCAATCTTTGCCAGATGTTTGTCATAATTCCTCTTGTCAACTAAGTTGACTGCTGTCATGAAGTAACTCTGGTCCGCTTCAATGTTCTCCACGATGCCATCTTCTCTCCATAAAACTAATCGCTGGTGCATTGACGAAGGAACTGCTCATACGCCATGGATCCACTCTCTTCCCAGCAACAAGTTGTAGTTGGCCTTGGCTTCGACCACCATGAACATGGTGGGCCTACAGCTTGAGCCTATCGTCAAGTCCAATTGAACCACCCCCAATGTTATGCCTACTTTCCCTTCATAATTGGATAGAACCATGTTGTGTGGTTTGATGTCTCCTTCGCGTATTTCTAGCCTTTTCAGCATGAAATGGGGTATTAAGTTAACTGCAGCGCCCCCATCCACTAAAACCTTATTTACGCCATGGGCACCAACCTTTGCCCGAATGAATAATGGCTTCAGATGATTTTTCATAGCTGGTTCTGGACGCTCGAAGAACACATTCTGCTCCTCGACAGCTCCGTTATCCATCACGTAGTAGCACACAGGCCTATGCTTCATCAGATCTATGGTATCTTCTTCCTCATACTCTTCGATTTCAGTTTCCTGTCCAAACTCACAAGGAAGTACAGATACCACGTTGCAATTGATATTGAGTGAAGACTCCCCCTCTGATTCGAAGTTGTCCGTTAGCATATCTTCGTCTTCTTCTGGACCTGGAGTGTATTCCTTTGATTCATTTGGTTGTACTTCAGAGAAGAGTCTCCTACTAACTGGGGGTTTGTCTTCAGTTTGACTATTTGGTGTGGGTTTGTTGGTGCTAGATTCACCTTGGTTTTTTATTGAAGTTGCTCCTTTATTTGCCACAGCTTCCCTTTCAGCCTTTCGAATTCTCTGTTGCCTTCGCCATTGAGATCTCGACATGGGTTTTCTACCTTTGTAGTTCTCTAACCTCACTTCTTCCCTCTTCGCTATGTTGAACTGCCTTCTATATGTCATAGCGTGGCGTGCGTTTCGTTCATTGTTTCTCCATTTGTCTTTGCCTTTGTCAGTTCTGACTTGCAGCCATTTGTCTGTTGGCACTTCAGCAGGAATTTTGAACGTCACTCTTCGAGCGCCCTTGGGATGAGGACTATCAGGCCTTCGTTGATTGTATTTGCTATCGAAACGTTGGCCCATCTGAACAGTCTCTTGGTGGTTCCAGCAAGGGGCGAAAGGGATTGTTTCGAAGGCTCTGGCCATGCTTTGATCATACACAGCGGAACACCTTGGGCATATCAAGCATTTGGTTGCCCCTTTGTAGCAGCGAAGCAAAAATTCCAACAAACTTTCTCCAGCTTTAGGATAACACCTGAATAACTGGTTATCCTGGCGCCAGCTGATGCTAGTTCGTTCCCTTTGTACCCTCTCGAAGTTTGCAGCAATTCTCTGGTTGCAGAGGATGCTGCACCTAGGGCATAGTATCATTCTCGTATCTCCTTTGTGGCACATCATGAGGTAATCCTTAAGACTAGCATCCCCAGCATAATTATCCTCCATTTTATACTTTTCTTTTTCTAAGTATCTCTCCACCTCCTCCATTTCAGAACGAGGTCTCTCCATATCCACCATGTTTACATCAACATCCTCCCCCTTAGTGTCATCATCTCCCCATCCTGTAGGTTTTATATCTTCAATTTGGATTTTTGAACTCTCTGGAGCAGAATACTTGACCAAGTAGTCAAACTTTCCACTGGGCTCCCCTAAAGTATCCCATATTTCTCTCTGAGGGGAGGTTGGCTTCGTGATCTGGACTTTCTCCAATTCTAGCCTCAGGCCTTCAGTAACCTGTGTCAACTCTTGCTTTTGGTTTTCCTGGCCTTCAGTAGCCTGGATTTCTTTTGCAACAGCTAGAGGTGCTGCTTCGATCGAAGTCTCTGGTTGCTTATGGACGTCTTCAGTGACCCCCTTGTTGACTTCGACTAACACCCAGCTTTCATTTTCAGTACCTTTCTCCCCTACTGGAGCGTCATTTTGATCCGCTTCCACCATGTTGATTTCTCCAATGCATGCAGGCTCGGAGTAATTGGTGTCTGCGACATCCAAAGGATCTTCATCCACTTTCATTTTTGGTTTATCAGCGAATTTCAGTCTGCCATCTTTAATTGCATTCTGAATTAGGTCCCTGAAAAGAAAACACTGTGAGGTTTTGTGGCCTAGGAAACTATGATACTTGCAAAACCCTCTTTTCTTCCTTTGATCTAAAGGAGGTATTTTGATATTTGATGGCACAATGAGTTGGCCATCTTTGACAAGTAAATCAAAAATCTCGTCACACTTAGTTACATCGAAGGTATAAACCTTCTTTGGGAATTTGTCACTTTTCTCATTTTCAACAATTTCTTTCCCTTTTGTGGGAACTAATAATTTGCAGGAGTAAGGTGGGGCATGTTTTAATTCAGCGAGATCAATTTCGACCTCTTCGAATTCAGGGTAATCTTCTGCTTCCTCAGCTCCAACATAGGAGACCCTTTCTTTCTTGTTATTTTTAAAAACTCTGGCCTTTTCGGCCTTTAGCCTTTCGACCTGTCGAACCCTATCGGCTAATTGAGCCATATCCCTCAAGTATTGAGTGTCTAATTTCTTTCGAATAGAGTAATCCAAGCCGCCAGCAGCCATTTCGACTAACTCATGTTCAGGAACTACTGTAAAGCATCTAGATTTCAAGAGCCTGAATCTATTCAGATAATCATCTATGGGTTCAGTAAACTTTCTCTTGACACTGGCTAGTTCCTTCAGACTTATTTTAGATTGTCCCATGTAGAACTGTTCATGGAATAATCTCTCCAACAGAGCCCAAGTATCTATGGACCCAGGAGGTAAAGTGGTGAACCATGTGAAAGCGTTATTAGTTAGGGAACTTGGGAAATACTTGATCCTAAGGTCTTCATTATTCTCTATATCTCCTGCTTCGGTTAGATACCTGGCTATATGTTCGACTGTTGATTCATTGGTATCCCCAGCAAACTTTGTAAACTTAGGGACTTTATATCCCCTTGGTAAATCAGTGTGCATTATGTAATCTAATATAGGAGAGGCATAGTTTGGCCTTCTAATTCCTGTGTTGAGGCCATTCTGGGCCATGATTCTCTCTATCATGGTGGTTAAATTATTTTCGGCCAAGATGTTATCATTTCGAATTCTGTGAACAACTGCATCAGCATCTTGATTTCGACCTACCATGACAACTCCTCTAGGCTGTTCTTCTCGAAACTCTGGGACTTTTATCCTTTCGATCCTTGCCCCTGGTTCCATAATTTCCCTTTGTGGGCCTTGAATCATTGGGGCTTCTAACCTTTGTGCCCTTGCCCCCAAATTAACCTCCTCTCTGGCTGGTCTATAGGGTGGGTCGTTAGCAACTTGTTCTATGATAGGTACATTTGCTCGAACTCCCGCCTGATTCTGCCTACGCCTTTCTGAGGGAGCGAAGAAATCTACTATTCGACTCATGTTATCTGCGTTTTCTCTGTTTGTCACAGTTACATTTTGTACTATTGGGGAAAAGATCTCCTGCATAGTTTGTGCCAATACTCCTATCATATTATGGTTACTGTCATCCATTAATTGCCTAAAGGCCAACTGATTTTCTGTGGTTAAGATAGGCATTGCACTATAACCCACTAATCCTTGGTTATTTGTCATAAATTGGTTTGCCCCAGACCCAGACCCTAATTGTGGTGACGTATTCGATGTCGAAGTGTGCAGACCCTCCATAAAAGATGTTGGCATCCTATAAGAGGAATTTCTGTGTCTGTTAGCATCGAACCCGGGTGGTCTAGTTAGTGGGGTGGCGAAATGGGTTTGCGTCCCTGATGGTGGGGCGAATCCCCCAGGATAACCAATGGTTCCAGTATTTCCTAGGATCGAACTGTTAGTTGACATGCCACTTGTTCCATTAGTGGCTACACTACTGGTAGAAGATGCAACAGACTGTGCGTTCGAAGGGATCGCATTAGATGTTCCCATCGAAGCGGACATATTAGTGCCTGTTGTATGTGGGATATTTTGTTCCCCTTGTTGATTGTCTGGATTAGACATCTTGTTTAAACGTTTTCTTCTGGGTAAGGGTTGGTTGCTATTGGTTATTCTACCACTTCTAAGGTTCATATAACAACAAACTTATCACTCAGAGAGTACTTGTACAATGGTTATGTCTCAACAATTTTTTACTTTGTTCTAAATTTCATAATGACCAATGACGCGTCCCACCGGGTGTGCCAATTTGTTTACAGTTATTTCTGGTAAACAACCGCTAGTCCTCCAAACTATCAAATAATCTTAATGATTGTTATTCAATCTCTCTGGTAACTTGCAGGATCGACTAGATTGATCCTATGGTGTATTGGTCATTTGGATAATTCTCATTATAGAACTGATATTCATGGTTGGTATTTAGAATGTTGTGTAGGTGTTCAACTTACTTCGATTACTCTATTAAAGATCTAATGACATGATCAAGTAAATACGTGCAAAACTAAATTGCATGAATAAAGGTTCAATTGTAAAGACATGTAAAACTGCAAAAAGACAAGTAAATAACTTCGAAGTATAAAAGCATATAATGTAAAAGATTCTCTGGAATGTAAAAGACTCGAAATATAAATAAAGCGTTTAAATGCAAGAAATCAATAAAAGACTTCGAATAAAAATACTTTAATGTAAAGGCTTTTGAATGATATTGACATGAAGATAGAGGAAAAAACTGGAAATGATAAAGAGTTTTATTGAATCATAACTATTTGGTGTTATCATACGTACATTGTTCGAGCATTCGTTTCTCTAGCCATGTGGTATTTTGAATGTTAACTTAATTTTGTACAATAGATATGACACACGAAATCCTAACGCTAAGACTTCTATTTCTACTACTTCGACCATAACGGTCTTGCCTATAAGATTCTGCCACGTTCAGAATATGCAAAGCAATGCCCCTCTCTAGCTTCCACGCGTCTTCGAATGCTCCAGCGTATATATTTTAAATTTCGAACATCCCGCTTGCGTTTGAATTTCAAATGTTTTGCCACTCTTCGTTTCGAACTCATTTCTTGGACACAGCCTTGTTACCACTTCGAGACTTCTTTTGAATATATCCCTATAACTGTCACTCGAAGCTCAGAGTTTTGACATGTCCATTCGAAGCACTGCTTCTACCATTTCGAAACATGACATCTTACTTTATTCCAACGAAACATCCAACTTGCTTCGCTTCGAACAATATCATCAAAATCTTCAGCCAACACCGTGCTAGACAAAATTTGTGAGAAAAATCAATGATATTCAGATCCCTAGAACCCAGTTACTTCTTACGGACAGGTTGAGCCAACTGAACTTCAAGAGGGTACTTAGCTACAAACCCCATGCAAGCCTTAAACCTAAGGCCTTTGTGTGCTTTGCTTGTGTTTGATTATCTATTTGAGCATGACATCATAACATCATGATATCATACCATATCATTTTCTTAACCATTTCAAGGATCTCAAGGGCCCGTGGTGCAGTTTATCATGAACCAGATGTCTAGAAAGGGGCAAGGGGATTTATTTTTCTCTAACCAGATGCCGTCAAAGACTGAAGTGTGTTCTTTTGATTCAAAGGCTAGGACCCACTTGAAATGGTGGGTTTGATTATCATAGAAGGACGTTCAAATGACGCGAAGTTCTTTCGTCAAAGCTACAACCAGACTCTAACATTCACTTTTGTTTACCCCGCAAGATCCTTGAAAACATTGCATCCACATATCATGCATCATTACATCACAAGATTTCCAATAGAGGTTTTCTCGTCTTCTTGTTGTTTATTTCAGTAAAAGATGGCTCTAGAACAAACTGTCAAGGAACTCCAAGCATAGAATGTCCAATTCCAGGAGATGCTCTTGAACTTAGCTCAGGGGAAGAAAGAGATGATGGCGCTCATCGCAAAAAATAAGAAGACTCAGAATCCAATTGCTATCCTCAATATGGGGAGAAGATTCAAAGGTCCCTCTAAATCGGTTCAAACTGCTGATATCTCCTCTGATGAAGATGACAATCAAGAGGAAGATGAGAGAAATGTTAAGGCAAGGGTGGAAGCAATCAAGGTTCTAGGAAAATTCCAGAGGATGAAGACTATTATGATGAATAGTATCCTCCCGCGGATGATAGATACAAACAATTGGAAGATCGCCTAAAGGCCATGGAAATCTAGAAAGTGCCTAGATTGGATTTTGAATAGTTGGGTCTTATCCTGGGGGTAGTTATCCCTCACAAGTTTAAGGTCCCCATTTTTGCTAAATATGATGGTGTTTTTTGTCCCAAAATTCATCTGAGGTCCTATGTTTAGAAGATCTAACCCCATACTGCTGACAGAAAGTTTTGGGTTCACTGTATTAAAGAAAGTTTGGCTGGTACATAACTTGAATGGTTCTATCAGCTGGAAGGAACCAACATCCATACTTGGGAAGACCTGGATGCTGCTTTTTACAAGTAGTATCAGTATAATGTTGACCTTGCAGAAACTCGCGTGCAACTACAAAACATGACCATGGGCTCTCATGAAGGGTTTAAGGAGTATGCCCAAAAGTGGAGAGATTTGGCTGGAAGAGTGAAACCTCCTTTATCTGACAGGGAGCTGGTTGATATGTTCACGGGCACTTTGACAAGTCCATTCTTTAAGCATCTGATTAGAAGCTCCTCATCTGTTTTTACTGAGCTGATTATAACTGGAGAACATGTCGAAAATGGTATCAAGAGCGGAAAAATTCAAATGGTTGCGTCTTCGAGTGTTGTAAAGAAGACATTAAGTGGTAAAAAGAAGATCAATGATGTTTATGACCAGAAGGTCCGTGTTGAAAGTGACTGTAATCAGTCTGTGGGAGCGGTATTAATTTCTAATTTTACGACTGTTCAATAACAACAATAGGGTAATCAACGTAAGTTATACGCTTCGAGAAGACAGTTTACGAAGATCAGTATGCCATTGTCTCAGGCATTGCAACATTTACTGAAAGTGGAGCTGATAACATTGAGGGATCCTCCTCAGAACCCGAACACCTCCTCTCCTTGTTATAATCCAAATGCGAAGTGTGCCTATTATTCCAACAGTCCTGGGCACGATACCAACAACTGCTGGGCCCTGAAAAACAAAGATCATGACATGATTGACAACAAAGAGATTGAGTTTGATCCTCCGAAAACTCCCAATGTGATTACTGCTCCCGTGCCTAAACACGACAAAGGTGTGAATTCTATTGATGTTGTTTCTACTAAAGAAGATGCTGACAGTGACTACCACCTAGACAAATGGATCTTTCTACTGTCAGCAACAGGCTCAGCAAATGGAAGACTGAAGACCTTATCTCCATCTCCTTTAGTCAGGAGTAATTTGCTACTTTACATTTTATTACTCTCAAAAGTTTTGGTCGTGTAATTTTTAAACAATGACTTCAAGCCTTGTGTCTTACCCGGGGCACAATGGTCCATTTGTTAAGGGTTGTCATTTCATAAGCATTTTTTCATTTAATAAAATCATTGGACATTTTGCATTCAAATTTTGTGTTCTTTATCTTTCTTTTTACTTTTATCATTTTCAACTAGCTATGTGTTCTTACACACACCCACACACTACATTGTAGATCCATATTGTAATATGGTGGGAAAACTGACTTGAGGGTTTGCGTTTCATCACAAATGTTGCGGATAGTAAGAGTCGCCACCGATTTTTCTTTTATCCAATAAAGGAAAGGGTGAAAAGAACAGGAAAGACCTTTTGAGAATTTTTCTTGAGTTCGGGGGGTAGGTTATGAAAAGGGAAGGTGTTAGCACCCTTTTCATCCATAGTTATTTACAACTCTTAATTGCTTGATCACTTTTTGAAGTGCTTTGTGTTTATGTATATTTGAAAATATTTTGAAAACGCCTAAGTGCGGAAATTTTGTAATGATTCTTGTATCATTGAGAATGTATACAAAATGTTTATTTTGGAAACATGTGTTGAAAGAGAGTGTTTGGAAAAATATTTTGGAAATGCCAATGTAAGGCAATTTTGTAATGATTCTCATATAGTTGAGAATGTATACAAAATGTTTGTTTTTAAAAGTGTTTTGAAAATGTGAGGAGTAAAGATTGTCTTATTTTGTGAGCAAGCGATTACGAGCTATCCACCTACTCAAAAACTCTTTGTTCTTTTCCATCTCCTTTAGATAGTGCTATCCTACCATTAGTTATTAAGAATCCATATCATTGGATGTGAGGGATAGGCGTGGATCATCGTGTAGTCATAAAAGGTAACTTGTAGGACACTTTAGAAATTCTCGTAAGGGACTAAGATCATTTACCAAAGGCAACATCGAAGGGTCATCGAGGGACTTCGATCTTTTAACCGAGGGTCTTTTTCTAAAGCATCTCAGGTTCGAGAGACATGATTATTTTTTATCTGAGGAAACAAGTGAGGTTACCCTAAAGGTATAAGTGTGCAAAGTGTGTTTGGTTCAATTATTTTATCTTGAATTAGGGTTTTGCTATGATTGATTTTAATCTTGCCATACAAACCATAATTACTAACAGAAATAAGGAAAGCAATAAATTGCAGAAATTAAATGTCCTATGCTATTACAACGCTTCGGGAATGGGGGGTACAAATTTGTAAATGGGTAGGAAAGCAATAAATCCTAATTATCTATTACATACCAAATAGTTGCATCATATACAATTGATCTAGGAATATAAATAAGAAATAAGGAAAAGGAGAAATTGGAATTTTTTTTGTATTTTTTATGAAAAAATGGTTGGAGTTAGTATATATGAAACAAGTATATGCATCACAATCAAGATGAGAATCAATGAGCATATCTTTTGATTTTGTATTTGTTTCATGTTTTAATATGAATTTGGTTGAGAAAAGTCTTAAAAAAGGCTTAAGCTATCATAAATTTTTTACTCAAGTGTCAAGATATCTCATGTGAATCAAGACTTATCATTGTAAAGTCAATCTTTGGAGAAAAGTTGAAAATTTAATCAAAAAGATAAGAAGGAAGTCTTTAAAAAACCTAAAAAGTACCTATTTTGATTTAATTGAAAAATAATGAAATAAAAATATTTTTTTGTGATATTTTTTATATTCATAAAATAGAGGTGATAAACTAAGAGTGTGCAAAAATTCAGCTTAAAAGAGTTAAGTTTGAGTGCAAAAAGAATTAGTTGAAAATGATGAAAAGAAGTGAAAAAATGAAGAAAAATGGAAAATGGGTACCATTGGGGCTTGAACCTAGGTCCAAAGGTTACAGACGTACATGGTTTACCACTAGGGTGACTGTTTCATCCAGTTATGAAACGTTCCCCAATAAATATATAGAAAACAAGTTCAAAGGATCACAAAAGTGAAAGTGACATGAAACATGCGTTGCTTGCCACTGGGGTGGCTGTTACATCCATTTATAAAACAATTTCAACTAAATATAAAATAAACCAAGTCATGAAAATTTGAAAATGCCAGCAAGCTTCTTCTTCCCTGTTGCATGCTAACAGTAACAGTAACTATAACATATAATTTCCAAAAAATTCCAACTTCCTCATTTCTCAACCACTTTTAAAGATATAAAAACAAAACTTGCTTAGAATTTCGCAAGGAATCTAATTGTATAATTTTCTGAAGCTATAACTCAAAGATTTTCACGAATTTTCTATTGGTACCAAACAAAAACCTAAATGTTTAGAAAATTCAGTTTCAAAATTCTTATCCCACAGCCAATTAAAATGAAATTTAAGGATATGGTTAGCTTTATAAACATGATATATATATATATATATATATATATATATATATATATATATATATATATATATATATATATATATATATATATATATATATATATATATATATATATATATATATATATATATATATATATATATATATATATATATATATATATATATATATATATATATATATATATATATATATATATATATATATTTTATTTTTTTAAAATAAGTGCAAATTATGCTTGTATCAAGATTTCAAAGTTGGAAAAACTTACCTTTTGATGCAAAAATTCAATTTCCTCTACACGACTTCCAGAAGTAATATGATGATTGCTTTAGCTTCCTGGGACCTTAGTGAGTATGTTGCAACTCTTACTTTGCCTTGAGAGTGTATGGATCGATCTACTCAAGTCAAGTTTCAAAGTTGTATTTTGAAAATGGTGGATGTTGATAATGGAGTTACAGTGGCAAAACAGGTGCTTGGATCACTTATACATGATGTATATGAAGTGTTTGGACAAAAGTTGCAAGGTTTGAGAGTTTCAAAGAAATAGATTTTGAAAACTCAAGAAATGAGTTTTATGGCCAATTTGGGTTTGAGAGTGTATGAGATGTTTAGAGGGATTGTACCTTCTTCCTATGGCTTGCAAATGAGCTCTATATTTATAGAGAAAAGGTTGAGGGAAAGGGTATATCAGTTTGTCAAAGTCACAAGTTATGGTTTGGTTGGATAGTAAATGAAGCAAACTTGAAGAACACGGTTCTGATTCCTTGTACTTTGTCTCATAGAGTGGTTAAGTACTTTAAACATGTTGCTTATGACTTTGTAGATTGAGTGTACGCATATGAAACAAGTTAGAGGCTCAAGGAATGGACTTTTGCAAAAGGCTTGCTTTACAAGAATAGAAATTGTACCTTTCTCCCTTAAATGGCAAGATACAATGGACAATGCTTGAATCAAGTAGGCCATAGCTCAAAAGTTTATGTAAACATTTAATTATGGTGAGATTTGCAAGTTAGAAACCTGTAAAGCAATATTTATGCAGCATGGCTTGAAGCTCTCATCATCCTGGTTCTAGTCGCAACACTTGTTTGTAACTGGAAGTACATTTTGACCACGGAATTTCAAATCCCTTTTCAAAACTTCTCTTTCAAATTGTTTAAGCTACATTTTATATAAATTTTTTGCGAACGTGTAGTTGTCTTTGTCTTGATGAGACGAAGCGAACGGTACCGGTCTCGAGCTCTAATTTTACAGTTTGAGCGACCTGGTTTTGAGACTGGCTAGAGGTTGAAGATGACCAACGTGTCATCCTTCAACCAATGAAACAACACCATTTGGATTTTTTGAATTTCTGATTTTATAATTGATTCAATGCTTTATTCAGTAATGACCATGATATACACAGTGCGCCAGATCCCTTGGATTTGATTACTAACGCGTTTTGACTCTCATCCAATAGTCCACATATTTTTGACTTTATTTTTTATTTAATTGTTTTAAATTTCAAAAATTCATAGAAAATTCATATTAACTCCAAAAAATCTGAAAAAATTATGGAAAATACTTTTGATTTTTCTCTTTCCGATTTTTATTTTTTCACAATTTTATTTTGTGTTTTGATATTTTTTTATAATTTTTAACTTTATTTGAATTTTTTTAAATGTTTAAAAATACTTTTATTCATTTTTAAATTCTGAAAAAAAAAATAGGGAAGGATCCAATGACATTGTGACAAATATTGGTGACCTCATTTATTTTTTATTTCCATCTTTACTATTTTTCATCATTTTTGGTTTGTTTTACCTATTTATTTTAATTTTAAAAAATAGTTTATGACTTTAAAAAATTACCAAAAATTTTATAAAAATATTTGATTTCATTTTTGATTTTTCTATGGTCTTATTTTTTCTTGATTAATTTGAATATAGTTAATATTTTTCTCTCTTATTTCTATTTTATAATCATTTTAAAAAACCATTTTCTTTTATTTTTTAAATAAAATTTTATTTTTGTATAATATTCTGCCTGATCTTGGGTTGAAATGTTGATCACGAACTTTGTTAACATCATTGGATCCATGGTGTTGAGTCTAACTCCACAAAAATGGATGAATGATTTTAATAATAGTTTGATTAAATTTTTGGTTCAAATGTGGTTTATTCATTTCCCCTTCCATCTTCATCTTATCCCATTCTTATTGTACCAAATGTTATTGGAGCATGATTTACATATCATGTTTCAAAACATGAGGTGCATAGATTGCTATTGACCGGCCTCAAAATATGTGCAACTTCTATATAAGTCCACTTACGATTGCTTAACATAACGCTAAATTTTGTCCCGATTTGAGAAAATGATTATTCGTGGCCTAAACCTATGTTTGCAAGTCCAAGTATATTAATTTGAATCCTTTGATCCAATAACCTTGAGATCCGTTGTTAGGATGCTTTGGTTCTACCAATCCTCTAATGGAACTTCATCAATATTGGTCAAAGCGGATCACTTAAACATCATTGATCATTAAGTGTTAGTTTGAGATTCTTAAATGGATGATATACTTGACAAAAAACAAATACAACTTGTTGTTGAGAGGCTTTGGGTCTACCAATCCTCTAATGAGTTCCAAATGCAAGTTTCAGGATGGTCATCCAACTAACCACTAATTCCTACCAATTGACTTTATTTTATGTTTTTATTTTATGCTTTTACTTTATGTACCATTTACTTTAGCATTTACATTTCATGCTATTTTCATCTTTGCTGACTTGAGCCTTTATATTCATGTCATTTTTATTTTGCTCACTTGAGTTTTTTCATTTCTTTTTGAACATACCCAATAATCAACTTAAACCCTAAAAAACATTTATGTTACTTGGACTATTTGGTTAGTGTTGTACCCTAAAATTTTCCCTCATGTTTTCCAAGGTCTTCCCCTATATGGTTGGTCACAAACCCTTGTCTAAAGAAAAGGAAAATTTGTGAGTGATGTTTTTAAGTTTCCTTTGATTGGCATCTCCAAAATGCCTTTCGATTGGCATCTGCAAAATGACTTTCGATTGGCATCTCTAAAATGCCTTTCGATTGGCATCTCCAAAATGCCTTTCGATTGGCATCTCCAAATTGCCTTTCGATTGGCATCCACATAGCGCCCTTCGATTAGCATGGATAAAGGTCCTTCGACTGGCCTATTAACAAGGTATTTCGATTGGCATTTCAACAAGGCCTTCGATTGGTATGGACAGAGGCCCTTCGATTGGCATTCCAAAAGGTCCATTCGAAGAAGCTTTCAAAGGGTCCATTCGAAGAAAATGAAAAGGTCCATTCGAAGGAGCTTCATAAGAGCCATTCGGTAAATGCGCACTCCTAAGATATACTCTCACTTTGGTTGCCTTCGGTAAATGGTTATTAAAGTATAGGGTGTCTTAGTGGTGGCCCTCTTGTCTAAACAAAGATCAAATATCCCGTTCGGAAATTTTACCTCGGAAATGTTGCCTCAAATATGATCTTAAGACATTAGGTTTATTACTAAGACGCCCTAACATGGCTTTAGTGATCGTATGTCCCTTACGAATTGACCCTTACAACTCCAACGACGGTGCTACCTATTTCTCAATAGTAGGATAGCTCTGTCTAAAGGAAACGAGAATAGAAACGATCCTTTTTCGAGTAGGTAGATGCTAGTAGGTACTTGCTCAAAATAATAAACTTTTTTGCACCAAACACTTTTCAAACAAAGTTTTCAAAAACACTTTGTAACACTCTTGAAGACAGAAGCAAGGGTTAAAACGAAGTAAAACAAACTTTTCAAAACAAACACACACAAGCAATTTTTAAAAGATGAGCAAGTACCTAAGAGCCCATGGAAAACCATGGATAGAAAGGGTGCTAACACCCTCCCTTTCTATAATCTACCCCTCGTACTCAAAATCTCGAAAAAGGAATTTTTCTGTGCTTTTGTCCTTTTCAGTTGGATAAAATAAAAGTCGGTGGCTCTTGCTTACCGCGACATTTTGAAAACACAAACGCAAAACGCAAACCAACATTTTCTAAAACAGTCGGTTCTGCCACCGTATCACAAACTGCTCACGGTATGTAATAGTTTAATTAGGATTTTCTTTATTTATCGTCTTTTACGGGTTTTTTGGCTATGTAATTAATCCCTACCCCAAAGCCTTGTAATAGCATAGGTTTTATTTCTCGCATTTTAATTCTCGCAAATATTAACTGTTTAGATGTATGTTAATAGGATTGTATGACAAGATTGCATGATAATTTAAAACGGCTAGAAAACCCTAATGTGCAAAGATAATAACTGAAATCAAATCACTCGCACATGCGCACTCTTAGGGTATACTCTCACTTCGGTTGAATTCGGTAAACGATCATTAAGCATAGGGTGTCTTAGTGGTTGCCCTCTTGTCTAAGCAAATATCAAATATCCCGTTCGGAAATGTTGCCTCGGAAAGGTTTCCTCGGAAGTATTGCCTCGAATATGATCTTAAGACTCTAGGGTTATTACTAAGACGTCCTAATATTGCTTTAGTGATCATACGTCCCTTACGAATTGACCCTTACAACTCCAACGATAGTGCTTCCTATTCCTCCATAGTAGGATAGCATTGTCTAAAGGAAACGAGAATAGAAACAATCCTTTTTCGAGTAGGTAGATACTAGTAGGTACTTGCTCAAAACAAACTTCTTTTACACCAAACACTTTTCAAACAAAGTTTTCAAAACAACTTCGTAACACTCTTGAGGACAGAAACAAGGGTTAAAACGAAGTAAAACAAAACTTTTCAAAACAAGCACACAAGAAATTTTTAAAAGATGAGCAAGTACCTAAGAGCCCATGGAGGACCATGGATAGAAAGGGTGCTAACACCTTACCTTTCTATAATCTACCCCCCAGAACATCTCAAAAAAGGAATTTTTCTGTGCTTTTTTCCTTTCCGGTTGGATAAAATAAAAGTCGGTGGCGACTCTTGCTTACCGCGACATTTTGCGAATAAAAACGCAAAACGCAAACCAACATTTTTCAAAATAGTCGGTTCTGCCACCGTATCACAGAGTTCAAGCAACAGTTTAAGTTTGGGGAAGTTTGATCAGTGGTTTCTACATATTTATTTACCATTAATTTTAGTTATCTTTTCTTTTTATTGTCAAGTGTTTTATTTCATTTTACCACTTTTTATGTGTTGGTTGTGTGTTTTACCGTTTTCAGGTTCACAGGAATAAATCGGGATAAATCAGTGCAAAAAAATGCAAAATTCATAGTTTCGAAAATGTTTCTGGCATGTTTTAGGAGGCCTGACACGGCCACCCGAGTCACCTGACACGGGCCGTGTCAGACAATGCGCTAATTGATCAGTTTTCACTAAAAAAATTATAACTTGAGCTACGAGAATCGGATCGACGTGTTCTTATATTCGTTGGAAAGATGAGAGAAAGAGCTATAATTTTCATTTTGAAGTTAGAAGCTGATTCAGAATCTAGAAGCCTCTAAAAATTCAATAAAGTTGCAGACTTTAGAATTTTAGTTGTTCCAGGTCGTTTTACGAGCCTGGTTTGTGTTTTCGGCCTAGTTTGAGTTAGTAGTGAAAACCCTTATTTGGTTTATAAGAATTTTTAACCTTTTTTTGGAGCGAAGAATAGTTTACATGAGTGAAGATTGGATAAGTCAAGGTTTTCGGAGAGCGGAAGATTTTCATGCGCAAAAGCAATTGAAGATCAAAGTTCATCCCAATCCCTGTAATGTCTATATTTTGTGTTGTGATTATTTTGAACAATATTAGTAGCTAAACCCCCCAATGCTAAGGAGTGTCCCTGGTTTGAATCTGTAATGATTATGAATTCCTGAGTTCTTTAATAAAGTCTTCGCTATTCGATTTAATTGTACAGTTTTTATGCCTTCCCGATCAGACAAATTAGGATTGATTTACCGTTAACAACCAGTTGGACCGCGATTGTTAAGGTTTCTGTATAATTAGACTATAGTAGATATCACCTAGGACTAGGGATACCCTATAGTTACCAAACTTAACCCTTGATAAAATAAAGGTTTGACTCCAACAGATATCTCTAAGGATTTAGGATTTAGGATGGATGGTTAAAGGTTTTCCCACTAAGGACTTAGGGGAAGATAATCTAAAGGGCTAGTAACTGAAGGATATGAACTTGTTGAAGAGATCAGGATTCAAGATAGTTACAGGGAAAATTATACATCTTACCCTAGCATGCTTCTCATATCTGTGAAAAAGTCATTTTATATTTTTGCTTTTTGTTAAGTGACAATATCAAAACCAAAACCCTAAATTAAGTTTCTGTTTAATTGAACTACGGATTTAACTCAATAGTATCAACCAGTCCTTGAGATTGATATCTTGGGAATTTCCTATTATTACTGCAAGGCAAAAATAGTACACTTGCTGTTTTTCCTATCAGTTGTCATTATCCTCGTTGACAACATATTCCATTATATTATATTGACTTACTATAGGCTCTTCATCACTTGAGTCTTCACTATCCACATCTTTGTTATTCAAAATGTTATCAATAAATGTGTCTACCACAGGAATATCAACAATAAGTTCTACCACCGACTTTTCAACTAATATCTTTTCAATGACATTTTCATTAAGGGGTTTGTCACAGATTCTAGGATTTGAGTTAGGTTTTATGAATAAAAATCTTAAGACTTTTTACTAGGTTTATAAACTTCATTAACGTTCTTAGGTACATTTTTAACAACATCTTTAGATGGTTTGATTTTAGAAATATTACCTTTACCTATTTCAAGAAAAACCATTTGAAGGGGCATGATTTCAAGCACTTATTTTGTTGGATGTTCTGTAATGGTTTCTTGGGTACGAGGAACTTCATTATACTTTGAGGTTCTACTAACTTCTTCCTTCCCTTGACCAGCAAGATTAGACATTGTCAAGGGAACTCTAGTAGTGCGATCACCCACCTTTTTCAGCCTCTTCTTCCAAACTTATGTCGGTGGTTATATGGCGGGAGGACCTCCACCATACCATCTACCTTCCCTCCTAGGACCACTCCTTTCATATTCATACCATGCATGTTGATCATAGGCTTGTCTTCCATAGTTGATTTCTTGGCGTTCTTAGTTGTTATATTTTCTTTGCTTGAAGTATTAGTTCCTTGTCTTGTTTCAACAATTATTGCAATTTTTTTTAGAGGGAGGTGAGTGGATTGTCTTAGGATTAGGATGATGAGAACATAAAGAGAGGTTCATAAAATACAAATGAGTTATTTTGATGCTTGAGGCACATAACATAATTAGAGAAGTAAATTTGAATGGTGATCATTTTTGGAATACCAATAGGCAAAGAAAATAGTAGGGTACATGTCTTGGATTTGATGGATATAAGAGACAACAATACGTCCCAATAACTCTCATCCAATTTTAGCATTAATTGCTAGAGATTATCAATAATACAAAAGACCTAGGACACTTCTCAATTTTTCAAATTGAGCAACATCTACAGCTTTAGTAAAGACGTCAACTATTTGATTTTTCAATTGACGCATGATCTAGATTAATTACCTTTTCTTCAAACAATTCTCTAATAAAGTGGTGATAAATGTCAAGGGGGTTTTTTATGACTATATTGAACTAAATATTTTTTTTTAAAATATTAGTGGCACTCATGTTATCACAATTTAATAGCATAACATCTTTCTTGACATTGTACTCTGTCAGCATTTGCTTCATCCACAACAATTGAGTGGAATGCTTCCAGCTGCAATATAATCAGCTTTAGCAGCGGATAATGAGACACAATTTTACTTTTATTGAAAAAACAAAGTGAGATTGTTTCCCAGAAAGAAACATCCACCATAGGTTCTCTTTTTATCTTCAACATTGCCTTCCTAGTCAACATCATAATATCCCACTAGAATGGAGTTGGTGTCATGTGAGTACATAATTCCATAGTCACAAGTTCCACTTATATACTTGATGATTCTTTTGACTTGTGTAAGATGAAATACTTTTTGCTTATCTTGATAGTGTGCAAACATCCTTATATAGCGTGCCCATACCCCTATAGCATGTCCACATCATGAGGAGATGATAGAAGCACCATAACTAGCATAGATAATTTTAAACCAAATACCCGAGGAACCCATCAGGAGTCTCCATCTCCACTTGGATAGTAAGGCTATATTAGTCAGCCGAATATATTTGACACCAAGATCTCCAAACTTCTTGGACTTACACACTTCGAACCATATAACCTAGGGAATTTTAGATATCCTTTTCAACCTTATCTTAAGGAACCTCCTTTGGATCCTAACCAACTTCTTCCACACGTTGACAAGCATCTTAAGAAAGGATGAGAAGAACACCAAAATAACATTAAACACATAGTTAAGGAGAATAACTATGTATTCTAAGCTAACATACTTATAAGACCAAGGATTTAATCTCTTCTAGACCAGATCTAGCAAAGGTTCCCAAGTGGATTCTAACCTAAGATTGACTCCTATTGGAAGCCCCATATACCATAACGTTAGAAACTCAATCTCGGTGCAGAAAAGCCTTAAACATCTAGAGGAACAAGGGATCAACATTAATCCCAATCAAACTACTCTTGTGAAAATTAACCCTAGCCCAATGCAAGCTCAAACCCCTTAAGGTTAGCTTTGATAGTCCATAGAGTCTCGACCGACGACTCAACCAAGATTAAGGCATCGTATGCATAATGAAGACGAGGGACCTCCAAGTTGGAGGGACCGACTTTAAAACCAGAAAAGAGACTAAGATCAGAAGCTTATTGAATTAACCTACTTAGGCTTTTAGCTACAAGGAGGAAAAGAAAAGGAGATTTGAGATCTCCCTACTTCAACCCTATTTAAATCTTGATTTTAGGAGTTATGGAGTCATTAACCAGCACAACCAGATTGACAGAGAAGACACAAGCTTTGATCAAAGGTTTTCATTTATCATTAAAGTCGAATATGATAAGTGTGTAGTCTAGAAAGCTCCATCTCATTGAATCATAAGCTTTCTCAAAATATACTTTGAAAATGAGTCAATTCTTTTTGGATTTCTTAGCAAGGTCAATCACCTTATTGACAGCTACAACACCATCAATAAACATTCTTCCTTTAAGAAAGGCTGATTGGTTAGGACTAACCAACTTGTTCATTGTCAGTCTCAATCTCTGAGCCAGAACTTTAGCTAACAACTTATACATGGATCCCACCAAGGAGATTAGCCTAAAATATCCTAAAGAAGCATGGTTCTTAACCTTGGGAATGCGAATAAAAAAAGTAAAAAGTTGTGAGGAAGAGATGCAAAGCAATGAAACTCATTAAACATAATGCCTACATATGTCCTACAAAGACTCCAGAACCTTTTGAAGGAAGAAAAGTTAAAACCATCAGGCCCTTGACTCTTGTTTCCGTCACACTCAGACATAACCACATTTATCTCCTCAAAATTGAAGGGTGATGTTAGATCCAGATTATCCTCTACAAAAATAGACTTGAAGGATACCCTATCAAGTCTAGGGCGGGAAACCTCCGACTCTATATATCTCAGTAAAATAAGAAAAAATCTCATCTCAAATCTCAACCACTCCTTCAATCCAATCCTCACATTTCTTAAGAGCTAAGAT
This sequence comes from Vicia faba, assembly GCA_948472305.1. NCBI lineage: Eukaryota > Viridiplantae > Streptophyta > Magnoliopsida > Fabales > Fabaceae > Vicia > Vicia faba. The sequence goes on along the minus strand of OX451739.1, from coordinate 1,461,158,428 downwards.
AACATTTCTTCTATTCTTATACTTGATGGAGGCATGAAAGAAGGCCGAGTTGACATGCTCATCCTCTAGTTATCTAGCGTTAGCTCTTTGGAAATAAAGACTAAAGATTAACTAGGGTTCTAAATCTGGTCTTTATTTCCTCCCTATAGAGTCAATCAACCAAAAGATTTAGGTTAAATGTCACATTTTAATTATATTCAATTATAACAAATTAATTATTTGAATTTATTTTAATTATAAACTTAATAGAATAATTAAGTGAAATATAATATAATAAATAAATGTATATTTGTAAAAAAAGTATACAAGTTTAAAGTGATAATTATTGTGAGAGACGAATTATATAAATATAGCAGTAGATAGAAGGAACATAGTAGTAGTGACTATTGATTGATTTGTTCTTTTAACAGACAGTTTGGAATCAGTTTTTTTGACTTTTTCTAATTTATTCCTTTCACGTTTTAAAATAATTATTATTTAAAGTTTTTGTAAACAAATTAAAAAATATAATATAGTTGTTATAAGATATTGTATTTTTATAAAATTAATTCTATTAATATATAAAAAATAGTGTATAGGATAAAAATTGCTGACAGTTACAAATAAGACACTATTTATTTGTGTCTCATAGATCCGATCAGCCGAATGTGTTTTTTTTTTATGAAGCCGAATGTCATTTTCTAGTAAGAATATATATTTAGACGAAATATCTTATTGCACATTCCAAATTGAAATTTAAATATTTTAAAGATAATTTTTTAACAGACATAATTTTTTTAAATTTATTTTATACTCTCTCTTGTTTACAACGACAAAAAAAAAAACACTAATCACAGAGTGCCAATTTAAAATTTTAATCAATTATATCTTTAATTAAATATATGTATAACTTTTAAATTAATATATTTTACTTTCTATTTATAGTAATTGTAAATAAAATTAGATAAATATTATATTAAATTAATTTAATAAAATTATTATTATTGTTTATATTTTTTTTTATAATAAGAACACTTGTTTTGAATAAATATATAGGGATGTAATCATTTTAGTTTGAACAATTTTTTTTTATTAAAAAAAAAATCAAATCAATGATTTTTTTATTGATTTGGTTTGATTTAGATTTTAAAAAATTTAAAAAAATTTGATTTAATTTGATTTGATTGATTGATTTAATATTTTTTAAAATATTATATTATATTTTCTACTATCGTATTTTTTAATTTATTCTATGCTATTAGTTCTTAAAATAATATATTCCATGTTATTTATTTTATGCTTTATTTTTTTTCAAAAAAATTATAATTTACTATTAATCCATACAAAATAATGACATAATATACATTGTATTATGAAACAAATTTATTTTCAATTATGAAACAATTAACTTCATAAGATTGTGAAAGGATTTGAGAACTTAATAAATAAATTAAAACGTACATCAATTAATAAGTTTTAAGATTAAAAAAAATTTAATTGAAGAAGAAAAGCATAACATATCATAACAGTGGTAGAAGGAACAATAATTATATTAGACAACAAGTTCAATAAAATCAATTTTTGTGATTTATGATTTATAATTTTTACTTTCGAAATTTGATTTTAGATGCGTGTTTTTGTTGAAAGAAATGAAATATAAATAAAAATAGAAAATAGTTAGACTGATACAAAATTTAAAATTAATGATAAATAAATAAAATATTTAAAATATAATTATATCTATTAATACGGTTTATTGATTTAACGGTTCTTAAAAATTAAAATAAAAAATTAAATTAAATCACATCCGTATTCATTGATTTGATAAGTTTTAAAACCAAATGATAAACAGTAAGTTTAATTTCACTTTGATTTAGTTTAAATTATCAGTTTTAACAATTTTTTTCTGATTTACTTACACTCTTAAAATATTTAAAAGACAAAGTAAAATGAAATAAATGTAAATAAAGAATGTTAGTTGTAGATATTTATCTTATCGTGAGTTGGGTTCCTGAGAACCATTGGATTTGGATAAAGTATATATGAGAGAGTATTATATCATTTTATGTAAGGTTCTAATTTCATCACAACATGTGACTCTCTCGTGTGTCTTGTTAGGCACACACTATTTCAGCTACGTGTTTTTATTTTTGAGAAAGTTTAAGCTTCATGATATCAAAATATTTATCTGGTTATTTCACTTTTCTAATGAGGGGTTTTTAGCAAGCCACGGTTTGATACTTTGATATATAATGCTTTTCATTAGACTTGTATTAATTGTGTGAATGAAATTATCTTAACATTATTAATCTTTTTTTCGATAACAAACGTTTACCAAAGGATAATTTAGCTACGCGCGTGGAATTTAATTTTTACAGAATATTATCTTTTCTTTTTTATCTAATAATTTAATTTTTATTTAATTTTTATTTATTACAATGATTTTGTTTTATAAAATTCAACACTTTATTTCACTTTTTTTTTAATATTTTTATTTTTGTGATTATATATTTATAATAATTATTAGTTGAAATTAATTAAAATAATTAAGAGTTAAATAATTTTTTTCTAATTTAATAACTCTTTTGAGTTTATTTTTTATTTTAGTAAAATTTTGAATATTAAAAAAGTTATTGTTGAAATCTATTTCATTAAAAAATAATTAGAGTTACAAATAAAAGTTTATCGAAGATTAAATAGAAAAATTAGAAAAATTTCAATTTTTTTCGTATCTAAATCTAATGAACCAAATCTCTATTTATAAAGAAAAAAATGATGAATTTTGATGAAAATAAAAATAAATAAAAAATTAATTTACAATAAAATAATTAATTTCAAATAATTACTGTGGGTAAAAATATAAACAATCACAATAATAAATAAGATTTTACAAAATATTATACGTGGTCCTCACTCATTTCTCATTAATTTATATTATTTTCAATATCAATTAATTTATATTATTTTCAATAATTTATTTAACATCCATTGTAATTATTCATTTATTGAATAATTTATGAACGCTCCGATATAAGTGGTCTTAGAAACATGTTATCAACTTAATAAAATAGTTAAACATCTATAACATTCTACGGAGTAGATAACAACGTGTGTCATCAATCATATCAATTATAGGTCCTACTTATTTCATAAAAAGACTAAAAAAGGATTTCATGTGATTTGGTTGACATAAACACATGTATTTGGAAACAAAGAAATAATGTTTTTTTAAAAGCGAAAATATATAAAAGAAAAGAGCATAAGAGTGGGACTAAATCAAAGTTTACTTAAACACCATCAAATTTATAATTGAGTCTATTCATCATATCATGAATCAAAAGAGGTAAAAGAAAATATGGGAAGGAGTTTCTAGAGTAAGGATTATCTCCATTTCTCAAAAGAAACAGTGAAGGAGTGAAGAAAATGCAATAAGGGGAGATGGAGAGTTAAATTAGGTTTTCCTTTTTTGAATAACTTTCGCTTCTAAGCATTATTCGTTGAACAATGCTTCTGAGTGTTACTTCTAAGTAATGCTTCTAATTAAGTTAAGAAAAACATAAATTCTAAAGCATAAGCAAAAGTAAAGAACACGTGATATATTTTGGTTCACTTGTGAAACCTCCAAGCTAGTTCAGTCCACCCTATCAAGGTGATTTCGCCTTGAACTCAAGGACTTAATCTATTATAACTAATTTGATTATAATCGCACAGGCAACCGTCAGTGACTAACATCCATTGACGTGTTCAGGGATCCAAACTGGATATAACATTCATTGACCCAATAGAGTCTGATCCCTCAGAATCTCCTACCAGGATTTCCTTCCAATGATATCCATCAGTGATCCCACAAGGTTGACCTTCACTCAGTCTCTTTTGAGATATAACTACCATTGACCCAATAGAATCCACTACCAAGATTTCATCTATGATGATCGCAGCCAAAGTCTTCTTAAGTCTTCTGATTTTCACTAGATCACTTGAGAACCAACCAATTCTAAACAGAATTGTTTTTCTGGAGATTACATGAGTGCTTCTTATCAAGCAGATTACTCCTAATTTAAGTACATATTGTTTGACACAATTTTGAGTAACAAATCTTGTGTACAAACAATTTACATGAATATCTTATGCAATAACATAATTTGAGCAACAACTCTCGTATTTTTTACATATTTCTACAAAGATGAATATAATTTAAGTTAAGTGCAGCATCTTGTAGTCTTCTTGTCTTTATCTTCATCGTTGAGCAAGCTATGAGCAACAACTCCTTGCTTCTTCATAATTCTGTCAAGATGTATATGATTGATAGTTTGAATGACTTCTTGTAGAATTCTTCATCTTCATCTTCTTTCTTCATTAAGCAAGATATAAGCAACAACTTCTTTCTTTTTCATAATTCTGCCAAGATGTATATGATTGGTAATTTGAATAACATCTTGTAGAATTATTCATCTTCATCTTATTTGGTTAGTGTTGTACCCAAAATTTTGCCCCTAACTTTTTCAGTCGCACTTTCATACCATATTTTGTCATTCAGTCACAATCATTAATAAATAGTTCCATTCATCACATTTGCATCCTATCTTTAAGTTTTCTCTTGTGTTGTTGACTAACTTCTACTCAAAATGAAAAAAAAAAAATTTGTCTTTGTCTTTGCATATTTGTGTTTTGTAGGTACCGAGTCGAAGCATATGGCAAATAAGGTTTTCCGGTATTATTTCCCTAAAATCTCTATTTGCAAAGAAAAAGAATTAAAAAAAAAAAATTTCACTGTACAATCGATTGCTCCTAGAGTGCAATCGATTGCACAAAGTGAATTTTGCGTAATTTTTGGAAAGATACATTGTGCAAATCGATTTGCACTGCAGTGCAACGTGAAATTTGAAAAAAAAAATCAGCATTTTAAAATTGTCAAATTTTGGCTCTAATTTTTCTTCATTTTTGAAAGATGTATCATTAATTCAAATTTTAGTGCCAATTTTTCATTTTTAAGAAGAACTATCATTAATTCAAATTTTGGCTCTAATATTTGAAAGAATTATCATTAATTCAAATTTTGGCTCCAAGAATCAATTACCAAATTACCACTAATTCCAATCCTAAAACTCTATAAATAGAGCTCTCATTTCATTCAAATTTCAAGCTTTTGATAGCCAAATCTACCTTGCTAAAAAATCTCTCAATTCTCTCCATCTACCAAATTCACTCAAAGCTCCATTTTCAAAAAGTTAGTAAGCTTTGCATTGAAGCTTACTAATCTTTGAGCTAAACCTTCATCCAAACACTTTTTCTCCATCAATTCTCTACATCTAAGCTTGGTCAATTGATTCTTGTGGTTGAATTGAAGCAAATTCTTGAAGTTGTTTTGATAATTATCTAGATCTACCTTTGGCAAGTTGGATAATTCATCTTTCACAATGTGATCTCTTGGTGATCTTTGGGATTGATTCTTTGAGCATTATTTTGTGATTTCAATGGTGTTATTTTCTCATAATTTGATGGAATTTTCGTGCTCAAATGGATCCATGATCATAAGGTGTTTGATGGAAAGTTTGAACAAGAAATTGCCCTTTTAAAATGTTGTTTTTGCTACTGTAACTGTGTGCAATCGATTTGCACTGTAGTGCAATCGATTGCACAGAAGCAATTTCACACAGATTTTTGAATATTGTACTGTGTAAATCGATTTACAAAATAGTTCAATCGATTTACACAGGGACATAATGCATTTTTTGCCTTGTTTTGGGGCAGCTTTGATCCAAAATGCTTTTTCTACTCACTCCTTTTGATTGTTGGTTTGGATTGCAATTTTAAATGTCCAATTTGTCTTTAAACTCAATGGACTTTGTGATGTAGATGAAGTTGGATAAATGTTCATCAATTCAAATCTACCTAAGAGTGAATTATTTAATTCATTTTTGGTGCTTTGGATTAATGATATGTTTAGTGCTTTAATCCATCTAGAGGAGTGGTTGAATTTAAAGATGAAAGAATTTTGAAATGGTGATCCAAATTAGCTTATCATTCCCCTCTCTCTTCATCTTATCCCTTTATTTTTTAATTGTGCTACATGTTAAGGGATGGTGATATCTATATCATTTATCCAAACATGAAGTACATAGATTGCTATTGACCGGCCTCAAAATAGGTGTGACTTCTACATAAGTCCACTTACGATTGCTTAACATAGCGCTAAATTTTGTCCTGATTCGAATAAATGATCATTTGTGGCCTAAACTTATGATTGCAAACCCAAGTATGTTAATTTGATCTCTTTGATCCAATAACCTTGAGATTCATTGTGTGGAGGCTTTGGTTCTACCAATCCTCTAATGGATCTACAACACCTTTGGTCAACGCGGATCACTTAAACATCGTTGATCATTACATGTTGCCTTGTGAGAATTCCAAAATGGATGATATACTTGACAAAAAGCAAATGCAACTTGTTGTGTGGAGGCTTTGGTTCTACCAATCCTCTAATGAGTTCCAAATGCAAGTTTCAAGATGGTCATCTAACTAACCACTAATTACTAACAATTAACTTTACTTTACGCTTTTATTACCATGCTTTATGTGCCATTTACTTTTAGCATTTTACATTTCATGCTATTTTCATCTTTGCTCACTTGAGCATTTACTTTTATGTCATTTTTATTTTGCTCACTTGAGCTTTTCTTCCTTTTTAAAGACACCTAATAATCAACATGAACCATAAAAATCATTAATGATACTTGGACTACATGGTTACTATCCTTTGCATTATGAAGTGATGGACTTCTTGGACTTAGGATTAGAGACCTTGGCCTATCTTGGAGACTTTGTGACTTTATTTGATATTTTGTCTGGAGTTCTTGAGGTTTACCTCAAGACATTGGGTTGTTTGTTTGTTTTGTGTGCAGGTTATTGTGATTACATACTTTGTTTGTAATATGGAATTCACCCATATACAGCCGTTACTCTACCCAATTTTTGCGAAGACTTAAAACACTTGAAGTTTGGTTCTCTCAAGAGGCCTAGTATCTTTGCTTGCTTGGTTTTAATCCAAAGAATTGGAATTCTACATTGGCTTATAATGTTATGTATCGGCTTCATGTTGGTTAGACGGTTCTCTTCCTTAGCTTTTACCTTATGCTTTAGGATAGTCCCTTCATCTCCTCCCATCTTCTTTAATTTTCAAAATCTTCTCATCTTTTTTCAAAATCTTCTTTGTTTATAAACTCAAACCGCTTTCATAATAAACCTCGACTTTGTCGAGTGCCTTTTCTTTTAAAACTTATTTTCTTTAAACAAACTTGAATACATTTAATCATACTTCGACATCTTTCGAAATTAAAAAATACACTTCAACTCATTCAAACTCTTTTGTGCACCCAAGCACCTTTTCCATTCAAAACTTTTTTTCAAGGTGAGACATGATTCATTGATAGTCGAGCAACATTCTCCTATTCCTATGGTTATAAAGGTGTCGACTTTTCCACTTGAGTACTAGAGACGTTCTCAAACCCTCACTCTTGTTGACGCAGGGTCCATCTTTCTTACACCTTGTGGGCGTTAGTCGAGATTTCTCTCCTAACAATGACAACTTGTCTCCTTGTTTAAAAAACAATCAACAAACAAGTCTTTTCTAGAGGAACTACGTGTACCCTGATCCCCTATTGCATGAAAGGTGGTACGTAGGCACTAAAGGTTCGCAACCGCGGCGGGTGCAAAAATCATAAAAATATTTCTTTTCTCACCTCCACCATCCATTTTATATACAACACATTTTTATAGCCAAAATATACAGATTTTTCAAAGAGGTTTTTGTGGAGTACCGTAGATGTTTAGGGTGCTAATACCTTCCCTTTGCATAACCAACCCCCTTACCTTGAATCTTTCCCCCTCTTTTTGGGTTATTCGCTCTTTTCCCATTCCTTTGGAAACAATAAAGCGCGGTGGCGATTTTGATTTTGATTTGTATAAAGTCTAGTCAATCCAATGGCTTAGTCTTGCACATTTCTACCACCACAGAAAAAATGGCGACTTCACTGGGGATAAATTGACCTCTTGCTGGTCCATCCCTAAGTGGGTTGAGCCTATCTTTGTTTATATCTGTATATGTGTTATTGTTGTTTATGTGTTATATTTTGTATATATATTTATCTGGATTTTCCTGGTTTACAGGGTGCTTGGGGATTTCTCATAAGTCCTATACCCGGACTAGGGCAAACTTTAAGATAGGGCAGGCAGTATAGTCATGTTAACTTTGAGGGAGTAATCCCAAAAAAGGAGGCATGAGATCCCCCACTCAGTGGAGGCCCCTTTGATTGTAGTGTCGTTTACCGAGTAATCGGGAAGACGTACTGCTTTCGACCTGGGAGCCTACTGAAGCTGAGGACCATAGATTACCTAACCCATCTTGGACTTTTAGGTGTAGTGCGGAAGCTATAATGGAGTAATCTGGAAGTAGTTGTCACGCGATACTACGCTCGGACGAGTCTTTCCTGAGAATATTGCTAATTACCGAGTTAATCGGGACGTTGGTAATATCCAAAGGAAGGATGCGGACTCTGGGAACCTCTTAGAACCTTGTTCGGCAGGTGATAACCGTTAGTCCATACCTTATGGGTTGTACCTTTGACTCCAGGCTCGTGACTCTGAACCATGTGCTCCTGTTACTGTGCAGTTCATTTCATAACATTGCATATCATTTGCATCCTCTGCATCATTCGACATACATCCAGGTTGTTCAGAACCTTATTCCCAGTTTCTTCTTTCTTCCAGTTAGTCGTTTACCGTCAAGCTGATTCCTCAACACAACTACGGGACTAGAGCTGCTGTCAGATTGAGAATGGAAAACCAAGAACAACACAACATGGAAGTCAGAATGGAAATATATAAGTTGAAGTCAGGCATGGCCAAACTTACTGATATGATGCAAGTCCTAATTTCCAGAGGAGAGCCACCTCTAAGGACTGTGATATCTGAAATCCCAACTGCTGTTGTTGACACTCAACCTATCCAGCATACATCTACTGCATGGTCAAAGTTTGGGTTACCTCAGAATTACTCTCCACCTGTTGTAATCACTTCAATGGTTGGTCAGTCTTCCCGGCCAGTCTTTCAAGCTCCAGTTTTCACTGAACCTCAGCCAATCGTTCATACTGCTTCTCGTCAACCTGCTGCACAAGCTGCTTTTGGGAACCCTCTCTTTGAGTACCATGCTTCCAGTCCTCGAAGTGTGAGTCAGGGAGACTTCAGTGAGTTTGAAGAGTTCAAAGAATAGTATCAGACTTTAGAGAAGAGACTCAGAGCTATGGAAGGAAATGAGTTCTTCAGTGTTGATGCTAACAACATGTGCCTAGTTTCTGATCTGGTTATGCTTGCAAGGTTCAAGACTCCTGAGTTTTAGAAATACCGGGGCACACTTGTCCAAGAAGTCATTTGGTGATGTACTTTCGAAAGATGTCTGCTTACACCAAGAATGACAAGTTGCTTATCCATTGTTTCCAAGATAGTCTGAGTGGATCTTCATTGAAATGGTATATGGGACTTGAAAAAGGTCGTATCCAATGCTTCCAAGATCTTGTTGATGCTTTCATAAAGCAATACAAATACAACCTTGACATGGCACTTGATCGTCGCCAACTGCAAAATATGTTTCAGAATGAGAAGGAATCTTTCAAGGAGTATGCTCAACGATGGAGAGAATTGGCATCTCAAGTTGAACCACCTTTGGCAGAGAAAGAGTTAACTGGTTTGTTCATGGATACTTTATCCCCCTTCTTTTGGGAGAAGATGATTGGTAGTGTTTCTTCCAGCTTTACAGACCTGTTGACAATTGGCCAAAGATTAGAAGAAGGAATCAAGAATGGTAAAATGTCTAAAGCTGTTGAATCTTCTAATGGTGCAAAGAAATACCTTGGGAACTTTCAGAAGAAGAAAGAGGTAGAAGCTAATACTGTCTCGACTGAGAGAAGAGGACCTCGTCGTAGGCCTCAATACACTGATCAACCATAAGTAGCGGTTGTTACTCCTGCGGTCAATGCTCAACCAGTTCAGGTCCCTCAACAACAGAATTTTACGCAGAATCAGAATCGGAATAGGGCTCAATTTGATCCCATCCCTATGACATACACTGAATTGTATCCTGCATTGGTGCAGAAGGGCTTGATTATAACTAGGCCTCTGATTCCTCGAAATCCTCCTCCAGCCGGGTTCAGATCTGACCTTCAATGTGAGTTTCATCAGGGAGTTGTCGATCATGATTTAGAGAGTTGTTATGCATTGAAAAACAAAGTGCAAGAATTGGTGAAAAACAATTTTCTCAATTTCAAGGAGGCAGGTCCTAATGTTATCAACAATCCTTTGCCAAAACAAAGTGGTTGAAGAATGAGTCAGGGTACCCTCAAGTCACTTCCTAAAGCTAGTGTTTCAGACAGGACAACTCATCCTTGTTATTGATTAGTCACTAAGCCATGTTTCTTTCTTTTTGCATTTTTCCTTGTTTATGTTAAAATTGTTGCTTTCAAATTCCGTTTGTACTTTCATGTTAAGTTTAATGAAATGAGCATTGCAATGTTTTGATTCAAATCATTTTTATTTACTGCTTTCAAATACATTTCTCTTGTTTACTCCCTTTATCAAGCTTTTGTTTATGCAAAGATCTGAGGGAGGATGATGAAAACGAAATACCCATAATTGTTGCTGGTATGCTTTCGAATAAAACTTTACTGAGGATATACAGGCATTGTTTCAACTCCCAAACACTGGAGTAATAAGGAAGTTAATCCCTCGTTCACCCCTTTGAGCCTAGAAGTTGTAGTTTCTTTTTATACAAAAAAAAACCATAATCTTAACCTGGGGATGGGTAGTTCTCAGTTAATTTGGTTGTGCATTCAATTACAAGAGAAATCGTGTGAGACACCTTTCAACAAAGGTCGCAATCAAGCTTTCCTTTGCACACAGCAAGAAGTGTCAAAGATGCTCTCAAACAAAAAAATGACGAAGATGGTTCCCCATAATCATTGAACAAGGTAGTCATTATCTTTCCAAAAAATAAAAATGAAATGAAAGGAAAAAAAAATCCCGCTAAGTCAAAACCTATGAAGGAGACTTGGGCAAAAAACGGGGGCATCCCGCTGACTGTAATCTCAAATGAAGCAGTTCAGGCAAAAATTAGGAATAATAAATTCAATCAGAAGAGGTCTTCAAATCCTCAAAATTCTCCACCAGAGTTGACAAAAGTCCTTAAAACAGCAAAAAATATGTAAGAAGAAATGATTGTCATTCTCAAGAATTCCTTTAGCTTCTGAGCCATCGTCATTGCTATCATCAGTGCAACTCCAAAATATCTTGGAACCTGAATGTATAGTCTGAATTAACTAAACGTAGGAATGGAGAACATCACGAAGATTGGGTTGGGTACAAATAAACTTTGAACCTTTATCCTTTATTTCTTAAACTGTGAACCTGACCACGTTACAACCCTTAAAAGACCTAATTGAAGCAAGGTTTCTTTTGAAAGCATACTACAGCAAGGTTGCGTAAACTGACTCCTATGATCTTTTGTGAATCATTTGTTTTGGTTTCATAGCTTTGTTTTCATTTTAAAAGTGTAAACCACTGTGTTGTAACCAGTGATGCATTTTCTATACACCAATAACATCATTTCAAAAATGATTTTGGATTCAAAATTTTTGCATGAACTTTGCATTAAAATTACCATGTTTGAATAAACAATTTTGCTTGCAAACAAGCTTTCCTCGTCAAGGAATTTCAAATAGCTGAGAAACTTGGTCAGTGATCCTATTTGGGGCAAGTATCTTCCAGGTCCATTTGTGAATCAGTTTAAGATTTGTTGCTCAATGCAAGTTTTCTCAGATTTGGTTAGCCAGAAGTTCATTTTCAAGACCCATACAGGGGCATTCATTTCCAATAATCATTTCAGGAACTGAAGCCATGATCAGTTTATCTCCAACAATCATTTCAGAACTAAAGCCATGATCAGTTTATTCCCAACAAACATTTCAAAACTGAAGCCGTGATCAGTTTATTCCCAACAAACATTTCAGAGTTGAAGCCATGATCAGTTTATCTCCAACAACCATTTTAGAGTTGAAGCCATTATCAGCTCATTTCCAACAACTTTCAACTGAAGCCATGATCAGTTTATCTTCAACAGTCAGCTAATCTGGGACAAATCCCCAAACAGCTCTCCGTGTCCTTCCCTAGAAGATCATCAGTTCAATACAGTTTACAAGTGTGACAAATTTGGGTTCAAGACACTTTCTTTCCAAGCAAATTTGGCAGAGTTCTCCGTGTTGAGGAATCAAACTTCCAAACTATTCTCCACAAAAGAGTCAAACTCCGTTGTCGTAAACGTCGGCATTACCTGCATAGATCATTCACATATCATGCATAACAAAATTCGTACATAATGCATAACAAGAGTGTTTCATCCTCATTTTCATTTTCCAAGGTCTTATTGCAGTTGACATGTCACCTTGAGATCAAAGTCCAACTTACTTGGCACCTACCAAAGCAAACATCAGTTTGAGTTGTTTCTCTTTTTTCATCCAAAGCCAGTATTGGATGTTGTTACCTTTTTCTTCATTCAAAGCCAATATTGAATGTCAATATCTCTTTCACTCATCCAAAGCCAGTATTGGATGTTGTGATATTTTCTCTTGTCTAAAGCCAGTATTAGACGTTGAGCTTTTCTTTCATTCAAAGCCAGTATTGAATGTCAAGATCTCTTCTTCCATCCAAAGCCAGTATTGGATGTTGTTATCTTTTTCTTCATTCAAAGCAAGTATTGAATGTCAAGATCTCTTTCATTCATCTAAAGCCAGTATTAGATGTTGTGATCTTTTCTATCGTCTAAATCCAGTATAGACATTGAGTTTTCCCTTCATTCAAAGCCAGTATTGAATGTCAAGATCTCTTTCACTCATCTAAAGCCAATATTAGATGTTGTGATCTTTTCTCTCGTCTAAAGCCAGTATTAGACGTTGAGTTTTCCCTTCATTCAAAGCCAGTATTGGATGTCGTGTTTTTCTTCCGTCTAGCGTATTCCCTGGACGACTCTGATGTAGCTTCAAATTTGGTCTCATCCCACATCTAATGTTCTTCTAGATGTTTCTGATTGTCTTTTTCAGAGAGTTGCTCGCCTCATTCAATGCTATTCTTGGATGTCGCTGCTTGCCTTCTCGAGTTTTATCTTTTTTCCAAGTATTGATGGGTACTCTTTGTCTCCCTGACAGATATCCAGAATTATCTTGTTGCTCCCCGGTGTGTCTTTCCACATCATTTCATCTAAACTTCAACAAGTTTCCAGTTTCGAGTCTTTCCATATTCCCACAAAGTCTGTCTCATCTCATACATCATTCAAACAATATATGTAAGAAAAAAAAGTCCATGCATTCATTCATAACATATGATATCATCTCATCGCATCAGGGACAAAATTCAGTTCTGTTTGTATTTAATTACTTTCCGCCTATCTGGCTAAAAGATAATTAAATAGGGGCAGCTGTTGTACCCTAAATTTTGCACCTAACTTTTTCAGTCGCACTTTCATACCATATTTTGTCATTCAGTCACAATCATTAATAAATAGCTTCATTCATCACATTTTCATCCTATCTTTAAGTTTTCTCTTGTGTTGTTGACTAACTTCTACTCAAAATGAAAAAAAATATTTGTCTTTGTCTTTGCATATTTGTGTTTTGTAGGTACCGAGTCGAAGCATATGGAAAATAAGGTTTTCCGGTATTATTTCCCTAAAATCTCTATTTGCAAAGAAAAAGAATTAAATTTTTTTTCACTATACAATCGATTGCTCCTAGACTGCAATCGATTGCAAAAAGTGAATTTTGCACAATTTTTGGAAAGATACACTGTGCAAATCGATTTGCACTGTAGTGCAATCAATTGCACAGCGTGAAATTTGAAAAAAAATCAGCATTTTAAAATTGTCAAATTTTGGCTCCAATTTTTCTTCATTTTTGAAAGATGTATCATTAATTCAAATTTTAGTGCTAATTTTTCATTTTTAAGAAGAATTATCATTAATTCAAATTTTGGCTCTAATATTTGAAAGAATTATCATTAATTCAAATTTTGACTCCAAGAATCAATTACCAAATTACCACTAATCCCAATCCTAAAACTCTATAAATAGAGCTCTCATTTCATTCAAATTTCAAGCCTTTGATAGCCAAATCCACCTTGCTAAAAAATCTCTCAATTCTCTCCATCTACCAAATTCACTCAAAGCTCCATTTTCAAAAATATAGTAAGCTTTGCATTGAAGCTTACTAATCTTTGAGCTAAACCTTCATCCAAACACTTTTTCTCCATCAATTCTCTACATCCAAGCTTGGTCAATTGATTCTTGTGGTTGAATTGAAGCAAATTCTTGAAGTTGTTTTGATAATTCTCTAGATCTACCTTTGGTAAGTTGGATAATTCATCTTTCACAATGTGATCTCTTGGTGATCTTTGGGATTGATTCTTTGAGCATTATTTTGTGATTTCAATGGTGTTATTTTCTCATAATTTGATGGAATTTTCGTGCTCAAGTGGATCCATGATCATAAGGTGTTTGATGGAAAGTTTGAACAAGAAATTGCCCTTTTAAAATGTTGTTTTTGCTACTGTAACTGTGTGGAATCGATTGCACAGAAGCAATTTCACGCAGATTTTTGAAAATTGTACTGTGTAAATCGATTTACACAATAGTTTAATCGATTTACACAATAGTTTAATCGATTTACACAGGGACATAATGCATTTTTTTTGCCTTGTTTTGGGGCAGCTTTGATCCAAAATGCTTTTTCTACTCACTCCTTTTGATTGTTGGTTTGGATTGCAATTTTAAATGTCTAATTTGTCTTTAAACTCAATGGACTTTGTGATGCAGATGAAGTTGGATAAATGTTCATCAATTCAAATCTACCTAAGAGTGAATTATTTAATTCATTTTTGGTGCTTTGGATTAATGATATGTTTAGTGCTTTAATCCATCTAGAGGTGTGGTTGAATTTAAAGATGAAAGAATTTTGAAATGGTGATCCAAATTATCTTATCATTCCCCTCCCTCTTCATCTTATCCCTTTCTTTTTTTAATTGTGCTACATGTTAAGGGGTGGTGATCTCTATATCATTTATCCAAACATGAAGTACATAGATTGCTATTGACCGGCCTCAAAATAGGTGTGACTTCTACATAAGTCCACTTACGATTGCTTAACATAGCGCTAAATTTTGTCCTGATTCGAATAAATGATCATTCGTGGCCCAAACTTATGATTGCAAGCCTAAGTATGTTAATTTGATCTCTTTGATCCAATAACCTTGAGATTCATTGTGTGGAGGCTTTGGCTCTACCAATCCTCTAATGGATCTACAACACCTTTGGTCAATGCAGATCACTTAAACATCGTTGATCATTACATGTTGCCTTGTGAGAATTCCAAAATGGATGATATACTTGACAAAAAGCAAATGCAACTTGTTGTGTGGAGGCTTTGGTTCTACCAATCCTCTAATGAGTTCCAAATGCAAGTTTCAAGATGGTCATCCAACTAACCACTAATTACTAACAATTAACTTTACTTTACGCTTTTATTTCCATGCTTTATGTGCCATTTACTTTTAGCATTTTACATTTCATGCTATTTTCATCTTTGCTCACTTGAGCATTTACTTTTATGTCATTTTTATTTTGCTCACTTGAGCTTTTCTTCCTTTTTAAATACACCTAATAATCAACATGAACCATAAAAATCATTAATGATACTTGGACTACATGGTTACTATCCTTTGCATTATGGAGTGATGGACTTCTTGGACTTAGGATTAGAGACCTTGGCCTATCTTGGAGACTTTGTGACTTTATTTGATATTTTGTCTGGAGTTCTTGAGGTTTACCTCAAGACATTGGGTTGTTTGTTTGTTTTGTGTGCAGGTTATTGTGATTACATACTTTGTTTGTAATCTGGAATTCACCCGTATACAGCCGTTACTCTGCCCAATTTTTGCGAAGACTTAAAACACTTGAAGTTTGGTTCTCTCAAGAGGTCTAGTATCTTTGCTTGCTTGGTTTCAATCCAAAGAATGGGAATTCTACATTGGCTTATATGTCAAGTATCGGCTTCATGTTGGTTAGACGGTTCTCTTCCTTAGCTTTTACCTTATGCTTTAGGATAGTCCCTTCATCTCCTCCCATCTTCTTTAATTTTCAAAATCTTCTCATCTTTTTTCAAAATCTTCTTTGTTTATAAACTCAAACCGCTTTCATAATAAACCTCGACTTTGTCGAGTGCTTTTCTTTTAAAACTTATTTTCTTTAAACAAACTTCAATACATTTAATCATACTTCGACATCTTTCAAAATTAACAAATACACTTCAACTCATTCAAACTCTTTTATGCACCCAAGCACCTTTTCCATTCAAAACTTTTTTTCAAGGTGAGACATGATTCATTGATAGTCGAGCAACATTCTCCTATCCTTATGGTTATAAAGGTGTCGACTTTTCCACTTGAGTACTAGAGGCGTTCTCAAACCCTCACTCTTGTTGACGCAGGGTCCATATTTCTTACACCTTGTGGGCGTTAGTCGAGATTTCTCTCCTAACAATGACAACTTGTCTCCTTGTTTAAAAACAATCAACAAACAAGTCTTTTATAGAGGAACTACGTGTACCCTGATCCCCTATTGCATGAAAGGTGGTACATAGGCACTAAAGGTTCGCAACCGCGGCGGGTGCAAAAATCATAAAAATATTTCTTTTCTCACCTCCACCATCCATTTTATATACAACACATTTTTATAGCCAAAATATACAGATTTTTCAAAGAGGTTCCTGTGGAGTACCATAGATGTTTAGGGTGCTAATACCTTCCCTTTGCATAACCAACCCCCTTACCTTGAATCTATCCCCCTCTTTTTGGGTTATTCGCTCTTTTCCCATTCCTTTGGAAACAATAAAGCGCGGTGGCGATTTTTATTTTGATTTGTATAAAGTCTAGTCAATCCAATGGTTTAGTCTTGCACATTTCTACCGCCACAATTAGCTTTAACATATTCAGCATAAATGTTGTTCTTGTTTGTTGTTATAGTGGTTTATGGCTTTTGGTTGTGTTCCAATAATGACAGCTTTTTCTTTTCACATTGAATACCAAATTTATTTTAAACATATGATTATTTTCTTATATAGCCTAGAAAAATAGAGTCGTTGGCTATTTGAAAAAGAGTTGTTACAAATAGTAATGCAACGTTCTTTTCTCTTCCATAATTCAAGCTAGTGGAGAGATAGTAGAATAAGGTTTTTTGGTACTGTGTATTATTGTACCATGTTAACGTTATATTCTTTTCTTCTACATTTTAGAGGTTTTTGCAAGCATGAATTTAGAAGCGAGAACATAACATAAGGTCTTCAGAACTTCAAGTCTTCGGAATCTTCAGAACTGCGTCATCAGAGCCTTCAGCACTAGGTCGTGATAACCAGTTGTAGAGAACCTCAGATCATAAGAGCTTCAAGTCTTCACAGTCTTAAGAACTGCGTCTTTAGAGTCTTCGGCACTTGGTCTTGAGAACCAATTGTATAGAATCTTGGATCTTTAGAACTTCAAGTATTTGGAATCTTCAGAACTTCCGTCTTTAGAATCTTCAGAACTTCCGTCTTTAGAATCTTTAACACTTGGTTCTTTAAGAATCCTTTTAAGAACCTTGCTATTAGAAACACAAGTCTTCAGCATCTAGACTTCAATAGAAATGCTGTCTATAGATCTTTTAACTTTGTCTTCTTTGAAACAAGATGTCTTTTAAAAACTAAGTTTTTAGCATCTGGACTTCAGTAGAAACTTTGTCTTCAGATCTTCTAACTTTGTTTCTTTGAAATAAGTTTTCTTTTAGAAACTAATTTTTTAGCATCTAGACTTCAGTAAAAACTTTGTCTTCAGATCTTCTAACTTTGTTTCTTTGGAACACACTATCTTTAGAAACTCGAGTCTTTAGCATCTAGACTTCAGTAGAAACTTGAGTCTTCAAATCTCCTGACCGTTTCCTTAGAACACATTATCTTTAGAAGCTTGATTCTTCAGCATCTGAACTTAAGTAGCAACTTTTGTCTTCAGATCTTCTGACTATTTTCTTTATACAAACATTAGAGCCTACTGTCATACCCCAAATTTTCCTGCCCTTTATTTCTATAGTCAAAAATATTTTCAACATTGGTTTTTATAATATTCTTTGGTTCAATTTTACTAACATTTTAACAATAATTTATTTCGCTCATTTAAAAATGTATAATAGTTTATTTCAAATTATTTGTATTTTAAATAGTAAATACTTGTTTTCTTTCATATATGATCTTACCGGATCAGACTTGGACCGTCACGACTGGCTCCAAGCTGAAGTTGAACGAGATGGGGGGTACCTGCAAGGCACTCCGATGCTAAAGTGAGTGGTAGTACGAGCAGGCAAAAAGTGTGTATATGGGTAAGAGAATGAATACCTGACCCTCTAGGAATAGAGGGTATTTATAGCCCCCAGCGCGGGGCCAAGGTCCCTTTGTTGGGCCGACCAGGACTGGCCCAATAAAGGAACTGCCAGGTTCTACGTGTGTAGTGGGGACCCGCACGTGGTCCCCTTCCTGGTGATGCTCAGCGAGAAGTACGGACGGACGAGGACGCGGTCTTTCCGGAGTTCAGGTGATGGAGTAACGGTCATAGTCTGCCCTACGAGGAGGGTGCTCGAGCTGGACTCGAGCTGGATTATATGTGGTCGAGGACGTCGTGCCCGCGGGCAGCGGCGGGCACGACTGTAACTTCTGGCCGACACGCTCCTTATAGAATTATTTGGGTTGGGCCTTGTCCTTATTCTTGGGCCAACCCGGGCCCAGTCCAGAACAGGAGCCCTCCAAGTCGTGGCTCCTGGAGCAGGAGTTATGATTTGATCTCAGCTTGCCTTTGTCACGGGGCCTCATGCCCGGCCAAGATATTTGGTTCCCCATGGTTGCTCGAGGAGTTTCTCCTGTGGTGCATTCGGGAGATAATTCCTTTCGAGGAGTGTCCGGGGACTCTCGGTGGGCTGTGCTCGTTGAGTACACGAGGCAACCCTTGGGAACCGTGACGCCACCCTATTGGAGATAGGGCCATCATTGCCTAGGGGAGCTATGCGTCGAGGAGGGGAAATTCGTGGTTCCCCGGGGTGACATTTTGTATTCCACGTCATCACTATAAATAGGATCCTTGGGTCCCATAATATGTTTTTCCTCTTCACGCTTCTCCTCCTTCCTCTACCTTTGCTGCTGCTGTTTTTCCAGACTTTCACAGGACCGCCGTGCTTTCCGCCGTCGATTTTCTTCTCCGCCGCTGTACCTCTTTCCTGATTTTCAAGTAAGCATTTTATTTGCAGCGCCAGTCTCGGGGAGGTAGGCACAGTTGGGTTTCCCTGAAACAGTCGAAGAGGCTGTTCAGGATGTATATGGATTCTGTTTGGGGGTTCAAGGACAAATGGTATATCGTGCGGCCGGTCACCCAGACTGCTCTAGATTCTGTATACGAGGAGGAAACTGTGGTGACCGACGATCACGGGGAGCCTCTTATGGATGGTGAGGGTCGCCCGGTGTTGGGGAGCGTAACTAAGTTTCCCTTGCACTGGAGCTCGCGCCACTACGAGCATGGCACCGGGCATTACCATACGCCCGCGGGAGGGATGAGCACCGAAGTTGAGGAGGCCTACGGTACCCTCTGCAGATATGTCGACAGTTTCTTCCCTGCCCGGTGGGCCACGAGGGAGGGAAATGACATTCTCGACGGAGATGGTTACCCGACCTTTGAGGACCGACCTATAGATACAAAGGCGCTGGTGGAGTGTCAGTCCTACGGGCAGGCCGCGAACCTGCTAGGTTACTTTTTATCTTATAGTCTTGTTCTAATTTCTTCGTTTGTTACTTGCTCGTAACTAACCTGGGCTTTCTTTTTTGCAGGTCATATGGCTGGGCGAAAGGAGAGGCTTCTGAAGTTGACACAGGATAAGAAGGTCAATAAAAGAGTGATGTGGGCTCCTCAGGCGACGAGGATGGGCCCGCCAACTAGTTCGGGCGATGCTTCTGGAGGGTCCCCGAACTCCCAAGATGTCGAGCAGCATGTTGATCTGATACCGAGGAAGAGGAACCGGGCAGAGAGCCAACTGGAAGTCGGCGAGGAGTCTGGCGCGGTGAGGTCCTTTGGGTTGCCTCCCTATTTTAAAGAGGAGGGCTTCTTCGAGGGGTTTCCCTTGACTGTAAGCGTCGACGAAGCTGATACCATTAGGCGGATACCATTAGGCGGCTAAGTAAAGAAAGCTGGAGAAAGCATCTAGCCGCCAACATGGTCGGGATGGTCAAGATGGCCGAGATGGCCGTTGTCCTGGCTGGGGAGGGGGCAGATTATGACCGCGTCAAAGAGCTAGAGCAGGAGAAAGCTGCCCTTGCTGTGAGCTCTCGAAAGTTGAAGGCTGCCCTGGAGCGCTCTGAGGAGATGTTCCGCGAGCAAGCTGAGCTGCTGGCCGCGGAAAAGGAGAACTCAGGGAAGGTTGCCGAGGAGAGGGACTACTTTCGACTGGACCGGGACCACTTGGAAGCCGACAACGGGCGTCTCGCCAAAGAGGTCGAGGAGATGAAGGCCGCCATGCTTCCCGCCGAAGATGAGTCGGAGGAGACAACTCCCTTGCGGAGTCGCTCGGAATTGGTCGCTCGTATCCAGCTCCTCGAGACGGACTGTGTTGGCGCCTTGGCGGATGGATTTGAGGCTGCGGTTATCCAGCTTACTTTATTGAATCCTGATCTGAATACCGAAGGGGTGGGCTTTATGTCCCAGATCATCTTCGGCCAGGTTGTGCCTCCGCCCGAGTCTCCTGTCGTCGATGCTGGTAGTCCCGGGGAAGTCTAGCCGTGAGATTTTGGTCGGGCCTGCGTGCCTATTTATTTGATAGTTGTTTTTGGGGTCTGCGTGCCCGTGCACACTTTTTGGGCCTGCGTGTCCGTTCTTGTAATTTCCGAACATCGCCGGCCTTCTTGGTTGGTTTATTTCTATTTGTTTTTTGCTTGCAAACTTTTGAATGAATGTTCCTTCGACCTTAATTTTTTGCCCATGTCTATATTTTCATATATTGTGATAAAATTTGCCTAAGTTATGTCCCTGAGTCTCGTCTGTGCTCGGCCATCACTTTGTGGCAAATTTGCCCAAGTTTTTTCCTCGGGACATGCTTGTGCTCGGCTTGCTATTTTGTGGCGAATTTCGCCTAAGTTACAACCTCGAGGAGAGAATCTTTTCGACCCTTTGGATGGTCCGACGTACTTCGAGATGTGTCGGTCATGCGGAGTAAAGCCGCTTACTCGGGCGCATGACTCGGATTGGGGTCGCTTGCCTGTGGCGTGAACTGCCCATTGCGAGCTGGGTGTTCTGCCATACGGGTACTTCAACGGTGGAGCTCGATTGAGGTGTCCGTGTCGGGCACTATCGTTCATGCTTGTTTGGCTGAGCGACGTCATGTCGTTTGGGCGTAGATTGGGCCTGTACCTTGGCCTTTCTACGTGGTCGAGACGTTTCTCCCCGTTGACCGAACGTGGATGTCCGACGGTGAGAGTCCTTGGTGTTAAGGGTTTTTAACTATAGTACTGCTTTAGTTTAGCAGCGTTCCAGGGTCGTGGTAGTGGTTCTCCGTCTAGTTGCTCGAGGTAATATGCCTCGGAACTTGTGGTGTCGTGGATGCGATAAGGCCCTTCCCAGTTCGCGGCCAATTTTCCTTCGCGGGAGTATTTCTGGTTTCTTCGTAACACCAGGCTGCCGATTTCGAACTCGCGTTTTATGACCTTGTCG
Source organism: Vicia faba (assembly GCA_948472305.1). Taxonomy (NCBI): domain Eukaryota; kingdom Viridiplantae; phylum Streptophyta; class Magnoliopsida; order Fabales; family Fabaceae; genus Vicia; species Vicia faba. Next base: position 1,461,136,591 of record OX451739.1, on the reverse strand, counting down.
TTGTGGCGCAGGGCCACTCGTTGTTTTAGGGTGGCCTCGCGTAGGGCCGCCCCCGATCGGATTTCCTCGACTAAATCGAGTTCATCCCTGAGGGCCTCGTCGTTCATTTCTTTGTCGAGGGGATTTTCTGTCCGCCTGGAGGGTTCCCGGATTTCTACTGGGATGACGGCCTCGGTGCCGTATGTTAGTCGAAAGGGGGTCTCGCCCGTCGTTGAATGGGGCGTGGTGTGGTATGCCCACAAGACACTGTGCATCTCCTCGACCCAACCTCTTTTTGCTTCGCCGAGTCGGCGTTTGAGTCCCCGGAGGATGACTTTGTTCGCAGCTTCGGCTTGCCCGTTGGTTTGAGGGTGCTCGACTGAGGTGAAGTGTTGTTTTGTTCCCAGTTTGGTGACGAAGTCTTGGAATCTGTGGTCAGTGAATTGGGTGCCGTTGTCGGTCACTAGTGCTCTCGGGATCCCGAATCTGGCGAGGATGTTTCTTTTGTAGAAACAGAGGATGTTGTGCAAGGTGATCTTCGCGAGAGCCTCGGCCTCTATCCATTTCGTGAAGTAATCCACGACCACAATGAGGAATTTGTTTTGGTAAGTTCCTTGCACGAAAGGGTCGAGTATATTCATCCCCCACCACGCGAACGACCACGTGGACGACAGTATGCTCAGCTCATGAGGGGGAGCGAGGTGCATGTCGCCATGTCTCTGGAACTTGTCACACTTCTTAACGTGTTCCTTGGCGTCCTGTTGCATTATCGGCCAGTAGTACCCCGCTTGTAGGGCTTTCCTCTCCAAGGACTTACTGCCCATGTGATGGGCGTTAATCCCTTCGTGTATCTCCCGCAGCACCTCGGGGACTGCGGACTCGTCGATGCATTTCAAGAGGGGGGTGGAGAATCCCATGCGGTATAGTTTATGCTCGAGCACCACGTAGGAGCATGCTCATCGTTTCATGATGGTTGCATATGTCTGGTTCGCAGGGAGTTCGCCCTTCGTCAAAAAATTGTACATCGGGGTCATCCAGGACAAGGTACCTCCTATAGCGTGAACCTCGACTAGTGTCGAGGACCTTTCGATGCTCGGGCGTGACAGGGATTCTTGTATGACAGATTTGTTCCCGCCTTTCTTTCTTGTGCTCGCAAGTTTGGACAATATGTCTGCCCTTGTGTTTTGCTCGCGCGGGACATGTGATATTTCTGCACGCTCAAACTTTGTCATGTGTTTTTTGACAAAGCTTAAGTATTCGACGAGGCTGTCGTTTTTGGCTTGGTAACTCCCTTGGACTTGGGAGGCAACGAGTTGTGAGTCTGTGAAGATTTGTATCTCGCGGGCTCCCAGGTCCTCGGCTAGCCTCAGTCCTGCGAGCAGGGCCTCGTACTCTGCTTGATTATTGGACGTCGAGAAGGAGAGTGTTAACGAGTGTTCGATCACTACGCCTTCCTCATTTTCCAAGAGGATCCCCGCGCCACTTCTAGATGAGCTGGAGGCTCCGTCGACGAAGATGGTCCATTTGTGTTCCTTCCCATCGGGCGGGTCGTGAGCGGTCATTTCCGCGACGAAGTCGGCCAGGGCTTGTGCTTTCAGAGCTTTCCTGCTCTCGTATTGAATGTCGAATTCGGAGAGCTCTAAGGACCATTTCAGCATTCGGCCTGCCATGTCCGGTCGACCTAAGAGCTGTTTCACTGGTTGGTCGGTTCGCATGATGACCGTGTGGGCCAGAAAATAGTGTCTGAGTCTCCTCGCTGCATTGACGAAGGCTAGAGCTACCTTTTCTATCTGTTGGTACCTGCTTTCGGGTTCCTGTAGGGCTTTTCTCGTGAAGTAAAAGGGTTTCTTCCCGTCGATGGTTTCGCGGATGAGAGCCGCACTGACGGCTTCGTTTGAGACGACCAAGTATAGGAATAATGGCTCCCCGTCGGCTGGTCGAGACAGCACGGGTGGTTGAGATAAACTTTTCTTTAGGTGGCGCAGTGCCCGTTCGCACTCCTCGGTCCATTCGAAGGATGCTTCTTTGCGAAGGAGTCTGAAGAAGGGGATGGCGTGCTGAGCAGACCTCGCGGCGAAGCGGGACAATGATGTGAGCATGCCGTTCATGACTTGTATTGATTTCTTCGACGTCGGGGTCGGGAGGTCAGAGAATGCTCGACATTTGTCGGGGTTGGCTTCAATTCCTCGTTCTGTTAGGTAGAATCCGAGGAATTTCCCTGCTTTGACCCCGAACGTGCATTTTTCGGGGTTGAGTCTCATCTTACATTGTCTTGCTTGGGCGAAGACTGCCTTAAGGTGTGCTGCATGATCGGTTTCTGCTCGAGATTTGACGATCATGTCGTCCATGTAGACTTCGAGCATGTCTCCAATCTGCTTGTGGAAAACCCTGTTCATCATACGTTGGTAAGTTGCCCGGGCGTTTTTTAGTCCAAAGGGCATTACGTTGTAGTAATAATTGCCCGAGATGGTCATGAAAGTCGTGCAATGTTTGTCGCCCAAGGCCATCGGGATTTGGTTATAGCCCGAGTAGGCATCCATGAACAACAATGTTTTATAGTCGGCCGAGTTGTCGACCAACATGTCTATGTTCGGTAAAGGGAAAGCATCTTTCGGGAAAGCCCGGTTGAGATCGGTATAGTCAACAGACATCCTCCATTTTCCATTATTCTTTTTAACAAGTACAACGTTCGACAGCCAGGTTGAATACCGGGCTTCAGAAATAAAATTTGCCTCTAGGAGGTCTTTTACAGCTTTTTCAGCAGCCACTGTTTTCTCCGGAGACTGCCTACGCCTACGTTGTACTACGGCCTTAGCGGTAGGATCTATGGCGAGACGGTGACAGGCGACCTCAGGGTTGAGTCCGGGCATCTCTGTGGCGCTCCAGGCGAACAGGTCAGCATTCTCGCGCAAGCAGACTTTGATTTGCTTCCTTGCCAGGTCGGGGAGGTCGATGCCAATCTTTACTCCTTTGCTCGGGTCTGCGCCGAGGGGGACAAGTTCAAAGTCCCCGTCCGGTATTGGTCGGAGGGGAATTTGCTCGCCGTTGGGAGGTTCATCCTGATCGAAGCGAGCATCCGGAGCTATAGAGTCGACCTTTGGTGGGGCTTTCTGGGCTTCCTCATTGGCAAGCTCTGGCATGTCAGGCTCCTGTCGTGTCGTCGCCGATCTTTTGGCGGGCCTTGTCCCGACGTCGACAGTGTCGCGTCCCTTAGACGCAGCGTTGAAACACCTCCGAGCAGCGGCTAGGTTGCCCTGGATGGTAGCTACCCGTGCCCTCTTGGTGTAGAACTTCATCTTTAGGTGGACGGTGGAGGGCACCACTGTCAGTTCTGCCAGTGTTGGTCTCCCCAGGATGCAGTTATAGAGGGACGGGCAGTCGATGACGAGGAAACGTACTTTAACCTGCCTTGTCGACGTGCCTTCGCCGAAGGTAACCATGAGCTCGACGTATCCCTAAGGCTTGGAGGTCGAGCCGTTGAATCCTTGTAAGTCCGACCCTACATACAGCGATAGATGTGAGTCGTCCAGCTGTAGAGTTCGGAACAATTGGATGTACATTACATCGACGGAACTTCCTTCATCGACGAGGATGCGATGCACATCGAAGTTGGCCATTCTCACCCTTATCAGTAAAGGGATGACTGCGTTGGGGGCTGCCCCGGGGAGCTCTTCCAGGTAGAAGGTGATGGGTTCCGACCTACCTTTTACCCTTTCAAATGTCACTGTTTGCGGAGGTGCCGCGTCGACCAGCTCATCTAGCTTCCTTTTAGCCGAATTGATAGTCAAGTCGTTGAATCCTACGCCATTGATGACCATGGAAGAGGGGAAATATTCCCACCTGCTGTGTGTTGTGAGCGGCTCCTGCAGGTGTTCGGGGACGTTGAAGTCCTCGGGTCTGGTGACGGAGGAGGCGGTCTGGACGGGGGTCGACTCGTCAGATGGTCGGGCGTCTTCCTTCGGTTCTCTTGTTTCCCGGGCGTCACGACGAGGAGCGTCGTTTCGCCGGTATTGTGCGAGCCTTCCTCCCTTTATGAGGGTTTCGATGGCGTCCTTGAGGTGGACGAAATCTTCAGTCAAATAACCATGGCTCCTATGGTACTGACAATACTTGTTCTTGTCTGCTTCGGGCTTGGCGGGAGCAGGTCGGGGGCGTTTGACGCTGCCGTCTTTGAAGTTCGTGCTGGCACACTCCGCCAAAATACGCTCGCGGGAAGCTGTGAGCGGAGTGTACTCGGTAAAACGCCCCGAGGGTCCTCTTTGCTCTCGGACTTCTCGGGGTCTGTCTTCTTTTCTTTTCTCCCCGGTTCATCGAGGAGGAGCAGCTTCTTGGCGCGGGTTGCTGCTGGACCCGCGAGTCCTGGGATCTCGGGCTCTGTTGGCCGCCTCCCTCTCCTCGTAATCCATGTACGCTCGGGCCTTCTCGAGGAGGGCATCGAACGTTCTAGGCGGCTCGATGCCCACGGCCTTTCTGAATTCCGTGCCGGGGAGGAGCCCCCTCTCCAGCAAGTATCTCTTCATGTGGTCCGCACAGGGGACCTGTATAGCTTCGCGGTTGAAGCGATTGATAAACTCTCTTAAGGTTTCATCCTGTCTCTGGATGATAGCCTCGAGAGCCGCCTAGGTCTTTGGGTGTCGCCGAGACGCAGTGAAAGAACTTATGAATTGGTTCTTTAGGTTTCGCCACGAGGTGATTGATCCTGGAGCGAGGCCTTTATACCAGTCCATTGCTGCTTTTCTAAGGGTCGTGGGGAACAACTAGCATTTGATGGGTCCCCCGATGTTGTGATAGTGCAGCATAGCCTCGAATCCGTCTATGTGGTCGACCAGGTCCGCGACTCTGTCGTATTCCTTCAGATGTGGAGGCTTCTCCATGCCCGGGGGAATGGGCGCCTCCATGATGGCTTGTGACAGGGGACCGCGGAGGTCGTCCTCGTCGCTTCGCTCCGGGGAGAGGGATGGGGACCTGTAATATTGTCGAGCGCGACGGTCCTGTTCGTGCTGGGCATCTCCCGAGCATGGTGCTCGTTGGTTGATTTTTCCATGCCCGTCTCCGGAGTGTCTTCTTTCTTGTCGTGTGGGGGCGTGGCCGCGTCCCCCGGCTTCAATGATGGGTTGCCTCTCCAAAGGGGGTCGTCTCCCCGAGGGTCGGGGTGACGGGCTTCGGGAGGTATCTCTCTAGTGTCTCCGCGGGGGATACGGGAAATGTACCTCCGTTACTCGAGGAGGTGGAGTCTGGGGCCTCCGGTGCCTCCTCAGGGGTCTTCGATCGTCCTCTAGTGCCCTCAATCTTTCCCCTTGGGCGAAGATGAGGTAATTTGTCTGATTGATCGCCGCGAACAGCGCGCAGGTTGTGGCATCTGCCCCGGCGGGGACAGGGACTTCCTGGAACTGAGCAGCTCGACAGTTTGTAAGAGCTGCATTGTCTTCTTCGAGCGGCGGAGGGACCGAGGAGGACGATGCAGTAACTCCGTCGCGGTGGATTGAGGGACCGGGGGTGGTCGACACAGGGATGGTGTTATGACCGGGGTTGCCGGCGTTATCAGGGTGTCCATTTTTATCCGCGAGGCCGTTGTTGGTGTCAACGACGCGGGTGTTTTGTTCATCACGAACTTGGTCAGCCATGACGGTGATCGTTGAGTTGAGCTTTGGTCTTCGAGTTCTTGCAAGACGGGGAAGCTAGATTCCCACATACGGCGCCACTGATCTTACCAGATCAGACTTGGACCGTCACGACTGGCTCCGAGCTGAAGTTGAACGAGATGGGGGGGGGGGGGGGTACCTGCAAGGCACTCCGATGCTAAAGTGAGTGGTAGTACGAGCAGGCAAAAAGTGTGTATATGGGTAAGAGAATGAATACCTGACCCTCTAGGAATAGAGGGTATTTATAGCCCCCAGCGCAGGGCCAAGGTCCCTTTGTTGGGCCGACCAGGACTGGCCCAATAAAAGAACTGACAGGTTCTACGTGTGTAGTGGGGACCCGCACGTGGTCCCCTTCCTGGTGATGCTCAGCGAGAAGTACGGACGAACGGGGACGCGGTCTTTCCGGAGTTCAGGTGATGGAGTAACGGTCATAGTCTGCCCTACGAGGAGGGTGTTCGAGCTGGACTCGAGCTGAATTGTATGTGGTCGAGGACGTCGTGCCCGCGGGCAGCGGCGAGCACGGCTGTAGCTTCTGGTTGACGCGCTCCTTGTAGAATTGTTTGGGTTGGGCATTGTCCTTGTTCTTGGGCCAACCCGGGCCCAGTCCAGAACAATATACATTCAATTGAGTTTATCATTTTAAATGAGTAACATAGCACAATTGGTAAGGAATGAAGTTTGCATGTATGAGGTCGTGGGTTCAAACCTCTCCTCTCGGGTTCAAACCTCTTATGTGACACTTACGAGGCCTCCCTTTTTATTTTCAATTCATTAACTTTTATTTGTCTGTTGTCTGAATCGAATGATGATTATCTGACGGTTATTTATTTTTAAAATTATATTTTTATACTAATAATTTTTCTAAGAGACCACTAATTCATATTCACGATACACCTATTAACTCAATAAATTTCTTTTCCTTCCCATTATTTTCGGTGTTTACAAAGTTTCTCATGTACAAAATTCATCCAAGTTTTTCTAAACATATTTCCTAATCGCTTCAACAAATCATTGTATGCATATTTTTCCTACTGTAAATATTTTTGTCTCAGGTACATACACACCACACGCACTTCTAACCATTCACACATTATATTTTCACATATCAAACCAACCTACAAAATCATCATCATCGCTAACTTTTTCCAAAGCCATGGTCACAAACAGAATAATAACTTTTGGTTCACAACTCGGTATAACTATTCTCGTTTTGCAATAATAGAAAGAAGAAAAGTAAGAATGTTTCAAATTGGGAAAAAGGAAGGAAAAGAAGGTCGAAAATCGATGAACAACAACCTCCAGTTCCAACGTCTCAGCCGCGCAGCATAGACCGTCCGTGGATGCTTCTTCCGCGACCCCGTACCATAATTCAGTCAAACCGCCCACGACATCCACCCCATCACAGTCCGAAACAACTGACGCGAAGCACCATATGTTCCATCGCCCAACACCGCGCCTCAATCTCAACCACAAAGATCAACCGTCATCGTACCTCCGCCGCTCCTACCGCACACTTACCTTGGTGTGTTGTTATATTGTTTTTTGTTTTGTTTTTTTAGTTAATGGCTAAGTGTCAATGTTTCATTGGTTTGGAGAAATGATTTGGAAATATTTTAATCAAATCAGGAATGGGGTAGTGATTATAGAGTGTATCGGTTCCCCAGTAGTTGTATTATTTTAGTTTATTTTTTTGTAGAAACTAAGTTAGTTGCAATATAGGTGTTTGGGCCTAGCTTCTACGTGTTACTAACTCTCACCCCAAAATTATATAATCCGCACCCCTAGCTCATTTATTTGAATTTTTTTTTGAATAATTATGTATTAAAAAAAAAATTCGTAAATAACTGTATTTCAGAAAAAATTACGCAAATAACCATGTTTCAGATTACTCTCCAAAGGAGGAGCCATCTGAATTGGCGCATGCACCCATTTTTTAAAGGGAGGCGCCATCTCACTTGGCGCCTATGTGTTTAGGGCATGCCCTAAGCCAAATGAGATGGCGTATAAGTGTTATTTTAGAGAAAATTTTGATTTTTTTTGTCCGGTGCGTTGCGTGTTGGATACAGGATCAACAAAATGGACTTTTTATTAAAAAAATAATAATTACATCCAACTGTATTACATTAAAATAACAGATAAAAAAATAGATAAAAAAACGAATAAAAAAATACAGAAAAAAAAAACAGATAAGTTTGGTGTCGTCGCGTTTCCTGCTGCGGCAGGGTCGATGGCTCAGCGAAGTCAATGCGGTCCGGATCTATAAAATCAGCCAGATCTCCATATCTAGAAGATCCGCTTTGGTACAGTCGGTTACCCATACCCTCAAAGTTTGGTCGTGTTGGCGGTGGGTGGGGTTCCATAGTGGGTCTATAGCATTGATCGTCTGAGTACGGTGGGTAGAAAGGAAATGGATCTTGGGGTGTTTGGTATTGAGGATGTTGGGTGGTTTGGTGATATTGTGGTTGATGGTAGGCTGGGTCGGTTTGTTCGTAATCTTCTGACATTCCCATATCAGGGCTAAGGCTGGATGTTGAAGGGCCCATATTGGGATATACGGAAGACTGAAATTGTGTGTGGAGTATGCGGGTGTGCTGGTATTGTGATTGGTATTGTGGTTGGGTGTGAGGCATATCGGGGTATTGGTAGTATGGTGGTGATTGTGGTTGGTTGTGTGGCATTTGAGTGTAATTTTGTTGTGGTGGGGACTGTGGTTGGGTGTTTGTGGGTCTATTTCTTCTTGGGGTTGGTGGGAGGTTGATGGGTTTTGGGTTTGTTGTTGGGGAAACGAGGGTTGTGCCCATTGTGTGCGTGGGTCAACCAAGTACCTTGGATGAGACACGTGCATTTCAGGGTTACTAACCGACCTGTACCAAGACAAATATTGATCCGTGTGTCGCATATTATCTTGATTAAGGAAAACCGGGAATTGCAAGACATAGCGGTGACGCCTCTGCCACATCTTACACCATTCCGGAGTGAAGTCTTTCCAGTTGGTAAGACCCCACTGGGCGTCGACCCTTTTAAGATGCCATGGGGACAAACAAGTTGGATCACTTAGTATCTCTTGATGTATTCCGAACTGCATCTTCACACGGTCGCTGTGGTGCATCTCCACAATGTTGAACCGAATGATTGCAGTCTTCGCGGTCCAAGTTGATGCATCCTCTGGGTTTAGATCATGGCCCAAACCCAAATATGGTCTCCAGACGAACTGCGACAAAATTTAAATAAGGTTAACGCAAAAGTAATGTATAAATAATTTAAATGAAGAAAAGTTAAAAGCTACGACGTACGTCATCCGGGCCTAAGTGATCCAACAGATTGCGGTATAGTGCGACATTGAATCTTGGATTCTTGCCGTAATCCATACCCCTCACGCAGTACCTAAAGGAAATGAAAAACATTTTATTCTTAGCATATATTTGGGGAAGAGATGAATAGTAATAAATGATATAACTTGATGACTTACTTTGTTGCATACGGGAAACCGAAAGTGTTGTTGTTGACGGGGTTTAAGGACTCCATCCTCCACCAACCCCAGGCTTGTAGTAAAAAAGCACACCCATAAAATGTACATTTTTCCTTGACTGCATTTTTGCACAAGGAACTGTATAGGTGGGCTAAAACTGCAGAACCCCAACTATATTTTCTTGTTTTTTCAAAATTTCTTAGTAAATGTAAATACATAAAATTTACACTATTTCCCGTACTTTCGGGAAATAAAAAGGTACCAAATAGTATCATAAGATAAGTTCTGGATTTTACTACCCTGTCTTGCTCGAAGGAATTTTCTTTTAATTCCAAACTTGCATAATGACTTTTCAGCTCAGTGAGTAGTATTCCCTTACCTCTCGCACCACCACCTTCTACCATATCCCTGCCCAACAGTTCTTCACACTGAGAGTTGGGTTGTTGAACCGACCCGTTCACGGCCTTACCGTCGACAGGGAGACCTAGTAGCATGTACACATCCTCTAGCGTGATGGTACATTCACCTATTGGTAGGTGAAATGTATGGGTCTCTGGTCTCCACCTTTCCAACATTGCAAGAATGAACTTCGAGTCAATGGTGCTGTTGGAGATCTTTATGACATGTCCAAAACCTGCGTATTCCAGATATGGTACGATAAATGGGTCGGGAGCCAAGTAGTTGTGAGAACGGATTCTGAATCTTTTTGTGTCCTGAGTTCATAATGTAAAAGGTGTAAGATTAAGTAAGACGAACAAAGCATTATCTGAAGTATAAAAAATGTATAACCAAAATAGAAACTTACAAATGCGACAATGTTTTCCCTTGTGCCTCTGTGAGTATTGCCCATTGTTAGAAGAGCCATTGTTTAAAATGCTTGAGATTATGAAAGACTTAAGAAGAGATAGAGAGTATGAAAGACTTAGAAAGTGTAAGAGATTATGAAAGATTTCGTAGCAGAGAGTGAGACTTGTGTGGGTGTGAGAGATGTATGTTATGGTATGTATTTATAGGCAAAAAAAATTCATATAGTGGTTGCTGGTGCTTGCATGCATGCGAAGTGTCACTCTTGCAGACTAGGTGGCAGCCTAGGGGGTTACATATATACATGCATGCATGTACAAAAAATGAAAGGTGTCACTCTTGCAGGCTAGGTGGCAGCCTAAGGATGTATCACGATTGGACAGTAAGGGAGGCGCCATTGGACTTGGCGAAAGAGTACAAAAATGAATGGTGTCGCCATCCCAATTGGCGAATAAGAGGTGTCCTTTGTTGCAGGCTAGGCTCAGGCTACGTGACAACCTTTGGGATGCCATGCCTGAATGCATGTAACCCTATTGGAGGTTATGGGAGGAGACTTACAACATACAGTATAGGTGCAGAGTAGGCGCAGGCTAGGTGGCAGCCTAGGGGGTTACATATCTGCATGCATGTATCACGATTGGACAGTAAGGGAGGCGCCATTGGACTTGGCGAAAGAGTACAAAAATGAATGGTGTTGCCACCCCAATTGGCGAATAAGAGGTGTCCTTTGTTGCAGGCTAGGCTCAGGCTACGTGACAGCCTTTGGGATGCCTTGCCTGAATGCATGTAACCCCATTGGAGGTGATGGGAGGAGACTTACAACATACAGTATAGGTGCAGAGTAGGCGCAGGCTAGGTGGCAGCCTAGGGGGTTACATATCTGCATGCATGTATCACGATTGGACAGTAAGGGAGGCGCCATTGGACTTAGCGAAAGAGTACAAAAATGAATGGTGTCGCCACCCCAATTGGCGAATAAGAGGTGTCCTTTGTTGCAGGCTAGGCTCAGGCTACGTGACAGCCTTTGGGATGCCTTGCCTGAATGCATGTAACCCCATTGGAGGTGATGGGAGGAGACTTACAACATACAGTATAGGTGCAGAGTAGGCGCAGGCTAGGTGGCAGCCTAGGGGGTTACATATCTGCATGCATGTATCACGATTGAACATTAAGGGAGGCGCCATTGGACTTGGCGAAAGAGTACAAAAATGAATGGTGTCGCCACCCCAATTGGTGAATAAGAGGTGTCATTTGTTGTAGGCTAGGCTCAGGCTACGTGACAGCCTTTGGGATGCCTTGCCTGAATGTATGTAACCCCATTGGAGGTGATGGGAGGAGACTTACAACATACAGTATAGGTGCAGAGTAGGCGCAGGCTAGGTGGCAGCCTAGGGGGTTACATATCTGCATGCATGTATCACGATTGGACAGTAAGGGAGGTGCCATTGGACTTGGCGAAAGAGTATAAAAATGAATGGTGTCGCCACCCCAATTGGCGAATAAGAGGTGTCCTTTGTTGCAGGCTAGGCTCAGGCTACGTCACAACCTTTGGGATGCCTTGCCTGAATGCATGTAACCCCATTGGAGGTGATGGGAGGAGACTTACAACATACAGTATAGGTGCAGAGTAGGCGCAGGCTAGGTGGCAGCCTAGGGGGTTACATATCTGCATGCATGTATCACGATTGGACAGTAAGGGAGGCGCCATTGGACTTGGCGAAAGAGTACAAAAATGAATGGTGTCGCCACCCCAATTGGCGAATAAGAGGTGTCCTTTGTTGCAGGCTAGGCTCAGGCTACGTGACAGCCTTTGGGATGCCCTGCATGTAACACTATTGGCAGCCTTGGGGGTTGCATCCTTACTTAATTGAAATTTTTAGTCTTACGTTTATCATAACATTGATTCACTTAATCTGTCAAATCTTCCAACCTTCAAACGTTCGTACAATCAAACCTTCAAACCTTCAAACAATCAAACATATAAACTTTTGAATAACTCATAAAGTTCAAACATTCCAACCTTCAAACCTTACAGCATTCTAAGCTTCATACAATCAATAAACTTCAAACATTCCAACCTTCGAATCACTCATAAAATTCAAACATTCCAACCTTCAAACCTTCAAACAATTCTACGCAATGGCCTCTGCACCACAATTTGTCGTCAAAGCACATTTCAACGGTGAGACATACATTTGTCCCACCGCTAGGTTTTTGTTTAGAGACACAGACAACATCTGATTTCTCTTAAACGGGAAAGCCAATTTCTCCTACTTCAAAAAACGATTGGAGGCCAAACTTGAACGAGGCCCGGTGTCCCAGATATTTTATCAGAATCCCGTTTTTTTTGGAAACAACCAAGTAATTTTTTATAAGGTTGAAGTTCAAGATGACGAGGATCTCCAGAATATATTTTCCAGTCATGTCTATTCTGGGTACGACTCTATTGAGTTGTACGTTATGCTGCGAGAGCCTCAGGTGACACAAGAGGTTGATCCTTTGGAGAATGAACAAGCTGAGGTAGATGCAGTTGATGATGAAGAAGAAGATGACGAGTTAGAGTTTGATGAAATGGTGAATGATGATTCCGACGATGATGGCATCCCTAGTATTCCTGCAAACGAAATCTACACACCACCTCCGCACATGACAAACTTCAACATGGGCGGAGATGAACCTTCTACTGACTTATTTTTCAATTCGTATATGCAGTCGGATGAAAATTTAAAAGAGAAGGACAAGTTTCGTAACAGAGAGGAATGCATCAGGGCCATTAAAAAATTCCACATGCTCAACTCGGTTGATTTTAAGGTGGACCGTGTCAACCCGGAAAGGTACAAGATCAAGTGTGTCCACCCTGACTGTATGTTCAAGCTGACCGCATCATACATATTAAGGGGTGACTGTTGGGTCATAGGTTCCATGACTACCCACACTTGTGTAAGTTCCACTCAATCACAGGACCACCGAAAACTCAACTACGATCTCACCTGTCAAGAAATCCTACCCCTGGTCAGCAACGACCCATCTTTGAAGGTGAAAACAATCATCTCCCACATCACCATGGTTTTTAACTACACTTCGTCTTACCGTAAGGCGTGGTTAGCAAAGACTAAGGCGATTGAAAGGGTGTACGGAAACTGGGAGGAGTTATACCAAGAACTTCCCCGCTACCTGAATGCACTCAAGACGTATTCTCCAGGTAGTGTTTACGTTCTGGAAACAGTGGCAGCATACGCCCAAGATGGTAGTCTACTAAATGGCAACGGAATATTCAGTCGAGTGTTTTGGGCATTTCAACCATGCATCACAGGGTTTGCATCATGCAAACCAATTATACAAATTGATGGGACTTGGTTGTATGGGAAGTACAAAGGCACGCTACTGATGGCAGTTGCACAAGATGGCAACAACAATATTTCCCCATTGCCTTTGCCCTTGTCGAGGGGGAGACCGGTGGTGCTTGGAGCTTTTTTCTGAAAAATCTGCGGACACACGTGGCTCCTCAACCAGATCTCTGTTTGATCTCAGACAGACATGCCTCAATTGAAAGTGCCTACAATAGTCCTGCAAACGGTTGGCATGACCCTCCTTCTACGCATGTCTATTGCGTTAGGCATATCGTCCAGAATTTCTCGAGGGAGATCAAGGACAAAACATTGAGGAAAGCGGTTATGAATGCGGGATATGCATTGACACAACCCACATTCAAATATTACCGTAACGAGATCCGTTTGTCAAATCCGGAAGCCGGTAGGTAGATCGACAATATTCCGGTGGAAAAATGGACTAGGTCATACGACAATGGCCAAAGATGGGGGCATATGACAACGAATCTTATTGAATCAATGAATGGGGTATTCAAAGGCATACGTAACCTCCCAATCAATGCCTTGGTAAAATCTACGTATTTTAGGATGGCTGCGTTATTTGCCAAAAGAGGTGAAATGTGGAATGCAGTGTTGCAATCTGGACAACTATGGAGTGAAAGCTACATGAAATACATTAAGGCTGAAAGTGCTAAAGCCAACACTCATATGGTTATACGGTTTGACCGACACAGCCACAACTTCATTGTGAAAGAGACAATCGACCACAATGAAGGCCTGCCAAGACAAGAATATAGGGTCATGCTACCTTCTCAATGGTGCGATTGTCAGGTTTCAAGCATTTCGTATGCCTTGCTCTCATGTCATTTCCGCTTGTGCTCATACCCATCAAGACGCGCTGCAACTTCTGTCAAACATTTACAAATCTGAAACGTTGCTCAACGTTTACAACAACAACTTTCCTTTGGTAGCAAAACCAGATTATTGGCCTGTATACGACGGCGAAATAGTGTGGCACAATGACCAAATGCGAAGGAACAAGAAGGGTCATCCCAAAAGTAAGCGCATCACAACAGAAATGGACGATCTTGACAAGTTGGAAAGAAAGTGTGGTTTATGCTGTCAGGTCGGACACAATCGCAAAAACTGTCCGAATCGGGCGTTTGCCTCGACCACATAAGAATTGTAATACATAAAATCTTTCCTTAATTGTGTTGTAAACATTTGGGTTTTCCGTTAATATATTTTGCTACAATTAATAAAACGCGTACAAGAAAAATTAACGATATTCCGTCTACGAAATTACAACTGTTAACACAATTTCATCTGACCCATGCATCATCAACATTACATCGCTGTCTGTTTTGACTTCCTTCAACCATACATTAGGTCTTCCTGTCGCATGTGAGGTTGTTGTTCGTTTTCGCTGGATCCTTCGAATTTTCCCCCCTCCGCAATGTCTCCATCTAGCCATCGCATCAACTCCCGCTTTAGACGCTCCATGGAGTGAATGTGCCAGAATTTCATTTTCATCGCAGGTTTCGTGGCGGAGAAGATAATGTAACCATCTCTGCTAAAAATCATAGGCGACATCATGACGCAAATAACAGAGTACAAAATAAAAATACAGTGCGAGAAGGTGTGCGAAATTTCGGAGAAACGGACGAATTATTTATAAAACAACATTTTGCCCTAGTTTTACCCTAGGAGCCAAGTGAGATGGCGCCTCCTCTCACTTTTAAGGAGCATGCGCCATCTCACTTGGCTAAAAGCCAAGGGAGGCGCCAAGTGAGATGGCGCCTAGGGCAAAAGTGTAGGTGCATGCACCAATTCAGATGGCTCCTTCTTTGGGGAGTCATCTGAAACATGGTTATTTGCGTAATTTTTTCTGAAACCCGGTTATTTGCGAAATATTATTTTAATACATGGTTATTGTAAAAAAAAATTCCATTTACTCAGTTTTAGTTTGTTTTATTCAAATTATTTCGGCTAACATTTATTTTTAACTAACCTTTAGTTGGTGCATATGATTTAATTAGGTTCTTAGCTTAATTTTATTATTATAAATAAATCATAAACTTGTCCATTCATCAAACTTTTTTCAGTTAAATTAATTCAATATTTTACAAAGATATTAAAATCCACGTAGTTCGCCAAATACTCCACCCGTTCCTTTCATGATGAGCGGTACGTGACCAATATCTAGCCACGTGATGAGAAGACTTTATCAGACTCTCTACTCTACGTCCTATCGTACTCTTTATTGACCAATCAAATACTAAAATAGTTAACCAATGATCAAACCGTTTTTCTACTAACATAACAAAATTATAAGATATTTTCAAAAAAGAATTAAATAGGATTACTTTCAAAATAAACTGCGAACTGCGTCTACGAGCACTCACTTTTCAATCCAGATAAGGTTCAAGGATAATTTGAAAGAAATTCTACCTAATCCCATAAAAACACTAACCAAACTGCGAACTATGAATTGAGACTCTGATTCCTCATAAGAGGATACGTAGGCATACAAATTAAAATCGTGGCGAGTTCCCATAATTAAAATTAAAATCCTATTTCCTAAACTATAAATCTAAACCCCAGTATCCTTGTGATCAAGGTAGATAAGGGTGTCTAACACCTTCCCATTCGTCTTAAACGAGTCAACAACTTAGAATCTTTGATCAAATTAAGGTTATTCCGTTATATTCCCTTCCTTAGGATAAAAATTAATGGTGGCGACTCTTATTTTTAAAACCGGTTACACCACCTACACTTCAGAGTCTTAACTCTAGATGCCAATAATTCAGATCTTGATATTTCAGACAATCTTCAACTTCTAATTTGCTCAATTCTTCTGAGTGGCATTCTTTCATTTTGAACTGTCTTAGAATGCCCAGTGAACTTGTTTAGAGTTCCTCAGTTAATTATCAAACAAACACATGTCAGTTGTAAATGTACATTTTTTATTATTTAATTATTATGATGTATTTATTTTAAGGTTCATCAATAATCATTATATTTCTCCCCTTTTTGACATCATCAAAAAGATAACTAGTAAAATGATAGGATTCTTACTCAAGAAAATAGCAGCAGTATTGTCACAGAAGATATGAATGTTACTCTCATAAATCTGATAAACTTCCAGCTGATTCTTCATGCAGAGCATTTGAGTGTTGCATAGTGCTGCTGAGATATACTCTGCTTCTGCAGTTGAGAGAGAAATTGTTGATTGCCTCTTGCTTGATCATGATATCAGATTCTTGCCTAGAAACTGACAATTTCCAAAAGTACTTTTCCTCTCCATTCTGTCTCCAGCGTAATCTACATCACATAAATCAGAAAGAGTATACTCTAATGTTTTCTCATACATCGAGCCAAGGTTAGTGGTTCCTTTCAGATACCTTAGAATTCTCTTAACAACAGTTAAATGAGATTCCCTAGGATCATATTAGAATCTAGCACAAGGATGAACATTGAATTAAAATATCAGGTCTAGATGCTGTCAGATACAGAAGAGAGCCTATCATACCATGATACAACTTCTGACATACATTTCCATTCACCTCTTCTTTCTCAAGAATACATGTTGCATGTATTGGAGTCTTTGCTACAATGTAGTCTGTCATGTTAAATTTCTTCAGAAGTTCTTTGGTGTACTTACTTTGATGTATGTAAGTAGCCTCTGGTTTTTTATCAATCTGGATTCCTAGAAAGAACTCCAGTTCTCCCATCATGCTCATTTCAAATTCAACCTGCATTAGCTTAGAATTCCTCGCAGAGGGATGGATTAGCAGAACCAAAAATAATATCATCAACATAAATTTGAACAATTAGAATATCATTTTTAAAAGTTTTACAGAAGAGTATAGTGTCAACCTTTCCTCTAGTAAATTTATTTTCTAGAAGAAAATTACTCAATCTGTCATACCAAGCTATGAGAGCTTGTTTCAAGCCATAAAGAGATTTCATTAGTTTAAAAAAAAGTCTGATTTCTCAGAGTTTTCAAAGCCATGAGGTTATTTGACATGCAATTCTTCTAAAATATAACCATTCAAAATGCACTCCTAACATCCATTTGATAAAGGATAATGCTATGATTGACAGAAAAAGAAACCAACAACCAAATAGCTTATAACCTGGCAATTGGTGCAAAGGTTTATGTATAGTTTATCCCTTCTTGTTGATTATAACCTTGTGCAACCAATCGTGCTTTATTTCTGACAACTTCACCCTTCTCATTGAGCTTGTTTCTGAACACCCATCTAGTTCCAATGACGTGGACACCTTTAGGTTTCTGAACAAGATCCCATACATCGTTCTTTTAGAATTGGTTCAGTTCTTCGTCCATAGCCATAATCCAATTTTTATATAGTAGGGCTTCTTCAATAGATGGAGGTTCTATTGAAGAAACTAAACCCAGAAACACTTCATCAGAAGGTTTGAGAGCATATCTTGTTCTGACTGGAGCATCTTTACTTCTAAGGATAAGGTCTTCAGGATGAGAAGATGTGATTCTGTTCTTCCTTGGTTGAGGTTAATTAGAAGAAATATCAGCAGTATCAGAAGAAGGAGCTTCTGATTCTTTATCTTCTTGAATCTTATCCTTTAGTTCAGTGAACATTTTATCTTTTCTTTCCTTTTCTTACACCATAATCAACTTCTTCAGTGGAAAGTTTAGTGTAATCAAAATTGGACATATCATATCATTATTCTTCCATCATCCGAACATATATAGCAACACTTGATATATTATCCATCTTGGAGAAAAGAGGATAATCAGTAATTGAAATCCTTCTTTGAGTAGTGGCTTCAAGCGGTTCATCCAGAGGTTTAACTTTAATCTTTTCAATTATTTGCATATTCATTAAGTTTTGTACATTTTCCTTCCAGAAGCTTCAAACCTAGAAGATCAGCAATGTACTTTTCAAATCCTTAATCCAACTACATTAGAGACAATATGCAGATCATTAAAATCAACATTCTTCCAGAAGTCTTTTACTAAGTCTCCATAAACAAGATCATGAAGCCTGTTAAAGTAGTTTTCTCATCTACCTTCATTCCATCATCTTCATCAGTTCCTCATGTAAAGACATATGTTGCTACTACTTCTTCTACAAAAATTAATGAGAATCACATCACTCAATAAAACTCTCAAGTTTATTGGTAGCTGGTGGTTTTGATGCTTGATCAAATTCCTTTGTGAACTTAACTGCTTCTTTTTTAGAATTGGTCATCATGATCTTGATTGAAGAAGAAGATGAATGAATGTTGAAGATTGTTGACGGAGAATCCAGAAAAGGAATTGAAGGATAAGAGGGGTTTAGGGTTTCTAATTTATGAGGAAGTGAGAGTGAGCATGTGATACGGTGAGAAAGTGAGTTATATAAAGGGAGAATGAAATTTTGAATTATAGGATTTAAATGTAAAATAAAGAATAACAATTTTAAAATTAGCAAGATGTGATACGGTGGGAAGAACTGACTGTTTTTTGGAATGCTGGTTTGTGTTTTGCATTTTTTTTCCTGCAAAATGTCGCGGTAAGCAAGAGTCGCCACCAACTTTTATTTTATCCAACAAGGAAAGGAAAAAAGCACAGAAAAATTCCCTTTTTGAGATATTTCTCGGGTTCGGGGGGTAGATTATAGAAAGGGAAGGTGTTAGCACCCTTTCTATCCGTGGTTATCCACGGGCTCTTAGGTACTTGCTTATATTGTTTTCAAAATATTGCTTTCTTTGTGCTTGTGAGTTTGAAAAAGTTGTTGTTTGAAAACTTTGATTTAAATCTTGCTTCTGTCCTCAAGAGTGTATGAAGTGTTTTTGAAAACTTTGTTCGAAAAGTGTAAGTGTGAAGAGTTTTTGTTTTTTGAAAGAGCAAGTACTTAAGAACCATCTACCTAATCGAAAAAAGGAATTGTTCTATGCTATCTTCCTTTAGACAATGCTATCCTACTATTGATGAGTAGGTAGAACCGTCGTTTGGATTTTTAGGGTCAATTCGAATGCGGGACTTACGGTCACTAAAGCAATGCTAGGACGCCTTAGCGGTAACCCTAATGTCTTAGATCATTTGTTTTGAGGCAAAAATATCTGAGGCAACCGTTTCGAGGCGATTATGATCTTTAGACAAGAGAACGACCTCTAAAGTGACCTATACTCAATGACTGCGTACGAAGGCAATCAAGTGGGGTGTACCCTAAGAGTGCGCATGTGCGAGTGTGTTGTTTTCAGTTAATTTTTATCTTTGTACATGTTAATGATGATCTATGTTGATTTTAGGTTAAAAAATTTAATCTTCTCATGCATACCTATTATCAAACATCTAACAGTTATATTTTGCGGAAAATAAATTGCGGAAATTAAATTACAAGGCGTCGGGTATTTACATCGCCAAAAGCAACCCTTTGAAATTTAAAGGCGAAAAAAATAAATAAAGCGATAAAAATAATTAAATGGTCCTAATTATCTATTACATTCCGGGAACAAGTACATTATTATGATAAAAATAAATCGTGTGCGGGAAATTAAATCGAGTGCAAAGTTATAGGGTTTTGACCCTTTTTTTGTTAAAGAAATGATTTTTTTGTTGTTTTTGAATTAAGGAAGAAATTACCTAAATTAATCAATTACTAAATTAAATTAATTAATTAATTATTTTTGGGTTTTTGTTATTTTAAGAAAGACAATAAAATAATTAATGTTAGTAAAAACCTAATTAAGTCTAGTTTAATTTTAATTATTTACAAAAATATGTTAAAATTATTCTAATTAACACCTAAATTAATTAATTAGTATTTATTAAAGAAAATATTTTGTGGTTTTTTTTTATTTTATAAAGAAATAATTTTTTGATTGGTTAGAATTAAAACAAAAATAATAAAACAATTAATAAACAAAATAAGTAAAATAAAAAGAGAGAGAGGTTTGGGCCTGAAAAGGGAGTTTGAGAAGCAAATCTGAGGCCCATTAAACGCTGGCCCTGTTGACCTTTGGTGATCCAGTGAGCATGCTTTGACCAAAACCTTGGTGGATGTTCAGATCCTGGCCACCAGATTTGGCCTTTGGCCATCTGACTGTTGGATAGATGATAGTGCACGATGCGCTGCATGCTTGGACGTACATGTGATTACTTGAAGAAGGAAAATAACAAAGAAAGTGGGGGACCTGGGATTCGAACCCAGGTCCTGAAAGTGATATGCTTGCACGCTTGCCACTGCACTGCTTTGATTCTATTGTTAGTAAAATACAAAGAAATTATAATATAAACAAAACAAATTATATGCCAAAAATAAAAATGCGCGAAAATTA
Source organism: Vicia faba (assembly GCA_948472305.1). Taxonomy (NCBI): domain Eukaryota; kingdom Viridiplantae; phylum Streptophyta; class Magnoliopsida; order Fabales; family Fabaceae; genus Vicia; species Vicia faba. The sequence continues at coordinate 1,461,116,060 of OX451739.1, read as the reverse complement.
ATTTGAATTGGCTAATGGGAGAACGACAGCTCGTCGTCTTCTACCTCCAAATCCTGCAAATATTACCTGTGGATTTGGATCCGTAACTAAATACGCAAGCTTGCTCTAAAATCTTCCCTAGGCCACATAAATCAATTCTAAAAACATGGCTGAGTTCGTCTTGGCTTCCTGATTAACATTATGTCCTTCTTGAGTCCTGATTTTTCCTGAAAAAGAAAGCCCTAAAAACAAACACGCAACCCTAGCTATGGTGTTTTGGGGTTACAGCGCTTATAAACCAAATTGAATAATGCAAAAATTTTACAAATGTCATGAGGGTTACGAATATGCAAGCAATTTGTTCAAATGATGCAAGAAATGAATCACGAATTCAAGAACCAATGTGATTTTCGTGATACTTACAGTGCTTTGTGGTATGTGAGAACGCTTGCTCTTGATCCAGGAAGGTTGAGTGAACACCCAGGAAGCGATTGAGATAGCTTTTGGCTTCTGAAAACGCCTCTTGTTATGATCTCAAATTCAAGCTTTTTACCACTTTTTCAAACTTTTGTTCTGCCTCTTCTTGCAGCCTCCAACCTCATTTTCATTTCCTTTGGCCTCCTTATGTATTATGGAATGTGTTAGGGTAAAAATTATGGCTTGAATCTTCTCACATCAATGCCTTGGGATTTGATTTGATTCACCCTTTAAACCTTTCCAAATTTGCCAAATCTCCATCTTTTTGTACATGATATGGTGTGATCCGAATTTGATGATGATCATGATGATAATTAAGACCTGAAACAACCAAAAAGATCTTAGGTAATCAAAGCTTGGATTTTATATGATTTAATTTGATTTAAAATGAAATAATTCAATACAAAATCAAATAAAATAATAAAAATAAGATATGGGCTCATGGATGAAGCTAGGACACGTGGAAAATGTTGCAAGTTCAAATCAAGTGGAAAAGAATGGGCCTATTTGACAAAATTTGAAGTTTTAGGGATAGTTGACTTTTGGCAATTTTGCAAAAATGTCCAACTTCAACAATGCATAACTTCTTCAATTTTGAACTTTTGGAGGTGTTCTTGGACTTTTTAGAAAGCTTGAGATGTCCTATAACCAACCCTTTTGGTATCATATCATTTTGATATTCCATGCTCAAGTTATAAGCTTTGGAAAAAAAGGTGTTTTTGTTGACTTTAAAAAATGACCTATAATGTCCAAATTTATAACTTCTTGTGAGTGCATTTTTTGATCTTGGGGTGTGAAGATGGATTGTAAGAAATTGCATCCTATTAAAAATTATATTTGTATGGGTCATTTCTCATAAAGTATGAGAAAGTTATGCTTGGTCAAAGTTGGGTTGACTTTTCCTGCAAAACCCTAATTTAGCAACTTTTGAGTCTTGATGAATTTTGAGCAATCCTTGATGAATCATGATCAAACCTTGATAAAATGATGAAATATCCTTAAAAATGATAAATTTGACAAAAAATCTTGAAGTTTGACTGTTTATAGGTCACAATTGACTTTTGCCCTAGCACAGTCGATTTTTGGACCCTTTGAGCAATTGAATGAGCAAACTTTCTCTGCAAGGCTTGAAATTTGGCATGGATGATCTTGAGAGCATATGAGGACATTGGGGAGAACTTGAGGTCATTTGGACTCAAGGATCTTGATGCAACACAAAACCCTAATTTGGGGTTGACTGCCTTAGGAGATAGCTTGACTGTCCAACTTTTGAGCAAGCTTGAGCCACTTGGAGATTTTTCTTGCAATGTTTTGAGAAATATGAGAGGGAAAATTTTTGGGTACAACACAAGAATATGATAAGTAAAGTGAAAGAGAAAAATGATATTTTCATATTCTTGAAGATCTTCCATCTATCTTTAACTTTAGCTTTCTCCTAGATACAACTTCTAATCAACTTTTTTCTTCTTATGCTTTCTTCAGAGCGGTCTTTCAGAGGTTCTGAATTATCTTCATACTAATTCCTCTTATTTATTTGAATATTCTCAGTTTTCTAATTTGAGAAGAATAACCTTCTTCTGAATTCCGATTTCAGACTCCTTGAGAGAAATATTCCTTAGCATCTTCAGAATTGTTCCAATACAAGTATTATCAAACTTTGAATAATTTAAATGACAGTCTTGTTCTTGCAATGTTAACCTAACTTGTTTAGAGTTAGTCTTGATCATGCTTCTGATGGATCAATGTGCGTTCTTTCCTCAGTCATGTCTAGTCTTCTACAAATCCTCTTTTAACCTAGCCAATGTTTAGATCTTCTACATAAGATCTTCTATCTGTTTGAATAGACAGCTTTATCATGAAGTTCTTATGTATCATAAGACAACAATCTTTCTTATTTTGAAAAGATTCCTAAAGAGATCTTATGAGAAAGTCAAGGGTGGACTACTCTGTTTGTTGAAAACATTTCATACTCTCAAGGAACTCAATCAAAAGCATTCAACAAATATAACTTATTATCTGATGAATCTTTTCTTGTTAGCTTGTTCTTCAATTTTCTGATTTTAGAAAGTAGTTGAAAATTGAATAACTATCACCTTAGAGTATTTCTTCACACATCATTTGGATCTTCATCTGAAACTGTTAGGTGTTTGATATCCATCAATAACATAACCGGGCTCTGATGCCAATTGAAGGAGTGAAGAAAATGCAATAAAGGAGGAGTTTAAATTGGGTTTTGTTTTCTTGAATAACTTTCGCTTCTAAGCATTATTCGTTGAATAATGCTTCTGAGTGTTACTTCTAAGTAATGCTTCTAATTAAGTTAAGAAAAACATAAACTCTAAAGCATAAGTAAAAGTAAAGAACACGTGATATATCTTGGTTCACTTGTGAAACCCCCAAGCTAGTCCAGTCCACTCTACCAAGGTAATTTTGCCTTGAACTCAAGGACTTAATCCACTATAACCAATCTGATTACAATCGCACCAGAAGCCGCCCGTGACTAACATCCAATGACGCGTTCAGAGATCCAAATTGGATATAACCTTCATTGACCAAATAGAATCTGATCCCTGATAATCTCCTACCAAAATTTCCTTTCAATGATATCCATTAGTGATCCCAAAAGGCTGACCTTCACTCAGTCCCCTTTGAGATATGACTACCATTGGCCCAATAGAATCCACTACCAGGATTTCATCTACGATCACGCAGCCAAAGTCTTCTCATGTCTTCTGATCTTCACTCGATCACTTGAGGAACCAACCAATTCTAAACAAAATTGTTTTTTTTGGAGATTACATGAGTGCTTCTTATCAAGCAGATTACTCCTAATTTAAGTACATATTGTTTGACACAATTCTGAGCAACAAATCTTGTGTACACATTTTTTATATGAAAATATTATGCTATAACACAATCTGAGCAACAACTCTTGTGTTTTTACATATTTCTACAAATATGAATATAACCTAAGTTAAGTGCAGCATCTTGTAGTCTTTTTGTTTTCATCTTCATCGTTGAGCAAGCTATTAGCAACAACTCTTTGCTTCTTCATAATTCTTTCAAGATGTATATGATTAATAGTTTGAATGACATCTTGTATAATTCTTCATCTTCGTCTTCTTTCTTCATTAAGCAAGATATGAGCAACAACTCATTGCTTTTTCATAATTCTTCCAAGACGTATATGATTGGTAGTTTGAATAACATCTTGTAGAATTCTTCATCTTCATCTTATTTGGTTAGCTTCAACATGTTCAACATAAATGTTGTTCTTGTTTATTGTTATAATGGTTTGTGGCTTTTGGTTGTGTTCCAATAATGACAACTTTTTCTTTTCACATTGAACACCAACTTTATTTTAAACATGCGATTCTTTTCTTATATAACTAAGAAAACAGAGTCGTTGGTTATTTGAAAAAGAGTCATTACAAATAGTATTGCTACGTCATTTTCTCTTCCACAACTCAAGCTAATGGAGAGGTAGTGGAATAAGGCTTTTTCGTAATGTGTAGTATTATACCATGTTAACGTTATATTCTTTCCTTCTACACTTCAAAGGCTTCTACGAGCATGAGTTTAGAAGCGAGAACATAACATAAGGTCTTTAGAACTTCAAGTCTCCAGAGTCTTCAAAACTGCATCATCAAAGTATTCAGAACTTGGTTGTGAGAACCCGTTGTAGAGAACCTTGGATCAGAAGAGCTTCAAGTCTTCAAAGTCTTAAGAACTACGTCTTTAGATTCTTCAGCACTTGGTCTTAAGAACCCACTATATAGAACCTTGGATCTTTAGAACTTCAAATCTTTGTAATCTTCAGAATTTCCGTCTTTAGAATATTTAGCACTTGGTTCTTTAAGAATCCTTTTAAGAACCTTGTTATTAGAAACACAAGTCTTCATCATCTGGACTTCAGTATAAACGTTGTCTTCAGATCTTTTAACTTTGTCTTCTTTGAAACAAGTTGTATTTTAGAAACTAAGTTTTTAGCATCTAGACTTCAGTAGATACTTTGTCTTCAGATCTTCTAACTTTGTTTCTTTGGAACAAGTTGTCTTTTAGAAACTAAATTTTTAGCATCTTGACTTCAGTAGAAACTTTGTCTTCAGATTTTCTAACTTTGTTTCTTTGGAACACACTGTCTTTAGAAACTTGAGTCTTTAGCATCTATACTTCAGTAGAAACTTGAGTCTTCAAATATTCTGATTGTTTCCTTATAACACGTTGTCTTTAGAAGCTCGAGTCTTTAGCATCTGGACTTAAGTAGTAACTTATGTCTTCAGATCTTCTGACTGATTTTTTTAGACAAACATCAGAGCCTAGACTTCAGAGCCTTCTGGAGCGACTTGCTACTATTCAACAGAACTTGTGTAACGCAGAAGCAGAATTAATTCTCTTCTAATGTCTTGGCCACGTCATCCATCAGAAGCAGAGCCTATTTATTAAGTGCTCAACAATAACAAATATTAGAGTATCAAAATTGTTCTTACAAATATACTCATTTGTTATCTTCAAAACTCAGAGATAATATTGTAGAACCAAATCTTGTTCTTACAATAGAGACGTCTATTATTATAATTTAGATGTAAATAAAATATATATTTGCACACATTTCAAAAAATAATAACATCAATTACACATTTATACATTAAAACTATAGTAATGGACACCTCTATTTCTTTTGAGAAATAAAGAGTATCCTTACTCGGAGTTCCAAACAAAGCTAGGAACCAAGGTCGAAGATTTAGAGGCAAGCACATCTTTGCATTGATTACCCTCCCTTTAAATATGAGTTATATAAAACTCCATAGACTTAACTAAAATCATCGCATTAAGTCGCATAGAGCTCAAATTCCAAGAAACACTACTGAAATCTTAAGTTGCAAAGTTAACTAACTTGAGTCTATTTCCAACCAAAGTTTATGCAACCAAATTAAAAGGCATACTCAATGGCATAAACGACCCCAAAAATCTCAGTATTGAAGACCGGAAAAACAACCACCAACTCAGAGAAAGCAAACATGAACTTTCCTGAACTGTTGCGAAAAATCTCACCACAAAAAATAATTGTTAATTGAATAATTGATTGATAAAGTTAAAATAGTTGTTTGGGGTTGGTTAAAAGCTAAAAATTCTTTTAGCTTTGATATTAATTCATAAAGGTTTAATTGAATCACATATTTAAGTTTTGATGTTTTCTGATATATTGTCTTTCATCGACTATGTTGTTTTGATTTTGATGATTTATGACTAGTTGTATCTTCTATTAAGTACGTCTCGTGCTTAAGTGGTTATTATTTAATTTATTTGATTTATTAAAAAATTTATATAAATTATATTTAAATAATTTTAAATAACACTTAAAATAAATAAAAAATTATTCTTATAATTTATATAATATGAATGGAAAATTGATTATTATTAGTTTTTAAAATTTTGTAATTTAATTCCCATATTTTTTAAAACCACTTCTAAGTTTTTTACAATAATTATAAAAAATTTCTTAATAATTTCACAAATATAAATTAAATCATTTGAATGGCTTAAAATTTAATTTTTTAATTTTTTTTTACAAAATGTATTATAAGAGACCGATGTCATTAATGTATTTAGAACTTCTCCGTCGTTGGTTTTTAAATGATTTTTTAAATATAAGTTTTGTGTTATAAATGAAATGATTATGGATGTTCATCGATTAGGAGATTTCAATTAATTTTCTATTTATTATATATGTCTTATAAATAAGACTCATATTGTACTTGAAATCAACATTGATAATGAGAATAATACAATACTATTTCTTTCCGCTCTTTCTCTTATTCGTTTCTACTCTTTTATTATATTATTTCTCATTATTTTCATACCACGTTATCTGCACGAAGCTCTAAGACTTGAAAGGATCTTATGATGTTGTAAGATAATATTATTTCTTCTTCTTTTTATAATATATATTTTTTACCTGTTATTTATAATATATTGATTAGAAAAAAAAAAGAAAATTAATGATGATTATCAAGCATCCTTGAAGGATAGCAAAAGAATATTTATATAAGTTTTTGAAGAACTTATCAAACATCCCTGAAGGATAACAAAATAATAGTATATAGTTCCTGAAGAATTTATAAAATATCTCTGAAGGATAATATTAAAAGTCCCAGAAGAATTGCATCTATAAAATTAACGAATCTTAGAAGAACTGTATCTATAATATTAATGAATCTTAGAAGAATTGCACCAATTATATTAAAAATTAGTAAAATGATTGCATCAATAATATTATTCAATTCGAGAAAGATTGAAAGAATAATATTGAATACCACAGAAGAATTTCATAAGTATTTTTTGTTATATTATCTAAAAAATTATAATATACTCATAAAATAATTGTCATTCCAGAAGAATGACACAAATAATTTTAACTCATTCTAAAATGATGGTTATATTTTTTAGATCATGGTTTATAACCAATAATTTTAGCGAATCCCAGAAGGATTGTTATGTTTTTTTATCATTGTTTATAATAAATAATTTTAAACCATCTCAGAAAGATGATTATATTTTTTTAGATCACTGTTTATAAAAAAAAAAATTTAATGCATCCCAGAAGGATGGTTGTATATTTTTTAGATTATTGTTTATAACAAATAATTTTAACGCATTTCAGAAGGATGATTATTTTTTTAGATCATCATTTATAAACTAATAATTTTAATGTATCCCAGAAAGATGATTATATTTATTTCAGATTATTGTTTATAAATATTTATATTATTCTAAATTTTTCTCTCTAATATTTGACTGTGTTAGAAACTTCTTTAAATTGTTAGAATATCATTTATTACATGTTTGAGATTATAAATCTATACATTTCATGAAGAAGAAGAAATCACAACATCTCTGAAGGATTGTTCAAAGAATATATTTTTTCATCATTTGTTATATCGTTCACTAAGAGCTATATATTTCACTAAAGGACTGACTATATAATATAGATTTTTTATTGTCTTTGATGATTGAGTAATTTTCTATGTGTTTGGTGTTAAAATATTTTACTATAAGAAATCTCGTTATGTATAATATATCACTTAATATCTTTATGTATCAATTAATCAATATTTATGTATTTTATTGCTGCTATTAAATTTATAAATTAAGAAAAAAAATTCAAATATTAAGGTGTGTTTGATATTTTAAGATAGTTTTTATATTGCTTAATTAATATTTTATGTTTATGATAAAATAAAATTGAATTGCATAGAGTTCTTTTGGCTAAATGTATATTATAAAATAAATTTAGATTTAATTAAATCATATAAAAACATCTATCTATGGTTTATGAATATTTATTTATTAGAGAATAATATGGTTGATTCAAACCATTTAGAATAATTAAAATACATATATGTATTATTGTAAACCAAAAGTTTACAAATCACACTTAAATGTGTTTTTGGAAAAATTGGTTTGGTCATCTCAAATGTATTATGATATAGAAATTAATATTGAAGAACATAAAGTTTCTTCTATTCAATAAGTTTTGTATGTCCCTAAAAGAAATTAAAATTTTATAAGTTGAGTTTTTATATAACATATATATGGTGATATTTGTGAATCAATATACAAATCATATAGACAATTTAAATATTTTATGATATTAATTATTGCATTGACTTAAAGATCATGCATATATTTTTTGTCTACTTACAATCAGAAGTTTGTGAAATTGTTTTCTCAACTAAAAAATCATGAATTTGTATCATAATGTGAAAACTCGTGATAAATAATCATAAGTTTCTTCAATTCAATAAATCTTGTGTGTTTCTACAAAAATTAAAAATCTAAGAGATTGAGCTTTTCATGACATTAATTGTTGCATCGACTAAAATATCATGCAAATGTTTATTGTCTACTCACCACAACCAGAAGTTTGTGAAGTTGTTTTCTCAGACTAAAATCTCAATTTCTGAATTTTTCATAACTTTCTTGATAAGTATCACATATATTATTAAAATTAATATTAAACATATTGTGACATATGTTCATAAAAAAATGGACTTGAAGATCTATTCTTTAGACGTCGAAAGTTAATTGTATGATTGATACTTGTAAGATCATAAATTATAAATTAGATATTTGAAACACACAAAATATGAATATTAATATATCCACATTAAGCCAACAAGATAGTATATATTAATTCTCCTCTCAACTTACAAATTATTTTAGGATAATAACCTATTATGTCTCATCTAAGTAAATTTTTGGATGTGTTGTGATTATTCAATTGCTCCAATATAGTATGCTAAGATGAGTTTTGAAAGAATATTGAGAAAATTTCTTTTATATGAACCCCGTATTTGAGGCCAATAAGTGGATACTTGTTTGAAGCCTAGTAGGTTGATTATCAAATAAAAAAAAAATTAATTTTCTCAATATTAGGGGGAGAGAATAAGCATCTAAAAGTGTGAAACTCAAATGAACAATTTGAGATGAAATATTATCATATCGTTTTGATCCTCGAAGTTCAAAACATAATTCATTTGCAAAGTTTATGAAAAAATTATTAGCTTCTAATAGTCCTCTCAAAGTGGATTCTCATATTGGACAACTAAATATTGCAAATGAGTTATAACTGTGCCTGGAGTATGGTAGAAAAGTCGGTTCTAATGTTAAAAGTTCTCTACCAAGAAAAGAAACTAAAGTTAAAGATGGCCCAAGTGAGGATATAAAAATTCTAAGAGCACTTTGACATAATTAATTTATTTTAGTTCCAAAAGAACTAATCAAGTACTTGAAATATGAAACAAAGAGATCTCGATAAATTATGTCATAGATAAATAGAATAGAATCAAAATTAAGATAATCAAATAAGATTGGCACTGACAAAGTGAAAATTGTAGACAAATTGTAGACATGAAACAAAGTCTACCAAAGATTGTAGACAAAGTGAAAATTGGTAAAAATGAACAAATCATGAATCAAAGTCTATCAAAGATTATAGATAAAGTGAGAATTTACCAAAATGAACAAATCACGAATCAAAGTCTATCCAAAATTTATAGACAAAATGAGAACCTGCCAAAATAAATAGATTCAATTGAAGAATAATTAAACTCACTTTAAAAGCGGATCATTTTTGGACCTATAGTTCGAATACCCTGTGGTGTGAAACCAATGAGATATAAATGAGTTTTTGTGAAAAAGAAAAATAAGAATCGTATAAATCTTGATTTGTTGCTCAATGATTTTCACAAAGAACTAAGATCGAGTTTGATGAAACATATTCACATGCAGTGAATTCAATTAATTTTCTATAATTAATTAGTCTTATAACACATGAAGGGCTCGATTTGAACATGATGAATGTTGTAACTTCTTATTTATATGGTTCACTTGATAAGGACATAAAATTGAACAAGTATCTCAATAGGTTAAAACAATATAGACACAAGTGATATAATTTTCTAAATGAATATTTTCTAAGAGAAAGATATACAATTAAGTTCATAAGTCCTTGTATTTTTATGAAAAGTTCTAGAAAATAATTTTCTATAATATTTGTCTATGTAGATGACATAAATATTATTGGAACTTCTGAAGAGATTTTAAAAGCTATAAATTGCTTAAGGAAATTATTTGATATGAAGGACTAAAGAAAAAGTCCTTACTAATTGAACATTTAGACAATGGAACTTTCATACACCAAGAAGGTTATATAGAAAAATATTATAATATTTTTATATGGGCAAATATCATATGTTATGTAGCATAAGTGTTAAAATATTTGTATATAGACAAATCTCGTATGTCGTGTACCTCGATGATATTAGATCATTGGACGTGTAAAAGATTCTTTTAGACCTCGAGAAGAGGATAAAAACTAATTGGTCCTTAAGTACCATATCTCAGTGTAATTCAAGCACTGATCTATCTTCCTAATTATACAGACATCGATATATCAATTTCTATTACTCTAATAGTAAGATATAGCTATTCACCTACATGAAAGCATTTGAATGGAGACCAACATATATTTTGTTATCATGAGTTTGTTTTTTATTCCAAAGTATCCAAATTATAATTAACAAATTATGAAGAAATAAGTCACTTGTCAAATTCTAATAATGGTACAACTATTTCATCACTACTACGGAAAACTAAATTAACAATGGTCGAGAAAGATATATAATAACGCGTGCCCAAGAGTTGTTATGTAGAGTGTTGTTGAATACATGATACTTATAATCACGGCCCAATAGCTTCTGTAATAAACTGGAAAGTGTGCCCATTATCACAATGGTTTTCCAAATGTTCATTGTAATAAATTTAATGATCATGGGTTTGATTCCCAGATGCGTCGTTTTGATATTTATTTTTTCTGGAAAGCGTGTGAGATATTATAACGATTATGACTAAAACCATTGTTAAATATTATGCATAATTAACAGATATTATCACGCTTTTATAATTCATCCCATTTTTTAACATGTATTATTGTTCACCATATCAGAGCAGAAAATAAAACTCACATTTGTGATAAAGTTGTCTGAATAATATTAATTATATCATATTCATAATATCAGATAATTGTATCATATTCAATTATACCATACATAAACATCATACAATTTATCAGAATAAACAATCTACGGTTTACACATTACATAAAGACCTATAATTCATCCTACATATCACAATCTTGTTTCTTGGTGTCTTGTCTCTTGGTCTCTTGACTCTAAAGACGTATAATTTCAAATAATTATACTTGATAGTAAAAATACTTGGAAACTATAACATACATGAATATATTATGAATAAAGAATAAATTACATACTTGTTAATTTTCCTAAATGCCTTCTTCATGATCGATTCGAATAGCATGGGCATCATCTCCATCAACATCATCATATGAGATAGGAACTTGTATTGTGTAAGAAGGTGTGGAGGGAATATCAAGACTTTCATCATTAAGAGGAATATGTTTTCCTTGGAGTACGATTGACCATTTCCCGGATATTTCTGATGGGTCGGTAACATATAAAATTTATTTTGCTTGAGAAGCCATGATGAATGGTCCAGTCATAAAAGATGCCTTGCCAAGGTCAACCCGGATGAATCCTAAGTTATCTATATATAGACCATTAATATTATTGGGAATCCACTTACGTTTAAATAAAGCCACTTTAAACATAACATAATCAATCTCCCAAATCTCATCAGTGACACCATAAAACGCGGTAGTTGCCAAAACACGATTCTTATCTTCGAGCTAGAGAAATACATCGATTCGACTTCAACCATAAACCGACTATTTTGCATTGTACTACGATTATATTTTGATTTGTATAAAAGGTATAATGACCAATGTTGTATGTAATACAAGTAATGACACAAAATTTTGGCTCGTACGATAACCATTTAAGTATCTCTGATACACTACGATCATTAGATACACTTTTATTAAACCAATCTATGAACCTCTTGTTATGCTCTATCAATAACAACTTGTCACTCATTTGGGGATATTTTTTCTTCAAAAGTCTTTTGCAAGTATCTATGAAAGGTTGAACTTCATTTATATTATTCAATATATAAAAATGTGCTTGAATAACTACATCCCGAGCCATTGACTTAATATTTAGATCTTAAATACCTCTTCTGTCTGTGTGATCAGCGTGACGAGGCTTTAGAATGCCTATAGAATCTACTTCTGACAAATAGTTTGTACAAAACTCAACAACTTCTTCAGTGATGCACCTTTCAACAATTGATACTTCTGGTCGGTGATGATTCTTCGTATATCCTTTAAATATTTTCATATATCGCTCTATTGGATACATCCACCTTAAATAATCTAGACCACAACATCTGATTTCTCTGACTAGATGAACAAGTAAGTGAACCATAATGTCAAAAAATAATGGAGGAAAATACATATCCAATTGACACAAGATTATGGCAGCCTCCTCTTCTAATTCATCTAATTTTTTGAAATCAAGAACTTTATTATATATGGAATTAAAGAATAAGCATAATCTCGTTATAATTACTCTCACATTCTTTGATAGGATCCCACTGATAGTCACTGGTAGAAGTTGCTGCATCAATACATGACAATCATGAGATTTTAAACCAATTAACTTGAGATATTTCCTTGATACAAGTTTCTTGATTTTTGATGAGTAACCTTGCAGAACTTTAATACCTTGAAAACACTCGCAGAGAATTTTCTTTTCCCTTTTAGGTAGAGTGTGACATGCTGAAGGCAGATAAGTTCTTTTTCCTTTCTCTATTGGAGCCAACTGTTTTTGTATACCCATCACCTCCATATCAAGACGGAAAGCCTTACTATCTTTAATATTTCCTGGAATATTTAGAAGTGTGTCAATCAAACTATCACACACATTTTTCTCCATGTGCATCACATCAAGACAATGTCTAACATCAAGACTTGACCAATATGGATGATCAAAGAAAATGGACCTCTTTTTCCATATATTTTTTGCAACTGCCCCTTTTTATTTTTCTTTCTTCCCAAAGACAATATTAATGTGTTCCTACCATTGATAAACTTCATCCACGATTAAAGGTTCAGGAGCCTCATCAAACTCTTTCTCTCTATTAAAATCCTTCCACAATCTACGATAAGGATGACCGAGATTTAGAAATTTTCAATGCCTAAGGTAAACGATCTTTTTTCCAAACTCAAGTTGGTGATAACAAGTATTATCTTCACAAATAGGACATACTTTATGTCCTTTGACGCTATATCCAGCCAAGTTACCGTAAGCAAAAAAGTCGTTGATTGTGCAAAATAACATTGCACGCATCTTAAACTTTTCCCTAGAATATGCATCATCAACCTTAACGCCTTCATTCCACAAGAGTCGTAAATCATCAATTAATGGAGAAAGATAAACATCTATGTCGTTACCAGGTTTTCATCGTCCAGAAATCATCATACTTAATAGTATATACTTGCGCTTCATGCACAACCAAGGAGATAGGTTGTAAATAGTGAGAAGAACATGCCACAAAGAATGATTAGTGCTCATATTACCAAAGGGGTTCATTCCATCAGTGGCAAGCCCAATCCTAAGGTTTCTTGACTCAACTCCAAAATCCAAAAACAACGAATCAATTTTCTTTCATTGCAACGAATGAGCTACACGGAAAATGTTTCCATCACGAGTCCTTTCATCTGCACGCCATCTAAGATCCTTTAATCAAATCTTTGACTTTGTGACGCCCGACTTTTCTCTTTATCCACCTCACCATGCCACGTCCATATTATATAATTTTGACATATACCATCACAACAAAGATGCTGGAATATTTCTTCCTTTGTACCCTTATCGATATTCATACAAACAACACAAGGACAATAAAAGATACCATCATTATCGAGAAGATGTTTATAAGCGTATTCAAGGAATTCAAGAACTCATTTCTCATAAACTAGACCTAATCTATTGGCTTTCATCCAACTACGATCCATAACAACTTCTGAAATTTATACACGTATAATAATGTGAAAATCTAATCCTAAAGCGTATGAAAAATGTACTCTCATACTGACTTGAGCATATATATAACATAAACAAATAAAAAAGGAATGAAGATGTTGAAAAGTACCATACTACGAAGCTGAAGAATCAAATGAACAAACAAGGTAAAGATTTGAGCATATACAACATAAACCAAGAAAAATGAATGAAGATGTTGAAGATAACCGTACTGCGAAGCTGAAGAATTAAATGAACGAACATGGTGAAGATTTAAACATATACAACATAAACAAAGAAAAAACGAATGAAGATGTTGAAGAATATCGTACTGCAAAGCTTAAGAGTCAAATGAACGAACAAGGTGAAGATTTAAGCTCCAAATGAATGGATACAAAGATTTGAGCCACCAGTGCCGTCTCTGGCTCACTTGTTCACCTAGGACGTCTTATGAAAAAAATATGAAATAAGTTTTGTTTTAATTTATCAGTAAACCCTTTAATCTCGGTTGAACAAAACAATTGTAGTGGAAACTTAAGTCCTATAACAACGGTTGAGGTATTCACCGTTGTTAAATCATTTATAATTTATTTTTTAAATAATGGAAATAGGTGACACACGCTTAATATACTCTAAAATATAGAAAAAAATGTGGTTGTTGGGAATCGAAGCGTGTTACACATCATTTTTTACTACAATATTTAAAATCAATTGTCATTAATAAATCCAACAATGCACTGGGCGCGAAAATTTTAACCTATTACTACGATGTATATGGATGCATCATAAATATGACGTTGTTGTTTGCGCGTTTTGTAGTAGTGCATGTAAACATGTGAAACAAATCACATCAGCAACTTCATTAATTATGAAGAAATTTTTAGGACTACATGAGACAAATTGAGAAGGCGCTTGATTGAGATCCCAAATTCAACACACACAAAAGACTTGTGATTTGACTTCTAAAAAGAAATACAACAACCATATATGAAGATAATATTGCATGCATTGCTTAACTTAAAGATGGTTACGTTAAAGGAGATTGAACAAAACACATTTCTCCAAAGTTCTTTTTCACTCATGATCTTCAGCAAAGTGGTGATTTAAGCTCCAACAAGCTTGTTCATCTTACAGACCTTTTAGTGCAAAAGATTGATCTTTATCGTTGAAGAAATGATCGTTCAGCTGAGGGGAAGAAATGAATTTGTTCAGCTGAGAGAGAGAAATGAATTTTTCTTAAAAGGATATGTAATCTTTTTCCTTCACTAGATTTTTTCACTGGTTTTTTTAGTAAGGTTTTAACGAGACATATCCTGAACAAACATCCAAGTGATACTGTTGAAATAATGATGATTGTCTGTCCATAATTTTCTTTCTTATTTGTAATAATATGTATTGACTAGTAACGACGTAGTTCCCTTACAAAGAATGTTGTACTCTTTTTCATTCTCTAGAATTTTTTCTGCTGAGTTTTTTCGAGTAAAGTTTTAACGAGGCATTTTCTTTATGGACATTTAAGGGAGAGTGTTATAAATGAAATGATTATGGATGTCCATCAGTTAGGAGATTTCAAGTGATTTTTTATTTATTACATATGTCTTATAAATATGACTCATATTATACTTAAAATTAATACTAATAATAAAAATAATATAATGTTATTTCTTTCATCTCTTTCTCTCATTCGTTTCTACTATTTTATTATATTGTTTCTCGTTATTTTCATAAAATTTTGGAAGTTAATAATATTTTTTACCAATATATATGGTGCTTATAAGTCCAATTTAGTAAGAAGAAATTTTATTAATGCAATAAATTAAAATTAAAATTATAATGACCTTAGGAAGTTTCATTACTTATATGAGTCAGCAAATGAGCAGTATCATTTGTATCACGATGTGTCACTATCTAATGCAACAAGCTAGTTGATGAAAAAACCATACCGTTACGAAAAATAGCACATTTTGGGGACCATATATTCATCATTCATACGCATGGCTAGACATGAGTGTTCATATTTGTCATATAAATACATGTTAAGTTTATCTCTCCTTCTGTCTCATTTTGTATCCATCTTCCTACTCTCTCTTGTTTTCTTCATAACGATTGCTGTAAATTAATATCTTCTCACCAAAACTCCAACTTGCTAGTTCTACATAATTTGTCCCCCTTCAATTAAGAGAATTTCATTTTACACTTACCTACTACTCTTCTTTCAAATTTACGAAGAAAAGCTAAAAATATCTTTAGAATGAATATATATATATATATATATATATATATATATATATATATATATATATATATATATATATATATATATATATATATATATATATATATATATATATATATATATATATATATATATATATATATATATATATATATATATATATATATATATATATATATATATATATATATATTCAATTTTTTAAGAGTATTTTCGAATATGTATAACTAAAATAATTTAATATTTTATTTTCAGAAAATTTCCGGATATAAATATCTGAAGTAATCAAATATTTCGTGTTTATGATATTTTCGAATATGTATATAAAAAATATTTTAATAGTATAATTAATACTTTAAGTGAATGATAATGATAAGTAAAAGACTATAATATTTTCAAAGTTAATTGTGGAATTTCATAACTGTAGTTAAATAAATTAAAATATTTTATAATATTTTTATTGAAAAAATTTTAATAACAATTAAATGTGATGAATTGTTTGATTTACTTTTAATCCAAATCAAATTAATTTATTTTAATAATAAAACCAATTTTATTGACTAAGATATTTCATTAATAATATTTTCTAAAAAGTGTTTAAAATATAAATTAAAATTATCAATATTCTTTTTATAATTAATAAAAAAAATATGGTGAATATTTTGGATATTTATATCTGAAAATATTTTTTTTTTATAAAAAATTGGTTTATTACAGAGAAATTCTCTCAATTAATTTGTCTCTCTAAGGATAAATCAAATTAATTAATTAATTAGGTCTTAATTTTGAGTCTGGGAAAATGTGGCGAATGAGAAGATTATTTTGAACGGAAAGTTTTATTATTATTATCCCACACTATTATATTTTTATAAACATTTTAATTTCTTTTTTTAATAGTATTTACTTTTACTATTTTTCTTTTATTATTTTATCAAGTTTTTTGAAAATTAAACTTTTTTTATTCCTACTATTATTCATCGGATAATTTATTTATAAATCATGTAATAATCATTTGATTGTTTAATAGATAACTTATTTATAAGTTAATCGGTAATCATTAATTTGTTTACCGAATATATAAATATTTGGATTATTTTTATTTTTTAATTATTACTATGTATTTTTTATTTTATATAAATTTAAATTTCTTTTATATTATTAATATAAAAAAATAGATAAAATTATTCAATTCACACAAATGATTTAATTTAAAAGTTATATTAATTTTTTAATTTAAAGATAAATAATTTAAGATCCGTGAAAATTAATTTATTTTAAGTAAATTAAATAATCTTTAATTTAAAAAATAGTATTTTATATTTTTAGTGAAAATTAATTTAAAATATTAATTTTTTAAATAAAAAAATTGAAAAGTAAGTTAATATTATATAATGCCACATAATAACGTTGGAGTTGTCCTTATTTATTGATAGAATAATCGTCTAAACAAGTCTTTGTAAGATCCTAGTAAAGAGTGTTGTAGAATTGAAATTTAAAGCATGTCATTGTAGCTATCAAGTTTGTTGGTTCAAGATCATTGGCGATTTTGAATGTTAGCCGTTGACGATAAAAATTAATCTTAAGTTATGTTTTAATTTAATTATAGAATTAAATAAATTAAAATATAAAATTAATTTTCATTAAAAATATTAAATACTATTTATTCTAAATTAAAGATTATTTTATTTATTTTTAAATTAATTAATTTTCACTTCCCTTAAATCATTTATCTTTAAACTAAAAAAAAAATCAATCTAATTTTTAAATTAAATTATTTATGTTAAATGAATGATTTTATCTATTTTTTTATATTAATAATACAAAAAAATTAATTTATATAAAAATTAAAAGTATATAGTAGTATTAAAAAAATTAAAAATTAAAATAAAAAAATAATAATATGAAAAATTGAGTCCTAACTAACTTATAGATAAATTATTCGGTGAATAAACGGATGACTATCGAATAACTTATAGATAAATTATCCGATTAACAAATTGATAAATATAGTAATTTAGATAAGTTTTTATCCAATGAACAAACTAATGACTACTCTAATACTTATAAGTAAATTATCCAATGAAGATTGTAATGCTTGAAAACTTTATAAGTATTTCGATGAACATATAACATACTGAAAGACTTGATTGAAAGTTATTCATTAAGAGTAATAAGAATTCATTTTCGAATAGCTTGATTAAAATGGTAAAAATTGAGAAGTAAAACTTTTTGATAAATAAAAAAGATAAAATTTAAATATTTTGAAAAATATAAAAGTAACATGATAATGATAGAGGTATGGGGAACAACTTTATTTTAAATTGAGTTGTTAAAAAAGGGAGGAGACAAAAATATGATTAATTGAATCAGATTTTCAATTGAATTGTGTTGAATAAAAAATTTGAACAATTCATATGATTAATAAATTGAACTATATAGTAGAAACAATTTGGTTAAACAAATTTAAAATAAAAACCATTTTAAATAACCGCTTTTTTTGTATGTTTTTTAAAATCCAATTTATTTAATAAAAAACTTAATCTAAAAATACTTTAAAATAAAATATAAAAATATCTTACTAAAAAGTATATTTGTAATATATATTTAAAAAATAATTTTTACACAAAAATTTAATTTCCTTAAAAAATCCCTGAAAAATAACAAATACAAATTTTTATTTAAAAACTTTTCTTTTCAAAAATAAAAAAACACTTATCTTTTTAAATTTTATTTTTTCTGAAAATAAATAAACAATTTAAAAAAAAATTTATTCCTTTTAATAGAAACTTTTCTTCCATAAAATCTAAATACATTTGTTTCTTCTGAAAATCTATAAATAATTAATTTTTTTTTTTTGCAGAAAATAAAATACTTTTCTTTTAATTTAAAACCTAATTTTTTTAAAATGAGACAAATATATAATTTTTTAATAAAATAAAAATTTGTTTTAAGATGGCAAGACAGAGAAGGATGAAGAAAACCCCTAATTGATTCTGAGGAATACATCAAATGTGACAGAGGAACCGATAAAGAAACTATGGGTTAATGTCATTAGTGGTAATCAAACACTAGCTAATGGGGTGACTATCGACTTCATCGCTCCCAAAATCGTGGATGGAGAAATTGAAGTGGAAATCAAAGAAACTAACATGGAATCAGAGGTGAAATTTTGGGAATCTTCTCTCGTTATGTATGTAAGTATGAATGCAATAAAATAATATATGATGAGAACCTGGAATTCTGAATATGTCGATGATCCTTAAGGATTGGAGCTCTGATTTCAACTTGATGAGGGATATGATTCAAACAATTTCAGTATAGGTGAAGCTACAGAGCTTAAGGAAGATAGGAAGTGCATGGCAAACCCTTATTCACTAATGAATGCACAAGTAACAAATTACGAGTGTCTTATTCTTGCATTCTGGTGGAGATAGATGTTACACAGAAACAAAAGGAGAACATAGTAATAAAGCACAATGAAGGAAGAAAAAATAACCAACAAAATAGTAAGTCAACAATTTAGTCAAGGGACTAAATTAAAACATTTTAGTTAGTTAAGAGATCAGACCAGGATATCAACCAAACTACAATTAAAGTAATCAAATCAAAATTTTATTACATTTTACCAACCATAACCTGATCCATACCTGAATCTCAAACAAATTTAATCTTGAATTTAATAGTATCAAACTAGAAGTTTGTTACATTCATGATAAAAAATAAAAGGCATTAACAAGTGCTTATATGCTCTAACAAATAATGAATTCATATTTCTCTTTACATATATTAAATAAAGTGTATATATTCATCTATACAATATTCTATATAATTTAAAAGCTTTTTCGACTGAAGCGTCATCAAAGTTGATGGCTTGGACAAGATATTAACAAAAACTAATGCATCCTTAAGTGCACAACAAGCTCATTTCTTTCCCTTAGTTGAAGGTTCCCTATTAATGAGTCTAACTACATTTTCCTTAACATCAAATTCATCATGTGAAGCACAATCATCATCATCATCTGAGTCCAAAGTAACAACAGAAACATGTTTAGGGAGAACTTGTTTAACAACAGTAACTTTTTGTGATATTTTCATCTACATGAATAAAACCCCAAAAATTAAAGGTAATATATGGAATTTTTTTTTGAATAACCAGATATTAAAAAAAAATCGCAAATAACCACGTTTCGGAAAAAATTACGCAAATAACCATGTTTCAGATGACTCCCCAAAGGAGGAGCCATCTCACTTGGCGCCTCCGCCAAGCTTTTTTTCCTAAGAGCCATCTCACTTGGCGCCTCCTCTCTCTTTTAGCCAAATGAGATGGCGCATGCACTTTAAAAGTGAGAGGAGGCGCCATCTCACTTGGCTCATAGGGCAAAATGTTGTTTTTATAAATAATTCGTCCGTTTCTCCGTCATTTCTCACACTTTCTCACACTGTTTTCTTATTTTTTTTTACTCTGTTATTTGCGTCATGACATCGCCCATGATTTTTACCAGATATGGTTACGTTATCTTCTCTGCCACGAAACCTGCGATGAAAATGAAATTCTGGCACATTCACTCCATGGAGCGTCTGAAGCGGGAGTTGATGCGATGGCTAGATGGAGACATTGTGGAGGGGGAAAATTCGAAGGATCCAACGAAGACGAACAACAACCTCACATGCGACAGGAAGACCTAATGTATGATTGGAGGAAGTCAAAACCCATACCGTTACGAAAAATAGCACATTTTGGGGACCATATATTCATCATTCATACGCATGGCTAGACATGAGTGTTCATATTTGTCATATAAATAGATGTTAAGTTTATCTCTCCTTCTGTCTCATTTTGTATCCATCTTCCTACTCTCTCGCGTTTTCTTCATAACGATTGCTGTAAATTAATATCTTCTCACCAAAACTCCAACTTGCTAGTTCTACATAATTTGTCCCCCTTCAATTAAGAGATTTTCATTTTACACTTCTTTAGAATTCATATATATATATATATATATATATATATATATATATATATATATATATATATATATATATATATATATAAGAATGCATTAAATTTCAATTTTAATGCATAACTAAGAAAATTTTTTAAGAATATTTTCGAATATGCATAATTAAAATAATTTAATTTTTTATTTTCAGAAAATTTTCAAATATAAATATCTGAAGTAATCAAATATTTCTTGTTTATGATATTTTCGAATATGTATATTCAAAATATTTTAATAGTATAATTAATACTTTAAGTGAATGATAATGACAAATAAAAGACTATAATATTTTCAAAGTTAACTGTGAAATTTCATAACTGTAATTAAATAAATTAAAATATTTTATAATATTTTTATTGAAAAAAATTAAATAACAATTAAATGTGATGAATTGTTTGATTTACTTTTAATCCAAATCAAATTAATTTATTTTAATAATAAAACCAATTTTATTGACTAAGATTCATTAATAATATTTTCTAAAAAGTGTTTAAATATAAATTAAAATTATCAATATTCTCTTTATAATTAATAAAAAAATATATGGTGAATATTTTGGATATTTATATCTGAAAATATTCTTTTTTATAAAAAATTGGTTTATTACAGAAAAATATTTTGAACGGAAAGTTTTACTATTATTATCTCACATTTTTATATTTTTAAAAACATTTGAATTTCTTTTTTTAATAGTATTTTCTTTTACTATTTTTCTTTTATTATTTTATCAAGTTTTTTGAAAATTAAACTTTTTTTATTCCTACTATTATTCATCGGATAATTTATTTATAAATCATTTAATAATCATTTGATTGTTTACTAGATAACTTATTTATAAGTTAATCGGTAATCATTAATTTGTTTACCGAATATATAAATATTTGGATTATTTTTATTTTTTAATTATTATTATATATTTTTTATTTTATATAAATTTAAGTTTCTTTTATATTATTAATATAAAAAATAGATAAAATCATTCATTTCACACAAATGATTTAATTTAAAAATTATATTAATTTTTTAATTTAAAGATAAATAATTTAAGATCTGTGAAAATTAATTTATTTTAAGTAAATTAAATAATCTTTAATTTAAAAAATAGTATTTTATATTTTTAGAGAAAATTAATTTATAATATTAACTTTTTTAAATAAAAAAATTGAAAAGTAAGTTAATATTATATAATGCCACATAATAAAGTTGGAGTTGTCCTCATTTATTGATAGAATAATCGTCTAAACAAGTCTTTCTAAGATCCGAATAAAGAGTGTTGTAGAATTGAAATTTGAAGCATGTCATTGTAGCTATCAAGTTTGTTGGTTCAAGATCATTGAAGATTTTGAATGTTAGCAGTTGATTATAAAAAATAATCTTAAGTTACTTTTTAATTTAATTATAGATTTAAATAAATTAAAATATAAAATTAATTTTCACTAAAAATATTAAATACTATTTATTCTAAATTAAAGATTATTTTATTTATTTTTAAATTAATTAATTTTCACTTCCCTTAAATCATTTATCTTTAAATTAAAAAAAAATCAATCTAATTTTTAAATTAAATTATTTATGTTAAATGAATGATTTTATCTATTTTTTTATATTAATAATACAAAAAAATTAATTTATATAAAAATTTAAAATATATAGTAGTATTAAAAAAATTAAAAATTAAAAAAAAAAATAATAATATGAAAAATTGAGTCATAACTATCTATAAATTATTCGGTGAACAAACGGACGACTATCGAATAACTTATAGATAAATTATTCGATGAACAAATTGATAAATATCGAGTAATTTAGATAGGTTTTTATCCAATGAACAAACTAATGACTACTCTAATACTTATAAGTAAATTATCCAATGAAGATTGTAATGCTTGAAAACTTTATAAGTATTTCGATGAATATATAACTTTCTGAAAGACTTGATTGAAAGTTATTCATTAAGAGTAATAAGAATTCATTTTCGAATAGCTTGATTAAAATGGTAAAAATTGAGAAGTAAAACTTTTTGATAAATAAAAAAGATAAAATTTAAATGTTTTGAAAAATATAAAAGTAACATGATAATGATAGAGGTAAGGGTGTTCAAATCCAAACCAATCTAAATAAAAAACTGAAAATTGATCCAAAAAATCGAAAACCATAAAAAACCGAAAGTTATTGGTTGTGTTTGGATGTTATTTTATGAAAACCGATCGATTCGGATTGGATTTCGGATGAATTTTTCAAAACCGATCCAAACCAAACCGAACCGCATAAATATATTTTGATATTTATTTACTTTTTATTAGTATGACATGTTATGTGAATTTATTATTAGATGATAATAATTTTTTTAATAATATTTATTAGTTTGGTATAATCTATTTATTTTTATTATTTCAAGCATAATCAATCACTCTCATTTTATAATATTAACTTTTAATATACTATACGTTATATATTATATCAAATCTATGATTTATTAGTAGTTTTATAATATTAATAAAAATATAATGTGTAATTTGGATATCCAAAAATCGATCCAAATTAAACCGCATAAAATTAGATCGGATCAGATTGAATTTTTTTAAATATATCATCTAAAACCGAACCGAATCTTAAGTGAATTAATCTTTGGATAGGATGAATTTTTGCTTTAAAACCGATCCAAACTGAACCGCGAACACCCCTAGATAGAGGTATGGGGAACAACTTTATTTTAAATTGAGTTGTTAAAAAAGGGAGGAGACAAAAATATGATTAATTGAATCATATTTTCAATTGAATTGTGTTAGAATAAAAAATTTGAACAATTCATATGATTAATAAATTGAACTATATAGTAGAAACAATTTGGTTAAACAAATTTAAAATAAAAACCATTTTAAATAACCGCTTTTTTTGTATGTTTTTTAAAATCCAATTTATTTAATAAAAAACTTAATCTAAAAATACTTTAAAATAAAATATAAAAATATCTTACTAAAAAGTATATTTGTAATATATATTTAAAAAATAATTTTTACACAAAAATTTAATTTCCTTAAAAAATCCCTGAAAAATAATAAATACAAATTTTTTATTTAAAAACTTGTTCTTTTCAAAAATAAAAAAACACTTATCTTTTTAAATTTTATTTTTTCTGAAAATAAATAAATAATTTTTATAAATTTTTTTTATTCCTTTTAATAGAAACTTTTCTTCCATAAAATCTAAATACTTAAAAAAAATTTTTTTTTTCTGAAAATCTATAAATAATTAAATTTTTTTTGTAGAAAATAAAATACTTTTCTTTTAATTTAATACCTAATTTTTTAAAAATGAGAAAAATATATAATTTTTTAATAAAATAAAAATTTGTTTTAAGATGGCAAGGACGGGGAAGACCGAAGAAAACCCCTAATTGATCCTGAGGAATACATCAAATGTGACAGAGGAACCGATAAAGAAACTATGGATTAATGTCATTAGTGGTAGCTAATGGGGTGACTATCGACTTCATCTCCCCCAAAATCGTGGATGGAGAAATTGAAGTGGAAATCAAAGAAACTAACATGGAATCAGAGGTGAAATTTTGGGAATCTTCTCTCATTATGTATGTAATTATGAATGCAATAAAATAATATATGATGAGAACCTAGAATTCTGAATATGTCGATGATCCTTAAGGATTGGAGTTCTGATTTCAACTTGATGAGGGATACGATTCAAACAATTTCAATATAGGTGAAGCTACAGAGCTTAAGGAAGATAGGAAGTGCATTGGGCAAACCCTTATTCACTAATGAATGCACAACTAACAAATTACGAGTGTCTTATACTTGCATTCTGGTGGAGATAGATGTTACACAGAAACAAAAGGAGAACATAGTAATAAAGGACAATGAAGGAAGAAAAAATAACCAAAAAAATAGTAAGTCAACAATTTAGTCAAGGGACTAAATTAAAACATTTTAGTTAGTTAAGAGATCAGACCAGGATATCAACCAAACTACAATTAAAGTAATCAAATCAAAATTTTATTACATTTTACCAACTATAACCTGATCCATACCTGAATCTCATACAAATCTAATCTTGAATTTAATAGTATCAAACTAGAAGTTTGTTACATTCATGATAAAAATAAAAGGCATTAACAAGTGCTTATATGCTCTAACGAATAATGAATTCATATTTCTCTTTACATATATTAAGTAAAGTGTATATATTCATCTATACAATATTCTATATAATTTAAAAGCTTTTTCGACTGAGGCGTCATCAAAGTTGATGGCTTGGACAAGATATTAACAAAAACTAATGCATCCTTAAGTGCACAACAAGCTCATTTCTTTCCCTTAGTTGAAGGTTCCCTATTAATGAGTCTAACTGCATTTTCCTCAACATCAAATTCATTATGGAAAGCACAATCATCATCATCTGAGTCCAAAGTAACAACAGAAACATGTTTAGCAAGAACTTGTTTAACAACAGTAACTTTTTGTGATATTTTCATCTACATGAATAAAACCCAAAAAATTAAAGGTAATATATGCATTATTGAAAACTTCATAGTAAGACCAATTAAATATATATTTGACAGGTTTGGTACCTTGGTCTCCATGTGATAGTAATCTTGCCACAAGCCAACATTTTGGTTAGAATTTGCAAGTGCATATTCATATAATTTCCTGGTATTTCCCAAACTATCTTTATCTCCTTTTGAAGCAAGGTTTGTTTCCACCTCAATACACTTCCTAAAAAAATAAATCCAAATCCATCTTCAAAATAAAATTTAGAGAACAATACATTTGTAAATATCAGAGATAATTATTTTAAAAATCTAAGGAAATATAAGGAAATTAGGGAACAATACAATTGTAACATCAAAATAAAATTAGTGATAGTATTATCCTTCTCATTTAGTGGGTAAGAGTTTCTTACCCACTAAAGTCTTTCTTATTCTTTTCCTTATCATTTAGAGATAGTATTATCCATACCATTAGTTGATAGCTAGCCCTATCTATTGGATGTGAAGGGACAGGCGTATGGTCATTGTATGGTCATCGAAGGCAACATATAAGGATACTTTAGTAATTCGAAGGGATTATCAGCATATTATTCGTAGGGACTAGATCATTTTTCGTAGGCAACTGGAGGGACTATGATCTTTTATATCGTAGGGACTATGATGATTTGATCGAAGGTCTTTCGCTAAAGTATCCCCACTTTCGAGGGACGTGACCAATATTTTGTAAGGCAACAAGAGAGGATACCCTAGAGGTGCAAGTGTGAAAAGTGTTAGTTTTCAGTTATTTATCTTGAATATTAGGGTTTTCTAGGTTATTTTTAGTCTTGTCATACAAACCCTAATTACTAACAGTTAAAATATGTATAGAAAAATAAAGTGCGGAATGTAAAGTCCTAAGCTATTATATGGATTTGGGAGAGGTACATAAGTATACAAATTTGCGGGAAAGTAAACCTACGCTATTACATCTCGTGAGCAGTTACATAATTAGGAAAAAATGCGAAAAATAAATCTACACTATTTATATTGGAGAGTGCAACCTATACAATTGATCTATGAAAATTAAATAAGAAATAAGAAAATAGAAAAGTAGAAAAAAGGAATGTAAAAATCTTTTTATGATTTTTTTGTAGAAAAATAATTTAAATGATAATAGTAATTAAAACCTAAATTCTAATTGATTTTAATATTTATGAAAAAAACCAATTGAATTAATTAATTAATTAGGAACATTAAATATTAGTTAAAAACCATAATCCTAATTTATTAGTATTAAAAAATATTAGGTTAATTTGATGATTAATTAAAAGAGATTAGGGTTATAAAAGATAAAAAGAAAAGAAATTAGGTTAAAACAAAAATAAGGAAAAAAATTTCATGGGATAGGTGTTGAATCCACGCCCTCTTGGCCTTATAGCTGCATCACTTGCCACCAGGACAAGCGCTCGTTCGTGTTTGGAACTAGGATCTGGATAATATATGTGAACCATATATAAATTTGGAAAATAACAAAAAATATTACAAAACTCTGGGATTAAACCCATGCCCCATATGTTATATGCCTTCGCCTTGACCAGCGGTGCTACGCTCTCATCCGGTCCTATAATACAAACAAATAAATATAATATAAAATAGGTGAACCGGAGAGGCGGCAAAGCCCTAGCTTCGACCGTCTTCTCCGGTGAGGTTATTTTTCCAACTTGTAAAATAGCACACATTAATGATAAAAAAGACCATATCCCCCAAATAAACCCTTGCAAATCCAATGGTGGTATTAGTTTTGGCTAAATCATCATGCACAAAGAGATACGAACAAAATAATGTAAAACAGTTCAATGATGGTGATAGGCTATCCTGGCGTCATGGGCCTCATGTAAGGGATCAAACATGTACTACTTGGTCTCAGAAACATGTTAGAATTGTTAGTTTCAATCAAAGCATCATGAAAATTAAAATATGAATTAAAAAAAACATGAAACCGACAATGCATGGAATGTAGGTTTCAGGCACTTTTGATCATAAAGAATGATCCCAACTTACTCTATGGTACCTCAAGAATCGATCTGAATGGATGGTTGGCTTTGAGGAGGGCTGGAACTTTGATTTCAAGTTTGCCCTAGTTTTGACAAAAGTTGAGATTTTTGAGAGAGTGTTTTTTAGGCAATTCCGTATCCTTCTTGGACTGAATATGAAGTGTATATATAGTGGAAGATTTAGGTCAACAAAAGTAGAATCAATCTTTTTTATTTCATGATCAAATCTTTGATTGAAGTTTTGCATGAAATCTTTCTTTTTTAGGCCAATCATGTACCAATCAAGCTTACATGTTTTTTGCAAGTTCTCACCAGCTTTTTGGACTTGTTATTTGATTTAAAAATAGACCTCTAAGCCTTGATTCATTCACTTGGTATTTTATTTGATTTATTTTGATTTTAATTGAATAAAATAAAAAATAAAAGAAATAAAAAGCACAAAAATAAATGAATGTACTTATAAATCTATTATGAGGCCAGGAACACGTTTAGACCATAAAAGATAGGCCCATTAGCCCGAAAATTCAAATTTGCTCAAATTGAACTTCATGCATTTTCTCAAAATTGCCCAACTTGCACCAATTCCTATCTCACTCAATTTTTATCATATGCATGCGATCTTGGATTTTTTGGAAACCTTAAGATGTCCCCTTGAATCTTCATGTTGGTCAGTTTTTCATTTGAAGATTTTATCTTGATGTAAATTGTTTTGATAAATAATGTCTTTTTGTTGACTTTTAAAATGACCTATAATATTTTGGTCCATATCTCTCAAATGAAGCATTTTTTGGCCTTGAGCTTAGAGATACAAAGTTGTAGAGAATTGAATTTCCTTTAAAATGAGCTTTGGTTGAGAAATTTCTAATGAAGTATGTGAAAGTTATTCTTTGTCAAAGTTCAGTCGACTTCTCCTTAAGAAAACCCTAATTTAGTAACTTTTGACTTTTGATGAATCTTGAGTTTTCTTGATAAATCATGATCAAACCTTGATCAAATGATGAATGTAACTTCAAAATGTTGATTTTGACCAAAAGTCTTGAAGTTTGACTATAAATTGGTCAAAGTTGACTTTTTTTACCAATATAATTGATTTTCAATCATCTGACTAATTGACTGAGCAAATTTGTGCTGCAAGGCTTGGAATTTGGCACAAGGATTATTTGAGACATATGAGAACCCATGAAATCTACTTGAGGCATTAAAAGTCCAATTTTCCTTGAGAGAAGCAAAACCCTAGTTGTAGGTCAATTGCTTAGGAGGAGGATTTGTCTGATCAATCCTTGAGTAGTCTTGAGCAATTGAGAACCCTAGGAGCATGAGGAGTTATCTTGAAATAACTTGTCTTGAAAAATGGGAAGGAAAATTTCGGGGTACAATAGGGGTCTTGAGTCTGGAGCCCGTTATGGATCGTAACGTGCATTATGGGCACCCGTAATCGGCATATGGTTTTTGTACTTGGAGACTTCCAATTTTCGGGCTTTTCTCCGCTTTTCACTCCATTTGATCCATTTTTCTTCTTGTATGATCATAAGGACCTGAAAATGACAGAAACATAATACCAAGGCATAAAACGTAGAAAAAGGAAGAAAAACGGACAGAAAAATCGTAATAGCAAAGTGAAACTAATGGTAAAAACAATGCAAAAACCACTTATTATAATCAAATCAGATCCCAAAATGCTAGAAATCCCAAAACAACATAATCACACCGAAAAAGGAAACAAAAGATGAAACTTGAGCCTACCTATTATGGGCCTAATGGCTATTACGGGTACCCGTAATAGGTCCCAGGATTTTGTATTGAACGCAACAACTTGTCTCTTCACACTGCATATGCTGTTACAACCCGTAATGGGTATTACGGGTGGCCGTAACAGCCTCCTGGTTTTTGTACTGAGAAATTCTGTCTTTTTGTGATTTCTTCAGAATTTGTCCAATTTGATCCCCTTTTACTTCCAGAATATATGTTAAGGCCTAAAAACAACAAAAGAGCAATACCAAAGCATAAAACGAGGAGAAACAGATAAAAATAATGAAATAGAAAAGAGAAATTAACGATAAAAGCAATGAAAAAACCACTTATCAAGATTCAGTAAAACTATTGGGATACAATAACAAACAAAATTCTAAACTTAGCACATGTACAATGCTATCAAACTGAAATAAGCAAGTGACTTGGAGGAAGCTTATGGTTGATAATGTTGCTAGACCTAGAGCTATTTTCATTCTTTGGATGGTCAGTCAAGATCGCCTAGCCACTAAGGAAAGGATGCATAGGTTTTGTTTAATTGATAGTGATGGTTGTTGTTTCTGCATGAACCAAGAAACTTTCCAACGCTTGCTATTTTCATGTGATAGTGTGAGAGTTATGGAATATGTGTTGAGGGGGTTGTAGATCATACACAAACCTGAAGGATGGAAAGAAGTTTTTTTTTTTCCTTGAAAATAAATTGATTTGTTCAACATATAAAACATGTTTATAAATGAAAAGTGATTATAAACTCATTTATAAATACAAATTTGTTTTTATTGATTTTAAAATGATTTGAATCTGATTCAGCAATTTATTATTTCTTTTTGAAGTGGTTGTTAAATAGTTAATCAGTCCATTAAAGTGGTTTGATTCAATGCAGTTCATAAACCATGAACACTTTTTAGTTTAAATTCTCATACCCTCCCAACTCCGTAATAATATATTCAATTTTAATTATATAAATTTTTACCATTTGATTAATTATTTGTTTTTGTAACTAAAATATATGGATTAGTACTACAGATTCGGAACAAAAAATTCAATTTGAAAGCATATTACTTGAGATAGTTTGAATGTTTTGTGTGACCTAGTTACAGTTTTGTTCATCTATTTTAAATAATTCTCATATTTTAAATTTAAATAATTTTAGTCTTCTCTCATATTTTTGTATTAAAATTGATTATATCTCTATTTTTAAATGACGTTTCATTTGTGAAACATTACAAATCATCATATATAAAATAGACATATGTCATTAATTTTCAATGCAAAAATACGAAAAAATGACTAAAATTTGAATTTAAAATACGAGATATCGAGGTGGCATAGCTTGCAGGTGCGTGTGGAAAATGAAGAATAAGCTGAAGGACGTCGTGTTTGCTCATGCTAGCCATGGAACAACTAAGAAGCACATTGTTGTGCTAGGGTTTTGGTTGATAGAAAGAAAATGTCAAAAGTGGTTGAGGGAACCAGATCGGTGGATCGGGTGACCAATATGACCCAAGTTTGAGTGTTTCTGACCTATGGTGGATTTGTTATAAAAAAAATAGAGAAACTAATTACGTGAATGACATAAAATTGAATGATCAGAATTATAATTAAGTTTTTTTTTTTGCATTTTTTTATGTAAGTCTAAACATAATGAATATTTTAATTTCTTTAATTTTATACTTTAAAATTTTGTAATATTTATTCAGTATTTTTCGGGAGGAAATGAAAAACGAGGGAATTACCCCACTTTGAGATTAAGTGGAATTCAAAAATTATGAACTTTTTCCGTATAAAAAAAAAATCAAAACATGGTTTTTTTATTTAAAAAATTAATTTAATTTACGTATGGATAAAGTTGATATATAAATATTTGATTTATCGACAATTTTATTGATGTGTTTCACTACTATAAAGATATTCTTAAGATTAATGGATATTATAATTTGTTAATTTGTTAACAATTTCTTTTTGAAAAGACTAAAAATATATATTACGATAAAAATCCTTCAAGTATAAGACGTACTTGAAAGACTATTAAAAGTTATTACAATAGCAATCGATTTTGAAATACGCAAAGAACAACAAAACCAAAACCCAACACGACGATACTCTAACCAAAACTAGTGGAAATACATTGATTGTTCCTTCACATATGATAATCAATCCCGAAACCCACATAATAAGATTTCAACCACCAATACAATTGTAACTTAACCTTTTCGACAGTTGTCATCACCGACAATCTAAAATTCTGAAAAATCTGTTGATTCTGAGCTTTTCAAATAACCCACACAACTATTATCTAAATGACATGCAAAATAGTATGATAATCCTTAAACCCCCTCCAAAGAACCAAAATGATCATGATGATCCCTGCACTGGCCCTGAAAGACTGACATGAAACCTAACCACCCAACAAGCAAAGACCAAACTCCACCAAAATGTGAACATCGAACAAAAATATGATCCATGTTCTCTATCTGAGTGCAATCATTTTGACAAGCCATATTCTCTACTGATAAAATATCACACCACACCAAATTATCCTTAGTCGATAATCTATTGCAATATAGACGCCAAATAAAAAGATTTACCTTGAGAGGTACCGCTTTAGACCACCAGACTTGAGACCCACCAAACATCTGAACCTCCTCCGTCTTTGCTGGAAAATGATAAACACTACTAACATTATAACAATTTGAAGAGTGAATATGTCAATCCCACGAGTCTTCCACAACCTCCTACAAATCCAATGAATCCACTTCTCAAATACATTTCCTCGCCATCTCCTCCTCCCGCGCAAACAATCTCCTCCGCCAACACCATGCCTTTCCTCTCACCCCCATCCTAAATTAAATATATGAGCTACTGAGACTTCCTTATACTCTGACAAGTCAAAAAGCCTCCGATATCTATCGATCAACACTCCTCCATCCAACCAAGGATCCCTCCAGAACAAAGTGTTCTCACCATAACCAACTACCCGCGTGTGATACGGTGGTAGAACTGACTATTATACTGGTTTTGCATTTTGTGTTTGCAAATGTTGCGGTAAGCAAGAGTCTCCATCGGATTTTCTTTTATCCAATAAAGGAAAGGGTGAAAAGAACAGAAAAAGACCTTTCGAGAGTTTTCTGAGTAAGAGGGTAGATTATGGAAAGGGAAGTTGTTAGCACTCTTTCCATCCGTATTTTTCCACGGGTTCTTAGATGCTTAGCTCATTTTTGAAATACCTTGTGCTTTTGTGTGTTTTTGAAGAGTATTTTGAAATTCCTTAGTACGGAGATTTGCTTTATGATAACTCTTGTATCATTCCTCAAGAGTGTTGATAAAGCATTTTTGTAGATGTTTTTGAAATGTTTTGTGTACGTGTAAAAATTTGTTTTGAGCAAGCATCTAGGAACTATCTACTTTACTCGAAAGGTTCGTTCTTTTCCTCCTTTCTTTTAGACAGTGCTATCCTACTATTAGTGAGTAGGTAGCCCTATCGTTGGATATTTGAGGGACATTCGAAGGGACGCTTATAGTCACAAAGGCAACTAGGCAAGAAATCTTAGTAACTACCCTAGAGTTTTAAGATCACTTTATCGAGGCAACATCGAGGGGGTTATCGAGGGACTTGTGATCTTTAAACCGAAGGGTAGCAACTAAAATATCTCATGTTTCGAGAGTTGTGACTATTTTCTAAAGGCAACCAAAGTGGGGGTACCCTAAAGGTGCACATGTGCGAGTGCATTTGTTTCAGTTATTTATCTTTGTGTTAGGTTGGATAACGTTTGATTATTATTCTTGCTATACAATCCTAATTAGCATACATCTAAACAGTTAATAATTTGCAGGAATTTAAAATGCGGAATTTAAAGCTATTACATGGCTTCGGGGAGGGGGATTATTACATGTTCAAACTAGGGGATAAAAACAGTAAATGTCCTAATTATTCTATTACATCCCATAAGCCGATACATTAATTAATAAAATAGGAGTAATAATGCTAAAATAATAAACGTGCGTGAATTGGAAAGGATGTCTAAAACTCTAAGCAAAGTTCTAAGTAAAAGAAAAAAAAATCTTTTTGTCGTTTTTATTTATTTGGGGAAAATATTAAATTTAAATCCTATATCTATTTAGTTTTAAATTAAATAAAAGGTTAAAATAATTAATTAATTAACAAAATGTAATTCAACAAAGAAACACTAAGCCTAATGTTTTTTTATGATTTTTTGATTTAATGTTGATTTAAAGAGTAAAGCCATTAAAAGAAATGAACAAAGCAAAATAAAATACAAATGGTCCTTTGATCCAGGGAAGGAGATTGTCCTTCGATCCAAGGAGGGAGGTTGCTTGTCGATCAAGGGAAGGAGGTTATCCTTCGATCCAGGGAGGGATGTTGTTTGAAAGTGTATGGTGGATTGCCTATGGAGGGTATTGGATCTGCAAGAAAACAAACCAAAAAAAGTCATTGCAAGAGGCAGGGATCGAAACCCCTGCCTCTGCATACACACAACACCTTATCCTTCTTGCCCCTAATTCGAATCTTCTGATCTCAGGTCTGAGCTTATTTTGGCTCGAAACAACCTAAACCCAGATGTCGTACCCCAAATTTTCTCTATCTCTTTATTTTTTGTCTGGCTTTGGACTTTGCATTCCATTTGCATCATTTTATTACTTAGTCATTTGCATATCCAGCATCTCATGGGATCATGTGCTTTGGTTAGAGGTATTAGGGCTGCACCCTCTTTATGTCCAATTTTTTTTGAGGTTTTCTTATCAGGTAAAAGGGAAACACATCTGGTTCTCGATTAGTGGATTGTGGAACGCGTTTTTGTCATCACTTTACAAGGTGGGTTCTCGCTCAAATGTATCAGAGCCTGGATTAGGGTTTATTTCCCTATGTTTGCTGGTCAAAAGGCTAGGGTTTTCGGGTCTTTGGTTTCTGGGAAGATGTTTCTCTCGCCTGCCTCGAAGATGGCTCAAAGCTCAGTGCGTTAGGTCAAGAATTTCATCTCCTCGCATTTTAAGTTTATTCTTAAAGTCTCTGAGCCATGGAGTCGAGAATTTGAAGTTTGAATTGATAAATGTGGAGTTTGAGCACTTCAGGAAATAAGGTTGGAGGTTCATGATAATCAATACATGTTTCAGTTGTTTAAGTTGCAAGTTGCTAGCGCTGTAAGTGTCAAAGTTAAAGTTATGTTTAAGAAGTGCAAGTGTGGTTCAGGAATGATATGAAGATCAAGGTTCAAACGACCTTTTGTTTTGGGTTCAAATTAACCAAGTGGAATTAAGCTCTCAAGAATTTATTTTGTTTGAAAGTTTGATTGGGTTTTGAAATATAAGGTGCATTGATTGCTTGAAATACAAGTTACAACATTTTGTTCATGATTTTTTGAGATTCAAGTTATAAAAGCAAGATGGGCACTCAAATTGTTCAATTGGAAATTGTTTCTTTCAGTCAAAATTCAAGAGTTTGTTTAATTTTCATACAACCAATTCATTCAAAATATTTCATTCAGGTTTTTGTGCTCATTACACTTTTGAAACAAGTTACAAGACATGTCACAAATATGGAATTACAAGTTACAATTTCTATTTACAAAAACATAAAAGGAATTAAGTGTTTCTCTTTCAATTGTTGTTGCTTCTTCTTCTAGAGAATCGCCCACGTTCTTACAACCCCGCTTGCCATCCGATACTCGTGCTCATGAAACAAGGAAAAAGAAAAAGTTAGCAATTAACATATGGAAAATTCTAAGCAAGCTTTAATTGATAAAAGGAATTGGTGTCTCATCATAAGGGTTTGCATTTGGAATCAGTTAGGGAGTTATTTTTATCATGGTTTATTTTCTCTCCCAAATTGAAAATCACAAAAAGAGTTGTTCTCTTTGGTTCACAAAAAGGAAAAAAAAGAAAAAAATTGCAAATGTTTCCTGTTGCTAAAGAAAATAACCAGCAGCGCTACCAAAAAATAGCAAGGAAAAGTCCAGAACAGCAAAAACATACAAGCAGAACAACCCAAAACCGCTAAAACAAAAAACAGCAGGCCGAGGCAGATAAGCAAATGCAGCAAATAAAACAGAAAACGACATTTGCAACACAGTAGCCTATAAACAACAACAACAAAGTGGCCAACAGTAGCAAAACCGGGAAATAGCAGTACATCCAAAACCAAAAACAACAGTGGCAATTCACAAAATAGTGCAAACTAACAATAGCCAACAATACCCTATGCATCATCATGTACCAAAAGCAAACCCTTCAAAATTTTAAGAAAAAAAAAGCCAAAGCTTTACATCACAGAAAGATAAAAGAGGAAAAGAAAAACCTGCATTAATTCTGCCCATAAACCTGCCAAAAACCTGCTGCAAAAGCAGCCTACAAATTAGTCCAAACAGCAGCCCTGCAAGCCTAACCTGCTAAACATTGCATCAAAAGGGAAGGGTAGAATTTACAGAAGAAAGTAGTGAAACAGGACACACAAAATTGTTCAAACTCAATAAACGTGTCCCTCCCAATTCTCATTCACTGGCTTATATAAGAAAAGATAACATACAAAAAGGAGAGAGAGTTATGCTGTCAAATTGAAAGAGAATAAACGTTCTCCCAAACAATTTTCAACCTGCAAGAAGAGGATTCATCGCAACAGTTGCAACAATATTCTACAGCAACACAAATTTCCAAAATTTCAAGATTTAAGAGGAAGGAACAAAAACATTATTACCTCATCTTCGGTTTTATTTTCTTATACTTATTGGAATCGGTAAACCGTCAGACTGGCTCCGAACTTGTAAGTGCTTCTTGCTTTCCTTTAATATTTTACCGTGTTGTATTGTTGAAATCACTGCTGAAAATTGCTTCTTACGCCATGTTGCAAACTTGTATTGTTACTGTTACAATAGAAATAGAATTAGAAAACTAAGTCTTATTGTTGTTGTCGCTAAATCATGAAAAACAAAGATGAAAACGCACAGATAAAAAACACAACAAAAAACCAGAGAAATCATTTCTCATCTCCATCCTCCCATCTTCATCAATTCACCTCATCATTCTATTTTTCATCACCTTCAATCGGTTTCTCAAATCACCAACAATCTTCCTAACAAACCTCTGCCCAATTATCAATCCAACCATCCATAAATGCCTCTGCAATTCATTCCCTAACATCTCTTATATGCACTCTCAGCCTAACCTTCACTCATCCGAAAATACACCAACAATAGGTAGAGAAAATCCTCTCAAATCCTTCCCTGAACCCTCTAGAGACTAACCCTCACAAAAAAATGTGATACTAGATTCACTACAAAAATCAGAGGAAAATACTAAAGAAAAAAACCTTCAGAAAATTACCTCTAATGCAAATTCTTCACCATCTGCATAGATGCTTCACTCATCATTCATCACCTTCGTCGACTTAATAACTACTGCACAATCGACAACATCACCACTACTTTAAGCTTCTGCAACAAACTTCACCGCAACACCTTTATTCATCACATTTTCAAACTTCGAACAACACTATCATCACAACATCTTCAGCCTTTGAATTCCTCTCTTCGCTGAGCTTCATCACCTGCAACAACTTCGATCGTCATCATCATGTGACAACCGCACATCTTAACATCTAAAACAACAGAATCAAAAAGTGAATCGAATAAGAAGAGAAGGCAAAGCTGAATCTGAGGCGAAGATATGAGATGAAGCCAAAGCACAC
The DNA here is from genome assembly GCA_948472305.1 of Vicia faba. Lineage (NCBI taxonomy): Eukaryota > Viridiplantae > Streptophyta > Magnoliopsida > Fabales > Fabaceae > Vicia > Vicia faba. The sequence goes on along the minus strand of OX451739.1, from coordinate 1,461,078,875 downwards.
GGGCCAAAAGTGAAAGCGAGCTTGAGAGGCATGATTTTCTTCAAAGTTTGAGAACTGATGCGATAAGTTGTGAAACAGAGATGAGAACAACTGAGTTCTTTGGAGATCACCGCAAATCGGAAGCTCTTTCTCCCTACTCTTTGATCAGTCCTCATCAACCTTGATATAACACCTTCAATTCACAATTTTCACTGTAAATTAATGGAAGATTCGTGGCCAAAGCTGAGTATGTAAGAAGCGGGCAGCGTGAAGAAGAAGAAGAGTGCTTTCGGATTGAAGAATTGGGATCGTCACACTTCAAAACCCTTTCTTTTCCCCTAACTCAAAATCGGGTTTGGGCTTAATCTTTGGCTCAACCCGATTTTGTTTTACCTTTTTTTTATATTTTTGCTTAGAGATTACATAACCAAGAGGTGTCATTAGTTTAGTGGTTGGGTCAGGTGGTTGTGGTGTAGAGTTCCTGTGTTCAACTCTCAGCTGGGCCATTTTCCTTTCTTTTTCATTCTCTTTGTTTTATCTTCTAAATCTTACATATGTTTATTTATTTTAATTTCTTCTTTAAATAAATAACTACAACTTAATCTAATTTTGATTTCATTTTCTTTACACCAAAGAATAAAAAATTAGAATATTTTAGATTTAGGTCCTAATTGCCATTTGAATTCAATATTTCTTTAACTTGAAAAAACCCAAAAATACTAGAATCGTATTTTCTTTTATATTAGGTTGATTAGATATTAGGTTTTAAATCTTGGCATGACAATTTTAGGATAGAATTCATTTTTCAGTCTCTACTTTAAGTCCATACTTTGTACATAACAAACAATTAGGCTTTTCTAGGCTCCCTTTTAACCTTTTTCTTTTGTAATTAAAACTTCTTATTCACAAATATAAAATCCAAAAACACTTCTTAATCATTACTTGAATTTATTTTAAAACTCGCAAAAACACTCAACAAATCAAAACTCCCCCAAGGGCATGTTATCTCCGTTCTACCGCGATATCGGCCGTGCCTATTGCTAGAATGCACGCATTAACATCGCCCACTAAAAAATACAAACAAACCAACCATTTTCTAGAGGAACTACGGTGTTCTGATTCCTTCATTAGATACGTAGGAAAAGGGTCGCGAAACTCTCACGAACGCAATAATAAAAAACCATTCATTTCACCTTAAGCAAGCCTAGTTGTAGATAAATACACCCTTTAAGACAAACAAACAAAATGGATCCCGTTGAGTACAACGGATGTGAAGGGTGCTAATACCTTCCCCTCGCATAACCGACTCCCTTACCCTTTTTCTTGGTCGCAAGACCATCTTATCCATTCCCTTGTGGTTTTATCGATATTTCCCCTTCCTTCGGGATAAATAAAGTTCAGTGGCGGCTCTGTGTTTTCTGCCGGTAGCTTCAGTTGGCGACTCTGTTGGGGAACTTTAGCGAGTCTCTCTTAGTTTTGTTTATTTGTCTTTTTGGGTGTTTATTTATTTGCTTTATCTTGCTTTACTGTTTTAGTTCTTCATTTATTTTATTCTTTTGTATATATTGCATATTTTGTTGCTACTCACATATTCTGGATACATTGTGATGTTGGGTTTGGTGATTACTTTTGATAAGTCCTATACCCGGACTTGGGTTACACATAGGATTAGGACGGGCGGTATAGTCATGTTAACTTTGAGGGAGTAATCCCGAAGAAGGAGGCATGAAAATCCCCCACTCAGTGGAGGTCCCCTTGAAAGTAGTGATGTTTACTGAGTAATCAGGAAGACGTCGTTGCTTTCGACCTGGGAGCTCGAGAAGCTGAGGGCCGTAGAACCATTAACCCATCCTAGCCTTTTAGGTGCAATGCGGAGACTGTAACGGAGTAATCCGGAAGTAGTTGTCACGCGATATTGCACTCGGACGAGTTTTTCCTGTGAATATTGCTGATTACCAAGTAATTGGGACGTTGGTAATATCCAAAGGAAGAGCGTAGACTTTGAGAACTCTTTAGAACCTTGTTCGGCAGGTGATAAACCCCTAGTACATACCTCATGGGTGGTTACTTTGACTCCATGCCTGTGACGTCAAACTTTTGATCCTGTTACTTTCAGCCTGTGCAACGGACTACGCAATGGTTATCCAGAATATGTGGAGCTGAGACTTCATGCCATAGCATACCATGACATCATATGATCATGTATATATATCTCATATCTAGAGAAATCCAAAGACAAGTCTCGTTGATATAGCTTTTCAAAAAAAGGGAATTTTAAAAGATAGATGAGTCTTTGGGTCTCCTTAGAAATGAAGATAAAGCATTCATCCATATTACCATGCATTCATTTTTTCACAACAAAAACTCATTGGGGTCCTCTTTCTCGAAATCCAGTAAACAACAAAGACGACTCATACACATCCTTACCGTACCAGAGGTAACCAACAAATGCTAATGGATCTTTTTGAAGAGAATCAGAATGCACTCCGTCAGGATATGGACACTATGGGTACTCGCATGGATCAACTTATGGAAACCCTTCATGCCGTGATCAAGGGTCAAGAAGAACTACACCAAAGTGTTTCCAAGCTTACTACTGCGGCTCCTTCCACTTCTGCTAATGGGATAAATGACAATGCAAATGTTGAGACTCCTATCGGTGCTCCTAGGAATGATGTCAACGATCATCATGATGTTATTGATCTTGATGAACCCCAAGTGAACCTTGCTTCCGGGGTTGCCAAAACTGCAAAAATGTATCATGCTTTCGAAGAGAGACTTAGAGCCATGGAGGGTATCAAGGCTTCCGGATTCAATACTGCTGCAATATGCCTCGTGCCTGGGGTAGTTATTCCTCCCAAGTTCAAAGTCCCAGAGTTTGACAAATACAAAGGCACTTCTTGCCCAGAGACTCATCTCCGTTCCTATTGTCGCAAAATGGCGGCCTATGCTGAAAATGAACCATTACTCATGCATTTCTTTCAAGACAGTTTGACCGGGGCATCGTTGGATTGGTATATGCAATTGGAAAGATCTCATGTCAGTACTTGGGGAGAGCTTGCTGATGCTTTTTTGAAACATTACCATTACAATACTTCCATGGCTCCTAGCCGTACTCAGCTCTAAGGGATGGTACAAAAGTCTGTAGAGTCTTTCAAAGAATACGCTCAGAGGTGGCGTGAACTGGCTGCAAGGGTCCAACCTCTTCTCTTGGATCGTGAATTGATTGATCTGTTTATGGGTACTCCACAAGGCCCTTATCTCTACCATATGCTCAGTAGCACTTCTACTTCTTTCTCGGATATGGTCATTATTGGTGAACGTGTTAAGACGTGCATTAAGGCTGGAACGATTCAAGGTGTTCCTAACAATGTTAACAACAATGCAAGCATGAGTAGAAAACCATTTTCTGGTTTTGTCAAGAAGAAAGAGGGCGAGACCAGAGCCATCACCGTCAACCAAGGAAGAGCTCTCACATTTCCTCAAGTCCGATTCCCTTATTTTCCTACACCTGCTGCTGTTCCCAACCAATTTGTTCCTCAAGTATATGCTGCTACAACTCCAGCACCCTGGATGGCCCAACAACGGCCTTTCGCTCCGCAACCACATTATGTTCCACAACAACAGTTTGCACCTCCTACAACTTATCAATAATCGAATCAACATCTCCAAGGCCTGAGAGCTCCTCAAAGACAGAGAACCCCTGGAATAAGATTTGATCTCATTCCCATGTTCGACGCTCAGCTTCTCCCACAGTTACTTGCTAGTCAAATGGTTCAATTGCGCGAACTCGGTCCACCGCCAAATCCTCTCCCTAGGGGATATGATAGTAATGCTCATTGCGAATTCCATTCTGGTGCCCCAGGCCATACAATTGAAAATTGTAGAGCATTCAAGTGCAAAGTTCAAGATCTCATTGATGCAAAAGCCATCAACTTCAACCCTGTTGGTACGAATATTCAAAATAATCCCATGCCTCCTCATCAAGGGGGAACAATCCATGCTATTGAAGAAGTTAATGAATGGGTTTTGGTATCAAAGGTTGATGAAATTAAGATATCTTTGGAAACTATCAGAGAACATTTGTTGAAGCATGAAGTGCTACAAGAACTCCATGACTTCTGCTTAACATGTTCTTCCAAACCAGAAGAGTGTGCTGAGTTGAAGACGGCCATCCAACAATTGGTCGATGAAGGTGTCTTACAAATAGAGAAAGTATTCCGAGAAGAAGAGATTGATGTCCTGGAAATCCCCTACTATCCGAGAAGCTTTTTAGACACCCCTAGTATTCTGTTAACAATTCAGGTTCCTATTACCCCCACAATGATTCAAGCTCCTATTCCTCCTACAAGCAACGACTCGAAGGCAGTTCCATGGGAGTATAATATAGTCTATATTCATGGAAAGAGGTATGAGTGCCCTCTGGTTGGTGACAAGAATGTTACCAACATTGTGGGAACAAGTAACATGACTCGCAGTGGTCGGATCTTTTCTCCTCCACCACCACCTCCTAAGGAAACTAACAGTGAAGCTCTAGCTAAGGCCAGGGGAAAGCAAGTGATGGATAATCAACCCGAACTTTCTGTAGGACAAGAAGCGGAGCAGCTTTTGAGAATTCTCAAGCGGAATGATTACAAAGTAGTGGACCAGCTCAACCAGACACCATCAAAGATTTCCATCTCGTCTCTCCTTTTGTGTTTAGAGGCCCACTGCAACGCCTTATTGAAGACCTTATGTTCTGCTCATGTTACCCAAGACATCTTTGTGGCCCAGTTTGAAGGGATCATCACTAATATTGCTATGGGAAATTGTTTGGGTTTCTGTGATGATGAACTCCCGGTTGAAGGCAGAGCCCACAATAAAGCACTGCATGTTTCTATGAAGTGTTTGGACCCTATTTTATCTCTAGTTTTGGTGGATATAGGGTCTTCACTCAATGTGATGCCTAAGGTTACCTTGTTTAAGCTGAATATGGACGGAGTAATGATGAGGCCCTCCACTCTAAATGTTCGAGCATTTGATGGTTCAAGAAGATCAGTGGATGGAGAAGTTGATTTGCCTGTCAAGATTGGTCCCCACACTTTCTATTTTTCATTCTATGTTATGGACATTCGTCCATCCTATACTTGCCTTTTGGGGCGTCCATGGATTCATGTAGCAGGAGCTGTGACATCTACTCTTCATCAACGCCTGAAGTTCATTGCGAACGACCAAGTTGTCGTCATTTGCGGGGAAGAAGACATAGTGATTAATAATCTGACTACCTACCATTATGTGGAAGTGGAAGGCGAGGTACAAGAGTTGCCCTTTCAAGCTCTGGAGATATTTATTGTTGACAAATTCCCCGTCGTGGAATGTAAGAAGTCTGAGATACCCCTGACCTCTTTGAAGGATGCCAAAGCCCTCATAGAAGCTAGACCTCCCCATGACAGTTGGGGAAAATTGATTGAAGTTCCAGAGAAGAAAGATTGTTTTGGTCTTGGGTATCAGCCATTATCCTCCGTGCAAGCTGGTTGGGTTCCTCTCAAAGGACAGCAGGTTCCCCCAATTTCTGAAGTGTTCGTCAGTGCTGGTGTAAGTAAAGAAGGACAAGTACTCTCCATAGATGCTGAAGGTGACGATGAAGATATTTCAAGATTTATCTATCAAGTTGCGCCAGACCATGAGCTCAGCAATTAGACTGCCATGGACATCCCTGAAGTTGTTTTCCTTGATGTGTAATTTTATGTTTCCATTTTAAGTCATATGTCCTACCCAAGGCATACTGACACCTTGTAGAAGGGGCCCCTTATGTTTCAATCTTTGTTTAACATTGAATGAAAAATCGCACTTTCGCATACAATTTTGTTCTCTGTCTTTTCTTTTACTTTTACTTTTTTAAAATAAAAATGGCAATACTTTTATTTTCATGTTCTAAATATTCTTTTGCACATTCTAAAAATAAAACATAAAATCATCGATCATGCAGATCCGTCTCGGACTCTGTTGGAAATGATAATTCTATGGCTCCTTATATCTTTGAGAATTCAGTTGATCATGCTAACAAAGATAATGAGGAAGATAGTGAAGTCCCTGAAGAACTAGCCAGACTCTTGAGACAGGAAGAGAAGGTCATCCATCCATATCAAGAAGAAACAGAAGTCGTCAATCTCGGTACTGAAGATGTAAAGAGATAAGTCAAGATAGGGGCCGCCTTGCAAAGTGAAGAAAAGAAGGGGTTTTTTGAATTGCTTCAAGAGTATGCTGACATCTTCGCCTGGTCGTATGAAGACATGCCCGACTTAGACACTGATATAGTAATGCATAGATTGCCACTCAAGCCAGAATGTCCTCATGTAAAGTAAAAACCAAGAAGGACCAGACCCTACATGGCCTTGAAGATCAAAGAAGAGGTTCAAAAATAGCTCGAAGTAGGTTTCCTATCTGTGATAAATTACCCGCCTTGGATTACTAACATTGTGCCCATACCTAAGAAGGATGGTAAGGTACGTATGTGTGTTGACTACCGAGACTTGAATAGAGAAAGCCCGAAGGATGATTTCCCGTTGCCTCATATTAATGTATTGGTTGATAACACTGCTCAGTCTTCGGTGTTTTCCTTTATGGATGGGTTCTCTGGCTACAATCAGATAAAGATGGCCCCGAAAGACATGGATAAAACAGCTTTCACAACTCCTTGGGGTACCTTTTGCTATAGAGTCATGCCTTTTGGTCTTAAAAACGCTGGTGCGACATATCAGCGAGCTATGGTGACTCTCTTTCACGACATGATTCATAAAGAAGTCGAGGTGTATGTGGACGACATGATTGCGAATTCACAGACTGAGGAAGAACATTTGGTTCATTTGAATAAGTTGTTTGATCGTTTGCGAAATTTTAGGTTAAGGCTTAATCCCAACAAATGCACCTTTGGGGTTCGATCGGGCAAGTTACTTGGTTTTATCGCGAGTCAACGAGGAATTGAAGTAGATCCAGACAAAGTAAAAGCAATACAAGATATGCCGGCGCCAAAAAATGAGAAGGAAGTACGAGGTTTCCTTGGAAGGTTGAATTACATAGCCAGGTTCATTTCCCATCTTACCGCTACCTGTGAACCCATCTTTAAATTGTTACGCAAGAATCAGGATGTCTGTTGGGATGAGAGTTGTCAAGAAGCTTTCTATAAGATTAAGCAATATCTTCAAGAACCACCAATACTCATACCACCAGTTCCCAAGAGACCTCTCATCATGTATTTGACTGTGCTTGAAGGATCTATGGGTTGTGTGCTCGGACAACATGATGATACTGGACGAAAAGAACACGCCATTTACTATTTGAGCAAGAAGTTTACTGATTGTGAATCAAGGTATTCCTTACTTGAGAAGACTTTTTGTGCTCTTATGTGGGCATCCCGACGCTTGAGGCAGTATATGTTGACACATTCTATGCTTCTGATATCTAAGATGGATCTGATAAAGTACATCTTTGAGAAACCAGCACTTACAGGCAGATTGGCTCGGTGGAAAATGCTTTTGTCTGAGTATGACATCCAGTACGTCACACAAAAGGCCATCAAAGGTAGCATTCTTGCTGATCATCTTGCTCACCAACCATTGGAAGAATATCAACCCATTAAGTTCGACTTTCCAGACGAGGATATTATGAAACTTGATGACAATGAAGTACCGGAACCAGGGGAGCGATGGACTCTCACAATCGATGGTGCGTCAAATGCTATGGGTCATGGTATTGGGGAAGTTCTAACCTCTCCACGCGATACTCATATACCTTTCACTGCCAGATTATGTTTTGATTGCACGAATAATGTCGTTGAATATGAAGCTTGTGTGATGGGCCTTGAGGCAGCCATTGATTTGAAGATCAAGATTCTTGAAGTTTATGGGGACTCTGCCTTAGTGATACATCAAGTACGAGGTGATTGGGATACACGACACCCTAATTTAGTTACATACAAGGATTACATAGTTGAGTTGTTGCCCGCTTTCGATGAGGTCACCTTTGAGCACATTCCTAGAGAAGCGAATCAACTGGAAGACGCTCTGGCCACTTTAGCAGCAATGTTCAAAGTCAATTACCCGAATCATGCACCCAGTATACGAATCTTTTGTTACAAGGAGCCAACACATATTTTCCCTGCTCATTGTCTCACAACTGAAGATGTATCAGACGAAAGGCCGTGGTATTTAGACATCAAAAGATATCTTGAGAAGCAAGAGTACCCCGAAGGTGATACAATTTGTGATAAGTGGACTCTCAGAAGGTTGGCGTCTAAGTTTTTATTGTCAGGAGATGTTATGTACAAGAGAAACTATGATTCGGTTCTGCTCAAATGCATGGATAGACACGAGGCAGAATCCATTATACGAGACATACACGAGGGCTCTTTTGGGACTCATTCCAGTGGGCATTCCATGGCCAAGAAAATCCTACGAGCAAGTTATTTCTGGATGACGATGGAAAGTGACTGTTGTGTATATGCCAAAATGTGCCATAAATGTCAGGTTTACACATACATGATACATGTTCCTCCCACTCCTTTGAATGTGATGACTTCACCATGGCCCTTTGCTATGTGGGGTATCGATATGATTGGACGCATCGAGCCGAGCTCTTTAAATGGACACAGGTTTATCCTCGTTGCTATTGACTACTTCACCAAGTGGGTGGAATGGGCTTCATACAAGAATGTGACCAAGCAAGTCGTCACTTGTTTCATCAAAAGAGAGATCATATGCCGGTATGGAACTCCTAACAAGATCATCATTGATAACGGGTCAAATCTCAACAACGAGATGATGAAGGAAATGTGTGAAGAGTTCAAGATCGAGCACCATAATTCATCACCCTATCGGCCAAAGATGAATGGGGAAGTCGAAGCCGCTAACAAGAACATAAAGAAGATCGTCCAGAAAATGGTGAGAACATACAAAGATTGGCATGAGATGTTTCCTTTTTCCCTGCATGGCTATCGAACTTCAGTACGTACTTCCACTGGGGCAACTCCGTTTTCACTAGTCTATGGTATGGATGTGGTACTCCCGGTCGAAGTGGAGATTCCTTCCTTAAGGGTTATGATGGATACTAAACTTGATGAAGCAGAATGGATTCAAACGAGACTTGACCAACTCAATCTCATCGAAGAAAAGCGCTTGGCAGCCATTTGTCACGGTCAGTTATACCAACAGCGTCTCAAGAGGGAATTTGACAAGAAGATTCGACCTTGAGATTTCCACTCAGGTGACCTGGTCTTAAGAAAGATTCTCCCAATCCACATTGATCCAAGAGGCAAGTGGACTCCCAACTATGAGGGACCGTACATCGTGAAGAAAGCTTTCTCAAGAGGTGCTCTGATCCTGACAAACATGGATGGGGAAGATGTTCCGCTTCCAGTCAATTCAGACTCAGTAAAAAAATACTACGCATGAAAGGACCCGCTAAGTCGAAAACCCGAAAGGGCGGCTTAGGAAAAAGTTAAGGCTAAAAAAAAAAGAAAAAAAGAAAAACCCGCTAAGTTGAAAACCCGAAAGGGCGGCTTAGGCAAAAATGGGTGTCCCAGTGGATTGAAAACCCGAAAGGGTGATCCAGGCAAAAATTAGGGACCAAAAGCGAGAGACTGCAGTCTGAAGGCTCTTCACGTACACCCTCTTAATGCGGGATGGATCAATCTATCTATTATCCTTTGGAAGCACGGTACTAGGATGACCCGGGATATGAGAACTATAACAATATCAGTTTTAACGGAAGTTTGAGATTTTCTTATTGCCATTTTACTCGTTGTATTTCTTTTCTTTTCCGCAACTTCCTAATTTAGGAGTTGTTTCTATGTATGAATGCCCATTGACGGGCCAACTCATTAATAAAAATTTGCCCTTCCATTAAAAAATCTTTGTTATGTTCTTTTACTTTATTTTTTCGTATGCGAATCGTGATTTAAATTCTTTGTTAAGCATTGCATCAAAAACAATAAGTCAATAATAATCACGAGCTAAGATGTGAAACACTAAATTACATGGATATGAAGACATCCCAAGGGAATATTGTGGCGTTCAAGTGTTCGTTCTTCTGTGCAAGTAGCAAGTCATAACGGTCATCTGGACCAAGATGTCATCCTCGTCACCTCCTTATAATCGACCGAGCGCCCGATTCTCCCACACAGAGAGACTCAGGGCATTGGTTGAGGTCCGCGTCTCTTTTTTCGGTTATTCACAAAGCCCAACATATGAAGGAAGCCAGATCAAGTCTTTTCTCGTCAGCAAGATTTAATTCCCCAGTGAACTCGGCAGGGCTAACTATTTTCTCTCAGATTTCAAGCACCAATCCATATTGGCACCTCAAGATGACGAATAACAGATCCTGTGATACGGTAGGAGAACTGACTTGAGGTTTTACGTTTGTATTTGCAAATGTTGCGGTTAGCAAGAGTCGCCACCTACTTTTCTTTTATCCAAAAGGAAAGGTAAAAAAGCACAGGAAAGACCTTTGAGATTTTTTTTTGAGTTCGGGGGGTAGATTATGAAAAGGGAAGGTGCTAGCACCCTTTTCATCCATGGTTTTCCATGGGCTCTTAGTTACTTGTTTAGATCACTTGCTTTGCTTTTGAAATTGTTTGAAATGGTGCTTTGTGTGGTTTTGAAAGTATTTTGAGAAGAGGCCTTTGTTTAGGAAATCTTTGTAATGATTCTTGTTCGTAAGAATGTATACAAAGATGTTTGTCTTTTGAAAAATGTTTCAATGTTTTGAAAGATGTTTGGAAATGTTTTGAAATGTGTGTGTGTTTGTTTTTTTGAAAATAGCAAGGATTATTTTGAAATGATCAAGTAACTAGAACCTATCTACCTACTCAAATGTCTTTCCTATGCATTTTTATTCCTTTGACATTGTTGATTTACCATTGATTTGGTAAACAACCCTATCTTTGGATGTTAAACGGGACGGGCGTGGGTCATCGTATGACCATGATAGCAATATTGCCAAGTATCTTAGCATGTTTTAGGGACCAAGATCATTTGTTTAGGCAACCTTTTGATAGCGTCATCAAGGGACTATGATCTTATTTGTTTTGTTTTGCCAAGATACTTTGCATGCATACCATGGCCATGTTTGTTTAAGCAACCAAGTGGGTGAAACCCTAAGGGTGTTTGTGTTCAATGTGTGTTATTTTACCTGCTTTTGTCTTGCAATTAGGTCTTTTCTATTTGTTTGTTTTTGGTCTTATCATGCAAAACCCTAATTTACTACACAAGTATATAAAGCAATAAATTACGTAAATGTAAACTAAGCTATTACAACAATTATTATGGGAGGGGGGATACAAGTGTTTAAATGGGGATATTGCACAAATATAAACGCTAAAATACTATTACAACCCAATTGAATTATGTGCAAATTAAATAAATATACAAATATTAAAAATGCAATAAAAATGTATTTATGCAAAAATGTTTTGTATTTGATTTTTTATATGAGAAAAATGATTTATTTAAGCCCTAAAAATAAGAGAAAAAATATTATTATTTTTGAAAGGGTGAAACCCTAAATTTCAATTAAAATAAAATATATGTTCTATATTTATTATTTTTGTCCATTTTTTGTATAAGAAAATAATGCCTAATATTATGTATCAATATTAAAAAAATAAGTATTTGCAAAAAAATAATATTTTATGTGTATAAATAATAAAAATAAAAATGTATCGTATTTTTTATTATTTATAAGTTATTTTAAGAAAATGATTTCTATCTCATTAAATAAACTATTTTTATGCAAAAAATAATAAAAAAATAAAATAAAAATGTGAAAATCAATAAAATATTTTTGGGTATTTTTTATCATTAGAAAAGATAAATGCAAGTAATAAAATAAAAATATGCAAGAAAAATGCAAAAATATAAGAAATAAGTCAGGGGGTGCAAAAGGAAATCAGGGGGGTGTGAATATCAAAACCAAAAAGGCCAGAAGTAACAAAAAGCCCATGACAACTTCGTCCCTGTCCTTGGCTTCTTCTCCTTCGCGCATATTCTCTTCAAATCTGTAACTCTCTATTGCTTGAATAAAAACAAACACTTAAAACACAAAACATGTAGCATTTCATCTCACGATTCCAATGATACAAAATTTGTAACCTAACTCTCAAAGATCAGAGAGAATTTAATCAGCCCTAATTCGTGACCTAGTTTTTTCAGCATGTTCAACATTCAAATTCTCTTAGCTCAGTTAATATAAATGGAAAGTATGCATATGTACAGCTTCACCATGTTAAGGACTACATCTTTGCTTCACAAATCGTGGCTTGAGGATGCCTAAATAGAGAGATAGAGTTTTGAAAAATACCTCCTTCAGCTGGATTTGGATATGACAATGTGGGGACTTTGAGTGAGGCCTGAGGATCGTGTGAGCTTCCTTGAAGTTCCTTCAAGCTATTCCAATGCTTATAGGGCTTTATGGATGGCCAGAACTTCCTGCACAAGTCAATCTGCAACCTCCAAGTTTGAAAATGGCAATGTCTGAAACAGAGCTCACATAACCTGGACAAGGGCTTGGATAGCTTTGGTAGGATGTATGGAAGGTGTTTGAAGTGTTGAAACAAGAAACGCACGAGCCAAAAATGAAATGGCTAGTATTTTGCAGAAACTGGCTGTTTGGGCAGAAAAATGATGTTTTTGAGTTTTGGAGAGTTTCAGATGCTATCCAATCGTGTCCTGGCTTGTGATAAGTTTGTGAATCTTTCTAGAATGATACCAAGTCCACCTTTTATCCGCTTGTACAAGTTCTCTACCTTTTGGCCACTTTTCTTGTGTTTGAAGAAAGGTGAAGTGACTATTGCTATATGCTTGTACTGGCTAGTGTATGAGCTGATAAGAGTTGGTATGCTTTGCTTGATATCTGTGGAAGTTGTTTGTACCAAAGGAACAGGTCCATGGCTCAAGAATGATAAAGTTGCAAAAAGCTTGCTTTATGAAAATGGCATTGTGAACTTTTGGCCATTTATGGAATAATCTCTTGTACAATGCTCCAAAGGCAAAGATAAAGCCCTTATCCTCTGAGTTTGCATTTAATTATGGAGTGTATAATGAGTTTAGGACCTGTAATGCAAGGTACAAGCATCCTTGATCAGATTTGCAACTTGACACTTTGTAAAAATGGCTTGATCAAAAGTGACAAAATGCCAATTTCTCTTCTTCGATTCTCCCTAACCACAAATGATCTTGGAGAGTTCTTGGACATTTTGGAAAGCTTGCAACATTCTATACAATCCATATTTGAAATTAATTTTGAGATACCTCTTGGAACTAGGTGAAAAATATCCGTGAAGTTGGGTCAAGACCTGCCTAAATTAGGACAAATTTTCACTAAGTTATTTAGTTCATGGACCCCTATTCACAAATTCATAACTTGAGATCCAACCATCTTTTGGGAAAACTTTGTGAATAAAAGTTGTATATTTCATGGAGGACTACAACTTTCATGTTGTAAGTTTTCTTTGAATCCAATTGCATCATGACGAAAAAGTGGTGAAAAGTTGGGAAAAAATAAGAAAATTTCCATACTTAGAAAAATTCTAAGTTATGAAAATTTTCAAATTCAAAACCCTAATTTTCAAAATTGGTTTTCTTGGTCAACAAGTTTCATATTTTGACATATATTGATGAATTATGACCCTTGGCACTTGATTTTGACCAAAAAGTCAAACTTTGACTTTTCAGTGCACAATTGACTTTTGATCAGTTGACTGCAAAATTCATCTGTCAATCCTATGAACTTGAGATATTTTGAACCATGTAATTAGGTCAAGATGATTCCATTGAGTCCTTGAAATCATGTTTGAACTCAATTGGTCATTGGCTAGGTTAAAAATCAGAAATTGCCCTTTCTTAGTCAAAACCCTAATTTTGACCATTTTGCCCTTTTGATGATCTGATCAAATTTCTTGAGGAGGTTTGATCCAAACTTGATAAAATGGTTCATATGAGTCTAAAATGTTGTTGTGGATAAAAAATTATGATGTTTGACTATAAATTGGCCATGGTTGACTTTTTCCCCAATACAATTGATTTTTAGGTCAACTGTCCAATTGATTGAGCAAAAATGTGATTCAAGGCTTTAAACTTGACATTAGAAATCTTAGGGGTCCAAGATGGTGTATGAAAGTCACATGAAGCATTGATGGTCCAAAAATCCTTGTGCAAACTCAAACCCTAATTTTGGAGTATCAGTGCAAGATGAGATGTCTTGAGCTGACCAAACCCTAATCCTGTCTTGAGTCCAAGAAGTCTTGTGAGAAAAGTCTTGATAAATGAGAGGGAAAATTTTGGGGTACAATAGATCCCAATGAGTTTTTGACATTTGGCATACAATAATCATCACGACATACTGCATTGCATCCTCAAACGCATAACATATCCATGGATCTTCATGTCACACTTCAAATGCGTATGAAGCATGAGCCAAATCAATCCCAAATCAACAAAACATCCTCACAAAAAATTTCATCCTCATAATTCCCAGTTAACATCTGTTATTACACTACCAACTCAGAGAAACCGTGGTGCCAGTACGTCGTACTCCCCCAACTCTCAATACTCACGTTATCTTTTTAGGGTCGTAGGTCGCTCGTAGGTCTTACCCTCACTCTATCTTCCATAGGGACGTAGGTCGCTCGTAGGTCTTACCCTTACATTATCTTTACTAGGGTCGTAGGTCACTCGTAGGTCTTACCCTCATGTTATTTTGTTTAGGGTCGTAGGTCGCTCGTAGGTCTTACCCTCATGTTATCTTTCATAGGGTCGTAGGTCACTCGTAGGTCTTACCCTCACGTTATCTTTCATAGGGTCGTAGGTCGCTCGTAGGTCTTACCCTCACGTTATCTTTGCTAGGGTCGTAGGTCGCTCGTAGCTCTTACCCTCACGTTATCTTTGCTAGGGTCGTAGGTCGCTCGTAGGTCTTACCCTCACATTATCTTTCATATGGTCGTAGGTCGCTCGTAGGTCTTACCTTCACGTTATCTTTGCTAGGATCGTAGGTCGCTCGTAGGTCTTACCCCCACGTTATATTTCATAGGGTCGTATGTCGCTCGTAGGTCTTACCCTCACGTTATCTTTTTATATGGTCGTAAGTCGCTCGTAGGTCTTACCCTTACTTTACCTTTCTCTTGGGTCATAGATCATACGTCTATCTTTACCCGTTGTCTTTACCTTTCTCTTGGGTCATAGATTATACGCCGATCTTTACCCATTACCTTTACCATTATTTTTGGGTCGTGAAATACCGCTTGATAGATTCTCTGTCGTCATCAAGTTCTACTCATTGCATTTAAGTTATCATTTTGTCAAATAATTCTACTTTCAGTCATCACGACATCGTCAACCATATCCTTTCAGTCGCTTTACCGCCCGCTCCCTCAAGAACCTTGTATTGGCACCGTTACCCCAGTACGAGCTACCCTTTTTCAACCATGTATTATCCATCATGACCAGTCCACCAGAAGACCAGTTTGTCTTTCCCCAACAGATATTCACACCAATGAATGATACTCACACCATCTTTCCAGGGCAAATTTCGGGTCTTGGTATTTAATCATCTTCTACCTTGAACTTTTGAAAGGCCGACGCCAATCTCATATTCAGGTTTAAGATGATTAAATAGGGGCAACTGTCGTACCCCAAATTTTCCCTATCTCTTTATTTTTTGTATGGCTTTGGACTTTGCATTCCATTTGCATCGTTTTATTACTCAGTCATTTGCATATCCCGCATCTCATGGGATCAGGCGCTTTGGTTAGAGGTATTAGGGCTGCACCCTCTTTATGTCTAATTTTGTTTTGAGGTTTTCTTATCAGGTAAAAGGGAAATGCATCTAGTTCTTGATTAGTGGATTGGGGAACGCGTTTTTGTCATCACTTTACAAGGTGGGTTCTTGCTCAAATGTATCAGAGCCTGGATTAGGGTTTATTTCCCTATGTTTGCTGGTCAAAAGGCTAGGGTTTTCGGGTCTTTGGTTTCTGGGAAGATGTTTCTCTCGCCTGCCTCGAAGATGGCTCAAAGCTCAGTGCGTTAGGTCAAGAATTTCATCTCCTCGCATTTTAAGTTTCTTCTTAAAGTCTCTGAGCCATGGAGTCGAGAATTTGAAGTTTGAATTGACAAATGTGGAGTTTGAGCACTTCAGGAAATAAGGTTGGAGGTTCATGATAATCAAGACATGTTTCGGTTGTTTAAGTTGCAAGTTGCTAGCGCTGTGAGTGTCAAAGTTAGAGTTCTATTTAAGAAGTGCAAGTGTGGTTCAGGCATGATATGAAGATCAAGGTTCAAACGACCATTTGTTTTGGGTTCAAATTAACCAAGTGGAATTAAGCTCTCAAGCATTTATTTTGTTTGAAAGTTTGATTGGGTTTTGAAAGGTAAGGTGCATTGATTGCTTGAAATACAAGTTACAACATTTTGTTCATGATTTTTAGAGATTCAAGTTATAAAAGCAAGATGGGCACTCAAATCGTTCAATTGGAAATTGTTTCTTTCAGTCAAAATTCAAGAGTTTGTTTAATTTTCATACAACCAATTCATTCAAAATATTTCATTCAGGTTTTTGTGCTCATTACTCTTTTGAAACAAATTACAAGACATGTCACAAATATGGAATTACAAGTTACAATTGCTATTTACAAAAACATAAAAGGAATTAAGTGTTTCTCTTTCAATTTTTGTTGCTTCTTCTTCTAGAGAATCGCCCACGTTCTTACAACCCCGCTTGCCATCCGATACTCGTGCTCATGAAACAAGGAAAAAGAAAAAGTTAGCAATTAACATATGGAAAATTCTAAGCAAGGTTTAATTGATAAAGGGAATTGGTGTCTCATCATAAGGGTTTGCATTTGGAATCAGTTAGGGAGTTATTTTTATCATGGTTTATTTTCTCTCCCAAATTGAAAATCACAAAAAGAGTTGTTCTCTTTGGTTCACAAAAAGGAAAAAAAGAAAAAAATTGCAAATGTTTCCTGTTGCTAAAGCAAATAACCAGCAGCGCTACTAAAAAATAGCAAGGAAAAGTCCAGAACAGCAAAAACATACCAGCAACACAACCCAAAACCGCTAAAACAACAAACAGCAGGCTGAGGCAGATAAGCAAATGCAGCAAATAAAATAGAAAATGGAATTTGCAACATAGTAGCCCACAAAAAACAGCAACAAAGTGGCCAACAAAAGCAAAACTTGGAAATAACAGTACATCCAAAAACAAAAACAACAGTGGCAATTCACAAAATAGTGCAAACTAGCAATAGTCTACAATACCCTATGCATCATCATGTCCCAAGAGCAAACCCTTCAGAATTTAAAAAAAAAAGCCAAAGCTTTACATCACAAAAAGATAAAAGAGGAAAAGAAAAACCTGCATTAATTCTGCCCATAAAACTGCCAAAAACCTGCTGCAAAAGCAGCCTACAAATTAGTCTAAACAGCAGCCCTGCAAGCCTAACCTGCTAAACATTGCATCAAAAGGGAAGGGTAGAATTTACAGAAGAAAGTAGTGAGACAGGACACACAAATCTGTTTAAACTCAATAAACGTGTCCCTCCAAATTCTCATTCACTGGCTTATATAAGAGAGGATAACATACAAAAAGGAGAGAGAGTTATGCTATCAAATTGAAAGAGAATAAACGTTCTCCCAAACAATTTTCAACCTGCAAGAAGAGGATTCATCGCAACAGTTGCAACAATATTCTACAGCAACACAAATTTCAAGAATTTCAAGTGTTAAGAGGAAGGAACAGAAACATTATTATCTCATCTCTGGTTTTATTTTCTTATACTTATTGGAATCGGTAAACTGTCGGACTGGCTCCAAACTTGTAAGTGCTTCTTGCTTTCCTTTAATATCTTACCGTGTTGTATTGTTGAAAACACTGCTGAAAATTGCTTCTTACGTCATGTTGCAAACTTGTATTGTTACTGTTACAATAGAAATAGAATTAGAAAACTAAGTCTTATTGTTGTTGTCGCTAAATCATGAAAAACAAATATGAAAACGCACAGATAAAAAACACAGCAAAAAACCAGAGAAATCATTTCTCATCTCCAGCCTCCCATCTTCATCAATTCACCTTCATCATTCTATTTTTCATCACCTTCAATCGGTTGCTCAAACCACCAACAATATTCCTAACAAACCTCTCCCCAATTCTCAATCCAACCATCCATAAATGCCTCTGCAATTCATTCCATAACATCTCTTATATGCACTCTCAGCCTAGCCTTCACTCATCCGAAAATACACCAATAATAGGCAGAGAAAATCCTCTCAAATCCTTCCCTGAACCCTTGAGTCACTAACCCTCACACAAAAAAAAAGTGATACTAGATTCACTACAAAAATCAGAGGAAAATACTAAAGACAAAAAACTTCAGAAAATTACCTCTAATGCAAATTCTTCACCATCTGCATAGCTGCTTCACTCATCATTCATGACCTTCGTCGACTTAATAACTACTGCACAATCAGTAACATCACCACTACTTTAAGCTTCTGCGACAAACTTCACCGCAACACCTTCATTCATCACATTTTCAAACTTCGAACAACACTATCATCACAACATCTTCAGCCTTTGAATTCCGCTCTTCGCTGAGCTTCATCACCTGTAACAACTTCGATCATCATCATCATGTGACAACCGCACATCTTCACATCTAAAACAACAGAATCAAAAACTGAATCGAATAAGAAGAGAATGCGAAGCTGAATCTGAGGCGAAGATATGAGATGAAGCCAAAGCGACACGGGCCAAAAGTGAAAGCGAGCTTGAGAGGCATGATTTTCGTCAACGTTTGAGAACTGATGCGATAAGTTGGGAAACAGAGATGAGAACACTGAGTTCTTTGGAGATCACCACAAATAGAAAGCTCTTTCTCCCTACTCTTTGATCCATCCTCATCAACCTTGATGTAACACCTTCAATTCACAGTTTTCACTGTAAATTAATGGAAGATTCATGGCCAAAATTGAGTTTGTGAGAAGCGGGCGGCGTGAAGAAGAAGAAGAGTTCTTTCGGATTGAAGAATTAGGATCGTCACACTTCAAAACCCTTTCTTTTCCCCTAACACAAAATCGGGTTTGGGCTTAATCTTTGGCTCAACCCGATTTTGTTTTACCTTTTTTTATTTTTGCTTAGAGATTACATAACCAAGAGGTGTCATTAGTTTAGTGGTTGGGTCAGGTGGTTGTTGTGTAGAGTTCCTGTGTTCAACTCTCAGCTGGGCCATTTTCCTTTCTTTTTCATTCTCTTTGTTTTATCTTCTAAATCTTACATATGTTTATTTATTTTAATTTCTTCTTTAAATAAATAACTACAACTTAATATAATTTTGGTTTCATTTTCTTTACACCAAAGAATAAAAAATTAGAATATTTTAGATTTAGGTCCTAATTTCCATTTGAATTCAATATTTCTTTAACTTGAAAAAACCCAAAAATACTAGAATCGTATTTTCTTTTATCTTAGGTTGATTAAATATTAGGTTTTAAATCTTGGCATGACAATTTTAGGATATAATTCATTTTTCACTCTCTACTTTAAGTCCATACTTTGTACATAACAAACAATTAGGCTTTTCTAGGCTCCCTCTTAACCTTTTTCTTTTGTAATTAAAACTTCTTATTCACAAATATAAAATCCAAAAACACTTCTTAATCATTACTCAAATTTATTTTAAAACTCGCAAAAACACTCAACAAATCAAAAGTCCCCCAAGGGCATGTTATCTCTATTCTACCGCGATACCGGCCGTGCCTATTGCTAGAATGCGTGCGTTAACGTCACCCACTAAAAAAAACAAACAAACCAACCATTTTCTAGAGGAACTACGGTACTATTATTCCTTCATTGGATACGTAGGAAAAGGGTCGCGAAACCCTCACGAACGCAATAATAAAAAACCATTCATTTCCCCTTAAGCAAGCCTAGTTGTAGATAAATACACCCTTTAAGACAAAAAAACAAAATGGATCCCGTTGAGTACAACTGATGTGAGGGGTGTTAATACCTTCACCTCGCATAACCGACTCCCTTACCATTTCTCTTGGTCGCAAGACCATCTTATCCATTCCCTTGTGGTTTTATCGATATTTCCCATTCATCCGGGATAAATAAAGTTCGGTGGTGACTCTGTGTTTTCTGCCGGTAGCTTCACCAGAGATTCTAAGGAAATCTCATATTGTGCTATAACAATGGCACAATCTCATTCACGTTAAACCTGTACTGTCAATAGTCCTGAACATGAATCAAACGGTTAAAATTATTAATATGCCATGAAAATGCAGTTTTTTGGATTTGCAAACCCTTACCAATTGGAAGATGCATGGACCTGTGGCTTTAGGCGTGGAACTGCTTGTTTAGGGGCCTGAAAGTCTTCCTGGGAATCTCAGGAGAGGGATAAGATGTTTGGTTTTGAGCGAGGAGGCCTACAAATTATGCTTCGATTCTGGAAGCTTTGAGATATTTTTATGATTTTCGTGTGGCTCTTTGGGGTGATTTGCTCATGTAGGCAAAATGTTTCTATGTCTCTGCAAAAATGTTTATGTGGCAATGTTTTTGTGTCTAGGTGGAGGCAAAATGTTTCTTTTTTTTCGTCCTTGGCAATGTGTCTTTAACTCTGTATTTATAGGGGGCAGTGGTGAATGGAAATGGAAAGAAACAACCATTAATCAGGCTTTGAAGGCAGAATCGAAAGCCTTAAACAAGTTGCCTTTTTTTGAGGATTTTCTACCCTTTTGGGTTTTGAATGAACTTGGACAGGTTTCACTCCCTGACTCCTTTGAATTCCCTCAAGCCTTGTTCTTCGATTGGCTCTGAATGGCTTCCTTCAATGGCTCTGGGCTTCAATTCAATTTGTTCACAATTTCATCCTCATGGCTCCTTCGGTTGAGTCCATTTACGTTGGTTGTTTGACCTGGAAAATTCTCCTATTAGCCTAATCGAACACTTCCTTCTGGCCATTCGAAACTTCTTTTGTTATTTCCTTCGAATGTAATTGTGCAGGAGGCTTGGGCTTGGCAGCATGTAGGATTTTAGCCAGCAAGCATTTTGAACCAGATTCATCAAAAGACAAAACAAAACTTGTTTCCAACAATTGTGTGTCCTTTGAATGGACCAATTGTATGTCCTTCGAAGGCACCACTTGTAAGTTTCTTCGAATAGCCCACATGCACCCCTTGTGTGTTCTTTGAATGGGCCACCAATGTGTGTTTATAATGTAGAAATTATATGTTAGAGGGTTCAAAGGTGGAGTCGAAGCAAGCCGTTTCAAAGGGAGCCATTTTCCCAGTCAAAGCTAGCACAAAGGAAGTCAATGCCTTGTGGATGCTAGCATGAGGGAGGCCATTGCTTTGTGGATCAAAGCAGGCACAAATGAGGCCATTGTCTAGTGAATCGAATCAAGCACGAAGGAAGTATTTCCCTAGTGAGTCAAAGGCAAGCACAGAGGAAGCATTTACCTTGTTGATCAAAGGCAAGTTGAAGGAGCCTTTAGTCCAATCGAAGCTTGGGAAATCAAAGCAAGCTTTCTTTTATTCGATTTGATGCTTGAAAGCCCAATGTGATCCATGGAAACTATATGGGGCATCAAAAATCCAATTGTACTTGTGCAAACTTGGACTTTTGAAAATCCATGTGATAAAATGTCTTGAGAAAAGTGAGGTCAAATTTTGAGATACAACAGCTGCCCCTGTTCAATCTTCTTAAACCTAAAGAGTTAGATTGGCAAGTCCGCCATTCGTGACTTAAAGGTGGAAGATGATTGAACACTAGAGTGCCCAAAAATTTGCACTCGCATGATGTGATGGTTGATTGTGTAGGGAATGGGTATAAACATGCCATTTGGAGAAGATTACTGAGAGTTGTCGGAGATGGACTTAAAGATGCCATCCAAAGTAGATGCTGAATTCATAAGAGGTCTCTTTATGGGGATTCTTGTTCCTGTTGTCTGAGGAGGACTCTGCTGAGGAATGTTGATTTTTGTTGTTCTCCTGTTTGAGGAAAACTCTATGGGGAATAAAGTCTAGGAGCTTTAGCCTTCCATGGATCTACTGAGGAGTTATCTATGGACTGAAGAGATGAAAGTTAGATGTTTTCTGGTTGAAATCTAGGTTTCACAGTAACTTGCTGGGAGAATGAAATTAACTTGTTATATGGAAGTGTATTAGAAGGAAACTGTGTAAGGTTGCTTCAGTATGAGTCTGTGTTAAACTTCATCTAGAGATTGTGAGAAGAAACCCGTGTGAGATTGCTTCAGGATGAGCCCGTGTAAAGCCGCATCTGGAGAGAAGGAACCTGTGTAAGATTTCTTTAGGATAAGCCCATGTAAAGCTGCATATCGAGAGAAGGAACTAGTGTAAGATTGCTTCATCTGGTTGTGTAGATAGTCATTCCATCTTATTTAGGGAATTGATCTACAATCATTTGTTCACAGATAGTAGTCCTGTCTGGTTTAAGGAATTAATCTGGAACTTGTTTTTGTCGGTCATTGAGATAGTTGTCCTGTCTGGTTTCAGGTATTAATCTCTGACCTTAGAGAAAGGAAGATAATTTCCCTGTTTTGTTTCAGGAGTTAATCTTCAATCTGCTCCTGTAGATAGTTGTCCTGTATGGTTTCAGGTAATAATCTATAATCAGTCGTCCACTGATAGTTGTCCTGTCTTGTTTCAGGTATTAATCTGAAACTTGTTTTTGTCGGTCGTTGAGATAGTTGTCCTGTCTGGTTTCAAGTATTAATCTCAGGCCTTAGAGAAAGGAAGATAGTTTCTCTGTCCTGTTTTGGAAGTTAATCTTCAATCTGCTCATATAGAGAGTTGTCCTGTCTGGTTTTAGGTATTAATCTATAATCAGTCGCCCACAATTAGTTGTCCTGTCTTGTTTCAGGTATTAATCTGGAACTTGTTTTTGTCAATCATTGAGATAGTTGTCCTGTCTGGTTTCAGGTATTAATCTCCGACCTTATAGAAAGGAAGATAGTTTCCCCGTCCTATTTCGGGAGTTAATCTTCAATCTGCTCATGTAGATAGTTGTCCTGTATAGTTTCAGGTATTAATCTATAATCAGTTATCCACAAATAGTTGTCCTGACTTGTTTCAGGTATTAATTTGGAACTTGTTTTTGTCGGTCGTTGTGATAGTTATCCTGTCTGGTTTCAAGTATTAATCTCTGACCTTATAGAAAGGAAGATAGTTTCCCCGTCTTGTTTCGGGAGTTAATCTTCAATCTGCTCAGGTAGATAGTTGTCCTATCTGGTTTCAGGTATTAATCAATAATCAGTCGTCCACAAATAGTTGTCTTGTCTTATTTCAGGTATTAATCTGGAACTTGTTTTTGTCGGTCGTTGAGATAACTGTCCTGTCTGTTTTTAGGTATTAATCTTTGACCTCATAGAAAGGAAGATAGTTTCCCCGTCACGTTTCCGGAGTTAATCTTCAATCTGCTCATGTAGATAGTTGTCCTGTCTGGTTTCAGGTATTAATCTACAATCAGTCATCCACAGATAGTTGTCCTGTATTGTTTCAGGTATTAATCTGGAATTTTTTTTATCGGTCGTTAAGATAGTTGTCCTATCTGGTTTCAGGTATTAATCTCTAACCTTATAGAAAGGAAGATGGTTTCCCCGTCCTGTTTTGGGAGTTAATCTTCAATCTGCTCATGTAGATAGTTGTCTTTTCTGGTTTTAGGTATTAATCTACAATTATTCGTCCACATATAGTTGTACTGTCTTGTTTCAGGTATTAATCTGGAACTTTTGAAAATTATTGACGATACTCATCTGTCGATATTTCCTGAAAAGGTAAAGAATTAGCTGCATGCAATATCATGATGCATGAAGTGTAAATGGTGCTCTCAAAATAAATGAGATTGTGATATATGCATTCGTGCTGCATATGCTATGACGCTTGTAAAATGGTGTATGAATACAATGTATGAACGTATTAGTCGTTCTATTGCTGTATTGTTGAACTAGGGAAAATAAATTCCTGATTGTTGCTGGGGATGAATAATGTAAGTCTTCAAATTTTGTTGAAGTTGAAATGCTGGGAGATGGATTTACGTTGTTAGAGAAATAAACTTTGTTGAGGAAGGGAAACTCCATGAACTGCTTGGGGATTTTTTTATGAAATCCTGTTGAGGAATCCTGAAAAGCTTGTGAACCAGGTTAGGGAATTCCTTAAGATTCCGGGGCAGTAATTGGAGATTCTTTCTCTACCGGTGATATAAGAACACCTGGCATCATTAGGCTGTATGCTGAGGATATGACAGTGACTTTATAGTAGGATGCCCCTGCCTCTGTACCTGTTGGAGAAAGTATCTGTGGGGATTTTATAGATGGTGTGAATGTTATGCCAACTCTTGGAGTCTCGAGTAGATGCTGATCAGGGTGGTCAGCCTTCTACTGATAGACAATTGACGAGATGATGGGACATAGTTGTACGCTTTAATCCCTAAATTTTTCCTGGACCGCCCTTTTGGGTTTTTAGTCCACTGAGATACCCTTTTTTTCCCAGGCCGCCTTTTCAAGCTTTCGACTTTCCGGGCGTACAAGTTTTTTCATATGTATATCCTTAATTTTTCCCCGAAACCTTTTAGTTTGTTGGGATGCCCTTGTTTTTCCCTATGCCAGTCAATCTAGCAGGTCTTTTTCATGCGTAGTATCTTCCAACTATGTCTACATTCACATGGTACGGAAAATTGTCACTGTCCATAATAGTAAGCATTGCAACACTTCCAAAAAATGTTTTCTTGATCGCACGTGATCCTCTGCTGGAATTCATGTCCAATTCCCCAATTGATTCAGATGGGGATCTGCCCTTGGTTATTTGGCACATTTGAGAGATTCCTTGAATCTTGACTTGATTGCCCCAGATCAGCTGGACACCATGCCATGTCTCTTGATTATGAAAGGTCTGTTATTAGAAATGTCTTTCCATCTGAAGTGATTTTTTTCATTGAGAGGATTTTCGTTCATTGAATATTCGTTGTGCGAATTTCTCTGTTGTTGAACAATTAGTTATATGCAAACAGTGGTGTTAAAAAATGCAAAGCTTATGCTTGTCTTGAAGTTTGAATATTCATTTTTTAGTAAAACAAACAAATTTTGTAAGAATGTGATATCAACTAAGGATTTATAGCAAACCTTACAGGAGTCAGGATACCTTTTGTAAAAATATGCTTTCGAATTAACCCATGCTCCAGCTAGGACTTTTAGGGGTTGTAACATGGCCTGGTTCACGGTTTAAGGAACAAAGGATAAAGGCTCGAAATTTGTTTGCACCCAACCCATTCTTCGTGATGTTCTTCAGTCCTATACTCAATTAATTATGCATTTAGATTCCCATTGAGTTTTGGAATCTTGGCCCTAGTATTTCGGTGATGGTTCAAATACTGGAAGTTTATTTTGTGGAAGACAATTATTTTTGTAACCTTTTTTCTTTGTTGAGGATCTGTAGAGACCTCTTTTTTTCATTATCCCTACTTTTACCTGAACTGTTTCTTTTGTGATTACAATCAGTGGGATGCCCCAGTTTTTTTTCTTCTTAAGTCTCCTTCATAGGTTTTAACTTAGCGGGCTTTTCTTTGGAGAGATAATGACTTCCTGTTCTAAGGATCATGTGGAACCATCACAGTCTTTTGTTTTTAAAATGACACCTCTAACACTACTTGTCATGTACGAGGGGAAGCTTGCGATTGGAATGCACCATTGAATTAACTGAGAAACTACCCTGCCCCAGGTTATGATTAAGGGTTTCAATTTGCGTGAAAAATAAAACCCCTACTTATTTGGTTCAAAGGGGTTGACTAGGGATTATCTTCCTTATAACTCCATTGTTTAGGATTTGGAACAACGCCTGTACATCGTCAGCAAGGTCTATTCAAAACACACTGTATAGATTGTGGCATCTTTTTCGTCATCCTCCCTCTAAAGGCTTATAGCTTTTAATCAGGAGTTGAATATCACAAAAGAACTAAAAGCACATTTTAAGTGTAGTGAAAATGAATGGATTACGTCAGGATAAACATATGCAATGCATTAATGAAAGTAACCAAATTATGACATAAGGATAAATGTTTAAACAAAACAAAGAAATTACAACTGCAAATTCGAATGCACAAAAAATTATCTTGTGCGAATTCCAACGCTCCTTCATCTATTAGGTCTTGAATCTTATATTTCAACATCCAGAAACTATTAGTATCATGCCCCGGACTGTTGGAGTGATATGCACACCTTTCATTGGGATGGTAACTAGGAGCGGAAGTATTAGGATTCTGAAGAGGATCTTTCAATGTGACCAAATTCAACTTCAACATGTGTTGCAAGGCTTGCAACATTGGCATGTTAAGTTTGGTGTATTTCCTATTGGATGTATCCCGCTTAAGCTGATTACCCTGTCATTATTGGCCAGGTTGTTGTTGGGCTCGCGACATAGCAACATTTTGGAAAGGTTTACTCTTCACCAAGCCAACTTCTTGTCTCATCAGGGGCTGATTAACGACTTGATCCCCAGCCTCGATTGTTTGTTTCATACGGTTGCACCCGTCTTAATGAAGCTTAATAATGAGAATCCTCAACTCTTCTTGTCCCCGAGCTAAAATTTAGATAAGAGTCATCTGACTATTCATCTGGATTCTCATCCTTTCCATCTCAGCTTGCAGTTGTTCCAACTGGTCATCCTTGTTGTCGTCAGGATTTTTCTTAGTCAAGCTCCCAGCGAGGAGTAATTTCAATTCTTCCTGCCCCTTGGATAGGTTTAGGAACATTTCCTTGAACTGAGCATCTTGAGTTTGGAAATCTCTGTAGTTCTGTTTAAGAGCCATTTTCCTTGCTGAAATTAACAGCGAGTAAATGAGAAACTTGTACTGGAAGACCTGTTATGTAATGACATACATGCAACGTTTTCAAGGATCTCACGGGGTAAACACAAGAAATATGTTTGAATTTTGATTGCATCTTTGACGAAAGAACTTTTGTATTGTTGAATGTCCTTCTACGAGAATCAAGCTCACCATGTAGAGTGGGTCATAGCCTCTGACTCAAGTTGTTGTGTTTTGGTCTTTTGACAACATTGGCTAGAGGAAGATAAATCCCCTTCCCCCTTGCTAGACGTCTAGTTCATCATAACCTGCATCACAGGCCCTTGAGATCCTTGAAATGGTTAAGGAAATGCTATGGTATGATGTTATGATGTGTATGCTATACATCAAGCAAAAATGCAGGGTGATGAAGACAAGTATGTTTTACAGGAAATCTAAGTTATTGGACAATGACTACGAACAGGTCCTGTAAGGAGTACAAACAAAGCCATGCAATGAGTTTAAGTTGTTAGACAGTGAAAGCAAACAATTCATACAAGTAGCCTTAGGTTCAGACTTGCATGGGGTTTGTAGTTAAGATACACTCTTGAAGTATAGTTGGTTCAACCTGTCCTAGAAAGTAACCGGGTTCTAGGGAATCTCAATATCACTGATCTTTCTTTACTGGGAATTGTTTCAGCGCCAGCCTCTTTATTGGCGACCAAAATATCCTAGAAGTCAGATCTCAATGAGTGTAGTATCGAGTATCAACCAACTTTGGACTAAACCAAAGCCGACTATCTCACTACTTCATAATGGCCAAGTTGTTCAATTAAAGGTTCTAAGGTCAGTTGGTGATTCATGACACCACACAGCGGCCCCGTATTCTCCTTGACTACTCAAGGGCTACTGGTACCAACAAATGTGTCACACCAACATAGCTATCATTTCAACCGTGTCAGTATACCCTGCTGTTGTAAACCAATTTTTGCCCCTAAGATCCCTTCATCATACCATATTGATTCAATCACAACAAGATTACATTAGGGCCTTTGGTCCTCCTCCCTACCTTAAGCTTTGCTCTTTGAGGAATCACCAAGCACCTTGACTTGTTTTATTTTGTGGTCATGAATATTTTGTCTTGATTTTTCCTTCTAATTAATAAAACACAATGTTGGTTTGTCTTGTTTGTTACTAATGTAGGTAAAGGCAATGAGATTTAGCAAGTTGCTCCATGGGTTCATGAGTTTATTTCCATGCCCTTGTCAATAAAGCTTGGGAAGTTCAAACCTCACCATTGGATTTTTTTGGAAGAAATGGCATGGAAAGGTTATTTTGGTTCACCATATTTCAAGGTTATCAAATTTGATTCAAAAGTACAAGGGGTTGATTGAAGAAGTTGTCATGCTTGGAAAAGGCTTTGTTCCCATTGGTCACAAGTGCATATTTCTCTAAATTCTCAAGATATGGAAGTGGTTTTGGTGGCTATGAGCTCTCATTTCCATCCTCAACAACTTCTATTTACAAAGCATTTGTGTTGGTACAAGAAGTTTGTTCAAAATTGTCAAGGTTCCTCAAAGCATTTTCTTGATCTAGGAGCTAGGGTTTTGAACTTCAAAGAAGCATTTCTTGCTCATCTTATGGTATTTTTGAGTGATTCCAGAAAAATCCTTCTCTTTAAACAGTTATCAACAAATCACTTCAAAAGTTTCAAGGAGTTTTCATGTGGAAGAAACTTGGTGATGAAGAAAGATTACAAGTCCTTTAGATGAACCCCCATTTTCTCATATGTGACTTCAAATGATCATAACTTGGTCAATTTTTATCACCTTGAGCCCATTCTTTTTCCACAATGGTCTTGAGGATGTTAACTTTATGCCTTATTTTATGTGCAAAGTGAGAAAATGGATGGAAGATGCCTTAAGGATACAAAATATTATAGGTCATTTCATGATTTTTTCCAACTTCAACAATTCATAACTCTCTCAATTTTTGGATATTTTGAATGGTTCAAGTTTCAAAATGTCATTCAAGAGGTCTATTTCATGTCATATTTTTTGGTCAAGAGCAAATTCCAAGTGGAAGGCCATGTTTGGATGCAAAACATTATAGGTCACTTTTCAAGAAAAACTTGAAATATTTCTAAGTATGGAAAGTCAACTTCTTTTTCCCAACTTTGACTCAATGCAACTTTCAGCTCAAGCGTCCATATGATTCCATTCTTTTTCCATTGCAAAGCTTGTAACCTCATCTATCTAAAACATCAAGAATCATGCCCTAAGACCCCTTGAGCTGAGAATGCCATTGATTTGAACTTGGCAACTTGGAACTGAAGTTTCTTCAAAATTCAGAATTTGAAATCATTGGTTTAGCTTCTAAATACTTTATTTCTGCGTGTTTTTGCCTCTAAAGCTTTATAATTACATTCAAGAATCATGCCCTATATTGCTCCATAGATGTCCAGTTTCAGAGCTCTGCAACTCAACTTCAATAGGTAGATTCTGTAGCGGTAGAAATGTGCAAGACTAAGCCATTGGATTGACTAGACTTTATACAAATCAAAATAAAAATCGCTACCGCGCTTTATTGTTTCCAAAGGAATGGGAAAAGAGCGAATAACCGAAAAAGAGGGGGAAAGATTCAAGGTAAGGGGGTTAGTTATGAAAAGGGAAGGTATTAACACCCTAAACATCTACGGTACTCCGTAGGAACCTCTTTGAAAAATCTGTATATTTGGCTATAAAAATGTGTTATATAAAAAATGGATGATGGAGGTGAGAAAAGAAATATTTTTATGATTTTTGCACCCGCCGCGGTTGTGAACCTTTAGTGCCTACGTACCACCTTTCGTGCAATAGGGGATCAGGGTACACGTATTTCCTCTAGAAAAGACTTGTTTGTTAATTTTTTTAAAACAAGGAGACAAGTAATCATTGTTAGGAGAGAAATCTCGACTAACGCCCACAAGGTGTAAGAAAGATGGACCCTGCGTCAACAAGAGTGAGGGTTTGAGAACGCCTCTAGTACTCAAGTGGAAAGGTCGACACCTTTATAACCATAGGGATATGAGAATGTTGCTCGACTATCAATGAATCATGTCTCACCTTGAAAAAAGTTTTGAATGTAAAAGGTGCTTGGGCGCACAAAAGAGTTTGAATGAGTTGAAGTGTTTTGTTAATTTTGAATGAAATGTCAAAGTATGATTAAATGAATTGAAGTTTGTTTAAAGAAAATAAGTTTTAAAAGAAAAGGCACTCGATAAAACTGAGGTTTATTATGAAAGCAGTTCGAGTTTAAAAACAAAGAAGATTTTGAAAGAAGATGAGAAGGTTTTGAAAATTAAAGAAGATGGGAGGAGATGAAGGGACTATCCTAAAGCATAAGGTAAAAGCTAAGGAAGAGAACCGTCTAACCAACATGAAGCCGATACTTGACATTATAAGTCAATGTAGAATTCCCATTCTTTGGATTGAAACCAAGCAAAGATACTAGACCTCTTGAGAGAATCATGCTTTATGTGTATCAAGTCTTCGCAAAAATTGGGCAGAGTAACGGCTGTATACGGGTGAATTCCAGATTACAAACAAAGTATGTAATCATAATAACCTGCACACAAAACAAACAAAAAACCCAATGTCTTGAGGTAAACCTCAAGAACTCTAGACAAAATATAAAATAAAGTCACAAAGTCTCCAAGATAGGCCAAGGTCTCTAATCCTAAGTCCAAGACGTCCATCACTCCATAATGCAAAGGATAGTAACCATGTAGTCCAAGTATCATTTAAGTTTTTTATGGTTCATGTTGATTATTAGGTGTCTTTAAAAAGGAAAAGAAAGACTCAAGTGAGCAAAATAAAAATGACATAAAAGTAAATGCTCAAGTGAGCAAAGATGAAAATAGCATGAAATGTAAAAATGCTAAAAGTAAATGGTACATAAAGCATAAAAATAAAAGCATAAAGTAAAGTTAATTATTTGTAATTAGTGGTTAGTTGGATGACCATCTTGAAACTTGCATTTGGAACTCATTAGAGGATTGGTAGAACCAAAGCCTCCACACAATAAGTTGCATTTTCTTTTTGTCAAGTATATAATCCATTTTGGAATTCTCACAAGGCAGCATGTAATGATCAACGATGTTTAAGTGATCCGCGTTGACCAAAGGTGTTGTAGATCCATCAGAGGATTGGTAGAACCAAAGCCTCTACACAATGAA
The DNA here is from genome assembly GCA_948472305.1 of Vicia faba. Lineage (NCBI taxonomy): Eukaryota > Viridiplantae > Streptophyta > Magnoliopsida > Fabales > Fabaceae > Vicia > Vicia faba. Next base: position 1,461,047,857 of record OX451739.1, on the reverse strand, counting down.
TCTCAAGGTTATTGGATCAAAGACATCAAATTAACATACTTGGGCTTGCAATCATAAGTTTGGGCCACGAATGATCATTTATTCGAATCGGGACAAAATTTAGCGCTATGTTAAGCAATCATAAGTTGACTTATGTAGAAGTCGCACCTATTTTGAGGCTGGTCAATAGCAATCTATGTACTTCATGTTTGGATAAATGATATAGAGATCACCATCCCTTAACATGTAGCACAATTAAAAAAGAAAGGGATAAGATGAAGAGGGAGGGAAATGATAAGCTAATTTGGATCACCATTTCAAAATTCTTTCATCTTTAAATTCAACCACTCCTCTAGATGGATTAAAGCACTAAACATATCATTAATCCAAAGCACCAAAAATGAATTAAATAATTCACTCTTAGGTAGATTTGAATTGATGAACATTTATCTAACTTCATTTACATCACAAAGTCAATTGAGTTTAAAGACAAATTAGACATTTAAAATTGCAATCCAAACCAACAATCAAAAGGAATGAGTAGAAAAAACATTTTGGATCAAAGCTGCCCCAAAACAAGGCAAAAAACACATTTTATTCTGGTGTAAATCGATTTACACTACTATGTAAATCGATTTACACAGTATAATTTTCAAAAATTTATGCAAAATCGTGTTGTGTAAATCGATTTACACATAGTGCAAATCGATTGCACACAGAACAACAGCCAAAAACAGCATTTTAAAAGGGAGATTTCTTGTTCAAACTTTCCATCAAACACCTTATGATCATGGATCCACTTGAGCACGAAAATTCCATCAAATTATGAGAAAATAACACCATTAGAATCACAAAATAATTCTCAAAGAATCAATCCCAAAGATCACCAAGAGATCACATTGTGAAAGATGAATTATCCAAACTTACCAAAGGTAGATCTAGAGAATTATCAAAACAACTTCAAGAATTTGCTTCAATTCAACCATAAGAATCAATTGACCAAGCTTGGATATAGAGAATTGATGGAGAAAAAGTGTTTGGATGAAGGTTTAGCTCAAAGATTAGTAAGCTTCAATGCAAAGCTTACTAACTTTTTGAAAATGGAGCTTTGAGTGAATTTAGTAAATGGAGAGATTTGAGAGATTTTTTAGCAAGGTGGATTTGGCTATCAAAAGCTTGAAATTTGAATGAAATGAGGGCTCTATTTATAGAGTTTTAGGATTGGGATTAGTGGTAATTTGGTAATTGATTCTTGGAGCCAAAATTTGAATTAATGATAATTCTTTCAAATATTAGAGCCAAAATTTGAATTAATGATAATTCTTCTTAAAAATGAAAAATTGGCACTAAAATTTGAATTAATGATATATCTTTCAAAAATGAAGGAAAATTGGAACCAAAATTTGACAATTTAAAAATGCTGATTATTTTTTCAAATTTTCACGCTGTGCAATCGATTGCACTATAGTGCAAATCGATTTGCACAGTGTATTTTTCCAAAAATTACGCAAAATTCACTTTGTGCAATCGATTGCACTCTAGGAGCAATCGATTGTACCGTGAAAAAAATGAAATTTTTTAAATTCTTTTTCTTTGCAAATAGAGATTTTAGGGAAATAATACCAGAAAACCTTATTTGCCATATGCTTCGACTTGGTACCTACAAAACACAAATATGCAAAGACAAAGACAAATATTTTTTTGCATTTTGAGTAGAAGTTAGTCAACAACACAAGAGAAAACTTAAAGATAGGATGCAAATGTGATGAATGAAGCTATTTATAAATGGTTGTGACCAAATGAAAAAATATGGTATGAAAGTGCGACTGAAAAAATTAGGGGCAAAATTTAGGGTACAACAGCTGCCCCTATTTAATTATCTTTTAGCCCGATAGGCGGAAAGTAATTAAATACAAATATACCTTAATTTTGTCCCTGATGCGATGAGATGATAGCATATGTTATGAATGAATGCATGGACTCTTTTTTGACATATATTTTTTGAATGATGTATGAGATGGAAAGACTCGAAACTGGAAATTTGTGGTAGTTTAGATGAAATGACGTGGAAAGACACACCGGGGAGCAACAAGATACTTCTAGATATCTGTCAGGGAGACAAAGAGTAACCATCAATACTTGGAAAAAAGAGATAAAACTCGAGAAGGCAAGCAACAACATCCAAGAATGGCATTGAATGAGGCGAGCAAATCTCTGGAAAAGGCAATCAGAAGCATCTAGAAGAACATTAGATGTGGGATGAGACCAAATCTGAAGTTACATCACAGTCGTTCAGGAAAGACGCTGGACGGAAAAGAAACACGACATCCCATATTGGCTTTGAGTGAAGGGAAAAATCAACGTCTAATACTGGCTTTAGACGAGAGAAAAGATCACAACATCCAATATTGGCTTTGAATGAGTGAAAGAGATCTTGACATTCAATACTGGCTTTGAATGAAGGGAAAACTCAACGTCTAATACTGACTTTAGATGAGAGAAAAGATCACAACATCCAATACTGGCTTTGAATGAGTGAAAGGGATCTTGACATTCAATACTGGCTTTGAATGAAGAGAAAACTCAACGTCTAATACTGGCTTTAGACGAGAGAAAAGATCACAACATCCAATACTGGCTTTGAATGAGTGAAAGGGTTCTTGACAGTCAATACTGGCTTTGAATGAAGAGAAAACTCAACGTCTAATACTGGCTTTAGACGAGAGAAAAATCACAACATCCAATACTGGCTTTGAATGAGTGAAAGGGTTCTTGACATTCAATACTGGCTTTGAATGAAGAGAAAACTCAACGTCTAATACTGGCTTTAGACGAGAGAAAAGATCACAATATCCAATACTGGCTTTCAATGAGTGAAAAGGTTCTTGACATTCAATACTGGCTTTGAATGAAGAAAAAGGTAACAACATCCAATACTGGCTTTGGATGGAAAAAGAGATCTAACTCAAACTGATGTTTGCTTTGGTAGGTGCCAAGTAAGTTGGACTTTGATCTCAAGGTGACATGTCAACTGCAATAACACCTTGGAAAATGAAAATGAGGATGAAACACTCTTGTTATGCATTATGTATGAATTTTGTTATGCATGATATGTGAATAATCTATGCAGGTAATGTCGACGTTTATGACAACGGAGTTTGACTCTTTTGTGAAGGTAAGATTGGAAGTTTGATTCCTCAACACGGAGAACTCTGCCAAATTTGATTGGAAAGAAGAAAAAAACTTGCGCCCAAATTTGTCATACTTGAAAACTGTGTTGAACTGATGATCTTCTGAAGAAGGATATGGAGAGCTGCTTGGGGACTTGTCCCAGATTAGCTGACTGTTAAAGATAAACTGATCATAGCTTCAGTTTAAAGTTGCTGGAAATAAGATGATCACGGCTTCAGCTCCGAAATGACTATTGGAGATAAACTGATCATGGCTTCAGCTTCTGAAATGTTTGTTGGGAATAAACCGATCATGGCTTCAGTTCTGAAATGATTGTTGGAGATAAACTGATCATGGCTTCAGCTTCTGAAATGTTTGTTGTAAATAAATGCCCCTATATGAGTCTTGAAAATGATTTCCTGGCTGGCCAATTCTGAGAAAACATGAATTGATCAGTAAATCTTGAACTGATTCTCAACAGGATCTGGAAGATACTTGCCCCTGATAGGGTCATTGACCAAGTTTCTCAGCTGTTTGAAATTCCTTGATGAGGAAAGCTTGTTTGCAAGCAAAAATTGTTTATTCAAACATGGTATTTTTATTGCAAAGTTCATGCAAAAGTTTTGAATCCAAAATCATTTTTGAAATGATGTTATTGGTGTATAGAAAATGCATCACTAGTTAAAACACAATGGTTTATACTTTTAAAGTGAAAACAAAGGTATGAAACCAAAACAAATGATTCGCAAAAGATCATAGGAGTCAGTTTACACAACCTTGCTGTAGTATGCTTCAAAAGAAACCTGGCTTCAATTAGGTCTTTTGAGGGTTGTAATGTGGTCTGGTTCACGGTTTAAGAAATAAAGGATAAAGGCTCAAAGTCTATTTGTACCCAACCCAATCTTCGTGATGTTCTCTAGTCCTACGTTCAGTTAATTCAGACTATGCATTCAGGTTCCAAGAGAGTTTGGAATTGCACTGATGGTAGCAATGAAGATGATTCAGAAGCTAAAGGATTCTTGAGAATGAAAGTCATTTCTTCTTACATTTTTTTGCTGTTTTAAGGACTTTTGTCAACTCTGGCGGAGAATTTTGAGGATTTGAAGACCTCTTCTGATTGAATTTATTATTCCCAACTTTTGCCTGAACTGTTTCATTTGAGATTACAGTCAGCAGGATGCCCCAGTTTTTGCCTGAACTGTTTCATTTGAGATTACAGTCAGCGGGATGCCCCAGTTTTTTGCCTAAGTCTCCTTCATAGGTTTTGACTTAGCGGGATTTTTCTTTTCATTTCATTTTTCCTTTTTTGGAAAGATAATGATTGCCTTGCTCAATGATTACGGGGAACCATCTTTGTCATTTTTTGTTTGAGAGCATCTTTGACACTTCTTGCTGTGTGCAAAGGAAAGCTTGATCGCGACCTTTGTTGAAAGGTGTCTCGCACGATTTCTCTTGTAATTGAATGCACAACCAAATTAACTAAGAATTACCCATCCCTGGGTTAAGATTGCGGGTTTTTATGTATAGAAAGAAACTCCAACTTCTAGGCTCGAAGGGGTGAACGAGGGGTTAACTTCCTTATTTCTCCAGTGTTTGGGAGTTGAAACAATGCCTGTATATCCTCAGCAAAGTTTTATTTGAAAGCATACTGGCAACAACTATGGGTATTTCGTTTTCATCATCCTCCCTCAGATCTTTGCATAAACAAAAGCTTGATAAAGGGAGTAAACCAGAGAAATATATTTGAAAGCAGTAAATGAAAAATGATTTGAATCAAAATATTGCAATGCTCATTTCATTAAACTTAACATGAAAGTATAAACATAATTTGAAAGCAACAATTTTAACATAAACAAGGGGAAAATGCAAACAGAAAGAAACATGGCTTAGTGACTAATCAGTAACAAGGATGAGCTGTCCTGTCTGAAACACTAGCTTTAGGAAGTGACTTGAGGGTATCCCGACTCAGTCTTCAGCCACTTTGTTTTGGAAAAGGATTGTTGATGATATTAGGGCATGCCTCTTTGAAAGTGAGAATATTCGCTTTCACCAATTCTTGCACTTTGTTTTTCAAAGCATAGCAGCTCTCTAAATCATGACCGACAGCTCCTTGATGAAATTCACAATGAAGGTCAGATCTGAACCCGGCTGGAGGAGGATTTCGAGGAATCAGAGGCCTAGTGGTAATCAAGCCCTTCTGCACCAATGCAGGATACAATTCAGTGTACATCATAGGGATGGGATCAAACTGAGCCCTATTCCGATTCTGATTCTGCGCAATATTCTGTCGTTGAGGGACATGAACTGGTTGAGCATTAACTGCAGGAGTAACAGCCGCTACTTGTGGTTGATCAGTGTATTGAGGCCTACGAAAAGGTCCTCTTCTCTCAGTCGAGACAGCATTGGCTTCTACCTCTTTCTTCTTCTGAAAGTTCCCAAGGTATTTCTTTGCACCATTAGAAGATTCAGCAGCTTTAGACACTTTACCATTCTCGATTCCTTCTTCTAATCTCTGGCCAATAGTCACCAGGTCTGTGAAGCTGGAAGACACACTACCAATCATCTTCTCCCAAAAGAAAGGGGACACAGTATCCATGAACAAACCAGTTAACTCTTTCTCTGCCAGTGGTGGTTCAACTTGAGATGCCAATTCTCTCCATCGTTGAACATACTCCTTGAAAGATTCTTTCTCATTCTGAAACATATTTTGTAGTTGGCGACGATCAGGTGTCATGTCGAGGTTGTATTTGTATTGCTTTATGAAAGCATCAACAAGATCTTGGAAGCATTGGATACAACCTTTCTCAAGTCCCATATACCATTTCAATGAAGCACTACTCAGACTGTCTTGGAAACAATGGATAAGAAGCTTGTCATTCTTTGTGAAAGCAGACATCTTTCGAAAGTACATCACCAAATGACTTCTTGGACAAGTGTGCCCCTTATATTTCTCAAACTCGGGAGTCTTGAACTTTGCAGGCATAACCAGATCAGAAACTAGGCACATGTTGTTAGCATCATCACTGAAGAACTCGTTTCCTTCCATAGCTCGGAGTCTCTTCTCTAAAGTCTGATATTGTTATTTGAACTCTTCAAACTCACCAAAGTCTCCCTGACTCATACTTCGAGGACTGGCAGCATGGTACTCAAAGAGAGGATCCCCAAAAGCAGCTTGTGCAGCAGGTTGACGAGAAACATTATGAACGATTGGCTGAGGTTCAGTCTGGAGCTTGAAAGACTGGTCGGGAAGACTGACCAACCATTGAGGTAATTGTAATAGGCGGAGAGTAATTCTGAGGTAACCCAAACTCTGTCCATGCAGTAGATGTATGCTGGATAGGTTGAGTGTCAACAGTAGCAGTTGGGATTTCAGATATCACAGTCCTTAGAGGTGGCTCTCCTCTGGAAATCAAGACTTGCATCATCTCAGTAAGTTTGGCCATGCCTGACTTCAACTCGTCAATTTCCATTTTGACTTCCATGTTGTGTTGTTCTTGGTTTTCCATTCTCAATCTGACAACAGCTCTAGTCCCTTAGTTATGTTGAGGAATCAACTTGACGGTAGACAACTAACTGGAAGAAAGAAGCAACTGGGAATAAGATCCTGAACAACCTGGATGTATGTAGAATGATGCAGAGGATGCAAATGATATGCAATGTTATGCAATGCACTGTACAGTAACAGGATCACATGGTTCAGAGTCACGAGCCTGGAGTCAAAGGTACAACCCATAAGGTATGGACTACCTGTTATCACCTGCCGAACAAGGTTCTAAGAGGTTCCCAGAGTCTACATCCTTCCTTTGGATATTACCAACGTCCCAATTAACTCGGTAATTAGCAATATTCTCAGGAAAGACTCGTCCAAGCGTAGTATCGCGTGACAACTACTTCCGGATTACTCCGTCATAGCTTCCGCACTACACCTAAAAGGCCAAGAGGGGTTAGGTAATCTACGGTCCTCAGCTTTGCAGGCTCCCAGGTCGAAAGCAGTACGTCTTCCCGATTACTCGGTAAACGATACTACAGTCAAAGGGGCCTCCACTGAGTGGGGGATCTCATGCCTTCTTTTTTGGGATTACTCCCTCAAAGTTAACATGACTATACCGCCCGTCCTATCTTAAGTTTGCCCTAAGTCTGGGTAGAAGACTTATAAGAAATCCCCAAGCACCCTGTAAACCAAGAAAATCCAGACAAACATATATACAAAATATAACACATAAACAACAATAGCACGTATACATATATAAACAAAGATAAGCTCAACCCAGTTAAGGATGGACCAGCAAGAGGTCAATCTGTCCCCAGTGAAGTCGCCATTTTTTTCTGTAGCGGTAGAAATGTGCAAGACTAAGCCATTGGATTGACTAGACTTTATACAAATCAAAATAAAAATCGCTACCGCGCTTTATTGTTTCCAAAGGAATGGGAAAAGAGCGAATAACCCAAAAAGAGGGGGAAATATTCAAGGTAAGGGGGTTGGTTATGCAAAGGGAAGGTATTAACACCCTAAACATCTACGGTACTCCGTAGGAACCTCTTTGAAAAATCTGTATATTTGGCTATAAAAATGTGTTATATAAAAAATGGATGATGGAGGTGAGAAAAGAAATATTTTTATGATTTTTTCACCCGCCGCGGTTGCGAACCTTTAGTGCCTACGTACCACCTTTCGTGCAATAGGGGATCAAGGTACACGTAGTTCCTCTAGAAAAGACTTGTTTGTTGATTGTTTTTAAACAAGGAGACAAGTCGTCATTGTTAGGAGAGAAATCTCGACTAACGCCCACAAGGTGTAAGAAAGATGGACCCTGCGTCAACAAGAGTGAGGGTTTGAGAACGCCTCTAGTACTCAAGTGGAAAGGTCGACACCTTTATAACCATAGGGATAAGAGAATGTTGCTCGACTATCAATGAATCATGTCTCACCTTGAAAAAAGTTTTGAATGTAAAAGGTGCTTGGGCGCACAAAAGAGTTTGAATGGGTTGAAGTGTTTTGTTAATTTTAAATGAAATGTCAAAGTATGATTAAATGAATTGAAGATTGTTTAAAGAAAATAAGTTTTAAAAGAAAAGGCACTCGACAAAACCGAGGTTTATTATGAAAGCGGTTTGAGTTTAAAAACAAATAAGATTTTGAAAGAAGATGAGAAGGTTTTGAAAATTAAAGAAGATGGGAGGAGATGAAGGGACTATCCTAAAGCATAAGGTAAAAGCTAAGAAAGAGAACCGTCTAACCAACATGAAGCCGATACTTGACATTATAAGTCAATGTAGAATTCCCATTCTTTGGATTGAAACCAAGCAAGCAAAGATACTAGACCTCTTGAGAGAATCATGCTTTATGTGTATCAAGTCTTCGCAAAAATTGGGCAGAGTAACGGCTGTATACGGGTGAATTCTAGATTACAAACAAAGTATGTAATCACAATAACCTGCACACAAAACAAACAAACAACCCAATGTCTTGAGGTAAACCTCAAGAACTCCAGACAAAATATAAAATAAAGTCCCAAAGTCTCCAAGATAGGCCAATGTCTCTAATCCTAAGTCCAAGAAGCCCATCACTCCATAATGCAAAGGATAGTAACCATGTAGTCCAAGTATCATTAATGTTTTTTATGGTTCATGTTGATTATTAGGTGTCTTTAAAAAGGAAAAGAAAGGCTCAAGTGAGCAAAATAAAAATGACATAAAAGTAAATGCTCAAGTGAGCAAAGATGAAAATAGCATGAAATGTAAAAATGCTAAAAGTAAATGGTACATAAAGCATAAAAATAAAAGCATAAAGTAAAGTTAATTGTTAGTAATTAGTGGTTAGTTGGATGACCATCTTGAAACTTGCATTTGGAACTCATTAGAGGATTGGTAGAACCAAAGCCTCCACACAACAAGTTGCATTTGCTTTTTGTCAAGTATATCATCCATTTTGGAATTCTCACAAGGCAACATGTAATGATCAACGATGTTTAAGTGATCCACGTTGACCAAAGGTGTTGTAGATCCATCAGAGGATTGGTAGAACCAAAGCCTCTACACAATGAATCTCAAGGTTATTGGATCAAAGAGATCAAATTAACATACTTGGGCTTGCAATCATAAGTTTGAGCCACGAATGATCATTTATTCGAATTGGGACAAAATTTAGCGCTATGTTAAGCAATCCTAAGTGGACTTATGTAGAAGTCGCACCTATTTTGAGGCCGGTCAATAGCAATCTATGTACTTCATGTTTGGATAAATGAGATAGAGATCACCATCCCTTAACATGTAGCACAATTAAAAAAGAAAGGGATAAGATGAAGAGGAAGGGAAATGATAAGCTAATTTGGATCACCATTTCAAAATTCTTTCATCTTTAAATTCAACCACTCCTCTAGATGGATTAAAGCACTAAACATATCATTAATCCAAAGCACCAAAAATGAATTAAATAATTCACTCTTAGGTAGATTTGAATTGATGAACATTTATCCAACTTCATTTACATCACAAAGTCCATTGAGTTTAAAGACAAATTAGACATTTAAAATTGCAATCCAAACCAACAATCAAAAGGAATGAGTAGAAAAAGCATTTTGGATCAAAGCTGCCCCAAAACAAGGCAAAAAACACATTTTATTCTGGTGTAAATCGATTTACACTACTATGTAAATCGATTTACACAGTATAATTTTCAAAAATTTATGCAAAATCGTGCTGTGTAAATCGATTTACACATAGTGCAAATCGATTGCACACAGAACAGCAGCCAAAAACAGCATTTTAAAAGGGAGATTTCTTGTTCAAACTTTCCATCAAACACCTTATGATCATGGATCCACTTGAGCACGAAAATTCCATCAAATTATGAGAAAATAACACCATTAGAATCACAAAATAATTCTCAAAGAATCAATCCCAAAGATCACCAAGAGATCACATTGTGAAAGATGAATTATCCAAACTTACCAAAGGTAGATCTAGAGAATTATCAAAACAACTTCAAGAATTTGCTTCAATTCAACCATAAGAATCAATTGACCAAGCTTGGATGTAGAGAATTGATGGAGAAAAAGTGTTTGGATGAAGGTTTAGCTCAAAGATTAGTAAGCTTCAATGCAAAGCTTACTAACTTTTTGAAAATGGAGCTTTGAGTGAATTTAGTAAATGGAGAGATTTGAGAGATTTTTTAGCAAGGTGGATTTGGATATCAAAAGCTTGAAATTTGAATGAAATGAGAGCTCTATTTATAGAGTTTTAGGATTGAGATTAGTGGTAATTTGGTAATTGATTCTTGGAGCCAAAATTTGAATTAATGATAATTCTTTCAAATATTAGAGCCAAAATTTGAATTAATGATAATTCTTCTTAAAAATGAAAAATTGGCACTAAAATTTGAATTAATGATACATCTTTCAAAAATGAAGGAAAATTGGAGCCAAAATTTGACAATTTAAAAATGCTGATTATTTTTTCAAATTTTCACGCTGTGCAATCGATTGCACTATAGTGCAAATCGATTTGCACAGTGTATTTTTCCAAAAATTACGCAAAATTCACTTTGTGCAATCGATTGCACTCTAGGAGCAATCGATTGTACAGTGAAAAAAAATGAAATTTTTTTAATTCTTTTTCTTTGCAAATAGAGATTTTAGGGAAATAATACCAGAAAACCTTATTTGCCATATGCTTCGACTTGGTACCTAGAAAACACAAATATGCAAAGACAAAGACAAATTTTTTTTTGCATTTTGAGTAGAAGTTAGTCAACAACACAAGAGAAAACTTAAAGATATGATGCAAATGTGATGAATGAAGCTATTTATTAATGGTTGTGACCAAATGACAAAATATGGTATGAAAGTGCGACTGAAAAAATTAGGGGCAAAATTTAGGGTACAACAGATTCCTTTATCAATTCTTCAAAACTTTGACATCATTGTGATGCTCTCATTTCCCTGGTTCTAGTTGTAACACTTACTTTTATCTGGAAACTTGTTTTGACCATGAAATTTCAAATCCCTTTTCAAAACTTTCTTTCCAAATTGCTTGAGCTACAATTTATATAAATTTCTCGCGAAGATGTGGTTGTCTTCGTCTTGAAGAGACGAAGCGAATGACATAAGTCTCGTTCTTTAATTTTACAGATTGAGCAACCTGGTTTTGGGACTGGCTGGAGGTTGAAGATGACCAACGCGTCATCCTTCAACCAATGAAACAACGCCATTTGGATTTTTTTGAATTTCTGATTTACATTTGATTCAGTGCTTTATTCACTAATGACCTTGATATGCACAGCATGCCAGATCCCTTGGATTTGATTACTAACGCGTTTTGACTCTCATCCAATGGTCCACATATTTTTGACATTATTTTTCTTTTTTGATTTTTATATTTAATTGTTTTAAATTTCAAAAAATCATAGAAAATTCATTTTTAGTCAAAAAAATATGAAAAAATTATGAAAAATATTTTTGATTTTTCTCTCTCTGATTTTTATTTTTCCAAAATTTTATTTTGTGTTTCAATATTTTTTTATAAATTTCCACTCTATTTGATTTATTTTAAATGTTTAAAAATACTTTTATGTATTTTTAAATTCTGAAAAAATCATGGAATGATCCAATGATATTGTGACAAATATTAGTGACCTCATTTATTTTTTATTTCTGAATTTGTTATCTTTTATCATTTTTGGTTTATTTTACTCATTTCTTTTAATTTTAAAAATAGTTTCTGACTTTTAAAAATTACCAAAATTTTTATAAAATCACTTTAGTTCATTTCTGACTTTTCTATGGTCTTACTTTTATTTTCTTGATTAATTTGAATATAGTTGATATTTTTCTCTTTTATTTCTATTTTAAAATATTTTTAAAAGCCTTTTTTATGTATATATTAAATGCAATATTATTTTGTGATTATTTTTTGGCTGATCTTGGATTAAATTTTTGGTCATGAACTTTGTTAACATCATTGGATCCATGGTGTTGAGTCTAACTCCACAAAAATGGATGAATTATTTTAATAATAGTTTGATTTAAATTTAATTCAAATGTGGTTTGTATATTATTTCCCACCCCTCTTCATCTCATCCCTTTCTCATTGCACTAAGTGTTATTGGAGCATGAACTCTATACCATGTCTCAAAACAAATGGTGCATAGATTGCTATTGACCGGCCTCAAAATAGGTGTGACTTCTACATAAGTCCACTTACGATTGCTTAACATACTGCTAAATTTTATCTCGATTCGAATAAATGATCATTTGTGGCCTAAACCTATGTTTGCAAGCCCAAGTATGTTAATTTGATCTCTTTGATCCAATAACCTTGAGATTCATTGTGTGGAGGCTTTGATTCTACCAATCCTCTAATGGATCTACAACACTTTTGGTCAACGCGGATCACTTAAACATTGTTGATCATTAAATGGTACTTTTGAGGATTCCAAATGGATGATATACTTGACAAAAAGAAAATGCAACTTGTTGTGTGGAGGCTTTGGTTCTACCAATCCTCTAATGAGTTCCAAATGCAAGTTTCAAGATGGTCATCCAACTAACCACTAATTATTAATTTGTTTTTACTTTATGCCCTTTTATTTTTTATGCTTTATGTACCATTTACTTTAAGCATTACATTTCATGTCATTTTTATTTTGCTCACTTGAGCCTTTTCTTTTCTCTTTTAAGACACATAATAATCAACATAAACCATAAAAACTTTAATGATACTTGAACTATTTGGTTACTATCCTTGGCATTATGGAGTATTGGACTTCTTGGACTTAGGATTAGAAACCTTGGCCTATGTTGGCTACCCTTGTGACCTTAATTGATATTTCGTCTGGAGTTCTTGAGGGTTACCTCAAGACATTGGGTTGTTTGTTTGTTTTGTGTGCAAGTTATTATGATTACATTCTTTGTTTGTAATCTAGAATCCACCCGTATACAACCGTTATTCTGCCCAATTTTTTTAATGAAAACTTAATACACTTGAAGTTTGGTTCTCACAAGAGGTCTAGTATCTTTGCTTGCTTGGTTACAATCCAAAGAATGGGAATTCTATCTTGGCTCATAATGTCAAGTATTTTCTTCTTGTTAGTTAGATGGTTCTTATTCCTAGCTTTTACCTTATGCTTTAGGATAGCCACTTCTTCTCCTCCCATCTTCTTAAATTTCAAAAATCTTCTTCCTCCTTTTGAAAACTCTTCTTGTTTTTTAACTTGAACCACTTTCATAATAAACTTGGACTTTGGTCCATGTATTTTCAAAAACATTTTCATAAATAAACTCCAATCAACTTAATAATACCTTGACATTTTTGTGAGAAGACTAAAAGTCAATCAATCTCATCCAAACCATTTTGCCATTTTGGCTCTTATCTTTAAAACTTTTCTCAAAAGATTAGACTCTTGTCAATCCTTGTAGTGATGCAAACAACTATACTTCTACAATATGTAGTGAAGAGCGATATTTTTCCACTTGGGTGTTGAGTGAGGCATTGTTGATTTTAAAACCCAAGCCATATCCTCCACTTTGAGATGATGCAAATTCTCCTTTCTCATGATTGTGGGTAGTAAGTATGTTTTTCACACGAACAATAACAATAATGTCTTTTCTCATAAAATTAACCAACACGTTTGTGTTTTAAAAATTTTCAAAGGTGAACTACATGTACCCTGATCCGCTATTTCACGAAAGGTAGTACGTAGGCACTAAAGGTTCGCAACCGCGGCGGGTGCAAAAATCATAAAAAATATTTCTTTTCTCACATCCACCATCTATTTTTATACAACATTTTATAGCCAAAATATACAGATTCTACAAAGAGGATCCTGCAGAGTATCGTAGATGTTTAGGGTGATAATACCTTCCCTTTGCATAACCAACCTCCTTACCTAGAATCTTTCCCCATCTTTTTGGGTTATTCGCTCTTTTCCCATTCCTTTGGAAACAATAAAGCGCTGTGGAAATTTTAATTTTGATTTGTACAAGTCTAGTCAATCCAATGGCTTAGTCTTAAACATTTCTACCGTTACAGAAAAAATGGCGACTTCACTGGGGACAAATTGACCTCTCGCTGGTCCATCCCTAAGTGGGTTGAGCCTATCTTTGTTTTTATCTGTATGTGTGCTATTGTTGTTTATGTGTTATATCTTGTATATATGCTTGTCTGGATTTTGCTGGTTTTCAGGGTGCTTGGTGATTACTTATAAGTCCTATACCCGGACTTGGGCAAACTTTAAGATAGGACGGGCGGTATAGTCATGTTAACTTGGAGGGAGTAATCCCAAAAAAGGATGCATGAGATCCCCCATTCAGTGGAGGCCCCTTTGACTGTAGTGTCGTTTACCGAGTAATCGAGAAGACGTATTGCTTTCGACTTGGGAGCCTGCTGAAGTTGAGGACCATAGAATACCAAACCCATCTTGGCCTTTTAGGTGTAGTGCGGAAGCTATGACGGAGTAATCCAGAAATAGTTGTCACGCGATACTACGCTCGGACGAGTTTTTCTTGAGAATATTACTAATTACCGAGTTAATCAGGAAGTTGGTAATATTCGAAGGAAGGGTGTAGACTCTGGGAACCTCTAAAACCTTGTTTGGCAGGTGATAACTTTTAGACCAAAACCTTATGGGTAGTACTTTCGACCTCATGCTCGTAACGTTGAACCTATGAACCCTATATGTGTGATCTTGTGTGTGATTGTTGCATCATGCATCCATGCACTCATAAGCATCTTTTGAAGAAATCTTATTTAAAGGGACTTAAAAGTTGACCATTTGTGAATATCTCAGGTAATTTTTAACCATGGATTATGGAAAAAGAAAGACTGGAAAGTACAGTTTCAAGGATCCCAAGATATATGAGTTGATCAGTCTAATTCCTGAGATCGAGTGCTCTGCCAATTTTCAGAAAAAGTATGGATCCATCATTTCTCTTATGAAGCTTAGGATGAAGGAGGGTATTCTCTCGACCTTGGTCCAATTCTATGACCCAATATATCATTGCTTTACTTTTCCCGACTATCAGTTAATGCCTACACTGGAGGAGCATTCTTATATGTTGGATTTACCTACTATTGATCGTGTTCCTTTTACTGGTTTGGAGGGTGAGGAAAAACCACATGAGATTGCTGCTTTAATTTATCTGGGGAAGTCTGAGGTGGAAGCCCATATGACTACTAAAGGAGGTACTATAGTATTACCGTCCCACTTCTTATTGGAGAAATCTCGTTACTTTGCCAGGATGAAGAGTACAATCGCTTTTGAGGCCATCTTTACTCTACTTGCGTACGGGTTATTCTTATTTCCTAATGTTGAAAAGTTTGTTGACATTAATGCTATCAGGATCTTCATGATTGGAAATCTAGTTCCTGCATTGTTGGGTGATGCTTATTACTCTATTCATCTTCATAATTCTTATCATGGAGGGATGATTATCTGTTGCACGCCTTTGTTGTACTGGTGGTTTATCTCTCATATGCCTTAGTCTGATGCTTTCTAGGATATCAGGAAGGGACCCCGTTGGGCTCCTAAGATCATGGCACTTACTCACTCGGATATTGATTGGTATCATCGAGCTTACCAGGATATAGAGATTGTTGACAATTGTGGTAGTTTCCCTAATGTACCTCTTCTTGGTACAAAGGGAGGAATTAACTATAACCCTGTTCTTGCACGACGACAACTTGGTTATCCGATGAGGGATAAACCAAACATTATTCATTTGAGTAGTTTCTTTATGAAGGAGGGAGAAGACCATAGGGAAGCTAGGGAGCAGCTTGCGAAGGCCTGGCGTCACATTCATTGGAAGAGTAGGAAAGACTTGGGACCTAGGGGTGTTATTTCTTTGGAGCCATATCTTCAGTGGGTCCAAGCGAGGGCTATTCTGTTGAAAATTTCGTATTTCCAGGAAACACCTATGCCTGATTTGTTTGTGAAAACCACTCGTCCTTTATTGGATGATCTAGAAGAGCTGCAGCTTGCTTTGGTTAGGATGCAATAGGAAATGGATGCTTGAAAGAATAAGTGCCAAACTTTAGAGATTTCCTATAGAGAAGACTTGAAGGAGAAAGACGACTTGATTGAGATTCTTGAGAGTCGGGCTGTAGAGACAATGGAGAGGAAAGGGGATTTATTTTCCTTTAAGCCTCAATCAAATTCTAGTTGCTCACTTCATGATCCAGGTGATTGGAAGGAGGTTTCCACCAGATATGTGGAAGAAAACCAGAGGTTGAAGGCTCGGATTTCTGGGCTTACAGTGAAGCACCAGCGTATAGAGTGATCTCCATCAACTTTACTAATTAGGGTTTTAGACTTTATTTTAATCTTGTACTTGGGATTATTGAAACTTGTAATCCATTTTGAAGTTATTATAATAAAAAATTTCAGTATTTTAAATGTGTTATTACTTTGATATCTGCAATGTGTCGATAAATCTTTAAGTCCCTGGAAAAATTAATAAAATAAATCATGTGCATTACATATCATGCATAATATTGCACATATTTCTTGCATTTATTATGCATATCCAGGTGTCTTACCAAGCTTCTTTACTTCGTTCAGCAAGCTGACTCACCACTACAACACTCGGGCTAATTTCAGAAGGAAGATGAAGCAGAGCAGGAAGTGCCAAATTATGTGATGCACGGAGTTAGGGTTCCGAACTGGATCACCATTGATGTTCCCTCTTGCGTACATGTTTCAAAGTAATTTGTTTTGTTAATCTTTTTGAAAAGCTTTCACTCTGCCCAAGGTGGAAGTATTAATGTTGTATGGGCTTATCTGTTTGCTGTGACTTTTAAAATCAATACTAAAAGTTGTCTTTGTTTCCCAAATTGTGTCTTTATTTTTAGCTTTTTCTTGGAAAATGGTAATATAAAAAAACCTTTCAAAATAAATAATAACATAAATTCAATCTGCATGATCACTTGTTATATGTGTCAGTTTCTAAAAACAATCATAAACCATATGTGCAGATTAATTAAAAAACCCGTTGAATACAATGACCCTGCACCCTCTCCCAATTTTGAATGTCCTGTGTATAGGGCCGAAGAAGAAGACTATGATGATATTCCAGAAGAGGTATCACAGTTGCTCGAGCACGAGGAAAATGCTATTCAGCCATATAAAGATCCATTGGAAGTAATCAATTTGGGTTCAAAAGAAGATCCGAAAGAAGTCAAAATTGGAGCATTGTTGCATCCTGATGTGAAGAGCAGGTTGATTGAGTTATTGAAAGAGTATGCAAATATTTTCGCTTGGTCTTATCAAGCTATGCCTGGTCTAGATACAGATATTGTAGAGCACCGTTTGCCGTTGAAGCTAGAGTGTCCACCAATCAAACAGAAGTGGAGAAGAACTCAACAAGATATGGCAGTAAAGATCAAAGAGGAGGTTCTAAAGCAGATTAATTCCAGTTTTCTTGTGACATCAGTGTATCCATAATGGATTTCCAATATTGTCCCAGTACCGAAAAAAGACGGAAAAGTTCGCATGTGCATAGATTACCGAGATCTAAATAAAGCTAGTCCAAAAGATGATTTTCCATTGCCACACATTGACATGTTAGTGGATAGCATAACAAAATTCAATGTATTCTCGTTCATGGATGGATTTTCCGGGTATAATCAAATAATAATGGCTCCATAGGACATGGAAAAAACAACGTTTATCACACCCTGGGGAACATTCTGTTACAGAGTGATGCCTTTCGGGTTGAAAAACGTTGGTGCAACGTACCAGAGGGCTATGGCAACCCTATTCCATGATCTGACGCACAAGGAAATTGAGGTATATGTTGATGATATGATTGCTAAATCCTAGACTGAAGAAGGACATGTAGAAGATTTGTTGAAGTTATTTCAACATTTTAGGAAGTATCGTCTCCGCTTGAATCCAAATAAATGAACCTTCAGGGTTCGATCATGGAAATTGTTGGGTTTCATTGTTAGCCAGAAAGGAATTGGAGTTAACCCTGATAAAGTTAAAGCAATTTAAGAGATGCCAGTGCCGAGAACTGAAAAGCAAGTCAGAGGGTTCCTCGAGCGTTTGAATTATATTTCCAGATTCATTTCCCACATGACTGCAACATGTGAACCGATCTTTAAGTTGTTAAAGAAAGATCAAGGTTGTGTATGGACGGATGACTGCAAAAGGGCATTTGAAAGTATTAAAGAATATATGCTTGAACCTCCTATCTTGCTCCCTCTTGTTGAAAGAAGACCGTTGATTATGTATCTGACAATGTTAGATAATTCCATGGATTGTATTATGGGACAACAAGATGAAACAGGAAAGAAAGAGTATCCCATTTATTATCTCAGTAAAAAGTTCACTGATTGTGAGTCGTGGTATTCCTTGCTGGAAAAGACATGTTGTGCTCTGGCCTAGGCGGAAAAATGTTTGCGGCAATATATGTTGAATCAAACTACTTGGTTGATCTCCAAAGTGGATCCAATCAAGTACATTTTTAAAAAGCCTGCTCTTACTGGGAGAATTGCCCGCTGGAGGATGATGTTATCTGAATATGACATCGAATACCGCACTCAAAAAGCTATTAAAAACATCGTGTTGGCAGATTATCTTGCTCACCAACCAGTTGAGGATCATCAGTCTGTGAAGTATGAATTTCCCGATGAGGATGTGATGTTTCTGAAAGTGAAAGATTGTGATGAACCATTGCTTGAGGAAGGTCCTGATCCTGAATCTCGTTGGAGTATGATATTTGATGGAGTTGTGAATGCTTATGGTAAAGGAATTGGTGTTGTATTTGTCACTCCACATGGATCGCACATTACTTTTACTGCAAGATTGACATTTGATTGTACTAATAATATGGCCGAATAGGAGGCTTGCATCATGGGTCTCGAGGAAGCTATTGATCTCAGAATTAAAATTCTAGATGTGTATGGTGATTCAACTTTGGTAATAAATCATATTAAAGGAGAGTGGGATACTTATAACCCCGACTTGATCCCTTACAAAGATTATTCTAGAAGGCTGTTACCCTTCTTTAATAAAGTTGAATTCCATCACATTCCTAGAGATGAAAATCAAATGGCGGATGCTCTGGAAACTCTGGCTTCTATGTATCAAGTGAATACTTGGAATGATATACCTCGAATTATGGTTCGACGACTGGATAGGCCCGCTCATGTGTTTACAATAGAAGAGGTAGAAGATGAGAAACCTTGGTGTTATGATAGCAAGCATTTTCTTCAGACTCAGGAATACCCGATTGGTGCATCGAATAAAGATAGAAAGACATTGAGAAGATTGGCTGGCAGTTTCTTCCTCAGTGAAAAATGTGTTGTATAAGAGAAATTATGACATGGTCTTGCTCAGATGTGTGGATAGACACGAAGCGGACATGTTGATACATGAGGTTCATGAAGGTTTATTTGGAACTCATGCTAATGGATATTCGATGGCTAAAAGGATGCTAAGGGAAGGTTACTATTGGCTGACGATGGAATATGATTGTTACAAATTTGCAAAGAAGTGTCATAAATTCCAGATTTATGCGGACAAGGTTCATGTGCCTCTGACACTTCTTAATGTGATATCTTCCCCATGGCCTTTCTCTATGTGGGGGTATTGACATGATTGGGATGATAGAACCCAAAGCTTCGAATGAACACGGTTTTATCTTGGTAGCAATTGATTACTTCACCAAGTGGGTGGATGCTGCTTCATATGCTAATGTTACTAAGAAGGTGGTTGTGCGCTTCATTAAGAATAATCTTATATGTCGGTATGGTATGCCGAACATAATTATCACAGATAATGGCTCGAATCCGAATAATAAAATGATGACAGAACTGTGTGAAGAATTCAAGATTGTCCATCACAACTCATCTTCGTACAGTCCAAAGATGAATGCGGTTGTTGAAGCTACTAATAAGAATATCAAGAAGATTATCCAGAAAATGGTTGTTACTTATAAGGATTGGCACGAAATGCTCCCTTTTGTTTTCCATGGATATCGAACATCTGTCCGCACTTCAACAGGAGCAACCTCGTTCTCCCTTGTGTATGGAATGGAAGCATTGCTCCCAATCGAGGTTGAGATTCCCTCTTTGCGTGTGATAGTGGAAACCAAGTTGTCAGAGGCTCAATGGGTCCAGCACAAGTTTGACCAATTGAATTTGATTAAATAGAAGAGAATGACAACTTTGCATCATGGATAATTATATCAGAAAAGGATGAAGAAAGCTTTTGATAAGAAGGTCAAACCTCGTGAATTTAGAGAAGGAGACCTCGTGCTCAAAAAGATCATGTCTTTTAACGCTGATTCTAGGGGCAAGTGGACTCCCAATTTTGAAGGCCCATATGTTGTCAAGAAATCCTTTTCTGGCAGTGCATTAATTCTTGAAACTATGGATGGAGAGGAGTTCCCACGTCCCATGAATGCTGATGCAGTCAAGAAATACTTTGCCTAAAGAAATAAAAGAATAGCTCGCTAAGTTGAAAACCCAAAAGGGCGGCTTAGGCAAAAAAGAGCATCTCGGTAGGCCGAAAACCTGAAAGGGAGGTCTAGGCAAAAATTAGAGACATAAACAGAATAAATTTCTCGCTAAGTTGAAAACTCGCAAGGGCAACTTAGGCAAAAGTTAGGGACTTTCTTGGTAAGTAACTACATCAGACAAGACTTGTTCATTGGAGCAACAATCTTCTCGGATCCTCATCACACTTCAACATAAGCTGCTGCTCAGGATTTCAAAAGTTGTTAGAGGGGATAGTGGTCATTGTATCTCAATGTACTTTTCCATTATATATTACCATTTTCCGAACTTTGTAATTATCCATGGAGTCTTGCCATTCAAAGACTACCATTCTATTAATGAAATTTGAGCTTTTACCTAATTCTTTGTATTTATTATTTTATTTAGCTTGCAAAGACTCCTTTTATTATTGATAATAACTTTCAAAGCGAAAAGATTAAATAACAAAATTGATTTTCAAAAAGAATTTACAATTTGCATTTACTTTTAAATTTGTGATGCAAGAGAGAAAAACAACAAAAGTGGTGATCCCAGGAATGGACGAACTCCGATTGCTTTTAAGAAGTTTTATTTACCGGAGAAGTTTTTTTTCAAGATGTTTCGCCGTATTGGGTTTGTAACTCCAGTATCCCCGGTCAAGTTTTGGTTCATTTCTCCTCTTTTCTGAGTTTGCATGATATGAAGATTCAATCCAAGATTTCTCCAATGAAGGTTTCATTTGTTTAATAGAAGTTATTTTTCCAGAGAAGTTGGTACAATAATTACTCTCGAAGAACACGGGCCTATGTTTTCCCCAGTGAAGAACATATATTGGTTTTCCCTTTGTGAATGTGGTGTTGACCTCCCCAATGAAGTCGAAACGAATCCCCCAGTAAATGTTTTGATGATTTGATGTCCGCCTGCTCTACTTGAAATTGATTTTTCAAATCCCCAATAGAGGAATTATTTTTGAAAATATTTGATTCCTCGTTAAAGTCTGAGTGCTACTCCTTGGTGAAGCCTGTAGAAGGATGTTATATCCCTGTATCTGTACTGTTTTGTCACTATACTATGATTCTCCCCAGTGAAGTTAAGCTGCGAAATATGATTTTGTTTCCTCAGTTGGTGCTTACTTTTTCTTGGAATGATCATCTTTGATGTGATTTAGCCGAGTGTTGTTTGCGCCCGAGTTGGTTTTGCCTGGTTACTCCCAGTTTTATATGTCTGTTTTGTCAACATATGCACGATAACACTCATACATTCATACATACATCATGCATAGCTAAAATTGGCAAATCATTGCTCATTCACATTCGTTAATATTTTGTTGACATATTACCCTATTTTGCAGAGTTATGTTGTCCTCTCTCCAATAGAGTGTTGGTCTTAAGCAGGAAGCATATATTTTTTCGATTTCCCCACTGAGTTATCCCTCGTGGAAGATATTTGCTTTAGCCTTCTTGTACAACTCTTTTGCTGGATGATCTGGGTTTCCCTCTTGAGTTTATTTCTCAAAGGAAGTGTTCCAGACGGCTGTCTAACTCCAGTTTATTTCTTGTTTGAATTTTTGATCCTCAACAATATTATTACTTTGGAATTCTGCAAGCTTCGAGCATTGGTTTGAGAATATGCATTTATTTTGCATGAGAAGACCTTTATCTCCTCAAGCAGGAATATATTGGCATTTCCCCAGGAAGTCATATTGATCTCCCCAAAAATAATTTTTTTACAATCCTTCCTATAACAACAAGTAGCAGGTCACTTTATTTGAGCAACCTGTACTTCCCTGTAAAAGTTAACGTAACCTTTTTTCTATCTTCTATATGAATGGATAGTTTGCAGTCCTTGCAAAATTACTCCAGTGGATGGCAAGACTTTCAATATCGCAGAGAAAATTCATTATGAAATCTTTACAAGTGGTAGTCTCTTTATTTGAGACAACTTATATGTTACCCTTTCCAGGCGGAGTGCCTTGGTTAAAGAAGAAGTTTAGACCCGTTCTAGGTGAAATGCCAGAATTTTGGGGAAACTTGTTATCTTGTTGCTACCCTCAGTGAACATTGGTAGTTCATCGTCAGTGAATGGCGATGTTATGATATATTTTCCTTCTACCTTCAGTGAAATTTGGTAGGTCACCTTCAGTGAGAGTTGGTGATTGTTATCTTTTTGCTACCCTCAGTGAATTTTGGTAGTTCATCGTTAGTGAACGGTGATGTTATGATATATTTTCTCTCTACCTTCAGTGAAAGTTGGTAGGTTACGTTCAGTGAAAGTTGGTGATTGTTATCTTTTTGCTACTGTTGTACCCTAAAATTTTGCCTCTCACTTATCAAGAATTTTCTTACAAGATCTCCTTGGGCTCAAGATTGCACTAGGGTTTGATCAGCTCAAGACACCTCCTCAAGCACTGATGACCAAAACTAGAGTTTGCGTTTGTACAAGGAATTTTGAACTTCCAATTCCCCATATGACTTTTATGGATCATTATGGACCCCCTAGATTAATCATGCCAAGTGTCAAGCCTTGAATCACACTTTTGCTCAGTCAATTGAGCAGTTGACCTAAAAATCAGCTGTATTGGGGAAAAAGTCAACCATGGCTAATTTACAGTCAAACTTCATAATTTTTGATCCACATCAATATTTTAAACTTATACGTATCATTTGATCAAATTTTTACTACACCTCCTTAAGAAATTTGATCAAATCTCCAAAAGGGCAAAATGGTCAAAATTAGGGTTTTGACTGAGAAGGGGAAATTTCTGATTTTTGACCTAGAAAATAGTCAATTGGTTTAAGGCATGATATAAAGAGTTCAATTTCATTATTTTGACCTAATGACATGGTTCAAAACATTGTAAGTCCATTGGATTGACAAATGAATTTTTCAGTCAACTAATCCAAAGTCAATTATATACTGAAAAGTCAAACTTTGACTTTTTGGTCACATTCAAGTGCCAAAGATCATAATTCATCAAAAAATGTCAAAATATGAAACTTATTCATCAAGAAATCAAAAAGTCAAGATTTCATTTTGAAAAGTCAAAATTTCTAAACTTAGAAATTTTTCGAAGTGTTAGAAATTTCATGTTTTTTTATAACTTTGAGCAAAATTTTCACCATGATGGAAGATGATTCAAGAGAAACTTCCATCATGAAAGTTGTAGATATCCATGAAATCTACAACTTTTCTTTACACAACTCCTTCCAAAAGTGCTTGGATCTCAAGTTATAATTTTATGAACATGTGGTCATGAAACTAAACACTTAGTGAAATTTTGCCCTAATTTGGTCAAGATTTTGACCTAACTTCATGGAACTTTTTCATATAGTTCCAAGGGGAATCTTAAAAATCAATTCAAATATGGGTTGTAGAGAACATTGTAAGATTTCCAAAATGTCCAAGAACTCCTTGAGATCATTCTTGAGTAGGGAGAATCAAATAGATGAAATTAGGGTTTTATCACTTGAATTACAAGTCATTTTTGATGAACACATGAACCAAATCCATAGCCATGCTGCATAATCCTCACTCTGCAGGACTCAAACTTGTTTTTCACTCCATAATTAATGGTTTACACAACTGATTATGTCCTTATCCAAGGGTTTCAGCTTTGTCCAAATCAATTTGCCATTTTAGGGAGAAAGTAACATATCCATTCTTGTAAAGCAAGCTTTATGCACAAAGTCAGCTTCTTGAGCTCCCAACTTGTGTTTCTTGATTACACTCCATCCACAAAGTCATAAGTATTGCGTTTAAAGTAGTTAACAACTCTATAAACCAAGTACAAGACTTTGAAACTTGAATTTCTCAAAAAAATCACATGTTATGCTTAAACATGTAAATTTGAATTCTGATCAACTAGAGCACTCCAAACTTGTTGCTTATAAATAGAGTCACTATCTATGAGCTAGAGGACGAGCTTGAACACCATGAAACACATGGAAACTCTCTCAATTCAGAAATTACCTAAAAACTCCATTGTTGCACAATTTCTGACCTTGAACATCAAACTCACATTCCCCCTGTGCATTTCTTGGCCTTTTAGTTTCTAAAGCTTCCTTACATTAAGTGTATCCTATCCCTGTCCCTGTTTCATTACTGTAACATAATTTGCTATATCCTCCATAACCAAAAACAGAGCATTTCACATTGACTTCTCCAAGTCATTTCAACCACTCTCAACTCAAGCAAACCATTGCATTAGCTTCCTAGGACCTCAAGGAAGCTAACCTGATCATCACCATCATTTGATACAAGCTCAAACTCCAAACACGATTTCTAGTTTTGAGGTAAGTTTTCTCAACTTGGAACTCTTCATACATGCATCATCAATAGTTTATTTGTGAATAAAACATGTAGATATCATTGCCCTGAAGTTAACCATGTCTATAGTTTCCATTAATTTTGCTTGAGCTTAGAGAATTTTGAAACTGAAATCTATGAAATCTTTAGGGTTCAGATTAGGGCCTCTAGACTTCATGCTTATCTTTGATCTATAGTTTTAATACTTTACATTTCTGAAATCGTGAGAAAATTTGCTATAAGTTTCATATTTGCAGTTTTTATTTTTGATGAGAAATGAGCAAGTTACAGTTGGTCTGACTGGAGGTCGAAGATGAAGTCTCCAGGGCGCGTTTTGCCTTACATATTTATTGTTTTACTTGTATTAACAGATGTATAGCCACCCAGTAGTAGAAGCGCGCGTCTATAACCTATGAGACCTGGGTTCAAGCCCTAGTGGTACCCTTTTGCATTTTTTACATGTTTTTGCATTTTCTAATTTTTTGGCAGGCGCTTGGGCTTTGTTGGGCCTGTTCCTTTTTTTTTATTTTTTTTGCTTACTAACCCCTTGCAGGCTTTTGGCACCCCTGGTCCAAATTTATTTATTTTATTTTTATTTTATTTCTATTTTTTAAATATATTTTCTGAATACTGAAAAATCATAAAAAATACAAAAAATGATAGATTTATATTTTGATTTATTTTATTTTATTTTTCTCACAAAAATATTTTTATTTATTAAACTTTATTTATTTTATTAAATAATCTTGCAAACTTAATTAATATTATGTTTTTATTTATTTATTTTTCACACCATTCAAAATACATTACTTTTGATATAAAAAAGACTAAAAACATTTTATAATGCTATAAATATTTTTAAGATAAAAATACCAAAAAAACACTTTTCTTACAATTAATTTCTTTTAATCAACTAAATAGAATTAGGGTTTTATTCAAAAATCTTTTCTTAATAAAATTAAAATTTAATTAATTATTTTTCTTTATTTAATTAGGTTAAGACAAAATCCTTTTTTCATGAAAATCAAACAAAGATACATTTTCTTTACATCTTGCATTTATTGTACATTCATTCATTTTATACTTTGTATTTATTTATTTCCTTGTACATTGATATCAATTCAATATGGTTGTAATAGACTAATTAGGTTTAAATTCTTGCAATCCCCATTCATGAATTTGTACACCCCCTCCCCACAAATGTTGTAATAGCGTAGTAACTTTAAATTTCGCAAATTATCACTTTTATATAACATGCTAGTAATTAGGGTTTGCATGGAAAGACTAAAACCAATACTTAGAAAACCCTAATTCAAGACAAAAACAAGCATGAAAATGATACACTTGCACACAATCACCCTTAGGGTTATTCCACTTGGTTGCCTAATACAAAATAGCCATATTACGCATGTAAGGTATCTTAGCAAAAACAAGCAAATACAAGATCATAGTCCCTCAATGTTGCTATCTAAGTTGCCTTAAAAATGATCTTAGTCCCTCAAAAGGAATGTTAAGATACCTTGCAACATTGCTAATCATAGTTATACGATGACCCATGCCCGTCCCGTTTACATCCAAAGATAGGGTTGCTTACCAAATCAATGGTAAGACAACAATGTCAAAGGAAAAGAAAATGCACAAGAAAGACATTTGAGTAGGTAGACTGCTCTTAATTACTTGCTCCATTTAAAAACAAACATCCTTGCTATTTTAAAAAATAAACAACTACCCTTTCAAAACATCTTACAGAACTAGAAAACATTTTCAAAAGATCAACATCTTTGTATACATTCTTACGAACAAGAATCATTACAAAGATTGCCTAAACAATGACCTTTTTTACAAAATACTTTCAAAAAACAACATCAAGCATAATTTCAAACAAAAAGCAAGTGATCTAGCAAGTAACTAAGAGCCCATGGAAAACCATGGATGAAAAGGGTGTTAATACCTTCCCTTTTCATAATCTACCCTCCGAACTCAAGAAATATTCTCAAAGGTCTTTCCTGTGCTTCTTCACCTTTCCTTTTGGATAAAAGAAAAGTCGGTGGCCACTCTTGCTAACCGCAACATTTGCAATAAAACGCAAAACTCTCAAGTTAGTTCTCCCACCGTATCACAGAACTGGCGACTCTGCTGGGGATTGAAATTCTGGCTGCAGATACTCAATGTCACGTTCAATGTTATGACACCGTATCTGACTTACTATATGACAGTAAATACAAAAGCAATAAAGAACACAGTCAATTGTTTACCCAGTTCAGTGTGCAACAACACCTACTCTGGGGGCTACCAAGCCAGGGAGGAAATCCACTATAAGAGATGTTAATTCAGGAATAAACCAACCAGTTTATCTCCTTCACTTAAGACCTACCCAATGCAATTCCAATCTAAGTACAACTTAAATCTGAGTTCCTACTCACTCCCCCTCAATCACAGCAGTGATACATAAAACAATTTGACTTAAGAGTTGATGAAGACACTCTTCAAAAACAAACACTTGATTAAGCTTCACAGCTTTTTAATCAAGCAACACAATCACTCTTGCTTCACAGCTTTAAGTGATCCACACAACTAACTTGACTCCGCTTCACAGCTTTAGTCAAGGAACATTCAAACACTCTTGCTTCAAAGCTTTGAGTGCTACACAGCCCTTACAATTAGAAACCTATTCCAAGTCACTTATCACAATGATAATTGCTTGGAGTACAATAATCAAACCTATACAGATTACAAATGATCTTCTGATCAATAAAAGGGATGCCTTGCAAAACAGCAGCTCTGTTGAATATATAGCAGCTGCAACTTCAGTTAGGGTTTCCACAAAAACCTAGGGTTAATTCCGTTTGACCTAAAGACCAGGTCACAGGACTTTATTAACCAGGTTAGGGTTGAGCTAGGTTACCCCTCAGAAAACGCAGGATTCTATTCAGGAAAGACTGAGTTAGTTTCCTGAAAAACCTCAGACTTATCCAACCTGCAGACCTGTTAGTTCAGAACAGGATGTCATAACATCTGTTATGACATCTGAGAAAACCTGTCTACTGATTTAGCAAAATGTGATCATTTTGCAAAATGCTCAGATACACACTTATAAACATCAGTACTTGAATTACAATATTTTTCTGCAAAGGTACCTAATGAGTCAGTACAAACTAAACTAGAATGTTATGACATCAGTCATGACATTCACACATACACTTGGGTTTTACCAAAAATGCAAGCCAATACCTAAACAACTACAAACTCCCCCTTTGGCAGATTTTTGGCTAAAGACCCTAAGCAATCAGAGATAGATAGCAGCAGAAATAAATGACTGCAGAAAAATAGAATGTCTAATTGAGCAAGAACATATTAAGTACCAAAATATTCTCCCCCTCTTTAGCCACAAATGGGCCAAAGATACATGTTCATAATGGTTATACAGTTATCCAAAAACAATTAATAAGAGCAGCAGCAGAAAAAAAAACTGAACACACTTCCAAACTCCACCAGATATCAGCACTGACCAGCAACACCACCAAACAGCAACCAACCTTCAAGCACTGTCATCAGATCCAGAGGATTCGGGCTTCTTTCTTTTCTTGTGAGCAATGTCAGCATTCTTCTCTTTGTTTGATGTCTCAACATTCTTAGAGACATCTGGATTTGTTTCAGCATTTGAACTTTCTTGGTTCAGAGGAACAGAAATGCCAGGAACTGAGTGGTTCTCGTTCAGAATTCTTGAAACAATTTTTGCTATTGCTTGATTAACATAGGCTGTCCCTTCCCTATTTGCAATTTCAGGGGGAACTGAATAAGAAGGATGAGATGGATTACCAGAGGCAGAAGCTTGGGGCTTTCCTGCATGTCTTGTTCTCAACTCTTTGACCTTGGTGGGGTTAGTTCCCACTTTTCTACGAGAAGAGATCTCCAGAACTTCAGAGTCCAGACAAGAAGAGATTGTCCTAGAATCTTGATCAGAGGAAGAGGTTGAAATAGTCGTATTGGATGATGATGGTGTTTGAGACATTTTGACAGTCCTAGAGGACCAACAGCAACTGAGGAGAAAATTCTGATTGAGAGACTGGGTTTTGATGAGGAGACGAGAGGGGAAGGAAGCAAGGGAGTGTCTATTCAACTTCTTAAAAGAATTGTAGGAAATGAGAAAATACAATTTTAAACCAATCAGAACAGGCATAACTCCTTTGATCCTTGTTTTAAGCAAAATTAATTGCTACAATTCCTCATGTTGGCAAATACCCAACTTACCCCTTAAGTTTTCAAATTGATTTGCATCCAGAGCCTTGGTAAAAATGTCAGCCAACTGTATCTCAGTGGCAACATGTTCCAATTTGATTGTCTTCTCTTCTACAAGGTCTCTGATAAAGTGATGTCGTATGTCAATATGTTTGGTCCTGCTATGCTGAATGGGATTCTTGGATATGTTGATTGTACTCAGATTGTCACAGTACAATGTCATAACATCTTGTGTGACATTATACTCGGTGAGCATCTGTTTCATCCATATCATTTGAGAGCAGCTACTACCAGCTGCAATGTATTAAGCTTTAGCAGTGGAAAGAGACACACAATTCTGTTTCTTGCTGAACCAGGAAACCAGATTACTTCCCAAGAAGAAACATCCTCCAGAGGTGCTTTTTCTATCATCAGCACTACCAGCCCAATCAACATCACAGTAGCCAGTCAGAGCTGGTTCACAGCCATGAGTATACATCAATCCATAGTTGTAAGTACCACTTACATACTTTAAAATTCTCTTCACTTGATTGATATGACTGACTTTGGGATCAGCTTGGTATCTTGCACAAACTCCAACTGCAAAGGCAATATCAGGTCTGCTGGCAGTTAAGTACAGTAAGCTTCCTATCATGCTTCTGTACAGACTTTGATCCACCTTAACCCCACTTGAATCTTTGGAAAGCTTTAGATGAGTAGGAGCAGGGGTCCTTTTGTGACTTGCATTCTCCATACCAAACTTCTTTACAATGTTCTTAGCATACTTGCTTTGAGATAAGAAGATTGAGTCCTCCATCTGTGAGACTTGTAGTCCAAGAAAATAAGTTAGTTCTCCCATGAGACTCATTTCAAATTCAGCCTGCATTTGGTCAGCAAAGTGTTTAACCATATGTTCTGACATTCCTCCAAACACTATGTCATCAACATATATTTGGGAAACCATCAACTTTCCTCCTTCAGTTTTGACAAAGAGAGTTTTGTCCAAGCCTCCTTTTCTGTAGCCTTTGTCTGAGAGAAACTTTGTTAACCTGTCATACCATGCTCTAGGAGCTTGTTTCAGGCCATATAGGGCTTTTCTCAATTTGTAGACATGATCAGGGTGGGTTGGATCCACAAAGCCTTTAGGTTGTTCCACATAAGCTTCCTCATTCAAGTACCCATTTAGAAAGGCACTTTTCACATCCATCTGAAATAACTTGAACTTCAGAAGACAAGCAATTGACAACAAGAGTCTGATTGATTCCAGCCTGGCTACAGGTGCAAAGGTTTCATCAAAATCAACCCCTTCAACCTGGGTGTATCCTTGAGCAACGAGTCTTGCCTTATTTCTGGTGACAACTCCTTCAGCATCTGACTTGTTCTTGAATATCCATTTTGTCCCAATGATGTTAGTTCCTTCAGGTCTAGGAACCAGTTCCCAAACTTCATGTTGCTTGAATTGGTTCAGTTCATCTTGCATTGCACCAATCCAATATTCATCAGTTAAGGCTTCCTTGACATTTCTTGGTTCCATTTTGGACACAAAACAAGAGTTTGAGATGATTTCTCTAGATCTTGTGATGACTCCACTATTGGGATCTCCTATGATGAGCTCTTTTGGATGATCCTTCTGAATTCTGATGGAAGGGATCTTGCTAGATTCCTTTGATTCAGATTCTGTTGTGGTGGAGTTGGGTAGGTCATTCTGTTGGGTTGAAGTCTCAAAGAATGTCTCAACAGTACAAGGAACATCTATTTCTTCATGATAGTCATCAATTATAACATTTATTGATTCCATCATGGTTTTGGTTCTGGAGTTGAATACTCTATAAGCTCTGCTGTTTGAGGAGTATCCTAGAAATATGCCTTCATCACTTTTAGGATCCAGTTTTCTTCTTTGTTCACGATCAGCCAGAATATAGCATTTGCTGCCAAACACATGGAAGTACTTCACAGTTGGTTTTCTTCCTTTCCAGAGTTCATATATGGTGGATGAGGTTCCCTTCCTCAAGGTGACCCTGTTATGAACATAGCAGGCTGTATTCATAGCTTCAGCCCAAAAGTACATAGGTAGTCTTTTGGCATGTAACATTGCTCTGGCAGATTCTTGTATGGTCCTGTTTTTTCTTTCCACAACTCCATTTTGTTGAGGTGTTATAGGAGAAGAAAACTCATGACTAATTCCTTCTGAAGAGCAGAAATCACCAAACTTGCTGTTTTCAAATTCCTTGCCATGATCACTTCTGATTCTGACAATACATCCTTCCTTCTCTCTTTGAATTCTTTTGCACAATTCTTTAAAAACTTCAAATACATCTGATTTTTCCCTGATGAAATTAATCCAGGTGAATCTGGAAAAATCATCCACAACCACATAGGCATATCTTTTACCACCAAGACTCTCTACTTGCATTGGTCCCATCAGATCCATATGGAGGAGTTCTAAAACTTTAGAGGTGGTCAGATGTCTTGACTTTGGATGTGACATCCTAGTCTGCTTACCAACCTGACATTCACCACAAACTCTTCCTTCATCAATTTGCTGTCTTGGAATTCCTCTGACTGCCTCCAAGGAGATGATCCTCTTCATACCCCTTAGATGAAGATGGCCAAGTTTTTGGTGCCACAGTTTCACCTCTTTTTCTTCTCTTGCAATGGAACACACAGATGAGAAATTAGTGTTCTCAGGCTCCCACAAGTAACAGTTGTCTTTGGATCTGACTCCTTTCATTATTATCTCTTGTTTGTCATTGATTACAAGGCATTCAGATTTTGAGAAATTGACCTTGAATCCTAGATCACACAATTGACTGATACTAATGAGATTAGCGGTCAGTCCTTTCACCAGCAGTACTTCATTCAGACTTGGAACTCCAGGGCAGTCCAAATCACCACTCCTTTGATTTCACCTTTAGCCCCATCTCCAAAGGTCACAAAACTAGTAGTGTGAGGCTTAACATTATTGAGGAGGTTCTTGATTCCAGTCATGTGTCTGGAACATCCACTGTCAAAGTACCAATCTTCCTTTGCAGAGACCCTCAGGGAAGTGTGAGCTATCAGTGCAATAGCCTTTTTCTTCCATTTAGGAGCATGTGGTTCCTTTTTAGACTTAGGTTTGACACCTGAGTTCTGATTAGGATATCCATGTAGTCTGAATCAGAAGGGCTTTATGTGGCCATATCTCTCACAATGATGACATTTCCATCTTTGGTACCTTTTCTTCATATGTCTCTGTTCCTGATGTTGAGAGTTGTGTTGAGACATCTGTTTTGACATTTGCTTACCAGTACCAGATTTCTTTGCTTCCATAAATCCTAGTCCAGATTTATTTCCCACATTTTGTCCAACCTGAAGGATCTCTTCCAATTTGTCTGTTCCATTGGTCAACATCTTGACAGATTTGGTCATTTGATTCAGTTGTGAGTTCAGCAATTGAACTTCTCCTTCTAGATGACTTATAGTTTCAAGATTTGCCCTTTTTTCAGCCTCCAGCTTTATGATGAGTTTTGATTGTTTCTCATTCTGCACACATACTTAGTACTTCTGATACACAATTTCTTGTAAGTATCAGCCAGTCCTTTAAAAGTCAGTTCTTCATCACTGATGTCACTTTCAGAGGTACACACACCAGTTAAAGCAGTAACTCGTTTGGCAGATTCTTCTTCAGAATTACTTTCTGAATCACAGTCAGACCAAGTAACTGTCATTCCTTTTTGTTTCTTAAGAATGGTAGGACATTCAGCTCGAATATGCCCATATCCTTCACAACCATGGCATTGAATTCCTCTGCCTTGAATTCCCTTCTCTTCTGACCTTGGTCTTCTGCTGGAACTGTCAATGTCAGAAGGAATGTTATGAACATTAGACCTTGACTTTGGATCTATTCTTTTGATGAGTTTGTTGAACTGTCTTCCAAGCATGGCTACAGCTTCTGAAATGTTTTCTTCAACATCAATGTTGGACATAAGTGCTATGCTCTTGTTCTTCTTGACACCATTATCAGTGATTCCCATCTCAAAAGTCTGAAGAGACCCAATAAGTTCATCCACTTTCAACTTGCTAATGTCCCGGGCTTCCTCTACGGCAGTTACCTTCATTGCAAATCTTTTAGGCAAGGATCTGAGAATCTTCCTCACCAGTTTTTCTTCTGACATCTTTTCTCCCAGTGCTCCTGAGGTGTTGGCAATCTCCAAGATATTCATGTGAAACTCATGAATGGTTTCATCTTCCATCATTTTTAGATTCTCAAATTTGGTAGTCAACATCTGAAGCCTTGACATTTTTACTTTGGAAGTGCCCTCATGAGTAATTTTGAGAGTGTCCCAAACTTCCTTGGCCAGTTCATATTGATGTACTAATCTGAAAATGTTTCTATCAATTCCATTGAACAAGGCATTTAAAGCTTTGGAATTTCCCAGGGCTAACTCATCTTCTTCTTTACTCCAATCTTCCTCAGGCTTCAGACTGATTGTCCCATCTTTCTCAGTTATGGTGGGATGAATCCATCCTTTGTCAGCAGCTCTCCAAGCCTTTTTGTCCAGAGATTTTAGGAAGGCAATCATACGAGGTTTCCAGTAGTCATAATTAGTTCCATCCAGAATGGGTGGTCTATTTCCAAAAGCTCCTTCTTTGTCCATAGTGCCAGAAAGTGATATCCCTAGATCTCACCCAGTAATACAGGCAGGGTGCATGCTCTGATGCCAATTTAAATTCTGGCCGCAGATACTCAATGTCACGTTCAATGTTATGACACCGTATCTGACTTACTATATGACAGTAAATACAAAAGCAATAAAGAACACAGTCAATTGTTTACCCAGTTCAGTGTGCAACAACACCTACTCTGGGGGCTACCAAGCCAGGGAGGAAATCCATTATAAGAGATGTTAATTCAGGAATAAACCAACCAGTTTATCTCCTTCACTTAAGACCTACCCAATGCAATTCCAATCTAAGTATAACTTAAATCTGAGTTCCTACTCACTCCCCCTCAATCACAGCTGTGATACATAAAACAATTTGACTTAAGAGTTGATGAAGACACTCTTCAAAAACAAACACTTGATTAAGCTTCACAGCTTTTTAATCAAGCAACACAATCACTCTTGCTTCACAACTTTAAGTGATCCACACAACTAACTTGACTCTGCTTCACAGCTTTAGTCAAGGAACATTCAAACACTCTTGCTTCAAAGCTTTGAGTGCTACACAACCCTTACAATTAGAAACCTATTCCAAGTCACTTATCACAATGATAATTGCTTGGAGTACAATAATCAAACCTATACAGATTACAAATGATCTTCTGATCAATAAAAGGGATGCCTTGCAAAACAGCAGCTCTGTTGAATATATAGCAGCTGCAACTTCAGTTAGGGTTTCCACAAAAACCTAGGGTTAATTCCGTTTGACCTAAAGACCAGGTCACAGGACTTTATTAACCAGGTTAAGGTTGAGCTAGGTTACCCCTCAGAAAACGCAGGATTCTGTTCAGGAAAGACTGAGTTATTTTCCTGAAAAACCTCAGACTTATCCAACCTGCAGACCTGTTAGTTCAGAACAGGATGTCATAACATCTGTTATGACATCTGAGAAAACCTGTCTACTGATTTAGCAAAATGTGATCATTTTGCAAAATGCTCAGATACACACTTATAAACATCAGTACTTGAATTACAATATTTTTCTGCAAAGGTACCTAATGAGTCAGTACAAACTAAACTAGAATGTTATGACATCAGTCATGACATTCACACATACACTTGGGTTTTACCAAAAATGCAAGCCAATACCTAAACAACTACAGGGATTATTCTAAAAGTGGAGTTACCTTAGGGCTAGATCACATTTATTTGCTTTCATTGTTTGACTTGTATGCTTTACATTATGGTTCTTTATTTGAGTTTGAATCCTCTACCCGGATTTGGGATACATTATAGTTAAGTAGCAATATGTTGTGGAAACTATGCGGGGTATACCGACATGGTCTAAGCAATAGCTACATTAGTGCGACATATTTGTGGGTACCGGTAGCCTTTGAGTTAATCTAAGAGAATACGGGGCCTCTGAGTGATGTCATAAAGCACTAATGAACTTCTAGAACCTTTACTTAACTGTTGTACCCCAACATACCATGTTGATTCATTCACAACAAGATAATACTAGGATTCTTGGTTCCCCTCCCTATATTTAGCTTTTCCCTTTTGAGGAATCACCAAGCACCTTGACTTATGTTCTTTTGTGATCATGAATATTTTTTGTGTTGATTTCTTCTTTTAACTAATAAAATGCAATGTTGGTTTGTCTTGCTTGTTATCCATGTAGGTAAAGGCAATGAGATTTAACAAGCTACCCCATGGGTTCATGAGTTTATTTCCATGACCTAGTCAATAAAGCTTGAGAAGTTCAAACCTCACCATTGGATTTGTTTGGAAGAAATGGCATGGAAAAGTTATTTTGGTTCACCACATTTCAAGGTTATCAAATTTGGTTGAAAAGTACAAGGGGTTGATTGAAGAAGTTGTCATGCTTGGACAAGGCTTTGTTCCCATTGGTCACAAGTGCATATTTCTCTCAATTTTCAAGATATGTAAGTGGTTTTGGTGGCTATGAGTTCTCATTATCATCCTCAACAACTTCTATTTACAAATCATTTGTGTTGGTACAAGAAGTTTGTTCAAAATTGTCAAAGTTCCTCAAAGCATTCTCTTGATCTAAGGAGCTAGGGTTTTGAACTTCAAAGATATGTATCTTTCTCATCTTTTGTTATTTTTAAGTGATTACAAAGACATATTTCTCTTCAAAGGGTTATCAATAAATCACTTCAAAAGTTCCAAGGAGTTTCCATGAGGAAGAGGCTTAATGAGGAAGAAAGATTACAAGTCCTCTAGATGAATCCCCAATTTTCCATGTGTAACTTCAAATGATCATAACTTGGTCAATTTTTATCACCTTGAGCCCATTATTTTTCCATAATGATCTTGAAGGTGTGAACTTTATGACTTCTTTTATGTGAAAAGTGAGAAAATGGATGGAAGTTACCTTAAAGATGCAAAAGATTATAGGTCATTTCATGATTTTTTGCCAACTTCAACAATTCATAACTCTCTCAAATTTTGGAGATTTTGAATGGTTCGAGTTCCAAAATTCAAGAGATCTACTTCATGCCATATGTTTTGGTCAATAGCAAATTCCAAGTGGAAGACCATGTTTGGATGCAAGACATTATAGGTCATTTTTGAAGAAGAACTTGAAATATTTCTAAGTATAGAAAGTCAACTCTTTTTCTCCAACTTTGACTCAACATAACTTTCAAGTCAAGCATCCATTTAACCCCATTCATTTTCCACTGCAAAGCTTGTAACCTCATCTTTCTAAAGCATCAAGAATCATGTCCTAAGACCCCTTGAGCTGAGAATGCCATTGGTCAGAAGTTGGCAATTTGAAACTGAATTTTCCCCCAAGTTAGAAGTTTGAAATCCTTGATTTGGCTTCTAAATACTTTGTTTCTGCGCGTTTTTGCTTCTAAACATGTTTAGTGAACTTCCAGAAGTGATTAGCATAGCAAAACACGCGTTTTAGATGAGTTTTGATCAAGTTTGAAGTCACACTTTTCTTGTTTGCAACTTCACACGATTTCCCTCCAAACTTCATCATTTCACATGCTTGAACATTCCATTTGATTCCCCATAAATAGAGGGTCATTCCCCATTCATTTTCTCAAGCTTGGATAGCTAGAATTACCCTGCCAAACTTATTCCACAACACATAATTCAGTAACTTCAAAATCCATTCCCAAGCCTTTTTCAATCCAATTTTTCCATCAATTCACCTTTCCTGATCTTCCCTGAAGCTAACCATATAATTACATTCAAGAATCGTGCCCTATACTGCTCCATAGAAGTCCAGTTTCAGAGCTCTGCAACTCAACTTCAATAGGTAGATTCCTTCATCAATTCTTCAAAACTCTGATATCATTATGATGCTCTCATTGCCTTGGTTCTAGTTGCAACACTTACCTTTTTCTGGAAACACGTTTTGACCATGAAATTTCAAATCCCTTTTCAAAAATTTATTTCCAAATTGCTTGAGCTACAATTTATATAAATTTGGCACGAGGGTGTGGTTGTCTTCGTCTTGAAGAGACGAAGCAATTGGCATAGGTCTGAGCTTCTAATTTTATAGTTTGAGAGACCTGCAAATCACGTTGGCTGAATATTGAAGATGACCTACGTGTCATCTTCCAACCAATGATGGCACGCCACTTGTCATTTTTGAAAGTCTAATTTATATTTGATTCTGTACTTTATTCACTAATGACCATGATATGCACAATGCGTCAGATCCCTTGGATTTGATTACTAACGCATTTTGACTCTCATCCAATGGTCCACATATTTTTACTTTTATTTTCTTTTCGGATTTTTATATTCTAATTGTTTTAAATTTCAAAAAATCATAGAAAATTCATTTCAAGTCCAAAAAATCTAAAAAAATTATGAAAAATATTTTTGATTATTCTCTTTCTGATTTTCATTTTTTCACAATTTAATTTTGTGTTTTGGTATTTTTTTTATAAATTTACACTTTATTTGAATTGTTTTAAATGTTTAAAAATACTTTTATACATTTTTAAATTCTAAAAAAATTATGGAATGATCCAATGATATTGTGACAAATATTGGTGACCTTGTATTTTTTTTTTGTTTCAGAATTTGCTATTTTTTTAAATCATTTTTGGTTTATTTTACCTATTTATTTTAATTTTAAAAATAGTTTCTAACTTCAAAAATTATCAAAAAATTTATAAAATCATTTGAGCCCTTTTATGATTTTTCTATGGTCTTACTTGTGAAATCAAGCTTTCCAAATGTTTTGATGAAGACAAGCTAGCATGCAAAAATGAATGGACCAAGATATAAGATTTATCTCAAGCAAAGATTCATTGATCAAGATCAACATTTCAAGACTTATGGCTTAAGGTATATGAAATTTTTGATCTTATGCTCTTAGTGCTCAAAACTATTTTTAATTATGCATTTACTTTATTAAAATAATATTTTGAGTATATACTATGTATGATTAAAGAAGGATATTTTAAATTGCTTAAAATCTTTGAAAATAATGATTTTTTAATTTTTGTACACAAGCAATTGATTATCATGCTAGGACAATCGGTTGCATCCAAAAAACAAAAGTTTCTGTTTGACATACAATCGGTTGTCATCTAGCAGCAATCGATTGTCATGTGTTTTATTTTCAAATTTTTTGAACGTTGGCTTATGAGCAACCGATTGCTCCTCAATGACAATCGGTTGTCATAGTTATATTTTTCAATTTTTTTAAACGTTGCTATGCTGCAATCAATTGTTGCTTTAGTGTAACCGGTTGTTGTGCCTTAAATTTTGAAAAAAAAATATTTTTCCAGCAACCTTTTGTAACACCTTTTCATGGCAATCTTTGTATCTTTTCAAATACATTTTGTTAGTAAAAATGGTTTAAACATTTCTATGTTTCATTGAAGAGGTATTACTACACTATAAATTATTTTTATTTTGAAATAACAAATACAACAACAATCACTAACATCTATTATTTTTCTATTCTTTTGATCATACTCTTTATACTCAAGATTTTTGTTCATCATTTTCATATGCATACTGGAAATTGTTCTTGAGCACTTAGAAGAGTATTCCATCTTAAATTTCATATTGAATAGAAAAGATCAATCAAGTGATTGACATTGCTCTTTCATTATTCAAACTCTTATACAAATCAAACAAACTATTATATACTTATTTTCAGGATTGTTGGAAACAAGAAAGACACTTAGGGAGGATTGTTCTCTTTGTGGTCTTAGTGAAAATCCAAGAGGATTGTTCTTGGTCCAAGAGGATTGTTCTTGGTTGTTAGGTAGTCTTTGTACAAATTACCAACTATAAGGAAATCTCTTTCATGTTGAAAGGGGACTGGAGTACTCTCAGACTGTGAGGGGAACCATGATACATCTCTGTGTTCTTTACTTGTTGCATTTACTGCTTTCATCACTTATCAAAAAAAGAAATAAAAGAAACTCGTGCAAAAATATTCATACAATTCAGAAAATTTTTTAAAGAACCTAATTCACCCCTCCTCTTAGGCGCATCTAAACTTACAATTGGTATCAGAGCAGGCTATAGGTAACCTGTTCCTACTAGATCCAGAATGGCTTCCGCTAACAACAATTCTGTGTTCAGAGACGGTGGCAGTAGCAACAAGCCTCCTCTATTCTGTGGTGAATATTTTGATTTCTGGAAGATCTGTATGAAGGCTCATATAGAAGCACAAGGAGAAGAAATATGGGATGCTTTCCAAAATGGTCCTTTTGTTCCGGTAACTGTAGTAAACGACGTTGGTTCATCAAAGCCTAAAACTACATGGGATGATGATGATAAGAAAAAGGTCCTGTATGACAAAAAGGAAATAAACCTCCTTCAAAGCGCACTTAGTATGGATGAATTCTTCCGTGTCTCAGCATGCACAACGACACAAGAAATTTGGGATACATTGGTTAAAACACACGAAGGAACAACTGAAGTAAAGAGATCGAGACTTAATACGTTAAGTCAAGAATATGAATTGTTCCGCATGTAACCCGGAGAATCCATTCTTGATTTACAAAAGAGATTTGTGCATCTAACAAATTATCTAAGGGAACTTGGCCTAACATTGACTAATGATGAATTGAACCTAAAAGTGATCAGATCCTTGACTAGAGAATGGAAACCAAAGGTAACGGCAATCTCAGAAAAGAAGAGTCTCGCTATTATGACATCCGCAACCTTGTTCGGAAAACTTCAAGAATAAGAGACAAAACTTGGTAGATTGGAAAAGCGTGAAAATCAAGAAAAGAAGTCTAAGAACATTGCCTTGAAGATTGACTCCAAGGAAGACGAAAAGAAAGATAATCCTGATAAAGATGAAAACTTCATGCTTCTCATTAGAAAACTTGGAAAATTCTTTGGTAAAAATGACAAAGCCTTCTCGCACTCAAAGAAGAAGAAACACTTCAAGAAGAAGGAAGGATCCTCATCAACACAAGAAGTTACTTGTTATGAATGTGGTAAACAAGGTCACATCAAACCGGATTATCCAAAACTTTCAAAGAAAAGTGGCTACAAAGGCAAGAAGGAATCAAAAGATAAGAAATCATATGTTGCATGGGAAGATGTTGAACTGATTTCGTCATCCGACTCCGATAGCGACGAAAGTGCCAATCTTGCATTAATGGCCTCACACCACTCCGAAAGCGAAGATGATGAGGTTAGTAATGTATTCTATCTTTTTGATAGTGATGCACAAGGTGCTATAAATGAACTGTTAAATGAATTCAAAATTCTGTACAAAACTATCTCATCACAAAAGAAACAAATTTCATCGTTGGAATAAAAATGTGGATCTATTGAAAAAGATCTCAAAGATGAAAAGCAAAAAGTTAGTGATGAAAAACAGAATTTTGTATGCACAAAGTGTGAATCTCTCTCTTTCCAAATTGTCCAATTGAAAAGGGTTGTTGAAAGGTATGAAAAAGGACAAATTAGATTGGAAGGTGTTCTTAGCCAACAAAGATACTCAAATGACAAAAGTGGCCTTGGATACTCAAAATTTTCAAAACCAAGTACCAACAAAACCATCTTTGTCAAGGCTAGCGATCAACCAACCAAAGAGAAAGAAATCACTCCCAAAATAGTTCATCACTATACTAAAAAGAAAATCCCCTCTAAGAAGAAATCTTATCCTTCTAGATATAGAAGTAAATTTGAACCTACTTGTTTTTATTGTGGTATTCGAGGACACACACCTAATGCTTGTTATGTTAGAAACTTTGGCATAACAAATGGGCATTATGTGTTGGTTAAGAAAGGAAATAATTATGAAGGACCCAAAGCAACTTGGGTACCTAAAAAAACCTAATCTTGTTTTGTAGGTAAGCTTGACGACCACTTCAAATCTATGGTATCTCGATAGTGGTTGTTCCAAGCATATGACGGGGGATATCGACAAATTTTCACATCTAACGCTTAAGGCTAAGGGTTATGTGACGTGTGAAGATAACAACAAATGAAAGATTCTTGGCATAGGCAAAGTTGGTGGTCCACCTTTCACATCAATTGAAGATGTTCTTTATGTCGAAGGACTAAAGCACAATCTTCTAAGTATTAGCCAACTATGTGACAAAGGCTTCAAGATCAAGTTCACTAAAAATGAATGTTTGATAGAAGATGAAGTCACACATGAGGCTAAACTTAAAGGTAAAAGAGTAAATAATATTTTTATGATTTCCCTTAACGATTTGTCTTTGAAGGTTAAATGTCTCATGACAAACAACAACGACTCATGGCTATGGCACAAAAGAATCACTCATATTAATATGGAGCATTTAAACAAATTGATTAAGCATGACCTTGTTGTTGGACTGCCTAAGATAAAGTTCATCAAAGATAGACTTTGCGATGCATGTCAAAAGGGAAAGCAAACAAAATCAACTTTCAAATCCAAGAATGTGGTGTCCACTACTAGGCCACTACAATTGCTTCATATGGACTTGTTTGGCCCTTCTAGAACGAGGAGCTTCATAGGTAATG
Source organism: Vicia faba (assembly GCA_948472305.1). Classification (NCBI taxonomy): domain Eukaryota; kingdom Viridiplantae; phylum Streptophyta; class Magnoliopsida; order Fabales; family Fabaceae; genus Vicia; species Vicia faba. The sequence continues at coordinate 1,461,006,086 of OX451739.1, read as the reverse complement.
TATACGCTCTAGTTATTGTTGATGACTTTTCTAGATATACTTGGACACTCTTTTTAGTGTAGAAAAATGATGCATTCAAGGCGTTCAAGAAATATGCAAAGCAAATTCAAAATGAGAAGTCACTATCTATTTCCTCCATAAGAAGCGACCATGGTGGAGAATTCTAGAATTCCTCCTTTGAAGATTTCTGTGAAGAACATGGAATATCACATAATTTCTCAGCACCAAGGACTCCTCAACAGAATGGAGTTGTAGAAAGGAAGAATATGTCTCTTATTGAACTTGCAAGGACAATTCTTAGTGATTCAAACCTTCCAAAATACTTTTGGGTGGATGCTGTAAGCACGACATGCTTTGTAAGCAATAGAGTTAATATTCGACCTATCTTGAAGAAGACTCTGTATGAACTCTTTCGAGGAAGGAAACCAAATATTTCATTCTTTCATGTCTTTGGCTGCAAATGTTTTGTCCTTAAAAACGACAAAGACAACCTTGATATTCCTCAAGAAGATGGCTCCAATACCAACAATGAGAATCAATTGGAACAACAAGAAAATCAAATTCCGGAAGAATCAAATGTCAATGATCTACCTAAGGAATGGAGAACCCATAGAGATCACCCTATTGATAAAATCATCGGTGACATCAGTCAAGGCGTTTCAACAAGATTGAACCTCAAAGATGCTTGCTTGAACATGGCGTTCGTTTCTCAAATCGAACCTTCCAAAGTCGAAGACGCATTAGGAGACGACCAATGGATGATTTATATGCAAGAAGAATTAAATCAGTTCGAGAGAAATCAAGTTTGGGAACTTGTTCCTAGACCAAGTGACAAACACATCATAGGTACAAGATGGGTGTTCAAAAACAAGCTTGATGAGAACGGTATAATTGTTCGAAACAAAGCAAGATTGGTAGCCCAATGATACAACCAAGAAGAGGGAATTGACTTTGAAGAAACTTTCGCTCCGGTTGCAAGGTTAGAAGCTATTCGTGTTTTACTTGCTTACGCTTGTTCATTGAATTTTCAGCTTTACCAAATGGACGTCAAAAGCGCATTCTTAAATGGCTACATCAATGAAGAAGTCTATGTCAAACAAACCCAGGGCTTTGAAGACTTCAAGAATCCTTCACATGTCTTTAAGTTGAGAAAAGCTCTTTATGGCTTAAAACAAGCACCTAGAGCATGGTATGACAGACTTAGTACATTCTTATGCGAAAAAGGTTTCGAGAAAGGTAAAGTGGATAAGACCTTGTTCATAAAGAAGATCAAAGGTAACACTTTATTAGTACAAGTCTATGTCGATGATATTATATTTGGTTCAACTAACCAAGATTTGTGTGAAGAATTCTCGTTGATGATGCAAGGAGAATTTGAGATGTCTATGATGGGCAAGATAAACTATTTCCTTGGATTGCAAATTAAGCAACTGAAAGATGGTATCTTCATCAATCAATCAAAATATTGCAAGGAACTTTTGAAAAAGTTTGATATGGATAATTGCAAATCAATTCACACGCCAATGGGCTCCGGTACTTATGTTGATCAAGATGAATCCGGTATTTCCATTGATATTACTAAATATCGAGGCATGATTGGCTCACTGTTATACTTGACGGCAAGTCGTCCTGACATCATGTTCAGTGTATGTCTGTGTGCATGATTTCAAGTAAACCTGAAGGAATCTCACCTCATGGCGGTAAAAAGAATCATGAAATATCTCAAAGGAACAACCAATGTCGGCCTATGGTACCCAAAAGGTAATATATGCAATTTAATTGGTTATTCTAACGCTGATTATGCAGGATGTAAAACAAATAGAAAAAGCACAAGTGGCACTTCTCACATTTTGGGAAATGCATTAGTCTCTTGGGCATGCAAGAAACAAGATTGTGTGGCTCTTAGTACGACTGAGGTGGAATATATTGCAGCGGGTAGTTGCTGTGCGCAAATTCTATGGCTCAAGCAACAACTCCGTGACTACGGACTCGACCTTGGATGCATTCCACTCCGATGTGACAACACAAGTGCAATCAACATTACAAAACATCCTGTGATGCATTCTAGAACAAAGCATATCGACATTCGACATCACTTTCTTCGTGATCATGTACTTCAAGGAGATGTCAAAGTCACCTTCGTGGATACGCATAATCAACTAGCAGATATCTTCACTAAACCGTTGGCAAAAGAACCATTCTTCAAGATCCAAAGAGAGCTAGGTATCTTGGACAAAAATGACATTATCTAATTAAGGTACATGGCTATGATCTTAATCTTAACTTTATGGTAATATATCATGATCCATGTTTTTATTACTAAATTTTTGATATATGACCATGAAATCCCCAAAAATTAAGTATTTTGTTTCACTTTTTCACTAATGACAATCGGTTGTCATAGAATGACAATCGGTTGTATCTAAAATTTTTTAGATTCTGTCTTCACAACAATTGGTTGTCACTCCATGACAAACGGTTGCTTTCTCATTATTTTCGCCCCTGTTTGCATTTTTCAAAGGATGCAATCGATTGTCATCAAACGACAATCGATTGCACAGTTCAAAATTTTGAATTTTTTTCCAATTTTTTTCCAGTTACAATCTCTTTTATTCTTTCTCTTTTATTACCATTACTATTATTTATTTTGTACAAGATTCTTATTCTCTTTTTGAATGCTTTAAGTGTTTGGTCAATAACTTTTTAATGCTTAGTCCTTTCCTATGACACAATTTTTTGGATACTTACACACTCAAGAATCTCTATGCTACAAGTCTTTATTGTTTTGTCTAAACCATTGAATGTCTCACCTATCCATTGAATGCCTATCTATCTATAAAATCCCAACCAAAACCTAAACTTCATATATCCTCTTTGTCTCAAGAAACCCTACAAACACCAAATACCCTTTCCCCTTCCAATTCTCTCATCCCTCACCATGTCGACATCAAAGAAAGGCAAGGGAAAAGCTTATTCCTCATCTCAAGGTGATGATATCTCAAAACTCATTCCATCAAGAAACCAAAGGGAAAGATTTGTGTCTCACTTTTAGAAGATGACGGTTCTTCTACCAAGGTTCGGTAATCTTGACAACTTCTATTCCGAATGCTTTAGTTTTCCAGCTTTATTTAGATCTTAAGGGATATACAAGTTGATTGGTGTTAATGGACCCATTTACCCCACTTTGGTTAGAATTTTCTACAGCAATCTAACCATTAGTAGAGGATGCATGATTTCAAATGTCAAAGGGGTTCCTATAGAACTCACGGTGCAAAATTTTGGTGAAGCTTTGGGTATTCCCAATGATGGTGCTTGCATTAAACTTCTCTCAAATGCAAATCTGCTTGGCTACAGCAATAGAGACTTCTACTATGGAATTGCAAGAATTCCCGAGCGTGATTTTATTCAGAAAAGGCAAAGGCTTATTGGTGGAACTCCGGAGAGGAACTCTTGGTATGCAGGAATTCTCACTATTGATGATCGTTTGATCCACTACTTTTTGGCGTATGTGGTTATGCCAAAGTTCTCAAATATTTCCAATATCAATGATTGTGAGATGCATATTTTGTATGCAATAAAGAATGGGATTCAAATCAACTAGTCTTATGTGATTCTACATCATATGGCACTACATAATGAAAATGCTTCTGCTCTTCCTTATGCCTCCTGGCTTACCCTTGTTTTTGAGAAGTTCAATGTTCCCTTGTCTGGTGAACACATGATGCCTATGACTAACCCCAAACATGAAATCACTCCAAAGAAAGTATGTAATACCAAAACCGGCGTCAAATTTGATCCGATTAATAGAACCATCACATACATTCATACTCCTCCACAAAACCAACCTCCACAAGAACAACCACTTCAAAACCAACCTCCACAACCAATGGAAAACTCTTACAATCAAGTTTTTGACTACCTTCAATACATGAACAACAACATGAACAATCAATTTGCTCATCTCTATGCCCATACCAATGTCCCTCCTTATGAAGCTCAACCCTATCATTACCCTTTCATTCAACCTCAAACCAATGAAGACAATGATGGTGAAGATCAAGATGATGAAGACTCTGTTGAAGGCATGGGTGATTAGTCTTTAAGTTCTTATGTTTTTAGTACTTTATGTTCTTATGTTTTATGTCGTTTTTCTAGTTTCGTTTAAGACACTTCATGTATTGTGATCCTTTTCGTTTTGTGCACTTTGTTTTTGTTATATCTATGTATGCAAACTTTATTTATGCTATGTTGTTTCTATGTGCAAAATTTTTATGATCTTCTTTCCAATTCCTTTTTGCTAATGACAAAGGGGGAGAAGACTTTGTAGTTTCTTTTGTGTTTCTCTAACCCAAATTGCAGCAAGCAAGCAATCTTCAAAACTCTCATGCAATAGATCAAGGGGGATTCTTTGACTTAGGGGGAGTTTTTAAACAACTTGATTAGAGAAAACCAAGATGCACTCTAAACTTCAAGCAATGGTTGTCATCATAAAAAAGGGGGAGACTGTGAAATCAAGCTTTCCAAATGTTTTGATGAAGACAAGCTAACATGTGTGATCGGTGGGAACGAGAACTGACTGTTTTGGAATGCTGGTTCGCGTTTGCGTTTGTTTTCGCAAAGTGTCGCGGTAAGCAAGAGTCGCCATCGTCTTTTATTTTATCCAATAAGGGAAAGGACAAAAGCACAGAAAAATTCCTTTTCGAGGTTTTTTCTCGGGTTCGGGAGGTAGATTATAGAAAGGGAAGGTATTAGCACCCTTTCTATCCGTGGTTATCCACGGGCTCTTAGGTACTTGCTCACTGTTTTCAAAAGTTTGCTTTTCTTTGTGTTTGTGGGTTTTGAAAAGAGTTTTGTTTTCGAAGAAAGTGTAAGTGTGAAAAGTTTTGTTTTGTTTTTTAAAGGAGCAGGTACTTAAGAACCTCTACCTACTCGAAAAGGAATTAAACTGTGTAAATGTCCTTTAGACAGTGCTATCCCACTATTGAGGAGTAGGTAGCACCGTCGTTGGAGTTTTCGGGTCAATTCGATTTAAGGGACGTGTGGTCACTAAAGCAATGTTAGGATGCTTTAGCCGTAACCCTAATGTCTTAGATCATTTTTATCGAGGCAACCGTTTCGAGGCAACTTTGATCTTTGGACAAGAGGGCGACCTCTAAGACTTCCTATACTCAATGACCACGTTCGAGGCAACCAAGTGAGGCGTACCCTAAGAGTGGCATGTGCAAGTGTGCCAATTTTCAGTTATTTTATCTTTGCATGTCATGGTGAGCTACTGTTGATTTTAAGTTAAGAGTTAATCTTGTCATGCAATCCTAGTTAGCATACATCTAAACAGTTAATATATGTACAAGAATTTAAAGTGCGGGAATTGTAAATCCTACGCTATTACAAGGCTTCGGGGAGGGGGATTATTTACATGTCCAAAAATTGGGGAAATAATAAGAAGTTACAATAAAATAAACGCGCTTGAATCTTAAAAAATCCTAAGAATAAGAACTCTTTTTTGTTGTTTTATTTTATTTTGGGAAAATAATCTAAATCTATTTAATTTTAGTTTTTTGAGAAAATGTTAAAATGATTAGAAGATCAATTAACAAAGTTAATTTTAATATAAAAAAACTAGCCTAATGTTTTTTGTGGTTTTCTTATTTTAATGTTAATTAAAAGATAAAAAGATGTCAATGAAAACAAAAAAATAAAATACAAGGGGGAATCTTTCGATCCAAGGAAAAAAAGGAGTTTCGACCCAGGGAGGGAAAGGAAGCTTCGATCCAGAGAGGGTCCTGGTCCTTTCGATTGGGCCAGACAGTAAGGCGTGAGTAGCCTTCGATCCAGGGAAGAGGATTGTCTTCTGATCATGGAGGTCATGGCTTTCGATCCAGGAATGAGATGCCTCCTTCGATCCAGCATGCTAATGGGTTCGATCCAGAGAAGGCATCTCCTTCGATCTGGGATGTTATACCTGTAAAAGTATGTTAGCGAAATAAAATGCAGGGCCTGGGTATTGAACCCCAGGCCCTTCGATCCTGCGCTTGCTGGGTCTCTTCAGGCTATGTCTGCAACAAATGTTAGCAAACGAAAAACATGACCTAGGTGCCAAACCCAGGCCTCTTGATCCTGTCTATGATGGCAAATCGAAAGTAACAACAAGTAATGATATGTTATGCAAAAAACAAGGTTGGATAATTTACCCTTTCTTACCAGCAGATTAGACTTTTAATTTGGGCGCTTCCTGGATGTAGGCACCTTTGATCTGGGGCTTCTGGGCGTGGATGCTTTTGTTGAAGGGTTGCTTTGGCCTGGAAAATTCTGGGCAGCGTCTCTCCAATGTTTTTTGTTTTCCTGTTGTGTGTTTTTTCGTGTGTGTTCTCCTGCAGAGTTTTTGTGAGTGTTTCGTTGTATAATTTTCGTGTGTTGGATATGTATGTTGGCTTCTGTATTTATAGGGGTGTGAGGGTGCAGTAATGGCAAGAGACAACCATTAAACAGGCCATTAAATGCCATGAGACAAGAAACCGACACATTAAATAATTTCCTTTTTTGAAACATTTGTGTCTCTTGAATGAACCTGGACGCTTTTGACTTGAGTGCCCTCTTGATGACCTCCTTCGAATAGTCCCTTTCGAATGGGCTGATGGCCTCCTTCGAATGCTTTTCGAAAGCTTCTTCGAATGGACCCTTTGAATGCTTCTTCGAATGGACCTTTTTGGAATTCCAATCGAAGGACACTGTTATAATGCCAATCGAAGTACTTGTCCATAATGCCAATTGAAAGGCTCCTTCAGAATACCAATCAAAGGGTCTTTCAGAATGCCAATCGAAAGCCTTGACATAATGCCAATCGAAAGGCTCCTTCAGAATGCCAATCGAAGGGTCTTTCAGAATGCCAATCGAATTGCTCCTTCAGAATGCCAATCGAAATGCTCCTTCAGAATGCCAATCGAAGGGTCTTTCAGAATGACAATCGAAGTGCTCCTTCAGAATGCCAATCGAAATGCTCCTTCAGAATGCCAATCGAAGGGTCTTTCAAAATGCCAATCGAAATGTACTTAAAGCACCACTCAAAAATTTTCCTTTTCCTTAGGCAAGGGTTTGTGATCAACCATGCAGGGGGAAGACTTTGGAAAACATGAGAGGGCAAATTTTGGGGTGCAACAACATGCAAAAATGAATGGATCAAGATAGAAGATTTATCTCAAGTAAAGATTCATTGATCAAGATCAACATTTCAAGACTTATGGCTTAAGGTATATGAAATTTTTGATCTTATGCTCTTAGTGCTCAAAGCTATTTTTAATCATGCATTTACTTTATTAAAATAATATTTTGAGTATATACTATGTATGATTAAAGAATGATATTTTAAATTGCTTAAAATCTTTGAAAATAATGATTTTTTAATTTTTGTACACAAGCAATCGATTGTCATGCTAGGACAATCGGTTGCATCCAAAAAACAAAAGTTTCTGTTTGACATATAATCGGTTGTCATCTAGCAGCAATCGATTGTCATGTGTTTTATTTTCAAATTTTTTGAACGTTGGCTTATGAGCAACCGATTTCTCCTCAATGAAAATCGGTTGTCATAGTTATATTTTTCAATTTTTTTAAACGTTGTTGTGCTGCAATCGATTATTGCTTTAGTGCAACCGGTTGTTGTGCCTCAAATTTTGAAAAAAATTTATTTTTCCAGCAACCTTTTGTAACACCTTTTCATGGCAATCTTTGTATCTTTTCAAATACATTTTGTTAGTAAAAATGGTTTAAACATTTCTATGTTTCATTTAAGAGGTATTACTACACTATAAATTATTTTTATTTTGAAATAACAAATACAACAACAATCACTAACATCTATTATTTTTCTATTCTTTTGATCATACTCTTTATACTCAATATTTTTGTTCATCATTTTCATATGCATACTGAAAATTATTCTTGAGCACTTAGAAGAGTATTCCATCTTAAATTTCATATTGAATAGAAAAGATAAATCAAGTGATTGACATTGCTCTTTCATTATTCAAACTCTTATACAAATCAAACAAACTATTGTATACTTGTTTTCAGGATTGTTGGAAACAAGAAAGACACTTAGGGAGGATTGTTCTCTTTGTGGTCTTAGTGAAAATCCAAGAGGATTGTTCTTGGTCCAAGAGGATTATTCTTGGTTGTTAGGTAGTCTTTGTACAAATTACCAACTATAAGGAAATCTCTTTCATGTTGAAAGGGGACTGGAGTACTCTCGGACTATGAGGGGAACCCGGATACATCTTTGTGTTCTTTACTTTTCGCATTTACTGCTTTCATCACTTATCAGAAAAAGAAAGAAAAGAAACTCGCGCAAAAATATTCATATAATTCAGAAAAAGTTTTAAAGAACCTAATTCACCCCCCTCTTAGGCGCATCTGAACTTTCATTAATTTTTATTCCTTGATTAATTTGAACATAGTTGATATTTTTCTCTTTATTTTCTATTTTTAAACAATAATTTTTAAACCCTTTTGTATATATTAAAATGTAATATTATTTTGTGACTATTTTCTGGATGATCTTGGGTTAAATTTTGGATCATGAACTTTATTAACATCATTGGATCCATGGTGTTGAGTTTAACTCCACAAAAATGGATGAATGATTTTAATAATAGTTTGATTAAATTTAATTCAAAAGTGGTTTGTATATTCTCTCTCACCCCTCTTCATCTCATCCCCTTCTTATTGCACTAAATGTTGTTGGAGCATGATCTCTATATCATGTCTCAAAACAAGTGGTGCATAGATTGCTATTGACCGGCCTCAAAATAGGTGCGACTTCTATATAAGTCCACTTACGATTGCTTAACATAGTGCTAAATTTCATCCCGATTCGAATAAATGATCATTCGTGGCCCAAATTTATGTTTGCAAGCCCAAGTATGTTAATTTGATCTCTTTGATCCAATAACCTTGAGATTCATTGTGTGAAGGCTTTGGTTTTACCAATCCTCTAATGAATCTACAACACCTTTGGTCAACGCGGATCACTTAAACATCGTTGATCATTAAATGACACTTGTGAGAATTCCAAATGGATGATATACTTGACAAAAAGAAAATGCAACTTATTGTGTGAAGGCTTTGGTTCTACTAATCCTCTAATGAGTTCCAAATGCAAGCTTCAAGATGGTCATCCAACTAACCACTAATTATTTACTTGTTTTACTTTATGCTTTTATTTTTTTATGCTTTATGTACCATTTACTTTTAGCATTTACATTTCACGCTGTTTTCATCTTTGCTCATTTGAGCATTTACTTTCTTGTCATTTTTACTTTGCTCACTTGAGCTTTTCTTTTCCTTTCTAAGATACTTAATAAACAATATAAACCCTAAAAATCTTTAATGGTACTCAGACTATTTGGTTACTATCCTTGGCATTATGGAGCATGGGACTTTTCTTGGACTTAGGATTATAAACCTTGGCCTATCTTGGAGACCTTGTGATCTTATCTGATTATTTTGTCTGGAGTTCTTGAGGTTTACCTCAAGACATTGGGTTGCTTATTTGTTTTTGTGTGCAGGTTTTTTGTGATTACACCCTTTGTTTGTAATATGGAATTCACCCGTATACAATTGTTACTCTGCCCAATTTTTAGGAAGACTTAATACACTTGAATTTTGGTTCTATCAAGAGGTCTAGTATTTTTTTGCTTGATTGGTTTCAATCCAAGGAATGGAAATTCTATCTTGGCTCATAATATCAAGTATTTGCTTCTTGTTATTTATATGGTTCTTATCCCTAGCTTTTACATTATGTTTTAGATAGCCTCTTCTTCTCCTCCCATCTTCTTTAATTTCAAAAATTATCTCCCTACTTTTGAAAACTCTTCTTATTTTAAACTTGAACCACTTTCATAATAAACTTGGACTTAGGTCCATGCATTTTAAAACATTTTTATAAATAAACCCTAATCAACTTAATAATACTTTAACATTTTTTGTGAGAAGACTAATTGTCAATCAAATCTCATTTCAAACCATTTTGCCACTTTGGCTTTCGTCTTTAAACTTTTCTCAAAAAAAGATTGAACTCTTGTCAATCCTTGTAGTGATGCAAACAACTATACTTCTACAATATTTAGTTTCCACTTGGGTGTTGAGTGAGGCATTATTGATTTTAAAATCCAAGCCATATCTTCCACTTTGAGATGATGCAAATTCTCCTTTCTCATAATTGTGGGTAGTAGGTATGTTTTCCACACGGACAATGACGATGATGTTTTACCTCATAAAATTAACCAACACATTTGTGTTTTAAATTTTTAAAAGAGGAACTACGTGTACCCTGATACCCTATTGCACGAAAAGGTGGTACGTAGGCACCAAAGGCTGGCAACCGCGACAGGTGAAAAAATAATAAAATAAATATATTTCTTTTCTCACCTCCACCGTCCATTTTTATACAACATTTTTTATAGCCAAAATATACAGATTTTACAAAGAGGTTCATGCGGAGTACCATAGATGTTTAGGGTGCTAATACATTCCATTTTCATAACCAACCCCCTTACCTTGAATCTTTCCCCCTCTTTTTGGGTTATTCGCTCTTTTCCCATTCCTTCGAGAACAATAAAGTGTGGTGGCGATTTTTATTTTGATCTGTATAAGTTAAGTCAATCCAATGGCTTAATCTTAAAAAATTTCAACCGCTACAGAAAAATGGCGACTTCACTGGGGAAAGGTTGACCTCTTGCCGGTCCATCCCTAAGTGGGTTGAGCCTATCTTTGTTTATATATGTATATGTGTTATTATTGTTTTTTGTGTTATATGTTGTATATATGTTTGTCTAGATATTTATGGTCTTCAGGGTGCTTGGGGATTACTCATAAGTCCTATACCCGGACTTGGGCAAACTTTAAGATAGGAAGGGCGGTATATTCATGGTAACTTTGAAGGAGTAATACCAAAAAAGGAGGCATGAGATCCCCCACTCAGTGAAGGTCCCTTTGACTGTAGTGTCGTTTACCGAGTAATCGGGAATACATACTGCTTTTGACCTGGGAGCCTGCTGAAACTGAGGACCGTAGAATACCAAACCCATCTTGGCCTTTTAGGTGTAGTGCGGAAGCTATGGCGGAGTAATTCGGAAATAGTTGTCACGCGATACTATGCTCGGACGAGTCTTTCTTGAGAATATTACTAATTACCGAGTTAATCGGGAAGTTGGTAATATCCGAAGGAAGGACGTAGACTCTAGGAACCTCTAGAACCTTGTTCGGCAGGTGATAACTTTTAGACCAACACCTTATGGGTAGTACCTTCGACCTCATGCTCGTGACATTGAACCTATGAACGCTATATGTGTGATCTTGTGTGTGATTGCTGCATCATGCATTCATGCACTCATAAACATATTTTGAAGAAACCATATTTTAATGGATTTAAAGGTTGACCATTTGTAAATATCTCAAGTACTTTCTAACCATGGATTCTGGAAAGAGAAAGAGCGGGAAATACAATTTCAAGGATCCCAAGATAGATGAGTTGATCAATCTAATTCCCGAGATCGAGTGTTCTGTAGACTTTCGAAAGAAGTATGGATCCATTATTCCTCTCATGAAGCTGAAGATGAAGGAGGGTATTCTCTCGACCTTGGTCCAGTTATATGATCCGATGTATCATTGCTATACTTTTTGCAACTATCAGTTGATTCCCACACTGAAGGATTATTCTTATCTATTAGATTTACCTGTTAACGATCGTGTTCCTTTTATTGGTTTGGAGGGTGAGCCAAAACCACATGAGATTGTTACTTTGATTCATCTGGGGAAATCTGAGGTGGAAGCCCATATGACTACTGAAGGAGGAATTAGAGGATTACCAGCTCAGTTCTTATTGGAGAAAACTCATTAATTTGCCAGAATGAAGAATACAGTTGCTTTTGAGGCCATCTTTACTCTACTTGCTTACAGGTTATTCTTATTTCCTAACGTGGACAAGTTTATTGACATTAACGCTATCAGGATCTTCATGATTGGAAACCCAGTTCCTACATTGTTGGGTGATGCTTATTACTCTAGTCATCTTCAGAATTCTTATCATGGGGGATGATTATCTGTTGCACGCCTCTGTTGTACCGGTGGTTTATCTCTCATATGCCTAAGTCTGATTCTTTTTGGGATGTCAAAAAGGAACCCCGTTGGGCTCCTAAGATCATGGCACTTACTCACTTGGATATTTATTTGTATCATCGAGCTTACTAGGATATCGAGATTATTGAGAGTTGTGTTAGTTTCCCCAATGTATCTATTCTTGGTACAAAGGGAGGAATTAACTATAACCATGTTCTTGTACGACGACAACTCGATTATCCGATGAGGGATAAACCAAATAGTATTCATTTGAGTAGTTTCTTTCTGAAGGAAGGAGAAGACCATAGGGAATCTAGGGAGCAAATTGCGAAGGCCTGACATCACACTCATAAGAGGAGTAGGAAGGATTTGGGACCTAGGGGTGTTGTGTCTTTAGAACCATATCTTCAGTGGGTCCGATTGAGAGCTATTCAGTTAAAGATGTCGTATACCCGAGAGACACCCATGCCTGATCTATTTGTGAAGACCACTCCCCCCTTATTAAATGATCTAGAAGAGTTGCAACTTGCTTTGGTTAAGATGCAACAGGAAAAGGATGCTTGGAAGAACAAGTTCCAAACTTTAGAGAGTTTCTATAGAGAAGACTTGAAGAAGAAAGACGACTTGATTGAGATCCTTGAGATTCGAGCGGTAGAGTCTATGGAGAGGAAAGGGGATTTATTTTCTCCTAAGCCTCAATCAGGTGCTGACAACTCACTTCCTATTTCAGATGATTGGAAGGAGGTTATCACCAGATATGCGGAAGAAAACCAGAGGTTGAAGGCTCGGATTTCCAGGCTCACGGGGAAGCGTCACCGTATAGAGTGATCTCCATCAGTTCTATTTCTCAGGGTTTTAGATTTTATTTTCATCTTGTACTTGGGATCATTGAAACTTGTAATCCATTTTGGAGTTTTCATAATAATTTTTTTCAGTATTTCAAATGCGTTATTACTTTGATGTTTGCAATATGTCTATAAACTTTAAATCCCTTGAAATATTAATAACAAAATAAAATTAATCATGTGCATTGCACATCATGCATCATATTGCACGTTTTTCCAGCATTTGTTATGCACATCCAGGTGTCTTACCAAGCTTCTTTACTTTGTTCAGCAATATGACTCACCACTACAACACTCGGGCTAATTTCAGAAAGAAGATGGACAACTTAGAACAAGAAAATCGCGAGCTGTGCGAGGAAGTTTCTGCTTGGAAGGCCAGCATGGCCAATCTGACTACTCTGATAGAAACTCTGGTGGCTACTCAGAATCAGCCACCAAGTGTTCAACATCAACCAACAAGGGCAACTACTGAAGCTCCGACTGTTCCCGTATCTGCTACTCCAACTGTTGTTCAGAATCGCATGGCCCAAGGTTATCCATGGGGAATGCCAGAGGATTTTGCACCTGAAGGTTTCAATCTTGGTCCTCAAGATACTCCAATTGTTCAGACTATTGTTACTCTTGCACCTCCTGTGGTGCATACTTCTCCTGTTGTACCTCCTTCGGTGAATATGGTTCCATTTGTTAATCATGATGTGTATCGTCCTTTCCCTCCACCAAGTGAAGACTTGGGTCTTTATGACATAATGGATAATTTTCAAGAGCAGTTTGACAAAATGCAGAGAGAAATGAAGGCCCTCAAGGGAAAAGAGCTATTTGGGCAGAATGTGAATGAGTTATGCTTGGTTCCGAATGTTAGGACACCTGCTAAGTTTAAACTCCTGGAGTTTGAGAAGTACAAGGGCAACACTTTCCCTCGTGCTCATTTGGTGATGTACGTAAGGAGAATGTCTACCCATACTGATGATCAACGTCTGCTGATTCACTTTTTTCAGGATAGTTTGACCGGTGCTGTGCTGAAGTGATATATGAGTTTGGACATCGCCAATATCCATACTTTTAATGATTTGGGAGAAGCATTCATCAAACAATACAAGTACAACATGGACATGGCGCCTGACCGTGATCAACTCAGGGCCATGGTTCAGAAAGACAGGGAATCATTTAAGAATATGCATAGAGATGGCGTGAGGTAGCCGCCCAGGTGATTCCTCCCATGGAAGAGAATGAGATGACTAAGATTTTCTCGAAGACGCTGGGTGCTTTCTAATACGAGAGGATGGTAGCAAGTGCGCCAAGTGAATTTATTGAAATGGTAGGGATGGGTATTCACTTAGAAGAGGCTGTAAGAGAAGGCCGTTTAACAAAGAATGAAGGATCTGGAGGTGTGAAGAAGCCATCTTCTGGGTTTACCAAGAAGAAATAAGGAGATGCAAATGTTATTATCAAAGAGAGGAGGGTAAATACTCCTAGAAGGAATTATCAGCGTCATCAGTAAGTCACCTCAGTTACTCCCGTTATGAGTGCCGCTCCAACTACCGTTGCTTATCAGAGACTGTCCCAGCAGGGGAATCAAGGGTATAATCAGAGAAGGGAGAGTTATGACCCTATTCCTATGAGTTATACGGAGTTACTACCAGCGTTGATTCAGAAGAAGTTGGTTCAGACCCGATCACCTCCCGCTGTACCATCACCATTGCCTTGGTATTACAAGGCAGACCAAACATGTGCCTTTCATCAGGGAGCACCAGGGCATAATGTTGAGAATTGTTATCCTCTGAAGACTGAGGTACAGAAATTGGTGAAGTCTGGTATTCTATCCTTCAAGGATGTGGGTCCTAATGTGAAATACAATCCTCTACCCAAGCATGGATGAGAAAATGTTGTGAATATGGTGGCCGGTTGTCCAGGCGACTTCCAGATTTTTGATATTCATCTAATTAGAGGAGATTTGGTGAAAATTCATGCATACCTTTGTGGATTTAGCTACTATACGCATGACCATGCCGATTGTGCTATTTGCAGTACAAACATACAGGGATACGATAAGATAAAGGCTGATTAATAGGAGATGATGGATGAGGGCCTCATCCATATAATCAGGCCTAGGGAAGAGTATGAAGAGGAAGTGAATATGTTTTCTGGATGTCCTGGAGAATTCAATTTTTTTGATGTAGAGTATATGAATGAGGACCTCGTGCAGTTGCATGCTACCTTCTGCCATACAGTTGGTCAGGTGGAACACCAATATGGATCTTGCCAAGTTTGCTGTCGAGACCTCCGAGGATGTTCAATAGTGAGGAAGGGTTTTCAGTTGTTGTTAGACAATGGAACTATCAAGGTCACAAGTCAAAGGGATGATTACCATGAGGTTGATATGATTGAGGTTTGTTTGGCTGAAGAAGAGTCAAATGAAGAGTATGCCTCAGCATATGAGTATTTCTCTTCAGACAGAGATTTGTTTTCCAGAAATGACTTATTGATGACTGATTGTGTTGAAGAAGGGGTAAACGTCATCGTGCCTTATTTTGGTGCACCCGCCTATTTTGAAGTTGAGTATTATAGCAAGCCAGCTGTTACCCTATTGGTGATTAGTTTGCCGGGTCCTATCCCCTACAAGTCAAGTAAGGTTGTTCCTTACAAATACAATGCTACAATCTTAGAGGATGGAGTGGAAGTTCCCATCCAGCCAATGCCTGATGTTGGGAATATAGCTGAAAATAGCAGGGTGACCCATAACGGTCGTGTGTTTGCACCAGTTGTTCGAAGAGATGGTGCTGGAAAGAAAATTGCTGAAAATGATGAACCTAAGAAGGCTTCGGGTGAGACTAGTGGAGCTACGTTAGAGAAAGAAGTGGATGATATTTTGAAGATAATCAAGATGAGCGACTACAAAATTGTAGATCAGCTACTGCAGACTCCTTCAAAAATATCTATCTTAGCTTTGTTGATGAATTCCTCTGCTCACAGAGAATCCTTGATGAGGGTACTGGACCAAGCTTTTGTGGAGAGTGATATGCCAATAGACCAATTCAGCAGCGTAATAGGAAACATTACGTCATGTAATAACTTGAGTTTCTGCGATGATGAATTACCAGATGAAGGGAGGAATCACAACCTGGTCCTCCACATCTCTATGAACTGCAAGAATGATTCACTATCCAATGTGCTGATTGATAATGGATCCGCGTTGGATGTTATACCGAGGAGTACGCTTATGAAGTTGAAATATCAAGGAACGCCTATGCACCTGAGTGGCATCATTGTGAAAGCATTTGATGGGTCAAGGAAATCTATTACTGGTGAAGTGGACTTTCCTATTCATATAAGACCACATTTGTTTCAGATAACTTTCCAAGTCATGGACATTGTTCTCGCTTATAGTTGTTTGCTTGGACGCCGTGGATACATGAGGCAGAGGCTGTCACTTCAACTTTGCACCAGAAGCTAAAGTTTGTACGTGAAGGGAAAGTAATGATCATAAATGGGGAACAAGCATTGTTGATATCTCATTTTTCCTCTTTCAGCATTGTAGAGGCGGATGAAGCTGTTGTTGGAACCCAGTTCCAAGCTTTATCCATTGACAACATAAGAGGAAATTAGAACTCCATGGTTTCGCTTAAGGATACGCAACAGGTTGTGCGTAATGGTCATAGTGAAGTTTGGGGACGAATTATGGATCCACCTGTGAACAAGAACAGAACTGGACTGGGGTTCTCTTCGAAGAATGACAAAGGTAAGGGCATGAAGCCGAAGTCCGCGGTAGGCAGGTATCAAGACATCTTCGGTAGCGGGGGTTATCTTCATCCGACTGTTTCCGGGATTAACGCCATTGAAGAAGATGAAGCAGAACAGGAAATGCCGAATTATGTGACGCACGGAGTTAGGGTTCAAAACTGGATCACCATTGATGTTCCCTCTTGCATACATGTTTCAAATTAATTTGTTTTGTTAATCTTTTTGAAAAAGCTTTCACTCTGCCCAAGGTGGAAGTATTAATGTTGTAGGGCTTATCTGTTTGCTACGACTTTTAAAATCAATAATAAAAGTTGTCTTTGCTTCCCATTGTGTTTTTTTATTTTCTGCTTTTCTTAGAAAATGGTAATCAGAAAAAACCTTTCAAAATAAATAATAACTGAAATTCAATCTGCATGATCACTTTTTATATGTGTCCGTTTCTAAATGCAATCACAAATCATATGTGCAGATTAATTAAAAAACCTGTTGAATACAATGACCCTGCACTCTCTCCCAACTTTGAATATCCTGTGTATTGGGCCGAAGAAGAAGATTATGATGATATTCCAGAAGAGATCTCACGGTTGCTTGAGCACGAGGAAAATACCATTCAGCCATATAAAGAGCCATTGGATGTGATCAATTTGGGTTCAGAAGAAGATCCGAAGGAAGTCAATATTGGAGCATTGTTGTATCCTGATGTGAAGAGCAAGTTGATTGAGCTGTTAAGAGAGTATGCGGATATTTTTTCTTGGTCTTATCAAGATATGCCTGGTCTAGATATAAATATTGTAGAGCACCGCTTGACGTTGAAGTCAGAGTGTCCGCCAATCAAACAAAAGTTGAGAAGAACTCACCAAGATATGGCAGTAAAAATCAAAGAAGAGGTTCTAAAGCAGATTAATGTTGGTTTTCTTGTGAAATCGGTGTATCCTCAATGGATTTCCAATATTTTCCCAGTACCGAAAAAAGAAGGAAAAGTCTGCATGTGCGTAGATTACAGAGATCTAAATAAAGCTAGTCCAAAAGATGATTTTACATTGCCACACATTGATATGCTAGTGGATAGCACAACAAAATTCAAAGTATTATCGTTCATGGACGGATTTTCCGAGTATAATCAAATAAGAATGGCTCTAGAGGACATGGAAAAAAGAACATTTATCACACCCTGGAGAACATTCTGTTACAAAGTGATGCCCTTCGAGTTGAAGAAAACTAGTGCAACATACCAGAGGGCTATGATAACCCTATTCCATGATCTGATGCACAAGGAAATTGAAGTATATGTTGATGATATGATTGCTAAATCTCAGACTGAAGAAGGGCATGTAGAAGATTTTTTGAAGTTTTTTCAGCATTTGAGGAAGTACCGTCTCCGCTTAAATCCAAATAAATGCACCTTCGGTGTTCGATCAGGAAAATTGTTGGGTTTCATTGTTAGCCAGAAAGGAATTGAAGTTGACCCTGATAAAGTCAAGGTAATTAAAGAGATGCCAACTCCAAGAACTAAAAAGCAAGTCAGAGTTTTCCTCGGGCGTTTGAATTATATTTCCAGATTCATTTCACACATGACTGCGACATGTGAACCGATCTTTAAGTTGTTAAAGAAAGATAAAGGTTGTGTGTGGAAGGATGACTGCCAAAGGGCATTTGAAAGTATTAAAGAATATCTGCTTGAACCTCCTATCTTGCTCCCTCCTGTAGAAGGAAGATCGTTGATTATGTATCTGACAGTGTTAGATGAATCCATGGGTTATATTCTGGGACAACTGGATGAAACAGGGAAGAAGGACCATGAAATTTACTACCTTAGAAAAAAGTTTACCGACTGTGAGACCTGATACTCATTGCTCGAGAAAACTTGCTGCACTTTGGCATGGGCTGCTCGCTGACTGAGACAGTATATGCTGACTCACACTACCTTGTTGATATCAAAGATGGATCCGATCAAATATATTTTCGAGAAGCTCACCTTATCTGGAAGAATAGAAAGATGGAAGATGATCTTAACTGAGTACGACATCCAATACACAACCCAAAAAGAAATCAAAGGGAGTGTGTTGGAGGATCATTTGCCGCATCAGACCGTGGATGACTACCAATCCATGAATTTCTAGTTCTCGGATGAGAATATCATGTTGGTAACCGACTGCGAAGAACCTGGACCAGATGAAGGACCCGAGGAGGGATCTCGATGGTCTATGTATTTTGATGGAGCCTCGAACGCATTGGGTAATAACATTGGCGCTATAATTATATCTCCTGAGGGCTGTCATACTCCATTCATCGCCCGATTATGTTTTAACTTCACCAACAATATGGTGGAGTATGAAGCATGTATCATGAGTCTTCGAGCTGCTATTGACCCGAGGATTAAGTTCTTGAGTGTATTCAGAGATTCCGCTCTTGTAATAAGTCAGGTCAAAGGCAAGTGGGATACGAAGAACCCGAATCGTATTCCTTACAAAGAGTATTTACTGACATTTCTCCCACACATTGAGGAGGTAACCTTTGAACATTTCCCAAGAGAGGAGAATCAATTAGCGGACGCGCTAGCTACTATGTCTTCTATGTTCAAAGTCATGTGGGACATTGTTGTGACATTGAAACTGAAGGGGTAGCAGATAAACCCTGGTTTTACGAGGTAAAGAGGTATCTTGAGGCTCAAGAATACCCCGAGGGGGCATCTTTTATTGATAAGAAGTTTCTGATAAGGTTCGCTGCGAAGTTCTTCATTAGTAATGGAATCCTCTATAAGCGTAACAATGATTCAACCTTATTGCAGTGTGTAGACAAGAGCGAGGCAGAAAGGATCATGGCAGAGTTACATGAAGGTACCTTTGGAACTCATTCCAGTGGACATACCATGGCGAGGAAAATCCTACGGGCAGGATATTACTGGTCCACTATGGAAGCCGATTGTTATCAGCACTCTCGAATCTGTCCTAAGTTCCAAGTCTATGCTGATAAGGTGCATGTACCTCCGGTTCCCCTGAATGTTTTGAAGGCTCCCTGGCCTTTTGCGATGTGGGGTGTTAATATGATCGGAGAAATCAGACCTACCGCGTCTAATGAGTATCGTTTCATTCTGGTAGCCATTGATTACTTTACGAAGTGGGTTGAGACAACTTCCTTTGCTACAGTAACTAATAACGTCGTGGCACGGTTCATCCGACACAATCTGATCTGTCGATATGGTGTCCTAGAGAGAACTATTACTGACAATGGTACAAATCTAAATAACACAATGATCACCGAGCTTTGTGAAAAGTTTAAGATTCAGCATCATAACTCTTCTCCATACCGGCCGAAGATGAATGTGGCTGTTGAAGAAGCTAACAAGAACATCAAAAAAATTATGCAAAAGATGACGGTGACATACAAATACTGGCACGAGATGTTACCATTCTCTCTTCATGGGTACCGTACCTCAGCACGGGCGTCGACAGGGGAAACACCCTACTCTTTGGTGTATGGCATGGAGGCAGTCCTACCCTTTGAAGTCCAGATACCCTCTCTCAGAATTATGAAGGATGCAGGTTTGAACGAAGACGACAGGATCCAAACCCGACTTGATCAACTGAATCTAATCGATGAAAAGAGACTTACTTCTATCTGTCATGGTCAGACGTATCAAAAGTGAATGATCAAGGCTTTTAACAAGAAAGTAAGACATCAAGAATATCAAGTCGGGGATCTAGTGATCAAACGCATCATACTACCGCAAGGTGATCCCATGGGAAAATGGACCCCCACATACGAAGGGCCATTTGTGGTTAAGAACATTTTCTCGGGAGGAGCTATGATTCTAACCACCATGGATGGTGACTACCTTCCTCACCCCGTCAATGTAGACATAGTGAAAAGATACTACACATAATCAAACACCCACTAGGTTGATTGGCCTAGGCAAAAATAAGGGCTTCCTGACGAACCAAAAGGGTTCGGGCAAAAGTAAGGCATGAAAATGAAAAACTTTACACCCGGCAAGTCGAAAACCTGAAAAGGCGACTTGGGCAAAAAAGGGTATCTCGGTGGACTGAAAACCCGAAAGGGCGGTCTAGGAAAAATTAGGGATCGAAGCGTAACACTATGTCTCATTGGATCATCTCGCAACCAGACTTCAGTATCAACTATCAAGCTCAGACAACGCCAATCGATCTAATCAACCTTCGGCCAAGTAGCAAGGTGATGAGACGCTTGAAGATATAAAGGCAATAGCAGAGTTGGAACCCGATGGGATTGTTTCACATAACTGTTTTCCTTCTTTTTTTTACAAATTGTAATTTCTTTCGGCGGCATTCTCTTACTAGGACGTCAGCCTCTTTGTACAAAAATGCCTATTACGGGCCAATTGCAAAAATCAATACAATTCATTTTCACAAGAAATTTCAATTTGTTTTTCTTTTTTTGTTTTGTTTTGCAAGAGCGTCCAATGATTATTTTTGATATATGCATTTGAAAATAATGGCTGCTCGTAAATATTTACACAAGAAACAAAAGACGATTACTCGTAATGCCAAAAACAGGGAAAACAAGAAGTGCCCAAACCTTACAGTTACTCTGCCCATCGGGTACCGGGATAGAGCCAGCTCGAGAACATGAGTAGTGGTACATACACTCCCCACAGTGTAAAAAGTATCCAAAGACAGTGATGTTAGCTTTCCTGAACAGGACATAACTCTCTCCAGCTGAGGTTCACAATCGCGAGTGAGTCAGTAAATTTTTCCCCAAGCAGAGTTTATTTCTCTCACAAGTAGAAATTCAATCTCCAACAGAATTCATTATCACCAGCAACGAAAATTCATCCCCAGCTGAGTTTATTTCTCCAAATCAGCAGATCTATCAACAAAGTATCTCCTCTCCAACAGAGTTATTCCCCGCAGAGTTATCCTCAGACAGGGTCTCTTCCGGCAGAATATTCACCAGCCGAATGGATGTGAATCCCCAACTAGTCATCTTTGTTCACCATCCCCAACAGAAGTAGATGAACTATGGTTTTTTTACAACAGTCAAGAATACCATTTCTCATACTCTCCAAACAGCAGTGAGGGATTTATTTTCTCGGACTCAGATTATTTAGTCATCATTTCATGTTCATACATCATGACATGTGCATACATTACATATAACATAATCTCAATTATTTTGAGAACCTCATCACAATGCATCTCATGCATCGCACATAACTAACCATGTATTTCTTTCAGGAAAGACAATTATTATCAACAATTTCCAGCAGGTCCATGATCAACACTCGAAGCTAAACAGAGTAATCATTGGTGCGACAAATGCAACCTTACGCAGGTTCCTCACAGAAGTCCTACACAAACCTAGCACAACGCAAGCCCTACTATCCAGGCTTTCATCTCGAAGTAACCCTACGACCCAGGTTCCTTCTCAAGCCCTACTATCCAGGCTTTCATGTCGAAGTAACCCTACTATCCAGGTTCCTTCTCACAGCCCTACTATCCAGGATTTCATGTCGAAGTAACCCCAATATCCAGGTTCCTACTCAAGCCTTACTATCCAGGCTTTCATCTCGAAGTAACCCTACTATCCAGGTTCCTTCTCACAATCCTACTATCCAGGCTTTCATCTCGAAGTAACCCTACTATCCAGGTTCCTTCTCAAGCCCTACTATCCAGGCTTTCATCTCGAAGTAACCCTACTATCCAGGTTCCTTCTCAAGCCCTACTATCCAGGCTTTTATCTCGAAGTAACCCTACTATCCAGGTTCCTTCTCATAACCTTACTATCCAGGTTCTTCCTCTCTTATCCCCAGACATCAGTCCACAACACTGTAAGACCGGAACCCGATCAAACACGATTAGTTTCACATATCTCCAGTAAGTCGCGGTGCAGCATATACCCCGACCAGATACGCAATTCACTTCCGCTTCCCCAAACCGGAGTTATTCCCCAGTAGAGTAACGGACAACTGAAGCTCCTAAAACTCTATTTCTCCCAAGACGGAGACCAGCATTCCCTAGTGAAGTCCTCCTTAACAACAGGTATACGGGTTCTCGCAAAGGAATCTCTTATGCGTTAGACACCTCTTCAGATGGCATCTTTAAGCCCATCCTCGACAATCTTCAGTCCTCAAATTCCAAATGGAGTCTGTAAGCCCATTCCTGATAGCTCCCATCAGTACCACTTCATGCGAGTGCAATTTTCCAGGCACTCTAGTGTTCAATCATCTTCCACCTTCAGATCACGAAAGGCATACGAGCCAATCTACATCTTCAGGTTTAAGAAGATTGAACAGGGGCAGCTGTTGTACCCCAAAATTTGTCCTCCCATATTTCTCAACACATGGAAAGTGAGGTCCCCAAATTGCTCAAGGAAGTTCAAGAATTGACCAGACAAACTCTCTCCTAAGGCAGTATACCTCAAATTAGGGTTTCCATATTCATTAATATGTGTGAACCACAAAGGACTAAAATGCTCACCATTGTCCTAATATGTTCTCAAGATCATCCATGCCAAGTTTTAAGCCTTGCAGAAGAAGTTTGCTCAGTGAATTGCTCAAATGCTTGAAAATCAACTGTACTAGATCAAAAGTCAATTGTAGCCCACATACAGTCAAACTTCAAGGTTTTTGGTCAACATCCTAATTTTTAAGTATTATCCATCATTTGATCAAGGGTTAATCATGATTCCTCAAGGATTGCTCACAATTCATCAAAACCCAAAAGTTGTAAATTAGGGTTTTACAAGAAAAGTCAACTCAACTTTGACCAAGCATAACTTTCTCATACTTTATCCGAAATGACCCATCCAAAGCTCATTTTGAATAGGATACAATTCCATACAATTAATCTTCATCTCCCAAGTCCAGAATATGAACTCACAAAAAGATATGAATTTTGACATTATAGGTCCTTTTGAAAAGTCAACAAAAACACCTTTTGGGTCAAAGCTTCATAAATGAACATGGAAGACTCAATTGATATGAGACCAATAGGGTTGTTTAGAGGACATCCTAAGCTTTCTAAAAAGTCCAAGAACACCTCTCTAGGGTCAAAATTGAGAAAATTATGCATTTCCAAGTTGACCATTCTTGCAAAATTGCCAAAAGTCAAATATGCTCAAATTTGCATTTTTTGCTAAATGGGCCCAACTTTTTATGCTTGCACCTCAATTAAAATGTGGTCCACGACTCAAATGTTCACTCACCTTATGTGCTTTATTTTCCATTTATTTTGATTTTTAATTAATTAAAAATTGAATTAAATCAAATAAATGATGAAAATTAACAAAGATATTATTTGATTTGTTTTTTTTTTACAGATTGGCAATCAAGATATGCTGAGTTAACAAGATCAAATCGAATCAAGGTCAATTGGTACAAGAAAGGCATGATTTGGATCAAAATAGCAACATATCATATAGCTTGTAGATCAAATCAAATCTTGGATAAATGCAAAGATTTAGTCCAAGTTTGTTAACCTAATTCACTCTAGGTTGTATAGTGAACAATTCCAGATAAAAAATACAAGGGTGGAGGCGTGCAAACGACAAGAACAAGCTTCAAAATTCCAAGAAAAAGTGGTGATTCAATTCCATTCTAGAGGCCAAGTCAAGCCATTCTAGCATTACCAAACGACTCCTGGACCTTCCCAGAACCTATCCCAATCACTTGCAGGTGCTCAAACACCTAGAAACGCATGCAAGGACTCCCATGGTTTGCATCATTCTTTGAAAATGATTACACTAATTCCTGTATCATTAGCATCTTTAACTCATATATTTGTAATCTTCATCATGTTTTCAAGCTAACCATGACATTTAATTGCGTTTTTGATGCCTGTACACGATGTTGCCATTGCTAGGGTTTTTGTGTCATTTTTGGGGTCTTTTTGTACAGGAACAATTGGGCCTTGAATCAGGTACCATGATGCTCGTGAGGATGAGACGAGTTAATTGGTACCATTACCTTCCATTTATCTTACGTGTACAACATTTTTTAAATATGCAGGGTTATACCTACAGTGGACATCCGTAGGTAAAAGTGCTTCATCTAAAGCCACAGTTTAAGGGAGAAGATGATGGCGTGTCAAGCCACCATTTGAACGTTTGAAAATTCGCGTGTTTTTGAGTGTGGCAGTTGACTTTGCTTTTGATTTTATTTGTTTATAATATATTCAATTAATAAGTCCAACGCAGTTGGTAAAGAAGCTTGCCTTTGATGTACACGTCTTGGGTTCGATCCTAGGCGTGTGCATTTTGCTATTTTCTTAACAATTGCAGGCCAATCCCATGCATTGCACTATCCAGCGCCCATCATGTGCCATCAACGTATGTCCATTGGATGCTCAACTGGCCAGATCCCACGCCTCTCCAATGAAGGACCATGGTGTACCACAAAGTCAACACCATACCAGATCTAGCGCTGACCAGGCCTGGAGCTTAATGGGCCACAAATTTTCAGTTCTGCACCCCTCTCCAGCCAACAACACAGGCCCAATTCTCAACTTCTTTTTTATTTTTATTTTATCTTTTAATTTGTTTAATTATTTTATTTTTAAAATCAGTTTTTTTATAAAATAATAAAAATTAAAAAGTCATAAAAATTAGAATTAGGTTTTATTTTATTTTATTAAATTTAATTTAATTAATTATCTTAATTTAATTTAGGGTAACTTTAACTTATTTTTACAATTAAAATCAATTAGAAAACTAGGTTTAAATTCTTGATTTAATTATTTTCTTTTTTCAATAAAAAACACAAAAAATAGGTTAACTTAATTATTTTCTTAATTAAAGTTAATTAGTAATTAGGTTCTTTTTTTTAATTCAATTATTCCTTATTTTCTTAAAATAGCAAAACATGACAAAAAAACTCTATTTTCTTTAATCAATCACAAGTGGGATTAGTCAAAGGGTCAAAACCCTAATCGCCTCGTATTTAGCTTACCGCACGCATTTAATTCGTTTATTATTTTTGTAACTGTTTTGAGGATGTAATAGTTTTAATTAGGTTGTTTAAATTTCCACAACTTTACTTACTGTCAACGAAAATTATGTAACTATTAAAGCCATGTAATAAGCGTAGGTTATTTTTTCCGCTTTTACTTTAAGCAAAACTCTTAACTGTTAGATGTATGTTTAGGATTGTATGGCAAGAATGCATGACAAAATTAAAATGGTTAGAAAACCCTAATGTGCAAAGATAATAAACTGAAAATAAATCACTCGCACATATTCACTCTTAGGGTATACTCTCACTTAGGTTGCCTTCGGTAAACGACCATTAAGCATAGTGTGTCTTAGTGGTGGCCCTCTCGTCTAAAGAGATCAAATTGTCCCGTTCAAATGTTGCCACAGAAATGTTGCCTCGAAAAGATCTGAAGACTCTAGAGTTACTACTAAGGTGTCCTAATATTACTTTAGTGACCGTACGTCCCTTTCGAATTGACCCTTACAAATTCCAACGACGGTGCTACCTATTTCTCAATAGTAGGATAGCGTTGTCTAAAGGAAACAAGAATAGAAACGATCTTTTTTCGAGTGGGTAGATGCTAGTAGGTACTTGCTTAAATCAAAGCTTTTCACACTTACACTTTTCAAACAAATGTTCAAAACAACTTCATCACACCCTTGAGGACTGATACAAGGGTTATCACGAAGTAAAACATTTTTCAAAAAAACAAGCACACAAACACAAGCAATTTAAAAATGAGCAAGTACCTAAGAGCCCATGGAAAACCATGGATAGAAAGGGTGCTAACACCTTCCCTTTCTATAATCTACCCCCGTACTCAAAATCTCGAAAAAGGATTTTTTATGTACTTTTTTCCTTTCGGGTTGGATGAAATAAAAGTCGGTGACGACTCTTGCCTACCACGACATTTTGCGAATAAAAAAATGCAAAATGCAAACCAGTAAGAAACAGTCGGTTCTGCCACCGTATCACAGAACTGACGACTCTGCTGGGGAATTATAAGTGGGGTATACCTTAGGATCTAGGTCATTAAAATTGCTTCTCTTGATTGCTTTGTTTTCTTTATTTTTGAGGGTTTTGTTTGGGGTTACTATAGATCCTATACATGGATCTGGGGGCACTCATTAGGTAAGTAGCAATAGACTGTGACGGAACTGTACGGTGTAGACCGATACGGTTGAAGCAGTAGCTATGTTGGTGTGGCACTTTGGTTGGTACCGGTATCCTTTGTGGTGAAACGAGGAGAATACGGGGCCGCTGCGTGGTGTCGTGAAGCACTAGTGAACCTTAGAACCTTAGTTGAGCAATTTGGCCATTAAAAAAGTAGCGAGATAGCCGGCCTCGGTGTAGAGCTGAGGATTGGTTGATACTCGATGCTACACTCATTGAGATCATACTTTCAGAATATTTCGGCCGCAAGAAAAGATTTTTTGAGCTAAAAACATGACCGTTAAAGGATGGTCAGTGATATTGAGATCCTCTAGAACCCGATTACTTTTCTAGGACAGGTTTGAAACCAACTTAACTTCAAGAGGGTATTACCTTTGACCTCGTGCAAGCCTTAAACCTAAGGGCTTTGTGTGATTTGACTGTGTTTGCAATACCTGTGTTTTCTATACTTGTGTGTGATACGGTGACAGAAACGACTGTTTTGAAATGCTAGTTTGCGTTTTGTGTTTTTTGTTCTTAAAATGTCGTGGTAAGCAAGAGTTGCCACCGAATTTTATTTCATCCAACCGGAAAGGAAAAAAGCACAGAAAAAAAAATCCTTTTTTGAGATATTCTAAGTACGGGGGGTAGATTATAGAAAGGGAAGTTGTTAGCACCATTTCTATCCATGGTTTTCCATGGGCTCTTAGGTATTGCTCATCTTTTAAAATTGCTTGTGTATGTGCTTGCTTTGAAAATGTTTTGCTTCGTGATAACCCTTGTATCAGTCCTCAAGAGTGTAACGAAGTTTGTTTTGAAATTTTGTTTTGGAAAGTGTAAGTGTGAAAAGTTTGATTTGAGCGAGTACCTACTAGCATCTACCTACTCGAAAAAAGGATCGTTTCTATTCTTGTTTCCTTTAGACAATGTTATCCTACTATTGAGAAATAGGTAGCACCGTCGTTGGACTTGTAAGGGTCGATTCGTAAGGGACGTACGATCACTAAAGCAATGTTAGGACGGCTTAGTAATAACCCTAAAGTCTTAAGATCATATTCGAGGCAACATTTCCGAGGCAACATTTCCGAACGGGACATTTGATCTTTGTTTAGACTGGAGGGAAACCACTAAGACACCCTATGCTTAATGATCGTTTACCGAAGGCAAACGAAGTGAGAGTATACCCTAGGAGTGCATATGTGCGAGTGATTTTATTTCAGTTATTATCTTTGCACATTTAGGGTTTTCTAGCCGTTTTAAATTATCATGCAATCTTGTCATACAATCCTATTAACATACATCTAAACAGTTAATATTTGTGAGAATTAAAATGAGAGAAAATAAACCTACGCTATTACAAGGCTTCGAGGTAGGGATTAATTACATAGCAAAAAAAAAACCGTAAAAGACGATAAATGAAGAAAATCCTAGATTAAACTATTACATGACGTGAACAGTTACATCAATATTGCAAAAATAATAAACACGCGCAATGGATCGAATGCAAAATAATTTGGATTTTGACCCCAACCATACCTAATTGTAATTTAAAAGGAAAATTATTTTTGTCGTTTTCTGTTATTTTGAGAAAATAAAGCTCAATTGAATAAAAAGGAACCTAATTACTAATTAATTTTAATTAAGAAAAATAATTAAATTAACCTATTTTTTTTAATATTTTTATTTTGAGAAAGAAATAAATATTGAATCAAGAGTCTAACCCTAAATTTTCTAATTAATTTTAATTATATAAAAAAGTTAGAATTTCCCTAAATTAAATTAAACTAATATTAAATTAAATTTGATAAAAAAACAAACTAATTATAATTTTTTGTAAACTCTTGATTTTATGATTTTTTGTGAAAAAAGAAATTAATTTTGTTAAAAAAAATAATCAAGCAAATTAAATTAAATAAAAGAAGTAAATAGAAAAGAATGAAAAATGGGCCTGATTGCTTAGCAAAAGGGGGGGGGGGTGTTGTTTGCAATTTCTTGGCCCAACAAGCTCCTGGCCCCTTTGACTTTGCCCAATCCTGTATGCATGCTTGACTCAGGCGCATGGTGGACTTTCAAGGGATAGGCCTTGGATCTGGGGCGTTGATGGATGGGACGGCCAAATCTGGATAGTACATGGTGGATCCCTTGCCATGTGATTCACTGGATTTCCTGTTAAAGAAAAGCATGAATAAAATTTGGACCTGGGGATCGAACCCAGGCCCTTAAGCATTCTCCCCTTGCACGCTTGCCAACAGAGCTGGCTGTGTTAGTTGTATAAACAATAACAAACAAATATTATATAATACAAACAAAATATTAATCTTTAAAACGCGCGAAATTCAAACTGGCAAGTCAGGGATCGCCACGTATCCATCTTCTTCCTCCCACCGTCGCTGTAAGTTTTGTAACTTTTACCTACGGACATTAAGCGTAGGTATAGCCCCTGTGCATTTCCACAATCCTCAATGCGCATGATAAATGAAAACCAATGGTACCAATCAACTCGTTTCAACCTCACGAGCATCATGGTACCATTATCCATGCGCAATTTTTCCTATATGAGAAACCCTAAAAACAAAGAATAAACCCTAGCCATGGCAGTTTCATGTCCAATCAGTTAAAATGAAATTAAATATAGTCATTAGCTTGCAAACACCTCAAGGATTATTAATATGCCAATTAATCATGCTAAATATGCCAGAATCAATATATTCGAATTCAAGAAAATAGGCAAACCGTGTGACTGCTACGATGCGTTTCAAGGCGTGGGAAGGCTTGCTAACGATTGAAACACGACCCTGGGGCGTCCAATAATTGATTGGTATGGTTAGAATGGCTTGAGATAGTCTGCAACTTGGAATTTGGTCTGCACTTTTTCTTTGAAATTTTGCAATTCTTTCTCTGCCTTTGCACGCCTCTAGCCTCTTTCTTTTGGTCTGCCTTTCTTCCTTATGTATAATAGAGTGCATTAGGGTTACAGTTTGTATCAAATCTTTTCCAATTATGAAGATTGATCAATGATTCAATCCTTGCACCAAATCTTTCCAAAACAAGAAAATTTAATCTGTTTATGTCCATATGAAGCATTGCACGATTTGATCTTGTCTCCACCTGTATAATGGACCTAATCATGCACAAAATCTCAAGGTTTTAATGATTTTTGATATTTTCACTATTTTATATTGATTTTATTTGATTTAAATGAAATAAAATCAAAATAAATAAAAAAAATAAAAGAATGACAAGTGGAAGGGCTCATGGGTCGTGGGTTACATTACAAACTCAGTGCAAGAATAAAAGTTGGGCCCATTTAGCAAAAAATGCAATTTGGGACACATTTGACTTTTGGCAATTTTGCAAAAAAGGTCAACTTGGCCAATGCATAACTCCCTCAATTTTGACCCTAGAGAGGTGTTCTTAGACTTTTTAGAAAGCTTAGGATATCCTCTAAGCAACCCTTTTGGTCTCATCTCAATTGAGTCTTCCATGTTCATGTATGAAGCTTTGACCCAAAAGGTGTTTTTGTTGACTTTTTAAAATGACCTATAATGTCCAAATTCATATCTTCTTGTGAGTGCATATTTTGAACTTGGGAGCTGATGATTGATTATAGGGAATTACATCCTGTTCAAAATGAGGTTTGGATGGGTCATTTTTGATAAAGTATGAGAAAGTTATGCTTGGTCAAAGTTGAGTTGACTTTTCCTGCAAAACCCTAATTTAGCAACTTTGGGGTTTTGATGAATTGTGAGCAATCCTTAAGGAATCATGATCAACCCTTGATCAAATTATGAATAATACTTAAAAATGAGGATGTTGACCAAAAATATTGAAGTTTGACTGTATGTGGGCCATAGTTGACTTTTGCCCTAACACAGTCTATTTCTAGATATCTGAGCAATTGACTGAGCAAACTTCCTCTACAAGACTTGAAACTTGATATGGATGATCTTGAGAATATATTAGGACAATGGTGAGAATTTGGATCCTTTGGACTCAAGCATCTTGATGTAAAATGAAACCCTAATTTGAGGTAGATTGGCTTAAGAGAGAGTTTGTCTGGTCAACTCTTGGACCTCCTTGAGCAATTTGAAGACCTTACTTGACATGTATTGAGAAATATGGGAGGGAAAATTTTGGGGTACAACAGCTGCCCCTGTTCAATCTTCTTAAACCTGAGGATATAGATTGGCGTGTCTGCCTTTCGTGATCTGAAGGTGGAAGATGATTGAACACTAGAGTGCCCAGAAATTTGCACTCGCATGAAGTGGTACTTGTCTTGCGATATCGGGAATGGGCTTATAGATGACATTTGGAAGTCAGTGACGAAAGATGGGCTTAAAGATGCCATTCGAAGAAGTTTTGATCGCATAAGAGATTCCTTTGCGAGAACCCGTATACCTGTTGTTGAGGAGGATTTCACTGGGAGCATGCTGGTCTCTGTCTTGGGAGAAGTAGAATTTGAGGAGCTTCAATTGTACGTTACTCTACTGGGGAATCATATCTTAGTTGAGGAGGTGACAATGAACTGCTATCCGATCGTGCTCCAGGCTCTGCAATTTCTCAATTCTTATCTGGTCGTGTTCCAGGCTTCAGAAGGAATTAAGTGGTTATCCGGTCACATCCGAGTTTCCACTTGAATTTAAGGTATACTAATATCCGGTCTATTTCCGGGTTTCATAGTAATTGGTCGAGTAAACTGCTATTTGGTCGAATTCCAAGCTTCACAGTACTTTACACTGTTTTTTGGTCGTGTCCCAGGTTTCAGTGTCCTTTTCCTCTATCTGGTCGTCCTCCAGTCTTCACATCGTCTTATACCGTTATCTGGTTGATTACAGGCTTCATGGTATCTTGTACTGCTATCTGGTCGATTTCCAGGCTTCACAATAACTTGCTGAGGGTTAAGCTGTTTTCCGGTCGATTTCTGGGCTTCAAAGCTTGAACTGGAATAGAAATCTTAGTATCAATTTGACTGAACCAGGGGAAACTTGTGGGAACTTCAACCGGGAGAGAAATCTTAGTGTCGATTTGACTGATCCCGGGAGAGGTCTCAGATTAACTTTGACTTGCATAGAAATCAGGGGAGTCTTAGCGGCGATTCAGATGACCCAGACGAAAGTCTTAAAATGTCTTCAAATAGAATAGAAACCTTAGTGTCGGTTTGACTGAACTAGAGGAAACTTGTCAGAAATTGATTGCATCTTTCCCTGAAAGGTAAAGAGTTAGCCGTATGTAATGTCATGATGTATGAAATGTATTGAGTAATGATGTTCTCAAAATAAATGAGATTGTGCTGGATGATGCGTATGCGCATGCCACAATGTATGGATATGCAATGTTCTTGTGATATTCTCCGGCTGGGGAGAATAAATCCCGGACTGCTGTTGGAGAGTATAAAGAGTTGAGTTCTTCATTCTCGCTGGGGATAGTGACCGAAGATGATTAGCTGGAGACTTGCGTCCGTTCTGCTCGAGAATATTCCGCCGGGAGAGACTCTGTTTGAGAATAATCCTGTGGGAGAATGACTTTGTGGGGAAGAGAGATACTCTGTTGGACGATATGCTGATTTGGAGAAATAAACTCAGCTGGTGGTGAGCTTCTATTTCCGGTGATAGATAAACTCTGCTTGGGGAGAATTTTGCCGACTCATTCGCGATTGTGAACCTTGGCTGGGGAGAGCTAACACCACTGTCTTTGGATATTTCCTACTCTGCGGGGAGTGTATGTACCTTTAGTCATATTCTCAAGCTGGCTCTATCCCGATTCCTGATGGGCAGAGTAACTGTAAGGTTTGGGCACTTCTTGTTTTCCCTGTTCCTGGAATTACGAGTAATTGTCTTTTTTTATGTAAATATTTATGAGCAGCAATTATTTTCAAATTCATATATAAAAAATGAATCATTGGACGTTCTTGCAAAACAAAACAAAAAAAAAGTTGAAATTTCTTGTGAAAATGAATTGTATTGATTTTTGAAATTGGGCTATAACAGGCGTTTGGTACAAAGAGGCTGACGTCCTAGTAAGAGAACGCAACCGAAAGATAGAAATTATATAATTTGTGAAAAAGAAATAAAAACAACTATGTGAAACAATTCCATTGGTTTCCAACTCTTCAATTGCCTTTATATCTTCAAGCATCTCATCACTTTGCTACTTGGTCGAAGGTGGATCATGTTGATTGGCGCTGTCCGAGCTTGATAGTCGATACCGAAGTCTGGTTACAAGATGATCCAACGAGACATAGTGTTACGCTTCGATCCCTAATTTTTGCCTGGACCGCCCTTTCAGGTTTTCAGTCCACCGGGATACCCTTTTTTGCCCAAGCCGCCTTTCAGGTTTTCGACTTGTCGGGTGTACAGGTTTTTTCATTTTCGTCCCTTATTTTGACCGAACCCTTTTGGTTCGCCGGGAAGCCCTTACTTTTTCCTAGGCCAGTCAACCTAGCGGGTCCTTGATTATGCGTAGTATTTTTTCACTATGTCTGCATTTACGGAGTGAGGAAGGTCGTCACCATCCATGGTGGTTAGAATCATAGCTCCACCAGAAAATATATTTTTGATCATAAATGGCCCTTCGTATGTGGGGGTCCATTTTCCCCTGGGATCACCTTGCGGTAGTATGATACATTTGATCACCAGATCCCCGACTTGATATTCTTGACGTCTGACTTTCTTGTTAAATGACTTAATCATTCGCTTCTGATACGTCTGACCATGACAAATAGCAGTAAGCCTCTTTTCATCGATTAAAATCAGCTGATCAAGCCGGGTTTGGATCCAGTCATCTTCGTTCAAACCCGCGTCCTTCATAATCCTGAGAGAGGGTATATGGACTTCGATGGGTAGTACCGCCTCCATGACATACACCAAAGAGTAGTGTGTTGCCCCTGTCGAAGTCCTTGCCGAGGTACGGTGCCCATGAAGAGCAAATGGTAACATCTTGTGCCAGTCTTTGTATGTCACTGTCATCTTCTGCACAATCTTCTTGATGTTCTTATTAGCCGCTTCAACAACCCCATTCATCTTCGGCCGGTAGGGAGAAGAGTTATGATGCCGTATCTTGAATTGTTTGCAGAGCTCGATGATCACCGTATTTTTGAGATTTGTACCATTGTCCGTAATGATCCTCTCTGGTACACCATATCGACAGATTAGATTGTGTCGGATAAAGCACGCCACGACGTTCTTGGTTACTGTAACAAATGAAGCTGCCTCAACCCACTTTGTGAAATAATCAATTGCTACCAGAATGAAGCGATGTCCGTTAGACGCAGTAGGTATGATTTCTCCGATCATGTCGATGCCCCATATTACAAAAGGCCAAGGAGCTGTCAAAACGTTCATAGGAACTAGAGGTGCACGCACCTTATCACCATAGACTTGGCACTTATGACAGGTTCGAGAATGCTGATAACAATCGGCTTCCAAAGTAGACCAGTAATATCCTGCCCGTAGGATTTTAATCGCCATGGTATGTCCACTAGAATAAGTTCCGAAGGTACCTTCATGTAGCTCTACCATGATCCTTTCTGCCTCGCTTTTGTCCACACATCGCAGTAAGGTTGAATCATGGTTACGCTTATAGAGGATTCCATTACTGATGAAGAACTTCGCAACGAACCTTCTCAGAAACTTATGATCATTAACAGATGCCCCCTCGGGGTATTCTTGAGCCTCAAGATACCTCTTTACCTCGTGAAACCAGGGTTTCTCTGCTACCTCTTCAGTCCCAATGTCACAACAATGTGCGGGTTCGTCCATCCTCTCGATGGTAATCTGGGGAACTTCATTGTCCAACCTGACCTTGAACATAGAAGACATGGTAGCTAATGCGTCCACCAGCTGGTTCTCTTCTCTCGGGAAGTGTTCAAAGGTTATCTCCTCAAAGTGTGGGAGTAACGTCAGTACATATTCCTTGTAAGGAATACGATTTGGGTTCTTCGTATCCCACTCGCCTTTGATCTGACTAATCACCAGAGCAGAATCTCCGAATACACTTAAGAACTTATTCCTTAGGTTAATAGCATCTCGAAAGCCCATGATACATGCTTCATACTCTGGCATATTGTTGGTGCAGTTAAAACATAAACGGGCGGTGAACAGAGTATGACAGCCCTCAGGAGATATAATTACAACACCGATGCCATTACCCAATGCGTTAGAGGCTCCATCAAAATACATAGACCATCAGGATCCCTTCTCAGGTCCTTCATCCGGTCCAGGTTCTTCACAGTCAATTACCAACATGATGTTCTCTTCCGGGAACTCGAAATTCATGGACTGGTAGTCATCCATGGCCTGATGCGCCAAATGATCCGCCAACACACTCCCATTGATTGCTTTTTGGGTGGTATATTGGATGTCATACTCGGTGAGGATCATCTTCCATCTTGTTATTCTTCTGGACATGGCAGGCTTCTCGAAGATATACTTGATTGGATCCATTTTTGATATCAACAAAGTGGTGTGAGTCAGCATATACTATCTCAGCCGGCGAGCAGCCCATGCCAAAGCGCAACAAGTTTTCCCGAGCAATGAGTATCGGGTCTCACAGTCGGTAAACTTTTTGCTAAGGTAGTAAATAGCATGCTCTTTTCGGCCAGACTCGTCATGCTGCCCCAACACACACCCCATTGAACTTTCCAGTACTGTCAAGTATAAAATCAAAGGTCTTCCTTCAACTGGAGGCATCAGAATTGGTGACTCTTGAAGGTATTCTTTGATTCTTTCGAAAGCGGTCTGACATTCATCGTTCCATTTTACCACTTGATCTTTCTTCAGCAGCTTGAAGATTGGCTCACAAGTAGCATTCAGATATGAAATGAATTGGGCAATGTAATTCAGACATCCCAAAAAGCCTTTAACTTCCTTTTCTATGCGGGGAGCTGGTATCTCTTGTATAGCTTTTACCTTTGCAGGATCCACCTGAATACCTTTGTCACTGACGACGAAACCCAACAGTTTACCAAACCTTACCCCGAAGATGCACTTGTTCGGGTTTAACCTCAGCTTGTACGTCTTCAAAATGTCAAACAATTTCTGGAGATGGTCAAGGTTCTCTTCTCAGTTTGGGACCTTGCTATCATGTCATCAACATAAACTTCGATCTCATGGTGAATCATGTCGTGGAACAAAGCGACCATGGCGCGCTGATAAGTTGCCCCAGCGTTCTTCAACCCGAAAGGCATTACCTTGCAATAGAAGGTGCCCCACTGTGTAACGAAGGTTGTGTTCTCCATGTCTTCAGGAGCCATCTTGATCTGGTTGTAGCCAGAAAAACCATCCATGAAGGAGAAGATCTTATGTTGTGCGGTGTTGTCGACCAGAACAATGATGTGAGGAAGTGGGAAATCATCCTTGGGGCTTGCCCTATTCAGATCTCTATAATCTACACACATCCGTACCTTACCATCCTTCTTAGGTACTGGAACAACGTTGGCAACCTACTGCGGATAAGAAGTGACAGCTAAAAATTCCGTGTCGAACTGTTTCATGACTTCAGCTTTGATTTTCTCAGACATCTCAGGGCGCATACAACAGACCTTCTGTTTTACCGGAGGGCAGTCTTCTTTAGTTGGCAAGCGATGAACCGCAATATCAGTATCCAAACCAGACATATCTTCATAATACCAAGCGAAGATCTCAACATAGTCGCATAGCATTTGTATTAATCGTTGCTTGACACTAGGCTCCAGATTTGCACCTATCTTAACCTCTTTCCTGTCTTCCTCTGTACCCAAATTCACTGACTCAACTGGCTCTTCATGAGGCTGTATGGCCCTCTCTTCCTGCTGTAATAGTCTAGAAAGTTCTCCAGGAACCTCACAATCATCCTCACCTTCGTCCTCGACTTGGTTGATTGGATTTTCGAAGTCATAACTGGCAGTAGCAGAGTTGTTGTCAATGGGATCCAGAGTGGATATGGATCTGCATTATGATAAGTGAGTGTGTGTAAGAGAATAGCTGTTTTGATAGAGTGGGAGACAGAAAAGAAAAACAAAGAGCGCAAGATTTGTAATGCAAGAAAACATCCAATGTTTTATTAATGATATATGAAATGACAAGTAATAAGCCCTCACAAGCAAAGCCAAGGTGCCTCGGGCAAGGCACCGGGCCGTAAAGTTTCAAACTGTCTATTACAACTCTTAAAACAAAAGTCAATTACTGTGGAATAAAAGAAACAGGTATGAAGTCCTTCGCCGTCCAGTTGTTCAGTCCACCGTTGGTTGTAGGGTAGATCCAGCTGTCGATATCTGAATCTTCTTCACTGTCCTCAATTGCATTAACTCCCTGATTGCTGATGTGCATAGGAGGTCTTCCAATCCGTGCGCCCTAACAGCCCTTTGAGCCCCTGTAGTAAAGCCCAAACCAAATTTGTCAGTTTTGTGAGTGAAATCAGGGAGCTGACCCCAATTGGTACACCCACCTTCTTCAATTACAGCTCTGGCATCCTTGAGAGAAGCCATCTTCATCGGAGGTTTGTCGGTAGTAACTTCAGTTGACGCCAAGGTCTGAGGGACCTCTTCAAAGTTCTGACAAGGGGTTTCGATGGATTCCCCGTCCATCTCCACGTAGCGGAAAGAATTGAGATGACTCACCATATACTCCTCTTCACCTCGTACCGTGACAATTTTTCCCTTTACCGGGTATTTCAACATTTGATGGAGCGTGGAAGTCACTGCCCCAGCCTTATGAATCCAAGGGCAACCCAGCAAACAAGAATATGATGGTCTGATATCCATCACATAGAAGGTGGACGCAAAAGTCTGAGAGCTAACTTTAACAGGGTTGTCTACCTCCCCGTGCCCCATTCTCTTTGACCCGTCAAAAGCCCTGACCACAATATTGCTCGGCTTCAGAATCAAACCTTCACAGTCTAGACGATTTAATGCTTTCTTTGGCAGAACATTCAATGAAGACCCGGTATCTACCAGTACATGGGCCATAGTGGTGCCCCCGCACTCGATCGAGACGTGCAAGGCATCATTATGACTTCTCCCCTTAGTAGTTAAATCTGCATCTGAGAAACCCAACCCAATGTCGGCGGTCAGGCTAGCTACGTAATCTTTGAATTGATTGGCTGAAGTTTCCTGCGGCACATGTGCAGTTTTGAGGAATGAAATTAAAGCCTTTGCATGGGCTTCATAACACAATAGCAAAGACAACATGGAGATTTTTTACGGGGTCTACCCCAGCTGTTCGACTACGTTATAGTCGCTCTTCTTGATAATCTTTAGAATTTCCTCTATTTCTTGTTTAGAGGTTTCTACAATGATCTTCTTAGGTGCCTCTGTCCGGATAGGCTCACCTATGATTTCTTTGCCCCGAGTCCCAGATGGCTCGGCGACAAGGGTGACGACTGGAATAGGAACTGGGATAGTAGTTGGTGTAATAGCAGATGGAAGGACAACAGGTTTGTGAACAGTCGAAGGGGAAATCTCGGGATAAAAGAGTCTTCTGCTTCTGGTGACCTTGCTAGCCCCGACAATATTGCTGACATCAACATCAGCTTCCTCACTTTTTAAGTCTTGTTTAACTCCATGGTAATACACATCAGCACCATAGTGCCAAGGGACAGCCTTATCCGAAGTGTATGGGATAGGACCAGGGACAGTAATTATTAACGGAGCAATTCTTGGGACGGGTGTAATCCTAATAGGTTTTCTCGAGGAAAACTTGGAAGGATTGGCGGAAATGGTTATGATGGTAACATCTTGAATTGGAACCAACGAAATCATAGAATTTTCAAACAAGATCTCTTTATTATCCATCAGGCGCTGAACACCTGATTTTAATAAGTGGCAACCAGCAGGAGGAATTGAACACATGTGGCAACCTTCACCATAACCCGGAAATAAACTGACCAACAACAAATTCTTCTTAACTGTCGTCAAAGGAGTAGAAATTTCTTCTATAGAGGTCACAAATAAATCATCGTCTATAGCATTTACTCCATGACCATGTTTGGGCATGGGAGCAGTTATGACGTTGGGCTTCTCCGGAGCGTCAAACTCAATATCTCTGGCTTCGATCAAGTCTTGCACTTTGTTTTTCAAGGCCCAACAGTTGTTTGTATCATGACCTGGACTTTCGGAGTGATAGGCGCAGTGGGCATTCGGGTTATAATAAGGAGAAGTGGTGTTGGGGTTCTTCGGGGCTTCCCTCAGAGTTACTAGATTGGTCTTCAATAATTATGGTAGAATTTGAGACAAGGTCATATTGAGCCGAGTGAACTGCCTCTGTGGTCTTTCCCCCCTTTGTTGATTGTTGCGTTGTGGAGCAACTGTGGGTCTTGATATCACTACCGCATTTACTGCTTGACGGTGTTCAGGTCTGCTTTGGCCCCTCGAGCCATAGACCGTACTAGCTTCCTCCTTACCGGTGAAAGGCTTCTTTACTGCACTTGATGAAGTATCCTTCCGTATTTTACCACTTCGAATGCCGACTTCCACTCTCTCTCCATTCAAAATTAACTTAGTAAACCCCGATGATGAACTACCGATCATATGATTGAAAAATGGACTAGATAGCGTCCTTAGAAACATGTCAACCAGCTGCCTATCAGACAAAGGGGGTTGGACTCTTCCAGCCAAGTCTCTCCACTTTTGAGCATAGTCTTTAAAACCTTCACTTGCACCCATAGACATACTCTAGAGCTGAGTACGAGTGGGAGCAAGGTCGGGGTTATACTGATACTGCCTGTAGAAAGTAGCAGCAAGATCTTCCCAGTTTCGGACACTGGCTCCTTCCAACTGATAAAACCATTCCAGCTGAGTCCTTGACAGACTATCTTGAAAGAAGTGTACCCACAAATTTCTTTAGCAGTGTGAGGTTGGATTTTCCTGACATACGAGCGGAGATGGAGTTTTGGACAGGATACTCCATTGTACTTGGCAAAAATCGGAGCTTTGAACTTATGAGGGATCACCACTCCCGATACCAGTCCTATTTCTCCGAAATCTAAACCAGGGATCTTCTGAATCTCCATAGCACTCAGACGGTCTTCTAGCTACTTGTACCTATCCTCAGCAGGAGGATATTGTTTATCATCATAATCCGTATCGTTATCAGAAACTGCTAGACCGGGGTCCTTTGTCCTTTCTTGGTTCTCCCCTTCTTTGGATGAGGAGGTCAGATCAGCTGATTGTCTTATCCTTTCTCCGAATCTTCTACCCATGTTCAGAATACCTACCTTCTTCTTTTTCTTTTTCTCTTTCAGAATCAGGGTCTTCAGGTCCTCTTGCCCTTTAGCCAAACTCAAGAACATCTGTTGGAATTGGGCGTTTTGTGCCTGAAGATCTTTGATGGCTTGATCAGAAGACATTTCTGTTGAAATAAACAACGAAGAAGATGAGAAACCTGTAAGGGTACCTGTAATGATGTGCATGATAATGGGATGCGTATGTAATGATTTCAAAGACTTTGGGAGATTTTAATTTGCAAACCAAAAATAAACAACCTTTATTAGATTAACTTGTGAAAGGTTCAACAATGCCTTTAAGGCGTTACAAAGAAGTAAAATAGAAAAAAAATCTAAAAACTATAAAAAGAAAAATCAAAAGTCCCATGGACACTTCCTCTTTGTGCCGATGTAGTCATTGATCACTCTTTCCTCCTAGAGCTGCCTAGTGAGCTTCAAAATCTTCCTTTCTTGCTCATGGTACTTCTCCCGGTAAGTATCCCTCTCATACTTCAGTTGAATCCAAGACCTCTGCAACTCCCTAGGATCAGTGGGCATGTAAGGATAAATAACTGTGTAAGGAACACCTTCTTCATTGGTGGGCTCCACAATTACTGGAAATATTGATTCATAGGGCATCCCAAGCTTCTGGGCACGAGTTCGGACCCATTGGAGATAAGGCTGCATAGAAAGGGAATTCCTTGGTCCCAACTCTTGGGGATCAGATCTGTTCACCATGCCCCAAGCTCATATAAACCTCCGGCGATGCTCCTCAACGTCTACCTTGTAGTCAAATGCAATATCCTCAATAAGTAGCTAATGGGGACCATCCCTTGGAGCACTACCAAATTGTCGTAAAGCTAAACAAGGATTATAGGTTATACCCCCTCTGATTCCAAACAATGGGACATTAGGGTATCCCCCACAATGATCAATAACAGAAGTGTTTTCCATAGCCCGGGAACACCAAAGAATGTATGTATGAGCAAGTGACATTATTTTGTAGGACCATCCAAAACCTTCTTCATTCTTCTGCACAGACTTAGGAAGGTGTGAAATAAACCACCTCGACAGCAACGACATGTGTGATCGGTGGGAATGAGAACTGACTGTTTTGGAATGCTGGTTCGCGTTTGCGTTTTGCAAAATGTCTCGGTAAGCAAGAGTCACCACCGTCTTTTATTTTATCCAACAAGGAAAGGACAAAAGCACAGAAAAATTCCTTTTCGAGATGTTTCTCGGGTTCGGGAGGTAGATTATAGAAAGGGAAGGTGTTAGCACCCTTTCTATCCGTGGTTATCCATGGGCTCTTAGGTACTTGCTCAAAGTGTTTTCAAAAAGTTTTTCTTTTCTTGTGTTTGTGGGTTTTGAAAAGAGTTTTGTTTGAAAACTTCGATTTAACTCTTGTTTCTGTCCTCAAGAGTGTATGAAGTGTTGTTGAAAACTTTGTTTGAAAAGTGTAAGTGCGAAAAATTTGTTTTGTTTTGAAATAGCAAGTACCTAAGAACCTCTACCTACTCAAAAGGAATTAAACTGTGTAAATGTCCCTTTAGACAATGCTATCCCACTATGAAGGAGTAGGTAGCATCGTCGTTGGAGTTTTCGGGTCAATTCGATTTTAGGGACGAGTGGTCACTAAAGCAACGTAAGGACGCCTTAGTGGTAACCCTAATGTCTTAGATCATTTTTTTCCGAGGCAACCATTTCGAGGCAACTTTGATCTCTAGACAGGAGGGCGACCCCTAAAACATCCTATACTCAATGACCACGTTCGAGGCAACCAAGTGAGGCGTACCCTAGGAGTGGTATGTGCAGGTGTGTCAATTTTCAGTTATGTTATCTTTGCATGTCATGGTGAGCTATGTTGATTTTAATTTAAGATAGATCTTGTCATGCATAGCCTAGTTAGCATACATCTAGCATTTAGTGGTTGCGGAAAATAAAACTAAGCTATTACAAGGCGTCGGGTATTTACATAGCCAAAAAGAAACCCTTGAAAAGTAAATTGCGAAAAATAAATAAAAGCGGTAAATAAAAAATCCTAAGTTAAAACTATTACATCCTCGGAGCAATTACACAAATATAGATCAAAAAATAAAACGCGCGAGAAAAGTTGAATTAAATTGTCCTTTAGGGTTTTGACCCTTTTTGAAGAAAGCATGTTTTGGTATTTTTTGAATTAAGAATCAAGTCTAAATTAATAATGGATTTAAAGAAAAGGTGTTTTTTGAGCTTTATTTTAATTAAGGCAATAAAATTAGAGTGGTTAAAAAAGTTAATAAAATCCTAATTCTAACTCAATTTTAATTTAATGCAAAATTGTTAAAATTAAACCTAATTAAAACTAAATTAATTGGTCACAATTTATTTACAAAAATAAGTAATAAAATTAAAATAAAAGTATTTTTGTTGTTTCAGATTTTTTTTTATGAAAAAGAGTTAATTAATTAATTATGGTGATAAAATAAAAACAGTGAAAAGAAAAAAATAAAGAAAACAAACTCAGGGGTGCTGGGTTCAAAAAGGGAGTATGAATTGCAGCTTCTAAGCCCAAACGTCCAGCCTGTTGGAGTTTCAGATTGCCTGGGCATTCGTTGGCCAAGGTTCATGGTGAACCTCATCCTGGACCACAAGATCTGGATCTGGGACCACCTGGCGCGTGAGATCTGGAGGTGTATGATACTCCCTGCCTGGAGCGCTGCATCTGAGCACCTATAGAAAAATGTAACAATGTTTTTTGGGGGGGACCTGGGATTTGAACCCATGTCCAAAGGGGTTTTTCCATAGCGTGGTTGCCAACTCATCCAATCTGCTTCATTCGTTAGTTAAATAGAACATAAATATTATATCAAACAATAATTATGCCTGGCCTAAAAAAATAAAAAGACGCGCAATTGGTTCAAACGAACCAATCACGTCCAGCCACGTTATCATCTTCCTCACAATAGCCTGGTTCGTTTACCTGCAGATTTTGTTCTGCAGGAAGTTTCGTGGGGTGGTTCGAACGTTTCTCCTAGGCCA
Source organism: Vicia faba (assembly GCA_948472305.1). NCBI lineage: Eukaryota > Viridiplantae > Streptophyta > Magnoliopsida > Fabales > Fabaceae > Vicia > Vicia faba. The sequence continues at coordinate 1,460,963,093 of OX451739.1, read as the reverse complement.
TGAAAATGCTATTCAATAACACAGATGTGTTCGTCTCGACCTCCTCATCATTCCTATGGTCATTGTTTGTCTCAATTTCCCCTGCACAAGAAACGCCTAAAAACAAGAACAGGAACCCTAGGTTCTATATATGAGGTTAGAGGCCATGCAAATTAGATTAGACAATGCCAAAACATTCTAAATCAAATAACAATCACAAATATGTCAATATTTTAAAGAAAAGATGCAAGAATGATGAGTTGCATTTTTATGTTTATGGGTGTTTTATAGAACACTTACAGTGCGATTTAGATGATGAAAAGCTTGGTTTTTGATTGGCCTCGCTTCAGGAGGTTGATGGCAAGAGAGTTGCATCTTTCTTTGGGTCAGAATCTGCCTCCAAACCAAAACCTGATCACCACTTTTCAAGCTTTTCTTTTCAAGGTTGGGGCGTCGTTTCTGCAGAGTTGGTGTAGGTGTTTTTCACGTCTTTCTGCAAGGGTTTTTCGTGTGTCTTTGTTCATGAGCAGCAGGTTTATATAGGCAAGGAAATTAGGTCAACAAATGTGTATCAAATCTTGGTCCATTATGGTGGAGAGATTTGATTTGATCTTCATGAAAACTTGCCAAATTTGATTCAATCATGCGTTTTTGCCAGCTTGCTCTGAGTTGTTTGGGCCTCCAACTTGATGGAAATCAAAAACTGACTTACCCCTTCGATTTTGCCTTCTTTGCCAGTTTCGATTGCTTCAAAGTCCCAATTCGAATCTATTCCTTATTAGACAACCTCGACCAGCCCTTGGCCTTGTGATGAGTCTAAGTTATGATTCAAAGTCTTCAGAACTTCCTTTATCAGATTATCTTATGTTGAGAGAAACTTTGCACTGAAATGCCATTCGAAAATCATTTCGTTCTGATGTTCTTATTCAGGGAAATTCTGCACTGAAATGCCATTCGAAGGGAATTTGTCCATATACCATTCGAAGGGTACTAATTGAAACTTCAATCGAAAGACACTGTTAACAGGCCAATCGAAAGGTCTCGTTCATGCTAATCGAAGGGTCTTGTGTTGCCAGTCGAAGGGTCTTGTGTTGCCAGTTGAAGGGTCTTCTGAGTGCTTCTTTGAATGAGTCATTTACATGTTCTTCTAATGAGCTTCTTGCCCGGTGAGTCGAAGGTAAGCCTGAAGTATCTAGTGCATAGTCGAAGCATTGTGATATTGACTTGATCGAAGGAGGGTCCAGCGCTCAATCGAAGACCTGCAGACCAAAGCTTGGTCGAAGAGTTCCAAATGCTCAATCGAAGACTGGTGAACCAAACCTGATCAAAAGGTTCCAAACGCTTAATCGAAGCCTGGTGAACCAAACCTGATCGAAAGGTTCCGAATGCTTAATCGAAGCCTTTTCCCAGACGCTGATCGAAAGACACTTTGTATATCTTCAAAACTTTAATTTTGTTAGGAAAGTGTTTGTGACTAACTATGTAAGGGAAGACCTTTGGAAACATGAGAGGGAAAATTTTGGGGTACAACAGTTGCCCCTGTTCAATTTTCTTAAACGTGAGGATACATATTGGCTTTCGAGCCTTTCGTGATCCGAAGGTGGAAGATAATTGAACACTAGAGTGCCCAGAAATTTGCACTCGCATGGTGTAGTATCAGCATTGTGACGTCGGGAATGGGCTTACAGATGCCATTTGGAGACTGTAGGTAGGAGGATGGGCTTATAGATGCCATCTGCAGGATTGTCGATCGCATAAGAGATTCCTTAGCGAGAACTTGCATATCTGAGAAAGAAATATGGTCTTCCTGGCTTGTTACAAGTATCATTCGTCCACAAATAGTTTTCCTGGCTTGCTACAGGTATTCAACTGGGACTTAAAGAGGTTGGTCGAGGAGATAGATGTCCTGGCTGGTTACAAGTATTAATCTCTGACCTGAGAAAGAAAGATGGTCTTCCTGGATTGTTACAGGTATTAATCTCTGACCTGAGAAAGAAAGATGGTCTTCCTGGCTTGTTACAGGTATTGATCTTCAATCTCTTCATGTAGATAACTTTCCTGGCTTGTTACAAGTATTGATCTACAATCAGTCGTCCATAGATATTTTCCTGGCTTGTTACAGGTATTAATCTGGAACTTAAAAAGGTTGGTCGATGAGATACTTGTCCTGGCTGGTTTCAGGTATTAATCTCTGACCTGAGAAGGAAAGATGGTCTTCCTAGCATGTTACAGGTATTTATCTTCAATCTCTTCATGTAGATAAATTTCCTGGCTTGTTACAGGTATTGATCTACAACCAGTCGTTCAAATATATTTTCCTGGCTTGTTACAGGTATTAATCTGGAACTTAAGAAGGTTGGTGGTAGCCCTCTTTTGATTGACCTTTTCCTGAAAAAGGCAAAACATTAGTTGTATGTAATGTCATGATGTATGAAATGCATGATGTTCTCAAAATAAATGAGATCGTGTCGTATGCACTTTATCATATATGTAAATAGGAGGTATGAAATGTGAAATGTTTATGAATGTATTTTCGTCTGGGAAAATAATTCTTTGACAAATGCCGAGGAGTTTGTTAAATCCTGGGTTGATGTTGAAGATTATGGTTGACCTCTTCGTTTCCACTGGGGATGATGCACGAAGATGATTGCAAGAATAAACCTGTAGGAGAAAATAACTCCGTTGGGGAATAAACATGGTGAAGAGATTACTCTGCGGGGGATTACTCTATGGGGAAGAGATACTTCGCTGAGTTTTTAATGATAAACTCCACTGGGGATTCCGTTGATAGGTTCTGTTGGGGATCTTGATGATGAACTCCGCTGGGGATAGAAAGAACTTTGCTGGGGATGATCTTTCAGTTGCAACTTGTTGAGGATAACCCGGTTGGACTCTTGTGAGGATAACTTCTGAACTTAGCTTGGGGAGACTTATTTGTGTTCTGCATGGGACAAGCTTCCAGAACCTACTGGGGAAGATGATTCAGTTCCATTGGGGAAACCTTTTTTAGACTGCGGTGGGGAAGTGACTCCATTGTGGGTATCTTGCATTCTGCCGGGGAACATTCTTATATTCCGTTGAGGAATATTAAGACTGCCAGGGATACTCTTATGCTTGCTGGGGAATATCCTTATACTCCGTTGGGGAATATTAAGATCTTCTGGGGATACCAAACCTTTTCGGGGCTGATGGTAGACTAACTCTGCTTGGGGGAGAGTATGGCTGATTCGCTTCATAGTTGCAAGTCTCATTTTGAGAGAGCTATCATTACTGTCTTACTCTGCGGGGAGTGAAGGTATCTTGGTCGCATTCTTCAACTGAACTTACCTTGGTACCTTGGTGGACAGATCAACTAGACTGCTCAGACAATTCTTATTGCCCCTACTTCTGATATCACCCGTAATTAGTCCTTTGTTTCGCATGTAAATATTTATGAGCAGTACTTAATGTCAAATGCATATATCAAAAATGAACATTGGACGTTCTTTGCAAAACAAAACAGATAAAGGAAAGACAATTTGAAATTTGTCTGAAAATGAATTTGTATTGATTTTGAAGTTTGCTTGTAAATAGGCGCTTTTGTACAAGAGGATGATGTCCTAGTAAGAGAACGCCGCCGAACAAATAAGATTTATACAATTTAAAAAAAGAAGAAAAAACAACTATGTGAATAACCCCACTGGGTTCCAACTCTGTTATCACCTTTATATCTTCAAGCATCTCATCACTTTGCTGCTTAGTTGAAGATGAATCTGATTGATTGGTGTCGTCCGAGCCTGATAGTTGATACCAAAGTATGGATGCAGGGTGATCCAATGAGACATAGTGTTATGCTTATCCCTAACTTTTTCCTGGACCTCCCTTTCGGGTTTTCAGTCCACCGGGATACCCATTTTTGCCCAAGCCGCCTTTTCAGGTTTTCGACTTGCCGGGTGTACAAATTTTTTTTATTTTCATCCCTTATTTTTTCCCGAACCCTTTTGGTTCGCCGGGAAGCCCTTATTTTTGCCTAGGCCAGTCGACCTAGCGGGTCTTTGATTATGCGTAGCATCTTTTCACTATGTCTGCATTGACGGGGTGAGGAAGGTCGTCACCATCCATGGTGGTTAGAATCATCGCTCCTCCTGAGAAGATATTCTTAACCAAAAATGGCCCTTCGTAAGTAGGGGTCCATTTGCCCCTGGGATCACCTTGAGGTAGAATAATGCACTTGATTACCAGGATCCCAACTTGATACTCTTGCCGTCTGACTTTCTTGTTAAATGCCTTGATCATCCGTTTTTGGTACGTCTGACCATGACAAATAGCAGTGAGTCTCTTTTCGTCGATTAGGTTCAGTTGATCAAGTCGAGTCTGGATCCAGTCGTCTTCGCTCAAGCCTGCATCTTTCATGATCCTAATAGAGGGTATCTGAACTTCAATGGGCAAGACTCCCTCCATGTCGTAAACGAAGGAAAAGGGTGTTGCCCCTGTTGACGTCCGTGCTGAGGTACGATACCCATGGAGAGCAAATGGTAACATCTCTTGCCAGTCTTTGTAGGTCACTGTCATCTTCTGCACCATCTTCTTAATGTTCTTATTTTCCGCTTCGACAGCCCCATTCATCTTCGGCCGGTAGGGAGAAGAGTTGTGGTGCTGTATCTTGAATTGCTCGCAGAGCCCAGTGATCATCTTGTTGTTAAGATTGGTACCATTATCCGTAATGATCCTCTCTGGTACGCCGTATCGACAGATCAGGTTGTGCTGAATGAACCGTGCCACGGAGTTCTTGGTTACCGTAGCAAAGGAAGCTGCTTCCACCCACTTCGTAAAGTAATCAATCGCTACCAGGATGAAACAATGCCCGTTGGATGCCGTAGGTCTGATCTCGCCGATCATATCAATGCCCCAGATTGCAAAAGGCCAAGGTGCTGTCAAGACATTCAGAGGAATTGGAGGAATGTGCACCTTATCAGCATAGACCTGGCACTTGTGACATATCCGAGAATGCTGATAATAGTCGGCTTCCATTGTGGACCAGTAATATCCTGCCCGAAGGATTTTCTTTTCCATGGCATGTCCACTAGAATGAGTTCCGAAGGTACCTTCATGCAGCTCTGCCATGATCCTTTCTGCTTCAATCTTGTCCACACAATGCAGTAAGCTTGAATCATGGTTACGTTTATAAAGAATGCCATTGCTGATGAAGAACTTTGCCGCGAATCTTCTCAGAAACTTCTTGTCATTAACAGATGCACCCTCGGGGTATTCTTGAGCTTCAAGGTACCTCTTCACTTCATGATACCAAGGCTTTTCTGTTACCTTTTCGGTCTCCAGATCACAGCAATGTTCCGGTTCATCCAATTTCCAAATAATGATCCGAGGAGCCTCGTTATCCCACTTAACTTTGAACATAGAAGACATCGTAGCTAACGCGTCCGCCAACTGATTCTCCTCTCTTGGGAAGTGTTCGAAGGTTATCTCCTCGAAATGGGGAAGCAACGTCAATACATACTCCTTGTAAGGAATAAGATTTGGGTGTTTCATATCCCACTCTCCTTTGATCTGACTGATCACGAGAGCGGAATCTCCGAAGACACTCAGAAGCTTAATCCTTAGGTCAATTGCAGCTTGAAGACCCATAATGCATGCTTCATACTCTGCCATGTTGTTGGTGCAGTTGAAACACAGTAGGGTGGTGAGTGGAGTATGTGAGCCTTTAGGAGATATGACCACAGCGCCAATGCCATTACCTAAAGCGTTCGAAGCTCCATCAAAATGCATAGAACATCGGGATCCTTCCTCAGGTCCTTCATCCGGTCCTGGTAGTTCACAATCAGTCACTACCATGATATTCTCGGATGGAAATTCAAAGTTCATAGACTGGTAATCATCCACTGCCTGATGTGCCAAATGGTCTGCCAACACACTTCCCTTGATTGCTTTTTGAGTTGTGTACTGGATGTCATACTCAGTCAAGATCATCTGCCATCTTGCTATTCTTCTGGACAAGGAAGGCTTTTCGAAGATATACTTGATTGGATCCATTTTTGAAATCAATAGAGTAGTGTGAGTCAGCATATACTGTCTCAGCCGGCGAGCAGCCCATGCCAAAGCGCAGCAAGTTTTCTCGAGCAGTGAGTATCGGGTATCACAGTCGGTAAAATTTTTGCTAAGGTAATAAATAGCGTGCTCTTTTCGGCCAGACTCGTCAAGTTGCCCCAGCACACACCCCATTGAGTTGTCAAGTACTGTTAAGTATAAGATCAGCGGTCTCCCTTCAACTGGTGGCATAAGAATAGGTGGCTCAGATACTCTTTGATTCTTTCGAAAGCGGTCTGGCATTCATCGTTCCAACGTACCACTTGATCTTTCTTCAGTAGCTTGAAGATTGGCTCACAAGTAGAAGTTAGATGTGAGATGAATCGGGCAATGTAGTTCAGACGTCCTAGAAAGCCTCTGACCTCTTTCTCTGTCTTGGGAGCTGGCATCTCTTGTATAGCTTTCACCTTGGCAGGGTCCACTTGAATACCTTTGTCACTCACGACGAAACCTAGCAATTTACCGGACCTCACCCCGAAGGTGCACTTGTTCGGGTTCAACCTCAATTTGTACAACTTCAAACGGTCAAACAGCTTCTGTAGATGGTCAAGGTGTTCCTCCTTAGTTTGGGACCTCGCAATCATATCGTCGACATATACTTCAATCTCATGATGGATCATGTCATGAAACAAAGCAAACATGGCACGCTGATATGTTGCCCCAGCATTTTTCAACCCAAAAGGCATGACCTTGTAACAAAAGGTACCCCATTGAGTAACAAAAGTGGTCTTCTCCATGTCTTCAGGAGCCATCTTGATTTGATTATAACCGGAGAAACCATCCATAAAGGAGAATACCTTGTGCTGAGCAGTATTGTCAACCAGAATGTCGATGTGAGGCAGAGGGAAGTCATCCTTGGGGCTTGCCCTGTTCAAATCCCTGTAGTCAACACACATTCAGACCTTACCATCTTTCTTCGGCACTGGAACCACATTAGCGACCCACTGAGGGTAAGAAGTCACTGCTAGAAACCCGGCGTCAAATTGTTTCATAACCTCAGCCTTGATTTTCTCGGACATCTCTGGGCGCATACGGCGAACCGTCTGTTTTACGGGAGGGCAGTCTTCCTTGGTAGGCAGGCGATGAACCACAATGTCAGTATCCAACCCATGAATATCTTCGTAAGACCAAGCAAAGATTTCCACGTAGTCATGCAACATCTGAATCAACCGTTGTTTCACACTGAGCTCCAGGTTTGCACCGATCTTGACTTCCTTTTTGTCTATCTCAGTACCCAGATTCATTGTTTCCACTAGCTCTTCATGTGGCTGAATGGCCCTCTCTTCCTGGAGTAGCAGTCTTGCAAGTTCACCCGGCACTGCACAATCATCTTCACCTTCGTCCTCGGCTAAGTTGATCGGATTTTCGAAGTCATAACTGGCGGTAGCAGAGTCGTTACCAATGAGATCCAGAGTGGATTGAGACCTGTATATGTGAGTGTGTGTAAAATAGCTGTTTTGCAATATATAATAAAGAAAGTCAAAGAGCGCAAGATTTGAAATGCAAGAACGTCCAATGCTTTTATTAATGATATATGAAAATGGCACACAAAAGCCCTAACAAATGAAGCCACAGTGCCCCGGGTAAGACACCGGGCCATAAAGTTTCACAATATTGTCTGTTACAAACTCAAAACAAAGAGTTCATTACTGGGTAATAAAAGTAATAGGGATGAAGTCCTTTGTTGTCCAGTTGCTTGGTCCACCGTTGGTCGTAGGGTAGATCCAGCTGTCGAATTCAGACTCTTCCACGTCATCTTCAATGGCATTTACCCCCGAGTTGCTAATGAACACAGGAGGTCTTCCAATCCTTGCACTACGAACAACCCGTTGAGCTTCTGCAGTGAAACCCAAACCAAACTTGTTAGTCTTCTGAGTGAAATCAGGAAGTCGGCCCCAGTTTGCACACTCACCCTTCTCAATAACAGCCCGGGCATCCTTTAAGGAAGCCATCTTCATAGGGGAATCTTCAACCATAGTCTCATCTGATGCCAGTGTCTGAGGAACCTCTTCAAAGTGTTGAAATGGGGTCTCAATGAACTCCCCATCCATCTCTATGTACAGGAACGAGTTGAGGTGGCTGACCATGTACTCCTCCTCCCCTTGTATTGTCACAATCTTCCCTCTGACTGGGTACTTCAGCTTCTGATGGAGTGTTGAGTTCACAGCTCCAGCTTTGTGGATCCATGGACGACCCAGCAAACAAGAATAGGATGGCCGAATGTCCATCACGTAGAATGTAGAATTGAAGACCTGAGAACCAACTTTGATTGGAATATCCACTTCACCATGCACCATCCTCTTAGACCCATCAAAGGCCCGGACAACAATGTTACTTGGCTTTAGCTCCAACCCTTCGCAATCCAACCTGTCTAGAGCTTTCTTGGGCAAGACGTTCAATGAGGAACCAGTGTCAACCAACACATGTGCAAGAGTAGTGCCCCTGCATTCAATGGAGACATGCAAGGCATCGTTATGGTTCTTCCCTTTAGCAGTCAGATCAGCGTCGGAGAAACCCAAACCATTATCCGCAGTTAAATTGGCCACACAATCGGTAAACTGATCAACTGATGTCTCTTGTGGCATGTGGGCCGTCTTCAGGAAGGTAATCAGAGCCTTGGCATGGGCCTCTGAACACAACAACAGTGATAACATAGAAATCTTGGATGGGGTTTGCCCCAGTTGCTCAACTACATTATAATCACTCTTCTTAATAATCTTCAGAATCTCTTCCATCTCCTGTTTGGAAGCTTCAACAATGGTTGTCTTTGGCGCCTCCGTCTGGGCAGGCATATCAGTGGTGATCCCTTTGCCCCGAGCGTCAGATGACTCGGCGACAAGGGTAGGATTAAGAACTTGATCAGGAATGGCATTAGGCACACTTGCAGGTGTGATGACAATAGTTCTTCAGACAGTTGGTGGTGCAATATCAGGTGAGAAAAGTCTACCACTGCGGGTGACTTTAGCAGGCCCGGTAATGTTGCTGACGCCGGTATTAGTATCAAACTCTTGCTTAACTCCAAGAACATAAACATCTGCCCCATAATGCCAAGGGACAGCTTTGTCAGAGGTGTAGGGAATAGGCCCCGGAACAGTGATGATTATGGGTGCAATCTTCTGAACAGGCGTAATTCTGACAGGCTTCCTCGAGGGAGCCTTGGGAGAATTGTTGAAAATGGTAATAATGGAAACTTCTTCAGTAGGGGTGGCAGGAACAACAATCTTCTCAAACAGGATTTCCTTATTATCCATCAGGTTTTGGATGCCTGACTTCAAAGATGGGCAACCAATAGGTGAAACAGAACACATATGGCAACCTTCACCACATCCCGAAAATAAACCGGCTAGCAACAGGTTCCTCTTGACGGTCATCAGCGGGGTAACAATATCATCCACAGAGGCTACAAACAAGTCTTCCTCTACAGCATTTATTCCATGTTTGGGCATGGGAGCAGTCACAACATTAGGCCTCTCGGGCGCCTCAAACTCAATCTCCTTTGCATCGATTAGGTCCTGAACCTTATTTTTCAAAGCCCAACAATCATCCGTATTATGCCCCGGGCTGTCAGAGTGATAAGCGCAGCGGGAGTTAGGATTGTACTTTGGGGATGTTGTGTTTGAAATCTTCGGAGCTTCTTTTAGAGTCACCAGATTGGTCGTCAATAACTGTAGCAATATCTGAGACAAGTTCATGCTGAGACGAGTGAACTGCCTTCGAGGTCTCTCGCCCCTTTGTTGGTTGTGATGCTGAGGAGCACTAGCAAGTTTTAAAATAACAACCGCATTGACAGCTTGGCGGTGTTCCGGTCTATTCTGCCTCCTTGAACCGTAGACAATGCTAGACTCTTTCTTGAATGGTTTCTTCTCGGTGCTCGATGAGGCACCCTTCTGTATCTTCCCAGCCTTGATACCAGCTTCAATCCTCTCACCAGTCAAGATAAGGTCTGTAAACCCGGCTGAAGAGTTTCCAATCAAATGGTTAAAGAATGGACCAGACAGGGTCCCCAAAAACATATCAATAAGTTCACGATCAGTTAAAGGTGGCTGCACCCTTCCGGCAAGGTCTCTCCATTTTTGAGCATACTCTTTAAATCCTTCACCCGTCTCTATTGACATACCCTAGAGTTGGGTACGCATAGGAGCGAGGTCAGAATTATATTGATACTGCTTATAGAATGCAGTGGCCAAATCCTCCCAGCTGCAGATACTGGGTCCATCCAGCTGATAGAACCACTCAAGCTGAGCCCCTGAGAGACTGTCTTGAAAGAAATGGATCCACAAGTTCTTATCAGTGGTGTAAGGCTGGATCTTCCTTACATATGACAGGAGGTGCATCTTTGGACAGGAAGCTCCGTCATACTTGGCAAAGGCAGGTGCCTTGAATTTATGGGGAATCACCACCCCAGAGGATAGACCTAGATCTCTGATGTCCAGCCCGGGCACGTTCTGTATCTCCATAGCGCTCAAGCGGTCTTCCAACTGTTTGTACTTATCCTCAGCAGGAGGATACTGTTCTTCATCATAATCCGTCTCGCTGTCGGAGACTATAGGGCTAGGGACCCTCCTCTCTTGTGGACTGTCTTTCCCTCCAGATGAGGTGGTCAGATCAATTTCATTCTGCAGTCCATTTCCAAACCTGCGTCCAGTGTTGAACAGGACGGTCCTCTTTTTCTTCTTCTTCCTCTCTTTCAGAATCAGGGTCTTCAAGTCCTATTGACCCTTAGCTAGGCTCATAACCAACTCTTGAAATTGGGCATTCTGGGCCTGGAGGGCCTTGATAGCTTGCTCAGTGGAAGGTTCAGTAGACATGATGATTGCTGAAATAAACAGCGAAGAAGATAAGAAACCTGTAAAAAGGTACATGTTATGCATATGATGCATGGTATGCTATTTATGTGATGCGTTCAAGGGTTTAAACATTCAAATTTGTTGCAGACAAAAAAGAACACACGTCATATTAAGAAGAAATTTAGTACATAAGTGCCCCATGGGCAAAATCCTCAATGTAAAAAGACATTGCGCATCCTTTTTGGAGCGATGTAAGTGTTGAGGATCTCCTCCTCGTGAAGTCGGCGGGTAAGCTCCAAGACCTTCTTCTCACTAGCATAGAAGTTGGCTTCAAAAGTATTCCGTTCTTCCTTGAGTTGGATCCAACTCTTTTGCATTTCTTCCCAAGATGTTGGCATATCAGGATGTAGGATGGCGTATGGAACCTCTCCTTCCGTAACAGGCTCTTTGATCAAGGGGAGAATGTGGGGGTAAGGCATCACAAGACTCTGGGTGCGGGTTCGTACCCACCTGAGGTATGGCTCAAGGGGGATAGAGTTCTTGTGCCCCAGTGTCTTACTGTCCACTTTGTTAGGCATCCTCCAAGCTCTGATGAACCTTGGTCGAAGTCCTTGCGTATCATTGTCGAAGTCAAAAACTATGTCAGGAATCAGCATGTCATGAGGGCCATCCCTCCGAGCATATCCAAATTGTCTCAAAGCTAGACAAGGGTTGTAGGTAATGCCTCCCCTAATTCCGAGTAATGGAACATTGGGAAATTCTCCACAACGATCAATAATGGTGACATTTTCTTTGGACCGAGAACACCAATGTACATCCGAATGTGTGAGAGTCATCAATCGTTGTGACCACCTTAAACCCTGCTCATTCTTCAAAACTGACTGCGGAAGGTGAGAAATAAACCACCTTGCTAGGAGAGGAGTACAACAAATGAGAACACCTCTTTTCCTCATTGTTCGTGTGTAAAATGAGTGGAGGATGTCCCCAAGCAATGTAGGTATGGGATTCCTGGATATGAAAATCTTGACAGCATTCACATCTATAAGTTGATCAGGATTTGGGAACAAAACCAGCCCATAGATGAGGAGTGCCACGATCTCTTCAAAGGCTTGCAGATCAAGAGAATTCCAGCATTCTCGTGCCTTCTCAAACAGAAACTTTGCCAAGAATCCCTTGACACCACTTCTGACTTCCCAATGCCCCTTGATGTCGGATGGTTACAAGTGTAATGCTTGGGCAATATCTTCAGGTCTTGGTTCCTTTTCTGTACCGTTGTAGGGTAGTTGACTCAGAATAGGAATTCTCAGGAGTTGAGAAAATTCCTCCAAAATAGGCACCAATTGATAGTCAGGGAATGTGAAACAGTGGTGTAGAGGGTCAAAGAATTGGAAGAGAACTTTCATCATGTCTTCTTCAAGGTTGGTGTTGACCAAGTTGAGGAGTCTACCATGTATCTCACTAAATAGAGAGTTCTCGGGAATCCTGGATGTAAGCTCCTTAAGTTGAGGAGGGATCCTTACAAGGTTTACTTGAATTGTTTTCCTGCGGAGAGGCTCCATGTCCTGCAAAACAAGAACAAATATGAAGATCTAAACCCTTGAAATAGTTAGTGGATGCATATGATGCTTTATGATGTTCATGATGTATGCAAAAGTAAGCAAGTGTACATACAGACAGTTATATTCACACAAAGCAAACAAGTCCTTAGGTTTAGGCTTGCATGGGGTTCGTAGGTAAGTACCCTCTTGAGTGTAGTTGGCTCAAAACCTGTCCTAAGTAGTAACCGGGTTCTAAGGAGCTCAATATCATTGGATTGTTTTCTATGTTCATCGTTTTGGTTTAGCCACTTAACTAGCGACCAAAATATTCCAAGAAAACAATCCTTAATGAGTGTAGTATCGAGTATCTACCAACTTCGGACTGTACCAAAGCCGGTCATCTCACTACCCCTAATAAAGGCCAAGATGGTCAAGTAAGGTTCTAGGTCATTAGTGCTTAGTGACATCACTCAGCGGCCCCGTACTCTCCTTGACTTAACTCAAGGGTTACCGGTACTCACAAATATGTCGCATTAATATAGCTATTGCTTCAACCGTGTCGGTATACCCCGTACAGTTTCCACAACATATTGCTATCTATGAATGTCTCCTAAATCCGGGTTAGGATTTATAGAACTCCGATACAAGCCCACAATTAAAAGCATACAAAGCAATACAATTGAAAACACAAGTGATCTAATCCTAAGGTACACCTCACTTATAAGTCCCCAGCAGAGTCGCCAGTTCTGTGATCGGTGGGAATGAGAACTGACTTATTTGGAATTCTGGTTCGCGTTTGCGTTTCGCAAAATGTCGCGGTAAGCAAGAGTCACCACCGTCTTTTATTTTATCCAACAAGGAAAGGACAAAAGCACAGAAAAATTCCTTTTCGAGATGTTTCTCGGGTTCGGGAGGTAGATTATAGAAAGGGAAGGTGTTAGCACCCTTTCTATCCGTGGTTATCCACGGGCTCTTAGGTACTTGCTCAAAGTGTTTTCAAAAAGTTTTGCTTTTCTTGTTTTTGTGGGTTTTGAGAAGAGTTTTGTTTGAAAACTTCGATTTAACTCTTGTTTCTGTCCTCAAGAGTGTATGAAGTGTTGTTGAAAACTTTGTTTGAAAAGTGTAAGTGCGGAAAATTTGTTTTGTTTTGAAAGAGCAAGTACCTAAGAACCTCTACCTACTCAAAAGGAATTAAACTGTGTAAATGTCCCTTTAGACAATTCTATCCCACTATGAAGGAGTAGGTAGCATCGTCGTTGGAGTTTTCGGGTCAATTCGATTTTAGGGACGAGTGGTCACTAAAGCAACGTAAGGACGCCTTAGTGGTAAACCTAATGTCTTAGATCATTTTTTTCCGAGGCAACCGTTTCGAGGCAACTTTGATCTCTAGACAGGAGGGCGACCCCTAAAACATCCTATACTCAATGACCACGTTCGAGGCAACCAAGTGAGGCGTACCCTAGGAGTGGTATGTGCAGGTGTGTCAATTTTCAGTTATGTTATCTTTGCATGTCATGGTGAGCTATGTTGATTTTAATTTAAGATAGATCTTGTCATGCATAGCCTAGTTAGCATACATCTAGCATTTAGTGGTTGCGGAAAATAAAACTAAGCTATTACAAGGCGTCGGGTATTTACATCGCCAAAAACAAACCCTTGAAAAGTAAATTGCGAAAAATAAATAAAAGTGGTAAATAAAAAATCCTAAGTTAAAACTATGACATCCTCGGAGCAATTACACAAATATAGATAAAAAAATAATACGCGCGAGAAAAGTTGAATCAAATTGTCCTTTAGGATTTTGACCCTTTTTGAAGAAAGCATGTTTTGGTCTTTTTTGAATTAAGAATCAAGTCTAAATTAATAATGGATTTAAAGAAAAGGTGTTTTTTGAGCTTTATTTTAATTAAGGCAATAAAATTAGAGTGATTAAAAAAGTTAATAAAATCCTAATTCTAACTCAATTTTAATTTAATGCAAAATTGTTAAAATTAAACCTAATTAAAACTAAATTAATTGGTCACATTTTATTTACAAAAATAAGTAATAAAATTAAAATAAAAGTATTTTTGTTGTTTCTGATTTTTTATTTATGAAAAAGAGTTAATTAATTAATTATGGTGATAAAATAAAAACAGTGAAAAGAAAAAAAATAAAGAAAACAAACTCAGGGGTGCTGGGTTCGAAAAGGGAGTATGAATTGCAGCTTCTAAGCCCAAACGTCCAGCCTGTTGGAGTTTCAGATTGCCTGGGCATTCGTTGGCCAAGGTTCATGGTGAACCTCATCTTGGACCACAAGATCTGGATCTGGGACCACCTTGCGCGTGAGATCTGGAGGTGTATGATACTCCCTGCCTGGAGCGCTGCATCTGAGCACCTGTAGAAAAATGTAACAATGTTTTTTGGGGGGGACCTGGGATTCGAACCCATGTCCAAAGGGGTTTTGCCATAGCGTGCTTGCCAACTCGTCCAATCTGCTTCATTCGTTAGTTAAATAGAACATAAATATTATATCAAACAATAATTATGCCTGGCCTAAAAAATAAAAAGACGCGCAATTGGTTCATACGAACCAATCACGCCCAGCCACGTTATCATTTTCCTCACAATAGCCTGGTTCGTTTACCTGCAGATTTTGTTATGCAGGAAGTTTCATGGGGTGGTTCGAACGTTTCTCCTAGGCCATGAAAACGCTATTCAATAACACAGATGTGTTCGTCTCGACCTCCTCATCATTCCTATGGCCATTGTTTGTCTCAATTTCCCCTGCACAAGAAACGCCTAAAAACAAGAACAGGAACCCTAGGTTCTATATATGAGGTTAGAGGCCATGAAAATTAGATTAGACAATTCCAAAACATTCTAAATCAAATAACAATCACAAATATGTCAATATTTTAAAGAAAAGATGCAAGAATGATGAGTTGCGTTTTTATGTTCAGGGGTGTTTTCTAGAACACTTACAGTGTGATTTAGATGATGAAAAGCTTTGTTTTTGATTGGCCTCGCTTCAGGAGGTTGATGGCAAGAGAGTTGCGTCTTTCTTTGGGTCGGAATCTGCCTCCAAACCAAAACCTGATCACCACTTTTCAAGCTTGTCTTTTCAAGGTTGGGGCGCCGTTTGTAACACCCCAGTTTAATTATTTGATTTATTTAATTGGGAATTTATTTTATTAGAATTAATAAAATAAAAAGAAATTATTTATTTGGAATATTTGAAGAAAATAAAAGAAATAAGAAATATTGGGTTTTTAAGTTATTGGGCTTGGATGTTGTTAGTAAAGAGTGGGGGTGCAAAAAGGAATAAGGATATGTTTTGGAACTCAAGTTATTTTTCTCATTATTCACGATAACACAGAATTTGGGATATTTGGGAAGCTGAGCTCTGAAGGTACGAAGAACGAAGAACATCGCTCGAAGAGTTCAAAGCTGCAAATTGATAAGGTAAGGGGGGCTACTACTCGATTTACTTTTGCTTATGGGTTTATGTACGGTTGATTTGGATAATCGTAGGGAGAAACCCCAATTGTTAGATGTTATTAGGAATCGATACCCTCAGGATTGAACCTTGTTAGAAAAAGATTCAGGTTCCCAATTTTTATGAAACAATTAGGGAGTTTAGGTTCCAAATGGTGGATTTGGAGTATGTTTATATGATCGTGAGTTTACCTTAGAAGTTATAGGGATAACCTCAATGTTATCAGATTTCCCCAAAAAGGACGATTGATCACTTTTAAGGTTACTATGATGATTGTTGGTAATTAGGAAATTGATGTGTTGTTTTGAGTTATACAAAATCGATGTCGTTAGGTACCGAAATGTGCGTTTTGGCTGGTATTTTTCGCGTTTGGCTGCTGTTCTGAGCTGCTGCAGGTTCAGGAAAAATCTGACCCGCGCTCATCAACACGGGCCGTGTTGTTTCACACGGGCACCTGTGTTGATTCACTGTATTTCCAGAAAATGTGTTTTCCAGACACATTTCAACACGGGCCGTGTTGATTTACACGGGTACCCGTGTTGATCCCCTGTAATGATAAAAAAATGTGTTTTCTGGGCACATTTCAACACGGGCAGTGTTGATTTACACGGGCACCCTTGTTGATGCTGCTGTGTTGATTTTCTGAATTTTGTTTTCTGTGCTTTATTGTGGATTTTATTGTCATGCTTTTGGATAATGTTATCGAGCATGAATTATGATATAACTTGATATGATTGATGTTTAAATAGTATGCTGAGTGATTACATGCTATCCATATCCTGTTATGATTGATGTTGTTGATGTTGCATGATATGTTGATTGATGTTAATAGTATGCTGAGTGTTACATACTTTACATATCATGTTGCATTTGTTAATTCCCATTGTGTGGAATTAACATGGTGGCCAATATACGTGTCCGCGATTTAATGGAACGTTGAGGTGGTAGCCGTGTCCGTGATATAATGGAACAGTGAGTTATCCGTGACCCGAGATCTAATGGGGCGGTAGAATGGTACCACATGCATGGGTGTGTTGCATTACATTGAATATAACATGAATGGATGGTTTTCCAATGTTGTATTTAATTGATTGTATGCATATATTACTGCTAAATTGTTAATGATGTTCGATGTTAACTATAAGTATGGGAAGTGATATATTATGAATATATGAATTGTAAAGGTTTTCGTAAACTATGAAACATGCTAACTGTTTGGGTGATGCTTATGGTTTCTAAATTTATTGTTATAAACGTATAATCAAATGTATAGTTGAGATGCTCACCCTTACTGTTGAATATTTCAGATTGAGGAGCTTCGTTCAGGTGCTTGGCGAAGGCTCGTTGTTTCTAGTTTATTTCCGTTTAAGTATTGTCCGGGTCATGCTCTGGTAGTTGTAACTCCGGGAACGTTTGTTTGTCGAGCTGTTTTAGTCAGACTCGTTTATTTCCTTATGTTTGTTATAATATGATGTTGATATTTTTTCCAGGTGTTAATCCCTGATGATTTTAAAAATATTATAACATTGGTTTTGTTAATTAAATTATTCCGCTGTGTAAACATGTATGAGTTGCTTCTATGTTATGCATGACAGGAACTTGTTTTATTAAAAGAGAATTGTGGCATCCTCGTTAATACATGTACTCTGAAATTATAATTTTAATCATTTGCGAAATTTTGTTCGGGGTTTTAGAGGGTGTTACAATAGTGGTATCAGAGCATAGTCGGTCGTTGTGACCAGAGTCTTGAGTCAGTCATTCCTTTTGTATGCGACTAGTGCAAGGTAACACTGTCGATACTGTATTCTGATGAAGAGTATGTTTTAATTCTCAGGAATATGGCTGGGAGAGGTAACGGACGAAATGATGCTGCACTAGCTGAGGCTTTGGGGATGTTAGCTGGTGTACTTGCTGGAAACCCAACTGTAGGCGTGATTGGTGCTGATAGGCAATTGGGGAACTTCCAAAGGAACAATCCTCCGTTGTTCAAAGGTACACATGACCCTGAAGGTGCTCAGAAGTGGCTGAAGGAAATCGAAAGGATTTTCCGTGTGATTGATTGTGCTGAAGATCTGAAAGTCAGATATGGTACGCATATGTTGGCAGAAGAGGCCGACGACTGGTGGGTTGCAACAAGGACTGAAATGGTTCAGGATGGAGAGGCACTGACTTGGGCTAACTTCAGAAGAGCTTTTCTGAGGAGGTACTTTCCTGAAGATGTTCGGGGAAGAAAGGAAATTGAGTTTTTGGAGCTTAAGCAGGGCAATCTGACTGTTAGTGAGTATGCTGCTAAGTTCACTGAGCTGGCAAAGTATTATGCACACTACAACAATGATGAGGCTGGAGAATTCTCTAAATGTATCAAATTTGAGAATGGTCTCCGAGATGAGATTAAGCAGGGAATCAGGTACCAGCGTATTCGTAGATTTTCTGACCTGGTGGATTGTAGCAGAATCTTGGAAGAAGATATTACCAAGAATAGGTCGTCTCACTCTCGTGGGACTATTGATAAAAGAGGAAAGCAACATATGGACCGTGGCAAGCCATATGGTAGAGATAACCAGAAATCAGGTGGTTGGAAAAGGCCTAGTGGGGGAGATTCTAAGGCTCCTATCAGATGCTACAGGTGTGGTGAGTTGGGTCATCATATTCGAGATTGCAAGAGTGATGAGAAGAAGTGCTATAAATGTGGAAAGGCTGGTCATTTGTCTATTGATTGCAAAGGGAAGTCTGTTACTTGTTACAATTGTGGCGAAGAAGGTCACATTCGTCCGCAGTGTCCTAAGCCTAAGAAGGATCGGTCAGGTGGAAGAGTGTTCGCTTTGTCTGGATCTGAGACTACTCCAGAGGATCGATTGATTAAAGGTACGTGTTTTATTCATGGCACACCTTTAGTTGCAATTATTGATACTGGTGCAACTCATTCTTTCATTTCTTTGGATTGTGCTGAGAGGTTGAAACTGGACATATCTGGTATGCGAGGTAGCATGGTTGTTGATACTCCTGCATCGGGTTCAGTGACAACTTCACTTGTATGTAGGAATTGTCCTATTGAGATTTTTGGTAGAGGTTTCGGTATGGATTTAGTGTGCCTACCGCTTGAACAAATTGATATTATCCTTGGGATGAACTGGTTGGAATTCAACCGGGTTCATCTGAACTGCTTTGCTAAGACGGTGATTTTTCCAGAAGCAGTTGGTGTCGAGAATTTAACTATGACTGCTAGGCAGGTACAAGAAGCAATGGAAGACGGTGCTAATGTGTTTATGTTACTTGCTTCGTTAGAATCAACAGGAAAGGTCAGGGGTGGTGAATTGCCAGTGGTGTGTGATTTTCCAGAAGTCTTTCCTGATGATGTTGGTGAGTTACCTCCTGAGAGGGAAGTGGAATTTTCTATAGATTTGATTCCTGGTACGAGACCGGTGTCGATGGCGCCATATCGTATGTCTGCGTCTGAGTTGGCTGAATTGAAGAGTCAATTGGAAGATTTACTGGAGAAGAAGTTTATTCGTCCAAGTGTTTCGTCTTGGGGTGCTCCGGTATTGTTGGTTAAGAAGAAAGAAGGTTCTATGAGACTGTGTGTTGATTACAGGCAATTGAACAAGGTAACCATTAAGAATCGGTATCCATTACCGAGGATTGATGATTTAATGGATCAGCTAATCGGAGCCAACGTATTCAGTAAGATTGACTTGAGATCTGGATATCATCAGATTCGTGTGAAAGCGGAAGATATTCAAAAGACTGCTTTTCGAACGAGGTATGGGCATTATGAATATTCTGTTATGCCGTTTGGAGTTACTAATGCACCTGGTGTTTTCATGGAATATATGAACAGGATTTTTCATCCATATCTGGATAAGTTTGTTGTGGTTTTTATTGATGACATTCTGATTTATTCCAATAATGACGAAGAGCATGCGGAACATCTCAGAATTGTGTTAGAGTTGTTGAAAGATAAGAAGTTGTATGCAAAGTTGTCCAAATGTGAATTCTGGCTGAATGAAGTTAGTTTTCTTGGACATGTGATTTCTAAGAATGGTATTACAGTGGATCCTACAAAAGTAGAAGCAGTATCTCAGTGGGAAGCGCCGAAGTCTGTTTCTGAAATCAGAAGTTTTCTTGGTCTTGCAGGTTATTACAGAAAGTTTATCGAAGGATTCTCAAAGTTAGCTTTGCCGTTGACGAAGTTGACTCGTAAAGGACAAGCGTTTATTTGGGATTCTGATTGTGAGAAAGGTTTCCAAGAATTGAAGCGGAGATTGACTAGTGCTCCTATTCTGATTTTGCCGAATCCGGTGGAATCTTTTGTGGTCTATTGTGATGCATCTCTGTTGGGTTTAGGTGGTGTTTTAATGCAGAATCAACAGGTAGTTGCGTATGCTTCGAGACAGTTGAAGGTTCATGAAAGGAACTATCCTACTCATGACTTAGAATTGGCAGCAGTTGTGTTTGTCTTGAAATTGTGGAGACATTATCGGTATGGTTCGAGATTTGAAGTGTATAGTGACCATAAGAGTTTGAAGTATCTTTTCGATCAGAAAGAGCTCAATATGAGGCAAAGAAGGTGGTTGGAATTTCTCAAAGATTATGATTTTGGTTTGAATTACCATCCTGGTAAGGCAAATGTGGTTGCAGATGCTTTGAGCATGAAATCCTTGCATATGTCTATGATGATGGTTCGCGAGTTGGATTTGATTGAACAATTCCGAGATTTGAGTTTAATTTGTGAAAGTACTCCGAAGTGTGTTCGTTTGGGTATGTTGAAACTTACTAGTGGTATTCTAGAAGAGATCAGGATCGGGCAGAAATCTGATGTTAATTTAGTTGATAAATTGACATTGATCAACCAAGGTCAAGGTGGTGAGTTTAGAATTGATGAGAATGATGTTATGAGATTTGACGATAGAGTTTGTGTCCCTGATGTCGCAGAAATCAAGAAGAGTATATTAGAGGAAGGACATCGCAGTGGGATGAGTATTCATCCGGGTGCCACGAAAATGTATCATGATTTGAAGAAATTGTTTTGGTGGCCGGGAATGAAAAAGGAAATAGCTGAATTTGTGTATGCATGTTTAATCTGTCAGAAATCGAAGATTGAGCATCAGAAGCCGTCTGGATTTATGCAGCCGATGTTTATTCCAGAATGGAAGTGGGATAGTATTTCTACGGATTTTGTATCTGGGTTGCCGAGGACTCCTAAGAATTGTGAAGCGATATGGGTTGTGGTGGATAGATTGACTAAGTCTGCTCATTTTATACCGGTGCAAATGGATTACTCAATGGAGAGGTTGGCACAGTTGTATATTGAGAAAATAGTGAGTTTGCATGGAGTTCCTTCTAGTATGGTGTCAGATAGAGATCCGAGATTCACCTCGAAATTTTGGGAAGGATTGCAGAAGGCTTTGGGTACTAAATTGAGGTTGAGTTCAGCTTATCATCCTCAGACTGATGGACAGACGGAGAGGACGATTCAATCGTTAGAAGATTTATTGCGTGCTTGTGTTTTAGAGAAGGGTGGAGCTTGGGATAGCTACTTGCCATTGATTGAATTTACTTATAACAATAGTTACCATTCGAGTATTGGTATGGCCCCGTTTGAGGCATTGTATGGTAGACGGTGTAGAACGCCTTTGTGTTGGTATGAATCTGGAGAGAGTTCAGTAATTGGGCCAGAGATTGTTCAGCAGACTACTGAAAAGATCAAATTGATTCAAGAGAAGATGAGAGCTTCTCAGATTCGTCAAAAAAGTTATCATGATAAGAGGAGAAAGAATTTAGAATTCAGTGCTAGAGATCATGTGTTTATGAGAGTTACTCCGATGACGGGTATTGGTTGAGCGTTGAAATCTAAGAAGTTGACTCCGCGTTTCATTGGTCCGTTTCAGATTTCGGAAAGAGTTGGAGAAGTTGCTTATCGTATTGCTTTACCTCCGAGACTTGCGAATTTGCACGATGTTTTTCATGTTTCTCAGTTGAGGAGATACATTCCAGACCCATCTCATGTAATCCAAATAGATGATGTACAGGTGAGAGATAACCTGACAGTAGAAGCATTGCCTATGAGGATAGAAGATCGGGAAGTGAAACAGTTAAGGGGTAAAGAGATAGCATTAGTGAAGGTTGCTTGGGGAGGTCCAGCAGATGGAAATATCACTTGGGAACTGGAGAGCCAGATGAAAGAAGCTTATCCGGAACTGTTCGTCTAAGGTATGTTTTCGAGGACGAAAACTCTTTTAGTGGGGGAGAGTTGTAACACCCCAGTTTAATTATTTGATTTATTTAATTGGGAATTTATTTTATTAGAATTAATAAAATAAAAAGAAATTATTTATTTGGAATATTTGAAGAAAATAAAAGAAATAAGAAATATTGGGTTTTTAAGTTATTGGGCTTGGATGTTGTTAGTAAAGAGTGGGGGTGCAAAAAGGAATAAGGATATGTTTTGGAACTCAAGTTATTTTTCTCATTATTCACGATAACACAGAATTTGGGATATTTGGGAAGCTGAGCTCTGAAGGTACGAAGAACGAAGAACATCGCTCGAAGAGTTCAAAGCTGCAAATTGATAAGGTAAGGGGGGCTACTACTCGATTTACTTTTGCTTATGGGTTTATGTACGGTTGATTTGGATAATCGTAGGGAGAAACCCCAATTGTTAGATGTTATTAGGAATCGATACCCTCAGGATTGAACCTTGTTAGAAAAAGATTCAGGTTCCCAATTTTTATGAAACAATTAGGGAGTTTAGGTTCCAAATGGTGGATTTGGAGTATGTTTATATGATCGTGAGTTTACCTTAGAAGTTATAGGGATAACCTCAATGTTATCAGATTTCCCCAAAAAGGACGATTGATCACTTTTAAGGTTACTATGATGATTGTTGGTAATTAGGAAATTGATGTGTTGTTTTGAGTTATACAAAATCGATGTCGTTAGGTACCGAAATGCGCGTTTTGGCTGGTATTTTTCGCGTTTGGCTGCTGTTCTGAGCTGCTGCAGGTTCAGGAAAAATCTGACCCGCGCTCATCAACACGGGCCGTGTTGTTTCACACGGGCACCCGTGTTGATTCACTGTATTTCCAGAAAATGTGTTTTCCAGACACATTTCAACACGGGCCGTGTTGATTTACACGGGTACCCGTGTTGATCCCCTGTAATGATAAAAAAATGTGTTTTCTGGGCACATTTCAACACGGGCAGTGTTGATTTACACGGGCACCCGTGTTGATGCTGCTGTGTTGATTTTCTGAATTTTGTTTTCTGTGCTTTATTGTGGATTTTATTGTCATGCTTTTGGATAATGTTATCGAGCATGAATTATGATATAACTTGATATGATTGATGTTTAAATAGTATGCTGAGTGATTACATGCTATCCATATCCTGTTATGATTGATGTTGTTGATGTTGCATGATATGTTGATTGATGTTAATAGTATGCTGAGTGTTACATACTTTACATATCATGTTGCATTTGTTAATTCCCATTGTGTGGAATTAACATGGTGGCCAATATACGTGTCCGCGATTTAATGGAACGTTGAGGTGGTAGCCGTGTCCGTGATATAATGGAACAGTGAGTTATCCGTGACCCGAGATCTAATGGGGCGGTAGAATGGTACCACATGCATGGGTGTGTTGCATTACATTGAATATAACATGAATGGATGATTTTCCAATGTTGTATTTAATTGATTGTATGCATATATTACTGCTAAATTGTTAATGATGTTCGATGTTAACTATAAGTATGGGAAGTGATATATTATGAATATATGAATTGTAAAGGTTTTCGTAAACTATGAAACATGCTAACTGTTTGGGTGATGCTTATGGTTTCTAAATTTATTGTTATAAACGTATAATCAAATGTATAGTTGAGATGCTCACCCTTACTGTTGAATATTTCAGATTGAGAAGCTTCGTTCAGGTGCTTGGCGAAGGCTCGTTGTTTCTAGTTTATTTCCGTTTAAGTATTGTCCGGGTCATGCTCTGGTAGTTGTAACTCCGGGAACGTTTGTTTGTCGAGCTGTTTTAGTCAGACTCGTTTATTTCCTTATGTTTGTTATAATATGATGTTGATATTTTTCCAGGTGTTAATCCCTGATGATTTTAAAAATATTATAACATTGGTTTTGTTAATTAAATTATTCCGCTGTGTAAACATGTATGAGTTGCTTCTATGTTATGCATGACAGGAACTTGTTTTATTAAAAGAGAATTGTGGCATCCTCGTTAATACATGTACTCTGAAATTATAATTTTAATCATTTGCGAAATTTTGTTCGGGGTTTTAGAGGGTGTTACACCGTTTCTGCAGAGTTGGTATAGGTGTTTTTCACGTCTTTCTGCAAGGGTTTTTCGTGTGTCTTTGTTTATTAGCACAGGTTTATATAGGCAAGGAAATTAGGTCAACAAATGTGTATCAAATCTTGGTCCATTATGGTGGAGAGATTTGATTTGATCTTCATGAAAACTTGCCAAATTTGATTCAATCATGCGTTTCTGCCAGCTTGCTCTGAGTTGTTTGGGCCTCCAACTTGATGGAAATCAAAAACTGACTTGCCCCTTTGATTTTTCCTTCTTTGCCAGTTTCGATTGCTTCAAAGTCCCAATTCGAATCTATTCCTTATTAGACAACCTCGACCAGCCCTTGGCCTTGTGATGAGTCTAAGTTCTGATTCGAAGTGTTCAGAACTTCCTTTATCAGATTATCTTAGGTTGAGAGAAACTCTGCACTGAAATGCCATTCGAAAATCATTTTGTTCTGATGTTCTTATTAAGGGAAATTCTGCACTGAAATGCCATTCGAAGGGCATTTGTCCATATACCATTCGAAGGGTACTAATTGAAACTTCAATCGAAAGACATTGTTAACAGGCCAATCGAAAGGTCTCGTTCATGCTAATCGAAGGGTCTTGTGTTGCCAGTCGAAGGGTCTTGTGTTGCTAGTCGAAGGGTTTTCTGATTGCTTCTTCGAATGAGTCATTTACATGTTCTTTGAATGAGCTTCTTTCCTGGTGAGTCAAAGGTAAGCCTGAAGTATCTAGTGCATAGGCGAAGCATTGTGATATTGACTTGATCGAAGGAGGGTCCAGCGCTCAATCGAAGACCCGCAGACTAAAGCTTGATCGAAGAGTTGCAAATGCTCAATCGAAGACTGGTGAACCAAACCTGATCGAAAGGTTCCAAATGCTTAATCGAAGCCTGGTGAACCAAACCTGATCGAAAGGTTACGAACGCTTAATCGAAGCCTTTTCCCAGATGCCGATCGAAAGACACTTTATATATCTTCAAAACTTTATTTTTGTTAGGCAAGTGTTTGTGACTAACTATGTAAGGGAAGACCTTTGGAAACATGAGAGGGCAAATTTTTGGGTACAACAACATGCAACACATGAGAGTTCCCCTTCTTCGCACAGTACGAGTGTAGAGGGCATGCAAGATATAACCCAGTAAAGTAGGCACATGATGGCGAGAAAGGAAAATCTTGACCGCATTCATATCCACAAAGGAATCTGGATTCGGGAAGAGAACCAAACCTTAGATAAGGAGAACCAAGATATCTTTGAAAGCCTGAAAGTCCAAATTATCCCAGAATAGCTGAGCCTGGTCTATCAGAAATTTGGCTAGGAAACCTTCGACCCCACTTCGTGTTTCCTAATTGGATACTACATCAGCCCGTTTCAGATGCAGAGTTGAGGCAATGTCTTATGGTCTAGGAACCTTTTCCATACATTTGAAGGGTACCTGTTCAAGGATGGATATGCCCAATAAGTGAGAGAACTCTTCCAAGGTGAGAACCAGCTGGTAGTCTGGAAAGGTGAAGCAATGATACATAGGATCGAAGAACTGGAAAAGTACACTCATCATCTGCTCCTCAAGATTTGAAGTAACCAGGCTAAGAAGCTGACCATGTCTCTTAATGAACATAGAAGTCTCAGAAACTCTTGAGGCTAACTCTTTAAATTGAGTAGGTATTTGCACAAAGTTAACTTGAATGGTATTTTTGCGCACATAAGCCATAATCTACAAAACAGAACAAAGATAAATTCCCTCGGTCTTTGAAATGGTTAGTATAATGAAGTATGAATGCCATGCTATGATGCATGATGTCATGATAAAAAAACAACAGGTATAGCAGATAACAGGCATGGAAAAGACAAACAAGTCACACAAAACCCTTAAGTTTAAGGCTTGCATGAGGTCAAAGGTAGTACCCTCTGAAAGTTTAGTTAGTTTCAACTTGTCCTAGCAAAAGTAACCGGGTTCTAGAGGTTCTCAATATCACTGACCATCCTCCATCGGTCATGGTTTCAGCTCACACAATCTTTTCTTGCGGCCGGAACTATCTCGAGAGTATGGTCTCAATGAGTGTAGCATCGAGTATCAACCAATTCTCAGCTTTACACTGAGGCCGGCTATCTCACTACTTTCTAATGGCCAAGTTGGTCAATTAAAGGTTCTAAGGTCAGTTGATGCTTAACGACACCATGCAGCAGCCCCGTATTCTCCTCGTTTCTCCATAAGGGATACCAGTACCAACCAATGTGCCACATCAACGTAGCTACTGCTTCAACCGTATCGGTCTACGCCATACAGTTCCCTCACAGTTTATTGCTTCTTACCTAAAAGGTGTCCCCAGATCCGGGTTAGGATCTATAGTAATTCCCAAACAAAAACCTTTAAAAGTAAAGCAAGCAAAATAATCAAGAGAAGCAGTCATGATGACCTAGATCCTAAGGTATACCCCACTTAAAATTCCCCAGCAGAGTCGCCAGTTCTATGATACGGTGGCAGAATCGAATGTTTTGAAATGTTGGTTTGCGTTTTGCGTTTTTTTTCCCGCAAAATGTCGCGGGAAGCAAGAGTCGCCACCGACTTTTATTTCATCCAACCGGAAAGGAAAAAAGCACAGGAAAAAAAAATCCTTTTTTGAGATATTCTGAGTACGGGGGGTAAATTATAGAAAGGGAAGGTTTTAGCACCCTTTCTATCCATGGTTTTCTATGGGCTCTTAGGTACTTGCTCATCTTTTAAAATTGCTTGTGTATGTGCTTGCTTTGAAAATGTTTTGCTTCGT
The DNA here is from genome assembly GCA_948472305.1 of Vicia faba. Lineage (NCBI taxonomy): Eukaryota > Viridiplantae > Streptophyta > Magnoliopsida > Fabales > Fabaceae > Vicia > Vicia faba. The sequence continues at coordinate 1,460,936,144 of OX451739.1, read as the reverse complement.
GATAACCCTTGTATTAGTCCTCAAGAGTGTAATGAAGTTTGTTTTGAAATTTTGTTTTGGAAAGTGTAAGTGTGAAAAGTTTGATTTGAGCAAGTAACTACTAGCATCTACCTACTCGAAAAAAGGATCGGTTCTATTCTTGTTTCCTTTAGACAATGCTATCCAACTATTGAGAAATAGGTAGCACAATCATTGGATTTGTAAGGGTCGATTCATAAGGGACGTACGATCACTAAAGCAATGTTACGACGTCTTAGTAATAACCCTAAAGTCTTAAGATCATATTCGAGGCAACATTTCCGAGGCAACATTTCTGAACGGGACATTTGATCTTTGTTTAGACTGGAGGGCAAAAACTAAGACAACCTATGCTTAATGATCGTTTACCGAAGGCAAATGAAGTGAGAGTATACCCTAGGAGTGCATATGTGCGAGTGATTTGATTTCAGTTATTATCTTTGCACATTTAGGGTTTTCTAGCCGTTTTAAATTATCATGCAATCTTGTCATACAATCCTATTAACATACATCTAAACAGTTAATATTTGCGAGAATTAAAATGCGAGAAAATAAATCTACGCTATTATAAGGCTTCGGGGGTAGAGATTAATTACATAGCAAAAAAAAACCGTAAAAGACAATAAATGAAGAAAATCCTAGATTAAACTATTACATACCGTGGACAGTGACATCAATATTGCAAAAATAATAAACACGCGCGATGAATCGAATGCAAAATAATTAGGGTTTTGACCCTAACTATACCTAATTGTAATTTAAAGGGAAAATATTTTTGTCGTTTTCTGTTATTTTGATAAAATAAAGCTTAATTGAATAAAAAGGAACCTAATTACTAATTAATTTTAATTAAGAAAAATAATTAAATTAACCTATTTTTTTATATTTTTATTTTGAGAAAGAAATAAATATTAAATCAAGAGTCTAACCCTAATTTTTCTAATTGATTTTAATTATATAAAAAAGTTAGAATTTCCCTAAATTAAATTAAATTTGATAAAAAAACCAACTAATTCTAATTTTTTGTAAACTCTTGATTTTATGATTTTTTGTGAAAAAAGAAATTAATTTTGTTAAAAAAAATAATCAAGCAAATTAAATTAAATAAAAGAAGTAAATAGAAAAGAAAGAAAAATGGGCGTGATTGCTTATCAAAAGGGGGGGGGTGTTGTTTGCAATTTCTTGGTCCAACAAGCTCCTGGCCCCTTTGACTTTACCCAATCCTGTGTGCATGCTTGACTCAGGCGCATGGTGGAATTTCAAGGGATAGGCCTTGGATCTGGGGCGTTGATGGATGGGACGGCCAGATCTGGATAGTACATGGTGGATCCCTTGCCATGTGATACGTTGGATTGCCTGTTAAAGAAAAGCATGAATAAAAGTTGGGACCTGGGGATCGAACCCAGGCCCTTAAGCATTCTCCCCTTGCACGCTTGCCAACAGAGCTGGTTGTGTTAGTTGTATAAATAATAACAAACAAATATTATATAATACAAACAAAATATTAATCTTTAAAACGCGCGAAATTCAAACTGGCAAGTCAGGGATCGCCACGTATCCATCTTCTTCCTCCCACCGTCGCTGTAAGTTTTGTAACTTTTACCTACGGACATTAAGCGTAGGTATAGCCCTTGTGCATTTCAAAAATCCTCTATGCGCATGATCAATGAAAACCAATGGTACCAATCAACTCGTTTCAACCCCTAAAACAAATAATAAACCCTAGCCATGGAAGTTTCATGTTCACTCAGTAAAAATGCAATTAAATATAGTCATTAGCTTGCAAACATCTCAAGGATTATGAATATGCCAATTAATCATGCTAAATATTCCAGAATTAATATATTCAAATTCAAGAAAATAGGAAAAGCGTGTGACTGCTACGATGCATTTCAAGGAATGGGAAGGATTGCTAACGATTGAAACACGACCCCCGGGCGTCCAACAATTGATTGGTATGGTTAGAATGGCTTGAGATGGTCTGCAACTTGGAATTTGGTATGCACTTTTTATTTGAAATTTTGCAATTCTTTCTCTGCCTTTGCACGCCTCTAGCCTCTTTCTTTTGGTCTGCCTTTGTTTCTTATGTATAATAGAGTGCATTAGGGTTACAGTTTGTATCAAATCTTTTCCAATTATGAAGATTGATCAATGATTCAATCCTTGCAACAAATATTTCCAAAACAAGAAAATTCAATCTTTTTGTGTCCATATGAAGCCTTGCACGATCTGATCTTGTCTCCAGCTGTATAATGGACCTAATCATGCACAAAATCTCAAGGTTTTAATGATTTTTGATATTTTCACTATTTTATATTGATTTTATTTGATTTAAATAAAATAAAATCAAAATAAATAACAAAAATAAAATAATGACAAGTGTAAGGGCTCATGGGTCGTGGGTCACATTAAAAACTCAGTGCAAGCATAAAAGTTGGGCCCATTTAGCAAAAAATGCAATTTGGGGCACATTTGACTTTTGGCAATTTTGCAAAAAGGGTCAACTTGGCCAATGCATAACTCCCTCAATTTTGACCCTAGAGAGGTGTTATTAGACTTTTTAGAAATCTTAGGATGTCCTCTAAGCAACCCTTTTGGTCTCATCTCAATTGTGTCTTCCATGTTCATGTATGAAGCTTTGACCCAAAAGGTGTTTTTGTTGACTTTTCAAAATGACCTATAATGTCCAAATTCATATCTTCTTGTGAGTGCATATTTTGAACTTGGGAGCTGAAGATGGATTATAGGGAATTACATCCTATTCAAAATGAGATTTGGATGGGTCATTTTTGATAAAGTATGAGAAAGTCATGCTTGGTCAAAGTTGAGTTGACTTTTCCTGCAAAACCCTAATTTAGCAACTTTGGGGTTTTGATGAATTGTGAGCAATCCTTGAGGAATAATGATCAACCCTTGAACAAATTATGAATAATACTTAAAAATTAGGATGTTGAGCAAAAATATTTAAGTTTGACTGTATGTGGGCCACAATTGACTTTTGCCCTACCACAGTCGATTTCTAGATATCTGAGCAGTTGACTGAGCAAACTTCCTCTGCAAGACTTGAAACTTGATATGGATGACCTTGAGAACATATTAGGACAATGGTGAGAATTTGGGATCCCTAGGACTCAAGCATCTTGATGTAAAATTAAACCCTAATTTGAGGTAGATTGGCTTAAGAGAGAGTTTGTCTGGTCAACTCTTGGACCTCCTTGAGCAATTTGAAGACCTTACTTGACATGTATTGAGAAATATGAAAGGGAAATTTTTGGGGTACAACACTGTGGTTTATCATGACATCATGCATCATAACATGGCATTCATGATTCATTACACTAACCATTTCAAAGACCAAGGGAATATATCTTTGTTCTGTTTTGCAGATCATGGCTTCCGTGCGTAGAAATACTATCCGAATCAGCTTTGTGAAGATACCTTCCCAACTCAAAGAGCTAGTATTAATAGTTTCTAAAACTTCTACTTTCATTAAGAGACACAGTCAACTTCTCAGCCTGGTTACTTCAAACTTTGATGAACAGATGATGAGCGTACTTTTTTAGTTCTTCGATCCCAAGCATCACTGCTTCACCTTTCCAGATTATCAGTTGGTGTTGTACCATAAAATTGTCCCTCTCATTTTATCAAGATTCTACTCACAAGACTTCTTGAACTCAAGACCAGATTAAGGTTTGCTCAGCTCAAGACATCTCCTTGCACTGATGGCCTAAAATTAGGGGTTGAGTTTGCACAGGGATTTTTGGACTTCCAATGCCTCATGTGACTTTCATACTTCATGTTGGACCTATAAGTTTTTTCATACCAAGTTTCAAGCCTAAAATCACATTTTTTGCCCAGTCAATTGGATAGTTGACCTAAAAATCAGCTGTATTGGGGAAAAAGTCAAACAAGACCAATTTATAGTCAAACCTCATAATTTTTTATCCAAATCAACATTATAGACTCATATGAACCATTTGATCAAGTTTGGACCATAACTCCTCAAGAAATTTGATCAGATCATCAAAAGGGAAAAATGGTCAAAATTAGGGTTTTGACTGGAGAAAGGAAATTTCTGATTTTTCACCTAGCCAATGGAAAATTGGGTTTAAGCATGGCTTCAAGGACTCAGTGGAACCATCTTGACCTAATCACAAGGTTCAAAAGATCTCAAATTCATTGAATTGACAGATGAATTTTCCAGTCAACTGATAAAAAATCAACTGTACACTGAAAAGTCAAACTTTGACTTTTTTAGTCTAAATCGAGTGCCAAGAGTCATATTTCACCAAGATGTGTTAAACTGTGAAACTTGTTCACGAAGAAACCTAAATTTGGAAATTAGGGTTTAAGTTTGAAAATTTTCATAACTTAGAATTTTTTTAAGTTATGAAAATTTCTTATTTTTTCCCAACTTTTCCTAACTTTTTCACCATGATGAAATTGGATTCAAAGAAAACTTCTAACATGAAATTTGTAGTCCTCCATGAAATATACAACTTTTATTCACAAAGTTTTCCCAAAAGATGCTTGGATCTCAAGTTATGATTTTGTGAATAAGTGTCCATAAACTTTTTAACTTAGTGAAATTTTGCCCTAGTTTAGGCAAATTTTTGACCTAACTTCATGGCAACTTTTCACCTAGTTCCAAGAGGAATATCAAGATGAATTTTAAATATGGATTGTAAAGCATGTTACAAGCTTTCCAAAATGTCCAAGAACTTACCAAGATCATTTATGGTTAGGGAGAATCGAAGAAATGAAAATGGAAAATTATCACTCTTGCTGCAAACAAAGTCCACAAATATCAGGCAAAGTTCACCAACTATGTGCAGCTAAGGAACATGCCTGTACAGGCTTTAGGCATTGTCATCTCACCTTTTCTTCAAAAGCAAGTAAACTTGCAAAAGTCCACACAACTGGTCCATCTGATAAAAACAAGCTTTGGTATCATTTCAAACAAGTTCAGAATATTGTAGCAAGCCAAAGGCACGATTTCATAACTTCTCAAACACTAAAATACACCAAAAACACCGTTTCTGCCCAAAACACGGCAACCTCTGCAAATCACAAGACATTTCCATATTGCCTCGTGCGTTTTGCTTTGAACCACTTTAAACATATTCCATACATCACACCTAAGCTGTCCAGGCCTTTGTCAAGCAACTGTAACCCCTGTTTTGAGATTCACCATTTCCATTTTCTGAGTTTGCAGGTTGACTTCTACATGGAGTTTCAAGCAACTTCAAAGCAAGCCAAGCATTGGGAAAGGTTGAAGGAACTTCAAGCAAGCTCACACGACCTTCAGGCCTCACTCAAAGTTGCTACATTGCCATATCCAAACTCAACTGAACAAGGTATTTGTCAAGTTTCTAACTCCTTATTTAGGGATCCTTAAGCTTAGGTTTGTGAAGCAAGAATATAGTCTGTAACGTGCTTGAGCTGTACATATGCATAGCTTCCATTTATATTAACTGAGCTAGGAGTATTTGATTATTGAAGTTGCTGAAAAAACTAGGTCAGAATTTAGGGCCATTAAAATTCTCCTTGGACTTTGAGAGTTAGGTCATGTTCTTTATATCATTGGATTCGTGAGTTCATGAGCTACATTTTTCATGTTATAAGTTTTTGATTTTATGCAAAGAATAGCAAGAACATGATTTGAAGGTAGGACGCACGCGTTTGGGACGAAGCTGGAGGTCAGGGACGAAGTCCTGGGCCTGGCGCGCCTTTGGGCCTTCTGTTTCACTTTTCACACCCCCCATGTTTCTATCTGCACCCCCTTTGTATTTTTTGATATTTTTCATATTTTTTTGCATATTTCACATTTCTGACCTTTATTTATTTATTCTGAACATTTAAAATCACAAAAAATATTTTATTTATTTTTTACATTTTATTATATTTTTTATTATATTTTTTGCATAATAAATAAATTATTAGGTTAATATACTTTATTTTCTTAAATAAAACTTGTAAAACAATAAAAATACTTAAATATTTTTATTTTATTATTTCATACATAAAAATAATTATTTGTATACATATTAAATTTTTTAACATTTTTGTACATATTATTATTATTTTTCTTGAATAAAAATGAATAATATAAGAATATATTTTCTATTAAAAAAATTAGGGTTTTCACCCTTTCAAAAATAATCATTTTTATTTTCTTATTTTTAAGACATAAATAAATTTATTTTTACATACATAAAATAAATCCAAAAACATTTCTTGCATATTTACATTTAATTGCATATTTAAAATATTTGCTTATTTATTTATTTGTACAATAAATTCAATTTGGTTGTAATAGCTTTAGGGTTTTATTTTGAGCAATATCCCCCTATTCAAAACTTATATCCCCCTCCCCATAATATTATTGTAATAGTCTAGATTTACTTTACGCATTTTATTGCTTTCATATACCATGATAGTAAACTAGGGTTTTGTATGTAAAAGACCAAAAATCAAATAAATAGCATGACTTAATACAAGACCAAAATGCATGAAAAATGACAACACCTTGCACACAAGCACCCCTAGGGTTTCATCCACTTTGTTGCCTTAAAATGACCATGGTATGCATTCTAGGTATCTTGGAAAAATCAAAACAAAACAAAAGATCATAGTCCCTCGATGACGCTAGACAAGTTGCCTAAAACAAATGATCTTAAGTCCCTCAAAACTTGCTAAGATACTTGGCAACATTTTTATCATGGTCATACGATGACCCACGCCCGTCCCGTTTAACATCCAAAGATAAGGTTGATTACCAAATGCAATGGTAAAACAACAATGTTAAAGGAATAAAAGTGTATAGGAAAGACTTTTGAGTAGGTAGATGCTTTTAGTTACATGATCAATTTGCAAACCATCCTTGCTATTTTCAAAAACACATACACAATTTCAAAACATTTTCAAACAATTTCAAAACATTTTCAAACAATTTCAAAACATTTTCAAACAACTTTCAAAACATTGAAACATTTTTCAAAAGAGAAACATCTTTGTATACATTCTTATAAACAAGAATCATTACAAAGATTGCCTAAACAAATGTCTCTTTTCAAAATACTTTCAAAACCATACAAAGCACCATTTCAAACAATTGAAAAGCAAAAGCAAGTGATCTAAAACAAATAACTAAGAGCCCATGGAAAATCATGGATGAAGAGGGTGCTAGCACCTTCCCTTTTCATAATCTACCCCCAGAACCCAAAAACAATATCAAAGGTCTTTCCTGTGCTTTTTTACCTTTCCTTTTGGATAAAATAAAAGTCGGTGGCGACTCTTGCTAAACCGCAACATTTGCGAACACAAACGCAAAACCTCAAGTCAGTTCTCCCACTGTATCACAGAACTGGCGACTCTGCTGGGGAGAAATATAAAAGTGGGTTTACCTTAGAGTTTTAGATCACCTTTACATGCTTATCTTGCTTGACGTGTATGCTTTACACTTTGGTTATATTGTTTTGGTTTGAATCCTCTACCCAGATTTGGGAAACATTCATAGGTAACTAGCAATACATTGTGGAAACTGTGCGGGGTATACCGACATGGTTGAAGTAATATCTATATTAGTGCGACATATTTGTGGGTACCAGTAGCCTTTGAGTCAATCAAAGAGAATACGGGGCCGCTGAGTGATGTCATGAAGCACTAATGGACTTTTAGAACATTTACTTGACCAACTTGGCCTTTTAGGATGTAGTAAGATGACCGACATTGGTGCAGTCCAAAGTTGGTAGATACTCGATACTACACTCATTGAGGGTTATTTTCTTGGAATATTTCGGTCGCCAGTAAAGTGGCTAAACTGAAACAATGAACACAGAAATAAATCCAGTGATATTGAGCTCCTTAGAACCTGGTTACTATTTCTAGAACAAGTTGAGCCAACTAAATTTCAAGAGGGTACTTACCTATGAAACCCCATGCAAGCCTGGAACTAGGAACTTGTGTGATTTTCTTGTACATATATACTTGTGCATAACATCATGGACATCATGAAGCATCATATGCATCCACTAACCATTTCAAGGATTTGGATTTTCATCTTTGTTCCTGTTTTGTAGGTTATAGATTCACTTCACATGAAAACTGTTCAAATCAGCCTTGTAAGAATTCCTCCTCAACTTAAGGAGCTAGCTTCATGGATTCCTGAGAATTCTCCATTCACCGAGAGGCATGGTCGTCTTCTCAACCTAGTCACTGCCAACACTGAGGAGGATATGCTGAAAGTTCTCTTCCAGTTCTTTGACCCTTTGCATCATTGCTTCACATTTCCTGACTACCAACTTGTGCCTACTTTGGAGGAATTTTCTCAACTCTTGAGGATTACTATTCTCAATCAACTACCCTTCAACGGTACGGAAAGAGATCCAAAGCTAGAAGAGATTGCTCAAGCCTTACACTTGTACTCATCTGATGTCACAACACATTGGGAAACTAGAAGTGGTGTCAAAGGCTTCTTGTCAAAGTTTCTGTTTGAGAAGGCCCAAAGCTGTTGGAATTCTTTGGACTTACAAGCTTTTGAGGAGATTGTAGCTCTTCTCATCTATGGGATGGTCTTGTTCCCTAACCCTGACCAACTCATAGATGTAAGTGTTGTCAAAATCTTCATGACTCGCAACCCGGTGCCTACATTGCTTGGGGATATCCTCCACTCTTTTCACACTCGTACAACGAGGAAAAGAGGTGTTCTCATGTGTTGCACTCCTCTACTGGAAAGATGGTTTATTTCTCATCTTCCCCAATCAGTTTTGAAGAATGAGCAAGGTTTGAGGTGGTCACAACGATTGATGACTCTTACCCATTCAGACATTCATTGGTGTTCTCGATCAAAAGAGAATGTCATCATCATTGACCGTTATGGAGAATTTCCTAATGTCCCTCTACTTGGCATTAGGGGAGGCATCACCTATAACCCTTGCTTGGCTCTGAGACAGTTTAGTTATGCCCGAAGGGATGGCCCACATGACATGTTGATTCAAGGTTTGGCTTTCGACTTCGACAACAACGATCAAGGACTCCGATAATGGTTCATCTGAGCTTGGAGGATGCCCAACAAGGTGGACAGTAAGACCTTGGGACACAAGAATTCCGTCCCCCTTGAGCCTTACCTCAAGTGGGTACGAACCCGCGCCCAAAGTCTTATGATGCCTTACCCTTACATTCTCCCTGTGATTATAGAGCCTGTTATGGAAGGAGAGGTTCCATACACCCTACTACATCCTGACATGCCAACATCACTAGAAGACTTACAAAGGAGTTGGATACAGCTCAAGGGAGAGCACAATACTTTTGAAGCCCAATTCTACGCAAGCGAGAAAAAGGTTTTGGAACTCACTCGTCAACTTCACGAAGAGCAGACTCTCAACACCTACATTGCACCAAAGAGGTTGTGCAACGTCTTTTTACCTTAGAATTTTGTATTATTTTTCCCATGGGGCACTGATGTACTAACAAATTTTATCTTATTAATATGATGTGTGTTCCTTTTTGTTTAAAACAAATTTGAATTTCTGAATCCTTGAATGCATTACATGAATACATATCATTCATCATATGCATAAGCAGGTCTTCACACCAAGTTTCCTCATCTCTCTGCTGTTTATTTCAGCAAGATGGATATTGAACAAACGGTCAAAAACTTACAAGCTCAGAATTCACAGTTTCAACAACTACTTCTGACCTTGGCTAAGGGACAGGAGGAGCTCAAGACTCTACTAGAAACGGAAAAAGAGAAAAAGAAGAAGAAGAGAGTTGGTGTGGCTACCTTGGACAGAAGATTTAAAGGTCAAGCCAGAAGAGTCCTGGATTTCCCCTTAACATTTGATGAAGGGGTAAGAAAGGGAAAAGAAACTGCAGTGCCATCTGACTCTGAGGAAGAAGAAGAGGATGAAGACTATTCTAAATAGCAGTATCCTCCGGCCGATGACAAATACAAGAACTTGGAAGAACGTCTGGCAGCCATGGAGATACAGAGAGTGCCTGGGTGGACTTTGAAGAGTTAGGGTTGGTTTCTGGAATTATAATCCCTCATAAGTTTAAGGTGTCTTTGTTTTCTAAGTACGATGGGTTGTCTTGTCCCAAGATGCACCTACGATCTTATGTCAGGAAAATTCAACCACATTCTTCTGACAAAGACCTGTGGGCCCATTTCTTCCAGGACAGTCTATCAGGTACGCAGCTGGATTGGTTTTACCAGTTGGAGAGGTTTGATGTGCATAATCGGGAGGATTTGGCGGCCGCCTTTTACAAACAGTATCAATACAATGTGGACTTAGCACCAACCCGTACTCAATTACAGAGTATGGGCATGGTCTCAAATGAAGGTTTCAAAGAATATGCCCAGAAATGGAGAGACTTGGCAGGACGAGTACAACCACCTCTATCTGAGAGAGAGCTAGTAGACATGTTCTTGGGGACTCTGTCAGGGCCTTTCTTTAATCATCTGATTGGAAGCTCCTATGCGGGGTTCACTGAGTTGATTCTAACTGGTGAGAGAGTTGAAGTCGGCATAAAGAGCGGGAAAATTCAAAAAGATGCATCTACTTCCGCTGCCATCAAAAAGACTTTTCCATCAAAGAAGGAAGTATTAGCTGTCTACTCCCAAAGAGGTCAAGGAAGAGTTGAGCGCCGGCCAGCGGTGGGGGCCGTAATGATTCAGAAGTCTGCAGCTGATCAACCCAGAACCAACCAAACAAGGGTGGAAAGGCCTGTACGGAAATTCACCCGGATAAAAATGACTCCTACTTAGGTTCTACCCCATCTCTTGAAGTTAAACCTTTCCAGTCTGAAAGAGGCCCCAAAGAATCCGAATACCGCTTCTCCATACTACCATTCGAACGCCAAGTGTGCTTATCATTCAGATAGCCCGGGGCATGACACCAACAATTGTTGGGCCCTCAAAAATAAGATTCAGGATTTGATAGACGCTAAAGAAGTTGAACTCGATGCCCCTGAAAAGCCGAATGTAATCTCTGCCCCAATGCCAAGGCATGATGTCAGTGCACTAGAGGACAATGAAGAAGAGGGTGACTTGGAAGACTGGATTTTCCCTACTATTGATGGAGGACTGTGCAGCTGGGAGGCGAAAGACTTTGTTCCGATTACTTTCATACTGCAGTAATTTATCTTTCAAACATTTATGTTGGTTTGTAATAATTCTCAGACAATTCGTACACTTTTAACCTTGTGCCTTACCCGAGGCACATAGGTCCATTTGTAAGGGTTTGATTTTTCATCTTCATATGCCATTTTATTGAATCATGGACGTTTTCACATATAAACTTTTGTGTTCACTGTCTTTCTTTTTACATTTTATTTGTTTAAAGGTGGCTATCCATTACACACACCCACACTCACAAATGCAGGTACCCTTCTATTCCGGATTCCATGGGTAACAATTCTTCTATGGCCTTCAGTGACTTTGAAGATCTGGTCTACCATGCCGAATACGAAGGTGAGGAAGATTGTGAGGTGCCGGAAGAGTTGGCTAGACTGCTACAACAGGAAGAAAGGGCTATTCTACCTCATGAGGAGCTGTTAGAGACAATCAACTTGGGTACTGAGGAAGACAGAAAAGAAGTCAGAGTGGGTTCCAACCTAGAGCCAAGTGTCAAGGAGCGCTTAATTCAGCTGTTGAATGAATATGTTGAGATCTTCGCCTAGTCATACGAAGACATATCAGGACTTGATACAGATATTGTGGTTCATCGTCTACCCACAAGAGAAGATTATCCACCAGTTAGACAGAAAGTCTGTCGCATGAGGCCCGACATGTCTGAAAAGATCAAAGCAGAAATTATGAAACAATTCAATGCTGGATTTCTTGTTTTTAGGCTTTTCCGTTTCAGGTAAAATCAGCACTATCAATGGCCATGGATGGATTTAGGAGGAAGAGGCGAGCAGGATGATGGTCTTGGTTTGCATTTTTGTGGCCTATAATTCATTATAGGATGATGCCACAGATTTTGCTACGGATTCAAATCCGCAGGAAAATATACCAGGGCCATTGGAGAAGACGATGACGCGTCTCTTCCCAATTCGTCCATTCATATTTCGCGCGTATTTTGTTTTAATTTCTGAAATTTATTTGTTTTCTTTATATTATAATTGATTTCTAATGTTATATCAATTGAGTTCAATGGTTGAGTTGGTAAAGGCGTTGTTGCAAAGTCCAATGGGACCTGGGTTCGAATCCCAGGTCCCCCAATATTTGTTGCATTTTATTTCCAGGAGATCCAGTGCAAAGCTAATGTTGTGGTCTACAATACACCTTCCTCCAACGCCTGCCAGATGGCATTCAGGCCAAATCTGATGGCCCATATGGAAGGCCTATCATACACCCAAGTCAACAGGCGTGCATGGGATGGAAAAAGTCAATCAGGCCAACGTGAATGGGCCTCTCAAAATGTTGATTTCACTTCAATTTGGGGCCCAACCCCCCCCCCCCCCCCCCCCATTTGGTTTATTTCTTTTCTTTTCTTTCTTTTATTTAATTATTTGTTTTATCTTATTATTTTTATTATTTAAACCACTGACTAATTAAAATCATTTTTCTTAATAAAATCAAAACCACAAAAAAATATTATTTTTATTAATTTCATTATTTTATTTTTGTAAATAAATATTAACCTAATTAATTTAGTTTTAAATAGATATAACCTTTATCATTTTTTTTTGCAATACTTAAAATTAATTTAGAAAATTAGGTTTTTTAAATAATTTTGACCAATTTTATTATTTTTCCTTAAATATAAAAAATTCAAAAATATCTTTTTAATTAATTAATTTAATTAATTTAATTATTAACTTAGATCTATTTCCATTTAATTCAAAAAAAAAAAACATGCTTTCTCTCAAAAAAGGGTCAAAACCCTAAAAAATGCGCCGATTTAATTTCTTGCACGCGATACATTTGATTCCAATATTGTAATTGCTTCGGTATGTAATAGCTTTTAATTAGGACTTTAATTATTTATCGCTTTATTTTACTTTCCGCAATTTAAATTGAAGGGTTTGTTTTTGGCGATGTAAATACCTGACGCTTTGTAATAGTTTAGATTTAATTTCCGCAATTTAAATTCCGCAACAATTAACTGTTAGATGTTTGATAAATAGGGAATGCATGACAAGATCAAATCTTTAACCTAAAATCCACGTAGCTCACCCATGACATGTACAAAGATAAAAATATAACTGAAATAACACATTCGCACATTCGCACTCTTAAGGTACACCTCACCTGGTTGCCTTCGAACGCGGTCATTGAGTATATGAAGTTTTAGAGGTCGCCCTCTTGTCCAAAGATCATAGTCGCCTCGAAACGGTTGCCTCGGAAAAATGATCTAAGACATTAGGGTTACCGCTAAGGCATCCTAACGTTGCTTTAGTGACCACACGTCCCTTAATCGAATTGACCCTTAAAACTCCAACGACGATGCTACCTACTCATCAATAGTGGGATAGCATTGCCTAAAGGACATTTGTACAAATTAATTCCTTTTTCGAGTAGGTAGATGGTTCTTAAGTACTTGCTCTCTTCAAAACAAAATAAAACTTTTCGCATTTACACCTTTCAAACAAAAAACTTCTTTCGAACCCACAAATACAAAGAAAAGCAATTTTTGAAAACACAATGAGCAAGTACCTAAGAGCCCGTGGATAACCACGGATAGAAAGGGTGCTAACACCTTCCCTTTCTATAATCTACCTCCCAAACCCGAGAAACATCTCGAAAAAGGAATTTTTCTGTGCTTTTTTCCTTTCCTTGTTGGATAAAATAAAAGACGGTGGCGACTCTTGCTTACCGCGACATTTTGCGAAAACAAACGCAAAACACGAACCAACATTCTAAAACAGTCAGTTCTTTCCCACCGATCACAGAACTGGCGACTCTGCTGGGGATATTTATTAAGTGAGGTGTACCTTAGGATTAGATCATTGTGTTTTCAATTGTATGCTTTGCATGATTTATATTTGTGGGCTTGTATCGGAGTTCTATAGATCCTAACCCAGATCTGGGGATACCCTTTAGGTAAGTAGCAATAAACTGTGAGGGAATTGTATGGCGTAGACCGATACGGTTGAAGCAGTAGCTACGTTGGTGTGGCACTTTAGATTGTACCAATATCCCTTGTGTTGGAACGAGGAGAATATGGGTCATCTAAGGGGTCATTAAGCACCAACTGACCTTAGAACCTTTAAATTGACCAACTTGGCCATAGAACAGTAGCAGTATGTTACACTCATTGAGACTAAACTCTCGCGATGATTCCGGATGCAAGAAAAGGTAGCTAAACTGGAATTATGACCGATCGAGGGTAGTCAATGATATTGAGATCCTTTAGAACACGGTTACTATTTTTAGGACAGGTTTGAACCAACTAAACTGAAAGAGGGTAATACCTAAACTCCATGCCAGCCTGAAATTTAAGGGCTATTGTGTGACTTGTGTGCTTTCAAACTTGAACTACTTGCACATTCTTGTTATCTTACAACTTGAGTTCCTTGCAGGTTTTGTTTACAGTCCTTATCCAATAATCTGGATTTATTGTAGGGTTTACTTACATCACCTCACACTTTTGCTTAAATGCATAGCATACACATCATAACATCATGCCTTAACATTTCCTTAACCATTTCAAGGATCTCAAGGGTTTGTGATGCAGGTTATGGTAAATTAAATGTCTAGCAAGGGGCAAAGGGGATTTATTTTCCTCTAGCCAAGGTTGTCTAGAAATCAAAACACGATAACTTGAGTCAGGGGCTATGACCCACTCGATATGGTGAGCTTGACTCTTGAAGAAGGACTCTTAACAACATGAAGTTTCTTCAATCAAAGCTGCAAAATTCATATTCTAACGAGTTTCTTGTTTACCCCGCGGGATCCTTGAAAACATTGCATACATACATATCATTGCATAATAGGTCTCCCAGTACAGGTCTCTCATGTTCTCGCTGTTTATTTCAGCAATGGCTCTCCAACAAGACAACCAAGATCTTCATACTCAAGAGACTCAGTTCAGGGAAATCTTCCTAAACCTATCCAGGGGGCAGGAAGAGTTGAGAACACTCCTCATGGGGAACTCAGTCAAGAAAAGTCCTGAAGACGACAAGGACGAACGGCTGGAACAACTACAATATGAGTTCAGTGCCATGAAAACCCAGATGCTAGGGCAGATGGCTCTTATCCAAGGCTTAGCTCGGGAGTAAGAAGAGCTGAGAACCATTGTCAATCAGCTTCGTCAAGACAGATACGACGACATGAAGCAAATAGTCAAGGACGGGGACCAAGTCATTAATCAACTTCCGAGAAATCAAAGGTTTGGTTTGATGAATAAAAGACCTCTCCAAGTTGTTACTACCTCACAGGTCCAACAACTACCTCGCCAAGAACAACTGTTTCATCAGAGTAAGCCAAATATGCCCAGGAGGAAATTTACCAGGCTCAACATGTCGTTGTCTCAGGCTTCACAACACCTGTTGAGATTGAATCTGGTAACGTTAAGTGACCCTCCAAAGAATCCCAACACTACATCACCAAAGTATAACCCTAATGCCCGTTGCGCTTATCACTCTGATGGCCCGGGGCATGATACGAATGATTGTTGGACTTTGAGGAATAAGGTACAAGACCTGATTGATGAAGGAGCGTTAGAACTCACACAAGACGGTCAGATTGAATTCTTTTGCCATCCCCCCAAGGTTCACTATTTGAAATGACAAGTACTGAGACGAGATGACTTTTGTTCATTAGAATTTTCAATTTGTAATTTTCTTTTGATTGTTCGAACATTTATTCATGTCAAACTTTGTTACTTTATCAATGCATCGCATATGTCTGTTTTGAATTAATCCATTCGTATTTACTATATCCAAATTGCTTTCATTTTTTGTGATGATCAACTCCCGATTAAAAATTATAAACCTTTAGAGGGAGGATGACGAAAATGATATCAAAATCTCTACAGTATGCTTTTGAACAGACCCCGCTGACGAGGTACAGGCATTGTTTCAAATCCTAGACAGTGGAGTTATAAGGAATATAATCCCTAGTCAACCCCTTTGAGCCAAAGAAGTTGGAGTTTTTCTTTTCATAAATTAAAACCCTTAATTATAACCCGGGGTAGGGTAATTTTCTCAGTTGATCCAGGTGCACAATGAATGGCATCAAAGAAGTCCTTCTGAAACAAAAGACGATGATGGTTACGTATAATCGTAAGGACATGCAGTCATTATCTCTCGAAATAAAAGCCCATCAAGTCAAAACCTATGAAGGAGACTTACAAAACTGGGGCATCCCACTGACTGTAATTACAAAAGAAACAGTTCACGTAAAAGACAGGTATAATAAAATCAAAAAGAAAGAGACCCTGCAAACTCTCAACAAAATGACTGCCTTTTCAAAATAAACTGTCAGTATCCGAACCATCACTGGAATATCAGAGCAAAGACTCAAACAGGATCTAAATGCACGGTTAGCTGAGTTTAGGATCGAAGAACATCACGAAGAGCGGGTGGGTACAAATAAATTTTGAGCCTTTATCCTTTGTTTCTTAAACCGTGAACCAGGCCACGTTATAACCCTTAAAATTCCTAGCTGAAGCATGGGTTAGTTCGAAAGCATATTGTTAGAAAAGGTATCCTGACTCCTGTAGGGCTTGCTATAAAATCCTGAGTTGACATCACATTTTACAAAAATTCGCTTGTTTTATTGAAAAATGCATTTTCAAAGAACTTCAAAATAGACATAAGCTTTGCATTCTTAAAATAACATTGTTTACATATGACTATTTGCTCGAAACAGCAGAGAAATTTGAACGACGAATATCCAGTGAAAAAAAACCTTCTCAGCAAAAAGGGTCACCTCAAGTGGAAAAAACATTTCAAACCAAGGGGCACGGCATGAGCATTGTCCATCATCTGGGGCAGTTAAGTCAAGATTCAAGGAATCTCTCAAAATGCCAAATACCCAGGGGCAAACCTCTATCTGAATCAATTGGGGCATTGGACATGAATTCCAGCAACGAATCTTGCATGATCAAACATTTTCTGGTAGTATGGCAACACGACACTACTGACAGTGACAACTCCCTACACTCTGAGAGCGTGGACATAGTCAAAAAAGTACTACGCATAATCAAAGACCCACTAGGTTGACTAGCCTAGGCAAAAATAAGGGCTTCCCGGCGAACCAAAAGGGTTCGGGCAAAAATAAGGGATGAAAATGAAAAAATTTATGCACCCGGCAAGTTGAAAACCTGAAAAGACGGCTTGGGCAAAAAAGGGTATCCCAGTGGACTGAAAACCCGAAAGGGCGGTCCAGGCAAAAATTAGGGATCAAAGTGTACGACTATGTCTCGTCATCTCGTCACTTGCCTACCAGAAGAAGACTTGTCATTTCAATCGAAAGATACCAAGCACCTCATAGGTGGGGATAATACTCGATCCACAGGGCCTCCGCAGGCACCTTCTCCCGCAGAAACAGGGGCAATAAGAATTGTCCAAGCTGTACAGTTTCTCTATCCACCAGGTACAAAGGTAGATTTAGTGGAAGAACATGGCTAAGGTACTTTCACTCCCCTCAGAGTAAGACAATAATGATAGCTTCCCCCAGCTGAGACCTGCAACTATGAACGAATCAGTAATGTTCTCCCCAAGCAGATTTGATCTACCATCAGAACTGAAGAGGCTTGATATCCCCGACAGTCTTAATATTCTCCAACGGAGTATAAGAATGTTCCCCGGCATAGTACAATATACCCCCAGTGGAGTCAATATTTCCCCAGTACGGTCTGAAGAAGCTTCCCCAACAAAGTTGAAGCATCATCCCCAGTAGACTCTGGGAGTTTATCCCCGGCGGAGTACAAAAATAAATCTCCCCGGCCAAGTTCAAAGGATCATTCCTAGCAGAATTCAGAGGGTTATCCCCACAGGAGTCTAACAGGTTTATCCCCAGCAAGCTGCAACTGAAAGATCATCCCCAACAAAGTTCTTTCCTTTCACAAACAGGAGTTCAACCCTCAACAGATTCAATATCACCAGCAACGGTAATCCACCCCCAGCGGAGTTTATCAGTGGAATCTTCAGCATAGCATCTCTTCCTCACATAATAATCTCTTCATCAATTTATTCCCCAACGGAGTTATCTTCTCCTGCAGGTTTATTACCTTCGTTCATCATCCCCAGTGGAAACAAAGAATTCAATTATCTCTCCAACAGTTATCCGGGATTTATTTTCCCCAGCTAAAACATCACATTTCCATACATCATGATACATGCATATACGCATCATACCATGCAATCTCATTTATGTTGAGAACTTCATTGCTTGATCCATGTCATGCATTGCATATGACTGGCCTTTACCTTTCAGGAAAGATGCAGTTAAAGTTCTCAGCTATGTCAAAGGAGACATGACCAGTTAAATCGATTCCTAATTATTTTTATGATTCCAATCCAGTCAAAGAAGACAATTTTCCTCCGTCATAGTGTGGACGAGTTCTCTAATTTCAACGGTATACTACGTTGAAGACCAGAAAATTCCTTGATCTTGATGAAGATATTTCCCTACGTCATAGTGTGGACGAGTTCTCTAATTTCAACGGTATACTACGTTGAAGACCAGACAGTTCCTAGATCTTGATTTTTTCCTCCGTCATAGTGTGGACGAGTTCTCTAATTTCAACGGTATACTACGTTGAAGACCAGACAGTTCCTAGATCTTGATGAAGATGCTTCCCTATGTCATAGTGTGGACGAGTTCTCTAATTTCAACGGTATACTATGTTGAAGACCAGACAGTTCCTAGATCTTGATGTTTTCCTCCGTCATAGTGTGGACGAGTTCTCTAATTTCAACGGTGTACTACGTTGAAGACCAGACAGTTCCTAGATCTTGATGAAGATGTTTCCCTACGTCATAGTGTGGACGAGTTCTCTAATTTCAACGGTATACTACGTTGAAGACCAGACAGTTCCTAGATCTTGATGTTTTTCTCCGTCATAGTGTGGACGAGTTCTATAATTTCAACGGTATACTACGTTGAAGACCAGACAGTTCCTAGATCTTGATGAAGATGTTTCCCTACGTCATAGTGTGGATGAGTTCTCTAATTTCAATAGTATACTACGTTGAAGACCAGACAGTTCCTAGATCTTGATGTTTTCCTCCGTCATAGTGTGGACGAGTTCTCTAATTTCAATGGTATACTACATTGAAGACCAGACAGTTCCTAGATCTTGATGTTTTCCTCCGTCATAGTGTGGACGAGTTCTATAATTTCAACGGTATACTACGTTGAAGACCAGACAGTTCCTAGATATTGATGAAGATGCTTCCCTACGTCATAATGTGGACGAGTTCTCTAATTTCAACGGTATACTACGTTTAAGACCAGACAATTCCTAAATCTCAATGAAAACCAGGCTTCCCCAGCGGAATCTTCTACAACGACAGGTATGTAAGTTCTCGCTAAAGAATCTCTTATGCGATCGACGCTCCTACAGATGGCATCTGTAAGCCCATCCTCCTACCAACAATCTCCAAATGGCATTTGTAAGCCCATTCCCATCATCACAATGCTGATACTACGTCATGCAAGTGCAAATTTCTAGGCACTCTAGTGTTCAATTATCTTCCACCTTCGGATCACGAAAGGCCTGAAAGCCAATCTATATCCTCAGGTTTAAGAAAATTGAACAGGGGCAACAATTGTACCCCAAAATTTTCCCTCCCATATTTCTCAAGATATTACAAGAATAATCCCCAAATGGCTCAAGGTTGCTCAAGAGTTGGACAATCAAATCATCTCCTGAGGCAGTCAATCTCAAATTAGGGTTTTGTGTTGCATCAGGGTCCTTACATCCAAATGACCTAAAGTTCTCCCCAATGTACTAATATGTTCTCAAGTTCATCCATGTCAAATTTCAAGCCTTGCAGAGGAAGTTTGGTCAGTCAATTGCTCAAGAGGCCCAAAAATCGACTGTGTTAGGGCAAAAGTCAACTGTGGCCTACAAACAGTCAAACCTCAATATTTTTTGTCAACATCTCCTTTAGAAGTATAATTCATCATTTGATCAAGGGTTGATCATGATTCATCAAGGATTTCTCAAGATTCATCAAGATTCAAAAGTTGCTAAATTAGGGTTTTGTAGGAAAAGTCAACTCAACTTTGACCAATCATAACTTTCACATACTTTATGAGAAATGACCCATTCAAATATCATTTTTAATAGGATGCAATTTCCTACAATCCATCTTCACACCACAAGATCAAGAAATTCACTCACAAAAATTTACAAATTTGGACATTATAGGTCATTTTTGAAAGTCAACAAAAACTCCTTTTTTTTCCAAAGCTTATAACTTGAGCATGGAATATCAAAATGAGATGATACCAAAAGGGTTAGTTAGAGAATATCTCAGGGTTTCTAAAAAGTCCAAGAACACCTCCAAAAGTTCAAAATTGAAGAAGTTATGCATTGTTGAAGGTGGACATTTTTCCAAAATTGCCAAAAGTCAACTATCCCCAAAACTCCAATTTTTGACAAAAGGGCCCACTGTTTTCCACTTGATTTGATCTTGTCACACCACACACGTGTCATATCTTCAGTTTTGCGCCAAGTCATTAATTTTTCTATTTTATTTGATTTTTATTGATTTAATTCATTTTTAATCAATTTAAATCAAAATAAAATCTAAATATTAATAACTTGTGATCTTTTTGATTGATACAGCTTTCAATTACCATCATGGACAAGATCAAACTCGAAACATGTTTATCATTCAATTTCCAATCATTCTGCAATATTCAATTGGATTTTTGTAGCCTGTAAAGCCCTACCCGAAACTAAAGTTTGGGTTTCTTATTTTTAGGCTTTTCTGTTTCAGGTAAAATCAGCACTATCAATGGCCATGGATGGATTTAGGAGGAAGAGGCGAGCAGGATGATGGTCTTGGTTTGCATTTTTGTGGCCTAGAATTCATTATAGGATGATGCCACAGATTTTGCTACGGATTTAAATCCGCAGGAAAATATACCAGGGCCATTGGAGAAGACGATGACGCGTCTCTTACCAATTCGTCCATTCATATTTCGCGCGTATTTTGTTTTAATTTCTGACATTTATTTGTTTTCTTTATATTATAATTGATTTCTAATGTTATATCAATTGAGTTCAATGGTTGAGTTGGTAAAGACGTTGTTGCAAAGTCCAATGGGACCTGGGTTCGAATCCCAGGTCCCCCAATATTTGTTGCATTTTATTTCCAGGAGATCCAGTGCAAAGCTAATGTTGTGGTCTACAATACACCTTCCTCCAACGCCTGCCAGATGGCATTCAGGCCAAATCTGATGGCCCATATGGAAGGCCTATCATACACCCAAGTCAACAGGCGTGCATGGGATGGCAAAAGTCAATCAGGCCAACGTGAATGGGCCTCCCAAAATGTTGATTTCACTTCAATTTGGGGCCCACCCCCCCCCCCCCCCCCCCCCCCCCCCCCATTTGGTTTATTTCTTTTCTTTTCTTTCTTTTATTTAATTATTTGTTTTATCTTATTATTTTTATTATTTAAACCACTGACTAATTAAAATCATTTTTCTTAATAAAATCAAAACCACAAAAAAATATTATTTTTATTAATTTCATTATTTTATTTTTGTAAATAAATATTAACCTAATTAATTTAGTTTTAAATAGATATAACATTTATCATTTTTTTTTGCAATACTTAAAATTAATTTAGAAAATTAGGTTTTTTTAATAATTTTGACCAATTTTATTTTTTTTCCTTAAATATAAAAAATGCAAAAATATATTTTTAATTAATTAATTTAATTAATTTAATTATTAACTTAGATCTATTTCCATTTAATTCAAAAAATAATAAAAAAAAAACATGCTTTCTCTCAAAAAAGGGTCAAAACCCTAAACAATGCGCCGATTTAATTTCTTGCACGCGATACATTTGATTCCAATATTGTAATTGCTTCGGTATGTAATAGATTTTAATTAGGACTTTAATTATTTATCGCTTTATTTTACTTTCCGCAATTTAAATTGAAGGGTTTGTTTTTGGCGATGTAAATACCTGACGCCTTGTAATAGTTTAGATTTAATTTCCGCAATTTAAATTCCGCAACAATTAACTGTTAGATGTTTGATAAATAGGGAATGCATGACAAGATCAAATCTTTAACCTAAAATCCACGTAGCTCACCCATGACATGTACAAAGATAAAAATATAACCGAAATAAAACATTCGCACATGCGCACTCTTAGGGTACACCTCACTTGGTTGCCTTCGAACGCAGTCATTGAGTATAGGAAGTTTTAGAGGTCGCCCTGTTGTCCAAAGATCATAGTCGCCTTGAAACGGTTGCCTCGGAAAAATGATCTAAGACATTAGGGTTACCGCTAAGGCATCCTAACGTTGCTTTAGTGACCACACGTCCCTTAATCGAATTGACCCTTAAAACTCCAACGACGATGCTACCTACTCATCAATAGTGGGATAGCATTGTCTAAAGGATATTTGTACAGCTTAATTCCTTTTTCGAGTAGGTAGATGGTTCTTAAGTACTTTCTCTCTTCAAAACAAAATAAAACTTTTCGCATTTACACCTTTCAAACAAAAAACTTCTTTCGAACCCACAAATACAAAGAAAAGCAATTTTTGAAAACATAATGAGCAAGTACCTAAGATCTCGTGGATAACCACGGATAGAAAGGGTGCTAACACCTTCCCTTTCTATAAGCTACCTCCCGAACCCGAGAAACATCTCGAAAAAGGAATTTTTCTATGCTTTTTTCCTTTCCTTGTTGGATAAAATAAAAGACGGTGGCGACTCTTGCTTACCGCGACATTTTGCAAAAACAAACGCAAAACGCGAACCAGCATTCCAAAACAGTCAGTTCTTTCCCACCGATCACACTATGTATACAGAAGCTCAGTCTCCAACAAAGCTCATCATCTCCAATAACAGAATTTCATTCCCAGTTGAGTTTATTCCTCCAGATCATTAGGTCTACCAACAGAGTATCTCCTCCCCCTAAGTTTGGTCCCCTCAGAGTTATTCTTCAGCATCTCCTCCCGACAGAATATTTACAAATCTCCAGTAACTGTCAGGGATTTATTTTCCTAGACGCGAGCATACCCCGATAGCATTTCACGAACATACATCATGACATACACATGCATATCATATACAGCATAATCCCATTTATTTTGAGAACATCATCTCACCCTGCATTTCATGCATCGCATATAACTAACCCTGATATCTTTTCAGGAAAAGAGAATTAGATTCAACAAATTCAGCGGTTATACAAGTCACATCTACAGACAACTAATGGAAACTCAGTCCCTGGAATCAAACGGGTCAACTAATCTATATTATCGCTTCGAAGTAACCCTACTATCTAGGTTCCTCCTCACAACCCTACTATCCAGGCTCTCATATCGAAGTAACCCTACTATTTAGGTTCCTTCTCACAGCCCTACTATACAGGCTTTCATATCGAAGTAACCCTACCATACAGGTTCCTTCTCACAACCCTACTATCTATGCTTCCATATCAAAGTAACCCTACTATCCAGGTTCCTTCTCACAACCCTACTATCCAGGCTCTCATTCGAAGTAACCTTACCATCCAGTTTCCTTATCACAACCCTACTATCCCGACTCTCATATCGAAGTAACCCTACTATCCAGGTTCCTTCTCACAACCCTACTATCTAGGCTTTCATATCGAAGTAACCCTACTATCCAGGTTCCTTCTCACAACCCTACTATCCAGGCTTCCATATCGAAGTAACCCTACTATCCAGGTTCCTTCTCACAACCCTACTATCCCGACTTTCATATCGAAGTAACCCTATTATCTAGGTTCCTTATCACAGCCCTACTATCCAGGCTTTCATTTCGAAGTAACCCTACTATCCAGGTTCCTTCTCACAACCCTACTATCCAGGCTTTCATATCGAAGTAACCCTACTATCCAGGTTCCTTCTCACAGCCATACTATCCAGGCTTTCATATTGAAGAAACCCTACTATCCAGGTTCCTTCTGACAGCCCTACTATCCAGGATTTCATATCAAAGTAACCCTACTATCCAGGTTCCTTCTCACAGCCATACTATCCAGGCTTTCATATCGAAGCAACCCTACTATCTAGGTTCCTTCTTACAGCCCTACTATCCACACTTTTATATCGAAGCCACCTTACTATCCAGGTTCCTTCTCACAGCCCTACTATCCAGGCTTTCATATCGACGTAACCCTACTATCCAGGTTCCTTCTCACAGTCTTACTATCCAGGCTTTCATATCGAAGTAACCCTACTATCCAGGTTCCTTCTCACAGCCATACTATCCAGGCTTTCATATTGAAGCAACCCTATTATCCAGGTTCCTTCTCACAACCCTACTATCCAGGTTTTCATATCGAAGTAACCCTACTATCAAGGTTCCTTCTCACAACCATACTATCCAGGATTTTATATCGAAGTAACCCTACTATCCAGGTTCCTTCTCACAGTCCTACTATCCAGGCTTTCATTTCGAAGTAACCCTACTATCCAGGTTCCTTCTCATAACCTTACCATCCAGTTTTCCAGACAGCATTTCACAACACTGTAAGACCGGGATCGGATCAAACACGGTTGGTTTTGCATTTCCCTAATAGAATAACAGACAACTGAAGCTCCAAAAAGTTCTATTTCTCCCAAGACAGATACCAACATTCCTCATCAGATTCCTCCTTAACAACAGGAGCAGGGAATCTCATCAAAGGAATGTCTCAGGAAATCAACATTCTCTAGATGGCATCTTTAAGCCCATCTCCGACAGTCTTCTATCATCAACCTCCAAATGGCATCTATAAGCCCATTTCCGATATCACAAATCAAGTATTACTTCATGCGAGTGCAAATTTATGGGCACTCTATTGTTCAATCGTCTTCCACCTTCAGATTACGAAAGGCAGACAACCAATCTACAGCCTCAGGTTTAAGAAGATTGAACATGTGAAGCTATTGTACCCTAAAATTTCCCCTTTCATTTTACTCAATACATGTCCATTGAGATCCTCAATTTGCTCAAGGTTGCCAAATAGTGGACCAAACAAACACTCTCCTAAGGCAGTGTACCTCAAATTAGGGTTTCCATTTTCCTCAAGATAGGTGGAATCCAAAGGACTCATATGCTCTCCAAGGTCCTAATATGTTCTCAAGATCCTACATGTCAAGTTTCATGCCTTGCACAAGAAGTTTGCTCAGTCAACTGCTCAGATGCTTGGGAATCGACTGTATTAGGTCAAAAGTCAACTGTGAACCACATATATAGTCAAACTTCAAGATTTTTGGTCAACATTAAAATTTTGAAGTGACTTTCATCATTTGATCAAGGGTTGATCATGATTCCTCAAGGAATGCTCCAAATTCATCAAAACCCAAAAGTTGCTAAATTAGGGTTTCTTAGTAAAAGTCAACCAAAATTTGACCAAGCATAACTTCCACATGCTTTATCAAAAGTTTTCCATCCAAAGCTCATTTTGAAGAGTATGAAATTCCCTACAGTTCATCTTCATCTCACAAGTTAAAAATATGCACTCATAAAAAGATATGAATTTCTACATTATGGGTCCTTTTGAAAAGTCAACAAAAATACCTTTTGGGTAAAAGCTTGTTACATGAACATGGAAGACTCAATTGAGATGAGACCAAAAAGGTTGCTTAGGGGACATCCTAAGCTTTCTAAAAAGTCCAAGAACACCTCTCTAGGGTTAAAATTGGAGGAGATATGCCTTGTAAAAGTTGACCTTTTTTGCAAAATTGCCAAAAACCAAATATGCTCAAAAATGCATTTTTGCTAAATGGGCCTAACTTTTTATGCTTGTAACTCACTTATAATGTGGTCCGCGACTCAAATATTAACCCACACATTATTTGCTTCATTTTTCAATTTATTTTGATTTTTTATTAATTAAAAATTGAATTAAATCAAATAATTGATGAATAATAGTAAAGTTATGGTTTGATTTGGTTTTTAGACAGGTTGGCAATCAAAATATGCTGAATTATCAAGACCAAAACGAATCAAGCATAATTGGTACAAGAAAGGGATGATTTGGCTCAAAATATCAAGTTTACATGTAGCATGAAAATCAAATCAAATCTCTTATAATTGCAAAGATTCAATCCAATTTTGCAACCCTAATTCATTCCTAGATATATAATGGACAAGAACAAAGCATAAGACAAGGTTTTGTAGTCGTGAAAACACCAAACAAAATTAAAAAAAAAGTGAAAAAAATGTTAGGTCGTTTTTGAACTTAGAGGTCAATTCAGGCCATTCCAACGCTTCCAATCGTTTCTTGGACCTTCCCAGAAGCTAATACGATCAGTTGCATGCATTCTCACGCCCAGAATCCCCCCCAACATTCATACGATTTACCCTTTATTTCAAAATCGATTATTGTATTTCTTGCATCATTAGCATGATTAATTGGTATATTTATGATGTTTGAGATCTTTGCAAGCTAACTGCATGATTCAATTGAATTTTTGACGCCTATATTTGGGTTTGCAATTGTTAGGGTTTGTGTGTGCAGTTTAAGGGTTTGCTCTACAGGTTAAATTGGGCAAAGAGAAGGGTACCATGATGTTCACGAGATCAAAATGAATTGATATATATATATATATATATATATATATATATATATATATATATATATATATATATATATATATATATATATATATATATATATATATATATATATATATATATATATATATATATATATATATATATATATATATATATATATATATATATATATATATATATATATATATATATATATATATATATATATATATATATATATATATATATATATATATATATATATATATATAGTTAGAACTCATTTATCTTGGGTCTTGTGCATTTTGGAAATTTGCAGGGGCTATGGCTACGAACATGTGACTGTAGGTAAAAGGTATATGCCTAATATGACGGTCCCAGTAAGAAGAAGATATGTGGCGTGATTCCATTGGGCCATTTGAATTCCGCGCGTGTTTTTTTTCTTTCCAACTAATCCACTTATTTTTTCTATATTATATTTTGTTTCCATTGTATATACAAAAAAGCATATTGGTCCAGTGGTGAAGCGCGTTGGTGTGAAGCATAAGGACCTGGGTTCAATCCCAGGTCCAAGCAATTTTCATTATTTTCTCAATTTCTATTCACAAATCTAGTGCATTATCATCCTAAACGCCCACCATACTCCACCATCATCCAGGCAATGGATCTAACATAGTACCATATCCAACGCACATGCAGTGAGGGACCATGATGCACCCTCACATCAATGCTACAAGAGATCAAGCGCTGAATGGGCTTGGAGCGTTTTTGGGCCTAGGAAATTCAGATTGGCACCCCTAGATTACGCATAATACATGCCCAGTTTGTAGTTTCTTTCTATTTTCTTTTTTAATTTCTTTAATTATTTTATTTAATTGTTTTAATATATTAACACAAAAATTAATCTTTTTTTTTTATAAAATCAACAAATCATAAAAAATAGATTTTTTTTTAATATTTACTTAATATAATTAGTAAGTTAGGTAAATTTAATTTTTGTTTCATTTAAAACTAAATAGAAACTAGGTTTTAAATTTTGTAATTAAATTGTTACTTTTCTATAAAAAAACCACAAAAATACACAAAATCTTTTTTACAAAATATTTTATTTTTCTTGAAATTATTTAATTTGGTTTGGATTAAGTTAATTTCAATTTCTTTTATAATTAAAAATAATTAGAATTAGGGTTTTAGTCGTACATAACTCAATTAATTCTTTTTCTAAAAAATAACTTAATTATTTTTCAATTAGAATTTAGGCTTTTCAATTTCTCCTCGTATTTAATTTACCGCGTGCATTTTTATTTGTTTTATTATTATTGTAACTGTTTCAAGCTTGTAATAGTTTTAATTAGGGTTTTAAATTCTGCACTTTTATTTCATGTCAAGACAATTATGTAACTGTCAAATCCTTGTAATAGCTAGGTTTATTTTCCGCACTTTTAGTTCCTGCAAATATTTAACTGTCTAGATGTATGCTAATAGGATTGTATGGCAAGAATATATGAAATTAAAACGGTAGATCACCTAATGTGAAAAGATTAAATGATTGAAACAATTCATATGCACATATTCACTCCTAAGGCTTACCTCACTTCGGTTGCCTTCGGTAAACAATCATTAAGCATAGGAGATTTTAGTGGTTGCCCTCCAGTCTAAAAAGATCAAATTGTCCCATTCGATTGTTGCCTCGGAAAGATCTTAAGGCTCTAGGGTTACTGTTGTACCCCAAAATTTGCCCTCGCATTTTTCCACAAGAAATCGCAACTTCAGGCGTTCCCTCATTTTTCAAACTGGCTCAAGAATCGGTCAAACAGACTTTTCTCGTCAGTCAGGACACAATTAGGGTTTTATTGATTTTTTCAGGGCTCTGGAATGTTTCACACAGTTGGCTTAGGGTTTTGGTTAACTTTGGCTCAACTTTGATCAGGCGAACGTTCTTTGGCATTTAATCAGGAATTAGGGTTTTCGTGCACGGTTCTTCAGAAAGATTTAATTCTACGATGCTTTGCAAGTTATTCCGAGATTTGGTTTGAATTCGCATTGTTTGACTTAATCAGTAAAAGAAGGCATTTGGATTGAATTCACGTTTGTTTGATTGAACCAGTCAAAGGATACATGCAGTTTGGATTTACAGTGTTTGATAAGAAATCAGTAAGAAGGGAATGCGTCTGATCAGTTATTGTGTTTGACTGTGCTTTGCTTTGGATGATGGAAGCACCAAGTTAATTATTTTGATCAACGTGGAATCAATGTTTAGTTGATTATTTATTATTCTAAAGATTAAATATCTGGAATTTAATTTTCAGTTATTTTAATTTAAAGAACTATAAATAATAAGTAAATAATTGAAAAAGGAGGAAATAGAATTAATTGGATAATAAAAACTTTTATTTATTTTTAAATTATTCTTACAATTATTGTTTACAATTTATTTACAACAATGATTTTACATTAATTTAAATTTAAATAAAAAATTGAAACTATCCTATTTTTTCTAAGTCTCCAATTCTTCATTCTTCATTTAATACCCCTCTCCATCCAAATATTCATCTGCAAAAAGAAAGGAGGAAAAGTCAAATAGCAGATAAATAAATAAAGAGACAGATATAAAATTCAACATTAAGGGCCACTGATTGGGATCAGTTAACCCTCTCTGCAAATCACGGGATTTCTCTCGGTTCACAAAGAGGGACGAGTTTTTATTTGCTAAAAATGAATGCACAAAAGTCAAATTGCACAATTCAAAAATTGTCAAACTGCATAGTTCAATACAAACAGAAAGTCCAAACTGAATCACAATTTTCAAACCATCCAAAATTGTCAAAGTACAAGTTACTATCCAAAAAGGTACCCAAGCTGTCAATAAAGAAGATTTGAAAAGATACAAAGCACAAAATCTGGAAGAAGGGACAAATATGCAGAGAAAATTTGATATGCAAGCAACTATCCCATTGTCATCATTTCCCAAGTGGCCCTTTCAGAACAAAAGTACAGCATAATCATATTTTAAATATATAAACTGTACTGAGAGAAAGAGAAGAGAGAAAGAAGGGCAGGTTTTGCAGGCTTAGGCTTTAGGCTTGAGAGATAGAAAAATATACAAAAGCTGAACACAGTGCAAAAAAGGGGAGTACACAATAACCAGTTCAAAACACCCAACCGGCCTGAAGCCTTCAAAGACACAAAAACTGTGTAAACATAACAACCAAACGCCTTAAACCAGATAATCTGCAAGCAAGGCCAAGCCTGGGCCTCAAAGCCAAAACCTGCTAATAACCACAAAACCCCTACCAGACCTGCATAAAAACCTACTGAAGCATTGAACCTGTCAACAAAAAAGGCCAGTAACATAAAAACCTGCAAAGCCTGCCATCAAAAGACAAGCCAGAAAACCAGTTCAAGCCTCAAGCCTCACCCTGCCTGAAGCCTAACAAAAACCAGATAAACCCCAAGGCCATTAACCTGTATGGCAAAACCAAAGCATCATATATACACAACATAGAACAAACATTAAAAGCCTTGAACCTGCATTAACTAAGGCAAAAACCTATACCAAGATCTCCAAACCATAAACCAGCATTAACCTCCAAACCCTTCAAAACTCTTACCATTCAATCCAAACACAAGGAAGAGCATGAACTGTAAAAACCAGAGGAAGCATAAGCCTTACCAACAAGCATGAAACCTGTACCAACCTCATAAAACCTCTGTCAAGTATCAAAACCTGCACAGTCCAAACTCAAACAACCAAAACGCCTACCCTGTCCAACCTTTCAAAGAACCAGAAATGGTGCAAGCATAAATTCAAGCATAGCATTCAACCCACATACAAAGCATCCAAAGCCAAACCACTAAGACCCTCAGAATTTCTTCATCATTGGGCGTAAAAAATCATCAAGCATCACATTGAACAAGCATACAAAAGGCAGAGGTATCTCAAGGCAACATAAACAGAAGGCAACACAAGGAAGAGAAGAAGAAGGAAGTGAATATCAAAAAGGCTCAGATCATCCTCATCACCAAATAAAAGGGCAAAAGACAAAGAATACACAAACCAGGGTTCCGAGTCCATCATCACGCGTATCCTCCGTCCAAGCCTCCTACGCGCCTCCCCATCTCCTCCATCGTCTTCCTCTAAAGGTAGTTCCCTTTCCCCTTCTCTTTCATACCTCGTTAAACAAACAAAATGAGCACCTAATCAAAAAACAGTAGATCACAACATGCAAAAGAAGGAGAATAAAAACCCTAACGCGTTGAAAAGAAAAAGAACCGTAACTCTGTTTGTCACCATTTGAGTGGGCGTGAAGAGAGGAGAAGAGGTGGAGGTCGCTGGTGGCTGAGGCGAAAGGTTAAGCTAGGCATTCAGAATGATCGGAGAAGATGAAGTAATGAACAAAACCCCAAGACGGCGCACGAACCCTAAGCGTTAGCCCAAATGAAGCAAATAATCAAAACCCTAAAACGTTTGTCAAAACTTGGTGGGCCTAACGCGTTTCTGAAGCATCTAAGCCCAAGCATTCTAAGTCATACACCCCCCCCCCCCCCACGCGTACACTCTGTTTGGGCCAGTAAACCCTTGGCCCATTCATTCAGCATCCATTTGCTTTCTTTTTGTCATTTTAAACCTTTTTTTTTCAACTTGACCATTTCTTTTTCTTTTTCTTTCTTTTCTAAATCAAATTAATTTTGTTTCTAAATAAATATTAAGACATGAAAATAATGCTTCAATACATTAATACTAAAATACATAAAAATACATTTTTAATTTAAAACACTTAATTTAAGTATCCTTTGTACATACATATAAAGATACATCTTTTATACACAATATAATTAAAATTGAAAACATTTTTCTTTTCATTTAATTAAAATTCTTTTTGTACATAATAAATAAAAATACATTTTTTACATTACTTAAATTCTTAAATGAGAATATCCTTTTGTATATACAAATTATAAAGATACACTCTTATATCAAAAATGTAAAAATGACAATTTGCAAACTTAGAATATTTTCTTTTCTTAAAACATTCTTTTTGTACATATCAAAGAAAATACAAAAGACTAAGTAAATAGATATTTAATTCTTTTCACTTAGGTTAAACAACGTTTAATAATACTCTCTTAAATTCACATGGTCGCACCTGTAAATAATTACATACACGCGTACACGTATACACGTACACTTACACAATACATTTACATTGCTCATATGCACATTTGCTTATCTTATACATTGATATTCGTTATATTTACATTTGATTGCAAATTCGATTTGGTTGTAACTTATTGGACATTACATTCCTAAGTCTCGTCCCCATTCGTAAATTTGTACCCCCACTCCTGGATACTTATCTTGTAATAGCGTAGACTTTAAATTCTTGCAATTTACCGCTTTCAATTATACTATGGTTAGACCTAGGGTTTGCATGTACATAAAATCAAATGCTAGATAACCTAATACAAGACAAATACATGAAATCAATACACAATCACACTTGCACCCTCTAGGGTAATCCCACATGTTGCCTTCCAAAATGGGCCATGCTTGCACGTCGAGTATCTTTGGCAAAACAAATTCAAATGATCATAAGTCCCTCGATGACGCTTTCGAATGTGGCCTAAAACGGAATGATCATAGTCCCTTCAAAGCAAATTGCCAAAGACACTTGGCACCATTGCATTCATGGTCCATACGATGACCCGCGCCCGTCCCGAACAAACTTCCTAAACGCAAGATTGTCCACCAAATTCAATGGTGGAACAAAATTGTTAAAAAGGGTTGAAAGCATAGAGAAAACCTTTGAGTACAATAGGGGTAGACAAAACTCTTAGTTACTTGAGATCAACTTGCAAAAACACTTGCCTTCTTTTCAAAAACCATATTTCATACACACTTTCAAAACAAACCCTCAAAAAAACATTTGAAACATCTTTTCGAAAAGATCCACACTTTTGTAAAACACTCAAACACGAGTCGAATACATTGGTTGCCTAAGGCAAGGCATCTCTTCAAAAACATTTTCAAAACACACACACACACACACCATTTTCAAGCAATCGAAAATCAAGGCAAGTGATCTAAAAAACCAAGTAACTAAGAGCCCATGGATAACCATGGATGAAAAGGGTGCTAATACCTTCCCTTTTCATAATCTACCCCCCGGACCCACGAAATATCTCAAAAGGTTTTTGCTGTGCTTTTTTAACCTTTCCTTTAGGATAAAATAAAAAGTCGGTGGCGACTCTTGCTCAACCGAACAAGTGCGAATACAAACGCAAAACACATAGTCAGTTCTCCCACCGTATCACAGAACTGGCGACTCTGCTGGGGACTACTACTCAAAGTGGGGTTTAGATCACCTTTATTTTCAATTGATTGCTTTGTTTGCTTTTACATTTGTGGGCTTTGTATCGGAGTTTCATAGATCCTAACCCGGATCTGGGGAATACCCTTTTAGGTAGCATAATCTGTGAGGGACCTGTCCGGCGTATACCGACATGGGTGAAGCAGTGGCTACGTTGGTGTGGTGCCTTGGTCTGTACCGATATCCCTCGTGTTGAAACGGGGAGAATATGGGTCTTCCAAGGAGTCATTAAGCACCAACCGACCTTAGAACCCTAAATTGACCCAACTTGGCCATTAGAACAGTAGCAGTATGCTACACTCATTGAGGCTAAACTCTCGCGATGGTTCCGGCCGCAAGAAAAGATAGCGATGTTGGAGTTATGACCGATCGAGGGTAGCCAATGATTTGAGATCCTCTAGAACCCGGTTACTTTTGATAGGACAGGTATTAACCAACGAAACTGAAAGAGGGTAGTACCTGAACCCCATGCAAGCCTAAACCTAAGGACTTGTTTGCTTTGTGTGAATATGTTTGCCTGTATATACACTCACTTGCTTTTCGCATACATGTACATGACATCATGACATCATACCATAGCATTTTCAATAACCATTTCGAGGATCTCGAGGGTTCTTTTGATGCAGGGTTACGTTGAATCAGACGTCTACCAAGGGGCAAGGGCAAGAGGTTTTTCCTCTAACCAATGCCAATCAAAGTTCAAATGCAACAACTTGAATCAGTGGCTATGACCCACTTGACATGGTGAGCTTGATTCTCGTGGAAAGACATCCGTCGATACAAAGTTCTCCAGTCAAAGATCAAGTACAACAACTTGAATCAGTGGCGATGACCCACTTGACATGGTGAGCTTGATTCTCGTGGAAAGACATCCACCGGTGCGGAGATCTCCAATCCAAGAGCAAAGTTCAACCTCTAACATTTTCTTGTGTTTACTCCAAGAGATCCTTGAAAGCATGCATCCACATATCATGCATTGCATTTTGACAGTCTCTCCTTTTTCAGGTTTCCTTACTCTCCTGTTGTTTATTTCAGTAAGAGATGGCTCTAGAAAGGTCTGTCAAAGACATCCAAGACCAGACTGCTCAGCTGCAGGAGATGTTCCTGAACTTGTCTTTGGGGCAAGAAGAGATGAAATCTCTCCTCACAAAGGGCTTGGAGAATTCCAACAATGCCAGGAGTGATCAGCTTGCGGAGTTGCAGTTTGATCTGACAACCATGAGGACCCAAGTGATGGGACAGTTGGTGGGCCAGATGGTTCTCATCCAAGACCTATCTCAAAGACAAGAGGAACTCAGAGTTCTTGTCCGCCAACTGCTTCCAAGTAACCAATTGGGGAAAACATCTGAGGTTAAAGAGCAAGTCACCGCTCAGCCTCCATCCACTCAAGAAGACAAGGGGAAAGCTCCTTCGCTTGCTTCAGGGTCACAAGCCCATCAACAACCTCGCCAGCGTCAACGGGGTAATCAGCGTAAGCAAGAAACGTCGGGAAGACAGTTCACGGAGACTGAAATACCATCATTCTTCATACTGAAGCGGCTGTTGGAGGTCAACTTGCTCACCCTAAGGGATCCTCCTCAGAAGCTCAATACCTCCTCTCCTAACTATCATCCCGATGCATTTTGTGTTTACCACTCCTACATCCCGGGACACGACACCAACGACTGTTGGGCCTTGAAGAACAAGATTCAAGATCTGATCGACATTGGGGTGCTAGAATTCATGCCAGGCGGCGAGATGAAAATCTTCCGTTAAAGGGTTCTCCACTTGAAGTGACGAAGCTCAAGCTGAAAGACTTTTGCTTCTTTTTGAACTTTCAAAGTTGTAATTTATTTTGCTGTCAAACAATTATCTGTTGATGTTAAACTCTGTTTTCATTAATGCATTGCATATGTTTGTCTTGAATTCATCCATTCGTTTCACTACTCTTATGCTTTTCTTTATGATATTTGACTCTTGATAAAAAGTTGTAAGCCTTTAGAGGGAGGATGACAAAACAATACCATAATCTTATACAGTATGCTTTTGAACAGACCTTGCTGATGATGTACAGGCATTTCTTTCAAATCCCAAACACTGGAGTTATAAGGAAGATAATCCCTAGTCAACCCCTTCGAGCCAAAGAAGTAGGAGTTTTCTGTTCTAAACAATCAAAACCTTTGATATAAACCTGGGGCAGGGTAGTC
The DNA here is from genome assembly GCA_948472305.1 of Vicia faba. NCBI lineage: Eukaryota > Viridiplantae > Streptophyta > Magnoliopsida > Fabales > Fabaceae > Vicia > Vicia faba. Next base: position 1,460,900,897 of record OX451739.1, on the reverse strand, counting down.
TCTCAGTTAATTCAAGAGAAAATGCGCATTGAAGTCGCAAACTCAAGTTCGTAACACAACGAACAACGAATGACAAGAAAAGCGTTCCTTTAGAATCAAAAGACAAGGGTGGTTCCCTATCACATAGACAGTCAATCTCTCAAAAGAGAAAAGCCCACCAAGCCAGAACCTATAAAGGAGGCTTAAGAAAGCTGGGGCATCCTGCTGACTGTAATCTCAAAAAAAAAAAAAACGGGAACATTCAGGCAAAAGTTAGGGATAACAAATCAAAATCAAAATAGTGAGGTCATTACAAAATCCTCAACAACATGAAAAATGTTGAAAAAAGAAAAGAGGAGATGATGATTGTCTCCCCAAATTCAACCGGTGAACCATCGCCCAAAAGTCGTTCCAAACTCAAAGCAGAGTGTGACGCACAATTAACTGGGCTTAGGTTGGAGAACATCACGAAGAGCGGGTGGGTACAAATATACTTTGAGCCTTTATCCTTTGTTTCTTAAACCGTGAACCAAACCACGTTACAACCCTTCAAAAGTCCTAATTGAAGCATGGGTTAGTTCGAAAGCATACTGTTACAAAAGGTATCCTGACTCCTGTAAGGCTTTGCTCTAAATCTTGTGTTGATCGGTCTTATAAAAAAAGTTTTCTGCTAAAAACGCATTTTTCAAAACTTCAAGACAAACATAAACTTTGCATTATTTGAATATCACTGTCTGCATTTGGCTTTTTGTTTGACAGCGAAGAAATTCATACAACGAATGTTCGGAGGAACGAAAACTCTCTCAGTGAGCAAAATCACTTCAAAAGGACGACACTTCCTTTACAAATCTCCTATCAACAAGGGGCATGACATAGCACCATCCAATTAACCTGGGACAGTCCAGTCAAGGTCCAACAGATCTTTTAAAATTCAATTAATCTGGGGCAGTCCAGTCAAGATTTCAAGAAATCTCTCAATATGCAGAGTAATCTGATTCAAGACTCCTTCATCACCACTTGGGGCATTCGAATGTCAAAAGTGTTCAACAAATCAACTATCACATTTCCAGACTCGATTCCTGTATCCAGCCAGGGCATATCTGTTGACGACTATTTCCAGACTCGATTCATGTATCTAGCCAGGGCACGTCTGAAGAGTTTGAGGATTCGATTCCTGTATCCAGCCCGGGCATATCTGTTGACGACTATTCCCAGACTCGATTCCTGTATCTAGCCAGGGCACGTCTGAAGAGTTTGAAGATTCGATTCCTATATCCAGCCAGGGCATATCTGTTAACTATCACATTTCCAGACTCGATTCCTGTATCTAGCCAGGGCACGTCTGAAGAGTTTGAAGATTCGATTCCTGTATCCAGCCAGGGAATATCTGTTAACTATCACATTTCCAGACTCGATTCCTGTATCTAGCCAGGGCACGTCTGAAGAGTTTGAGGATTCGATTCCTGTATCCAGCCAGGGCATATCTGTTGACGACTATTTCCAGACTCGATTCCTGTATCTAGCCAGGGCACGTCTGAAGAGTTTGAAGATTCGATTCCTGTATCCAGCCAGGGCATATCTGTTAACTATCACCTTTCCAGACTCGATTCCTGTATCCAGCCAGGGCACGTCTGAAGAGTTCCAGATCAACACCTGTAACAAGCCAGGAAACATCTATGAACGACCGATTATAGACCAACACCTGTAACAAGCCAGGAAATTATCTACATCACCACTTGGGGCATTCGAATGTCAAAAGTGTTCAAAAACCCGACGCAGTTTTACACGGACTCATCATCAGGAAATCCTACACAGATCTCCTCAAGACAGGAAGACCCCAGTAGTTTGGCATACAACCCAAGCTTCTGATTTCCTCCAACAGTGGTCCCAAGACTTCTCACTTTTCAACAATCAAGGATTCTGGCCCTCCACAGCAGCAGCCAAGGATTTATTTTCCCCGGCAACAATCAAGATTCTTTTATCTTCAGTCATCCAGGATTCATTTATCCTCAGCAAGACAGCCCTCCAGCTTACATGCACATTCATTTACATTCATATCATATAACATACGTTGTATCATGCATCATAACATTGCATACAACTAACCCTTTACCTTTTCAGGTAAGATCAGTCGACAGACACAGATCATCTTCCGAGATTCATCCAGAAATAGTTCAGATGTGACCCGGACACGGCGACATTCTGATACTTATTCCAGATTCATCCAGATGCAGCTTTACACGAGCTCATCATCAGGAAGCCCTACACCGGTTCCTCCTCAAGACTTCTGAAAATAGTTCACGGGTTCTCCAAGTAACGGATGTTAACCTATCACTTGTTCAGATTCTTCTCAAGACTTCTGAAAACAGTTTACGGATTCTTCCCAACAACGGATGTTAATCTACCAACTTGTTCAGATGCAATTTTTGAAAACAGTTTACGGACGCTTCCCAACAACGGATGTGGCTCTTTTGCTTATTCAATCTCAACTCCTGAAAATAGTTTACGGATTCTCCAAAACGTGGATGTCAATCTATTGCTTGCTCGGACCCCTAATTCAGAGATGTTCCAAAACATGGGTGCCTTTCTGATACTCACCATTGACATACAGTTCAACATTTTCAGATGGAATTTCTAAGCCCACCCTCCGACAAGATCCTGTCGCATCAGATGGCATCTTTAAGCCCATCACCAAATGGCATCTTTAAGCCCATTCACCTCTACTATCACATCGCCGAGTGCAAATTTTCTGGGTACTTTAGTGTCCAATCTTCTTTTACCTTCAAGTCGCGAAAGGCAAACTTGCCAATCTAACTCTTCAGGTTCAAGAATATTGAACAGGGGCAACTGTTGTACCCCAAAATTTGCCCTCGCATTTTTCCACAAGAAATTGCAGCTTCAGGCGTTGCCTGATTTTTCAAACTGGCTCAAGAATCGGTCAAACAGACTTTTCTCGTCAGTCAGGACACAATTAGGGTTTTATTGATTTTTTCAGGGCTCTGGAATGTTTCACACAATTGGCTTAGGGTTTTGGTTGACTTTGGCTCAACTTTGATCAGGCGAACGTTATTTGGCATTTAATCAGGAATTAGGGTTTTCGTGCGCGGTTCTTCAGAAAGATTTAATTCTACGATGCTTTGCAAGTTATTCCGAGATTTGGTTTGAATTCGCATTGTTTGACTTAATCAGTAAAAGAAGGCATTTGGATTGAATTCACGTTTGTTTGATTGAACCAGTCAAAGGATACATGCAGTTTGGATTTACAATGTTTGATAAGAAATCAGTAAGAAGGGAATGCGTCTGATCAGTTATTGCATTTGACTGTGCTTTGCTTTGGATGATGGAAGCACCAAGTTCATTATTTTGATCAACGTGGAATCAATGTTTAGTTGATTATTTATTATTCTAAAGATTAAATATCTGGAATTTAATTTTCAGTTATTTTAATTTAAAGAACTATAAATAATAAGTAAATAATTGAAAAAGGAGGAAATAGAATTAATTGGATAATAAAAACTTTTATTTATTTTTAAATTATTCGTACAGTTATTGTTTACAATTTATTTACAACAATGATTTTACATTAATTTAAATTTAAATAAAAAATTGAAACTATCCTATTTTTTCTAAGTCTCCAATTCTTCATTCTTCATTTAATACCCCTCTCCATCCAAATATTCATCTGCAAAAAGAAAGGAGGAAAAGTCAAATAGCAGATAAATAAATAAAGAGACAGATATAAAATTCATCATTAAGGGCCACTGATTGGGATCAGTTAACCCTCTCTGCAAATCACGGGATTTCTCCTGGTTCACAAAGAGGGACGAGTTTTTATTTGCTAAAAATGAATGCACAAAAGTCAAATTGCACAATTCAAAAATTGTCAAACTGCATAGTTCAATACAAACAGAAAGTCCAAACTGAATCACAATTTTCAAACCATCCAAAACTGTCAAAGTACAAGTTACTATCCAAAAAGGTACCCAAGCTGTCAATAAAGAAGATTTGAAAAGATACAAAGCACAAAATCTGGAAGAAGGGACAAATATGCAGAGAAAATTTGATATGCAAGCAACTATCCCATTGTCATCATTTCCCAAGTGGCCCTTTCAGAATAAAAGTACAGCATAAGCATATTTTAAATATATAAACTGTATTGAGAGAAAGAGAAGAGAGAAAGAAGGGCAGGTTTTGCAGGCTTAGGCTTTAGGCTTGAGAGATAGAAAAATATACAAAAGCTGAACACAGTGCAAAAAAGGGGAGTACACAATAACCAGTTCAAAACACCCAACCGGCCTGAAGCCTTCAAAGACACAAAAATTGTGTAAACATAACAACCAAACGCCTTAAACCAGATAATCTGCAAGCAAGGCCAAGCCTGGGCCTCAAAGCCAAAACCTGCTAATAACCACAAAACCCCTACCAGACCTGCATAAAAACCTACTGAAGCATTGAACCTGTCAACAAAAAAGGCCAGTAACATAAAAACCTGCAAAGCCTGCCATCAAAAGACAAGCCAGAAAACCAGTTCAAGCCTTAAGCCTCACCCTGCCTGAAGCCTAACAAAAACCAGATAAACCCCAAGGCCATTAACCTGTATGGCAAAACCAAAGCATCATATATACACAACATAGAACAAACATTAAAAGCCTTGAACCTGCATTAACTAAGGCAAAAACCTATACCAAGATCTCCAAACCATAAGCCAGCATTAACCTCCAAACCCTTCAAAACTCTTACCATTCAATCCAAACACAAGGAAGAGCATGAACTGTAAAAACCAGAGGAAGCATAAGCCTTACCAACAAGCATGAAACCTGTACCAACCTCATAAAACCTCTGTCAAGTATCAAAACCTGCACAGTCCAAACTCAAACAACCAAAACGCCTACCCTGTCCAACCTTTCAAAGAACCAGAAATGGTGCAAGCATAAATTCAAGCATAGCATTCAACCCACATACAAAGCATCCAAAGCCAAACCACTAAGACCCTCAGAATTTCTTCATCATTGGGCGTAAAAAATCATCAAGCATCACATTGAACAAGCATACAAAAGGCAGAGGTATCTCAAGGCAACATAAACAGAAGGCAACACAAGGAAGAGAAGAAGAAGGAAGTGAATATCAAAAAGGCTCAGATCATCCTCATCACCAAATAAAAGGGAAAAAGACAAAGAATACACAAACCAGGGTTCTGAGTCCATCATCACGCGTATCCTCCGTCCAAGCCTCCTACGCGCCTCCCCATCTCCTCCATCGTCTTCCTCTAAAGGTAGTTCCCTTTCCCCTTCTCTTTCATACCTCGTTAAACAAACAAAATGAGCACCTAATCAAAAAACAGTAGATCGGAACTTGCAAAAGAAGGAGAATAAAAACCCTAACGCGTTGAAAAGAAAAAGAACCGTACCTCTGTTTGTCACCATTTGAGTGGGCGTGATGAGAGGAGAAGAGGTGGAGGTCGCTGGTGGCTGAGGAGAAAGGTTAAGCTAGGCATTCAGAACGATCGGAGAAGATGAAGTAATGAACGAAACCCCAAGACGGCGCACGAACCCTAAGCGTTATCCCAAATGAAGCAAATAATCAAAACCCTAAAACGTTTGTCAAAACTTGGTGGGCCTAACGCGTTTCTGAAGCATCTGAGCCCAAGCGTTCTAAGTCATACACCCCCCCCCCCCCCCACGCGTACACTCTGTTTGGGCCAGTAAACCCTTGGCCCATTCATTCAGCATCCATTTGCTTTCTTTTTGTCATTTTAAACCTTTTTTTTTCAACTTGACCATTTCTTTTTCTTTTTCTTTCTTTTCTAAATCAAATTAATTTTGTTTCTAAATAAACATTAAGACATGAAAATAATGCTTCAATACATTAATACTAAAATACATAAAAATACATTTTTAATTTAAAACACTTAATTTAAGTATCCTTTGTACATACATATAAAGATACATCTTTTATACACAATATAATTAAAATTGAAAACATTTTTCTTTTCATTTAATTAAAATTCTTTTTGTACATAATAAATAAAAGTACATTTTTTACATAATTTAAATTCTTAAATGAGAATATCCTTTTGTATATACAAATTATAAAGATACACTCTTATATCAAAAATGTAAAAATGACAATTTGCAAACTTAGAATATTTTCTTTTCTTAAAACATTCTTTTTGTACATATCAAAGAAAATACAAAAGACTAAGTAAATAGATATTTAATTCTTTTCACTTAGGTTAAACAACGTTTAATAATACTCTCTTAAATTCACATGGTCGCACCTGTAAATAATTACATACACGCGTACACGTATACACGTACACTTACACAATACATTTACATTGCTCATATGCACATTTGCTTATCTTATACATTGATATTCGTTATATTTACATTTGATCGCAAATTCGATTTGGTTGTAACTTATTGGACATTACATTCCTAAGTCTCATCCCCATTCGTAAATTTGTACCCCCACTCCCGGATACTTATCTTGTAATAGCGTAGACTTTAAATTCTTGCAATTTACCGCTTTCATTTATACTATGGTTAGACCTAGTGTTTGCATGTACATAAAATCAAACGCTAGATAACCTAATACAAGACAAATGCATGAAATCAATACACAATCACACTTGCACCCCCTAGGGTAATCCCACATGTTGCCTTCCAAAATGGGCCATGCTTGCACGTCGAGTATCTTTGGCAAAACAAATTCAAATGATCATAAGTCCCTCGATGACGCTTTCGAATGTGGCCTAAAACGGAATGATCATAGTCCCTTCAAAGCAAATTGCCAAAGACACTTGGCACCATTGAATTGATGGTCCATACGATGACCCGCGCCCGTCCCGAACAAACTTCCTAAACGCAAGATTGTCCACCAAATTCAATGGTGGAACAAAATTGTTAAAAAGGGTTGAAAGCATAGAGAAAACCTTTGAGTACAATAGGGGTAGACAAAACTCTTAGTTACTTGAGATCAACTTGCAAAAACACTTGCCTTCTTTTCAAAAACCACATTTCATACACACTTTCAAAACAAACCCTCAAAAAAACATTTGAAACATCTTTTCAAAAAGATCCACACTTTTGTAAAACACTCAAACACGAGTCGAATACATTGGTTGCCTAAGGCAAGGCATCTCTTCAAAAACATTTTCAAAACACACACACACACCATTTTCAAGCAATCGAAAATCAAGGCAAGTGATCTAAAAAACCAAGTAACTAAGAGCCCATGGATAACCATGGATGAAAAGGGTGCTAATACCTTCCCTTTTCATAATCTACCCCCCGGACCCACGAAATATCTCAAAAGGTTTTTGTTGTGCTTTTTTAACCTTTCCTTTAGGATAAAATAAAAAGTCGGTGGCGACTCTTGCTCAACCGAACAAGTGCGAATACAAACTCAAAATACATAGTCAGTTCTCCCACCGTATCACAGTTACTACTAAAGTTTTCTAACTATTGATTTAGTGATTGTACTTGTCCCTTTAGAATGTACCTTAAAACTCCAACGACGGGGCTACCTACTCCTTAATAGTAGGATAACATTGTCTAAAGGAAAACGAACAGACTTTTTTCGAGTTGGTAGAATCTTAAGTACTTGCTCAACAAAACGTTTCACACAAACACCTTTCAAAACAAATTTTCAAAACAAACTTCGTCACACCCTTGAGGACTGATACAAGGGTTATCACGAAGTAAAAACATTTTCAAGACAAGCACACACAAGCAATTTGAAAAAATGAGCAAGTACCTAAGAGCCCATGGAAAACCATGGATAAAACGGTGCTAACACCTTCCCTTTCTATAATCTACCCCTCGTACTCAGAATATCTCGAAAAAAGGTTTTTTCTGTTCTTTTTCATTTTCCATGATTGGATAAAATAAAAGTCGGTGGCGACTCTTGCTTACCGTGACATTTTGTGAACAAAAAATGCAAAATGTAAACCATTATTAAAAAGTCGGTTCTGCCACCGTACCACATTCACTGTCAGTGAACGGCAATGTTATGATATATTCTCTTTCTACCTTCAATGAAAGTTGGTAGGACATCGGTAGTGAACATCGATGTTTGTTATCTTTTTGCTACCCTCAGTGAACGTTGGTAGTTCACTGTCAGTGAACGAAAGTGTTATGATATATTCTCTTTCTACCTTCAGTGAAAGTTGGTAGGACATCGGCAGCGAACGTCGATGTTTGTTATCTTTTTGCTAACCTCAGTGAACGTTGGTAGTTCACTGTCAGTGAACGGTAATGTTATGATATATTCTCTTTCTACCTTCAGTGAAAGTTGGTAGGAAATCGACAGTGAACGTCTGTGTTTGTTATCTTTTTGCTACCCTCAGTGAACGTTGGTAGTTCATCGTTAGTGAACGGCGGTGTTATGATATATTCTCTTTATACCTTCAGTGAAAGTTGGTAGGACATTGGCAGTGAACATCAATATTTGTTATCTTTTTGCTACCCTGAGTGAATGTTGGTAGTTCATCATCAGTGAACGGCGGTGTTATGATATTTCCTTTCTCTCTACCTTCAGTGAAATTCGGTAAGACATCGGTAGTGAACGTTGATGTTTGTTATCTTTTTGCTACCCTCAGTGAATGTTGGTAGTTCATCGTTAATGAATGGTGGTGTTATGATATTTCTTTTCTCTCTACCTTCAGTGAAAGTTGGTAGTTCATCGTCAGTGAACGTCGGTGTTATTTTTATTTTTTTTCTCTACCTTCCGTGAACGTCCATAGCTTCGCCTTCGGTAGAAGTTGGTGTATCCTTTGACCATTCTACCATCCTCTTTGATTTAGGTCTTTTGATCCACCAGTGATTTATTTTCCTGGTGGGGTTGCTCTCTTATTTCTTTATTATTGATACATCCCCAGTGGTGTTTTGCGTCTCTTTGGTCTTGTTCATATGCATTCATGATCATAAACATTTGCATGGTATCTTAGGGCCAAAAATAGGTTTTTTTTTTATATTTAAGTATCTTCGATCTCGTCGACACGAAGATTTTTAACCTTCGTATCTCCGGATAGAAGAAACTTAAATAAGGGCAGCTGTTGTACCCCAATTTTTTCCCCTAAGATCCTTTCATCATACCATGTTGATTCATTCACAACAAGATCATACTAGGATTCTTGGTTCCCCTCCCTATATTTAGCTTTGCCCTTTTGAGGAATCACCAAACACCTTGACTTATGTTCTTTTGTGATCATGAATATTTTTTGTCTTGATTTATTCTTTTAACTAATAAAATTCAATGTTGGTTTGTCTTGCTTGTTATCCATGTAGGTAAAGGCAATGAGATTTAACAAGCTACCCCATGGGTTCATGATTTTATTTCCATGCCCTAGTCAATAAAGCTTGAGAAGTTCAAACCTCACCATTGGATTTGTTTGGAAGAAATGGCATGGCAAGGTTATTTTGGTTCACCACATTTCAAGGTTATCAAATTTGGTTGAAAAGTACAAGGGGTTGATTGAAGAAGTTGTCATGCTTGGACAAGGCTTTGTTCCCATTGGTCACAAGTGCATATTTATCTCAATTTTCAAGATATGGAAGTGGTTTTGGTGGCTATGAGTTCTCATTATCATCCTCAACAACTTCTATATACAAATCATTTGTGTTGGTACAAGAAGTTTGTTCAAAATTGTCAAAGTTCCTCAAAGCATTCTCTTGATCTAAGGAGCTAGGGTTTTGAACTTCAAAGAAATGTATCTTGCTCATCTTTTGGTATTTTTGAGTGATTCCAAAGACATCTTTCTCTTTAAAGGGTTATCAATAAATCTCTTCAAAAGTTCCAAGTAGTTTCCATGAGGAAGAGGCTTAATGAGGAAGAAAGATTACAAGTCCTCCAGATGAATCCCCAATTTTCCATGTGACTTCAAATGATCATAACTTGGTCAATTTTTATCACCTTGAGCCCATTCTTTTTCCATAATGATCTTGAAGGTTTGAACTTTATGACTTCTTTTACGTGCAAAGTTATAAAATGGATGGAAGTTGCCTTAAAGATGCAAAAGATTATAGGTCATTTCATGATTTTTTGCCAACTTCAACAATTCATAACTCTCTTAAATTTTGGAGATTTTTAATGGTTCAAGTTTAAAAATGTCATTCAAGAGATCTACTTCATTCCATCTTTTTTGGTCAAGAGTAAATTCCAAGTGGAAGACCATGTTTAAATGCAAGACATTATAGGTCATTTTTGAAGACGAACTTGAAATATTTCTTGTTTGCAACTTCACACGATTTCCCTCCAAACTTCATCATTTCACACACTTGAACATTCCATTTGATTCCCTATAAATAGAGGGTCATTCCCCATTCATATCTCAAGCTTGGATAACCAAAATCACCCTGCCAAAATTGTTCCACAACACAAAATTCAGTAACTTCAAAATCCATTCCCAAGCCTTTTTCAATCCAATTTTTCCATCAATTCACCTTCCCTGATCTTCCCTGAAGCTAACCATATAATTACATTCAAGAATCGTGCCCTATACTTCTCCATAGAAGTCCAATTTCAGAGCTCTGCAACTTAACTTCAATAGGTAGATTCCTTCATCAATTCTTCAAAACTATGATATCATTGTGATGCTCTCATTGCCCCGATTCTAGTCGCAAAAATTACCTTTTGCTGGAAACACGTTTTGACCATGAAATTTCAAATCCCTTTTCAAAACTTTCTTTCCAAATTGCTTGAGCTACAATTTATATAAATTTGGCGCGAGGGTGTGGTTGTCTCCGTCTTGAAGAGACGAAGCGATTGGCATAGGTCTGAGCTTTTGATTTTACAGTTTGAGAGACCTGCAAATCACGTTGGCTGGAGGTTGAAGATAACCTATGTGTCTTCTTCCAACCAATGATGGCACGCCACTTGTTATTTTTGAAAATCTGATTTATATTTGATTATGTACTTTATTCACTAATGACCATGATAAGCACAGCGCGCCAGATCTCTCGGATTTGATTACTAACGCGTTTTGACTCTCATCCAATGGTCCACATATTTTTACTTTTATTTTCTTTTCTGATTTTTAAATTTTAATTGTTTTAAATTTCAAAAAATCATAGAAAATTCAATTTAAGTCGAAAAAAACATGAAAAAATTATTAAAAATGTTTTTGATTATTCTCTTTTTGATTTTTATTTTTTAACAATTTAATTTTGTGTTTTGGTATTTTTTATAAATTTACACTTTATTTGAATTGTTTTAAATGTTTAAAAATACTTTTATACACTTTTAAATTCTAAAAAAGTTATGAAATGATCTAATGATATTGTGACAAATATTGGTGACCTTGTTTTATTTTTGTTTGACTTTGCTATTTTTTATCATTTTTGGTTTATTTTACCTATTTCTTTTAATTTTAAAAATAGTTTCTGACTTCAAGAATTACCAAAAAAAATTATAAAATCAGTTGAGCCCTTTTTTGATTTTTCTATGGTCTTACTTTTTATTCCTTGATTAATTTGAACATAGTTGATATTTTTCTCTTTATTTTCTATTTTTAAACAATAATTTTTAAAGCCTTTTGTATATATTAAAATGTAATATTATTTTGTGACTATTTTCTGGATGATCTTAGGTTAAATTTTGGATCATGAACTTTATTAACATCATTGGATCATGGTGTTGATTTTAACTCCACAAAAATGGATGAATAATTTTAATAATAGTTTGATTAAATTTAATTCAAAAGTGGTTTCTATTTTCTCTCCCAGCCCTCTTCATCTCATCCCCTTCTTATTTTCACTAAATATTATTGGAGCATGATCTCTATATCATGTCTCAAAACAAGTGGTGCATAGATTGCTATTGACTGGCCTCAAAATAGGTGCGACTTCTATATAAGTCCACTTACGATTTCTTAACATAGTGCTAAATTCCGTCCCGATTCGAATAAATGATCATTCGTGGCCCAAACTTATGTTTGCAAGCCCAAGTATGTTAATTTGATCTCTTTGATCTAATAACCTTGAGATTCATTATGTAGAGGCTTTGGTTTTACCAATCCTCTAATGGATCTACAACACCTTTGGTCAACGCGGATCACTTAAACAACATTGATCATTAAATGACACTTGTGAGAATTCCAAATGGATGATATACTTGACAAAAAGCAAATGTAACTTATCGTGTGGAGGCTTTGGTTCTACTAATCCTCTAATGAGTTCCAAATGCAAGCTTCAAGATGGTCATCCAACTAACCACTATTTATTTACTTGTTTTACTTTATGCTTTTATTTTTTTTATGCTTTATGTGCCATTTACTTTTAGCGTTTACATTTCATGCCATTTTCATATTTGCTCATTTGAGAATTTACTTTCTTGTCATTTTTACTTTGCACACTTGAGCTTTTCTTTTCCTTTTTAAGATACTTAATAATCAACATAAAACCTAAAAATCTTTAATGGTACTCAGACTATTTGGTTACTATCCTTGGAATAATGGAGCATGGGGCTTTTCTTGGACTTAGGATTAGAAACCTTGGCCTATCTTGGAGACCTTGTGATCTTATCTGATCATTTTGTCTGGAGTTCTTGAGGTTTACCTCAAGACATTGGGTTGCTTGTTTGTTTTTGTGTGCAGGTTTTTTGTGATTACACCCTTTGTTTGTAATCTGGAATTCACCCGTATACAACTGTTACTCTGCTCAATTTTTGTGAAGACTTAATACACTTGAAGTTTGGTTCTCTCAAAGAGGTATAGTATTTTTTAGCTTGATTGGTTTCAATCCAAGGAATGATAATTCTATCTTCGCTCATAATGTTATGTATTGGCTTCTTGTTGGTTAGATGGTTCTTATCCCTACCTTTTACCTTATGCTTTAGATAGCCTCTTCTTCTCCCCCCATCTTCTTTAATGTCAAAAATTATCTCTCTCCTTTTGAAAACTCTTCTTATTTTAAACTTGAACCACTTTCATAATAAACTTGGACTTAGGTCCATGCATTTTCAAACATTTTTATAAATAAACCCTAATCAACTTAATAATACTTTAACATTTTTTGTGAGAAGACTAAAAGTCAATCAAATCTCATTTCAAACCATTTTGCCACTTTGGCTTTAATCTTTAAACTTTTCTCAAAAAAAGATTGAACTCTTGTCAATCCTTGTAGTGATGCAAACAACTATACTTCTACAATATATAGTGAAGAGAGATATTTTCCACTTGGATGTTGAGTGAGGCATTATTGATTTTAAAATCCAAGCCATATGCTTCACTTTGAGATGATGCAAATTCTCTTTTCTCATAATTGTGGGTAGTAGGTATGTTTTCCACACGGACAATGACAATGATGTTTTACCTCATAAAATTAACCAACACATTCGTGTTTTAAATTTTTAAAAGAGGAACTATGTGTACCTTGATCCCCTATTGCACGAAAAGGTGGTACGTAGGCACTAACGGTTCGCAACCGCGGTGGGTGCAAAAATCATAAAATAAATATATTTCTTTTCTCACCTCCACCATCCATTTTTATACAACATTTTTTATAGCCAAAATATACAGATTTTACAAAGAGGTTCCTGCGGAGTATCGTAGATGTTTAGGGTGCTAATACCTTCCCTTTGCATAACCAACCCCCTTACCTTGAATCTTTCCCCCTCTTTTTGGGTTATTCTCTCTTTTCCCATTCCTTCGGAAACAATAAAGCGCAGTGGCAATTTTTATTTTGATCTGTATAAGTCAAGTCAATGCAATGGCTTAGTCTTAAAACATTTCAACCACTACATTGACCAACTTGGCCTTTAGGATGTAGTGAGATGACCGGCTTTGGTGCAGTCCGAAGTTGGTAGATACTCAATACTACACTCATTAAGGTTTGGTTTCTTGGGATCTTTCGGTCTCCATTAAAGAGGCTTATGCTGAAACAATGACCAAGGAAACAATCCAGTGATATTGAGCTCCTTAGAACCCGATTAGTATTACTTGTACAAGTTGAGCCAACTAAACTTCAAGAGGGTACTTACCTATCAAACTCCATCCAAGCCTAAACCTAGGAACTTGTTTGTTTTGTTTGTATATACATACTTGTACATAACATCATGAACATCATAACATCATACACATTCACAAACCATTTCAAGCATTTTGGGATTCATCTTTGTTCTTGTTTTATAGGATATGGATTCTCTTCACAGAAAAACTATTCAAGTCAACCTTGTAAGGATCCCTTCACAACTTAAGGAGCTAGCCTCAAGGATTCCTAAAAACTCTCCATTCACCAAGAGACATGGTCTCCTACACAACTTGGTCACCTCCAACACAGATGAGGATATGATGAAGTTTCTCTTTCAGTTCTTTGATCCTCTACACCATTGCTTCACATTTCCCGACTATCAACTTGTGCCTACTTTGGAAGAATTCTCCCGACTCTTGAGAATTACCTTTCTCAACCAACTACCTTTCAACGGTACGGAAAGGGATCCAAACCAGACGAGATTTCTCAAGCTCTACACTTGCTCTCATCTGATGTCACAACTCATTAAGAAACAAGGAGTGGTGTCAAGGGCTTCCTAGCGAAGTTCTTGTTTGAGAAAGCCCAAAATTGTTGGAATTCCTTGGATTTGCAAGCCTTTGAGGAAATTTTGGCTCTCCTCATCTATGGGATGGTTTTGTTTCCAAATCCTGACAAACTCATAGATGTGAACACCGTCAAAATTTTCATATCCCGCAACCTGGTACCTACATCGCTAGGGAATATCCTACACTCTTTTCACACTCGCACTATGAGGAAAAGAGGTGTCCTTATGTGTTGCACTCCTCTCTTTTCAAGATGGTTTATTTTTCATCTTCCCCTATCTGTATTGAAGAACGAGTAAGGTTCAAAGTGGTTACAAAGGTTGATGACACTCAAACATTCAGACATTCATTGGTGCTTCCGATCCATAGAGAATGTTATTATTATCGACCGTTGTGGGGAATTTACTAATGTCCCTTTACTTGGCAATAGGGGAGGTATCACCTACAATCCCTGCTTAGCCATAAGACAGTTTGGTTACGCCCAAAGGGATGGTCCGCACGAGATGCTAATTCAAGGTTTGGTATTTGACTACGACAACGATGATCAAGGTCTTCGCCAGAGATTTGTCCGAGCTTGGAGGATGTTAAAAAAGGTTGATAGCAAGTATTTGGGGCATAAAAATTCCATCCCTCTTGAGCCTTACCTCAAATGGGTATGAACTCATGCTGAGAGTCTTATGATGCCTTACCCCTCCATTCTCCCAGTAATCATTGAGCCTGTCATGGAAGGAGATGTTCCATACACTATCCTACATCCTGACATGCCCACCTCTCTTGAAGACCTACAAAGAGATTGGATACAACTCAAGGGAGAGCAAGATACTTTTGAAGCCCAATTCTATGCAAGCGAGAAGAAGGTTTTGGAACTCACTAGGCTACTTCACGAGGAGCATACTCTTAATGCCTACATTGCACCAAAGAGGATGAGTACTAACTTTCTATCTTTGAGTTTCTTGTATTTGTTTTTCCCAAGAAGGCATTGATGTACTCAAAGCTTTAATTTATTAATATAACGTGTGTTTCCTTTTTGTATAAAACGAACTTGAATCTTAAAATCCTTGAAATCATTGCATAAACATTTATCATTCATCATAACATAAGCGGGTTTCTTGTAACAAGTCTCCTCATCTCTCTACTGTTTATTTCACTAAGATGGATCTCGAGAAAATGGTGAAATACCTTCAAGCTCAAAATGCACAGTTTCAACAGTTGTTCTTAACTCTGGCCAAAGGACAAGAAGAGTTGAAGACCTTGCTGGTTGAGGAGAAGAAAAAGAAGACGAAGAAGAAGATAACCAGAATTCTAAACATGGGAAGAAGATTCCAAGGGCAGACAAGAAGGGCCTTAGACTTTGCTACGACATCTGGTGAGAAAGATAATCAAGATGGGAAAGGGAAGGAAACATTTGTTCAGTCTAATTTAGAAGAGGAAGAGGAAGAAGAAGACTATTCTGAAGAACCATACCCTCCATCTGACGACAAGTATAAGCATCTAGAAGAAAGGTTGAGTGCAATGGAAATCCAAAAAGTGCCTGGCTTGGACTTTGAGGAGTTAGGCTTAGTGTCGGGGATTGTCATTCCTCCAAAATTCAAAGCACCTATGTTCGCCAAATATGACGGAGTTTCATGCCCTAAAATGCATCTCCGGTCCTATGTGAGGAAAATCCAGCCCCATACCGCTGACAAAGATTTATAGGTACACTTCTTCCAAGATAGTCTGTCTGGAACTCAACTTGCTTGGTTTTATCAGTTAGAAAGAGCCAATGTTCACAACTGGGAAGATCTTGCTGCAGCCTTTTACAAACAATACTAATACAATGTTGATCTTGCGCCTACCCGTACTCAACTCTAGAGTATGGCCATGGTTTCAAGTGAAGGCTTCAAGAACTATGCACAAAAATGGAGAGATTTGGCCGGAAGAGTTCAACCTCCTCTATCTGAAAAAGAGTTGGTAGACATGTTTTTTGGCACCTTGTATGGTCCCTTTTTCAATCATTTAATTGGGAGTTCATCGACAGGTTTTACTGAATTGATATTGACCGGAGAAAAAGTAGAAGCCGGGATAAAAAATGGAAAGATTCAAAAATATGCATCCTCTGCTGCTATAAGGAAGCCATTCATCGGAAAGAAAGAAGTGGTTGTTGTGTATCCTTAGAGAAATCAAGATAGGGCTGAACACCGTCCAATGGTGAGGGTTGTCATGATTCCTAAACCTGCACCTGATCAACGAAGAAACAACCAACCAAGAATGGAAAGACCAGTCAGACAATTCACCAGAATTAATATGACATTATCTCAAGTATTGCCACATCTGTTAAGATCCAACCTAGTGACCTTGAAAGAAGCTCCAATGAACCCTAACACAACATCTCCTTACTATCATCCTAATGCCCGCTGTGCATACCACTCTGAGAGTTCCGGCCATGACACTAATAACTGTTGGGCTATAAAGAACAGAGTATAAGACCTCCTTGAAGCCAAAGAGATTGAATTCGATGCGCCAGAAAAGCCCAATGTCATTTCTACCCCTATGCCCAAACATGGCCATAATGCCAACGCCATTGAAGAAGATATGTTTATTACTTCAGTTGATGAACTTATGACCCCACTCCTAATTATCAAAAGGAACTTGTTGATTGCCGGTGTATTCCCAGGTTGTGTTAAAAGCTTCCATTTCTGTTTTTGCTCACCAACCAACTGTCCTTTGTTGAAAGCGGGTGTTCAGTGCCTAATAGATAACAAGGAAATTATGTTTGAAAAGACTTCTGTTCCAACTGTTTCTTATAGTGATGTTTCCATCGTGACCATTTCTGATAATTCTTCCAGGGTCTCAACCAAAAGACCCGTTAGAATTACATCAGTTCCAAAAGTAGCTCCTTTAATAATCACAATGCCTGGACCAATCCCGTATTCGTCAGACAAAACCATACCATGGAATTATGGAGGGGATGTCTACTACCACGGTATCAAGCAAGATTGGCCAGCTGCCGAAGATTCCAGTTCTGAGAAAGTTGACTCTGATATTCGTAATGTTGCAAGGACTAGCAAGATTACCCGAAGTGGAAGGATATTATCTCTAGAAATTGCTCCCCCCAAAAGCAGTTTCTGGACCCGTAATCACTCCTATTGTTGTTGCTCCTCCAAAGGCCGTTCTCAGTCCTTCAATAACCTCTGCTAATACTCCTGATGACAAAGCTGCTACAATCCCTGTTATCACTCCTACTGACATTCTTGCTGAGTTAACTGAGACTCGAGGTAAAAGTATTTTGACTGAGCCTGTCCAGACGAAGGCACAATCATTGGCTATCCCTGAGACCTCCCAGAAAGAGATGGAGGAAATTCTAAAGATCATAAAAAGAAGCGACTACTACGTAGTTGAACAACTGGGGCAAACTCCATCTAAAATTTCCATGCCGGCTTTACTACTATGCTCCGAGGTGCATGCAAAGGCCTTGGTAAAATTCCTGAAAACTGTCCATGTACCCTAAGAAACATCTGCCGACCAGTTTCAAGACCGCGTAGCCAGCTTGACCGTAGATAATGGTCTAGGTTTTTTGGATGCTGATTTAACGCCAAGAGGAAGGAATCATAATTAGGCATTGCATGTCTCTGTGGAATGCAGGGACACAACCTTGGCTCATGTTTTGGTGGACACCGGATCATCTCTGAATGTATTTCCTAAAAGGGCTCTTGATAGGCTTGACTGTGAAGGATTGACATTGAAGCCAAGAAACATAGTAGTAAGGGATTTTGACGGCTCAAAAAGGATGGTGCATGGGGAAGTGGATATCCCCATAAATGTTGGAACCCAAACATTTTATTCAACTTTTTTATGTAATGGATATCCACCCTTCATATTCATGCTTGCTAGGTCGACCATGGATTCACAATGTTGGCGCCGTTACTTCTACGTTGCACCAAATGCTGTAATATCTGATTCAAGGGAAAATTATCACTGTTCATGGACAAGAAGAGTATATGACCAGCCATCTCAATTCCTTCCTGTTGTACCCCAAAATTTTCCCTCTCATATTTCTCAAAACATTTCAAGAAAAATCTCCAAGTTGCTCAAGATAGTCCAAGGGTTGGCCAGACAAGCTCTCTCCTAAGGCAGTCTACCCCAAATTAGCGTTTCATGTTGCATCAAGATACTTGAGTCCAAGTGATCCAAGTGCTCACCAATGTCCTAAGATTTTCTCAAGATCATCCATGTCAAGTTTCAAGCCTTGCAGAGGAAGTTTGCTCAGTCAATTGCTCAAAGGCCCAAAAAATCGACTGTGCTAGGGCAAAAGTCAACTGTGACCCCCATACAGTAAAACTTCAAGATTTTTGGTCAATATCCTCATTTTGAAG
This sequence comes from Vicia faba, assembly GCA_948472305.1. Classification (NCBI taxonomy): domain Eukaryota; kingdom Viridiplantae; phylum Streptophyta; class Magnoliopsida; order Fabales; family Fabaceae; genus Vicia; species Vicia faba. The sequence goes on along the minus strand of OX451739.1, from coordinate 1,460,882,033 downwards.
TATATTTCATTATTTGATCAATGGTTGATCATGATTCATCAAGGATTGCTCATAATTCATCAAGACTCAAAAGTTGCTAAATTAGGGTTTTGTAGGAAAAGTCAACTCAACTTTGACCAAGCATAACTTTCTCATACTTTATGAGAAATGACCCATCCAAAGCTCATTTTGAATAGGATGCAATTCCCTACAATCCATCTTCAGCTCCAAAGATCAAAATATGCACTCACAAGAAGTTATGAATTTGGACATTATAGGTCATTTTGAAAAGTCAACAAAAACACCTTTTTTGTCAAAGATTCATACGTGAGCATGGAATATCAAAGAGTCAAAATTGAGGAAGTTATGCATTGTTGAAGCTGACCTTTTTTGCAAAATTGCCACAAGTCAATTATCCCCCAAACTTCAAAATTTTCCAAATGGGCCCATTCTTTTTCACTTGTTTTGAGTTGGCATTATTGCCCACGTGCTCTAGACTTGGCCATGTGTCCATATCATATTTTTATTAATTATTTTGATTTTTATTTGAATTAATTTGATTTAAATCAAATTAAATCAAATAAAATCCAAAAACATTGAAACCAAGGATTTGGTGATGATTTCAGGTCTTATTATACAGCTAGGACCAATCAAACTCGTATCAAGGCAATTGTGTACAAAAAGATTGCAAAGGAACCAATTTTGGAAATCTTTAAGGAAGCAAATCAAATCAAATACAAAGCATTGAAAGAGAGAGATTTGGACTGAATAAACAACCCTAATGCATTGTACAATACATAAGGAGGCGATGGATATCAAAAAGGAGGTTAGAGATCAGGCATAGAGTGAAAGCAAAATCTGAAAAAATACCAAAAAGGTGTGAGATCGAAACAGGGCTTAGAGGCATCCTCAAGGCTTAGCACTTGTTTCAATCTCTTCCTGGCAAACTCAGGAACCTAAAGCAAGCAAAACCACACGTTTCCAAGCCCTCCCACGTGATGTAAGTCCTTCACGTTACACCCATGTTCTTGATTTCGTATTTTGAAATTTAGGCATTGTTGACATGAATTGATGGCATATTCTTAATCTATAAATCATTTGCAAGCTTTTGACATTACCCAATTGCATTTTAATGGCCTGTAATGAAATCCACCATTGTTAGGGTTTCGTATTTGGTTTTAGGGCTTTTTGTTTCAGGAATAATTAGCCTTCATAATGGGCATGGTTGCAATCAGGAGGATGAGACGACCTCAACCATGGTCTTATAATTCATTTACATGGTCTGTACGAGATTTTGGAATGAACATGACTTGTACTGATGGACAGTGTCCATAGGTATAGGTTTCAGAGTTTTTAGCCACGGTTCAAGGAAGGGGATGAAAGCGTGTCGTCCCACCATTCGTCCATTCAAACCAGTGCGCGTTTTTTTAATTTTCTGATCACTAACTTTTGTTTTTATATATTATCATTACTTTGTATTATATTAACAAAAAGGAACAAGTGGCGTGGTGGCAAGGGAGTGTATGGAATTCCTCTCAGGACCTGGGTTCGAATCCCAGGTCCCCCTATTTTCTCAATAATGTTTTCTTGTAGGAAATCTAGTTCGTGCATGAGCTTGATGACCACCATATGCCTTCCTCATCAGTGTGCCAGATGGCCAGATGGCTAGAACTGGTGGCCATCATTGAAGGTGCACCAAAGGACCAAGTCAACGCCAGCGCATGGGATTGCAAAAATCAATGTGGACCTCACAAATGGGCCAGAAAAATTGTTATTGACACCCTTGAAAATCAGGCCCATTCTCTACTTTTTTTATATTTTATTTATTTTCATTTAATTAATTATTTAATTAATTGCTAACCAAAATTAATTTTTCTTTTTTATCAAAAATCACAAAAAATATTTTTTATCCAATTAAATTTCAGAACTTTATTTTTTTTATTAATAAATATTAATTAATTTAATTAGGTATATTAATTAGGTAACTTTAATTTATTTTTGTAAATAATTAAAAATCAATTAGAATTAATAGGTTTTAACCCTAATTTAATTATTTTATTTTCTTTCCTAAATTAATAAAACTCCAAAAAATGTCATTAATTATTTTCTATTTATTAATTTAATAATTAATTTAGCATTTAATTTTAGGATTTAATTTCTTTTCTTAAAAATAAAAACAACAAAAAACATTTTCTTTAATTTAGAGGGTCAAAACCCTAGTTTCGCATTCGATTCAAGTTTCTCACGCGCTTTATTTTTCTTTATCCAAATTATTGTATTTGCTCCCGGTTTGTAATAAATAATTAGGTCATTTATTTATTTTTCCGCTTTTAAATTTCAAAGGGTTTGTCTTTGGCGATGTAAATACCCGACGCCTTGTAATAATTTAGTTTAAATTCCGCACCTTTAATTTCTGCAAATATACAACTGCTAGATGTTTGATAATAGGGTTTTCATGACAAGAATGAATGTTTAAATCTTAAAATAGTTAGATCGCCCTAAACACGTGCAAAGATAAAAATAACTGAAATCAATACACTCGCACATGCGCACTCATAGGGTACACCCCCTTGGTTGCCTTCGTAAATGGTCATTGAGTATAGGTTATTTTAGAGGTCGCCCTCTTGTCCAAAAGATCATAGTTGCCTCGAAATGGTTGCCTCGGATATTGTTGCCTCGAACAAATGATCTAAGACATTAGGGTTACTGCTAAGACGTCCTAACATTGCTTTAGTGACCATATGTCCCTCTTTCGAATTGACCCTCAAACTCCAACGACGGTGCGACCTACTCACTAATAGTGGGATGGCATTGTCTAAAGGAAACTAGCATAGAACGATTCCCTTTTCGAGTAGGTAGATTAGTTCTTAGATACTTGCTCATCCAAAACAAAATTTTTTTTCACACTTACACTCTTTTACAAACAAGTTTTCAAAAACACTTCATTACACTCTTGAAGACAGAAGCAAGAGTTAAATCGAAGTTAAAACAAAAACTTTTCAAAACCCACAAGCACAAAGAAAACAATTTTTGAAAATGATGAGCAAGTACCTAAGAGCCCGTAGATAACTACGGATAGAAAGGGTGCTAATACCTTCCCTTTCTATAATCTACCCCCCGTACTCAGAAATATCTCGAAAAAGGAATTTTTTTGTGCTTTTTTCCTTTCCTTGTTTGATAAAATAAAAGTCGGTGGCGACTCTTGCTTACCGCGACATTTTGTGAACAAAAAAATGCAAAATGCGAACCAACTTTCTAGAAACAGTCAGTTCTTCCCACCGTATCACAGAACTGACGACTCTGCTGGGGACTTAATAAGTGGGGTGTACCTTAGGAATAGTTCATCATAATGTTTTCAATTGCTTGATTTGTATGCTTTATCTTTGTGGGTTTGAATCAGAGTTACTATAGATCCTAACTCGGATCTGGGGATACGTTTTAGGTAAGTAGTAATAGACTGTGAGGGAACTGTACAACGTAGACCGATACGGTTGAAGCAGTAGCTACATTGGTGTGGCACTTTAGTTTGTACGAATATCCCTTGTGGTGGAACAAGGAGAATATGGGGCAGCTAAGGGGTCATTAAGCACCAACTGACCTTAGAACCTATAATTGACCAACTTGGCCATAGAAAAGCAGCAGTATGATACACTCATTGAGACCAAACACTCGCGATGATTCTGGCCGCAAGAAAAGGTTGCTAAACTGGAATTATGACCGATCGAGGGTGGTCAGTGATATTGAGATCCTCTAGAACCCGGTTACTATTGCTAGGACAGGTTGAACCAACTAAACTGAAAGAGGGTAATACTTGAACTCCATGCCAGCCTGAAATCTAAGGGCTACTGTGTGACTTGTTTGCCCTTACCATGTTTGCTATCTGTGAATACTTGTGGTGTGTTTCTATCATAACATAATGCATCATGACATTGCATGCACATTTCATCAGACTAACCCATTTCAAAGACCGAGGGGATTTGTGATACGGTGGGAGAACTGACTTGAGGTTTTGCATTTTGTGTTCGCAAATGTTTCGGTTTAGCAAGAGTCGCCACCGACTTTTTATTTTATCCTAAGGAAAGGTCAAAAAGCACAGGAAAGACCCTTGAGATGTTTTCTTGGGTTCGGGGAGTAGATTATGAAAAGGGAAGGTGTAATCACCCTTTTCATCCATGGTTACCCATGGGCTCTTAGTTACTTGTTTAGATCACTTGCTTTTGCTTTTCAATTGTTTGAAATGGTGCTTTGTGTGTGGTTTTGAAAGATGTTTTGAAAAGAGGCCATCATTGTGGCCACCTTTGTAATGATTCTTGTTTGAATGTATACAAAGATGTTTTTGTCTTTTGAAAAGATGTTTCAATGTATGAAAAGTTTGAAAGTTTGTTTTTGGGAAATGTCTTGAAATTGTGTTGTGAAGTGTGTTTGAAAATAGCAAGGATGTTTTGCAAGTTTTGATCAAGTAACTAAGAGCTATCTACCCTATTTTAATCAAAGATCTTTCCTATATGTTTTTAACCCTATTGACAGTGTTGTTTTACCATTGCATTTGGTAAACAACCTTGTATTAGGATGTTAAACGGGACAGGCGCGAGTCATCGTATAGACCATGATAGAAATTGTGTTAAGTATTTTTGGAAAATTTTCCGAGGGACTTGATCATTTTGTTTAGGCAACCAAGATAGCATCATCGAGGGACTATGATCTTTTGCTTTGTTTTTGTTTTGCCAAAGTACCCAACATGCATAACATGGCCCTCTTTTAAGGCAACAAGTGGATGTAACCCTAGGGGTGTAAATGTGTATTTTGTATTGATTTTCATGCATTTTTGTCTTTGCATTAGGTCAAGCTACTTGTTGATTTTGGAGTTTTGCATACAAATCCTAATCTCAAATCATGGCATAATTGAAAGCGTAAAGTGCGAGAATTAAAAGTCTAAGCTATTACATCATGATTATGGGGAGGGGGACACAATTTTGGAATGGGGATTATTTGACAAGAAATTAAAACCCTAATTTACTATTACATCCAAATTGAATCAAATGGCATAAATAAGAAATGAACAATATTTAAATAAACAAATTAAATAATTATACAGAATAAATGAATATGCAAAAAGGTTTTTGTTTATTTTTATGTATGTAAAAATATTTAATACAAAAAAGGAAAGAAATAAAATAAAAGAAATTATTATTTTTTTTTATTAAGAGTAAACCCTAATTTTTATTTAAGAAAATAAATATATTGGCTATATTATTTACATACAATAAAATAAAATAATGTATGTAAAAAAATAAAATATATTTAGAAAAAGTATTTTTTAAGTATAAATAATAATAAAAATAAAAGTATATATTTATATATGTATTAATTATATTAAATATGTACAATAAATAAAATATATACAAATATTTAGGAAAAAATGATAGTATATGAGAAAAATATTATTTTTATAGGTATGAATAATAAAAATAAAATATATAATATTTCTATAATATTTAAAAGTTTTCATTAAATAGATAAAATATATATTACCTAATAACTATTTTTATGCCCAAAAAATAACAAAAAATAATAAAAATAAATGTGAAAATTTTATGAAAATATTTTATGATATTTTTATGTTTGGAAAATATAAAACAAAATCAGAAAATGAAAATAAATATAAAAATATAAAAAAGTAAAGAAATTGGGCCAGGGGGGTGCAAAAAGTAAAAGGGGGTGTCAATAGTGAGCCAGGACCAAGCCCATCCCATCACACTTCATCTTCAACCTCTGACTTTCAAAAACGCGCACACCCTGTACAATTGCTAGATCCTGCGTACGAGCTCTATTGCAAAAACACATTAACATCAAAGTTGTAGAACTTTTCAAGACGAATTCAACCATATAAACAAATTGTCCTAACTCTCAAAGACCAGAGAGAATTTCTCTGGCCCTAAAATCTAACCTAGTTTTTTCAGGATGTTCATGGACCAAATTCTCTTAGCATGCTTAATAAAAATGAAAACTGAGCATATGTACAACTTCATGGCTATGAATACTACATTTCTTATTCACAAACCTAAGTCTAAATGTTCCTAAATAGAGAGATAGGAAGTTGATAAAAACCTATTTCAATTGACTTTGTGTAGGGCAATGTGGAGCTTTTCAACAAGGCTTGAGATGTCTGGGAGCTTGCTTGAACTTCACTTGACCTTCTCCAATGTCTAGCTTGCCTTGAATATACTTGAACAAGCCTACAGAACTCAACTTGCACAAGCTCAAAATAAAAATGGAAAACCCTGTAAATGGAGTTACAGTTGGTGTTTAAGGTTTGGGATAGCTTGGATGGATTGAATGGAAGGTGTTTGAACAGGTTTGGGGAAAAACGCACGAGCAAATTGTGCTATGGAAGTCAAGTTGCAGATGCTGCCCTGTTTTGCCAATGGAAGGTGATTTTGAGCTATGGGATGTTTTAGGGCTCAAAGATTCGTGTTTCTGGTTCAAGAGGATGTGAGAAAGATGTCTCAAATGCTTGCCCAAGTTAGTTTTCACAGATGTTCCAGTTCTAGTGTTTTGGATATCTTTCTTGTATTTTAAGCAAACATGAGAAGTGATGTCCAACAGGTCTGTACAGGCTATCCATATGCTTGCACACTTTGCCTTTGGCCCCTCCAATTTGTGGATTTGATTTGCTGCATAAGATATGGACCAATGCTCAAGAAATCAGTTTTGACATAAAGCATGATTTAAGCAAAAATGGAAATATTTCTTTTTCTACTTAGGGATTAATCCAAGGTGAAATCCTATAATGACCAAAATAATGGCTTAGACCAATGGTTTTGCACTTAGTTTTTGAGTGTGAAATGGTTTTTAGGCCTGTAATCTAGTGCAAAGCAAGCTGATTTGAATTTGCAACTTGTATGAACATGAACATGCCATGGATGAAAAGTGAGTTTTTGCCAACTTCAAGCCTTTGATTCTCCCTAACCACAAATGAGTTTGGAGAGTTCTTGGACATTTTGGAAAGCTTGCAACATTATCTACAATCCATCTTTGAAATGCATTTTAAGATTCTAAGCGGAACTATGTGAAAAATGGCCATGAAGATAGGTCAAAATCCTGCCTAAACTAGGGCAAATTTTCACTAAGTTAAAAGTTTTAGGGACCCTTGTTCCAAAAACCATAACTTGAGAACCAAGCTTCTTTTGGGAAAACTTTGTGAATCAAAGTGGTAGACTTTGTGGAGGACTACAACTTTCATGTTGGAAGTTTTGTTTGAATCCAATTGCATCTTGGTGAAAATGTTGGGCAAAGTTAGGAAAAATTAAGAAAATTTCATAACTTAGAAAAATCTAAGTTATGAAATTTTTCAACTTTAAACCCTAATTTGAAAAAATGGGTTTCTTGATGAACAAGTTTCATGTTTTGACACACCTTGATTAAAAATGACCCTTGGCACTTGATTTTGACCAAAAAGTCAAAGTTTGACTTTTCAGTGTACAGTCAAATTTTGATCAGTTGACTGAAAAATTCATCTGCCAATCCAATGAAATTGAGATCTTTTGAACTTGTTGAATAGGTCAAGATGATGCCATTGAGTCCTTGAGCCCATTGTTGAACCCAATTTTCCATTGGCTAGGTCAAAAATCAGAAATTGCCTTTGTGCAGTCAAAACCCTAAAAATGACCATTTTGCCCTTTTGATGATTTGATCAAATTTCTTGTGGAGTTGTGTTCCAAAATTGATCAAATGGTTCATATGAGTTTATAATGTTGATATGGATCAAAATTCATGAGGTTTGACTGTAAATTGGCCATAGTTGACTTTTTCCCCAATACAACTGATTTCTAGGTCAACTGTCCAATTGACTGGGCAAAAATTTGATTCAAGGCTTGAAACTTGGTATGGACAAAATTATGAGTCCAACATGAAGTATGAAATTCACTTTGAGCATTGGAGGTCAAAAAAATCGTTGTGCAAACTCAAACCCTAAATTAGGTCATCAGTGCAAGGAGATGTCTTGAGTAAAGCAAAACCATAATCCTGTCTGGAGTTCAAAGAGTCTAGTGAGGGGAAATCTTGACAAAATGAGAGGGAAATTTTTTGGGTACAACATGATTCATCTTTATTCTGTTTTGTAGGTCATGGCCTTTATGCGTAGAAATACTATTCGCATCAGCTTCGTACAAATCCCTGCTCAACTTAGGGAGTTGGTTTCTAAAGTTCCAGATACTTCTTCCTTCGTCAGAAGACATGGTCACCTCCTTGGTTTGGTCACTTCTAAGATGGATGAGCAGATGATGAGTGTCTTGTTCCAGTTCTTTGACCCATTGCACCACTGCTTTACCTTCCCAGACTATCAGTTGGTCCCTACTTTGGAAGAGTTCTCTGATCTACTCGGTATTTCTATTCTAGAGCAGATGCCATTTATAGGTTAGGAGATAGATCTTAGGCCAGAGGATGTTGCTACAGCCCTACATCTAACAAAGGTTGAAGTAGTGTCTAATTGGGAGACTCAGAGTGGGACAAAAGGCTTCTTGGCTAAATTCTTGGTTGATCAGGCTAATCAGTTTTGGGACAGTTTGGATTTTCAAGCATTCGAAGATATCCTGGCACTTCTCATATATGGCCTGGTTCAGTTCCCTAATTCATATTCTTTCGTCGACATGAACGCAGCGAAGATCTTCATGTCCTGTAATCCGGTGCCCACTCTCTTAGATGACATTCTTCATGCTCTTTATGCCCGTAGTGCTCGGAAACGGGGAACCCTTATGTGATGTGCACCATTGCTGGCGAGGTGGTTTATTTCTCACCTCCCCAAATCAGTTTTGAAGAACAAGGAAGGTATGGGTTGGGCCTACAGAATTATGTCCCTGTCTCATACGGACATCATTTGGAGTACTAAAGACATGGAAGAAGTAGCTGTTATTGACCGGTGCGGAGAATACCCCAATGTTCCTTTGCTTGGAATTAGGGGAGGGATCACCTATAATCCTTGTCTGGCCTTGTGACAGTTTGGGCGAGCTAGAAAGGACGGTCCTAATGAGTTGTTGATTCCGAGTATTGTCTTTGACTTCCAAGGGGATAGTGAGGGACATCACCGCAGATTCATACGAGCTTGGAATAGGGTTAACAGGTCTGATCCGCACAAGCTAGGAGCGAAGACTTCTCTTCCGATGGAATCGTATCTCCGGTGGGTTCGGGCCCGTGCCCAAAAGCTAGGGATACCATACGAAGCTGTCTTACCGGTAATTATTGAGAGTACTGATGAAGAAGGGGTTCCTCATATTGTCCTTCATCCATCCATGCCTACTGACATTGGGGCATTAAAGAGGTCTTGGATCCAGCTAAGAGAAGAACGGGATACTTACAGAGAAAAGTATCATGAACAAGAGCGAAAGATCCTAAAGCTTACAAGGAAGCTGGAGAATGAGAAGGTCATCAACAATTATGTCAGCACGGGCAGAAAACGACCATGGGAGCATTGATGTCTTTTTTTATTTCTAGTTTTGATTTACTTTTCAGTTTTTCTTTTTGTAACGCCTTAAAGGCATTTGTCAAACATTGTTTCAAGTTTTTAATCTAATAAAAGTTTGCTTCATTTTGGTTTACGAATTTGAATCCCTAAGGTCTATGAAATCATATCATATGCATTCCATTCCCATGCACCTCATAATAGGTACCCTTACAGTTCTCTTATCTTCTTCGCTGTTTATTTTATCATCATGTCTTCTGAAACATCCACTGATCAAGCTATCAAGGCTCTACAAGCTCAAAACGCTCAGTTCCAGGAAATGTTCATGAACCTGGCCAAGGGGCAGAAAGATCTAAAGACTCTTATCTTGAAGGATAAGAAGAAGAAGAAGAAGAAGACAATCCTTCTAAACATGGGTCACAGGTTTGGAAACAGGTTGCGAGACGAAGTTGATCTGTCCCACTCATCTGGAGGGGGGAGAACCAAGAAGAAAGGAGGGCTCATAGCCCTGTGGTTTCTGACAATGAGACTGACTTTGACAAAGACCAGTATCCTCCGGCTGAGGACAGGTATAAACAGCTTGAAGACCGGTTAAGTGCGATGGAGATCCAGAAGATACCTGGATTGGACTTTGGTGAGTTGGGTCTAGCATCTGGGGTGGTGATTCCCTACAAGTTCAAAGCGCCTGTATTTGCTAAATACGACGGGGTCTCCTGCCCAAAGCTACACCTCCGCTCGTACGTTAGAAAGATTCAACCATATACTGCTGACAGGAATCTCTGGATTCACTTTTTTCAAGATAGTCTTTCAGGGACTCAACTTGAGTGGTTCTATCAGTTAGAAGGAGCTAGTGCCGGTAATTGGGAGGACCTTGCTATAATGCCGACCTTGCTCCCACGTGTACCTAGCTTCAGGGTATGTCTATGGGTGCGAGCGAAGGTTTTAAAGATTACCCTCAGAAGTGGAGAGATCTTGCTGGTAGAGTCCAACCCCCACTGGCTGATAGGGAGACAGTAGACATGTTTCTGGGGACCTTGTTTGGTCCGTATTTCAACCATTTGATCGGAAGTTCATCGTCTGGTTTCACTGAGTTAATTATGACTGGGGAGAGAGTTGAAGTCGGTATCAAGAGCGGCAAGATACAGAAAGGTGCTTCGTCAAGTACCGAGAAGAAGCCCTTCAAGAAGGAGTCTAGTGCAGTTTACAGCTCTAGGAGCCAAAGTCGACCCGAGTACCGCCAAGCGGTTAATGCGGTAGTTATTTCAAGACCAATTGTTGCCCCACAATGCAACAATCAGCCAAGAGCAGAGAGGCCTCAAAGACAATTTACTCGACTTAGCATGACTTTATCTCAAATTCTGCCGCAGTTGTTGAAGACCAACTTGGTGATTCTGAGGGAAGCTTGAAAGAATCCCAACACCACATCACCACTGTATAATCCAAACGCCCGTTGTGCTTTTCACTCCGATAGCCCGAGGCATGATACGAATAATTGTTGGGTCTTGAAGAATAAGGTACAGGATTTGATTGAAGCTAAGGAGATTGAATTTAAAGCGTCGGAAAAGCCTAATGTCATAATGGCTCCAATACCAAAACATGACGCGGGAGTCAATATGATTGAAGACGATGATGAAGAGTCTGAGTTCGATAGCTGGATTTACCCGAACACCGACGGAGGACTAAGAAATTGGACGGCAAAAGACTTCGTGCCAATTTCTTTTATTAAACAGTAATATACTTTTGTTTTGGATTTGTAACAGACAATTTTTAAAACTTTACGGCCCGGTGCCTTATCCGAGACAGCGTGGTTTTTTTTGTGAGGGCTTTATGTGTGTCATCTCCATATATCATTAATAAAAGCATTGGACGTTTTCTTGCATTTCAAATTTTGCGCTCCTTGTTTTTTTTCTTCTTTTTTATCTTGTAAAACAGCTATTTTACACACACTCACATATACAGGTCTACATCCACTCTGGATCCCACTGATAACGACTCTTCTACTGCCAGTTATGACTTTGAAAGTCCGATCAACCAAGCCGAGGACGAAGGTGATGATGATTGTGAAGTGCCTGGTGAACTTGCTAGACTGTTACTTCAAGAAGAGAGGGCCATACAGCCGCATGAAGAGCCAGTGGAAACAATAAATCTGGATACAGAGGTAGACAAGAAAGAGGTCAAGATCGGTGCAAATTTGGAGTCTAGTGTTAAGCAATGGCTGATTCAGATGTTGCGTGACTATGTTGAGATCTTTGCCTGGTCTTATGAAGATATTCCTGGTTTGGATACTGATATCGTGGTTCACCACTTGCCTACCAAGGAAGACTGTCCTCCAGTGAAACAAAAAGTTTGTCGAATGCGCCCAGAGATGTCTGAGAAAATCAAGGCCGAAGTTATGAAACAGTTTGATGCCGATTTTCTAGCAGTTACTTCTTACCCGCAGTGGGTTGCCAACGTGGTTCCAGTGCCGAAGAAGGATGGTAAAGTTCGAATGTGTGTTGACTATAGGGATCTGAACAGGGCGAGCCCCAAGGATAATTTCCCTCTGCCTCATATCGACATTCTGGTTGACAATACCGCACAATATAAGGTCTTCTCCTTTATGGATGCTTTCTCCGGTTATAATCAGATTAAGATGGCTCCCGAGGATATGGAGAAGACAACTTTTATTACACAATGGGGTACCTTTTTCTACAAGGTCATGCCTTTCGGATTGAAGAACGTTGGGGAAACGTATCAACGCACCATGGTCGCTTTGTTCCATGACATGATCCATCATGAGATTGGGGTATACGTTGACGACATGATTGCAAGATCCCAGACTGAGGAAGAACATCTTGACCATCTTCAGAAGTTGTTTGACAGGTTGAAGTTATAGACTAAGGTTAAACCCGAATAAGTGCACCTTCGGAGTGAGATCTGGTAAGCTGATGGGTTTCGTCGTAAGTGATAAGGGTATTCAGGTGGATCCCGCAAAGGTGAAGGCTATACAGGAAATGCCAGCTCCACGAACAGAAAAAGAAGTCAGAGGCTTTTTGGGACGTCTGAACTACATTGCCCGATTCATCTCACACCTGACTGCTACTTGTGAGCCAATCTTCAAGTTACTAAAGAAAGATCAAGTGGTAACATGGAACGATGAATGTCAGGCCACTTTCGAAAGAATCAAAGAGTATCTCTAAGAGCCTCCTATTCTGATGCCTCCAGTTGAAGGGAGACCTTTGATATTATAATTGACAGTACTCGACAGTTTGATGGGGTGCATGATGGGGCAGCATGACGCATCTGGCCGAAAATATCATGCTATTTATTACCTTAGAAAAAAGTTTATCGACTGCGAGACCCGATACTCGTTGCTTGAGAAAACTTGATGCGCTTTGACATGGGCTGCTCCCCAGCTGAGACAGTGTATGCTGACTCACACTACTCTATTGATATCAAAGATAGATCCAATCAAGTATATCTTCGAAAAGCCTGCCTTGTCCGGAAGAATAGCAATATGGCAGATGATCTTGACTGAGTATGACATCCAATACACGACTCAAAAAGCAATCAAGGGAAGTGTGCTGGCAGATCATTTGGCACATCAGGAAGTGGACGATTACCAGTCTATGAACTTTGAATTCCAGGATGAGAATGTCATGTTGGTAACCGACTGTGAAACACCTGGACCGGATGAAGGACCTGAGGAGGGATCCCGATGGTCTATGTACTTTGATGGAGCTTCAAACACTTTGGGTAATGGCATTGGCACCGTGATCATATCTCCTGAAGGCTCTCATACTCCGTTCATCGCCCGACTATGTTTTAACTGCACCAGGAACATGGCGGAGTATGAAGCATGCATTATGGGTCTTCGAGCAGCAATTGACCTAAAGATTAAGTTCTTAAGTGTTTTCGGAGATTCTGCTCTCGTGATCAGTCAGATCAAAGGCGAGTGGGATATGAAACACCCTAATCTTATTCCTTACAAGGAGTATGTGTTGACGTTGCTTCCGCATTTTGAGGAGATAACCTTTGAACACTTCCCTAAAGAGGAGAATCAGTTGGCGGACGCGCTGGCTACGATGTCTTCTATGTTCAAGGTCAAATGGGACAATGAAGCTCCCCAGATTACCATTGAGAGGTTGGACGAACCCGCACATTACTGTGACATTGAGACTGAAGAGGTAGCAGATAAACCCTGGTTTCATGAGGTAAAGAGGTATCTTGAGGCTCAGGAGTACCCCGAGGGTGCATCTGTTAATGATAAAAAAGTTTCTGAGAAGATTCGCGGTGAAGTTCTTTATCAGTAACGACATCCTTTACAAGTGTAACCATGATTCGACCTTATTGCGATGTGTGGATAAGAATGAAGCAGAAAGGATTATGGCAGAGTTGCATGAAGGTACTTTCGGAACTCATTCCAGTGGACATACCATGGCAAAGAAAATCCTTCGGGCAGGATATTATTGGTCCACAATGGAAGCCGACTGTTATCAGCATTCTCGTACCTGTCATAAGTGCCAAGTCTATGCTGATAAGGTGCACATACCTCCAGTTCCTCTAAACGTCTTGATAGCTCCTTGGCCTTTTGCAATGTGGGGCATCGACATGTTCGACGAGATCAGACCTACAACGTCTAACAGACATCGTTTCATCCTGGTAGCTATTGATTACTTTACAAAGTGGGTTGAAGCAGCTTCCTTTGCTACTGTAACCAAGAACGTCGTGGCACGATTCATTCGGCACAATCTGATCTGTCGATATGCTGTACCAGAGAGGATCATTATGAACAATGGTACAAATCTCAACAATAAGATGATCACTGAGCTCTGCAAGCAGTTCAAGATACAACATCATAACTCCTCTCCTTACCGACTGAAGATGAATGGGGCTGTAGAAGCGGCTAATAAGAACATTAAGAAGATTGTGCAGAAAATGATGGTGACATACAAAGATTGGCACGAGATGTTACCATTTGCTCTTCATGGTTACCGTGCCTCAGCATGGACATCAACAGGGGCAACAGCCTATTCCTTGGTTTATGGCATGGAGGCAGTCTTGCCCATTGAAGTTCAGATACCCTCTCTTCGGATTATGAAGGATGTAGGTTTGAGCGAAGATGACTGGATTCAGACCCAGCTTGATCAGCTGAATTTAATTGACGAAAAGAGACTTACTGCTATTTGTCATGGTCAGACGTATCAAAAGTGGATGATCAAGGCATTTAACAAGAAAGTTAGACGACAGGAGTATCAAGTTAGGGATCTGGTGATCAAGCACATCATTCTACCTCAAGGTGATCCCAGGGGAAAATGGACCCCTACTTACGAAGGGCCATTTGTGGTTAAGAATATTTTCTCAGGAGGAGCAATGATTCTAACCACCATGGATGGTGACGACCTTCCTCACCCCGTCAATGCAGACATAGTGAAAAGATACTACACATAATCAAAGACCCGCTAGGTTGACTAGCCTAGGCAAAAATAAGGGCTTCCCGACGAACCAAAAGGGTTCGGGCAAAAATAAGGGATGAAGATAAAAAAACTGTACATCCGGCAAGTCGAAAACCTGAAAAGGCGGCTTGGGCAAGAAAGGGTATCCCGGTGGATTGAAAACCCGATAGGGCGGTCCAAGCAAAAATTAGGGATCAAAGCGTAACACTATGTCTCATTGGATCACCTTGCAACCAGACTTTGGTATCGACTATCAAGCTTGAACGACACTAATCAATCTGATCTACCTTCAACCAAGTAGCAAAGTGATGAGATGCTCGAGGACATAATGGCAATAGCAGAGTTGGAACCCAGTGGGATTGTTCACATAGATGTTTTTCTTTGTTTTTCACAAATTGTATAAAGTCTATTTGTCCAGCGGTATTCTCTTACTAGGACGTCAACCTCTTGTACAAAAAACGCCTATTTACAGGCTAACTTCAAAATCAATACAAGTCATTTTAAAAATAAATTTCAAAATGTTTCCTTTTTCTGTTTTGTTTTGCAAAGAACGTCCAATGTTCATTTTTTTATATATGCATTTGACATTAATTGATTCTCATAAATATTTACATGCGAAACAAAAGACGACTACTTGTAATATCAGAAACAGGGGCAAACGAGAAATGTCCAAACCGTACAATTGCTCTGTCCACCAGGTATAGGGATAGACCTAGCTGGAGGAAACGTTTGAAAGTACATTCATTCCCCACAGAGTAAAGGAAAGACAGTGGTGTTAGCTCTCCCCAGCTGAGACTCACAACTGTGGATGAATCGGTAATATTCTCCCCAAGCAGAATTTATCTACCATCAGCATCGAAAAGTCTTATCATCCCCAGCGGAGTATAAAAATATCTCCAGTGGAGTTTGAAGAATAATCCCCAGTAGCCTCTGGAAGATCATCCCCAGTAATTATCTAAAATGTCTATCCCCAGTAAGGTTGCTATTGGAAAGTCATCCCCAGCGGAGTTCTTTCCTTTCACAAACGGGAATTCAATCCCCAACAAGTTTCATTATCACCAGCAGCGGTAATTCATCCCCAACCGAGGTTATTGCTCCAAATCAGCGGATCCTCAACAGAGCATGTCTTCCCCATAGAGGCATTCTCTCGTCAGTTTATTCCCCAGCGGGGTTATCCTCTCCTACAGGTTTATTCTCACAAACATCTTCATCCACTATCTCCAGCGGAAATGAAGAATTCAATTCTCTTCTCCAGCAGCACTCTGAGATTTATTTTCCCCAGCTAAAAAGATCACATTTTCATACATCATGACATGCATACGCATCATACGACACAATCTCATTTATTTTGAGAGCATCATTGCTTGATACATATCATGCATTACACACAACTAACCTTTATCTTTCAGGAAGAATACAGTTAAATTCTCACAAAGTTCAAGCTATGAAGCTTCTACCTCAGTTGAATTACGGACGATGTTCCTAAATCTCGGCAAAGTAGTTGAATTACGGACAAGCTTCTAAATCTCAAAAAAAGCTTTTAATCTAGTTGAATTACGGACGAGCTCCTAAATCTCAGCGAAGTTGTTGAATTACGGACAAGTTCCTAAATCTCAACGAAATTATTTCTTAGTTGAATTACGGACGAGCTCCTAAATCTCAGCGAAGATGTTTCTTCAGTTGAATTACGGACGAGTTCCTAAATCTCGACAGAGATGTTTCCTCAGTTGAATTACAGATGAGTTCCTAAATCTCAGCAAAGATGTTTCCTCAGTTGAATTACGGACGAGTTCCTAAATCTCAGCAAAGATGTTTCCCCAGTTGAATTACGGACAAGTTCTTAAATCTCGACAGAGATGTTTCCTCAGTTGAATTACGAACGAGTTCCTAAATCTTGACAGAGATGTTTCCTCAGTTGAATTACGAATGAGTTCCTAAATCTCAGCAAACATGTTTCCTCAGTTAAATTATGGACGAGTTCCTAAATCTCGACAAAGATGTTTCCTCAGTTGAATTACGGACGAGTTCCTAAATCTCGACAAAGATGTTTCTTCAGTTGAATTACAGACGAGTTCCTAAATATCAGCAGAGATGTTTCTTCAATTGAATTACGGAGGAGTTCCTAAATCTCAGCAGAGATGTTTCCCCAATTGAATTACGGACGCGTTCCTAAATCTCAGCAAAGATGTTTCCTCAGTTGAATTACGGACGAGTTCCTAAATCTCGACAGAGATGTTTCCTCAGTTGAATTACAGACGAGTTCCTAAATCTCAGCAAATATGTTTCCTCAGTTGAATTACGGACGAGTTCCTAAATCTCGACAGAGATGTTTCCTCAATTGAATTACGGACGAGTTCCTAAATCTCAGCAGAGATGTTTCCTCAGTTGAATTACGGACGAGTTCCTAAATCTCAACAGAGATGTTTCCTCAGTAGAATACGGACGATCGAAGCTCCTAAAATTCTACTTCTCTCAACAAAGTTCAGCCTTCCCCAGCGGAATCTTCCTCAACAACAGGTACACAAGCTCTCGTTATGGAATCTCTTACGCGATCGACACTCCTTTGGATGGCATCTTTAAGCCCATCCCTCGTCAGCAATTTCCAAATGGCATCTGTAAGCCCATTCCCGACATCACAAGACAATTACAACTTCATGCGAGTGCAAATTTCTGGGCACTCTAGTGTTCAATCCACTTCCACCTTCGGATTACGAAAGGCACGAAAGCCAATCTGCATCCTAAGGTTTAAGAAGATTGAACAAGGGCAGCTGTTGTACCCCAAAATTTTCCCTCTCATATTTCTCAAAACATTTCAAGAAAAATCTCCAAGTTGCTCAAGATAGTCCAAGGGTTGGCCAGACAATCTCTCTCCTAAGGCAGTCTACCCCAAATTAGGGTTTCATGTTGCATCAAGATACTTGAGTCCAAGTGATCCCAAGTTCTCACCAATGTCCTAATATGTTCTCAAGATCATCCATGTCAAGTTTCAAGCCTTCCATAGGAAGTTTGCTCAGTCAATTGCTCAAAGGCCCAAAAAATCGACTGTGCTAGGGCAAAAGTCAACTGTGACCCCCATATAGTCAAACTTCAAGATTTTTGGTCAATATCCTAATTTTGAAGTATATTTCATCATTTGATCAAGGGTTGATCATGATTCATCAAGGATTGCTCATAATTCATGAAGACTCAAAAGTTGCTAAATTAGGGTTTTGTAGGAAAAGTAAACTCAACTTTGACCAAGCATAACTTTCTCATAATTTATGAGAAATGACCCATACAAATCTCATTTTTAATAGGATTAAATTCCCTACAATCCATATTCATCTCCCAAGATCAAAATATTCACTCACAAGAAGTTATGAATTTGGACATTAAAGGTTATTTTGAAAAGTCAACAAAAACACCTTTTTTTGTCAAAGCTTCATACATGAGCATGGAATATTAAATATGAGATTATACCAAAAGGATTGGTTAGAGGACATCTCAAGCTTTCTAAAAAGTCAAAGAACACCTCCAAAGAGTCAAAATTGAGGAAGTTATGCATTGTTGAAGTTGACCTTTTTTGCAAAATTGCCAAAAGTCAACTATCCCCAAAATTTCAAATTTTGCCAAATGGGCCCATTATTTTTCACTTGTTTTGAGTTGGCATTATAGCCCACGTGCTCTAGCCTTGGCCATGTGTCCATATCATATTTTTATTAATTATTTTGATTTTTATTTGAATTAATTTGATTTAAATCAAATTAAATCAAATAAAATCCAAAAACATTGAAACCAAGGATTTGGTGATGATTTCAGATCTTATTATACAGCTAGGACCAATCAAACTCGTATCAAGGCAATTGTGTACAAAAAGATTGCAAAGGAACCAATTTTGGAAAGCTTTAAGGAAGCAAATCAAATCAAATCCAAAGCATTGAAAGAGGGACATTTGGACTGAATGAACAACCCTAATGCATTGTGCAATACATAAGGAGGCGAGGGATATCAAAAAGGAGGTTAGAGATCAGGCATAGAGTCAAAGCAAAATCTGGAAAAAAATACCAAAAAAGTGTGAGATCGAAACAGGGCTTAGAGGCATCCTCAAGGCTTAGCACTTGTCTCAATCTCTTCCTGGCAATCTCAGGAACCTAAAGCAAGCAAAACCACACGTTTTCAAGCCCTCCCACGCGCTGTAAGTCCTTCACGTTACACCCCTGTTCTTGATTTCGTATTTTGAAATTTAGGCATTGTTGACATGAATTGATGGCATATTCTTAATCTACAAATCATTTGCAAGCTTTTGACATTACCCAATTGCATTTTAATGGCCTGTAATGAAATCCACCATTGTTAGGGTTTCATATTTGGTTTTAGGGCTTTTTGTTTCATGAATAATAAGCCTACATAATGGGCATGGTTGCAATCAGGAGGATGAGACGACCTCAACCATGGTCTTAGAATTCATTTACATGGCCTGTACGATATTTTGGAATGAACATGACTTGTACTGACGGACAGCGTCCGTAGGTATATGTTTCAGAGTTTTTAGCCACGGTTCAAGGAAGGGGATGAAGGCGTGTCGTCCCACCATTCGTCCATTCAAACCAGCGCGCGTTTTTTAAATTTTCTGACCACTAACTTTTGTTTTTATATATTATCATTACTTTGTATTATATTAACAAAAAGGACCAAGTGGCGTGGTGGCAAGGGAGTGTATGGAATTCCTCTCAGGACCTGGGTTCGAATCCCAGGTCCCCCTATTTTCTTAATAATGTTTTCTTGCAGGAAATCTAGTGCGTGAATGAGCTTGATGGCCACCATATGCCTTCCTCGTCAGCGTGCCAGATGGCCAGATCTGGTGGCCATCATTGAAGATGCGCCAAAGGACCAAGTCAACACCAGCGCATGGGATTGCAAAAGTCAATGTGGACCTCACAAATGAGCCAGAAAAATTGCTATTGACACCCTTGAAAATCAGGCCCATTCTCTACTTTTTTTTTATATTTTGTTAATTTTCATTTAATTATTTATTTATTTAATTGCTAACCAAAATTAATTTTTCTCTTTTATCAAAAATCACAAAAAATATTTTTTATCCAATTAAATTTCATAACTTTATTTTTTTTATTAATAAATATTAATCAATTTAATTAGGTATATTAATTAGGTAACTTTAATTTATTTTTATAAAGAATTAAAAATCAATTAGAATTAATAGGTTTTAACCCTAATTTAATTATTTTATTTTCTTTCCTAAATTAATAAAACTCCAAAAATATGTCATTAATTATTTTCTATTTATTAATTTAATAATTAATTTAGCATTTAATTTTAGGATTTAATTTCTTTTCTTAAAAATAAAAACAACAAAAAACATTTTCTTTAATTTAGAGGGTCAAAACCCTAGTTTCGCATTCGATTCAAGTTTCTCACGCGCTTTATTTTTCTTTATCCAAATTATTGTATTTGTTCCCGGTTTGTAATAAATAATGAAATTCTGGCTGCAGATACTCAATGTCACGTTCAATGTTATGACACCGTATCTGACTTTCTATAAGACAGTAAATACAAAAACAGTAAAGAACACAATCAATTGTTTACCCAGTTCAGTGTGCAACAACACCTACTCTGGGGGCTACCAAGCCAGGGAGGAAATCCACTATAAGAGATATTAATTCAGGAATAAACCAACCAGTTTATCTCCTTCACTTAAGACCTACCCAATGCAACTTCAATCTAAGTACAACTTAAACCTGAGTTCCTACTCACTCCCCCTCAATCACAGCAGTGATACTTAAAACAATTTGACTAATGAATTGATGAAGACACTCTTCAAAACATACACTTGATTATGCTTCACAGCTTTTTAATCAAGTAACACAAACACTCTTGCTTCACAGCTTTGAGTGATACATAAACCTAACTTGACTTTGCTTCAAAACTTTAGTCAAGAGACACAAAAACACTCTTGCTTCAAAGCTTTGAGTGATACACAACCCTTACAATTAAAACCTATTCCAAGTCACTTATCACAATGATAATTGCTTGGATTACAATAGTTAAAACTATACAGCTTCTAAATGATCTTCTGTCAAAAAGGGGATACATTCAAAACAGCAGCCCTGTTGAATATATAGCAGCTGCATCTTCAGTTAGGGTTTCCACAAAAAGCTAGGGTTAATTCCGTTTGTCCTTAAGACTAGGTCACAGGACTATATCAACCAGGTTGGGGTTGAGCTAGGTTAACCCAAAGAAAACGCAGGATTCTGTTCTGGAAAGACTGAGTCATTTTCCTGAAAAAACTCAGAATTAACCAAACTGCATACCTGTTAGTTCAGAACAGGATGTCTTAACATTTGTTATGACATCTGAATTCCTGTTTACTGATTTTGGTAAATGTGATCATTTTGCAAAATGCTCAGATACACACTCATAAACATCAGTACCTGTATGACAATATTTTTCTGCAAAGGTACCTAATAAATCTGTACCTAATAAACTAGAATGTTATGACATCAGTCATGACATTCATACACCTGGTTTTACCAAAAATGCATGCCAATACCTAAACAACTACAAACTCCCCCTTTGGCAGATTTTTGGCTAAAGCCCCTAAGCAATCAGAGATAGATAGTAGCAGAATAAATATGACTGCAGAAAAATGGAATGTCAAATAAAGTCTACCAAAATATATCTCCCCCTCTTTAGCCACAAATGGGCCAAAGATACATGTTCTTAAAGATTATACAGTCATCCAGAAAAAGTAACACAACAAGACAAAGAACTGAACACACTTTGCAAACTCCACCAGGGACCAACAACACCACCAACCAGCAACTTCACCAACCTTTAAGTACTGTCATCAGACTCAAGATTCGGGCTTCTTCCTTTTCTTGTGAGCAATGTCAGCATTCTTCTCTTTGTCTGATGTCTCAACATCCTTAGAGACATCTGGATTTGTTTCAGTGTTTGAACTTTCTTGATTTAAAGGAACAAAAATGCCAGGAACTAAGTGGTTCTCGTTCAGAATTCTTGTAACAATTTTAGCTATTGCTTGACGAACATAGGATGACCCTTCCCTATTTGCAATATTAGATGGAACAGAAGAAGAAGAAGGATGAGACGGATTACCAGAGGCAGTAGCTTGGGACCTTCCTGCATGCCTTGTTCTCAGCTCTTTGACCTTGGTGGGTTTAGATTCCACTTCTCTAAGAGGAGCGATCTCCAAGACTTCAGAATCCAGGCAGGATGAGATTGCCCTAGAATCTTGATCAGAGGAAGAGGTCGAAATTGTCGTATTGGATGATGATGGTGTTTGAGACATTTTGACAGTCTTAGAAGACCAATAGCAACTGGAGAGAAAATTCTGATAGAGAGATTGGGTTTTGATGTAGAGACGAGAGAAGAAGGAAGAAGAGGAGTGTCTGTTCAACTTCTTAAAAGAATTGAGGGAAATGGGAAAATATAAGTTTAACCCAATCAGAACAGACTTAACAAGCATAACTCCTTTAACCCTTGTTTTAAGCAAAATTAATTGCTACAATTCCTCATGTTGGCAAATACCCAACTTACCCCTCAAGTTTTCAAATTGATTTGCATCAAGTGCCTTGGTAAAAATGTCAGCCAGCTGTAGCTCAGTGGCAACATGTTCCAATTTAATTGTCTTCTCTTCTACAAGGTCTCTGATAAAGTGATGTCTTATGTCAATATGTTTGGTCCTACTGTGCTGAATGGGATTCTTGGAAATGTTGATTGTACTCAGATTGTCACAGTACAATGTCATAACATCTTGTGTGACATTATACTCAGTAAGCATCTGTTTCATCCAGATCATTTGAGAACAGCTACTACCAGCTGCAATGTATTCAACTTCAGCAGTAGAGAGAGACACACAATTCTGTTTCTTGCTGAACCAGGAAACCAGATTATTTCCCAAGAAGAAACATCCTCTAGAGGTGCTCTTTCTATCATCAGCACTACCAGCCCAATCAGCATCACAGTAACCAGTAAGAGTTGGTTCACAGCCATGAGAGTATAGCAACCCATAGTTGTAAGTTCCACTCACATACTTCAAAATTCTCTTCACTTGATTGATGTGACTGACTTTAGGGTCAGCTTGGTATCTTGCACAAACTCCAACTGCAAAAGCAATGTCAAGTCTGCTGGCTGTTAAGTATAACAAGCTTCCTATCATGCTTCTGTACAGACTTTGATCCACCTTAACCCCACTTGAATCTTTGGAAAGCTTTAGATGAGTAGGAGCAGGAGTCCTTTTGTGACTGGCATTCTCCATACCAAACTTCTTTACAATGTTCTTAGCATACTTGCTTTGAGATAAGAAGATTGAGTCCTCCATCTGTGAGACTTGCAGTCCAAGAAAATAAGTTAATTCTCCCATGAGACTCATTTCGAATTCAGCCTGCATCTGGTCAGCAAAATGTTTAACCATAGGTTCTGACATTCCTCCAAACACTATGTCATCAACATATATTTGGGCAACCATCAACTTCCCTCCTTCAGTTTTGACAAAGAGAGTTTTGTCCAAGCCTTCTTTTCTGAATCCTTTGTCTGAGAGAAACTTTGTTAACCTGTCATACCATGCTCTAGGAGCTTGTTTCAGGCCATATAGGGCTTTCCTCAATTTGTATACATGCTCAGGGTGATTTGGATCCACAAACCCTTTAGGCTATTACACATAAGCTTCCTCATTCAAGTACCCATTTAGAAAGGCACTTTTCACATCCATCTGAAATAACTTGAACTTCAGAAGACAAGCAATTGACAATAGGAGTCTAATTGATTCCAGCCTGGCTACAGGTGCAAAGGTTTCATCAAAATCAACCCCACAACCTGAGTGTATCCTTGAGCAACAAGTCTTGCCTTATTCCTGGTGACAACTCCTTCAGCATCTGATTTGTTCTTGAAAATCCATTTTGTGCCAATGATGTTAGTTCCTTCAGGTCTAGGAACCAGTTCCCACACTTCATGTTGCTTGAATTGGTTCAGTTCATCTTGCATTGCTCCAATCCAGTATTCATCAGTTAAAGCTTCTTTGACATTTCTTGGTTCCATTTTGGACACAAAACAAGAGTTTGAGATGATTTCTCTAGATCTTGTAATGACTCCACTGTTGGGATCTCCTATGATGAGCTCTTTTGGATGATCCTTCTGAATTCTGATGGAAGGGATCTTGCTAGCTTCCTTTGATTCAGATTCTGTTGAGGTGGTGTTGGGTAGATCAATCTGTTGGGTTGAAGTCTCAAAGAATGTCTCAACATTACAAGGGACATCTATTTCCTCATGATAATCATCAATTATAACATTTATTGATTCCATCATGGCTTTGGTCCTAGAATTGAATACTCTATAAGCTCTGCTGTTTGAGGAGTATCCTAGAAATATGCCTTCATCACTTTTAGGGTCCAGTTTTCTTCTTTGTTCACGATCTGCCAGAATATAGCATTTGCTGCCAAACACATGGAAGTACTTCACAGTTGGTTTTCTTCCTTTCCAGAGTTCATATATGGTGGATGAGGTTCCCTTTCTCAAGGTGACCCTGTTATGGACATAGCAGGCTGTATTCATAGCTTCAGCCCAAAAATACATAGGAAGTCTTTTGGCATGTATCATTGCTCTGGCAGATTCCTATATGGTCCTGTTTTTTCTTTCCACAACTCCATTTTTCTGAGGAGTTATAGGAGAAGAAAATTCATGACTAATTCCTTCCGAGGAACAAAAATCATCAAACTTGCTGTTTTCAAATTCCTTGCCATGATCACTTCTGATTCTGACAATACACCCTTCCTTTTCTCTTTGAATTCTTTTGCACAATTCTTTAAAAACTTCAAATACATCAGATTTTTCCCTAATGAAGTTAATCCAGGTGAATCTGGAAAAATCATCCACAACCACATAGGCATATCTTTTTCCACCAAGACTCTCCACTTGCATTGGTCCCATCAGATCCATATGAAGAAGTTCTAGAACCTTAGAGGTGGTCAGATGTCTTGACTTTGGATGTGACATCCTAGTCTGCTTACCAACCTGACATTCACCACAAACTCTTCCTTCATCAATTTGCAGTCTTGGAATCCCTCTGACTGCCTCCATGGAGATAATCCTTTTCATACCTCTTAGATGAAGATGGCCAAGTTTTTGGTGCCACAGTTTCACCTCTTTTTCTTCTTTTGCAATGGAACACACAGGAGAAATTAGTGTTCTCAGGCTCCCACAAGTAACAGTTGTCTTTAGATCTGACTCCTTTCATTACAATTTCTTGTTTTTCATTAATTACAAGACATTCAGATTTAGAGAAATTGACCTTGAATCCTAGATCACACAATTGACAGATACTAATGAGATTAGCAGTCAGCCCTTTTACCAGCAGTACTTCACTCAGACTTGGAACTCCAGGGCAGTCCAAATTACCAACTCCTTTGATTTCACCTTTAGCACCATCTCCAAAGGTCACAAAACTGGTGGTGTGAGGTTTAACATTATTGAGGAGGTTCTTGATTCCAGTCATGTGTCTGGAACACCCACTGTCAAAGTACCAGTCTTCCTTTGCAGAGACCCTCAGGGAAGTGTGGGCTATCAGGGCAGTAGCCTTTTTCTTCCATTTAGGAGCATGTGGTACCTTTTTAGACTTAGGTTTGACACCTGAGTTCTGACTAGGGTATCCATGCAATCTGAAGCAGAAAGGCTTTATGTGGCCATATCTCCCACAATGATGACATCTCCATCTTTGGTACCTTTTCTTCATATGTCTCTGTTCCCGATGTTGAGAGTTGTGTTGAGACATCTGTTTTGACATTTGCTTATCAGGCCTGATCTTCTTATCTGTACCAGAGTTCTTTGCTTCCACAAATCCTAGTCCAGATTTGTTTCCCACATTTTGTCCAACCTGAAGGATCTCTTCCAATTTGTCTGTTCCATTAGTCAGCATCTTGACAGATTTGGTCATTTGATTTAGTTGTGAGTTTAGCAATTGAACTTCTCCTTCTAGATGACTTATAGTTTCAAGGTTTGCCCTTTTTTCAGCCTCCAGCTTTATGATGAGTTTTGATTGTTTCTCATTCTGCTCACAGACTTCAGCACTTCTGATACACAATTTCTTGTAAGTATCATCCAGTTCTTCAAATGTCACTTCTTCATCACTAGTGTCACTTTCAGAAGTACAAACACCAGTTAGAGCAGTAACTAGTTTGGCAGATTCTTCTTCAGAATTACTTTCTGAATCACAGTCAGACCAAGTAACAGTCATTCCTTTCTTTTGTTTCTTAAGAAAGGTTGGACATTCAGCTCTAATATGCCCATATCCTTCACAACCATGGCATTGAATTCCTCTGCCTTGGTTTCCCTTCTCTTCTGACCTTGGTCTTCTGCTGGAACTGTCAATGTCAGAGGGAATGTTATGAACATTAGACCTTGACTTTGGATCTATTCTTTTGATGAGTTTGTTGAACTGTCTTCCAAGCATGGCTATAGCTTCTGAAATATTTTCTTCTTCATCCTCCTTGTTTTCAACATCAGTGTTGGATACAAGTGCTATGCTCTTGTTCTTCTTGTCACCATTATCAGTGATCCCCATCTCAAAAGTATGAAGAGACCCAATAAGTTCATCCACTTTCAACTTGCTGATGTCCTGGGCTTCCTCTATGGCAGTTACCTTCATTGCAAATCTTTTAGGCAAGGATCTGAGAATCTTTCTCACCAGTTTTTCTTCTGACATCTTTTCTCCCAGTGCTCCTGAGGTGTTGGCAATCTCCAAGATGTTCATGTGAAACTCATGAATGGTTTCATCTTCCATCATTTTTAGATTCTCAAACTTGGTAGTCAACATCTGAAGCCTTGACATTTTTACTTTGGAAGTGCCCTCATGAGTAGTTTTGAGAGTGTCCCAAACTTCCTTGGCCAGTTCATATTGATGTACTAGTCTGAAAATGTTTCTATCAATTCCATTGAACAAGGCATTTAAAGCTTTGGAATTTCCCAGGGCTAACTCATCTTCTTCTTTACTCCAATCTTCCTCAGGCTTCAGACTGATTGTCCCATCTTTCTCAGTTATGGTGGGATGGTTCCATCCTTTGTCAGCAGCTCTCCAAGCCTTTTTGTCCAGAGATTTTAAGAAGGCTATCATACGAGGTTTCCAGTAGTCATAATTTGTTCCATCCAGAATGGGTGGTCTATTTCCAAAAACTCCTTCTTTGTCCATAGTGCCAGAAAGTGATATCCCTAGATCTCACCCAGTAATACAGGAAGGGTGCCTGCTCTGATGCCAATTGAAATTCTGGCTGCAGATACTCAATGTCACGTTCAATGTTATGACACCATATATGACTTTCTATAAGATAGTAAATACAAAAATAGTAAAGAACACAGTCAATTGTTTACCCAGTTCAGTGTGCAACAACACCTACTCTGGGGGCTACCAAGCCAGGGAGGAAATCCACTATAAGAGATATTAATTCAGGAATAAACCAACCAGTTTATCTCCTTCACTTAAGACCTACCCAATGCAACTTCAATCTAAGTACAACTTAAACCTGAGTTCCTACTCACTCCCCCTCAATCACAATAGTGATACTTAAAACAATTTGACTAATGAATTGATGAAGACACTCTTCAAAACATACACTTGATTATGCTTCACAGCTTTTTAATCAAGCAACACAAACACTCTTGCTTCACAGCTTTGAGTGATACATAAACCTAACTTGACTTTGCTTCAAAGCTTTAGTCAAGAGACACAAAAACACTCTTGATTCAAAGCTTTGAGTGATACACAACCCTTACAATTAAAACCTATTCCAAGTCACTTATCACAATGATAATTGCTTGGATTACAATAGTTAAAACTATACAGCTTCTAAATGATCTTCTGTCAAAAAGGGGATACATTCAAAACAGCAGCCCTGTTGAATATATAGCAGCTGCATCTTCAGTTAGGGTTTCCACAAAAAGCTAGGGTTAATTCTGTTTGTCCTTAAGACTAGGTCACAGGACTATATCAACCAGGTTGGGGTTGAGCTAGGTTAACCCAAAGAAAACGCAGGATTCTGTTCTGGAAAGACTGAGTCATTTTCCTGAAAAAACTCAGAATTAACCAAACTGCATACCTGTTAGTTCAGAACATGATGTCTTAACATTTGTTATGACATCTGAATTCCTGTTTACTGATTTTGGTAAATATGATCATTTTGCAAAATGCTCAGATACACACTCATAAACATCAGTACCTGTATGACAATATTTTTCTGCAAAGGTACCTAATAAATTTGTACCTAATAAACTAGAATGTTATGACATCAGTCATGACATTCATACACCTGGTTTTACCAAAAATGCATGCCAATACCTAAACAACTACAAATAATTAGGTCATTTATTTATTTTTCCGCTTTTAAATTTCAAAGGGTTTGTCTTTGGCGATGTAAATACCCGACGCCTTGTAATAATTTAGTTTAAATTCCGCACCTTTAATTTCTGCAAATATACAACTGCTAGATGTTTGATAATAGGGTTTTCATGACAAGAATGAATGTTTAAATCTTAAAACAGTTAGATCGCCCTAAACACGTGCAAAGATAAAAATAACTGAAATCAATACACTCGCACATGCGCACTCATAGAGTACACCCCCTTGGTTGCCTTCGTAAATGGTCATTGAGTATAGGTTATTTTAGAGGTCGCCCTCTTGTCCAAAAGATCATAGTTTCCTCGAAATGGTTGCCTCGGATATTGTTGCCTCGAACAAATGATCTAAGACATTAGGGTTACCGCTAAGACGTCCTAACATTGCTTTAGTGACCGTATGTCCCTCTTTCGAATTGACCCTCAAACTCCAACGACGGTGCCACCTACTCACTAATAGTGGGATGGCATTGTCTAAAGGAAACTAGCATAGAACAATTCCCTTTTCGAGTAGGTAGATTAGTTCTTAGATACTTGGTCATCCAAAACAAAACTTTTTTTCACACTTACACTCTTTTACAAACAAGTTTTCAAAAACACTTCATTACACTCTAGAAGACAGAAGCAAGAGTTAAATCGAAGTTAAAATAAAAACTTTTCAAAACCCACAAGCACAAAGAAAATAATGTTTGAAAATGATGAGCAAGTACCTAAGAGCCCGTAGATAACTACGGATAGAAAGGGTGCTAATACCTTCCCTTTCTATAATCTACCCCCCCCCCCCCCCCCCACCCCCGTACTCAGAAATATCTCGAAAAAGGAATTTTTCTATGCTTTTTTCCTTTCCTTGTTGGATAAAATAAAAGTCGGTGGAGACTCTTGCTTACCGTGACATTTTGCAAACAAAAAACGCAAAACGCGAACCAGCTTTCCAAAAACAGTCAGTTCTTCCCATTGTATCACACTTCCGATATGTGGAGCTAGATGGTGAATTTATTGAAAATCCATTCCAACATTTTGAAGAAGTCCCGCAAGATGTGGCAGTAACCAGGGTTGTTCCCAAGATCACAATTCCTCTACTCAGGATGTCATCTTTGAATGATGCAAAAGCAGTGATAGAAGACGGTGGGTGCAATATTTGGGGACAACTCCCAGATATCCCATACAATTATGACAAGTTTGGCCTGGGTTTCACTTCAGGTGCTCAGAAGACTGTACACCGTGCTCGTGCTGGAGGACCACCTCTGAAGATCAGCAACCGTGAAGTCAACGCGATAGAGGATGATGAAGATGGCTGCAACCTGGAGGATTGGATCTTCCCAACTGTCAGTGGAGGGATCAACAACTGGGAGGCTTGAGATTTTGTCCTGATCACTTTTATCCCACAGTAATTTGTCTTTACATTTTGTTGGATCTGTAATATTAAAACAATTCAGACTCTCAAAACCTTGTGTCTTACCCGAGGCACAATGGTCCATTTGTAAGGGTTATTATCTCATTTCCATATGACACCAATGAATCATGGACGTTTTTTTCATACAAACTTTGTGCTCATTTTTTTTCTTTTTACATTTTCATTTCTTTCAAAGATAGTTATACCCTTACACACACTCATGCTCACAATGCAGGTCTACATCCACTCGGAATCCCATGTATAACGGTTCTTCTATGGTCTTTTGTGACTCTGAATATCTAATCTACCAAGCCGAAGACAAAGGTGAGGAAGATTGTGAAGTACCAAGGGAACATGTCAGATTACTATAACAAGAAGAGAAGACCATTCAGCCCCACGAGGAACCCGTGGATACCATCAATCTAGGTACCGAAGAAGACAAAAGAGAGATTGAGGTGGGTGCCAATCTGGAACCCAGTGTCAAGGAGCGGCTGATTCAGTTGTTGCACGAGTATGTTGAGGTCTTTGCCTGGTCGTATGAAAACATGCCAGGACTTGATGCAGATATTGTGGTATATCGTCTACCTACAAAAGAGGATTGCCCACCAGTAAAACAAAAGGTCCATCGAATGCGACCAGATATTTCAGAGAAGATTAAAACAGAAGTCATGAAACAATTCAATACTGGACTCTTGGCTGTCACCTCCTATCCGCAATGGGTTGCCAATGTTGTTCACGTGCCCAAAAAAGATGGCAAGGTACGAATGTGCATGGACTACCGAGATTTGAATAGGGAAATCCCTAAGGATGATTTCCCACGAAATAGAGGTATATATGGATGACATGATAGCTAGATCTCAAACAGAAGAAGAGCATCTTGATCATTTACAGAAACTGTTTGAGAGATTAAAGAAGTACAAAATGAGGTTGAACCCAAATAAATGCACATTTGGAGTAAGGTCTGGTAAACTTCTAGGCTTTGTCGTCAACAATAAAGGTATTGAAATAGATCCTACCAAGGTGAACGCTATACAAGAGATGTCTGCTCCTCGTACTGAGAAGGAAGTCAGAGGATTCTTGGGACGTTTAAACTAAATTTCCATATTCATTTCTCACTTGACAGCTACTTGTGAACCAATCTTCAAACTATTGAAGAAGGATCAAGTAGTCAAATGGAATGATGAGTGCCAAACTGCTTTCGACAAGATCAAAGAGTACCTACAAGAGCCTCCTGTTTTGATGCCACTAGTCGAGGGAAGACCATTGATCATGTATCTGACCATTTTGGAAAATTCAATGGGGTGTGTGCGGGGGAAGCATGACGAGTCTGGCCGAAAAGAGCATGCTATTTATTACCTGAGCAAAAAGTTTACCGACTGTGAAACAAGATATTCACTACTCGAGAAAACTTGCTGTGCTCTGGCATGGGCTGCTCACCGGCTAAGACAGTATATGCTGACCCATACTACCTTATTGATATCCAAAATGGATCCAATAAAATACATCTTCGAGAAACTTGCTCTCTCTAGGAGAATAGCGAGATGGCAGATGATCCTGACAGAATATGACATACAGTATACTAACCAAAAAGCAATAAAGGGCATTGTACTAGCTGATCACCTTGCTTACCAAGCTGTGGAAGACTACCAGTCCATGAAGTTCGAATTCCCGGATGAAGACATTATGATGGTAAACAACTATGAAGAATTCAGACCATATGACGGACCTGAACAAGGATCCCGATGGACCCTGGTTTTTGATGGGGCCTCTAACGCACCTGGGCAATGGTATTGGTGTTGTACTCATATCTCCGGAAGGATGTCATACTCCTTTTACTACAAGACTTTGCTTCAATTGTACAAATAACATGGAGGAATACAAAGCGGACATCTCTGGTCTTAAAGCTGCCATAGACTTAGGGATCAAATCCTTGAATGTATTCGGAGATTCAGCTTTGGTCATTAGCCAGATCAAAGGGGAATGGGACACCAAACACCCTAACCTTATCCCTTACAAAGAACATGTTTTGACATTGCTCCCACATTTTTGAGAAGATTACCGTCGAGCACTTCCCGCAAGAAGAAAATCAACTAGCAGACGCACTAGCCACAATGTCATCTATGTTTAAACTTAAATGGGATAACGAGGTTCCCCAGATCACCATTGAACGAATGGATGAACTAACACACTGTCACGAGATTAATACTGAAGAAGTAGTGGACCATCCATGGTTTCACGAAGTTAAGAGGTATCTCGAGACTCAAGAATATCCAGCAGGAGCTTCAGTCAATGATAAGAAGTTATTAAGGAGATTCTCTGCTAAATTCTTCCTTAGTAATGGCATTCTTTACAAATGCAACCATGACTCTGTGTTACTTCGGTGCGTAGACAAGGTCGAAGCGGAAATGATCATGGATGAATTACATGAAGGCACTTTTGGCACCCATTCCAGTGGGCATACGATGGCAAAGAAAATCCTATGGGAAGGCTATTACTGGTCTACCATGGAAGCATATTGTTATCAACAGTCTTGAACCTGCCAAAAGTGTCAGATTTATGCTGACAAGGTGCACGTACCTCCGGTTCCTCTGAATGTATTGACGACTCCTTGGCCCTTTGCTATGTGGGGGATTGATATGATTGGGGAAATCAAGCCAACAACATCCAATGGACACCGCTTCATTTTAGTGTCCATTGACTATTTTACCAAGTGGGTGGAGATAGCTTCTTTCGCTTCTGTTACCAAGAATGTTGTCGCCCAGTTCATCAAGCAGAATCTCATCTGTCGTTACGGTATCCCGGAGAGGATCATTACAGACAATGGTAGAAACTTGAACAATACTATGATCACCGCCCTGTGCGATCAATTCAAGATCCAACATCACAATTCTTCCCCTTACCGGCCAAAGATAAATGGTGTTGTCGAAGGTGCAAATAAGAACATTAAAAAGATCATACAGAAAATGACAGTCACGTACAAAGACTGGCATGAGATGCTACCATTCGCTCTCCATGGATATTGTACCACCGCTCGCACGTCAACCGGGGCAACACCCTATTCTCTGGTATACGACATGGAGGTTGTCTTGCCTATTGAGGTCCAGATCCCCTCTCTAAGAGTTATGAAGGATGCAGGGCTGAACAAAGACGATTGGATCCAGACTCGACTTGATTAACTAAAGTTAATTGATGAGAAAAGACTTACCGCTGTCTGTCATGGTCAAATGTTTAAAAAATGGAAGATCAAGGCTTTCAACAAAAAGGTCATACGCCAAGTGTATCAAGTTGGGGATCTGGTGATCAAACGTATCATACTGCCGCAAGATGATCCTAGGGGAAAATGGACTCCTACATATGAAGGACCGTTTATAATCAAAAACATTTTCTCTGGTGGAGCAATGATCCTGACCACCATGGATGGTGACGACTTGCCGCACCCTATAAATGCGTACATAGTCAAAAGATACTACGCATAAGAGATCCTCTAGGTTGACACACCTAGGCAAAACAAGGGCATCCCGGAGAACCAAAAAGGTTCGGGCAAAAATTAGGGATAAAACAAAAAAGATCTGTACACTCGGCAAGTTGAAAACTCGAAAGGGCGACTAAGGCAAAAAAGGGTTTCCCGGTGGATTGAAAACCCGAAAGGGCGATCCAGGAAAAAGTTAGGAAATTAAAGCGTATGACTATGTCCCGTTGGATCACCTTACGGACATCCTGCAAACTCAGAGGTTCTGATCAATTCAATCATCTTCGGATGAGGCAACAAACAGACAAGATGCTCAGAGATACAAAGGCTATAGCAGAATGGGAACCCCATGGGATTATTGCACATAGCTATCTTTTCTTTGAATTAAAATTTTCAATTTTTATGACAGCATTCTCTTAATAGAATGTTTGTCTCATTGTACAAAAATACTTACTCAAAGTCAATACAAAGATATCCCTTTGAAAAGGCAAAAACTATCTGTTTTTTCTTTACGCTTGTGTTTTGTTTACAAAAACGTCCAATGATTCATTGTTGAACATATTCATTTGAACATAATTACTGTTTACAAATAAACAAAATAGAAGACAATCACTGATGGCTTTAAGATGTAGGGAAATCTCTCTATGCTATTTCCATAAACCCCCGCAGTGTGCAGTTCAATCCCCAGCAGAACAGAGCTTTCAGTTATCAATCCCCAGTAGAGGTCGTCAAATTCCTCCGAATTCCCCAGGCAGGATTTTCCAAGCAGTACACGACATTTCCCTTACAATAGAGTTTATTTCTCCAAGCATAAATTCATCAATGCTTAGACTTCATAACATGAAGACTTATACTCCATATCCTCAACATCAGTCAGGGATTTATTTTCCCCAATCCAAAAGCAGTGCAGCAAACTAGCTCACATACACATACATTGCATCCATATATCATAAACATTGATAACGCAAATGCATTATACTATGCATTTCATACAACATAACATTGCATATTAGCTAACATTTTATCTTTTTCATGATAAGATTAATTAAACAGCCACCATTAACAATGTTCAAAGTTTGCAGATACAATACTGATACGCTCCAGACATGGATACCATTCTGATGCTCATTCAAAATTTCAACTTTCAGATACAGTTCAGATACGCTCCAGACACGGATGCCATTCTGATACTCATTCAGATTCAACTTCTCAAATACAGTTCAGATACGCTTCAGACACGGATGCCATTCTGATACTCATTCAGATTCAACTTCTCAGATACAATTCAAATACGCTCCAGACACAAATGCCATTCTGATACTCATTCAGATTCAACTTCTCAGATACAGTTCAGATACGCTCTATACATGGATGCCATTCTGATACTCATTCATATCCAACTTTCAGATACAATTTAGATACACTCTAGACACGGATGCCATTCTGATACTCATTCAGATCCAACTTTCAGATACAATTCAGATATGCTCCAAACATGGATGCCATGCAGATACTCATTCAGATCTAACTTTCAGATATAGTTCAGATACGCTCCATACACGGGTGCCATCCTGACACTCATTCATATTCAACTCTCATATATAGTACATATACGCCCCAGACACGAACGCCATTCTGATACTCATTCTTTCAGCTTACAAATTACAATTCAACAATCACTTTTGGATGGCATCTACAAGCCCGTCTCCAACAAATTTCTAACACTTCTCCAAATGTCATCTTTATGCCCATTCCCTCTACCATCACATCACCGAGTGCAAATTTCTGGGCACTCTAGTGTCCAATCATCTTCCACCTTCGAGTCACGAATGGAAAAACTAGCCAATCTAACTTTCCATGTTTAATAAGATTGAACAGGGGCAGCTGTTATACCCCAAAATTTTCCCTCTCACTTATCAAGAATTTTCTCACAAGATCTCCTTGGGCTCAAGACTGCACTAGGATTTAATCAGCTCAAGACACCTCCTCAAGCACTGATGACCAAAACTAGGGTTTGAGTTTGTACAAAGACATTTGAACTTCCAATGCCCCATATGACTTTTATGGATCATTATGGACCCCCAAGATTAATCATGCCAAGTTTCAAGCCTTGAATCACACTTTTGCTCAGCCAGTTGAGCAGTTGACCTAAAAATTCGCTGTATTGGGGAAAAAGTCAACCATGGCCAATTTACAGTCAAAACTCATAATTTTTTATCCACAACAACATTTTAAACTTATATGCATCATTTGATAAAATTTGGACTACAACTCCTCAAGAAATTTGATCAAATCTCCAAAAGGGAAAAATGGTCAAAATTAGGGTTTTGACTGAAAGGGGCAATTTCTGATTTTTGACCTAGCAAATGGTCAATTGGTTTAAGGCATGATCTCAAGAGTCCAATTGCATTATTTTTACCTAATGACTTGGTTCAAAACATTACAAGTCCATTGGATTGACAGATGAATTTTTCAGTCAACAGATCAAAAGTCAACTATATACTGAAAAGTCAAACTTTGACTTTTTGGTCACATTCAAGTGCCAAAGATCATAATTCATAAAAACATGTCAAAATATGAAAATTATTCATCAATAAATCAAAAATTCAAGATTTCATTTTGAAAAGTCAAAATTTCTAAACTTAGAAATTTTTCTAAGTGTTAGAAATTTCATGTTTTTTCATAACTTTGAGCAAAAGTTTCACCATGATGCAAGATGATTCAAGAGAAACTTCCAACATGAAAGTTGTAGATATCCATGAAATATAAAACTTTTATTTACACAACTCCTTCCAAAAGTGCTTGGATCTCAATTTATAATTTTATGAACACGTGTTCATGAAACTAAACACTTAGTGAAATTTTACCCTAATTTGTCAGGATTTTGACCTAACTTCATGGAACTTTTTCATATAGTTACAATGGGAATATTCAAAATAAATTCAAATATGGGTTGTAGAGCACATTTCAAGCTTTCCAAAATGTCTAAGAACTCATTGAGATCATTCTCGAGTAGGGAGAATCGAAGAGATCAAATTAGGGTTTTGTCACTTGAATTACAAGTCATTTTTTATGAACACATGAACCAAATCCATAGACATACTGCATAGTCCTCACTTTTCAGGCCTCAAACTTGTTTTTCACTCCATAATTAATGGTTTACACAACTTATTATGCCCTTATCCAAGTGTTTCAAGCTTTGTCCAAATCAATTTGCCATTTTAGGGAGAAAGTAACATATCCATTCTTGTAAAGCAAGCTTTATGCACAAAGTCAGCTTCTTGAGCTCCCAACTTGTGTTCCTTGATTACCCTCCATCCACAAAGTTAGAAGTATTGTGTTTAAAGTAGTTAACAACTCTATAAACCAAGTACAAGACTTTGAAACTTGAATTTCTCAAAAAAATCACATGTTATGCTTAAACATGTAAATTTGAATTCTGATCAACTAGAGCACTCCAAACTTGTTGCTTATAAATAGAGTCACTATTTGTGAGCTAGAAGACGAGCTTGAACACCTTGAAACACACCAAAACTCTCTCAAATCAGAAATTGCCCAAAAACTCCATTGTTGTACAATTTCTGACCTTGAACATCAAACTCACATTTCCCTCATGCGTTTCTTGGCCTTTTAGTTTCTAAAGCTTCCTTACATCAAGTGTAACCTATCCTTGTCCATGTTTCATTACTGTAACATCATTTACCATATCCTACATAACCAAAAATAGAGCATTGCACATTGACTTCTCCAAGTCATTTCAGCCACTCTCAACTCATGCAAACCATTGCATTAGCTTCCTAGGACCTCAAGTAAGCTAACCTGATCATCACCATCACTTGAAACAAGCTCAAACTCCAAACACGATTTCCAGTTTTGAGGTAAGTTTTCTCAACTTGGAACTCTTCATACATGCATCATCAATAGTTTATTTGTGAATAAAACATGTAGATATCATTGCCCTGAAGCTAACTATGTCTATAGTTTCCATTAATTTTGCTTGAGCTTAGAGAATTTTGAAACTGAAATCTCTGAAATTTTTAGGGTTCAGATTTGGGCCATTAAAATTCATGCTTATCTTTGATCTATAGTTTTAATACTTTACATTTATGGAATCGTGAGAAAATTTGCTACAAGTTTCATGTTTGCAGTTTTTATTTTTGATGAGAAATGAGCAAGTTACAGTTGGTCTGGCTGGAAGTTGAAGATGAAGTCTTCAGGGCGCGTTTTGCCTTACATATTTATTGTTTTACTTGTATTAATGAATGTATAGCCACCCCAGTGGTAGAAGCGCGCGCCTGTAACCTATGGTATTGGGTTCGAGCCCCAGTGGTACCCTTTTGCATTTTTTTACATGTTTTTGCATTTTCTGATTTTTTGGCAGGTGCTTGGGCTTTGCTGGGCTTGTTCCTTTTTTTAATTTTTTTTTGCTTACTAACCCCTTGCAGGCTTTTGGCACCCCTTTATTTATTTTCTTTTTATTTTCTTTTTATTTTTTAAATATATTTTCTAAATACTGAAAAATCATAAAAAATACAAAAAGTAATAGATTTATATTTTGACTTATTTTATTTTATTTTTCTCACAAAAAATATTTTTATTTATTATACTTTATTTATTTTATTAAATAATCTTGTAAACTTAATTAATACTATGTTTTTACTTATTTATTTTTCACACCATTTAAAATACATTATTTTTTATATAAAAAAGACTAAAAATATTTTATAATGCTATAAATATTTTTAAGATAAAAATACCAAAAAAAAACATTTTTGTTAAACTTATTTTCTTTTAATCAACTAAATAGAATTAGGGTTTTATTCAAAAATCTTTTCTTAATAAAACTCAAATTTAATTAATTATTTTTCTTTATTCAATTAGGTTAAGACAAAATCCTTTTTTCATGAAAATCTAACAAAGATACATTTTCTTTACATCTTGCATTTTTTGTACATTCATTCATTTTATACTTTGTATTTATTTATTTCCTTGTACATTGATATCAATTTAATATGGTTGTAATAGACTAATTAGGTTTAAATTCTTGCAATCCCCATTCATGAATTTGTACACCCCCCCCCCCCCCCCCCATTTCTAATCATGGTTATACAATGACCAACGCCCGTCCCATTTACATCCAAAGATAGGGTTGCTTACCAAATTAATGGTAAGACAACAATGTCAAAGGAAAACAAAATGAACAAGAAAGACATTTGAGTAGGTAGATGGCTCCTAATTACTTGCTCCATTTAAAAACAAACATCCTTGCTATTTTCAAAAACAAACACCTACACTTTCAAAACATCTTATAAAACTTGAAAATATTTTCAAAAGATCAATATCTTAGTATACATTCTTACGAACAAGAATCATTACAAAGATTTCCTAAATAATGGCCTCTTTTACAAAATACTTTCAAAAACCACATCAAGCACAATTTCAAACAAAAAGCACGTGATATAGCAAGTAACTAAGAGCCTATGGAAAACCATGGATGAAAAGGGTGCTAATACCTTCCCTTTTCATAATCTACCTCCCGAACTCAAGAAATAATCTCAAAGGTCTTTCCTGTGCTTTTTCACCTTTCATTTTGGATAAAAGAAAAGTCGGTGGCGACTCTTACTAACTACAACATTTGCGATAAAACGCAAAACCCTCAAGTCAGTTCTCCCACCGTATCACAGCTACCCTCAATGAATGTTGGTAGTTCATTGTCAGTGAGCGGCGATATTATAATATATTTTCCTTCTACCTTCAGTGAAAGTTGGTAGGTCACCTTCAGTGAAAGTTGGTGATTGTTATCTTTTTGCTACCCTCAATGAATGTTGGTAGTTCATCGTCAGTGAACGGCGATGCTATGATATTTCTTTTCCTTCTACCTTAAGTGAACGTTGGTAGCTCACCATCAGTGAACGTCGGTGTTGTTATTTCTTTCCTCTTTCTATCTTCAGTGAATGCTGGTAGTTTCTCCTTCAGTAGAAGTTGGTGTATCCTTTGACTTTTTATCATCCTCTATGAGTCAGGTCTTTTGATCCACCAGTGATTTATTTTCTTGGCTGGGTTGCTCTCTTGTTTCTTTATTTTGTTACATCCCCAGTGGTGCTTTGCGTCCCTTTGGAGTTATCCATGTGCATTCATATTCATAAGCATTGCATGGCATCTTAGGGCCAAAAAGAAGGTTTTTTTTTTATATTTAAGTATCTTTGATCGCGTCGACACGAAGATTTTTAAATTTCATATCTCCGTATAGAAGAAACTTAAATAAGGGCAGCTGTTGTACCCTAATTTTTGCCCCTAAGATCCCTTCATCATACCATATTGATTCAATCACAACAAGATCACATTAGGGATATTGGTCCTCCTCCCTACCTTTAGCTTTGCTCTTTGAGGAATCACCAAGCACCTTGACTTGCTTTCTTTTTTGGTAATGAATATTTTGTCTTGATTTTTCCTTCTAATTAATAAAATGCAATGTTGTTTTGTTTTGTTTGTTATTAATGTAGGTAAAGGCAATGAGATTTAGCAAGTTGCTCAATGGGTTCATGAGTTTATTTCCATACCCTAGTCAATAAAGCTTGGGAAGTTCAAACCTCACCATTGGATTTGTTTTGGAAGAAATGACATGGCAAGGTTATTTTGGTTCACCACATTTCAAGGTTATCAAATTTGATTCAAAAGTACAAGGGGTTGATTGAAGAAGTTGCCATGCTTGGACAAGGCTTTGTTCCCATTGGTCACAAGTGCATATTTCTCTCAATTCTCAAGATATGGAAGTTTTTTGGTGGTTATGAGTTCTCATTTTCATCCTAAACAACTTCTATTTATAAAGCATTTGTGTTGGTACAAGAAGTTTGTTCAAAATTGTCAAGGTTCCTCAAAGCATTTTCTTAATCTAGGAGCCAGGGTTTTGAACTTCAAAGAAGCATATCTTGCTCATCTTATGGTATTTTTGAGTAATTCCAAAAAAATCCTTCTCTTTAAAGAGTTATCAACAAATCACTTCAAAAGTTTCAAGGATTTTTCATGTGGAAGAAACTTGATGATGAAGAAAGATTACAAGTCCTCCAGATGAACCCCCATTTTCTCATGTGTGACTTCAAATGATCATAACCTGGACAATTTTTATCACCTTGATCCCATTAATTTTCCATAATTATCTTGAGGGTGTTAAATTTATGCCTTCTTTTATGTGCAAAGTGAGAAAATGGATGGAAGATGCCCTAAGGATACAAAAGATTATAGGTCATTTTATAAATTTTTTTGCCAACTTCAACAATTCATAACTCTCTATATTTGGAGATTTTGAATGGTTCAAGTTTCAAAATGTCATTCAAGAGGTCTATTTCATGCCATCTTTTTTGGTCAAGAGTAAATTCCAAGTGGAAGGCCATGTTTGGAAGCAAAACATTATAGGTCACTTTTGAAGAAAAACTTGAAATATTTCTAAGTATGGAAAGTCAACTTCTTTTTCCCAACTTTGACTCAATGCAACTTTCAGCTCAAGCATCCATTTGATTCCATTCTTTTTCCATTGAAAAGCTTGTAATCTCATCTTTCTAAAGAATCAAGAATCATGCCCTAAGAGCCCTTAAGATGAGAATGCCATTGATTTGAACTTGGTAACTTGGAACTGAAGTTTCTCCAAAAGTCAGAATTTGAAATCATTGGTTTAGCTTCTAAATACTTTGTTTCTGCGTGTTTTTGCCTCTAAACATGTTTAGTGAACTTCCAGAAGTGATTACCACAACAAAACATGCGTTTTGGATGAGTTTTGATAAAATTGAAAGTCACACTTTTCTTGTTTGCAACTTCACACGATTTCCCTCCAAACTTTATCATTTCACACGCTTGGACATTCCATTTGATTCCCTA
Source organism: Vicia faba (assembly GCA_948472305.1). NCBI lineage: Eukaryota > Viridiplantae > Streptophyta > Magnoliopsida > Fabales > Fabaceae > Vicia > Vicia faba. The sequence continues at coordinate 1,460,841,033 of OX451739.1, read as the reverse complement.
TAAATAGAGGGTCATCCCACATTCATTTCCTCAAGCTTGGATAACCAAAGTCACCCTGCCAAACTTGTTCCATAACTCAAAATTCTGCAACTTCGAAATCTGTTTTCAAGCCTTTTTCAATCCAATTTTTCCATCAATTTACCTTCCTTGATCTTCCCTGAAGTTAACCATATAATTACATTCAAGAATCGTGCCCTATATTGCTCCATAGAAGTCCAGTTTCAGAGCTCTGCAACTCAACTTCAATAGGTAGATTCCTTTATCAATTCTTCAAAACTTTGACATCATTGTGATGCTCTCATTTCCCTGGTTCTAGTCGCAACACGGAATTTTATCTGGAAACTTATTTTGACCATGAAATTTCAAATTCCTTTTCAAAACTTTCTTTCCAAATTGCTTAAGCTACAATTTATATAAATTTATCGCGAAAGTGTGATTGTCTTCGTCTTGAAGAGACGAAGCGAATGGCATAGGTCTCGTGCTCTAATTTTACATATTGAGCAACCTGGTTTTGGGACTGTCTGGAGGTTGAAGATGACCAACGTGTCATCCTTCAACCAATGAAACAATGCCATTTGGATTTTTTTGAATTTCTGATTTACATTTGATTATGTGCTTTATTCACTAATGACCATGATATGCACAGCGCGCTAGATCCCTTGGATTTGATTACTAACCCGTTTTGAATCTCATCCAATGGTCCACATATTTTTTACTTTATTTTTCTTTTTTGATTTTTATATTTAATTGTTTTAAATTTCAAAAAATCATAGAAAATTCATTTTTAGTCAAAAAAATCTGAAAAAATTATGAAAAATATTTTTGATTTTTCTCTTTCTGATTTTTATTTTTCCAAGATTTTATTTTATGTTTTGATATTTTTTATAAATATCCACTCTATTTGATTTGTTTTAAATGTTTAAATATACTTTTATGCATTTTTAAATTCTGAAAATTTTTTGGAATGATTCAATGATATTGTGACAATTATTGGTGACCTCATTTATTTTTTATTTTCGACTTTGTTATTTTTTATCATTTTTGGTTTATTTTACTCATTTCTTTTAATTTTAAAAATATTTTCTGACTTTTAAAAATTACCAAAATTTTTATAAAATCATTTTAGTTAATTTCTGATTTTTCTATGGTCTTACTTTTATTTTCTTGATTAATTTGAATATAGTTGATATTTTTCTCTTTTATTTCTATTTTAAAACATTTTTAAAACTCTTTTTTATGTATATATTAAATGCAATATTATTTTGTGATTATTTTCTGGCTGATCTTGGATTAAATTTTTGGTCGTGAACTTTGTTAACATCATTGGATCCATGGTGTTGAGTCTGACTCCACAAAAATGGATCAATGATTTTAATAGTAGTTTGATTTAAATTTAATTCAAATGTGGTTTGTATATTCTTTCCCACCAATCTTCATCTCATCCCTTTCTCATTGCACTAAGTGTTACTGGAGCATGATCTTGATATCATGTCTCAAAACAAATGGTGCATATATTGCTATTGACCGGCCTCAAAATAGGTGCGACTTCTACATAAGTCCACTTACAATTGCTTAACATAGCGCTAAATTTTGTCCCGATTCAAATAAATGATGATTAGTGGCCCAAACTTATGTTTGCAAGCCCATGTATGTTAATTTGATCTATTTGATCCAATAACCTTGAGATTCATTGTGTGGAGGCTTTGGTTCTACCAATCCTCTAATGGATCTACAACACTTTTGGTCAACGCGGATCACTTATACATCGTTGATCATTAAATGGTACTTTTGAGGATTCCAAATGGATGATATACTTGACAAAAAGAAAATGCAATTTGTTCTGTGGAGGCTTTGGTTCTACCAATCCTTTAATGAGTTCCAAATGCAAGTTTCAAGATGGTCATCCAACTAACAACTAATTATTAAATTATTTTTACTTTATGCCCTTTTATTTTTTATGCTTTATGTACCATTTACTTTAAGCATTACATTTCATGTCATTTTTATTTTGCTCACTTGAGCCTTTTCTTTTCTCTTCTAAGACACCTAATAATCAACATTAACCATAAAAACTTTAATGATACTTGGACTATTTGGTTACTATCCTTAGCATTATGGAGTATTGGACTTCTTGGACTTAGGATTAGAAACCTTGGCCTATGTTGGCTACCCTTGTGACCTTAATTGATATTTTGTCTAGAGTTCTTGAGTTTTACCTCAAGACATTGGGTTGTTTGTTTGTTTTGTGTGCAGGTTATTATGATTACATTCTTTGTTTGTAATCTGGAATTCACCCGTATACAACCGTTACTCTGCCCAATTTTTTTATGAAGACTTAATACACTTGAATTTTGGTTCTCACAAGAGGTCTAGTATCTTTGCTTGCTTGGTTTCAATCCAAAGAATGGGAATTCTATCTTGACTCATAATGTCAAGTATTGTCTTCTTGTTGGTTAGATGGTTCTTATCCATAGCTTTTATCTTATGCTTTAGGATAGCCTCTTCTTCTCCTCCCATCTTCTTAAATTTCGAAAATATTCTTCCTCCTTTTGAAAACTCTTCTTGTTTTTTAACTTGAACCACTTTCATAATAAACTTGGACTTAGGTCCATGCATTTTCAAAAACATTTTCATAAATAAACTCTAATCAACTTAATAATACCTTGACATTTTTGTGAGAAGACTAAAAGTCAATCAATCTCATCCAAACCATTTTTCCATTTTGGATCTTATCTTTAAAACTTTTCTCAATAGATTAGACTCTTGTCAATCCTTGTAGTGATGAAAACAACTATACTTCTACAATATGTAGTGAAGAGAGATATTTTCCACTTGGGTGTTGAGTGAGGCATTGTTGATTTTAAAATCTAAGCCATATCCTCCACTTTGAGATGATGCAAATTCTCCTTTCTCATGATTGTGGGTAGTAAGTATGTTTTCTACACAGACAATGACAAGGATGTCTTATCTCATAAAATTAACCAACACATTTGTGTTTTAAAATTTTTCAAAGGTGAACTACGTGTACCCTGATCCCCTATTGCACAAAAGGTGGAACGTAGGCACTAAAGGTTCGCAACCACGACGGGTGCAAAAATCATAAAAAATATTTCTTTTCTCACCTCCACCATCTATTTTTATACAACATTTTATAGCCAAAATATACATATTCTACAAAGAGGTTCCTGCGGAGTACAATAGATGTTTAGGGTGCTAATACCTTCCCTTTGCATAACCAACCCCCTTACCTAGAATCTTTCCCCCTCTTTTTGGGTTATTCGCTCTTTTCTCATTCCTTTGGAAACAATAATGCGCTATGGCGATTTTTATTTTTATTTATACAAGTCTAGTCAATCCAATGGCTTAGTCTTAAACATTTCTACTGCTACACCTGTAAAGTCCCTACGATCTATTTCTACTTACCTAAATGGTGCCCTAGATCCGAGTGTAAGATCTTTACAAGTAAACCCAAACAAACCCTCAAAGTTAAAGCAAACAAAACACACAATGAAAGCAAATATAGAATGAACTAAACTCTAAGGTAACCCCATTTTTTTATTATCACCAGCAGAGTCGTCAGTTCTATGATATGGTGGCAGAACTGACTACTATACTAGTTTTGCATTTTGTGTTTGCAAATGTTGTGGTAAGCAAGAGTCGCCACTGACTTTTATTTTATCCCAAAGGAAAAGGTGAAAAGAACAGAAAAAGACCTTTCAAGAGTTTTCTGAGTAAGGGGGTAGATTATGGAAAAGGGAGGTGTTAGCACCCTTTCCATCCGTAAGTTTATATGGGTTCTTAGATGCTTAGCTCATTTTTGAAATACCTTGTGCTTTTGTGTGTTTTTTAAAAGTATTTTGAAATTCCTTAGTACGGAGATTTGCTTTATGATAACTCTTGTATCAGTCCTCAAGAGTGTTGGTAAAGCATTTTTGTAAATGTTTTTGAAATGTTTTGTATAGGTGTAAAAATTTGTTTTGAGCAAGCATCTAGGAACTATCTACTTTACTTGAAAGGTTTGTTCTTTTCCTCCTTTCCTTTAGACAGTGCTATCCTACTAGTAGTGAGTAGGTAGCCCTATCGTTGGATATTTGAGGGACATTCGAAGGGACGTTTATAGTCACAAAGACAACTGGGCAAGAAATCTTAGTAACTACCATAGAGTTTTAAGACCAGTTTATCGAGGCAACGTCGAGGGGGTCATCGAGGGACTTGTGATCTTTAAACCGGAGGGTAGCCACTAAAATCTCTCACGTTTCGAGAAATGTGACTATTTTCCGAAGGCAACCAAAGTGGGGGTACCCTAAAGGTGCACATCTGCGAGTGTGTTTATTTTAGTTATTTATCTTTGTGTTAGGTTGGCTAACGTTTGATTATTATTCTTGCCATATAATCCTAATTAGCGTCCATGTAAATAGTTAATAATTTGCAGGAATTTAAAATACAAAATTTAAAGCTACGCTATTACATGGCTTCGGGGAGGGGGATTATTATATGTCCATACTTGGGGATAAAAACAGTAAATGTCCTAATTAATATATTACATCCCATAAGTCGATACATTAATTAATAAAATAGGAGTAATAATGCTAAAATAATAAACCGCACGAATTGGAAATGATGTCTAAAACTCTAAACAAAGTTCTAAGTAAAGAAAAAAATCTTTTTGTCGTTTTTGTTTATTTGGGGAAAATATTAAATTAAAATCCTATGTCAATTTAGTTTTAAATTAAAGAAAAGGTTAAAATAATTAATTAATTAATTAAAAAAATTTAATTCAAAAAAGAAACATTAAGCCTAATGTTTTTTTATGTTTTTTTGATTTAATGTTGATTTAAAAAGTAAAGCCATTAAAAGAAATGAACAAAGCAAAATAAAATACAAATGGTCCTTCGATCCAGGGAAGGAGATTGTCCTTTGATCCAAGGAGGGAGGTTGCTTTTCGGTCCAGGGAAGGAGGTTGTCCTTTGATCCAGGGAGGGATGTTGTTGAAAGCGCATGATGGATTGCCTATGGAGGGTACTGGATCTGTAAGAAAACAAACAGAAAAAAATCATTGCAAGAAGCAGGGATCGAAACCCCTACCTTTGCACACACGCAACACCTTATCCTTCTTGTCCCTAATTCGAATCTTCTGATCTCAGGTCTGAGCTTATTTTGGATCGAAACAACCTAAACACAGAGATTCAAAGGAAATCTCAGATTGTGCCCTAGAAATGGCACGATCTCATTCATGTTAAACCTGTACTATCAATAATCTTAAACATGAATGAAATGGTTAAAAGTATTAATATGCCATGAAAATGCAGTTTTTTGGATTTGCAAACCCTTGTCAATCGAAGATGCGTAGACCTGTGGCTTTAGGCGTAGAACTGCTTATTTAGGGGCCTGAAAGTCTTCCTGGGAATCTCAAGAGAGAGATAGGATGTTTGGTTTTGAGCGAGGAGGCCTGCAAATTATGCTTCGATTCTGGAAACTTTGAGATATTTTTATGATTTTCGTGTGGCTCTTTGGGGTGGTTTGCGTGTGTAGGCAAAATGTTTGTGTCTCTGAAAAAATGTTTTTGTGGCAATGTTTCTGTGTCTGGGTGGAGGCAAAATGTTTCTTTTTTTCCGTCCTTGGCAATGTGTCTTTAGCTCTGTATTTATAGGGGGCAGTGGTGAATTGAAATGGCAAGATACAACCATTAATCAGGCTTTGAAGGCAGAATCAAAAGCCTTAAAAAGGTTGCCTTTTTTAAAGGATTTTCTACCCTTTTGGGTTTTGAATGAACCTGGACAGGTTTCACTCCTTGACTCCTTCGAAAGCCCTTAAGCCTTGTTCTTCGATTGGCTCTGAATGGCTTCCTTCGATGGCTCTGGGCTTCAATTCGATTTGTTCACAGTTTCATCCTCGTGACTCCTTCGATTGAGTCCATTTATGTTGGTTGTTTGACCTGGAAAATTCTCCTATTAGCCCAATCGAACACTTCCTTCTGGCCAGTCGAAGCTTCTTTTGTTATTTCCTTCGATTGTAATTGTGCAGGAGGCTTGGGCTTGGCAGCATGTAGGATTTTGGCCAGCAAGCATTTTGAACCAGGTTCATCAAAAGACAAAACAAAACTGATTTCCAACAATTGTGTCCTTCGAATAGACCAATTATATGTCCTTCAAAGGCACCACTTGTAAGTTTCTTCAAATATCCCACATGCACCCCTTGTGCGTTCTTCAAATGGGCCACCAATGTGTGTTCATAATGTAGAAATCATGTGTTGGAGGGTTCAGTGGTGGAGTTGAAGCAAGCCATTCCAAAGGGAGCCATTTGCTCAGTCTAAGCTAGCACAAAGGAAACCAATGCCTTGTGGATGCTAGCATGGGGGAGGCCATTGCTTTATGGACCAAAGCAGGAACAAAGGAGGTCATTGCCTAGTGAATCGAATCAGGCATGAAGGGAGTATTTGCCTAGTGAGTCGAAGGCAAGCACAGAGGAAGCCTTTGCCTTATGGATCGAAGGCTAGTTAAAGGAGCCTTTAGTCCAATCGAAGCTTTGGAAATCTAAGCAATCTTTCTTTTCTTAGATTTGATGCTTGAAAGCTCAATGTGATCCATGAAAACTATATGGGGCATCAAAAATCCAATTGTACTTGTGCAAACTTAGACTTTTGAAAATCCTTGTGAGAAAGTGTCTTGAGAAAAGTGAGGGCAAATTTTGGGGTACAACACCGTGCAATATTATCTTGAATCCACCCACTAACATTTGATACCACCCCTTGACGAATTCTATGCACACTCTTCCACCACACAGAGCCCCCTGATGTCCCTATATTTAGTCTCACCCCATCTTCTCCATATTGGGAGACTGACACCATATACCACAAAGTACCCCTTTCCTTCAATATCCTCTAACATTATTTCTCCCCAATAAAGCCTCATTAAACTCCCTTAACTTTCTCACTCTCAACTCACTATTCTCCTTACTAAAACAAATAGTATCCCAACCAAACCACACTATCTTCCTCTTCTCATCCGACCTCCCCAAAAGAATGCATTAAATAAAGATTCAAGAGAAGAAATAATACCTATGAGAGCTTTGAAGAATGATAAAAAGTAAACTAGGATAGCGGACAAGACAAATTTCAACAAGATTAAACGTCCTCCCAAAGAAATATTATGACATTTCCATCACGACAACCTTTTTCTAATGATATCCAACACTGGTTGCCAAAAGGACAACTTTCAAGGATTGCCACCAGTGGGCAGCCCCAAAAAGACAAACAAATTAATTTATGTTTAAATTTATTTTTGCATAATGTTTCTACTTGTGAAAAGTTATTGTTAGGAGAACAAATAATCGGAGAACAATATGAAATTATTATTGTTATTAATAAGTCAAAATCAAATATGAGGCAGGAAAATATAGACAAGATGATTTTGGGGTGTGAAAAAAGAAAAAAATTATAAATGTAATACAAGCTCAACAATTACATGTTTTAAAAATGGTAAATGTTCTTCTAGTTGAGATTTGTTCCCAATATAAATGTCGTGGAATGGATAGTTACAGTTTGTTGTGATATTTGAATCATAATTTCTTTTTTCATGAGGATGTCTTCTTGTAGGCCCCTGGCGAAAAACCCAAAATATCCCTGACTTCGGATGTACATACTCGAACGCACCGTATTTGACAAGAATAGGTGGATTCACATGTGTATATCTGAATTCATTTTATTTTGTCAAGAAAAGGTAACTTCGCATGTGCATATCCAAATCAACCCCATAATTTAATACTTCGGATGTGCATATCCGAAGTCATTTAATTGTTTTCACCAGCACAAATAGAACATCAGAACCCATTTCTACTCAAAACCCATTTTAAACCCAAAACCACCCACGCGTAATTTCTACTCAAACTTGGAATTTCTACTCATTTCTACTCAAAAACTCATTCCAACTCATCTCCAAAGCTCCAAATTTATGTAAGTTTTCTCCATTTCCATTTAATTTACTTTGCAATGCTATAATAGTTTATTAGGTTAGTTAGAATCAGTTACATTGTGTAGGTTGATGTTAGAGTAGTTAAATGTTGGTGTTTGGGGTGATAAAATAAGGTTTTTTGATGATTTAGAGCAAGAAGAAGAAGTTATCCAAAAATGGTTGTTCGCAGGTGGTTTCGAATGTGCACATCCAAAACCCCCCTTGACCAGTTTCAGATGCGCACATGTGAATTCTTGCCTGAGTTGATTTTTTTAAAACCAACATATTGACAATTATCATTTTTCAGAAAAATGGCTGACAACCAGGACCCAAACAATCGATTGAGACAAGGTAGGCCAAGCCAGACTGCCTCTGCTTGGTGTGAGAGAACTGAGCAACATGTTAAAATGCCTCGAGGGTGAGGTCAGGTACGGTTGGAGGAAGTTCCTGGAGGTTCCACTTTTGCACTAAAAATTCGCCTGTCTCAGGCGTCAGCCTCTCATGCACGTGAGTAGATACCCGATGAGGAGGAGGTACCCGAGCAGATTGAGGTACCCGAGCAGTTTGATATACCCGAGAAGGTTGAGGTACCCGAGCAGGAAAACCTCGGCTCTCCAGGAGGGCCTTTTAACACCTCCCTCTTGATCTACTATAATGATCATGCCGCTCGATATGTTTGGGATAGAGAGGTATATTTTTGGTTGCACTTTTTCATTATAAAGGTTTACTCACAAATGTTATTTTAACGGTTATTATTTTTTTGTTACAGGAACAGTTGCCCATTAAGTTTGTGAACCACTCGTGGAAAATCTAAGTTATTTATACCTAATGTGGCTTGGTTCGATGAGGTTGTTGTTGGATCCGGACTTGTCGAACTATGTGGTACTGGTTATGTTACTATAAGCCACGGTATGCAGGGGGCATTTTCCAAGAGGTGGCACAAGGATACGTTTTATTTCCACTTTCTTGTTGGGGAGATGATGATCACACTTGATGATGTGGCTTGATTGCTTCACCTACCTATCAAAGGGAGGTTACTTAACCGTTGAGTATCTAAGACCTGGTCCATTTCAAGCAGCTGAAAAGTGCATAACAACTAATGGGTCGCATGCAAAACTATCCACCTTGAGAGACTTATATGAAGAGCAACTGGTTGCAGCAGTAGGGGCCTAGGATAAGGGTGACGGGGTTTTTTTAGGTACCACCGAGATTGTGCTTTGCGGTGTTACTTCATGTTCTTGGTTGGCACGTCCCTCTTTATGGACAAAAGTGAAACCTATATAGATGTGACATACCTCCTGTATTTTATGGATTTGAGTACAGTTCATTTGTGGAACTGGGAGGCCTCCATTTTGGTATACCTCTATCAGAAGTTGAATGAAGCTTCAAACTGGAGAACAAGGCATCTCACTGACTCTTGCACACTCCTCACGGTACCTTTTATTCCAACTATTACATTTAATTTGTTTTTTTATAATTTATACTCATATATTCTTTGATTTGTGTTTTAGAGCTGGATCGTCTCTCACTTCTACCGCAGTCATGGTTTCGAGCTTGATCCAGCTTATACTGACGACATGTCGAGGGCTGCAAAGTATGTCCTCCATAGAGGGAATCATAAAGTTTCGCCTTACCGGGTGTATATTGATCGTACTAATCATGATGACATCAAATAGACGCCATTCGAGGATCACATGGATGTTGTCCCCTTTGACCCCATCTAATTATACTCCGGGTGGGTTGCATGTGGTACTAACATAATGGTTAAGTATCTTCTGGAGTGGTGCATGCGATAATTTGACTTTGTGAAGATTATACCCAGATCTCCATTTTAGGTTTCTCCTGACACCATTATCCGTTGAGATCTCGATGGCATCTTCCAGGAATAGGAGAATTATTTGGTGCCACATGAGTATCGGATGATACCGACATCCCAGAGTTAGAATTGTGTAGAGGGATACATGACATGGTTATTTAATGTGTCGCACCCTATCATGACACTGGATGGTCTAGGACGTTCACCTAGGCCAGCTCATGAGGAGCTCATGGAGAACCAGCAGGCCGAGGATGACCATGCCACTAATGTCTTGTCGATCTGTCAGCGAATATACATTCTTGGGCAGGAGGCATTGAATTTCGGGATCATTGAAAGGGGTAGTCCTGAGGTGGTTGCCATCATTGGGAGAATGGTTACTGAGGCATCCAGTGCGACACAATATAGGAGGAAGAGAATGTCACATGGGGTTAGGATTAGGCATACGCAGTAGCCGTAGCCTATGTTAAGTTTTGTTTTTTTACTGATGTAATATTTTGACTTTACGCACTTTTTGAACAACTTATGTATTATATAATGTTTCCCTATTTCTGAACATATAATCTAATAGTTAAGTTTATTTCATTTTTCATCCAAGTTCGTTTCATTTTAAATCCAACGTTTAAGTATTAAAACATGGAAAAAGGGTGACTTCAGATGTGCATATCTGAAATATGCTAAATGGTGCGTTTGGACATGCACATTTGAAGGATATTTTCAGGTGTTCATAGGTCTAACTAAACATATACGGATGGAGAAATAAATTCTCTATTTGAAATCATGAATCAACATATACTTAGGCCCGTTTAGGGTAGTTTTATGTTTTGAAAATTTCAAATAATAAAACCAATTTCTATTTTGAGTTTTAAAATAACTAAAATCAGTTTTGAGTTATAGAACTTTCAAAAACCAAAATTAGCTTCAAACATAAAAAAAAATCATGATAAACATATTTGAATTCAAAAAGTTCATAACCATTAGGTTTTCAAAATAATTAAATATCATAAACATATAACATATTTGTATAGAAGTAGTTTTAATAGTAGTGGTCAAAAGTAGTGGTTGTCAACGGAGTTGGAGTGGTGACCAATTACAGTTAGAGTGGTTGTAATCGATGATGGTTAGAGCGGTAGTTAGTGGTGGTATTTAATGACGATGACCGATGGTGATAGTTAGTGGTGATGATTAGTGGTAGTTTACAATTGTCGGAGTGGTAGTCAAAGTTGTAGTATATGGTGGTAACTGGGAATTAGATTGGTGATCGGAGATGGATGAAATGGTGGTTGGTGGTACTAAACCTTGTGGTTGGTGATGGTAAAAATGGTGGTTGGTTATTGTAAGAGTGGTGGATGTTGGTGGTCATGGTGATAGTTTGAGGTGGTCCAAGTTGTCTGAAGGTGAGAAAAATACGCAAGAAAGGGGGTTGAATTGTGTACGAGGAAGACTTTTGCTTCTTTTAACAGAAGCTTCCGAATTTGAACAAGTTTAGATTCTGAACCAGAGTAGATCGTGTTGTACCCTAATTTTTTTTACCTAAAATACCACCTTATATGCATCATTGCATCTCTAATAAAATACAAAAATAGCTTGTGTGTTTGCTCCTTGTGTCAAACAAGTTTTTGAATCAAGAGGTCTTCATCAATACAAGTCTTGATCAATTAGGGTTTTGATTGAAGGGAGTGGATCATTGACATTTGGCTCAGTGCATGACCTAATGGGTTTAGGCATGATTCAAAGAACTCAAATTCACCATCTTGACCTGATTGTATGGCTCAAGACATTTTCAAAGATACAATTGACTGATGGTGAAAGAATTGGAATCAATTGATGAAAAGTCAACTATCACACAAAAGTTAAATTTGGACTTTTTGGTCAACATTGAACTTCAAAGATCAAGGATCATCAAAACATTCAAGAATATCAAACTTGATCATCAAGAATCAAAAGAATCAAGAAAAATCAACAAAATTCAAAGTTGAAGATTTTCCAACACTTAGAAAAATTCAAGTGTTTTTACACTTAAAAAGCCCTAACTTCATGGACAAGTTTCACTGAGATGCAAGTTGATTCAAGGAAAACTTTAAACATAAAATTTGTAGGGAATATAAAATTCTACAACTTTGTCAATTAGGGTTGATCTCCAAAAAATGCTCAAATCAAGAGATATGGGCATGTGAAGTTTTGCCAACACTTGGAGAAATTTATCAAACAGTTTTGGTCAGTTTTTTATCTCAACTTCAAGGTCATTTTTCACTAAGATTCAGATTGATTCAAGATAAGTGTTCAACATGAAAGTTGTAGATAATTTTTCAAGCTTTCCAAAATGTCCAGGGGCATGAATTATCATACTTGAGTAAGGAGTTTTGAATTTATGAAGTTTAGTGATCAAAGTTGTATTACAAGTCATTTTTGAGATAGCCTTATGATCAAATATCCAAGCCAAGCTATAAAATCTTGCTTTTTAGGCCATAGTACCTCTCAATCCATCCAAAATTAGAAGTGTACACAAACATTTTAGCCTTTATTCAAGTGATACAAGCTATTTTCCAAATAACTTGCCATTTAAAGAAGAAAGTCACCATTGACATTCTTGAAAAGCAAGATTTTTGTATAAAGCATGTCTTGAGCCCATGCCTTTTCTTTCTTCTGATCATAATCCATCCTAAATCAAGGAAACAATGTCTCTTCACTCAGCCACTCTTTGTACTATGCCTCAGAACCATGGAAGTTCACATAACTTGGTATTTGCTTTTGAACCAAAACCATAACTTGAGAACTTGTCCATCTTTTTACCTCTGAATTTTCTCTATAAATAGAGAGCTCATTTGCACTTCAAACACACTAATTCACAACTCTCAAACACTCTCAAACTCTCTCAAAATCAGAATTGGCTCAAAAACTCCATTTTTGAACCTTGAAAACCATAACTTTGATATTCATCACCCTTTCCACATCCTTGTAAGTTAACCATCCAAACACCTCACAATCATCATTTAGAAGCTATCCAAACCCTTGTTGCACTTTTGTAACATCAGCATCACCATCCTCCAACTTACAAAACCGTGGCTTGCAACTTGATCGGGTTAGGGAATTTCAGCAACTTTCAAAGCAAAGTAAGGGTCGAAATAGTTTCATTGAGGTCCCAGTAAGCTCAATCTATCATCACTTTGCACTGAAAATCCATAGAAGAAGTGTCAGACTTTCTCCAACATAGTAAATTTCTCAAACTTGAAACTCCATATACATGCATCATGAATGTTTGATTTCTGAATATAAAATGTAGAAATCAATGTCCTGAAGCTAACCATGTGCTTACTTTTCATTTATATTTCCTATGTGAGGAGAATTTTGAAACTGAACAGTTAGGGTTTCATTTTGGTACTTGGTAAAATTCTAGTTAATCTTTTAGTTTTAATTTAAATGGTTGGTATGGTTGAATTCCTTATGAAATTTCAAGCAAATTTGGTTTTACACTTTTTAAAATGGTTGAGAAACGAAGGTTTTACAATTTTAAAATGGAGGATGTTATTGTTGTTTAGTCATGGGGAAGAAGAAGAAGAGTGGCGCCATTTGTTCAGTTTTTGAAAATTTAGTTTATTTTATTTTTAATGCAAGTGATATAATGACCAGATGAAATAGCCACCCCAATGGCAAGAAGTGTGCACTTGTGACCTATAAGGAGTGGGTCTGAACCTGCTGGTGCCCACCCCTATTTTTACAACTTATTTTCTTCATCATTTTTTCACTTCTTTTTTGCAATTTTCATTTAATTTTTTCACCAATCAAAATAATCCTTTTTGATCCAATTTTTTGCACACTCTTAGTTTATTATTTCTATTTAATGAATACTATAAAAAATCACAAATATTAGTTATTTCATCATTTTTTAATTAAATTAAAGATAGACATTTTTTTAGGGTTTTTAAAGGACTTTTCCATGATCTTTCGATTGATTTTCCAACTTTTCTCACAAGGTTTGATCTTACCATGATAGATGTTGATTATCACATGATATCTTGACTCTTGAGTAAGCATTTCATGATAGCTTGAGTTCATTTTAGGGTTTCCTCACTCAAATCCAAAACAAACCATGAAACACGTTTAAAAATCAAAACTATGCTCCAGATTTTCATCTTGATTGTGATGTATATATTGATTCAAACATTAAACTTACTTATGTTTTCACAATTTTATCTCACCTTTAAAAAAATATATATTTCCTTCATAAACTCCTTTAAACCAAAATGATACAATGCTTGTTTGTTTACTTGTTATTTATTCTACCTTTTGTCACAACTTTTATTTGATAAACATGTTAATCTTCCCCTTTGTGCTCAACACTTGTGATGTGTGTGTAAGTAACTTATGTTTAATGCTTGTGCCCCAAAAATCCAAGGAAAGGATAATATTGTTGTCTTTATAGTCATAAGCATGTGCATTTCCCTTTTTATAAAACCTTTGTGAATAATCACCCTATGTATCTTCTTATACTCTAAGAACCTTTTAAACCCTAAAAATGATTTTCAAACTTCCACCACTTTCACATAAAAACCTTGACTTTATATCATTTCATTTTCAAACTTTCTTCTTTAATAAATGTTTCAGTATACTTGAATCTATCAAAATTATTTCAAAAGACTAAAAGTGATTCAACCCCACCCAAATATTTTTTCCAATTGACTTTTCAATTTAAAATTTTCTCTCAAAGAGGTTAGATATAAATCCTCTTCATAGTTGAGATATGATTCTCCTATCCCTATAGTAATTGTTGAAGTAAATGTGATTCTTTCCACATGAAGACGTTAGTTGGCAACTTGTTGATATTTATATCCAAGTTAGTAGCCCTTCCTTCATGATGATTCAAGATCCATCTTCTCATACTTGTGGTGGTATTAGTTGAGATTTCTCTCTAAAAGATGAAGAAATATGGCTTCTCCTAAAATCAACCACAACAAACCCTTTTATTATTTTTACCACGAACTATGAGGTTTCGATCCTTAATTGGTACTTAGGTATAAGACTATGTCTTTTCAAACAAAAATATAATAAAAATATTTCTTTTCCCATCTCCACACTCATTTAGCAAACAAACAATTTTAAACCAAAAACAAATATTATAAATGTTTCCTATAGAGTAATATAGAATACATAGGATGATAATACTTCCCTTTGTATAATCAACCCCCGTACCTTGTGTGATCGGTGGGAATGAGAACTAACTGTTTTGGAATGTTGGTTCGCGTTTGCATTTGTTTTCGCAAAATGTCGCGGTAAGCAAGAGTCGCCACCGTCTTTTATTTTATCCAACAAGGAAATGACAAAAGCACAAAAAAATTCCTTTTTGAGATATTTCTCGGGTTCGGGAGGTAGATTATAGAAAGGGAAAGTGTTAGCACCCTTTCTATCCGTGTTTATCCATGGGCTCTTAGGTACTTGCTCATTGTGTTTTCAAAATTTGCTTTTCTTTGTGTTTGTGGGTTTGAAAAGAGTTCTTGTTTTGAAGAAAGTGTAGGTGCGAAAAGTTTTGTTTTGTTTTAAAAGGAGCAAGTACTAAAGAACCATCTACCTACTAAAAAGGAATTAAACTGTACAAGTGTCCTTTAGACAATGCTAGCCCACTATTGATGAGTAGGTAGCATCGTCGTTGGAGTTTAAGGGTCAATTCGATTAAGGGACGTGTGGTCACTAAAGCAACGTTAGGACGCCTTAGCGGTAACCCTAATGTCTTAGATCATTTTATCCGAGGCAACCGTTTCAAGGCAACTTATGATCTTTGGACAAGAGGGCGACCTCTAAAACTTCCTATACTCAATGACCACGTTCGAGGCAACCAAGTGAGGTGTACCCTAAGAGTGCGCATGTGTGAGTGTGTCAATTCGGTTAATTTTTATCTGTACATGTCATGGGTGAGCTATTGTTGATTTTAGTTTAAATATTGATCTTGTCATTCATTACCTAGTTATCAAACATCTAACAGTTAATATTGAGCGGGAATTAAATTGCGGGAAATTAATCTAAGCTATTACAAGGCGTTGGGTATTTACATCGCCAAAGACAAACCCTTTAAAATTAAATTGCGAAAAGTAAATAAAAGCGATAAATAAATAAATAAAATCCTAAGTTAAAAACTATTACATTCCCGAAGCAGTTACAATATTGGATAAAAATAACACGCGTGCGAGAAAAGTAAATCGGAGTGTTTTTAGGGTTTTGACCCTTTTTTAAGAAAGAAAGAGATTTTTTGTTATTTTGAATTAAACGAAAATTAAGTCAAAATTAATAATGGAATCAATTAATTAAATGAAAATATTTTGTTTTTTTATTTTATAATTAAGGAAATAAAATAAGAATGGTTAAAAATATTAAAAACCTATTATTCTAATTTTATTTTAATTTATTGCAAAATATTGAAATTATACCTAATTAGAAACTAAATTAATTAAATTATTTATTTACAAAATAAAATAGTGAAATTAATAAAGATATTATTTTTTGGGTTTTTTTCTGATTTTATGAAAAAAGAGTTAATTGGTTCTTTTTGTTAAGGGGATAATCAATAAATATTATATGGACAAGTCAATTAACTATACTGGAAATAAAAAAAACGCGCAATTTTTTTGAATTGTCCAATGAAGCTAGGACACGTCTTCGTCTTCTTCAACAAAGACTGGTTCGTTTACCTGCGGATTTTATTCGGCAACTAAATCCATGGCATCATCCTATCATGAGCTATAGGCCATATAAACGCCAATGGAGACCATCACTGCATTCGTCTCTCTCCCCTGATCATCCCTATACCCATCATTAGTCTCAATTTATCCTGCATCAAAAATGCCTAAAAAGCAAGAACAAGAACCCTAGCTTTGGATACAGGGTTATTTTTTCGTGGACACTTACAGCGAGTTTAAGGCGATGAGAAAGCTTGGTTTTGATTGGTATCGCTTCAGGGGATTGCCAGCAAGGGATTAGTGTCAAGCTTTTACTTTGAAAACGCCTCCAAACAAGAATTCGATCTCTCACTTTTCACACCTTTTTTCAATTCTGAGTTGGCCGTTTCTGCAGTCCTTAGGGCGTGTTCTTGATCTGCCTCACTTGTGTGTACATAAGGGAATCAGTTTAGGTTAAAATTTGGGCCTTTGTCCATGAATATTGAATATTGGAGATTTGATTTTGATCACCATTATCAAGTTTCCAAAAATGGCTCAAATCAAATATTTTTTGCACCATAAGGCATGATTCGGTTTTGGTTTGGTGTATCTTGACAATGAAGACCTATAATGACCACAAGAATCTCATTACATCAATTTTTAGATTTTATTTGATTTAATATTGATTTAAAATGAATTAAATCAATAAAAATTAAATAAAATAGAAAAATAAATGAATGGCCATGAAATTAAAGATGGGACACGTGTGTGGCATGACAAGACCATATCAAGTTGAAAAAGGTGGGCCCTTTTGTCAAAAATTGGAGTTTTGAGGATAGTTGACTTTTGGCCATTTTGGAAAAATGCCTAACTTCAACAATGCATAACTTCTTCAATTTTGAACTTTTGGAGGTGTTCTTTGACTTTTTAGAAACCTTGAGATGTCCTCTAATCAACACTTTTGTTCTCATCTCATTTTGATAATCCATTCTCAAGTTATAAGCTTTGACAAAAAAGGTGTTTTTGTGACTTTCAAAAATGACCTCTAATGTCCAAATTTGTAACTTCTTGTGAGTGCATTTCTTGATCTTGGGGTGTGAAGATGGATTGCAATAAATTGAATCCTATTCAAAATGAGCTTTGTATGGGTAATTTCTCATAAAGTATGAGAAAGTTATGCTTGGTCAAAGTTGAGTTGACTTTTCCAACAAAACCCTAATTTAGCAACTTTTGAATCTTGATGAATCTTGAGCAATCCTTGATGAATCATGATAAACCCTTGATCAAATTATGGATTATCCTTCAAAATGAGAATGTTGACAAAAAATATTGAGGTTTGACTGTATTTGGGACACAGTTGACTTTTGCCCTAGCACAGTCGATTTTTGGACTTCTTGAGCAATTGACTGACCAAACTTTCTCTGCAAGGCTTGAAATTTGACATGGATGAACTTGAGAACATATTAGGACATTGGGGAGAACTTGGGGTCATTTGGATGTGAGGACCTTGATGCAACACAAAACCCTAATTTTGAATTGACTGCCTTAGGAGGTGATTTGACTGTCCAACTCTTGAGCCATCTTGAACAATCTTGGAGATGATTCTTGACATGTCTTGAGAAATATGGGAGGGAAAATTTTGGGGTACAACACCTTGGGTATATTCCTTATGCTTTTATTTTAGGGTCTTTACTTCTTACATTGCATGTTAAACAATAGGGTTTCAATCTTTTCCCTTTTCCTTGGAAACAATAAAGTTTGACGGTGAAGTCTTAAGTCTTTTGTGAGTTAAGTTCCTCAATAGCTTGGTCTCCTCAGTTTTTCACCGCGACAAATGACTACAAAATGATTTAAAGAACATAAGAAACAAGAAAAAGCATACACATAAATTGTCCTGGTTCTTCTACAATCGAGAGTAGTTCAGTCCCCTTATCCCACAAGAGGTTTTTCACTATAATCAAACTTGATTACAATCTGCTTAGACACATGAGTCCAAGACTTCCTTGCACAATCAAACCTGAATGAGACTTCCTTTCCTAAACACACCAGTTCATAAATTCCTTGCTCAGGCAACCTAGCTCGAGACTTCCTATCCTAAACACACCAGTTCAGGACTTCCTTGCTCAAGAAAACTAGCTCGGGACTTCCTTGCTCAAGAAACCTAGCTCGAGACTTCCTTGCTCAAACACCATTGTCATACCCCAATTTTGTTCTACCTTTATATTATATTTAGGGTTCTATTTAAATAAATCTTATTATATGGTTTTATTTCTATAGGGGTTTAAAATAGGAAAGAAAGGTGTATTGATCTAGAAATGGACCATCAATATCTGATGGCCAATCAGGGTTTAGTTCATTTTAAGAGGGGGTCCATAAAACAAAAGCAGCTTTTCTTTTAAGAAGCC
This sequence comes from Vicia faba, assembly GCA_948472305.1. NCBI lineage: Eukaryota > Viridiplantae > Streptophyta > Magnoliopsida > Fabales > Fabaceae > Vicia > Vicia faba. Next base: position 1,460,822,219 of record OX451739.1, on the reverse strand, counting down.
CAATGAAATGATATGGCTCATTAAGGTCTCCAGGCCGGCCCACCAAAATTATTAAAGTCTTTTTTGTAGAATAAGTTAGGGGGTGTATATTCAAAGTCAAGGAGACCCATAGAGTATTTTATTTTATTAAGGCCCAATGAATTAAAACAATATGGTCCATTTGGTTTTTAAGTTTGAAGAGATTGTTTTGTTTTTAATTATAAATTTTTATTATTATTATCAACATTACAATTACTTTATATGCTAATATTGGTTATAATTAAAACATTATATTAAAAACTTAATTAAAAATGTTGCTTTGTTTTACTGATTAAAATAAAAGTGCTAATAAAGGAGTTTTTTCTTCTCCACGGCTCATCTCTAGGCCCAAAATGAACAAGCCCAGTTTAAGAAATAAAAAAAATGCTTGGCCCAAGACAAGGGAAAAACATGCACTGTTTGGATCGAATCACAACACAGAAACGAATTAATACAAAAGAAGCAAATCAGATCTCCTATTCAAACACTTTCCAAAACAAGAGCGAACTAAAATAAAAACAAGATTATCCTAGAACAGAAACAAAGCTCAGAACAAAAACAAATGTTATTAGCATTCAAAGATTTAATCAATTCAGAATCAAGACTGAATCAAATTACAATAAAGAACTTGTTAATTTTGTTTCCTAAAAAACATATGAATCAAAAAGATATAAAACCTAACGATTTACAAAAGGATAGGAGGAGGATTTGACAGAGAAAAATTACAAGGGAAGAGATTAAGACAGAAAGAAGAGTTGATAGAAAGGATCCTGGTTTCAACCTCTAAAACCCTGGATTCAAGACGCTATGTCGCCTTCATCCTCCAGTCTCTCCATCACGCCGTTGTCGCCACCCCCTTCACCGCCATAACCTGCCAAACAGAAGTGATGGATTAGCCAAAAGAAATTCAAATTGGAACATAGACGAAAAAACATGATGAGGTAAGAGAATCATTGAGCTTCTCTTCTTTTTATGTTGTTGTGTTGGGGCTTGTTGGTTGCTGTTATTGTGCTGGAGAAGAAGAGGAAGGTAGCGTCGTCGTGGTGTACTTTGGGCTAGGATTTTTGTGTTGTGAGAGAAAAAAGAAAAAGAAATGAAATGGGAAGAGAGAGAGAGAGAGGATAAACAGAAAGAATAAAACATATTGTTTTATAAAATGAATAATATAATGTCGCTGAGATCCAGTACGAACGGGCCCATGAGCGTTACCATACTCCCTCGTCCATCACCATATGATCTCAATCCAACACTCATAAGTATACGTATCAATTTCCTTATGGTAAACCACCCGTAAGTTTTCCAAGTGGACTCCCAAAATCCTTGGGCCAAACCCAGCTGCTATGCGCACCTCCCTCCGCTTATGTTTTGCTAACATACACACATACATACCCCTACGTACTATTGGGCGAAGTCCAAAAATCCGGGCTTGGGCCCCTACTGCTCAAACCCCCTCTTTTTACTAGATAGTTTAAACATGCACCCCCTTGCCTTTTTGGGCCTGAGTTCAATATCTGAATTCAGGCTCGTGTTACTAACACCCCCTTATTTTACTACCTCAATTATATTTACACCCTCACGTTTTATTTTATTTTCTTTAATTTCTTTATTTTCTTTATTTATTTTTATATTATTATTTTAATATATTTAATATTTAATATTATTATTATCATATAAATAATTTTTTTTTCTAAACTCATTCTAATATTCTTTATTTATTTGCATAAAAATATTCTTTTAATCATGCATTTAAATAAAATATTTTCATAATTAATATACTAAAAAACATTTAACCAACAATAAATCATTTTCAAATCAAATTGATTCAACAATCAACTTAGGGATTGCGAATATATTTAAATCAGTTGCGCACATGGTCTAACAAACTCCGCTATTCACACTCCTAGACTACGTATGTGAAAATTCAAATATATTTCATAATCCATAAAAAACACAAACCAACCGCGAACTATGAATTGGAACTCTGATTCCTCCTAAGAGGATACGTAGGCATACGATTAAAATCGTGGCGAGTTTCCCTATTTAATCATTAAAACCCTATTTCCTAAAAAAATTGCGCTTCTAAACCTAGTATCCTTGTGAACAAGGTAGATGAGGGGTGTCTAATACCTTCCATTCGTCTAGAACCGAGTCAACAACCTAGAATCTCTAATTTCTTTAGGGTTATCCTTTATATCCCCTTCCTTGGGATAAAAATTAAGGGTGGCGACTTTGTATTTAAAACCAGTTGCAACAGCTGGCGACTTTGCTGGGGACTTAACCCTAGGTTTAGAAGCCTTTCCTTTAGGTTTTAGGTTTTTCTTTATTTTGCTTTATTTATTTATTTAGATTATTATTTTATTATATTATATATGTGGTGATATTTAAATTCTTGCAAAGTTATTTTCTAAAACCCTTAGAAAGAAGGTTCATTTATTAGCCAAGGGGTTACTCAGCCCTATGAGTTTATGTGACGACTTCGCCTAGAGCCAGTGGAATTCCACAAAAGGAATAACTCTAGAGAGACATCCTCTTGGGAAGTAGGACTTTGGAATGTCACCTATGACTCTTTGTATGACCTTTAAACCAGAAACTCATGATGATACCTTTCATGACCTAGAGACGAAAGTTTCGGTCTACAAAGAGACTCCGCTTAAGGAAGGCCCTTATGGATTTCCCTCAAGTGATATTCATGAAACCCTTAAAGAAACCACCTTATAGGGAGGTTAGAATATCCATAGGCCAATACAAAGAACCTATCTTCTAAGGATACCTTTCACAAATCCCACTACAATTTGCAAACCCGCAAGGGTTATCTTTTTCTTCTACTTTTATCTCTAGCCCATACGGCTTCCGTCTATGTCATAATCCCTATCCTGTAGGGACTCCTCGTCTTATTTCATTTGCCATAACCCTTAATGAATTCCTGCCTGTATCAATATCTAAGACAATGTAGGATATCATCAAATCTATGTCTATTATCATCTTTGTTTGTAAGGAGTCCCTGCCTGTCTCGATCTCTGAGTCAGAGTAGGATATCATCATGTCTATCATCAAACTTGAATAGGGTACCCCTGCATCTACTCTCATACTACGTCTATATCGCATTGCATACCCATGAAAGTTTTTTGCGTTCCTAAAAGCAAAAAATATTTTTGCATACCCAATCATTTTCACACATTTTCATTTTTCATCCATCTGCATAAAACTCATATCTCTTCCACTTACAGACAACTTCCAACCATAGTCTAACAAAGTGATTCCCGAATACTCAAAACAATCTCAAAACAACTCACGAAGTAAGTGACAATGAAAGAAGTTCAACAAGCCACAACTGAGGACGTCATTACACCTCAAGAAAACACTCAAGCTCGACCTCGGCCTTTACAAGCTTCAATTGAGAATCTTGATATGCAAGAACACGTCGTTTTCCAAGTTGGGTATACTCTATCCCATGAATCTATTGAGTATCATCAATTTGCATTCCCTACGCCAAAATATCAAGGGGCAGACCTGACCATGAATACTAATAAACCCAAACATCTTGACGACACCAAAAGATACTGCATGCTGGAAAAGTGGCTTAGCGCCATAAAAGGACATGACACTCATAGCTTTGATGCTTTTGCTTTATGTTTGGTTGAAGACATGGTATTTCCTCTGAAGTTTAAGATGCCAGATTTTGAAAAGTACAGAGGGTCTAGTTGTCTTTGGCATTTCAGAAGCACTATCAATATAACACTGACATGGATCCAAGTCGCATGCAACTGCAAGATTTATCTCAGAAGAGTAACGAAACCTTCAAGGAATACACACAGAGATGGATGGAGTTAGCTGCTCGAGTACAACCGCCCTTATTGGATAAGGAGTTGGTAGACATGTTCATGAGCACCCTACGAGGTCAGTACTATGAAAGAATGTTGGGAAGTATATCATCACACTTTTCTGACCTAGTAATAGCTAGTGAATGCATCGAGAACGACATCAAAATCGGAAAAATCCAAAGCATCTCGAGTAAATCGACTAGTGAATCCCTTAGAGATTTCCAAGGGGAAGAATAAAATGAAACAAGTGCAGTATGGGAAACTTACCGAGCTCTAGAAAATCCGTCTCCTACGCCTTATCATCAATTTTCGAATGTAGTAAATGCTCAACATCAACGACCATCCTCTGGTCTTCAACACAAGCAGTCAGGGCTATACCACAGAACCAGCAAGCTAAGATTCCACCTCAATGTCGATGTCAGAACCGACAGGTTCATAATCGAAACAATCACTATCAATGAAGGCGTCCAAACAACCAAGAAGGGGAAACTCGCCAGTTTGACCCGATCCCTGTGACATACGGTCAACTATGGTCATATCTGGTCCAAATATCATCAATGACCCCTTGACAAACTAGATCCATGAAGTCTTTATTTCCTCCTTGGTACAACTCAGATGTTCAATGTGAGTTTCATGATGGAGTAGTGGGGCATCCAATTGAAGAATGCAATCCATTCAAAGAATTGGTACAAGAGCTGATTGACAATACGAAATTAACTTTTAAAGAAGACAACCCACACATAATGGAAAATCCCTCACCCTGATTGGCAGATCACTAAAGAAGATTATATCTAGATCATTAGGCCTTTATCATGTGTAATTTCTTTCTTGTTAAGTGTTATTTTGTTATAAACTTTGTACTCTGTGATTAGTAAGTCTAATAAAGTAAGCATGCATGTTTTTGAAATCGATTCATTCCATAAATAATCAACGACTTTCTATTCATCTTTTATATCTTCCATTGCACAACATTAAGAAACTTCAAGGGAGAATGAGGAAAATTAAATAACAAAATTTTGCTAATGTATGTTTTCAATGGTAAGACCGAGCTGACGATGTAAGGCATTCTTTCAATCCCTAAATAGTGGTGAAATAAAGAGTTAATCCATAGTTAACCCCCTCGATCCAGAAGTTGGAGATGTTTCTATTTTCTATAAAAAAAACCTTGATTTCAACCGGGGGCAGGGTAGTCTTTCAATTAATTCAATGGCACATTCTATTCTCAAGAGAATTGATCTATCTAAGCAAAGGTTCAAGCACATCCTTTTCCTCGCGTTCATCGTCCAATATTGAGGAATCAACAAAGACAAAGACCATGACGTCTTCTATCTCAGTACATCAATCAAGATCGAGGAAATAATAAAGACGAAGCTTACAACAATCAGCGTGGCAATCACAAATTTTCAAAATCAAAAGCAAAAAAAAATATTAAAAAAAAGGATAAAGCCCACTAAGTCAAAGGAAATAAAAAAAATACTTGACTTAGGAAAAAGTTAGGGCATCCCGATGGACCGGAAAATTCAAAAGAATTGGTTCATGCAAAATAAGGGATTGAAAATAAAAAGTTGGAGAACAATCTTGTGACTGACACCTCAAGAATCATCAAGGCTTCTCATCAATGCTTAGATCTTATCAATGCTTGGATATTGTTGCACCCCAAAATTTGCCCTCCCATATTCTTCAAGAAATTGCCAAGTCAAGTCACAAAATTCCCCAAGGGTTGTGCAGCTCAACTGTCTCCCATACAGTCAAAACTAGGGTTTGGGTTCTGATCAAGAAAGGAAGTTTTCAAGAGCCCAATCAAGTCTCATATGCCTACAAATATGGTCAAGTATCCTCATATCAAGTTTCAAGGCATTCAGCTCAAAATTGCACAGTCAAAACCCTAGATTGCACTACAGTCAACTGTAGGGGCAAAATGGTCATTTGACAGTCAAAAGTTCAAATTTTTGGTCAACATATCATTTTGAAGCCACAAACATAATTTGATCAATGCTTGATCATGATTCTCAAAATTTGGCTCAGAAATCATCAAAGATGCAAAAGTTGCTATATTTGGACAGCTGAAAAAGTCAACTGAAATTGACCAGGGCATAACTTTCACATGGATTATCAGAAAAATTCCGTCCAAAGCTCATTTTGAAGAGAAAGACATTTCCTACAACTCATCTTCATATTCCAAGTCCAAGAAATGCTCTCACAAAAAGTTATCAATTTCAACATTATAGGTCATTTTCAAAAGTCAACAAAAAGGGACTTTAAGTCAAAGGCCATAACTTGAGATTGGTAAATCAAAATGACATGGGACCAAAGGAATTGGTTAAAGGACTCAAAGACCTTTCCAAAATGTCCAAGAACATGTGAAAAGCTTGAAAATTGAGCAAGTTATGCCTTGTGGAAGTTGGGAAATTTTTGGGAATTTTGAAAAGTCAACATTGATGCAAATGATCCAAAAATGCTAATGGGCCCATTTTTCTTCCAAGTTTCTTCATGCCAAGCCTATGCACGACCATTAGGCCCAAAGGGAAGTATTTTCTCATTTTTTAATTATTTATTTGAATTTATATTAATATTAATTCATTTAAATTATTTAAATATATAGAAAATATCTAACTTGACCTAATGAATCTTTTTGTACACATTTTAGGCTCAATAATTCGTGCCTAAGCCAATTTGGAAAGATTTGGAGCATTGGGATATGATTTGTGCAAAAACAACATGAAAAAAGATGTGAAAAGATCCTTAACAAAATCAAATATCCAAACAATGAATGCCTTGGATTTTGTCAAGTTTTGTTGACCTAAAAGCCTCCATACATATTCAGAAGCACAAACCTAATGCCTTTGGACTGAAAACTGCGCAGCAATTGACATCACAAAACTTGAAAATTGCCATGAAACTCAAAAACTGATTTCAAGGTTAGGAGTCGATTCAAGCCTTGATTTCCATCCCAAAAGCTTCCTTGTGATTCACTGATCGTATTCCAATCAATATCAACCACAAAAGCTCCAGGAATTGGCATCGAGAACTCAAACTGTAAAGCAAAACTTTTGAAATCGTATAGCATAATCCAAGCATCTTTTTGCATTTTTATTTATGTATTCATGCTCATAACGAAGTTTCCAAGCTAACCATTACTTTTAATTGCGTTTTTATTGACCATACGAGATTATGCCATGTTTGGATATTAGGGTTTGCAGGTTTTAAAATTGGGGTTTTTCCAAAGAAGAAAAATTAAAGCTTCAAACCATGACCATTGAATTCAGTACATTGAGACGAACATGAATCAACCTTCGCGAACAATTTATGAGCTACATAGCGCTATTCGCTATTTCTTCTAAAGGTGCCTAAATCCACGCATGAAAAACCGTAGCCTTTGAGTTCATGTTTCAGAAACAATGGGGAAGATGATGTGTTGGCGAAGCGTGATTCGCCAGTTTGAATTGCGCGCGTTTTTGATTACTATGCGTTGGTTTTGCTTTTTATTATTTGTTTACCATAATATATCAATTGATCCAAGCAGCTCAGCTGGCAGACACCTCTCTTGGCAATATCCAAGACCTGGGTTCGAACCCCAGGTCTCATGCTATTTCAATATTGTTTTTCATTCACAATTCCCATGCAGGCAGGATTCTAAGACGCACCATGTACCATCATAATCCACCATACACGCGTCCAGTGAAAGCAGATCAAGGACATGGATTCAAAGAGCACGCTACGCTCTAGTCAATGCATCATACAGGATTCAAAAAGTCAACAAATTCCAATGCTTAATGGGCCAAAATGCTAGGCCTGTACCTCCTAAATTGGGACTACACCCCACTCTGGTTTGCAATTTCTTTCAATTTTTTTTTACTTATTTTTATTTTATTAAATCATTATGTTATTTATTTTATTGCTTTAATTCAATTAAATATTTTTCACAATACATAAAAAATACAAAAAAATCAGAAAAGGCCAAAAAATATAATTAATAATATTTATTTTCTTATAAATTAATATGTAAATTATTTAGTTTAATTAGGTTTTTAACTTTAATTCCTTTTAATAAAAATCCAAAAAAATGTAGAATTAGGTTAATTAATAATTTTTTATACCTTTCAAATTTCCCCTTTTTTATCATAATATTATTATTTATTTAATTTTCATAATTAAATTGTACATAAATAGAATTAGGTTTAAATTAGTTAAAATTCAATATTTTTCATAATAAATCTAAAAAACGCTAGAATTAGGGTCTTCATTTCAAATTTCATTCTAATTAATTCTTTTTCTCCTTAAAACCTAAAAAATACAAAATACCAAAAACATTTGACTTTAATTTTTAATTCCACATTAATTCTAATTAATTAATTCATTAACTTTAATCTTTTGCGAAAGGGTCCAACGCCCATGTTCATAATTTATTTAATTTCGCGCATTTACTTTATTGCTATTATAATTATGTACATGTCCCAAAGCCTTGTAACAATTTAACTTTTCGCACTTTTAATCGCTTTATTTATTTTCCGCTAAATCGGGTCCGGTTTAATTTTGGCGATGTGGACCCGCGCCATTTGTAATAGCCTTAGATTTATTTTTCGCAAACCTTATAACTGTTAAATATGCATGCAAGAATGAATGGCCCTAATTAAAATCAAGCGTAGATCACAAATAAACATGACAAGACAAATATTTGAAAACGACACACGAATCGCACACACCCCCCCTAGGGTACGCCTCACTGTTGCCTTTCGAAAGGTGGTCGTCGAGTAGAGGACGTCTTAGTAAGTCCTCATGATCCGGGAACCTGGCATGAGGGTAGCTTCTAAGGTGTCTTCCCATTGCTCTGGTGATCACCATGCCCCTAAAAATCGAATTGACCCGAACACCTCCAACAGTGGTGCTACCTACCTCTCAATGGTGGGATGGCACTACTTTAAAGGACTTTTACACAGACGAATTCCTTAGGGTAGGTAGGTTCTCAAGGATACTTGCTCTAATCTCAAAATAAACTCAAAAAGACTTTTCATACCAACACTTTTCAAAAGCTTTCAAAACAAACTTTTCAAACACTCTGACGTACGAGTCGATCTGAAATTTTTCAAAGAAACTTTTTAAACCCACATTGAAAAGCAAGCAAACATTTTTGGAAACACATTGAGCAAGTATCTAAGAGCCCATGGATAACCATGGATAGAAAGGGTGCTAACACCTTCCCTTTCCATAACCTACCTCCCGAACCGAGAGCAATCTCTTTTAAGGAATTTTTCTGTGCTTTTGTCCTTTCCATTTGGAGAAAATAAAAGACGGTGGCGACTCTTGCTTACCGCGACATTTCGCGAACCAGCGTTAAACAGTCAGTTCCAGATCCACCGATCACAGAACTGGCGACTCTGCTGGGGACATCTTTATAAAGTGAGGTGTATCTTAGGGCTAGGTCATAACTATGTTTTCAATTGTCTTCTTTGCTTGCTTTATTATTGTGGGTTGCTTGGGAGTTCTATAGATCCTAACCCGGATCTGGGGGATACCCTTCTTAGAAAGTAGCAACAAGACTGTGAGGGAACTGTGCGGGGTATACCGACATGGTTGAAACAGTCTGCTACGTTGATGTGGCACTTTGGTGTGTACCGGTAACCCTTGAGTTCAGTCAAGGAGAGTACGGGGCCTCCGCGTGGTGTCGTGAAGCATCAACAGACCTTAGGAACCTTAATTGAACAATCTTGGCCTCTTTAGGGTAGTGAGATAACTGACTTTGGTGCAGTCCGAGGTTGGTTGATACTCGATACTACACTCAATTGAGGGTTGCTTTCCTGGAATATTTCGGTCGCCAGTTCAGTGGCTAAATCGAAACGATGAACAATGAAAGCAATCCCGTGATATTGGGAACCTTAGAACCCGGTTACTTTGATTAGGGCAGGTTGAACCCACCAACTTCAAGAGGGTAATACCCAGACCTCATGCTGGCCTAAACTCTAAGGGTTTCTCTTGTGTGACTTGCGTGCCTTCGTACTTGACTACTTGCATGCTTGTTATCTGACCCTTGATGTCTTGCAGGTTTTGTTCATAGCCCTTTATTAGGACTTATAACAGGGTGTACTAACCACTTGCAGGTTCTGTTTATAGTCCTTAATTGGGACTCATGACAGGTTTTACTTAGGTTTCTTGCAGGTTTTGTTCATAGTCCTTAATTGGGACTTATAACAGGGTGTACTAACTACTTGCAGGTCCTGTTTATAGTCCTTAATCAGGACTCATAATAAGTTTATCAAGTTTCTTGCAGGTTTCGGTTTATAGTCCTTAATTGGGACTCATAACAGGGTTACTCACATTACCCCATGCATAGCATAACATCATACCATTGCATGCATCCTGCATACATCCTAACCCATTTCAAGGGTCTCAAGGGCTTGTGATGCAGGTCATGATGAATCAAACATCCAGCAAGGGGCAAAGAGGATTTATTTTCCTCTAGCTAAGGTTGTCAGGGGCTATGACCCACTGGATATGGTGAGCCTTTGACCCTTGAAGAAGGACTCTCAACAACATGAAGTTCCTTCAATCAAGTTACCGGTTCTCAACTCTAACAATTTCTCTGTTTATCCCGCGAGGTCCTTGAAAACATTACATGCATGTCATACATCTCATTGCATTGCAGGTATCCCTTTGACAGGTTGCTTACCCTCCTTCGCTGTTTATTTCAGCCGATCATCATGAATCCTGAATCATCAGCCGAGCAGACTATCAAGGACCTTCAGGCTCAGAACGCCCAGTTCCAAGAGCTGATAATGAATTTGACCCAGGGGCAACAAGACCTGAAGGCTCTGCTCCTGAAGAAGGACAAGAAGAAGAAGAGGACTGTCTTGTTCAGCCCTAGGCGCAGATCTGGGAATACACCGCAGGCTGAAACTGAGAGGACTACCCCATCTATGAGGGAAAGCAGTCACCATGAGAGAGAGGTTCCCAGTCCAGTGGTCTCCGACAACGAGACAGATTTCGACGACGAACAGTACCCTCCGGCTGAGGGCAAGTACAAACAGTTGGAGGATAGGATGAAGGCTATGGAGGTGCAACAGGCACCTGGGCTGGATCTTGGAGATTTGGGTCTGTCAACTGGTGTGGTTATTCCCCGGAAGTTCAAAGCACCATCCTTTACTAAGTATGACGGGGCATCTTGCCCCAAGCTGCATCTGAGGTCCTATGTTCGGAGGATTCAGCCATATACGGTGGACAAGAATTTATGGATCCACTTCTTCCAGGAGAGTCTTTCAGGGACTCATCTCGAATGGTTCTATCAGCTGGATGGGACCAAAGTTCGTAACTGGGAGGAGTTGGCTACTGCTTTCTATAAGCAGTATCAATATAATGCCGACCTTGCCCCTACGCGTACCCAACTCCAGGGTATGTCGTTAGGATCAAGTGAAGTTTTTAAAGAATATGCGCAGAAATGGAGGGATCTTGCTGGAAGGGTACAACCACCTCTGACTGATCGGGAACTTGTGGACATGTTCTTGGGGACCTTGTCTGGTCCATTTTATAACCACCTGATTGGGAATTCATCTGCTGGATTCACGGATCTTATCTTGACTGGAGAGCGAATAGAAGCTGGTATCCGGTCTGGGAAAATTCAAGAGGCTGCACCTGCTGATAAAAAGCCTCATCATGGAAAGAAAGAATCCAATGCCGTGCACGGTAAAAAGAGCCGTCATGAGGCAGGGGCAATCCAGATCTCCAATCCTGGACCTGCTCAACAAGGACAGGGGCAGCAGCGCAAGGAGAAACGGCAGTACACCAAACTCAACATGTCGTTGGATCAAGCACTGCAACAAATGTTGAAGGCGGGGCTGATCACCTTAAGGGCTCCTCTTCGGAATCCGAACACTTCTGCACCCAACTATCATCCCAACGATAGGTGCGCATATCATTCAGATAGCCCGGGGCATACTACAGACAATTGCTGGCCTCTCAAGAACAAGATCCAAGATATGATTGACGCCGGAGAGATTCAGTTTGAAGTGCCAGAGACTCCGAACATAATCACTGCTCCGTTGTCCAATCATTGAAGCCTTTTGTTTATTTGAATTTTTGAGCTGTACTTTTCTTTGCTTGTACAAACAATTAATGTCATAGCAAATTCTTTTATGTTATCAATGCATTGCATACGTCTGTTTTGAGAATTAATACAATTGTTTTCATTATATTCAAATTTCTGCTCATATTTTTTCTGATGATCAACTCTTGGTTAATAACTCTGAGCCTCTTGAGGGAGGATGACGAAAACGATACCACAATCTTTACAGTATGCTTTTGAACAGACCCCGCTGATGAGGTACAGGCATTGTTTCAACCCCTAAACACTGGAGTTATAAGGATGATAATCCCTCGTCAACCCATCAGGGCCAAAGAAGTAGGAGTTTTTATTTTCGAAAATCAAAACCCTTAATCATAATCTGGGATAGGTTAGTTCTCTTAGTTGATCCAAGTGCATGACGAATGGCACCGAAGAGATCTTTACAAAACGAACAAAGACAGTGATGGTTCAGAACAATCAAAAGAACAGGCAGTCATCATCAAAACTCATAAATGAAAAGCCCAAAAAGTCTAAACCTACAAAGGGGACTTATGAAACTGGGGCATCCCGCTGACTGTAATTCCAAAAAAGGAAACAGTTCAGGCAAAAAAAGAAAGGGATAACAAAATCAAGAAAGAGGTCTCAACCAAAACAAAAATGACTGCCCATTCAAAACAAGCTATCAATATCTGAACCATTATTGGAACATCAAAGCAAAGACTCAAGCAAGGTCTAACGCACGATCAACTGAGTTTAGGTTTGGAGAACATCACGAAGAGCGGGTGGGTACAAATAATTTGAGCCTTTATCCTTTGTTTCTTAAACCGTGAACCAGGCCACGTTATAACCCGTAAAAGTCCTAGCTGAAGCACGGGTTAATTCGAAAACATACTGTTACGAAAGGTATCCTGACTCCTGAAGGCCTACGGTAAATACGGAGTTGACATCATGTTTTTACAAACAATTACTTGTTTTATGAAAAAGAATGCATCTTCAAAATCTTCAAGACAGACATAAGCTTTGCATTTTTAACATAACTTTATTTGCATATGACTTTTTGTTTGAACAGCATAGAAATTCACATGACGAAAGTCTAATGAACAAGAGTATCTCCAATCAAGGGGCATGGCATGAGCATGGTCCATCATCTGGGGCAGTCAAGTCAAGATTCAAGGAATCTCTCAAAGGCCAAAAAGCCTGGGGCAAATCTCCGCATGAGTCACCTGGGGCATTTCAACAATAAATCTTGCCTGGTCAGAAATCTTTTGGTGGCATGACAAAACACTTCTAACAGGGGCAACTCCCTATATTCTGAAAGCATGGACATAGCCGAAAAGATACTACGCAAAATCAAAGACCCGCTAGGTTGACATACCTAGGCAAAAATAAGGGCTTCCCGGCGAACCAAAAGGGTTCGGGCAAAATGAAAGGATGAAATGAAAAAAATCTGCACACCCGGCAAGTCGAAAACCTGAAAAGGCGGCTTGGGCAAAAATGGGTATCCCGGTGGACTGAAAACCCGAAAGGGCGGTCCAGGCAAAAGTTAGGGATTAAAGCGTACGACTATGTCCTATCATCTTGTCACCCGCCTACCAGAAGAAGGTTTGACTCTCAACAACTATCAGCACCCCACAAGTGCCTCCCCCATAGAAACAGGGGCAATAAAGAGCGGTCTAAACAATCTGATTGTTATCCTCCAAGGTATCAGGGTAAGTTCCGTTAAAGAACATAGCCAACGCAGTTCAAAACTTCCCCAGGAGAGTCCAATCCAGTTCCCCAGGAAGGTGGGAATCTATCTCCCCAAGCAATAAGCGTACCCCCAGTAGATTCTGGAAGCTTATCCCCTAGCAGGGCACGAACGCGTCGTCCGGCTTGATTTAAAGAGTTATTTCCTTAACAGGATATAACTGGGTTATCCTCAGCCAAAAGCCACGGAAAGATCGTCGTCGACGCAATTTTCTTGTCCACAACGAAGTCCATTCATACTTCCAATACAGCAAGGTATCCTCAGCGAGTCATCCTCAACAATTCAGCAAAAGCATCTCCCCACAGAGTATTTCTCCCCATCATGGTCGCTAGAATATCTTTTTCTCCCCGCAGAATCCTCCATTCGCCAAGTTTATTCCCCAACGGAGTTATCTTCTCCTACCGGTGTACTTGCAACTATCATCCCTAACGGAGGCAAAGCTACTTTTCAACATCAGCCCAGGATACGACTTCCCGGCACCCGTCAAGGATTTATTTTCTTAGACAAACATACATTCATAAAACGTCACATACATCATTATAGCATGCATATGCATCATACTACACGAATCTCATTGATTTTGAAGACATACAGTTCATGCATCATGATTTTGCATCCAATTATGTCTTGCCTTTTCAGGAAAAAGATCAATACAAAAATGACTACTATCAACTAATCGCAATTCATTCTAGATATAGTTTCAGATGTAGACCCAGCGATGGTGACGTTCTGATGCTGCTTCCAGATTCCCTTCTAGATATAGTTTCAGATGTAAACCCAGCGATGGTGACGTTCTGATACTGCTTCCAGATTTCCTTCTAGATATAGTTTCAGATGTAAACCCAGCGATGGTGACGTTCTGATGCTGCTTCCAGATTCCCTTCTAGATATAGTTTCAGATGTAAACCCAGCGATGGTGACGTTCTGATGCTGCTTCCAGATTTCCTTCTAGATATAGTTTCAGATGTAAACCCAGCGATGGTGACGTTCTGATGCTGCTTCCAGATTCCCTTCTAGATATAGTTTCAGATGTAAACCCAGCGATGGTGACGTTCTGATGCTGCTTCCAGATTCCCTTCTAGATATAGTTTCAGATGTAAACCCAGCGATGGTGATGTTCTGATACTGCTTCCAGATTTCCTTCTAGATATAGTTTCAGATGTAAACCCAGCGATGGTGACGTTCTGATGCTGCTTCCAGAATTCCTTTTAGATATAGTTTCAGATGTAAACCAGATATGGTGACGTTCTGATACTGCTTCCAGAAGTCCTTTTTAGATGTTTCCCTCTCCGACGATGAGTGTGAGGTGATATTCTCCTATGGTTTCCTCTCCAACGGTGTGTGAGGTAGTAATCCCTTTTCCTATGGTTCCCTCTCCAACGGTGTGTGAGGTAGTAATCCCTTTTCCAGATGTTTCCCTCTCTGACGATGAGTGTGAGGTGATATTCTCCTATGGTTCCCTCTCCAACGGTGTGTGAGGTGGTAAGCCCTTTTCAGATGTTTCCCTCTCCGACGATGAGTATGAGGTGATCATTCCTTTCAGATTATAATAGCTTATGGTTCTCTGCCCAATACTGCGAAGATAATAATTCCCATCAAGATTTTTCTCAACGAGCGTTGTTGAGATTAAAATCGTCCAAGGTTCCCTTATCATTCATGCTAAGGCAGTAACCATTCCTGGTTCATTCATCAGTGTTTGAAGCTCCAGACTCAGCTCCTGTAACCAGTCAGGACGCATCTATACCAAGCATCCGAAATCAACTCCTGCAACGTGTCAGGTACTCATTTTTCTTTTGCAGGTATGCAGGTTCTAGCTAAAGAATCTCCTACGCAATCAACATCCAGATGGCATCTATAAGCCCATCATCCTATCCAGCGACCTCCAAATGGCATCTATAAGCCCATTCCCCCATCATTGCTACCATGTGAGCGCAAATTTCTGGGCACTCTAGTGTCCAATCATCTTCTACCCTCGGATTACGAAAGGCACGCCAGCCAATCTGCATCCTCAGGTCTAAGAAGATTGAACAGGGGCAACTGTTGCACCCCAAAATTTGCCCTCCCATATTCTTCAAGAAATTGCCAAGTCAAGTCACAAAATTCCCCAAGGGTTGTGCAGCTCAACTGTCTCCCATACAGTCAAAACTAGGGTTTGGGTTCTGATCAAGAAAGGAAGTTTTCAAGAGCCCAATCAAGTCTCATATGCCTACAAATATGGTCAAGTATCCTCATATCAAGTTTCAAGGCATTCAGCTCAAAATTGCACAGTCAAAACCCTAGATTGCACTACAGTCAACTGTAGGGGCAAAATGGTCATTTGACAGTCAAAAGTTCAAATTTTTGGTCAACATATCATTTTGAAGCCACAAACATAATTTGATCAATGCTTGATCATGATTCTCAAAATTTGGCTCAGAAATCATCAAAGATGCAAAAGTTGCTATATTTGGACAGCTGAAAAAGTCAACTGAAATTGACCAGGGCATAACTTTCACATGGATTATCATAAAAATTCCATCCAAAGCTCATTTTGAAGAGAAAGACATTTCCTACAACTCATCTTCATATTCCAAGTCCAAGAAATGCTCTCACAAAAAGTTATCAATTTCAACATTATAGGTCATTTTCAAAAGTCAACAAAAAGGGACTTTAAGTCAAAGGCCATAACTTGAGATTGGTAAATCAAAATGACATGGGACCAAAGGCATTGGTTAAAGGACTCAAAGACCTTTCCAAAATGTCCAAGAACATGTGAAAAGCTTGAAAATTGAGCAAGTTATGCCTTGTGGAAGTTGGGAAATTTTTGGGAATTTTGAAAAGTCAACATTGATGCAAATGATCCAAAAATGCTAATGGGCCCATTTTTCTTCCAAGTTTCTTCATGCCAAGCCTATGCACGACCATTAGGCCCAAAGGGAAGTATTTTATCATTTTTTAATTATTTATTTGAATTTATATTAATATTAATTCATTTAAATTATTTAAATATATAGAAAATATCTAACTTGACCTAATGAATCTTTTTGTACACATTTTAGGCTCAATAATTCGTGCCTAAGCCAATTTGGAAAGATTTGGAGCATTGGGATATGATTTGTGCAAAAACAACATGAAAAAAGATGTGAAAAGATCCTTAACAAAATCAAATATCCAAACAATGAATGCCTTGGATTTTGTCAAGTTTTGTTGACCTAAAAGCCTCCATACATATTCAGAAGCACAAACCTAATGCCTTTGGACTGAAAACTGCGCAGCAATTGACATCACAAAACTTGAAAATTGCCATGAAACTCAAAAACTGATTTCAAGGTTAGGAGTCGATTCAAGCCTTGATTTCCATCCCAAAAGCTTCCTTGTGATTCACTGATCGTATTCCAATCAATATCAACCACAAAAGCTCCAGGAATTGGCATCGAGAACTCAAACTGTAAAGCGAAACTTTTGAAATCGTATAGCATAATCCAAGCATCTTTTTGCATTTTTATTTATGTATTCATGCTCATAACGAAGTTTCCAAGCTAACCATTACTTTTAATTGCGTTTTTATTGACCATACGAGATTATGCCATGTTTGGATATTAGGGTTTGCAGGTTTTAAAATTGGGGTTTTTGCAAAGAAGAAAAATTAAAGCTTCAAACCATGACCATTGAATTCAGTACATTGAGACGAACATGAATCAACCTTCGCGAACAATTTATGAGCTACATAGCGCTATTCGCTATTTCTTCTAAAGGTGCCTAAACCCACGCATGAAAAACCGTAGCCTTTGAGTTTATGTTTCAGAAACAATGGGGAAGATGATGTGTTGGCGAAGCGTGATTCGCCAGTTTGAATTGCGCGCGTTTTTGATTACTATGCGTTGGTTTTGCTTTTTATTATTTGTTTACCATAATATATCAATTGATCCAAGCAGCTCAGCTGGCAGACACCTCTCTTGGCAATATCCAAGACCTGGGTTCGAACCCCAGGTCTCATGCTATTTCAATATTGTTTTTCATTCACAATTCCCATGCAGGCAGGATTCTAAGACGCACCATGTACCATCATAATCCACCATACACGCGTCCAGTGAAAGCAGATCAAGGGCATGGATTCAAAGAGCACGCTACGCTCTAGTCAATGCATCATACAGGATTCAAAAAGTCAACAAATTCCAATGCTTAATGGGCCAAAATGCTAGGCCTGTACCTCCTAAATTGGGACTACACCCCACTCTGGTTTGCAATTTCTTTCAATTTTTTTTTACTTATTTTTATTTTATTAAATCATTATGTTATTTATTTTATTGCTTTAATTCAATTAAATATTTTTCACAATACATAAAAAATACAAAAAAATCAGAAAAGGCCAAAAAATATAATTAATAATATTTATTTTCTTATAAATTAATATGTAAATTATTTAGTTTAATTAGGTTTTTAACTTTAATTCCTTTTAATAAAAATCCAAAAAAATGTAGAATTAGGTTAATTAATAATTTTTTATACCTTTCAAATTTCCCCTTTTTTATCATAATATTATTATTTATTTAATTTTCATAATTAAATTGTACATAAATAGAATTAGGTTTAAATTAGTTAAAATTCAATATTTTTCATAATAAATCTAAAAAACGCTAGAATTAGGGTCTTCATTTCAAATTTCATTCTAATTAATTCTTTTTCTCCTTAAAACCTAAAAAATACAAAATACCAAAAACATTTGACTTTAATTTTTAATTCCACATTAATTCTAATTAATTAATTCATTAACTTTAATCTTTTGCGAAAGGGTCCAACGCCCATGTTCATAATTTATTTAATTTCGCGCATTTACTTTATTGCTATTATAATTATGTACATGTCCCAAAGCCTTGTAACAATTTAACTTTTCGCACTTTTAATCGCTTTATTTATTTTCCGCTAAATCGGGTCCGGTTTAATTTTGGCGATGTGGACCCGCGCCATTTGTAATAGCCTTAGATTTATTTTTCGCAAACCTTATAACTGTTAAATATGCATGCAAGAATGAATGGCCCTAATTAAAATCAAGCGTAGATCACAAATAAACATGACAAGACAAATATTTGAAAACGACACACGAATCGCACACACCCCCCCTAGGGTACGCCTCACTGTTGCCTTTCGAAAGGTGGTCGTCGAGTAGAGGACGTCTTAGTAAGTCCTCATGATCCGGGAACCTGGCATGAGGGTAGCTTCTAAGGTGTCTTCCCATTGCTCTGGTGATCACCATGCCCCTAAAAATCGAATTGACCCGAACACCTCCAACAGTGGTGCTACCTACCTCTCAATGGTGGGATGGCACTACTTTAAAGGACTTTTACACAGACGAATTCCTTAGGGTAGGTAGGTTCTCAAGGATACTTGCTCTAATCTCAAAATAAACTCAAAAAGACTTTTCATACCAACACTTTTCAAAAGCTTTCAAAACAAACTTTTCAAACACTCTGACGTACGAGTCGATCTGAAATTTTTCAAAGAAACTTTTTAAACCCACATTGAAAAGCAAGCAAACATTTTTGGAAACACATTGAGCAAGTATCTAAGAGCCCATGGATAACCATGGATAGAAAGGGTGCTAACACCTTCCCTTTCTATAACCTACCTCCCGAACCGAGAGCAATCTCTTTTAAGGAATTTTTCTGTGCTTTTGTCCTTTCCATTTGGAGAAAATAAAAGACGGTGGCGACTCTTGCTTACCGCGACATTTCGCGAACCAGCGTTAAACAGTCAGTTCCAGATCCACCGATCACAGATATTATCAATGATTTTCATCAGCGCTTGTATCTTCATCAATGCTTCTCATCATCTATGCGACTACAAAATTTCTCTTGGGGATTAAACACATTTGTTGGATTAATTGAACTTAAGATTGAAGAACATCAAGGAGAATGGGGTGAGCTAAATAAATTTTGAGCCTTATATCTGTTGTTTCTTAAACCATGAACCATGGCCACGATACAACCTTCAAAAGTCCTAATTGAAACAAGGTTAACTATGAAAGCATACTCGACAAAATTTGTGTTAAACTGACTCCCTACGTTTGTTAAAATTATTTCTAACTACTTCTCTTCTTCAAATACCCATTTCTAATCTTCCATTTATTTTCAATAATCAATTTCGGTTTCAAGAACTTGCATGTGCATCAAACGAAATTACTTTTAAAAATGTACAATTTTATTTACAAGTCAATACTTAGCATCGAGGAGATTTCAAAAGAAAAGGTCTGATCAAAAGCAACATTTCCAAGAAGCTTCTAACTAGGGGAAAAGCATCTAAGGAGGACCCCTATAAACAGGGGCAAATGCTAGTGATCATAGGGGCATATCACATGAAGATTCTATTAACAAAAGGGCAATCATCCCGAGATTCAATCAACTTGGATCATGTTTCAAAGTACTATTCAGTCAGGGGCATACCTTTTGAAAGAGAACTATTTAATCAAGTTATATCACAACAGGATATGACTCGGTTTCCTCATTTTAACAAACCTCTCAAGGCCTTGATAATCAGGGGCAACCTTCCAAAATTTAAATGTTGGGGAAGTATGTACCAAGTTCATCCTACTGCATGTAGGGTCCAAATTCCCCTTCAAGTACAAACTTTTCAAGCTTCAAATACTTTGGGGAAATCTATGTTAAGTTCATGGTGAGGTCTAAGTTATTTCTGAGGGACTTCCTCCAGATCCGAGAGATTGAGGGGAACCTCTTTCAAAATTTGAATGGTGGGACAAACCACTACGAGGCTCGATCAAAAGGAGTTGTTTCAAAATGGTTCATCAAAGCCAAGCATTTTCAAGAGTCTTAAATTCAGGGGCATAATACAAAATAATGGGATCATTCACATTATGATCAAACCGTTTCCAAGCTCATATCAATGAGAATATCCTTCAAAACCCTACCAACAAATTAGGGAAAGACTGTCCATATAGAGACAAGATCTCCGCGTACTTTCATAATCTCCAATGGATCTTTCTCCTACATCGGCAATCTTCGAGTTCAAATCGAGTATCAGGAAATCATGATAGCATAACATTCAACCATCATGTGACAAACGACCTTGTTGCATAAGCAAACCTCTACGCTTTAATCATCCATGACCCATCACGGGGACACCATTCAAAAAAGCATCCAAGTCATAATCATAAATCATAAGGCTGCATAAACCATGCATTAGGGCTCTTTTATCCAAAACCAAGCTATATCTATCATCTTATCCATCTGACAAATTTCGACATCATGGGTCGAGCATATCTCGAAAAGCCCAATTACGCATTCATATTTCAAAGTCCAACATCCATTTACACATATCCAAATCACTCATTACATGCATCAATCAATCATTACATTTCATGCATCAATCAAATATACACGCATAGCATAAAACCTTTCTCTATGTGAAGACAATCACCATTGTTAGTCAAGATAAAAATTCTACATCGAATCTCGGCAGTAGATTCTCCTGGTTGATCATGACAATTGATTATTTGGAAGACCTCGACAAAAGGTAATTCTCAATAGAATGTTGGCAGTATATTCCCCTGGTTGATCATGACACTTGATTATCCAGAAGACCACGAAAGAAGCTAATTCACAAAAAAATCTTGGCAATAGATTCCCTCGGTTGGTCATGGCAGTTGATTATTCAGAAGACCTCGGCATAAGGTAATTCACAATTGAATCTCAACAGTAGATTCCCCTGGTTGATCACACCAATTGATTATCCAGAAGACCTCTGCAGAAGGTAATTCCACATTGAATCTCGACAGTAGATTCCCCTTGTTGATCACAATAATTGATTATCTGGAAAACCTCGACAGAAGGTAGCTCACAAATGAACCTCGGTAGTAAATTCCCCTGTTTGATCATAGCGGTTGATTTTCCAGAAGACCATGGCAGAAGGTAGTTCTCAATTGAATCTCGGTAGTAGATTCCTTGGAAATCTCGCCAGTAGATTTCTCGTTAAAAAGCCTCATACCAAGCATGACGTACACATAACCATATCAAAATATCAAGGTCATCCATAACATTTGGTGCATCTAACTACGAAAACACCAAAGAGAATATGATAAAGCATCAAAGTTTATTCTGGTTAGAAAAACATCGAAAGAAAATCCACGCCTATCTCTATGCCCACGCCTATTTCCACGTCTATATCTACGCCCACGTCCATGTCTACGACTATGTCCACATCCACGCCAACATCCACGTCTACATCCATACCTATGCTTACACACACGATACAAATATCAAGAGCTTGCTGACACTCTTCATCATGTCCAAACCAATTCAAAGATACCGCAACAATGTAATATTGGGAAGTTGGTAACTTAAAACTAATGGTTTAAAAGGAGATGATACCAAAACATTTTTCATAAACATTTTGGGGGCATATACACACCTTTTGCATATGTGTAAATACTTGGGGCATACACGCACACTCAATGCATATACACTCGGAGTTCCATACTAATGTAAGGCATCATACACATACATCATACATGGAATTTCTCAAAACAAACTTTGGGCGGAACCAATTTCTTTGGGCCCCCATCAGATTTTTACCTTGTTTGAGAACAAACAGACAAACGATAAATATTCGATCTCATCTCTGATCTAGTTATCTAAGATCTGATGACAAAACAACTTCCTCTGCAAATTCAAATTATTGCGCCAGGCTCCATGCTGCAATGTGTTTCCTTCTTTGCAATATAGCTCATTGCCTAAGGCTACATGCAACAATGTGCGGAATCCACAATTTAACTCATTGCCTAAGGCTCCATGCAGCAATGTGTTTCCTTCTTTACGGTATAGCTCATTGCCTAAGGCTCCATGCAGCAATCTGCAAAATCCACAACTTAGCTCATTGCCTAAGGCTCCATGCAGCAATATGTTTCCTTATTTGCGATATATTTCATTGCCTAAGGCTCCATGTAGCAATTTGTGAAATTCATAATTTAACTCATTGCCTAAGGCTCCGTGCAGCAATGTGTTTCCTTCTTTGCAATATAGCTCATTGCCTCAAGCTCTATGCAGCAATGTGAGAAATATGCAATATAAACTCATTGCATCAGTCTCCATGCAGTAATGTTGTAATCAAGCTTGTTCTGCGATATAACCCATTGCGTCAGTATCCATGTAGTGTTGTTGTTATCAAGCTCCTTTTCAATTATCTATCCACTAGGTTGCGACGGATATGCAATTAAATCTGCATAATCCATTGCACCAGTCTCCATGCATCAATATGTTATCAGACCTTGTTTTATCCATCCCCTAGGTTGTGATGAATAAAAAAAATCAAATCAAACCAAAACATACTATATTAGTCCCCAAACATTAGTAAGTTAACTTTTCAAACTTGTATCATTTACCTCCTAGGTTACGGTAAATATGCAAAATTTTACAATCTCTTTTAGATACTGACAAGTTACATGCGTCGTCATGTCTAAATCATACCAACTTTGGTTCAAACGTTGGTAGGATGATACATCATTATCTATGCCTATTCTTCATACTCATGGGAACGTTGTACAGCGTTTCCTTATAATCTCTTGGACAAATCTTGGGGTCTTCCAATATTTAATAAACTTTCTATCAAACGTGCGAGACCTACATATTCTCGCACTATCTAATTGAAAGATAATTAAATAGGGGCAGTTGTCATACCCCAAATTTGTCCTACCCTTATATTATATTTAGGATTCTATTTAAATAAATCTTATTATATGGTTTTATTTCTATAGGGGTTTAAAACAAGAAGAAAAGTGTATTGATCTAGAAATGGATCATCAATATATGATGTCCCATTAGGATTTCATTCATTTTGATAGGGGATCCATAAAACAAATTAGTTTTTCTTTTAAGAAGCCCAATGAAATGATATGGCCCATTAAGGTTTCCAGATTGGCCCAACAAAATTATTAAAGTCTTGTTTTTAGAATAAGTTAAGGGGTGTATATTCTAAGTTAAGGAGGCCCATAAAGTATTTTATTTTGTTAAGGCCCAATGAATTAAAACAATGTGGTCCATTTGGTTTTCAAGTTTGAAGAGATTGTTTTGTTTTTAACTATAACAATTTTATTATTATTATCAACATTACAATTACTTTATATGCTAATATTGGTTATAATTAAAACATTGTATTAAAAACTTAATTAAAAATGTTGTTTTGTTTTACTGATTAAAATAAAGTGCTAATAAAGGAGTTTTTTTCTTCTCCACGGCCCATCTCCAGGCCCAAAATGTACAAGCCCAGTTTAAGAAATAAAAAAAACGCTTGGCCCAAGACAAGTGAAAAACATGCACTGTTTGGATCGAATCACAACACATAAACAAATTAATACAAAAGAAGCAAATCAGATCTCCTATTCAAACTCTTTCCAAAACAAGAGCGAACTAAAACAGAAACAAGATTATCCTAGAACAGAAACAAAGCTAAAAACAGAAACAAATGTTATTAGCATTCTGTTGTACCCCAAAATTTCCGCTCCCATTTTTACTCAAAACATGCTCATAGAGGTGCTCAATTACTCAAGGTTGACCAAGAATTGATCAGACAAATTCTCCCCCTAAGCAGTAAACCTCTAACTAGGGTTTCACTTTTCATCAAAATGTGTGAGCTACAAAGGTATATAATGTTTTCAATTGTCCTAATATTCCTTCAAGATTGTCTATGACAAATTTCATGCATTCGACTAATATTTTCTCAGTCAATTACTCAAATGCTTGAAAATCAATTGTACTAGGTCAAAAGTCAATTGTGGCTTATATAGAGTCAAACTTCAAGAATTTTTGTCAACATCAACATTTTTAAGTGATATTCATCATTTAATCAAGGGTTTATCATGATTCCTCAAGGAAAGTCCTCAGATCATCAAAAGTTAAGATTTGCTAAATTAGGGTTTCCTATGAAAAGTCAATTGAACTTTGACCAGGCATAACTTTCACATACTTCATCCATTTTTCCCAAACCAAAGCTCATTTTTAAGATAATCCAATTACATACAACTAATCTTTTATCCTTAAGTTCAAGAAATGCACCATTTGAAAGATACAAGCTCATACATTACAGGTCATTTTAAAAAAAATCAACAAAAGACACTTTTTATCAAGACAACTTACATCAAGATAATGTCTTCAAAATAAAAAATGATCAACATAGAGATTGTATAGGACATCTTGGGATTTTCAAAAAGTCAGAGATCATCTTCAAAAGATGAAAATTGAGCAAGTTATGGTTTGCACAAGTTGGGAAAATTTGTGAAAAATGCATGAAGTCAACTTTGAGCAAAATTGCATTGTTAGGTCAATGGACCTAACCTTTAGGGTTAAAACATGTTTATGACATACCCAAGGACCTATAAACCTAACCATGCACTATTTTGATTTTTATTTCTATTTATTTAAATTTTTATTCATTTAAATATGAATTAAATCAAATAAATTAAATAAAAATACAAAGAATAATGGGCCATGACATTTGGGTTTGATTTGATCTATTAGAAGGCCCATATTTTCATGCAAGATATATCCAAATGGTCCAAGTTCATTGAACATTCAAAAAAAGACAAGGATCTTCAAAAATGGCAAGAACAAACTCAAAAAATGGAAAGTTTTCAATATGTTTGATTTTTGTTTTATCATGGTTTGATTAATTGATTCCTTGCCATGTATGTTTCCTCATTCATACCTCTATATAAGAAAGCCATATGAAAAGGGGCACAAAATTACTCTTCAAAAATCTCTTCAAAAGCTCTTCACAAAGCTCTCTCAAAATTCTCAAAATTGTTCAAAAGTTGTGAAAATTCAAAACCTGATCTTCAACTTTCCTCCATCCAATCTCGTGCCATATGTGCATTCCTGAGGTCCCTAGGAGTCATTTCCATTCGTCACCTTGGCCTGGAGCACGCCCGACTCGTCCATACAAGTTTCATCGTTCAGTATAGTTTATTTAAATATAATCTTGTTAATCTGCATCTATTAATCTATTTGACGTTTGCATACATGTTTGTAGTCGTATATGTAACGCCCATAATTTAATTAATTATTTAATTAAATTTTTTCTGAAATATTTGTGAAGTTGTGTTGTGATTAGTTGGAATTATTTATTTTATTAAGTGGTGAAATAATATTATGAGGAGGATGATATTATTTTGTTGTGGGCTTGTTTTAAAGGAATAGAAGCAATAAGGGGGTGTATTAGTTTTAAGCCCATTAAGGAATAAAGAGAATAATAGGTTATTTTATTATTGTTAGAAATAACAAGAAATAAGAAGCAGTAAGAAGAATAAGGGTTTGAAGGGAAGAACGTGAAGCTATTGGAATAGAGGAAAAACGGCAGAACGGGAATTCAACCAGAAGTCATAGAGCGACCTTCAATCCAAGGTAAGGGTGGGGTTCAGACTCTATAATAGGGTTCATGATAATTGGTATGTGGGGTTAGAGGTGATTGTTGTCTTGTTCATGAATTGAATGTATATGAGGTTGTATGATGAACAATCGATGAATTTTGGATGAATAATGATGTCCCGATGTTGTTTAATTGATGTAGAATTATAGGATAATTGTAAGTGATGATTATCTATGATTAGATTATGTTTTAGGGCTTAAGGTATGGAACCCGTAGTGAAAACGCAGAGAAAATCGCAGAAAATACCCTTAGAAGAGCAGTATGTGTCGACCCCAAATGCTATGTGTCGATACAAGAATGTTGTTAGACTCAGGATGAGTCGATACGTAGGAGCATGTGTCGATACATGCAGAGTTGCAGACTCCGGATGAGTCGATACAAAGGAGGATGCGTCGACTCATGTTTCGAGTTCAGCTCAGTACGCGTCGACCCAAGGCGTTATGCATCAATCCATGTTGTCCGGTTTTTGGCAGAATCAGTTTGAGAATGTTATAACTTGAGTTTTCGGACTCCATTTAAGGTGTCGTTCGAAGCGTCGAATAGCTAACGCGATGAACTTCATTCTTAAGGATTAAAATGAAGAATAGGAAGGATAATCCTAGTATCCAAGTTAGGAATTAGATTAGTTCCTGTGTTGATCGTTATGTCGGTTTTTGTGAAGAATGATGAGGATGAAACGTTTAGAGATTTCTGTGTAGTTGTAATAGTGGGATTAATGATGATGACGGTATGGTATTACAGAATAGGAATATGCAGAGGTTTTGTAATCTAGAAGTAAGCCTTAGTCGACTAACTAATTATAGGCAATATCTTGTTATAGGCCTATGGCCAACGTTGTGAAGTTGATGAGTTACCGTTGTATTATTGTACGGCTGAGTTGTTGATGAGGTGATGTTAATAAGAGTTTGTTTTCATGAATTATGATGTATAAATGATGTTTGACGATTTATGATGATAAATGATATGGAAGAAAGATATTGATGAAAAAGATGTTGAGATGCTTTTAATATGTAGGTTTTTGGCCAACGATGATGTTGTATTGAGATGTTGTCAATTATGGTGTTTCCATTACATTCATGATTGTGTTGCATACATTGCATTTTGAGATGGAGCTTATGCTCGTTAAGATGGCCTGTATTGGCTAATATTGAGATGAAGGCTTATGCTTTGTTGATGCCTCTATTAATTGGCAATTTTTGAGATGGGAGTTCTACTCCAATGGTACCACATGAATTTGCATAGTATTGAGTCGCATTATTTGATTGCATAAAGAGGTTGTGCATTGAAGTGGTATATGTGTATATTGTTGATATTTTGTTACGATGTTTGTTATTTGTAATATGAGAAGTGGTGATGTTATGTGATCTAATTTAATATATTAATTATCATACGCTTTATTATATTGTTAGATATCTCACCCCTTCTGTTTGAATGTTTCCCTGATGTTGGTAACGTGCAGGTAATCGAGAGTGAAGGTTGTATACCTTCAATAGTTCGAGTCGGTGTCATTGCTCTGATATGTAACACTCGGGGGGGATGAACGCTTGTTGCTCTTGATTGTTGATTATTCAGTTGTTGAACTTTAAGTTGATTATTATTAAGTATGTGTTGTTTTGAAGTTGTTGTAACGAGGATAAAGATGTTATTAAGAATTCCGCTGCATAGATATTTAAATTGTTGAATTATTTAATTAAAGTATTATGCTGATGGTTCATCCGAAGTTTTAAAGTGTTATATATCCACGATGAATGCAATGAGTTTTTAATGATGAATTTGTGGCATCCTGATTCATTTGCGTAAATGATTTTATAACTCTGATTTATTTATAATTTCCGAGTAGAATTGGAGTTTTACAGTATATAGAGAAGGTTGGACGTGAAGCATGTAAGTTTTAAGGCCTGATTCATGAGATGTCATTCTCAACACCGATCGGAAGCTTGGCTTCGAAACGAAAAATTCAGAGACCTTTAGCCAAAACAAAAGTCGGGTTTCTTTATTTACTTCTTTTTATATTTACTTTTTCA
The DNA here is from genome assembly GCA_948472305.1 of Vicia faba. Taxonomy (NCBI): domain Eukaryota; kingdom Viridiplantae; phylum Streptophyta; class Magnoliopsida; order Fabales; family Fabaceae; genus Vicia; species Vicia faba. The sequence goes on along the minus strand of OX451739.1, from coordinate 1,460,794,148 downwards.
AAATCATTTTTATTTAATCATAAAATCAAAAAAAATCAAAATAAATAGATTTAGATTTTCTAAAATTATTTTAATTAATTAATTAATTATCTTAATTTTATTTTATCAACTTAAAATCAATTAGACTTAGGTTCATTTTAATTCAAATCTTTTCTTAATAAAAAAAAACACAAAAAATATTAGAATTAGGTTAATTTCAATATTTATTTTCTTAAATTAAATTTATATTTAGTTTAATTATTTTTCTTGAAATAAATAAGAATAAAACCAAAAGATTTTCATTCTTAGGATTTATTAGACGTCTTTATTTTTGCGCGTTTTATTTACATTCACATCTTTTATATACATGTAACTGATTATGGGATGTAATAGTCTAGATATAAAATTTCGCCTTTATTTTCTTGCAATTTTTTTATGTAACTGTCCCGAAGCATTATAATAGCGTAGGATTTTTATTCTCGCACTTTAAATTTCTGCAAATATTAATTGTTAGTAATTAGGAGTGTATGATAAGACTAAAAATTAAAACGTTAGCAAACCTAAATGCGCAAGATAAATAACTAAATTGAATCAATTACACACATACACCTCTAGGGTACACCCACTTTGGTTGCCTTAAAAAAATAGTCATGTCCCTCAAAACGTGGACGCTTTAGCAAATACCCGTAAATCAAAAGATCATAGTCCCTCGATGACCCTACACTGTTTCCTTTCGGTAAATGATCTGGTCCTTAGACAAAATTGCTAAAGCGTCTCCAAGATGCCTTCTTGATTGTAACGTCCCTTCGATTTTCCCTCAAACATCCAACGATAGGGCTACCTACTCATTAATAGTAGGATATCACTGTCTAAAAGATAAGAGGAAAAGAACGAACTTTTTCGAGTATAAGTAGATAGTTCTTATATGTTATGCTCAAAATAAACTTTTTACACTTACACCTTTCAAAAACAATTTTCAAAAACATTTGCTTTGTCAACACTCTTGAGGACTGATACAAGAGTTAATGTAAAGCAAATTGCCACACTAAGGAATTTTCAAAACAATTTTCAAAACACACAAAGCACAAGCAATTTTTCAAAAATGAACTAAGCATCTAAGAGCCCATAGAAAACTACGGATGGAAAGGGTGATAACACCTTCCCTTTCCATAATCTACCCCACTTACTCAGAAAATTCTCAAAAAGGTCTTTTTCTGTTCTTTTCACCCTTTCCTTAATTTGGATAAAAGAAAAGTCGGCGGCGACTCTTGCTTACCGCAACATTTGTAAACAAAAACGCAAAACTAGTATAAACAATCGGTTATGCCGCCGTATCACACATATAAAGATTTAATCAATTCAAAATCAAGACTGAATCAAATTACAATAAAGAACTTATTAATTTTGTTTCCTAAAAAACATATGAATCAAAAGCTATAAAACCTAACGATTTACAAAAGGATGGGAGGAGGGTTTGACAGAGAAAAATTACAAGGGAAGAGATTATGACATAAAGAAGAGTTGATAGAAAGGATCCATGTTTCAACCTCTGAAACCCTGGATCCGAGACGCTCCTCTGCCTTCATCCTCCAGTCTCACCATCGTGCCTCCGTCACCACGCCCATCATCGTCGTAACCTGCCAAACAGAAGCGAGGGATTAGCCAAAAGAAATTCAGCTCGGAACAGAGGCGAACAAACACGATGAGGTAAGAGAATCACTAAGCTTGTCTTCTTTTTATGTTGTTGTGTTGGGGCTTGTAGGTTGCTATTATTATGATGGAGAATAAGAGGAAGGTAGCGCCGCCGCGGTGTACTTTTGGCTAGGGTTTTTGTGTTGTGAGAGAAAAAAGAAAAAGAAATTTAATGATAAGAGAGAGAGAGAGAGAGAGAGAGAGAGAGAGAGAGAGAGAGAGAGAGGATAAATAGAAAGAATAAAACATATTGTTTTGTAAAATGAATAATATAATGTCGCTGAGATCCTGTACGAGCGGGCCCATGAGTGTTACCATACTCCCTCGTCCATCACCATATGATCTCAATCCAACGCTCATAAGCATGCGTATCCATGGTGTTGTACCCTAAAATTTTCCCTCTCTTTTCTCAAGACATTTCTCACAAATATCTTCAATGGCTCAAGCTTGCACAAGTGTTGACTAGGTCAAACCATCTCCTAAATATTGATGCCTCAAATTAGGGTTTTGATTTTCACAAGGACAATTGGACTTATAATGCCTTAAATGACTTTCATGGATCATTATAGACCTCCAATAATACTCATGTCAAGTTTGAAGTCTTGAACCACATTTTGCTCAATCAATTGCTCAGATGACCGAAAACCAGTTGTATTGAAGTAAAAAAGTCAATTATGGTCAACTTATAGTCAAACTTCATGATTTTTGGCCAACATCAAAATTTCAAAGTCATATTCATCAATTGATGAAGGTCTCATCACAATTCCTCAAGAAACATAGTCAAATCATCAAAAGGGGGCAAAATGGTCAAAATTAGGGTTTTTACTGAGAATGACTGATCAATGATTTTTGACCTATTACATGACTTAATGGCTTGAAGAATGATCTCGAGAATTCAAACATAACATGTTGACCTAATTTTATGGCTCAAAACATTTCTCAAAATGATTGAATTGATAGTTGAAATTTGATCAATTGATGCACAAAAAGTCAAACTTTGACTTTTTAATAAAGATTTGATTTCAAAGATCACAATTCATCAAGACATTCAAAAATATGAAGCTTGATCATCAAGAAATCAATAAAGTTAAAAGTCAATGTGAAAATTCAAACTTTTCAAGACTTGGAAAATTTTCTAAGTATTTTATACATGATAATTTCATTACTTCATGCCATTTTTTTACCATGATGCAAGATGATTCAAAGAAAAATTTCAACATAAAAGTTGTAGATCTTGATGACATCTACAACTTTTCTTTACTTATCAAGTCTTATAAGTGTTTGGATTTTGAGTAATAAATTCATGAAGTCAGGCACTTTTTCTAAAACACTACATTGTAAAGTGAAGAAGCAACCTCCCTGCACCCAAAAAACTCAGACCATGCTTGTACTTGAACCTTGGAACTATGAAAATCTATTTCAACTTGATTTCTCATTTTCAACAAAATCATAACATGTTATCTCAAAATTTTGGTCACTTCAAGATGTCAAACCTATTGCCTATAAATAGAGAGGTCATTTGCAACATAAGACACGAATTCATAAGCCCTCAAACACCCTGAATCTCCCTCTAAACCAGAAGTGCATCCACAACTCCATAACTTGTCATTTCTGGCCAAAAACTTCAATCTCATAATCCACTCATGCATTTTCCCTCTAAATTATTCCCAAAGCTTCTATACCTCAAATATAACTCATCCCAATCCTTATTTCCCAACTGTAACTCCATTTCCACCATTGTCCAAACTCAAAAATAGAGGTTTGCAACTTGACTTCTTCATACCGTTTCAGCCACTCTCAACTCAAGCTAAGCATTGCATTAACTTCCTAGAGGGCCAAGGAAGCTAACCTGATCATTGCAGCATCTTAAAACAAGCTCATTTTCAAAACACGAATTTAATTTTCAATGTAAATTTTCTAAATTTTGAACTCTTCATATAGGCATTTTTAGCTTACCATTTTCAAAGATAAAATGTAGACATTATAGCCCTGAAACTGACCATGTCCTTAGAATTCATTTATGTTGCCTGAGTAGTGAGATTTTAGAGTTAAACTTTCTAGAAAAATTAGGTTAGATTTGGTGTCATTTAAAATTCATGCTCATCTTTGATTTATAGCTTAAGTTATTTACATTTCTGAAATCGTGATGAAATTTGGAGCAAGTTTGATCTTCATACTTTTGAGAATGGTTGAGAAATGAACAAGTTGCAGGAGTTATGGCTGGCGCGAGGTTGAAGATAAAGTCATGTTCAGGACTTAGTTTATTTTATATTTAGTTAAAGTTGTGTTATAACCAGATGAATCAGCCACCCCAATGACAGGAGGAGCGCGTGTAAGGCATTGATGCTAAGGATCCTGGGTTCGAGCCCCAATGACGCCTTTTATTTATTTTTATTACATTTTCCTTGTTTCACTTTGCAACGCATGGGCCTCATATCAACTGGGGCATTCTTTTAGTAATCCTCACCCCCAGAATTGCTAAAACATATGCAGCCTATTTACTTTTTTATTTTTTTATTTTTCTGAGTTGTACAAAAAAAACCCACTTTTGGGCCTAGAACAAAAATTGTCTTACTTTTAAACCACCTATTTCACTTTTACACCCTCCTAGCTTATAATTTATATTTTCATTTTATTTTATTTTCTTTATTTATTTTATCCTTATTATTATTATTATTATTATTATTATTATTATTAATCAAAAATACCAAAAAAAATTATATTTAGACTAAATAATTATTATTATTACAAAAGACAAAAAAAAACATTTTCTTAACAAATTTATTTTCTTAATTAATTAAACTTAGACTTAGTTCTATTTTAATTTTCTCTTTAATTGAATTAATTTAGAACTTGGGAGTTTAATTAATTAACTTTTTTCCATTCATTTTAGTTTAATTAATAAGTTAGCTTTAAAATATTTTCATAAAAAACCCTTAAAAATTGTTTTCTTAATTAATTTAATTTCTTTTCTCAAATTAATTTAGGTTTAATTTTATTCAATCAACTTAGACTAATTATTTATTTTCCTACTCTTTACTAGAACATTTTCCATACAAAAACTCAAACAAACACAATTTTCTTTTCTTTCATATTATCTTTATATTCTTGTACATTTTTATTCATTATTCAATATGGTTGTAATAATAATTAGGTTTTAATTTCTTTCATCACCCATTTGTAAATTGTATCCCTATCCCTAAATGATGTAATAACATAGAACTTTAAATTCCCGCAATTTACCGCTTTCCATATTATTGTTAGTAGTTAGCGTTTGTATGTCAAGACTAAAATTAACAAGTAGAAAACCCTAATTCAAAGACAAAAATACATGAAATCAAAACACTTTACACACTTGCACCTCTAGGGTTAACCCACACTTGTTGCCTTAGAATAGAACAGTCATGTCCCTCAAACATAGGATACTTTAGCAATGACCCTCGAATACAAGATCATAGTCCCTCGATGACCCTTCAATATTGTCTTCGGTAAACGATCTTAGACCCTTATGACAAATTTCTAAGTTATCCTACAATGTTGCCTTCTATGAATGTATGACGACCCACGTCCGTTCCTTCACATCCAATGATATGGTTTTTTACTAAGTAATGGTAAGATAACAATATCTAAAGGAGGAGGAAAAGAACTAAGACTTTTTTGAGTAGGTAGAATGCTCGTAGTTGCTTGCTCACAAATAAAACCATCTTCACACTTACACTTTTAAAACATCTTTCCAAAACAAACATCTCTTTGAGCCATTTTTAAAACCAACACTTTGTATACATTCTTATAGAGACGAGAAACATTACAAAGTTTACTGAAACAAAGGCGTTTTAAAAATATTTTCAAACTTATACCAAACAAAAAAATATTTACAAAGCATTTCAAAGTGAGCTAGAGACTAAGATCCCGTAGATAACTACAGATGAAAAGGGTGCTAACACCTGCCCTTTTTATAACCTACCCCCCGAATTAAAGAAAATTCACAAAAGGTATTTCCTGTTCTTTTCACCATTTCCTTTATTGGGTAAAAGAAAAGTCGATGGCGACTCTTGCTATCTGCAACAATTGTGATAAAACACAAAACACCCAAGTCAGCTCTCCCACCATATAACAGAACTAGCGACTCTGCTGGGGAATTATTAAAAGTGAGGTTACCTTAGAGACTAGATCACCTTTAAATGCTTTCATTGTTTGACTTGCTTGCTTTACATTATGGGTTATGTTTGGGTTTTGTATAGATCCTCTACCCAGATCTGGGAATATAATTAGGTAAATAGCAATAGATTATAGAGACTATACAGTGTAAACCGATATGGTTGAAAAAATGGATACATTAGTGTGACATATTTGTTGGTACCGGTATCCCTTGTGTTGAATCGAGGAGAATACGGGGCCGATGTATGTTATCATTAAGCACTAACTAACCGTAGAACCTTTAGTTGAACAACTTGGCAATTATGAAGTAGTGAGATAGTCGACTTTGGTGCAAAGCTGAAGATTGTTGGATGCTCGATACTACACTCATTGAGATCGGACTTTTAGGATATTTTGGCCGGAAGAAAATATTGATTGTGCTAAAACAATTCCCAATGAAGAAAGATCAATGATATTGCGATTCTCTAGAACCCGTTTACTTTCTAGGACAGATTGAACCAACTAAACTTCAAGAGCGTACTTACCCATGAAAACCCATGCAAGCCTAAACCTAAGTTCCTTGTGTGCTTTATTATTCATGACATCATAAACATCATAACATTATGAGCATTCTCAGTAACCATTTCAAGGATTTAGGAATTTATCTTTGTTCTATTTTGTAGGACATGGCTTCCACTCGTAGAAATACCATCCGAGTCAGCTTTGTGAAAGTGCATACTCAACTTCAAGAGCTAGCATCAAGTGTGCCTAGAGATTATCCCTTCACCAAGACATATGGTCGACTTCTCAACTTGGCTACCTCAAACTTCCAAGAAGAAATGATGTGTGTGCTCTTCCAATTCTTTGATCCTATGCATCATTGCTTCACATTTCCCTACTACCAATTGGTGCCTGCATTGGAAGAATTCTCTCAACTGTTAGGAGTGCCTGTGCTTGATCAAATACCATTCACCGGTTTAGAGGAAACTCCAAAGCCTGAGGTTATTGCTAAAGCCTTGCATTTAAAGAGATCTGACATTGTGGCAAATTGGGAAACAAGAAATGGGGTTAAAGGATTCTTAGCCAAGTTTCTGTTGGAGAAGGAACATTTGTTTTGGGAATATATGGATTTCCAAGTGTAATGCGGTGGGAGAACTGACTTGGTAGTTTTGCGTTTGATCGCAAATGTTGCGGTTAGCAAGAGTCGCCACCAACTTTTCTTTTATCCAAAAGGAAAGGCTGAAAAGAACAGGAAAGACCTTTGAGATGTTTTCTTGAGTTCGGGGGGTAGATTATGAAAAGGAAAGGTATTAGCACCCTTTTCATCCATGGTTTTCCATGGGCTCTTAGTTACTTTCTATATCACTTTCTTTTGTTTGAAAATGTGCTTTGTGTGGTTTTTGAAAGTATTTTGTAAAGATGCCATCGTTTAGGCAAACTTTGTAATGATTCTCGTTCGTAAGAATGTATACAAAGTGTTTGGTCTTTTGAAAATGTTTTCAGGTTGGAAAGATGTTTTGAAAGTGTTAGTATTTAGAAAATAGCAAGGATGTTTTGGTTTTGAAAATTGAGCAAGTAACTAGGAACATTCTACCTACTCAAAAGTCTTTCATGTTCATCTCCTCTTTCCTTTGACATTGTTATCTTACCATTGATTTGGTAAGTAACCCTATCTTTGGATGTAAAAGGGATGGGCGTGGGTCATCGTATAACCATAATTAGCAATGTTGTAAGATATATTAGCATTTTCTTTAAGTGACCAAGATCATTTTGAAAGGCAACATTTGATAGCGTCATCGAGGGACTATGATCTTGTATTTTTTATTGCTTTTGGCTAAGATATCCCACATGCATAACATGGCCATTTTTGTAAGACAACAAAGTGGAATTACCCTAAGGGTGCAAGTTTGCAAGTGTATTTATTTACATGCTTGTTTATCTTGAAAGGGTTTTCTATTGCTGATTTTAGTCTTGCCATACAAACTCTAATTACTAACATTTATATAAAAGCGATAAATTACGGAAAGTAAAATTCCTACGCTATTACATTATTAGGGGAGGGGGTATACAAATTTACAAATGGGGATGACAAGTAAAGTAAACCCTAATTACTATTACAAGGCTTTGAAAATTACATAATTTATAATGCAGAGATAGTAAAATATGCAAGAGGATGTAAAGTGAGAGAAATTGTTTTTTAGGGTTTTTTATAGAAAAGGTTTTGTAATTAATTTCATTAAAGAAAAACCTAAGTCTAAGTTAACAAAAAAAACTAATTGTTTATAAAAATATTTTTGAGGTTTCATTTGAAAACAAAGGTTTTATAATGTTAGGTCATTTCCAAGCAATGTAATATGTCCAAAATAAGCTAAAAAATCTCAAAAATCAAGAAAATTGGTGCCTGAGCTGACACAGGCCGTGTCAGGATCTGTCCATGACTTTTCTGCATTTTTTGGTTCCAACCAATCTAACACGGCCGTGTCATGTGACACGGGCGCCCGCGTCAGCCCCTATATATCTTTTTCCTGCTCATGTACGCACCAGTAACATTGACACGGGACGTGTCGTGTGACACGGGCACCCGTGTCAGCCTTTGTCCCTGCATTTTACTATGTTTTTCAACCCAATTAAGCTGACACGGGCCGTGTCGTGAGACACGGGCACCCAATTCATCCTCTAGTCTTGCTTTTTGTTGGTTTTTTCTCTTTGATCTGTCTTGTTATATCTTTAGAATGCAAAAGCAAATGATGTATGAATAATGATATCATAGTTTGAGAAAGTTTACCTCTCGAAGCGAAAGCTTTAGAACATGTACGAATGTTTTCAGATGCAAAGTAGTGATTGATCGAGCTCCTTTGAACCTTCTTGAAGTAGCTCCAACCTTCTTATTGTGCTGAAAATGGTTGAACTGCTCCAACCGAGTCAAGTTGCAATGTATATTTTTTGAGTTTAGAAGATGGTGGTAATGATGTTACAGAAGTTATTATTATGTTTGAACAACTTCTATATGGTGTATATGAAGTGTTTGGATGGTTTGTTTGGAGAAAACTTGAAAGGTATGAGATTCAAAGATTTGGACTTCAAAGCTAAAAAATGGAGGTTTTCTATACAAATCTGGTTTTTGACAGCAAAAATGATATTGAGTGTTAGTTTCCCCTCCTATTTTTATGGCCCCTTTATCTTGTTATTGGCCTCTCTATTTATAGAGAAGGTTTGAGACTTGAACAAACTCAGATTTTGGATCACATGTTATGGCTAGGTTAGATTGTACATGAAGAAAGCTTGAAGAACATGTTTCCAATGCTTGTACCAAGCTATCTAAAGTGGTTGATCACTTTAAACATGTTTGTTATGACTTTTATAAGTTGAGTGTGATTAGAACAACAATTTATAGGCTCAAGAAATTGACTTTATGATTAAAGTGAACTTTGCAAGAATGGCAATGGTGCCTTTGTGCCAAAAATCGAAAGATGCAATGGACAATACTTGAACCACTTGGATAATGGTATAATCAATTGTGTAAACATCTGATTATGGATATATTTGAAAGTCAAGAGGTCTGCAAAGTGAATATTATGCAGCATGGCTAAGATTTTGGTTCCTTGTTCATCACAAATCTGCCTTGTAAATCAAGAATGAATGTCCAACTTCAGATCCTTGAATCTCCTAGCTCAAATATGATAAATTCATGCTCTTGGATGTTTTGGAAAGCTTGAAACACCCTCTACAACTTTCATGTTGACCACTTTTTTATAAATCAAACTAGAACTTGATTAAAATTGGCCAAGAATTTGGGATAAAACCTGACCAAAGCTGCGGGAAATTTCTCTAAGTGTTTATTCAAAAATGCCATGGCTTCATGAATTTATAACTCAAAATCCGAGAATTTATAGAAAAATCCCTGCCCTACAAAGTTTTAGATGTAATTTAGATCTATAAATTTCATGTTGGAAAATTTCCTTGAATCAACTTGCATCATGGTGAAAAGTTGGCATGAAGAAATGAAATTATCATGTATAAAAAACACTTAGAAAAATTTCTAAGTCTTGAAGAGTTTGAATTTTCACATTGACTTTTGACTTTCTTGATTTCTTGATGATCAAGTTTCATATTTTTGAATGTCTTGATGAATTTTGATCTTTGACACTTGATTTTAGCCAAAAAGTCAAAGTTTGACTTTTCAGTATACAGTTGACTTTTGATCGGTTAACTAAAAATCAACTATCAATCAATTGATCTTTGAGCAATGTTTTGAGTCATGCCATTAGGTAAAAATGATGCAATTGAACTCTTGATATCATGCCTCAAACCAATTAACCATTTTCTAGGTTAAAAATCAAAAATTGCCCTTTCTCAATCAAAACCATAATTTGACCATTTTGCCCTTTTGATGATCTGGTCAAATTTCTTGAGGGATTGTGGTCAAAACTTGATCAAATGATACATATGAGTTTATAATGTTGATATGGATCAAAAGTTATGATGTTGACTGTAAATTGGCCACAGTTGACTTTTTCTCAATACTGCTGATTTTTAGGCAACTGCTCAATTGACTGAGCAAAAATGTGATCCAAAGCTTGAAACTTGACATGAGTAATCTTGGGGTCAATAATGTTCCATGAAATTAATATGAGGCATTGAAAGTTCAATTATCCTTGTGAAATTTCAAACCCTAATTTCAGTTCATCAGTGCTTAAGGAGTTGTCTTGAGCTGATCAATCCTTGTGCAGTCTTGAATCCAAGGAGATCTTGTGAGAAAAAATTTGATAAATTAGAGGGAAAATTTTGGGGTACAACAGCTACCCCTGTTCAATCTTCTTAAACCTGAAGATTTAGATTGGCATATTTGCCATTCGTGACTTGAAGGTGGAAGATGATTGGACACTAGAGTGCCCAGAAATTTTCACTCGAAGATGAAATGGGAATGGACTTATAGATGCCATTTGGAGGAATGATGGAGGAGATGGGCTTGTAGATGCCATTTGGAGGAATGATGGAGGAGATGGGCTTGTAGATGCCATCCAAAGGTGACTGTTGACAGAGAATGTACTAAGTCTGAACTTTGACTTCAACTGGAAAAGAATTAGAATAAACCTTTGGTTGATTTAAACTGAAACAACAGGTGTATGGAGAAGAAACAGAACAAATATTGGAGCGATCTATCTGAACCAGAAACATTTCTTTTGGAAAGTATCAGGATAAACTTTTGAGAGATTTAAACTGAACCAAAATAGGTCTTGAATATTCTTCAATTTATGATGGGCTCGTGTAGGGCTTCTTTATGATGAGTATGTGTAAAACTATATCTGGGAAAGAGAAGGAACTTGTGTAGGGTTTCTTTATGATGAGTCCATGTAAAACTGCATCTGGAATAGAGAAGGAACCTGTGTAGGGTTGCTTCATGATGAGTCCGTGTAAAACTTCATCTTGGAATCCATGTAAGATTGCTTCATGATGAGCCCGTGTAAAGTTGCATCTGGTCATTTAGGTAGTTACTTTGTCTTGCTTCAGAAACTAATCTTGGACTTGTTGAAAATTATTGATGATAGCCATCTATTGATTGACCTTTTCCTGAAAAAGGTAAAACGTTAGTTGTATGCAATGTCATGATGTATGAAATGCATGGTGTCATGATGTTCTCAAAAATAAATGAGATTGGGTCGAATGCACTTATCATGTGTGAAATGTTAATGAATGTACTTTTGTCTGGGAAAATAAATCCTTGACAAATGTTGGAGGAGTCAATAAATCCCAGATTGCTGTTGAAGAGTAGGTGAGTCTTCAAACTTTGATTGGAATATTTCCAACAAGGAGTCATGTTTTGTTTGAAGAAGTGAACTACTATCTAGTCGAATTACAGGCTTCGCAACACCTTATACTGTTATCTGGTCGAAATCCAGGCTTCACAGTGTCTTTGAAGAAGTGAACTACTATCTGGTCGAATTCCAGGCTTCGCAACACCTTATACTGTTATCTGGTTGAAATCCAGGCTTCATAGTGTTTTTGAAGAAGTGAACTACTATTTGGTCAAATTCCAGGCTTCGCAGCACCTTATACTTTTATCTGGTCGAAATCCAGGCTTCACAGTGTTTTTGAAGAAGTGAACTACTATCTGGTCGAATTTCAGGCTTCGCAGCACCTTATACTATTATCTAGTCGAAATCTAGGCTTCATGGTGTTTTTTGAAGAAGTGAACTACTATCTGGTCGAATTCTAGGCTTCGCATCACCTTATATTGTTATCTGGTCGAAATCCAAGCTTCACAGTGTTTTTTTGAAGAAGTGAACTACTATTTGGTCGAATTCCAGGCTTCGCAGCACCTTATATTGTTATCTGGTCGAAATCTAGGCTTCACAGTGTTTTTTGAAGAAGTGAACTACTATCTGGTCGAATTCCAGGCTTCGCAGCACCTTATACTGTTATCTAGTCGAAATCCAGGCGTCACAGTTTTTTTTGAAGAAGTGAACTACTATCTGGTTGAAATCCATGCTTCGCAGCACCTTATATTGTTATCTAGTCGAAATCCAGGCTTCATAGTGTTTTACTGGGGATTGTAGTGTAGTTTATTGGGGATGAGGAGTTCTGGTCCACTAATTTATAATGGTCGGAGAGGCCACCTCAAGCTGGGGAAATTCTGCCATTTGTTGGGGAAATAAACCCTGTTGCTCAGTCTGTTAGAGAGGTGGCGACTTCACTGGAAGAAATCCTCGAGGACTCTTGAAATCGACTCAGTTGGGAAGAGGTTTTCAAAGATTGAAAATCTGGCTAGGGAATCATCCTATGAGAAGGATTCTTGGGAGATTTGTCACTGCCCTTAGTAGCGGGTGTTTGTGGCACTGCCAGGAAATGTTTAACTGTACGTAACCCTTTGTTGGGATTGGCGTTCAATGCCCCAAATAATGGAGATCGAGACCTGCCTCTGGTTATTCTGCACTTCTTGAGAGATTTTTTGGAATCTTGACTGGACTGCCCCAGATGTGCTAGATAATGATCATGTCGTGCCCTTGCTTATAGGAGATCAGTTATGGGAAGCGTCTTCCCACTTGAAGTGATTTTGTTCATTGAGAGGGTTTTGTTCACTGGATATTCGACGTGCGAATTTCTCTGCTGTCAAACAATTAGCCATATGAAAATAATGATATTCAAATAATGCAAAGTTTATACTTGTCTTGAATTTTTGAAAATGCGTTTTAGCAGATAAAAAAAATTGCAGGAAAATTAAACTCAGGATTTAGAGTAAAGCCTTACAGGAGTCAGGATACCTTTTGTAACAGTATGCTTTCAAATGAACCCATGCTTCAATTAGGACTTTTGAAGGGTTGTAACGTGGCTTGGTTCACGGTTTAAGCAACAAAGGATAAAGGCTCAAATTTTATTTGTACCCACCCGTTCTTCGTGATGTTCTTCAGTCCTAAACTCAGTTAATTGTACGTTCGAACTCCAATGACGTTTTGGTGATGGTTCAGACAAATTTAGTTTATCTGAAGGCAGACATTTTTTGCAACATTTTTCATGTTGTTGAGGATTTACAGTGAGCTCTTTTTGATTTATTATCCCTAATTTTTCCTAACCGTTCTTGTTTTGAGATTATAGTCAGCGGGATGCCCCCATTTTTTTCTTAAGTCTCCTTCATAGGTTTTGACTTAGCGGGCTTTTCTTTTTTGAGAGACAATGACTGCCTATGTGATAGGGAACCATCATTATCTTTTGATTCTAGAGGAATGTTTTTGACTTCATTCAAAGTGAAAGTTTGCGATTGAACGTGCATTTGAATTAACTGACAGACTACCCTGTCCTGGGTTTTGATTAAAGATTTCAATTTGTGTGAAAAAGAAAACTTCTACTTCTTTGGCTCAAAGGGGTTGACTAGGGATTATATTCCTTATAACTCCAGTGTTTAGGATTTGAAAGAACGAATGTACATCGTCAACAAGGTCTATCCAAAAGCATATTGTATGGATTAAGGCATTATTTTCGACATCCTCGCTCTAAAGGCTTGTAACTTTTAGCAAGAGTTGAGAGTAAAAATCATAGTTTAAATATAGTGAAAACGAATGGATGAATTCAAGACAAACATATGCAATGCATTAATGAAACATAGTTTAACATTAATAGATACTTGTTTGAATAATAAAAGAAATTACAATTGAAAATTCAAAAATGAATTGGAACACTCAATAATTTGGCATGGGAGCGGTGATCACGTTGGGAGTATTTGGAGGATCAAACTCGATTTCCTTGGTGTCAATCATGTTTTGAATCTTGTATTTCAGCGCCCAACAATCGTTAGTATCATGCCCGAGACTGCCCGAATGATAAGCACATGTTGCATTAGGATTGTAGTTAGGAGAAGAAGCTTTAGGGTTTGGATGAGGTCCTATCAACGTAATTAGGTTCATCATCAACAAGTATTGTAGTACTTGAGACTGCGGCATCTTGATGTTGGTAAACTGTCTTTTGGGCTCGGTTGTCCTTCGTTGATTTCCCCTTTGTTGTTGCCATTGTGACGCAGGACCGGAGATCAGGACTTCCCCCACATGTTGGTCATGATTTCTCTTGTTAAGACTCTTTTGACCATACACATCATTGGACTCTTTCTTCCCATTGTATAGCTTTTTCTGAGCATCAGAGGGTGTATCCCCTTGGATCTTTCCGCTTTTGATGCCAGCTTCTATCCTTTTGCCAGTCAGTATTATCTCAGTGAACCCGGCTGAGGAGCTTCTGATTAGGTGATTGAAGAAATGTCTTGTCAAAGTTCCCATGAAGATGTCACTCATCTCCCTTTCAGTTAATGGGGGCTGCACCCTACCATCTAGATCTCTCCACTTTTGCGCGTATTCTTTGAAGCCCTCATTGGAACGCATGGTCATGTTCTGCAACTGCACACGAGTTGGTGCAAGATCAATGTTGTATTGGTATTTCTTGTAAAAAGCAGCGGATAGATCTTACCAAGTGTGAATGTGGGAACTCTCCAATTGATAGAACCACTCAAGTTGCATCCCAGCTAAACTCTCTTGGAAGAAGTGGATCCAAAGCTTTTGATCAGTTGTGTATGGTTGAATCTTGGAGACATAAGACTTTAGATGCATCTTAGGACAAAAGACTCCATCATACGGGGTAAAGGTAGAGATTTTGAACTTTGGTGGGATGACCACTCCAGAAATCAAGCCCATGTCTCCTAAATCCAAACCAGGCACAACTTGGATCTCCATAGCTTCTAGTCAGTCTTCAAGCTGTTTGTATTTTTCATCCGCTCATGGATACTGCTCCTTAGAAGAGTCTTCGTTATCAGTAGCTATATTAGCTCTAATGCTTCCATCTTCCTCTTCTTGACTGTCTTTAGAAGAAGAATCTTCTCTTTGAGTGAGCTGGGTATGCCCCTTGGACCTTCTTCTCACGTTGAGGATGACCGACTTTTTCGTCTTCTTGCTCTCTTTGGTGAAGAGTGTTTTCAGATCTTACTACCCCTTGGCCAACATCATGAGTGCTTGCTGGAGCTGAGCGTTTTAAGCTTGGAGATCTTTAACTGTTTTCTCTAGAGCCACCTCTTACTGAAATAAACAATAAGCATATGAGAAATCCTGTACGGGAAAAACTGTTATGATGACTTGCATGATATGTGGATGCAATTTTTTCAAGGATCTCACGAGGTAAACACAAAAAGATGTTAGAATTTGAACATTGATCAACATCTTTGATTGGAAAACTTTGTATTGGTGGTTGTCCTTCCACGAGAATTGAGCTCACCATGGTCATAGCCCTTGACTCAAGTTATACGCTGACCTTTGAGGGTGTTTGATTAGAGAACAAATCCTTTTGCCCCTTGATAGGCGCCTGGCTCAACATGAACCTGCATCACAGACCCTTGAGATCCTTGAAGTAGTTATTGAAAATTCTACGGTATGATGTTATGATTTTATGTACAAGTATGCAAAGCAAGCAAGTTGTTATGTACAAATAGTATATACACACAAAGTAGACAAGTCCTTAGGTTTAGGCTTGCATGGAGTCTTATGGGTAAGTAACCTCTTGAAGTTTAGTTGGCTCAAACCTGTCCTAGAAATAGTAACCGGGTTCTAAGGGATCTCAATATCACTGACCTTCCTTATTGGGAATTGTTTCAGCGCAAGCCTCTTTTACAGCGACCAAAATATCTCGAGAAGTCAGATCTCAATGATTGTAGTATCGAGTATCAACCAACTTCGGACTGCACCAAAGCTGGTTATCTCACTACTTCCTAATGGCCAAGTTGGTCAAGTAAAGGTTCTAAAGTCAGTTAGTGCTTCATGACACCACACAGCGGCCTCGTATTCTCCTTGACTACTCAAGGGCTACCGGTACCCACAAATATGTCACACTAACGTAGTTATTGCTTAGACCATGTCGGTATACCCTGCACATTTTCCACAACGTATTTCTACTTACCTATAAGGTATCCCAAATCCGGGTAGAGGATTTAAAACAAACCCAAACAAGGATCCAAAATGTAAAGCAAGTAAGTCAAACAATGAAAGCAAATAGAGGTGATCTAGCCCTAAGGTAACCCCACTTTTAAATAACTCCCCAGCAGAGTCGCCAGTTTTGTAACACAGTGGGAGAACTGACTTGGTAGTTTTGAGTTTGATCGTAAATGTTACGGTTAGCAAGAGTCGCCACCGACTTTTCTTTTATCCAAAAGGAAAGGCTGAAAAGAACAGGAAAGACCTTTGAGATGTTTTCTTGAGTTCGGGGGGTAGATTATGAAAAGGGAAGGTATTAGCACCCTTTTCATCCATGGTTTTCTATGGGCTCTTAGTTAATTACTAGATCACTTGCTTTTGTTTGAAAATGTGCTTTGTGTGGTTTTTGAAAGTATTTTGTAAAGATGTCATCGTTTAGGAAAACTTTGTAATGATTCCCGTTCGTAAGAATGTATACAAAGTGTTTGGTCTTTTGAAAGTGTTTTCAGGTTGGAAATATGTTTTGAGAGTGTTGGTATTTAGAAAATAGCAAGGATGTTTTTGTTTTGAAAATTGAGCAAGTAACTAGGAACATTCTACCTACTCAAAAGTCTTTCATGTTCATCTCTTATTTCCTTTGACATTGTTATCTTACCATTGATTTGGTAAGTAACCCTATCTTTGGATGTAAAAGGGACGGGCGTGGGTCATCGTATAACCATGATTAGAAATGTTTTAAGATATCTTAGCATTTTATTTAAGGGACTAAGATCATTTTGAAAGGCAACATTTGATAGCATCATCGAGGGACTATGATCTTGTATTTTTGATTGCTTTTGGCTAAGATATCCCACATGCATAACATGGCCATTTTTGTAAGACAACAAATTGGAATTACCCTAAGGGTTAAAGTGTGCAAGTGTATTGATTTACATGCTTGTTTATCTTGAATTAGGGTTTGCTATTGTTGATTTTAGTCTTTCCATACAAACTCTAATTACTAACATTTATATAAAAGCGATAAATTGTAGAAAGTAAAATTACTACG
The DNA here is from genome assembly GCA_948472305.1 of Vicia faba. Taxonomy (NCBI): domain Eukaryota; kingdom Viridiplantae; phylum Streptophyta; class Magnoliopsida; order Fabales; family Fabaceae; genus Vicia; species Vicia faba. The sequence continues at coordinate 1,460,776,853 of OX451739.1, read as the reverse complement.
CTATTACATCATTATGGGAGGGGGTATACAAATTTACAAATGGGGATGACAAGTAAAGTAAACCCTAATTACTATTACAAGGCTTTGACAATTACATAATTTATAATGCAAAAATAGTAAAATATGCAAGAGGATGTAAAGTGAGAGAAATTGTTTTTTAGGGTTTTTTATAGAAAAGGTTTTGTAATTAATTTCATTGAAGAAAAACCTAAGTCTAAGTTAACAAAAAAAACTAATTGTTTAGAAAAATATTTTTGAGGTTTCATTTGAAAACAAAGGTTTTATAATGTTAGGTCATTTCCAAGCAATGTAATATGTCCAAAATAAGCTAAAATATCTCAAAAATCAAGAAAATTGGTGTCTGGGCTGACACGGGCACCCGTGTCAAGACCTGTCCTTGACTTTTCTGCATTTTTTGGTTCCACCCAATCTGACATGGCCGTGTCACGTGACACGAGTGCCCGTGTCAGCCCATGTCCATCTTTTTTCTACTCGTGTACGCACCAGTAACATTGACACGGGTCGTGTCGTGTGACACGGGCACCTGTGTCAGCCTTTGTCCCTGAATTTTACTATAATTTTCAACCCAATCAAGCTTACACGGGTCGTGTCGTGTGACACGGGCACCCGTGTCATCCTCTGGTCTAGCTTTTTGTTAGTTTTTTTCTCTTTAATCTGTCTTGTTATATCTTTTGAACGCAAAAGCAAATGATGTATGAATAATGATATCACAGTTTGAGAAAGTTTACCTCTCAAAGAGGAAGCTTTTGAACATGTATGGATGTTTTCGGGTGAAAAGTAGTGATTGATCGAGCTCCTTTGAACCTTATTGAAGTAGCTCCGACCTTCTTATTATGCTGAAAATGGTTGAACTGCTCCAACCGAGTCAAGTTGCAATATATATTTTTTGAGTTTAGAAGATGGTGGTAATGATGTTACAGAAGTAATTCTTATGTTTGAACAACTTCTATATGGTGTATGTGAAGTGTTTGGATGGTTTGTTTGGAGAAAACTTGTAAGGTATGAGATTCAAAGATTTGGACTTCAAAGCTCAAAAATGGAGGTTTTGTGTACAAATCTGGTTTTTGACAGCAAAAATGATTTTGAGTGTTAGTTTCCCCTCCTATTTTTATGGCCCCTTTCTCTTGTGATTGGCCTCTCTATTTATAGAGAAGGTTTGAGACTTGAACAAACTCAGATTTTGGATCACATGTTATGGCTAGGTTAGATTGTACATGAAGCAAGCTTGAAGAACATGTTTCTAATGCTTGTACCAAGCTATCTAAAGTGGTTGATCACTTTAAACATGTTTGTTATGACTTTTATAAGTTGAGTGTGATTAGAACAACAAGTTATAGGCTTAAGAAATTGACTTTATGATTAAAGTGAACTTTGCAAGAATGGCAATGGTGCCTTTGTGCCAAAAATCGAAAGATGCAATGGACAATACTTGAACCACTTGGATAATGGTGTAATCAATTGTGTAAATATCTGATTATGGATATATTTGAAAGTCAAGAGGTCTGCAAAGTGAATATTATGAAGCATGGCTAAGATTTTGGTTCCTTGTTCATCACAAATCTGCCTTGTAAATCAAGAATGAATGTCCAACTTCAGATCCTTGAATCTCCTAGCTCAAATATGATAAATTCATGCTCTTGGATGTTTTGGAAAGCTTGAAACACCCTCTACAACTTTCATGTTGACCACTTTTGCTAAATCAAACTAGAACTTGATTAAAATTGACCAAGAATTTGGGATAAAACCTGACCAAAGCTGTTGGAAATTTCTCTAAGTGTTTATTCAAAAATGCCATGACTTCATGAATTTATAACTCAAAATACAAGAACTTCTAGAAAAATCCCTGCCATACAAAGTTTTAGATGTAATTTAGATCTATAAATTTCATGTTGGAAAATTTCCTTGAATCAACTTGCATCATGGTGAAAAGTTGGCATGAAGAAATGAAATTATCATGTATAAAAAACACTTAGAAAAATTTCTAAGTCTTGAAGAGTTTGAATTTTCACATTGACTTTTGACTTTCTTTATTTCTTGATGATCAAGTTTCATATTTTTGAATGTCTTGATGAATTTTGATCTTTGACACTTAATTTTGGCCAAAAAGTCAAAGTTTGACTTTTCAGTATACAGTTGACTTTTGATCGGTTAACTAAAAATCACCTATCAATCAATTGATCTTTGAGCAATGTTTTGAGTCATGCCATTAGGTAAAAATGATGCAATTGAACTCTTGAGATCATGCCTCAAACCAATTAACCATTTTCTAGGTTAAAAATCAAAAATTGCCCTTTCTCAATCAAAACCCTAATTTTGACCATTTTGCCCTTTTGATGATCTGATCAAATTTCTTGATGAATTATGGTCAAAACTTGATCAAATGATACATATGAGTTTATAATGTTTATATGGATCAAAAGTTATGAAGTTTGACTGTAAATTGGCCACAATTGACTTTTTCTCAATACTGTTAATTTTTAGGCAACTACTCAATTGACTGAGCAAAAATGTGATCCAAGGCTTGAAACTTGACATGAGTAATCTTGGGGTCAATAATGATCCATGAAAGTAATATGAGGCATTGAAAGTTCAATTATCCTTGTGCAATTTCAAACCCTAATTTCAGGTCATCAGTGCTTAAGGAGTTTTCTTGAGCTGATCAATCCTTGTGCAGTCTTGAATCCAAGGAGATCTTGTGAGAAAAAATTTGATAAATTAGAGGGAAATTTTGGGGAACAACACCAAGATTTTGAAGATGTCTTGGCCATTATAATCTATGGTTTGGTTCTTTTCCCTAATCTGGACCAACTCATAGATGTGAATGTCGTCAAGGTTTTTCTCTTTCGTAATCTCGTGTCTACGCTACTTGGAGACATCCTACATTGTTTTCATATTCTCACCATGAAGAGGAGAGGGACTCTTTTGTTTTGTATTCCATTTTTGTCTAGGTGGTTTATTTCTCACCTACCTCTATCAACATTGAAGAATGAACAAGGCTTGATATGGTCTCAAAGGATGATGTCACTCTCATACTCAGATATTCATTGGTGTTCCCGATCTTTGAAGGATATTACCATCATTGACCATTGTGGGGATTTCCCTAATGTTCCAATATTTGGCATTAGGGGAGGTATTATCTATAACCCTTGTCTTGCATTACAACAATTTGGGTATGCACAAAGAGATGGTCCCCATGATGCGCTCATCCAAGGTTTGGTATTCGACTATGAGGGTGACATCCAAGGCTATCATTAAAGCTTCATACGAGCTTGGAGAATAGTAAACAAGGTGGATATCAAGACCTTGGGGCATAAAAATTCCATCCCTCTTGAGCCTTACCTCAAGTGGATACGAACTCGTGCTCAAATTCTCATGATGCCTTACCCAGCCACCCTATCTATGATTATAGAGCCTGTTGCTTAGGGAGACACCCCTTATACTCTTCTTCATCCTGGAATGCCTACCGACTTCAAGAAATTGCAAAGATTATGGATCTAACTCAAAGGGGAACGAGATACCTTTGAATCACAATTCTGCACAAGCGATAAGAAGGTTTTGGAACACACGAGGCAAATTCATGAGTGTGATACGGTGGGAGAACTGACTTGAGGTTTTGCGTCTGTGTTCGCAAATGTTTCGATTTAGCAAGAGTCGCCACCGACTTTTATTTTATCCTAAGGAAAGGTAAAAAAGCACAGGAAAGACCTTTGAGATGTTTTCTTGGGTTTGGGGAGTAGATTATGAAAAGGAAAGGTGCAAGCACCCTTTTCATCCATGGTTATCCATGGGCTCTTAGTTACTTGTTTAGATCACTTGCTTTTGCTTTTCAATTGTTTGAAATGGTGTTTTTTTATGTGGTTTTGAAAGATGTTTTGAAAAGAGGCCATCGTTGTGGCAACCTTTGTAATGATTCTTGTTTGAATGTATACAAAGGTGTTTTTTTCTTTTGAAAAGATTTCAAAGTTTGAAAGTTTGATTTGGGAAATGTTTTGAAATTGTGTTGTGAAGTGTGTTTGAAAATAGCAAGGATGTTTTTGCAAGTTTTGATCAAGTAACTAAGAGTTATCTACCCTATTTTATTCAAAGATCTTTCCTATATGTTTTTAACCCTTTTGACAGCGTTATTTCACCATTGCATTTGGTGAACAACCTTGTATTAGGATATTAAACGGGACAGGCGCGGGTCATCGTATAGACCATGATAGCAATTGTGTTAAGTATTGTTGGAAAATTTTTAAGGGACTTGATCATTTGTTTAGGCAACCAAGATAGCGTCATCGAGGGACTATGATCTTTTGTTTTGTTTTTGTTTTTCCAAAGTACCCAACATGCATAACATGGCCCATTTTTAAGGCAACGAGTGGATTGTAACCCTAGGGGTGCAAGTGTGTATTTGTGTTTGATTTCCATGCATTTATGTCTTTGCATTAGGTCAAGCTACTTGTTGATTTTTTATTTTTGCATACAAACCCTAATATCTAATCATGGCATAATTGAAAGCGTAAAATGCGAGAATTTAAAAGTCTAAGCTATTACAACATAATTATGGGGATGGGGGGACAATCTTTGAATGGGGGTGTATTTGACAAAAAATATAAACCCTAGTTTACTATTACATCCAAACTGAATCACACGCATAAATAATAAATGGACAATATTTAAATAAACAAGATAAATAAATATATCAAATAATATGAATTATGCAAAAAAAGGTTTTTGTTTATTTATGTATGTAAAAATATTTAATGTAAAAAAAAAATAAAGAAATAAATAAAAGATTAATTTTATTTGGTTAAGGGTAAAACCCTAATTTTCTTTAAGAAAGTAAATATATTAATTATTTTATTTATATACAATAAAAATAAAATAGTATATGTAAAAAATAAAATATATTTAGAAAAAGTATTTTTTAAGTATATTTAATAATAAAAATAAAAGTGTAATATTTTATATTTTTATTCTAAAATATCTAATAAGATAAGAGTATATATATATATATATATATATATATATATATATATATATATATATATATATATATATATATATATATATATATATATATATATATATATATATATATTAAATATGATAAAATAAAATAAAATATATACAAAAATAAAATATATTTAGAATAATATTTTTTAGTATGAATAAAAATAAAGAATAAAAATAAAAGTATAATTTATATATTTTTCAAGTTTTGGATAAATAAGATAAAAGTAAATAAATTGCTTTTTATGTTAGAAAAATAAAAATAAAATGCAAAGTAAATGCGAAAAAATTATAAAAATATTTTTTAATATTTTTTATATTTGGGAATAAATAAATAAAATCAGAAATGAAAATAAAAACTCAAAAATGTAAAATATCAAGAAATTGGGCCAGGGGGTGCAAAAAGGAAAAGGGAGGTGTCAAAAGTAGCCAGGACCAAGCCCAGCCCAAGCCAACTTCATCTTCAACCTTCTGATTTTGAAAACGTGCGTGCCCTGTACAATTGCCAGATCCTGTATACGAGATCTATTGCAAAAACACATAACATCAAACTTGTAGAGCGTTTCAAGACGAATCCAACCATATAAATAACTTGCCTTAACTCTCAAAGACCAGAGAGAATTTCTCTGGCCCTAAAATCTAACCTAGTTTTTTCAGTATGTTCATGGATGAAATTCTCTTAGCATGCTTAACATAAATGAAAACTGAGCATATGTACAGCTTCATGGCAATGAATACTACATTTCTTATTCACAAACCTAAGGCTAAATATTCCTAAATAGAGAGATAGGAAGTGGACAAAAACATGTTTCAGTTGACTTCGTGTAGGGCAATGTAGAGCTTTTCAACAAGGCTTGAGATGTCTGGGAGCTTGCTTGAACTTCACTTGACCTTCTCCAATACCCTGCTTGCCTTGAATGTCCTTGAATCAGCCTATAGAACTCAACCTGCACAAGCTCAAAATGAAAATGGAAAACTCTGTAAATGGAGTTACAGTTGGTGTTTGAGGTTTGGGATAGCTTGGATGAGTTGAATGGAAGGTGTTTGAACCAACTTGGGGCAAAACGCACGAGCAAAATGTGCTATGGAAGTCAAGTTGCAGGTTCTGCCCTGTTTTGCCAATGGAAGGTGATTTTTGGCTAGGGGATATTTAGAGGCTCAAGAAATCGTGTTTCTGGCTCAGAGGGATATGATAAAGATGTTCAAAATGCTTGCACAAGTTTGTTTTGGCTGGTGTTCAAGTTCTCATGTCTTTTGCATATTTCTTGTATATGAAGCAAAAGTGGGAAATGATATGTAACAGGGTTGTACAGGCTATCCAACACCTTGTAACCTCTGCTCTTGGCCCCTCTAATCTGTGGATTTGATTAGCTGCAAAAGATCTGGACCAATGCTCAAAGATTGTGGTTTGACATAAAGCACATTTAAGCAAAAATGGAAATGTACCTTTTTCTACTTAGGGCTTAATTTTGTATACAATGTCCTAATGACCAAAACAATGGCTTAGACCAATGGATTTGCATTAAATTATTGAGTGTGAAGTGGTTTAGAGACCTGTAATCTAGTGCAAAGCATGCTGGCTTGAAATTGCAACTTGGATGAACATAAATATGCCATGGATGGAAAGTGAGTTTTTGCCAACTTCAAGCCTTCGATTCTCCCTAACCACAAATGTGTTTGGAGAGTTCTTGGACAATTTGGAAAGCTTGCAACAAGCTATATAATCCATATTTGGAATGAAACTTGAGATTCCAAGTGGAACTATGTGAAAAATGGCCATGAAGATAGGTCAAAATCCTGCCTAAATTAGGGCAAAATTTCACTAAGTTAAAAGTTTTAGGGACCCTTGTTCCAAAAATCATAACTTGAGATCCAAGATTCTTTTTAGAAAACTTTGTGAACCAAAGTTGTAGACTTTGTGGAGGACTACAACTTTAATGTTGGAAGTTTTGTTTGAATCCAAATGCATCATGGTGAAAATGTTGGGCAAAGTTAGGAAAAATTAAGAAAATTCCATAACTTAGAAAAATTCTAAGTTATGAAATTTTTCAACTTTAAACCCTAATTTGCAATTTTTGGTTTCTTGATGAACAAGTTTAATATTTTGATACATCTTGATGAAAAATGACCCATGGCACTTGATTTTGGCCAAAAAGTCAAAGTTTGACTTTTCAGTGTACAGTCAAAATTTGATCAGTTGACTGAGAAATTCATATGTCAATCCAATGCAATTGAGGTCTTTTGAACTTGTTGAATAGGTCAAGATGATGTTATTAAGTCCTTGAGTCCATGGTTGAGCCCAATTTGCCATTGGCTAGGTCAAAAGTCAGATATTGCCCTTGTGCAGTCAAAAACCCTAAAAATGACCATTTTGCCCTTTTGGTGATCTCATCAAATTTCTTGTGGAGTTGTGGTCCAAACTTGATAAAATGGTTCATATGAGTTCATAATGTTGATGTGGGTCAAAATGCATGAGGTTTGACTGTAAATTGGCCACAGTTGACCTTTTTCCCCTAATATAGTTGATTTCTAGGTCAACTGTCCAATTGACTAGGCAAAAATTTGATTCAAGCCTTGAAACTTGGTATGGACAAACTTATGAGTCCAACATGAAGTATGAAAGTCACTTTAAGCATTAAAAGTCCAAAATTCTCTGTGCAAACTCAAACCCTAATTTTAGTCAATAGTGCAAGGAGATGTCTTGAGCAGAACAAACCCTAGCTTGGTCTTGGGTTCAAGGAACCTTGTGATGAGAAATGTTGATAAAATGAGAGGGAAAATTTTGGGGTACAACAGTTGCCCCTGTTCAATCTTCTTGAATCTAAAGATTTAGATTGGCAAGTTTGCCTTTCGTGACTGGACGGTAAAAGAGGATTGGACACTAGAGTGCTTGTAAATTTGCACTCGTCAAAATATTGCTGAGGGAATGGGCTTAAAGATGCCATTTGGGGAAGATAGAATCTTACTGGAGATGGGCTTAAAAGATGCCATCCAAATCTTGTTTTTTGAAAATCAGGAGCATGATAATCAGAATGGTATCCGTATCTGGAACGTATCTGAGTTGTATCTGGAGACTGGATTTGTATGAGCAAAGGAATGGCGTCCGTGTTTGGAGCGTATCCAATCTGTAACTGTATTTGATTCTGATGGGCTTTTACTGTATAGTCTAAATTACAACTGCAAGTGCACAGCCTATCGAAGTAATATATAAGATTATCGAACCACAGAGACCAATTGTCAATCTATCGACTCTATTGTTAAGGTGTTTATCTAAGGCAGATCAGTAAGGGATTGAGTTCAGTACAGGGAAATAAAAGCGAATAAAATTAAAGAGATAAAACAAACGGGATCGAATGTAAATCACGAGATCAGACAGTGTCCTAGCATGCATGTATAGTATTTACTTTTGGGCAATATTTTCCATTTATAGCAAAGAACTGTTTAACAGGAACTTGTAGCTTTCGCATACTAAGAACCGAGTTTACTCTTTAAATTAAATTCCTTTATTGTCACTTATAAAGGGTTCCTAACGCGTTAAAGAAGTAAACCTATTTTTAAGAAACAAGTTATTTTGACTTAGTGAAAAAGTGTTTTAATTTGGAAAACTTAACTTAAAGAGATCCTTGGCTTTTGACCAAGAATCAGATTTTAATCCCACAAACGCGTCCGCAAATAGTTTCAAAATAGTTTTATAAAATTATATCAAGTAATCCTACTTAACCAAACGAACTGCTTTCACTCTTTTTGTTTGGTCAAGAACTAATCTGGCTTAATCTTAAGTATGGACGGCTTTCGATCTTACCCATAAACTTTTAAACACATTTAAACCAGTATTAAAAACTAAAACATCCCAAAGGTATTTCTATTAGCATGGCATGCAGAACATAGTTATGATTCGATCCTTACATTCTAACCCTAATAAATTTAGCTGGACATGGTAAGCATTTAAAGTCTATAAAACATGTAGACTATGATAAGAGCGTTTAAAGTCTATAAAATGTGTAGACTATGGTAAGAGCGTTTAGAGTCTATAAAATGTGTAGACTATGGTAAGAGCATTTAGAGTCTATAAAACATGTAGACTATGGTAAGAGCATTTAGAGTCTATTAAACGTGTAGACTATGGTAAGAGCGTTTAGAGTCTATAAAACGTGTATACTATGGTAAGAGCATTTAGAGTCTATAAAATGTGTAGACTATGGTAAGAGCATTTAGAGTCTATAAAACATGTAGACTATGGTAAGAACATAAAATAAATGAAAGCAATTAAATTAGAACCTTGCTCCAATCGGAGGCTTGAATCTGATACAAGTCGTGGAAATGTAAAAGATAGTATGATAAACTTCAACCAAAGTGCTCCAAACTTGAATACAAACTCGCACACTCAAGTGTGATAACTTCCCGATGTGAGAAGATTATCACTTTACAAAGTAGTAATATATTCCTAAGCAGTAAATTGACTGGATCTAAGTTTGCATCTAAGTTTGGATGAAAACAAAAATGAAATGAACTTGTTGTTTATAGAAGATCCTGAAACTCTATAAAGACGAGCATGCCCCTCAACTCCTTCTGAGCGGGAAATGGTTTGTGAAGGCCGCGGGCGCGGCCACACTCCCCGCGGGCACGGTGAGTGAAAATGGAGAGATCGTAGGAACGTGGCAGTTGGCCCCTGGGTGAAAGTGCGCCATGTCAGCGCGTTCCCTGTAGCCAGCGCGGAGCTGGACGCCATGTGTGTATTTTCTTGGAAAAACCCTATTTTTCTGGCGTTTTCGCTCGTTTCTTCTCTGAAGGCTCTGAAAGGACATGTGACCTGAAAACAAAGGAAACAAGGGCATAATACTAGAAAAACAATAATAAAACTAAGGAAAACATGTGATATTCGAGTCAAAAACATAGTGCGATTCGGTGTTATCAAATTCTCCCACACTTAAACCATTGCTTGTCCTCAAACAAAACTCTCTGAAGTAGTCAAAGGGATACAAGTGTTTTTTCTAGTTATCGAGCTAAAGCAGTAAGGTTCAAGTGAGAGTGTGTTCGACATGTACCAACTATTTGAACTAAGAACATCGAAGTGACACTTTACCGTATCATGTGGACATAAACCTTATTCCTACACAAGTCAACTCCTATTACTCCCACTATGCTAAGACTTCTCTTCTAGGTAAGGTCCTTTTCATTCAGGTGTAATCACATTAAGCCACTTATCTGTACAAACTCATAGTGTAGTGACCGGTTAGTGATTCTAATCTTTGCAATGGGATTCTGGTACAAGAATTGGTGTAATCCCGTTATTACTTAATTATAGTTGTGGGGGATCAGATCGTAATCTGCCCTACCGAGTTCAGCACCAGATACCTCTGAACCAGCCATAATGGGTAATGCCTTTTATTATTATTTTTCACTTTTTATTTTTTGTGGATGTTCGCGACCAGTGGAATTAAATGATTGTGTGAGGATCACCCAATTCATGGTCGTAACCATACATTTTTACTTATATATATATATATATATATATATATATATATATATATATATATATATATATATATATATATATATATATATATATATATATATATATATATATATATATATATATATATATATATATATATATATATATATATATTTCAAGGCAAAAAGATCATTCACTTATTTTCATCGATCCTACACGTAGCGCATGCTTAGGCCGGAGCCGACTACGAGAATAAACTACTTAGGACCCATTTTGTAAAATTAAAATCATAGCATGGGGAGAAGACGAAATTAACTCTAATATTTACAAGGTCTATGGTGTAAAAGACGATGTTGATTTTTCAAAAAGGGTACCTAAGACTAATCACACTCTATCCTAAACCTAAAAACTTTACTTATGGCTCAAAAAACTAAAAACATGTTGTATTCATTTTTAGCAAAAAAATTTCTCAAGGCTAGGAAGTGGTGGAGAACTTAAGGATACACTGCGTAAAATGACTCGTCAATCACATGTATTTTATTTAACGGCTAAACTACTAAAAGGGAAATAACTAAAAGATACTGAAAAATAAAGTACTGAAAAGGGGAATAACGGAAAAAGAAATAACGGAAAGGAAATAAAAGCGATAAAATGCTCCTCCCACACTTGAATTGGACATTGTCCCCAATGTTCCAAAACAAGTCTAGGTAGGAGATACCTGGTAAAACTAGTGAGGTCCACTAGTACCCTCGCCATCTTGAGGTGAACGTCTGGAACGACGGCTACGACTACGGCAGCGGCGATCTCTATCGAGGCTAAACTGTGCCATGCACTCAGTGAGAGCAGCATTTGCAGCTTGTAGCTCCCTAGTCCGACCAATCAATGTGCCTTGTGTGGCCTTCATTAATTGGAAGTGAGTAGCGAAGCTAGTCTACTGACGGTGCTGCTGGTTCTGGAAAGCCAATTGACTTTCCATGATGGTAGTCAGAGAGCGGGCATTTTGAATTTGAGACGCCTGCATGAAAGCCATGTTATCGGCAACCTGTTGCTGGATCATAGAAAGGAGGGCATCACACCTCTCCTCTATAGCCATATGCTCTCTCCACATGTCCTCAGTGACATGGAAGCTCGGGACGGTACCTGCAGGAGGGTTAGAAGAAGATGGTGCAGTGTGTGATGGTGTAAATCGAGGAGGTGACTCTGTTTGAAAGTCATACTCGTCATCAGTGTTGTTCCCCTCCTCTAAAGGAACATTCGGAGGTAACGGACCAGTGAAAGCGGGAGCGCTTAAGTCATAGGTCCAGTTACGCTCCAATCTAACGCCAGTGCGACGGGTACAAGGGAGGACAACACTTGGTACAACATCATTACCAATCATAAGGTAATAGCCACCTTCCCTTCTCGCTTTGCAGAGGCGCATATCTTTCAAAAATTTCAAGCCTGCAGTACGAGGAGGAAGTGGCTCTAAAGTAGCAAGCTCGGTGGCCAAGCCAAGGGCACGAGCGATAGTAGTAACCAGGCCACCAAAAGAAATCGGTGCCCCCTTTTTTCGGACATAGCTCATGTGAGCAATTTCTAGTTGGGCCGGATTTTGTTCTTTGGGCAATTGGGCTTCAAAAATGGTGGCTTGCTCTTGTCACTTGGGGTGTACCTAGCGTTTTAAGGTGAAAATATATATATATTTTTGTAAAATATATGTGTATATCATACACATACATTTTATTTTCTAATTTTTGCAAAATAAAATAAAACAAGTTAAGAGAAAATAAAATAAACACACAATATATATGTAAATGTAAGTGAGTACGAAGTGCAACTGAACTGAAAAACAGAAAAAGTAAGTCTGAGAAATAAAATAAAAATAGTATAATAATAATAGCAATGGTGGACGTCTCATGACCAGATATCAGCAAAGTCACGTCCTCCCAGCTCAGCCACCTGGCGTCTGAGCTCAGCAATCTCGTGTGTCAAATCGTCGATCTCGCCAGCATATGTGGCACCATCTAGCTCTACCTGTAGGGTGATATCAGCCACCTCCTGGCGAAGTGTAGCCATCTTAGCTCTCATGGCTGCCATCTGCGCTCTCATGTCGGGCTCCTGTAAGGTCAAGTTATTAGTATAAACAATGGTATGCTCAACCTCAGGTGCAGGCGTGTACTATGGAGTAAGATTCTCTGTAACCGGATCCTCAGTGATCGGGTCGTCTGACTCTGGTGAATACTCTGGCTCTGGCAGGTCAGTGATGTCTATAACTGTCTCTCCCCAACCCTCTAAAGTGTAGTTCCAGTTTGCCCGGTTGGAGACGCAGGTCATTTGTGGATCAGGCAGGATGAAATAGTAGACAGTCTGATCGTCAATAAGGATCATGTACTGATATGGATGAAAAGAAGCCCGGCGCATAAGGCCATGGTCTAAGTAGAAGTCAATGTCGATGTGTGTACTACCACAGTATGGTGTCAGGCGGAGTAATTGGCTATCCAAGCCCAGAGCAGATGCAATCAGCGTCACATTCCCACCAGCGTGCAAGTATCCCTCAGAGGATGATGCAGCCATATCTAGACTTTATATCAAGAAAGCTCCACTCGCAATGGGACGCGACTGACTAGCACAGTATAAAAATAGTATCTCCTCTGCAGTCACTAAATGATCGCAATAGCTCCTCCTGAAGAAGGTATGACAAAGAATCATCTCAAAGTACCTGAAAGCTGGGTTATGAATCCTCTTAGACAGTTTCTCAGATGGGTCGAGGTTGCCCCCGTCGGTAATAGCTCTCCAGAATCTGTCTATATCACTGCTCATGAAATACCCTAGAGGAAGCTCAGGGATGGCAGTAAGTGTAGTCTCGAATCCAAGCAGATCTCCAAACTGTCTCAAAGTAAAAGAATACTCTGCTCCGAACATGCGAAAACTAATCCGTCCACGGTCTTCTCTGGTGCCAACATAGGGCTCATACTCCAGTGAGTTGAGGAACTTCGAGGTGAGGTTCCTGTAGGTCACGTGGATCTCATCAGCATATGCATCCCAACTGTGATACGGTGGGAGAACTGACTTGAGGTTTTGCGTTTTGTGTTCGCAAATGTTTCGATTTAGCAAGAGTCGCCACCGACTTTTTATTTTATCCTAAGGAAAGGTCAAAAAGCACGGGAAAGACCTTTGAGATGTTTTCTTGGGTTCGGGGAGTAGATTATGAAAAGGGAAGGTGCAAGCACCCTTTTCATCGATGGTTATCCATGGGCTCTTAGTTACTTGTTTAGATCACTTGCTTTTGCTTTTCAATTGTTTGAAATGGTGCTTTGTAAGTGGTTTTGAAAGATGTTTTGAAAAGAGGCCATCGTTGTGGCAACCGTTGTGGCCACATCTATAAGTTGGTCAGGGTTTGGGAACATGAACAACCCATAGATGAGGAGTGCCACAATTTCTTCAAAAGCTTGTAGATCTAGAGAATTCCAGCAGTCTTGTGCCTTCCCAAACAGAAACTTTACCAAGAAACCCTTGACACCACTTCTGGTTTCCCAATGTCCTTTGATATCAGATGGTTGAAAGTGTAATGCTGGAGCAACATCTTCAGGCTTTGGTTCTTTTTCTGTACCGTTGTAGGGTAGTTGATGAAGAATAGGAATCCTCAGGAGTTGAGAAAATTCCTCCAAAGTAGGTACTAGTTGGTAATCAGGGAATGTGAAATAGTGGTGTAGGGGGTCAAAGAACTGGAAGAGAACTTTCACCATGTCTTCTTCAATGTTGGAGTTGACCAAGTTGAGAAGTCTACCATGTCTTTCACTGAAGAGAGAATTCTATGGAATCTTGGAAGCAAGCTCCTTGAGTTGAGGAGGGATTCTCACAAGGTTGACTTGAATTGTTTTCCTGCGAAGAAATTCCATGACCTACAAAACAAGAACAAAGATGAAGATTCAAACCCTTGAAATGGTTAGTGGATGCATATGATGCTTTATGATGTTCATGATGTATGCACAAACATATGTACAAGCAAGTCACACAAGATCCTAGTTAGCAAGTCACACAAGATCCTAGTTTCAGGCTTGCATGAGGTTTCATAGGTAAGTACCCTCTTGAAGTTAGTTGGCTCAAACCTGTCCTATAAATAGTAACCGGGTTCTAAGGAGCTCAATATCACTGGATTATTTTCTGTGTTCATTGTTTTGGTTTAGCCACTTAACTGGCGACCAAAATATTCCAAGAAAACAACCCTCAATGAGTGTAGTATCGAGTATCTACCAACTTCGAACTGTACCAAAGTCGGTCATCTCACTACCCCTAAAAAGGCCAAGATGGTCAAGTAAGGTTCTAAGAGTTCATTAGTGCTTCATGACATCACTCAGCGGCCCCGTATTCTCTTTGTTTGACTCAAAGGCTACCGGTACTCACAAATATGACGCACTAATATAGCTATTGCTTCAACCATGTCGGTATACCCCACACAGTTTCCACAACGTATTTCTATTTACCTATGAATGTTTCCTAAATCCGGGTAGAGGATTTCAAGCCCAAACAAGAGAACCAAATGTAAAGCAAACAAAGCAATCAAGACAAGCATGCAAAGGTGATCTAAACCCTAAGGTTACTCCATTTTTAAAGCTCTCCCCAGTAGAGTCGCCAGTTCTGTGATACGGTGGGAGAACTGACTTGAGGTTTTGCGTTTTGTGTTTGCAAATGTTTCGGTTTAGTAAGAGTCGCCACCGACTTTTTATTTTATCCTAAGGAAAGGTCAAAAAGTACATGAAAGACCTTTGAGATGTTTTCTTGTGTTCGGGGAGTAGATTATGAAAAGGGAAGGTGCAAGCACCCTTTTCATCCATGGTTATCCATGGGCTCTTAGTTACTTGTTTAGATCACTTTCTTTTGCTTTTCAATTGTTTGAAATGGTGCTTTGTAAGTGGTTTTGAAAGATGTTTTGAAAAGAGGCCATCGTTGTGGCAACCTTTGTAATGATTCTTGTTTGAATGTATACAAAGGTGTTTTTTTTGTCTTTTGAAAAGATTTCAAGGTTTTTGAAAGTTTGTTTTGAAATTGTGTTGCGGGGTGTGTTTGAAAATAGCAAGGATGTTTTTTTTGCAAGCTTTTGATCAAGTAACTAAGAGCTATACCCTATTTTACTCAAAGATCTTTCTTATGTTTTTAACCCTTTTGACATTGTTGTTTCACCATTGCATTTGGTGAACAAATTTGTGTTAGGATGTTAAACGGGACAGGCGCGGGTCATCGTATAGACCATGATAGCAATTTTGTCAAGTATCTTTGGCAATTTTCTTGAGGAACTTGATCATTTTTGTTTAGGCAACTAAGATAGCGTCATCGAGGGACTATGATCTTTTGTTTTGTTTTGTTTTGCCAAAGTACTTAACATGCATACCATGGCCCATTTTTGAAGGCAACAAGTGGATTGTAACCCTAGGGGTGCAAGTGTGCATAGTGTTTGATTTTCATGCATTTTTGTCTTTGATTAGGTCAAGCTATTTGTTGATTTGGATTTTTGCATACAAATCCTAATTCTCTAATCATGACATAATTGAAAGCGTAAAATGCGAGAATTTAAAGTTCTATGCTATTACAACTTGATTATGGGGATGGGGGTACAATTTTGAATGGGGGGTATTTGACAAAAATATAAACCCTAGATTACTATTACATCCAAATTGAATTTATAATGCAACAAAATTTAAATGTACAATATTTAAATAAACAAAAATAAATAAATATTAAACAAAATGTATTATGCAAAAAGGAGTTTTTATTTGTTTATGTATGTAAAGTATTTTTAATGTAAAAAAAAACAAGTATAAATAAAAAAAGATTGATTTTATTTATTTAAGGGGTAAACCCTAATTTACTTTAAAAAATAAATACTATATATTATTTATATACAAAAATATATTAACATGTACAAAAATAAGATATATTAAAAAAAGTGTTTTTTTAGTATAAATAATGATAAAAATAAAATGTAATATTTTTTTGTTTTTATTCTAAGTATTTAATAATATATATATATATATATATATATATATATATATATATATATATATATATATATATATATATATATATATATATATATATATATATATATATATATATATATATATATATATATATATATATATATATATATATATATATATATATATATATATATATATATATATATATATATATATATATATATATATATATATATATATATATATATATATATATATATATATATATATATATATATATATATATTAAATATATTAAATATGTATAATATAAAATAAAAATATGTACAAAATAAAATATATTCAAGAAAATATTTTTATTATAAATAAAAGTAAAGAACAAGAATAAAAGTATAAAATGTAAATATTTTTTCAAGTATGAATAATATAAAAGAATATTTCAACACTTTTTAATGTTAGAAAAATTAGAATAAATTGCCAAATAAATTAAAAAAATTATGGAAATATTTTTTTGAGCATTTTTTATATTTGGAGATAAAATAAAAAAATCAAAAATGAAAACAAAAATTCAAAAATGCAAAAATATGAGATATTGGGCCAGGGGGTGTGAAACTGAAACAAGGGGTGTTAGAAGCAAAACTGGCCAGGCCCAGCCCAAGCCAACTTCATCTTCTTCCTCTAGACAGAAAACGCGCGCCTGTTATACAAACTTGGACATCCTGGAAATGTGATCTTTTGCCAAAACTCACAATATCAAACTTGTAGAGAATTTAAATACGAATCTAACCATATAAAGCATTAATCCTAACTCTCAAAGACCAGAGAGAATTTCTCTGGCCCTAAAATCTGACCTAGTTTTTTCAGCATGTTCATGGATGAAATTCTCCTAGCACACTTAATATAAATGAAAGCTGAGCATATGTATGGCTTCCTAGCAATGAACACTACATTTTTTATTCACAAACCTAAAGCTAAATGTTCCTAAATAGAGAGATAGAAAGTGATGAAAAGCCTGTTACAGTTGGATTCGTGTAGGGCAATGCAGTGCTTCTCAACAAGTTTTGAGGTGTCTGGTAGCTTGCATGAACTTCACTTGATCTTTTCCAATAGATAGCTTGCCTTGAATGTCCCTGAATCAGCCTCTAGAACTCAACCTGCACAAGCTTGAAATGAAAATGGTGAACACTGTAAATGGAGTTACAGTTGGCAATGGAGGTTTGGGATAGCTTGAGTGAGTTGAATGGAAGGTGTTTGAAGCAAAAAGGAGCAAAACGCACGAGCCAAATGAGCTATGTGGTCGCAAAAACTTGATCGCAAGACTTTATCGTCTGTTAATCGGGAGACTGCAAGTGCACAGTCCTATCGCGTAGTTTTAAAAGATATCGAACCCACAGAGACTATAAATTGATCTATTGTTATCCTAAGTTACGGTACACAGCTAAGGCGAATAGTTCTTTTAGAATATTGGTTAAGGAATATAAATATAAATAAAACGGATATCGGTACGTAAAGTAGTGAACCTAAGCGGCTTAAATTGAACTTAAGCGTATAAAGATGGTTAACTTAATTGTTCTGTAGAATTTATTAGTTTAAAAACCCTCAACTCACACTTTCATGGTCTTATCTCGGATTATACGTCTAAAGCCCTATACCTGCTTTCGCTAGCCTATAAGTGTTTAGAAGTATTTTTTGGAAACTTAATTAATTCTAATTTGGTTTAAAGCGCTTTCACTGTATTTAAATCAAATGCCTAACTTTAGCTATCCGGTTAAAAACCTCACACTTTCGTGGTCTCGATCTAACCTATTTACTCTTCTTACTTTCGTAACAAAAAGCGTAGTTTTAATTATAAAAAGTCATAACCAGAAATTAAGTTAATTAGTATTTTAACTTATGAACAATTTAATTCCTACTCTTACTACTATTACTTACCGATACCTAAACGATTTAGCCGGACATATTTATTAATTCGGACATGCATAAATAATAAGGTTCAATATATTTAAACATTCCCATAATCAAATAAATAAACACCAAGCAACAATACTTAAATAAAATAAAATAATTATATTAAGAACCTGTAAATAATAATAATGCTTGAACAATCTTGTTCTTCGAAATAAACGAGCATTCCCCCACAAGTCGGTTGGATCTGCTCGGAGACTTCTTGAATTGAAAAGAAAAATTACGACAAGAAATAAAAAGCACTAGGTCTAACGTAAGGTTAGATCAGTGAAAATTATAGAAACTTAAACTAAAATAAAAACTAAAGAAAGAAACTGAACTAGAAAAGTATGGTAGAAATACAAAACTGAAAAGAAAAATACGAAAACAGAAAAATAAAGAAAGACTAAATAACGGTTGTTCGGTAAAATTGCCGACCCTTGCTCTGAAGGTTGAACTTGTATTTATAGGCTTCATTTGTAACTTCCCGTTTCCATGTTGTACGAAGGCTAGTGGAGATCATGGGAATAACTACCAGAATCATGGGAGAACATGGGAATAACTACCAGAATCATGGGAGAACATGGGACTAACTACCAGAATCATGGGAGAACATGGGACACATCTCCATGACGTGAGGAAGTTGAAATATAGCGCGTTACGGTCGTCACAAGGCTGTTACGGTCGTAACACCTTGTGGACTGAACTTCTGCTGGGCTTTTGCTCTTCTGGGCTTAGTCTTTTTCTTTGTATAATTATTTCTTTCTTCTTAACTCCTCCTTTTTGCTATATCACCCCTTTTGCTTCATTTCTTTGGCTTTTTAATCCGATTTTCCCTCAATTTATCTTCTTTTCTCAATTGATCTTTTATTTAATACAAATACCTGAAACAAAAGAAATACCAACGTAATACAAAAATAAAATAGAATAAATGAATAAAAATACTAATATTATCTATGAAAATTAAGCCAAATATGTTATATAAATTCGTGTTATCAACACCCCTATACTTAAACCTTTGCTTGTCCTCAAGCAAAAATTAAAAATGAAAAATTACTTAAGCATAAGTCAAACGTAGATATAGAACACAATTCAATTCGTATTTGGTTGCAGGTCAATTCTTTTGTTTGGATAACTCAAGTTCAGACTTCGACACCAAAATTACCGTAATGACACTAGATACCCTTATTTATGCAGACCAAATTAAGTCATGAATTATAACTCGACCTAATACTTTCGTTTCGTTTCACCCGTTTTCATTCTGGTGCAATCACATTAAGCCCTTTACCTTACGCGCACATAGTGGAGTAACCGGTTAGTGACTTTGATCTTTATAATCTAGCTTGGAGTTCTGGTAGTTATATTTGGTACTCCTTTATCCAATTATAAATTGTGGGGGATCGGACCGTCGTCCGCCCTACCAAGTTCAGCACCAGAGACCACTGAACCAATTCATAATGGTTGTTTGCATAAATATTTTATAGTTTCTGCAACCGTTGAATTAAATGATCTGGTAAGGATCATCTAACTTAATAAGTGCATCTTCTAATAAAAATTTCTCTTTAAAAATCTTGATCAAACACTTATATTCATCGATTCTCCATGTAGTTTGTCGTTCAAGGCGGTGCTGACTGCTTTTATAAACTACTCGGGATTACTTTAAAACTAAGTCTTAAGGTGTTGGTATAATAAGTACTTAAATCAATCTAACACGTTGGGGTATTGAAGTGTTATGATGATAATAATTTTGCTTTAGTCGCGCTCGAGTTCTTATTTATAAAAATAAGCAACCTTAATACTAGTTGAATATGTTAATATAACGTTTGAATTTTTTCGTTATGGCTCAAGAATATGGAGGAATTCGAATAAGCACGAGAATTTTACATAAAAGGCTAAAATTTCATAAACATGTATTTTATTAAATGGAAATTTCGTAGTACATAGGAAAAAAAAAAGGCAACTAAAAAGGGAATACTAAATAGAGCAAAGATAATAAAAACGAAGTAAGAAATGTTTTGACTCCCCTAAACTTAAAGTAAGCATTGTCCTCAATGCGATAGTACCAGGAGAAATCAGAAAAGAGAAGGGTGATCACTCGTCTATTTTTATCCTCTTGGAGAATTTTGTCCTCTTGCTCCTCTATTTTTATTTCGTTGTCTTCTACGTCTATCAGAGTCGTAATCATGCAATCCATCGATTCTAAGGTTTAAGGCATGTATGGACTCGTTGAAATCCTCCATTTGATTTGATATCGCTTCGTAATTGCGGTTATTCCAATGTGCGTAGTCGTGTTGGTCGCGTTGCATTTCTCAAACTAGGCGCAATGTTTCATTTTGAACGACTTCCATTGCTTGGAAACGTTGATCTTGTGTGATGTTGATTATCAAACTTTGTGATTTTTCTTGTGTATGAAGTTTCATCTTCATGTTATGTTACTTTTGAACCTCATAATAAGTTAAATTATAACATAAGTCACACGTGTCATAATTCTCAAATTATTATATCTTTACTTCATCTTTACTTTCTCCACTAAACTTGCTACTTTTGCCTCTTTGTATCACTTCTTTTGTATGCTATGTGTGCAACTTCTTTTCTTTGATTGTGATACTTGAACATGGTGTTTTATATGTCATTTGAAACTTACTTGGGTGTCTAAAAACCTTGTAACCTTTTTCCATCTTCATCTATCCCACTCTTTCTTCACTTTCCCTTTTAGTTTTGGTTGTAGGGTTTGATTTTGATCTTTCTTCTTACTAACCTTTGTGTTTGATTTGATAGTGATGTTCAATGTTTGTTTATAAGTATTTCACATAAGTAACACATATTTATGTAACTTCTAACTTCACACATACTTGACACATTATATCATGATCATCTATCTACACACTTGCTTTCACTTTACTTTACAACTTTGTCTTGACCTAGTTTGTGTACTTTGTTGTTTGTACCATGATCTTAATCACTAATTTATTTTTGTCTTTATTATTTGGTAAGTTTTGAGTGTATAACATTTCAATTTTTTTATTTCTCTTCTTCACATCACCTTTTTCCTCTCACATGTTTGCTTGTTAGCATTGCATGAGGACTTATGTCCACTTAGGGTTTTCAAACCAACTTTCCTTAATTGATTTGATTGTTAATCTTTATCAAGTTTGATTATATGATGATGATGAGCATTACATGTATTCACTTCTTAATTTTATACTCCTTCATCCCTCTTCACCTCACTTCACTTTCTTATGCCATGTTTGGTTAGGCACTTGACACATAAATGCTTTCATGCTAATGTACTTGCTTTAATGCTTTAACTTGTAACATTTAGATCCAAACTACTTGTGCATAACCCTTAGGGATATCTTTATATCACCTTGATTCTATTCTCTTGTCTCTTCCTTGATTGCATGCTTTGTCATGATATAAAGTTTTGTATTCTAAATGCATGTTTGCACTTCTACTTGTCTGGTTAGATATCTTCATGACCCAAGTTTCCATGCTTAGGGTAGTTTAAGGTGTATACCATGTTAGGGTCAGAACTAACACCCTACTTTGATTTTGATTTTGTGCCATGTTTCCTTGTTTGCCTATTATTTCTTTCTCCTTCTTCATCTCCACTTCTTCAAGTATGTTTAAGAGTTTCATCTCTTGTGTGTATTTTGTCACATGGATGTCGTGTGTGCTTGATGTGTTATCATTTTCATCTTGATGTTTTGTCATCTTTCTCAATATTTGATTCTTTGTCATTCTTCTCATATTGCTTGATGTTTTTTCATCTTAATACATGAATTAATGATATTTTAACATCTCATTCTCTACATGATGTTTCATCATCCCATCTTTACATAATGTTTTTCCATCCATGCTTGATGTTTTTCATCTATACTTGATGCATGTACTTGATGTTTTGTCATCCTTGTGTGATGTTTTATCATCCCTCTTCTTTCTTTGGTAGCTTCTCCTCTTGTCATGCTCCCCATAGAATCTTTAATTTATTCTTTTCTAAGTTGGAATTGAATAGACCTTAGGATCTCTATCGATGCATGATAACATAGGTTGATGTCTCCCTCTTATCCCAACTATAGGACCAACATTGCATGACAACTTTAGGGCTATTTTTCTAGTCTCCCCTTAGACTTTTTCTTTCTTATTTTGCATTTGCATTAAGACTAAAACTTCTTCGTCTTTTCTTTTCAAACTTTTTAAAACACTCTAACACTACTCAAATTCTTTTTCAAGGTAAAAAATAACCAACCAATTCAAACCTTTTTGTCTTCAGACTTTTTCTTTTAAAACATTTTCAAAAAAGACATGCTTCTCTAGCATCGTCTATAAAAAACACACAATAAACAGAAACTATTGAGACGAACTATGATGCTCTGATTATTTAAAAGGGATATATAGGCACCTGGTCATGGAGTACAACAGAGCGAGCTTTATAATATTTCTTTCTTTTCCCCGTGTTTTCTTTTGCATGTATTCCCTCTTTACATTACCTTTTAGCATTAAGCTTTAGACTTAGACTTTCACAGACCCTTATATTAGAATAAACTTAAGTGGATCATGTGGAGTACCACATACGTGAGCGGTGCTAATACCTTCTCCTCGCATAACCGACTTCCTTACCCTTTCTCTTGGCTGTGATACCATGCTTCTTTCCTTCCCTCAGGTTTACTCAGTGTTTCCTTTCTCTCTCTTGGGATAAATGATCGGGACTTTATAAGTCTGTCGGGATATTAACTGCAAGTATACAGTTCAATCGTTCTAGTTTTAAAATATTATCGAACCCACAGAGACTGAGGATCAATCGCATACGATCTAATGCTACAGTTTGTCTAACTAAGCGATGAATATTCGATTTTTGGGGGAAACAGTTTAATTAAAAGTAATAGTACTAATTATACCGGTATGTGATAATCGGACTTAGGGAATTCGGTGAATCGCTTGGCCTATAAAGTAATTCGGTAAAAGATAATTATTTAAAAACCTGAGACATACACTCTCGTGTTTATGAAATAAGTCATGCTACTAAACCTAGTGGATGCACTTTAAATTTAATAACACTTTTTGAAAACAATTTGAATTTAATTAATTTATTAAAACACTCTCGTGTATTTAAAAATCAATGCTTCGTTACCACCATCTGGGTTGAACCCCAGCTCTCGCATGCAGGTTCTTGCCTTAATTAATTTCCCACTCTCGTGGCAAAATCGTGTTAATTAACCTCTCACTCTCGTGACAAGGATAGTTAAATTAATCTTGGAAATTGGAAACCAGAAATTGTTTTATAAATATTTTTGGCCAAGGTATCATTGAATTCTTTCAGTTCTTACGGTCACATACCGGTATTAATAATTTAGCCAGACATAATTAACTTAACAGCAATACAGTTCAAAATATAATTCATGGCAATAATTGGCATATTATAAAAACTGAATGAATAATAATTGCAATATAAAAAACCTGGAATCAAAGTTGCTATGGTAATCTTGAGGTATTACAGTAATCCAATCTTCGAGTTTGACTTGCAGTAAATGATTCGTGTTAATTCTTGAAAGAAGAATTAACACTTAAAACTAGAAACTAAGGCTTTGAATGAAAATTACAAGAAAATGAAAACAAAATTCCAAAACAAGCAAATTGGAAAATAACTGTAAAATAAAATAATATTTGCTCTGAGTAAAATTTCTTCGACCCCTGAACTGTGCACTGGTACACATATATATAGCATAGGAAAAATCAGCAGTTTTTGAATTCTTGATGAAGTCTTCCGTGGAGAAAATATAGGAGCACTAATAGTGGTGGCAAGAAAATAGGGGACTCAGTAGAAAAAGGGAGAACGACTCTGCCTTTCACGCCCACGTCTCAATCCATGCATAACGTCCACCTTCACGCGCATGACGGTCGTCACAGGTGGGTGACGGTCGTCACACGCTGAAGTAGTGCCTTACGCTCGTCAGTGGTGTGTGACGAGTGTCTCCTTATGTTGGGGGGTGTTACGCCCGTCACAGGGACGTGACGACCGTCACTGTTCTAGAAGTCCAAACTTTGTATTTTTTTATTCTTTTTCTCTTTGTTTATCGTCTAGCCTTCTTCATGTTGTCCTTTTTCATCGGTTTGAGTCGACAAGTGTTATACCTTTAAAAAGACAAATAATCTCGGAATAATCGGGGGTTAGACGACTTAATGAAATATAAAATCGGTAAAAAAAAAGCATGGTAATTATACAATATGTTTTCTCGTTATCAATAAATAACATTGATGGTGACTCTTCTTTCCTTTCGCCTATGTTCACGCTTCGATGAAAATCCCAGACGCGATAGCTGGCGACTCTGCTGGGGAAAGATTGACCAATTTCTGGTCCATCCCATGCACGTCAGTCCTAGCTTGTGTTTATTTTCTTGTATTTGGGTGTTTGTTTTTTATTGCTTTATTGCGTCATTTATATGCTTTCATGCATTGCATCTTATTTCATGGATTCTATACTCTGGACATTGTTGTTGTGTTGTTTCTTTAATTGGGATGGGATGATACTATTGAGGCAAAAGGCCCAGTACCCATGCTATGATTTATAAACCAATAGGAACACTAGGACTATAGTGGACTCATGATGGCTATGTGACGTGAGGTCTTGATTACCGTATTCATGTGATATGCGCTTAGACGAGATTCAAATGCGGTACTATCATTTATATATAGATGTTACGATGATAGTACTTAGCATGTGGACTAGCGACTCTGAGTTACCCTGACCTAGATTTTACCCGTGAGTGGGAGGGATGATTCTTACAGGTATCGTTGGTGACTCTGGTTCTATTGGTGACTCTGGTTCTTTTGGTGACTTTGATTCTGTTGGTGACCTTATATGGTATTATGAAAATATGTTGGACCTTTGATCCTGTTACATATGGTTTTATAAGAAACAACTCAATTGTGTCCGGTATTCTTGAAACCTTGATCATGTCATTACTGCATCATAGCATATTTATTTTCAGAAAAAATGATTTTGTAGAAAAAAGTTATCTCGCATATGCATGTCACTTTCCAGGGATATTCTAGAGTTTATCTTCATCAGCAATGGCAAGCAGCAATGATATTGTTAGAGAACCAACTAGGCATATTTTCACATATGGTCTATTTTTTGAAGATTTGACACCACTAAGGAGGTTGAGTGCTCAAGTGTCTAAGCACGATTTGAAGGACTTCACTGAGAGTTACAATAATATCTTATGTCTTGTAGACATTACTATTGATACATGGGCTTTGCAGACTTTGTTATAGTTTTATGATCCTCCATTACGATGTTTCACTTTTCAAGACTATCAACTGGTCCCCACCCTTGAGGAGTATGTTGATCTTCTCAAAATCAAGATTCTGGACCAAGTACCTTTTGTGCACCTCCTAGTTACTATTGATTTTAAAGTTATCATCAAGACTCTTTATTTGAGTTGGAATGACATCGAAGTGTATTGGAAGACAAATGGGGATACTTGTGGTTTTCACTCAAAATTTATGATAAAAAAGACTAAGGAGTATGCAGAAAAGAAAAATTGGTTGGCTTTTAACATATTGGTGGTTATTATGGTATATGGGATGGGTCTTTTTCCCAACATTCCCAACTTTATGGATGTTACCGCTATTTACATCTTCATGAGCAATAATCATGTACCGAAATTGCTTGTTGATACTCACTACAATATCAATTCCAAGTATGGAATGAGAGGAAGCATCAACTGTTGTCTACCTTTGTTATACCAGTGGTTTTTATCTCATCTGCCTACTAAGGGACCGTTCGTGGAAACTCAAGAAACCAGTAGGTGGGTGTCATACTCCGAATTTTCCCTACTAGTTTCTGATATTTTTATTTATATTTCTAAAAATCATTTTTTATAAGTTATTATTCATATAGTTATGGGGGTTTAAAGTTTATAAATAGGAGTTTATCTTATAAAGAAATCATGGGTCTTTCTCGATCAGAAATGGTCCATGTAACTTTTAGTCCTTTTCAAATATTGGAAAGAGGGTGTATAAAACAAACCCTCTTGTTTAAAACCCAATACAATTAAAAAGGGGAGGTATAAAGAAATTCTTTTTTGTTAAAGCCCAAATAAGCCAAATTGATATGGCCCGACTAACTTTTTTTTTGTTTTGAGATTTGTTTTGTTTTAGGTATAACATTATTATCATCATTAGTAACATTATTATTATTTTGTTATAGTTACTTTTATTAATTATTATTATTACTATAATTGATTATTATTATTAACACTATTAACTTTATTATTATTGAAATTAGATTTATTATGTTAATTTGAAAAAAACGTTAACAAAAGGCTTACAAGTCCAAACGCTCAAGGCCGAGTCCAAGTCAAAACAAACCGGCCTAACCCAAACCAGAAAAAAAAACGCAATTTTGTGTCAGGCCTAAAGCATGTGTTGTATCAATCATTAAGGAAAAAATGCAGGTTTTAGAAACAATTATTGTACGATTTAAAAAGGAAAAAACACAGGTTATATTGTAACACTTACTGTTCAAATCTTAAGTAATGAACGTGTTTCTAAAACAGGAAAAAACAAATCAATACAGAAACATAATCTTAACTGATACTGAAACAAATCATTTCTAATGAAAATTACAGTAAATAAATCAATACAATTACAACATAATCAATTTTTTCCTAATCTATAAATCCTAAACAAAGAACAATACAAAAAAAAGAATTTTACAGAAGAAAAACTAATATAGAGGAGAGATATGGGTTTCGAAATATAAAACCCTAAATGTATTCAGCCGCCGCCGCTCTCATCCTCAAACCGACATCGCTCTCGCCATCTTTATCCACCATACCACGTACATGCGAACAAAGAAATATAGAGGGAGAGATTAGAGGCCAAAGTCAGAGAAGAGTTTGAAGAGGGTCGCTACAAATAAGGTAAACCATACTTAGACTTTTCAATCATGTTGATTTTGCTGTTTTTACTCTTTGAATTTATGGTTGAATCTGGGTTAGGGGTGGTCGTCGCCGCCGACAAATAAGTTTTTAGGTTTTCTGTTGTTAGAGAAGAGAAAAATAGAGAGAAGAGAGATGAGTGACGGGAAGAGAGAGGGAAGTAAACAAAAATGAAAATAAAATAAGGTTAAAACAAATTATATTATGTAGAAGGTTCATGGGCTTTTCACTCTATGGCTATTATCACGCACCCCCATCCATATTCATATGATCATCATCATATGCCCCCTGTGATACGGTGGGAGAACTGACTTGATGTTTTGCGTTTCAATCGCATTTATGCGGATAGCAAGAGTCGCCACTGACTTTTCATTTATCCAAAAAGGAAAGGTAAAAAAGCACAGGAAAGACCTTTCGAGATTATTTCTCGGGTTCGGGGGGTAGATTATGAAAAGGGAATGTATTAGCATCCTTTTCATCCATGGTTTTCCATGGGTTCTTAGTTACTCGTTTAGATCACTTGCTTTCATTTGACAGTGTGCTTGTGGTGTGGGCTTTGAAAGTATTTTGAAAAATCTCTTTGTAATGGTTCTCGTTTCTATAAGAACGCGTACAAAGTTTTGTTTCAAAAAGTGGCTCAAAGATATGTTTGTGAATCGTGTTTCGGAAAGTGTTTTGAAAAGATGTTTTGCAATGGTTCTCGTCTCTATAAGAACGTATACAAAACGTTTTATCTTTTAAACATTTTTTGAAATGAAAGTGTAGGTGTAAAAAATGTTTTTATCGTGAGCAAGCGAGTAACTAGGAGCGAATCTATCTACTCGAAAGGTCTTAAATTGTTCTTTTCTTCCTCCTCTTAATGTGGCTATCTTACCATTAATTTGGTAAGAAGCCCCATCGTTGGATGTGAAGGGACAGGCGCGGGTCAATTTTACAGTCATCGAAAGCAACTTATGAGACGCTTTAGCAATTTTTGTAAGGGACGAGATTGTTTTATCGAAGGCAACATCGATGGTCATCGAGGGACTATGATCTTTTTTTATAGAAGGGTCATTGCTAAGGTGTCCCATATTCGAGGGACATGATTGTATTTCCGAGGCAACGAGCGAGGTTACCCTAGAGGTGCGCGTGTGAAAAAGTGTGTTGGTTTCAAGTTATTTTATTCTTTGATTAGGTTATCTAGCGATTGATTTTTGAATCTTGCCATATACGCCTAATTACTATACAGTATAAGGAAAACAGTAAATTGCGGGAATGGAAATTCTACGCTATTACAAAGTGTTCGGGAGTGGGGGTATAATTCTTACAAATAGGGATGAGTCAAATGCGATAGCAAGATCCAAATAGCAAACAATACAACCAAATCGAATTTTGTGCGATTAATGAAAGCTACAATAATCTATGAAATAAACTCAACCAATGAAATATGGAAATAAAATTTTATATCTTTACTTGTAAGGAAAAAATAAGATATTATTTAAAATAAATGTTTAACTAAAGAAATTAAATCAAAATGTATTTTTTTTATCTTTTAATATTTTTCATGACGAAAAGAATTAATTAATCCTATGAAAGATTTATATTTTTATATTTTTTTTAAATATGAGAAAATAAAAAAGGAAATAGAAATATGTTCTATATTTTTTGTAACATTTGTATCATAAAAAAGAAACAAAGAGAAATTAATAGCAAAAGTTTAATCAAGAAGCAAATTTGGAACAAAAGATAAATTATTCAAAATAAATTATGTAAACAAAAATTATGGGTTAAATAAATGAAGGGGGGTGTATGCTATGAACAGAGAATGGGCTTATGTATGATTTGGGGCGGAGGCCCAATGAAAATGGTTGCTTACAAAAATCAGGCAAAATGGGGGGGTGAGGCCAGTAAATGGATTGGGCTTATGGAGTACAGGCCAAAGATATATCCAATACAAATTAGCAAAACAAAACTCAAGTTTCTAAACCAAGCTTAGTTACGGATTAAGGGACAACACCAAAATTAGGGTTTGGGAAATTTTCCTCACGCGGCGCTGTTCTTCATCTTTTATCGTTTGCTAAAATTTTCTACACATCCTCACTACCCCATCCCTGTCCTACCTCACGACCGAATCGTCCTCTTCAGTAACATACTGCCTCTTTGTCTCATAGCGATTTGCATCTTTTGAAAACCCTTCTCCTTGAATTCGGATTTAAACCCAGAAAGACCTGAAATTGCCTCATCCTTGACCTCCCTCAGCCTCTCTGTTACCGTAACACAACTCTCTCGTCTCCCTAATCAAGCTTTAGCGATTATTTTTTGAAAAAAGGTAAGATTTATGTTATTTTCAAAAAAAGCTTACGGATTTTTGATAATCTTCCTATCTTTGTTGCATTTTCCCTTAACTAAACCCTTGTTATTTTAGATGCAGAAAATATGCTTATGGAATTATGAGAAAGAGGAATAACTCATACCTGTTGGAGCTTTACAATTTCTCTCTTGCGAAATAGGAAGGGAGAGGCGAGACTGAGGACGGTATTCAGTGGTGATAGAGGTTTTACGAGGGAAAGAGATGAGGATAGGAGCGTGGCTTTTCTGGCTTGTTGGTAACTTTTTCTGTTTTCTTTGTTATTAAATTTGAATGATGATTATCAGGTTTTATGAATTTCTTGTGATGGAAGTTTGATCCTGAGTTTTAATGATGGATAACAGTTTTGGGATTTTGATGATGGTTATTGTTTTTTTGGTTTTGATGCTGGTTAACAGTTTTGGGATTTTGATGATGGTTATTGTTTTTTTTTAGTTTTGCTGATGGTTAACAGTTTGGGATTTTGGCGATGGTTATTGTTTGATGAGTTTGATGCTGGTTAACAGTTTGGGATTTTGGTGATGGTTATTGCTTGATTCTGAGTTTTGCTGATGGTTAACAGTTTGGGATTTTGGTGATGGTTATTGCTTGATTCTGAGTTTTGCTGATGGTTACCAGTTTGGGATTTTGGTGATGGTTATTGCTTGATTCTGAGTTTTGCTGATGGTTAACAGTTTGGGATTTTGGTTTTCTATCTTGTTAACAGGTTTTTGAGTTTTTTCTTTGTTCACTGTGTTCGTTCTCTTTTGCTGGCTTTGTTGGATTTTTTGGATATCTCTCTCTTCTCCCAAACGCTTCTGTTATATCCATGAGAAAATGGTGGGAAACCAAAATGTATTTGAATATTTTGGTATGTTGTTCTAATGGCCTTTTGGTTGCAGTTTTGTTTTTTTTCATTTTCTATGCAAATCGTGACAGGTTGTGGACAGGGCAGCAAGGCTGTTTGGACTGTTTTTGTATTTTACAGCAGCTCTTCTTTTGTAGCAGAGCTTTTGCAGGATGTATTTTGGGCAATTCCATAGCCTAGGTGACTTCTTTCCTCTCTTATCTCTCAATGAAAATAAATAAAAAAACAATTTTCTCTTTTTCCTTTTTTACTAATCTGAAAGGTTTGCAGTTTGGAAAATGATGATATCTCGTTTCTTGAGCAAGTTTTGTTTGATTTAGCATCTAGATATTTGTCATACTTGCCACACTGCTGCCTCGTTTTAGCTTTTGTTGATGTTGTTGGTTTGGACTGTTGTAATGCTGCTGTTTGTTTAGTTTGTGATAATGTTGTTTGTTTGGTTTGTGAGGATGCTGTTTGTTTAGTTTGTGAGGTTGTTGTTTATTCAATTTTGTAATGATATTTGTTTGGACTGTTGTAGCATTTTGTTATTGTAGCATGTTCGCTAATTTCTCTTCTTCTTTCTTTTTGTGAACCAAGAAGGGCAACCTTCTTGTGATTTGCAACTAGGGGAAATAGATTGTGATGAAATAAATAGCATTCTGATTCCACGTTGCAAACCTTAATGATGAATTTATGAAATAACTTTTGGAAAATTCCTTGTTCATGCCCATATAATTTTCTACTAATCATGCCTTCTTTCTCTTGTTTTCATGTGAGCAAAATTGGAGATGACGAAGCAAAGGACGCAAGAAATCTGTGGCAAACATGAAAGTCTTGGAGATAAGCAAAGGAATCCGATATGACTTCAGTCTTTAAGCAACTTAAGCATAGATTAGTTCTCTTAGGCCAAACATTCATTTTGATTTTCTTTGTAACTTATAAAGATCATTCTTGTATTGTATCCTATAGTTGTAAAACATAAAGTATTAAAAGAATAAATTTTTTTGTAACAATGTTTGAAATTGGAGAAAATCTTGAGTTGTAGCATGAAGTATTCTGGTATCATTTTATAACTTGAAATCCTTTATCAACAACAATTTGTAATTTCTCTTCGCATCCTAATTGATTTTTTTGAAATTCCCAATCAGGATATTTGAAATAAAATGCTCCATTCTGGTAACTTAAATTCCAAATGATCCCAATAACTTTGTAACTGCATTTCAAACAAACACGCATCGTGTACTCCATTTCCTAACAAAACAAATGTTTTAAGGACATAAATCATCTGGTCAACCTGGATCCCAAAATCATGATTGTCCTAAATGACAGTCTTAACCTCCATCTCTTGTCCCAAACAAATCATGCTCTGAGAACAAACATTATCCTTTCAATAAATTGTGTTTAAGAAAATTCAAAAATCAATCAAATACCTTGCGATGATTTGATAATTTTAAAGTTTTCCAAACTTAAATTTCTTCTGATTCTTTGAAGATAAACCCGTGAGCAACATCACATGTGACCATGAACAGACATAATCGTCTCAAAATCTTGTAGCTTGAAGAAATCATAAATACAACCTTGAGGAAGCATGAAGACTTATGAAGGGCCAATTGGATCTTTGAAAACTCATTTTCTTTTGAGAATTGCAAAAAACCCTAATTGTTGGTTTACTGCCCCAGAAGAGAATTTGTCTGGTCGATTTCTGAGCCAACTTGAATATCCGAGAAACCCTAGGGTTGTGTCTTCTATGAAAAATGGGAGGGAAAATTTTGGGGTACAACAGCTGCCCCTGTTCAATCTTCTTATTCTTGAAAAGTGAAATTGACATGTTTGTCGTTTGTGGCTTGAAAGTAATAGATGATTGAACACTAGAGTGCCCAGAAATTTGCACTTAACAACGCGCTGGTTTGATTGTGTATGGAAATGGGCTTAAAGATGCCATTTGGAGAAACAGAGGAGAATTGTCGGAGATGGGCTTGTAGATGCCATCCAAAGGTGATTGTTGACGGAAATTTTAAACTGGATCTGAACAGAGAACGAATTAGAATAAACCGTTGAGAGATTTATCTAAAACAAAATGAAATAAAAATCTGGAGAAGAATCAGAATAAACCGTTGAGATTTATATGAACCAGTAAAAATCTGGAGACGAATCAGAATAAACCGTTGAGAGATTTATCTGAACGAGTAAAAAATCTGGAGATAAATCAGAATAAACCGTTGAGAGATTTATCTGAACTAGTAAAAATCTGGAGACGAATCAGAATAAACTGTTGAGAGATTTATCTGAACCAGTAAAAATATGGAGACGAATCAGAATAAACCATTGAGAGACTTATGTGAACCAGTAACAATCTGGAGATGAATCAGAATAAACCGTTGAGAGATTTATCTGAACTAGTGAAATCTTGAAATGAATCAGAATAAACCGTTGAGAGATTTATCTGAACTAGTAAAAATCTGGAGATGAATCAGAATTAACCGTTGAGAGATTTATCTGAACCAGTAAAAATCTGGAGACGAATCAGAATAAACCGTTGAGATATTTATCTGATCCAGCAAAAATAAATCAGCCTTTTCTCGGAAACTGATCTGTATTTGACTTGTTGAAGATTTGTGTCTGTCGGAAGTTTGTTGATAATAATTGTCAAATGTCTCTTTCCTATAAAAAGGTGAAGAGTTAATTGTATGCAATGCTATGATGCATGTGATTCATGGCGTGATGTTTGCCTCTCAAAATAAATGAGATTGCACCGTATGAACTTGAGTTGTCAATGTTATGACGTATGTATGCAAATGTATGAAAAGTAAAGATTGTTTGTGCCGTAGCATTGCTGGAAGTGGAGAAAATAAATCCCCTTTGAAGTATTGATGGATGAATTTCTAGGTATAAACTCTGTTTGCAAAAAGGGGAAAAGCCAGTTATTGATTGTGATATCCTGCTGGGGAAATCTGAGAAGTTGGGCAACTTGTTGGGGACACTTTGGAACAGTGGTTGGAAATTTTTGCTCTGGCTGGAGAAAGTACCTGCGGGGGGTTCTATGGAATGGCTTACAGATGTTATTCTATTTCTTAAAGTCATTAGTGATTCTCTTTCCGTTTTTTATTTATTTATTTGTAACAATAACCACGTTCAAATGCATATGTTCAAAAATAAATCATTGGACGTTTTTGTAAATAAAACATAAAGAAAAACAGATGGTTTTGCACTTTCAAAAGGGATATCTTTGTATTAACTTGAACAAGTGTTTTTGTACAATGAGACAAACATTCTGGAAAGAGAATGTCGTTGTAAGAAAATGAAAATTGATACAAAGAAAAGATAGTTATATGGTATAATCCCAAGGGGTTCTCGTTCTACTATAGCCTTCATGTCTCTGAAAGTCTTGTCCGTTGGTCGCCTCGGCGAAGTCGATTGGATTGATTTAGAGCCAATTGAGTTGATTGGTTGTCGCTAAAGATTGTTTTCCAGATGATCCAACGGGACATAATCATGCGCTTTAATCTCTAACTTTTTCCTGGACCGCCCTCTCGGGTTTTCAGTCCACTGGGATACCTTTTTTTTCCCAAGCCGCCCTTTCGGGTTTTCGACTTGCCGGGTGTACAGATTTTTTATTTTTATCCCTTATTTTTCCCGAACCCTTTTGGTTCGCCAGGAAGCCCTTATTTTTGCCTAGGCCCGTCAACCTAGCGGTTCTTTGATCATGCGTAGTATCTTTTAACTATGTCCGTATTTACAAGGTGCGGGAGGTCGTCGCCATCCATAGTAGTCAAGATCATTGCCCCACCAGAGAAAATGCTTTTGATTACAAACGGCCCTTCATATGTAGGGGTCCATTTTCCCCTGGGATCACCTTGTGGCAAAATGATACGCTTGATTACCAAGTCACCGACCCGATATACTTGACGTTTGACCTTTTTATTAAAAGCTTTGATCATGCGTTTTTGGTACATCTGACCATGACAGATAGTTGTAATCCTCTTCTCATCAATCAAGTTTAGTTGGTCAAACCGAGCTTGAATCCAATCTTCTTCATTCAAACCAGCATCTTTCATGATTCTCAGAGAAGGGATCTGGACCTCAATAGGCAAGACAGCTTCCATGTCGTATACGAGAGAATAAGGTGTTGCCCCAGTTGATGTGCAAGCTGTGGTACGATACCCATGGAGAGCGAATGGTAGCATCTCATGCCAGTCTTTTTATGTGACTGTCATTTTCTGTATGATCTTCTTAATGTTTTTGTTAGCAGCTTCTACAGCACCATTCATCTTTGGCCCGTAAGGGGAAGAATTGTGATGCTGAATCTTGAATTGCTCGCACAAGGCAGTGATTATAGTATTATTCAGATTTGTACCATTATCAGTGAGGATTCTCTCTGGGATACCGTACCGACAGATGAGATTTTGCTTGATGAACCGGGCGACCACATTTTTTGTAACAGAAGCAAAGGAAGCTGCCTCAACCCACTTTGTAAAATAGTCGATGGCCACTAAGATAAAGCGATGTCCATTGGAGGCTGTTGGCTTGATTTCCCCGATCATATCGATTACCCACATAACAAAAGGCCAAGGAGCCGTCAAGACATTCAGAGGAACCGGAGGTACATGTACCTTGTTGGCATAGATTTGGAACTTATGGCAAGTCCGAGAGTGTTGATAGAAATCTGCCTCCATGGTAGACCAATAATAGCCTACCCGTAGGATTTTCTTTTCCATTGTATGCCCACTGGAATGTGTACCAAAAGTGCCTTCGTGTAGCTCACCCATGATCCTTTCAGCCTCAACCTTGTCTACGCACCGAAGCAATACAGGGTCATGACTACGTTTGTACAAAATGTCGTTACTAAGGAAGAATTTAGCCGAGAACCTTCTCAGGAATTTCTTGTCATTCACCGAAGCTCCTTCTGGATATTCCTGAGACTCGAGATACCTCTTGACTTCATGAAACCAAGGTTGGTCCACT
Source organism: Vicia faba (assembly GCA_948472305.1). Classification (NCBI taxonomy): domain Eukaryota; kingdom Viridiplantae; phylum Streptophyta; class Magnoliopsida; order Fabales; family Fabaceae; genus Vicia; species Vicia faba. Next base: position 1,460,741,398 of record OX451739.1, on the reverse strand, counting down.
ACTTCTTCGGTATTAATCTCGTGACAGTAGGCTGGTTCATTCATCCGCTCAATGGTGATTTGAGGAGCCTCGTTATCCCAATTAAGTTTAAATATAGATGACATTGTAGCTAATGCATCTGCTAGCTGATTTTCTTCTCGCGGGAAATGCTCGAAGGTAGTCTTCTCGAAATGCGACAACAATGTCAACACATGTTCTTTATAAGGGATAAGATTGGGGTGATTGGTATCCCATTCCCCTTTGACTTGACTGATGACCAAGGTTGAATCTCCAAATACATCCAAGCGTTTGATCCCCAAGTCTATGGCAGCCTTGAGACCAAAGATGTACACTTCGTATTCTACCATGTTGTTTGTACAGTTGAAGCAAAGTCTGGCAGTAAAGGGAGTATGACATCCTTCAGGAGATATGAGTATGGCACCAATACCATTGCCAAGTGCGTTGGATGCCCCATCAAAGAACAGGGTCCATCGGGATCCTTGTTCAGGTCCGTCATATGGCCTGATCTCTTCACAGTTGTCTAACGTCATGATGTCTTCATCCGGGAATTCAAACTTCATGGACTGATAGTCTTCTACATCTTGGTGAGCAAGATGATCAGCCAATACATTGCCCTTTATAGATTTCTGGGTAGTATATTGTATGTCATATTCCGTCATAGTCATCTGCCATCTTGCTATTCTCCCAGAAAGAGCAGGCTTCTCAAAGATGTACTTTATCGGATCCATTTTAGATATCAACAAAGTAGTGTGGGTCAGCATATATTATCTCAGCCGGCGAGCAGCCCATGCCAGAGCACATCAAGTTTTCTCGAGCAGTGAATATCTTGTTTCACAGTCGGTAAACTTTTTGCTCAGGTAATAAATAGCATGCTCTTTTCGGCCAAACTCGTCATGCTGCCCCAGCACACACCCCATTGAGTTTTCTAAAATAGTTAGATATAAGATCAATGGCCTTCCCTCAACAAGTGGCAACAACACAGGAGGTTCTTGCAGGTATTCTTTTATTTTGTCAAAAGCAACTTGGCATTCGTCGTTCCATCTGACTACTTGATATTTCTTCAGGAGTTTGAAGATTGGTTCATAAGTAGCTGTCAGGTGGGAAATAAACCTGGATATGTAATTCAGACGTCCCAAGAATCCTCTAACTTCTTTCTCAATACGAGGAGACGGAATTTCTTATATCGCTTTAACCTTGGCAAGATCAACTTCGATACCCTTGTTGCTAATGACAAAACCCAGGAGTTTACCATACCGCACTCCGAATGTACACTTGTTTGGATTCAATCTCAGCTTGTACTTCTTCAACCTTTCAAATAGCTTATGTAGGTGATCGATGTGCTCTTCTTCTGTCTGCGATCTGGCTATCATATCGTCTACGTAGACCTCTATATCATGGTTTATCATGTCATGAAATAAAGCTACCATAGCGCGTTGATAGGTTGCCCCAGCATTCTTCAGTCCGAATGGCATGACCTTATAACAGAAAGTGCCCCACTATGACAAAATTCGTTTTCTCCATATCCTCAGGCGCCATTTCGATTTGGTTGTAGCCCGAGAAGCCATCCATGAAGGAAAACACTTTGTGTTGCGCCGTATTATCCACCAGGATGTCGATATGGGGAAGTGGGAAATCATCTTTGGGGCTTGCCCTATTTAAGTCCCTGTAGTCCACACACATCTGCACTTTACCATCTTTCTTGGGTACAGGGACAACATTGGCCACCCATTGGGGATAAGAGGTGACAGCCAAAAATCCAGCATTGAATTTCTTCATAACTTCTGCTTTGATCTTTTCAGACATATCAGGCCTCATACGGTGAACCTTTTGCTTTACTGGGGGAAAATCTTCCTTTGTAGGCAGATGATGTACCACAATGTCTGCATCCAGTCCTGGAATGTCTTTGTATGACCAGGCGAAGATCTCAACATAATCGTGCAGTAACTGAATCAGACGCTCCTTGAAATTAGGTTCCAAGTTGGCACCCACCTTGACCTCTTTCTTATCTTCTTCAGTGCCCAAGTTGATTATATCCAACGGTTCCTCATGAGGCTGAATAGCTCTGTCTTCTTGTTGCAACAACCTGGCCAACTCTCCTGGCACTTCAAAATCTTCCTCACCTTCTTCGTCGGCTTGGTAGATCGGATTTTCAAAGTCACAATTGGCCATAGCAGAACTGTTACCCCTGGGATCCTGAGTGGACGTAGATCTGCATTTTCAATATGTGAGTGTGTGTAAGAGCATAGCTACCTTTGAAAGAAATAAAATGTAAGAAAGAAAAGACAAAGAAAACAAAATTTGATGCAAAAACGTCCATGATTTATTAATGACATATGAGAATAAAGTGACAACCCTTACAGATGGACCATTGTGCCTCGGGTAAGACACAAGGTTTAAAAAAAGAGTATGAATTGTTTAAATATTACAAGCCTGTAAATATTAAAAGATAATTACTCTTGAATAAAAGTAATAAGGATGAAATCCTTCGCCTTCCAATTATTAAGCCCTCCGCCGATAGTTGGAAAAATCCATTCATCCATGTCACAACTGCCATCACTATCTTCTATTGCATTTACTCCTTGATTGCTGATACGCAGAGGTGGTCCCCCTGCGCGAGAACGTCGGACAGTTTTCTGAGCCTCTGAAGTGAACCCAAACCCAAATTTGTCGGACTTGTAGGGAATATCCAGAAGTTGACCCCAGATAGTACATCCTCCCTCTTCAACTACTGCTCGAGCGTCTTTCAATGAAGCCATCTTTAGCGGAGGTCTGGTAATCTTCGGGACCTTTGGAGTAGACTTGGTTGCTGCGACCGTTGATGGAACCTCCTCAAATTTCTGATAGGGAGTCTCTATGAGTTCACCATCCATTTCAACATACCTGAAAGAGTTCAAATGGCTAACCATGTATTCCTCTTCTCCGTGAACTGTGACAATCTTCCCTCTGATCGGGTATTTTAGCATTTGGTGTAGGGTGGAAGTGACTGCACCAGCTCCATGGATCCAGGGTCGACCCAACAAACAAGAGTACGAAGGGCGGATGTCCTTCACATAGAAAATTGAGTCAAAGGTCTGAGTCCCAATTTCTATGGGGATACTAACTTCTCCATGCACTGTCCTCTTGGAACCATCAAAGGCCCTTACTATGATGTTGCTAGGTTTCAAGATGAGTCCCTCGCAATCCAGCCGATCGAGGGAATTTTTGGGCAAGACATTCAATGATGAACCGGTATCCACCAAAACATGGGCAAGTATGGTGCCCCTGCATTCAATGGAAATATGTAAGGCATCATTGTGCTTCCTTCCTTTAGAGGTTAAATCAACATCGGAAAAGCCCAATCCGTCATCAGCAGTTAGACTGGCCACACAGTCTTCAAATTGGTCGATGGAGGTCTCCTGGGGCACGTGAGCAGTCTTAAGAAACTTTACCAAGGCTTTGGCGTGAGTTTCTGAGCATAAAAGTAAGGACAACAATGATATCTTTGAGGGGGTCTGTCCCAATTGTTCTATAATGTTGTAGTCACTTTTCTTGATTATCTTCAGGATTTCTTCTATTTCTTTTCTAGAAGCTTCAAGGATGACTTCGGGATGTTCTCTTGCTTGGGCAGGCTCAACCAAAGCCTCTTTGCCCCTGGCATTGGTAGTAGGGATAACAGCAGGAGTATCATTGGCGGTGTCGGTAGGAGTGGTAGTAGTGATGATCACAGGAGTAGCAATGGTCTCTGGAGAAATCTCAGGTGAGAAGACTCTTCCACTTCTTGTTATTTTGATGGTTCCAGTGATGTTACCGATATCAGGATCAATATCTCTCTCAACTTCATTTGTGATAGCCAATTGATCTTGCTTGACGCCGTAGTAATAAACGTCAGCCTCATAACTCCAGGGAACAGCTTTATTTGAGGAGTATGGTATTGGTCTTGGCATAGTGATGATCAACGGTGCAGATCTGGGAGAAGATGTAATCCTGACGGGTCTTTTGGTGGAGACCCTGGGAGGATTGTCGAAAATGGTGATTATCGAAACATCTTGATAAGAGCTTTTGATAAGAGGTGGCTTTTCAAATAGGATTTCTTTACTAGTCATCAGGCGCTGGACGCCTATCTTTAGTAACAAACAACCATTCGGCAGAGATTTGCAAAGGTGTCAATTTTCATTGCAACCTGGGAACAAGCCGGCTTGCAGTAGATTTTGTTTAACAGTCAACAGAGGAGTAACCAATTCATTCACGGAGGAAACAAAACGATCATCATCAATGGCGTCGATACCTTGGCCATGTCTGGGCATTGGTGCCTTTATTACATTAGGCGTTTCTGGGGACTCAAATTCAAGCTCCTTCGCGTCGATAAGGTCTTGCACCTTATTCTTTAAGGCCCAACAGTCATTTGTATCGTGCCCCGGGCTTCCAGAATGATAGGCACATCGGGCGTTCGAGTTGTAGCAAGGAGAAGCAGTATTGGGGTTCTTGGGAGCTTCCTTTAAATTTCTAGATTGGTCCTTAGAAGGTGTGGCAAAACTTGAGACATGGTCATGTTAATCCGGGTAAATCGTCTCATGGGCGCTTCTGGTTTGTGCTGATAATTTCGCTGCTGATTTGGCGCATGATTAGAGATCATGACAGCCCCTACTGTCGGATGACGGTCGGTTTTGTTTTGATTCCTATGGTCATACGCAGCACTGACCTCCTTCTTTCCAACAAAAGGTTTCTTCACCAAACTTGAGGATGCATCTCTTTTAATTTTGCCGCTTTTTATACCGGCTTCGACCCGCTCACCAGTCATGATTAATTTGGTAAACCCAGATGAAGAACTCCCAATCAGGTGATTGAAAAATGGTCCTGACAAGGTGCCAAGGAACATATCCACTAATTCTCTGTCGGATAGAGGGGGCTGGACTCTGCCTGCGAGATCCCTCCATTTTTGAGCATAGGTTTTGAAACCCTCATCTGTTCCCATAGACATACTCTGTAACTGTGTCCTAGTCGGAGCCAAATCAGCATTATACTGATACTGTTTGTAGAAAGCGGCAGCCAACTCTTCCCAGTTACGGACATTGGACCCTTCTAATTGGTAGAACCAATCCAACTGAGTCCCCAATAAGCTCTCCTGGAAGAAATGCACCCACAGATTCTTGTCAGCCGTGTGGGGTTGAATCTTTCTGACATATGACCTCAGATGTAGTTTCGGGCAAGAGATACCATCATACTTGGCGAAAGTTGGGACCTTGAATTTCTGTGGGATGACAACCCCTGAGATGAGTCCTAATTCTTCAAAGTCCAAACCGGGTACCCTCTGAATCTCCATGGCATTCAAACGATCCTCAAGCTATTTGTATTTATCATCAGCATGAGGATATTGCTCCTCAGAGTAATCAGGCTCTTCCTCTCCTTCGGATACTGGGTCGTCGTTCACTTCATGGGTCTCGGCCCCTTGGTTATCTCCTTCACCCGATGACGTTGCAAAGTCCAAGGTTCGCCTATTCTGTCCTTTAAACCTTCTTCCCATGATCACAACTCTGGTTGGTTTCTTCATTTTCTTCTTCTTCTCTTTGGTTAGCAGAGTCTTCAACTTCTCTTTCCCTTTTGTCAGAGCCATGAGCATTTGTTGAAACTGGGCATTCTGCACCTGAAGATCTTTCACAGTCTGTTCAACATCCATCTCACTGAAATAAACAGTAGAAGGATAAGGCGACCTGTTATGAGAAACCTGTATGATGTTATGATGAATGAAGATGCAATATGCAAATGATTTCAAGGAAATCTAGAAGATTTAAACTTGTCCAAACCAAAAAAGAACACACGTCATATTAAATAAAACCAAGTTTGAATACATCATGCCTCCTTGTGCTTACAAAGAAAGAAACAAAATACAGCAAAAATTCTTAAGACAAAAAGACCGAGCGCATCCTCTTTGGAGCAATGTAGGTATTTAGATTTTTCTCTTCATGAAGCAGTTTGGTGAGCTCTAGAACCTTCTTCTCACTGGCGTAGTAATGGGTTTCAAAGGTGTCTCGTTCTTCCTTCAACTGAATCCAAGCCTTCTGCAGGTCTTCGAGAGAGGTAGGCATGTCCAGATGAAGAACGGTGTATGGGACGTCTCCTTCAATAATAGGCTCGATGATGACAGGAAGGATGGAAGGGTAAGGCATCAAGAGATTTTGAGCACGGGCCCGTACCCACTTAAGGTAAGGTTCGAGAGGGATAGATTTTTTATGTCCCAAAGTCCTACTGTCCACCTTGTTTACCATTCCCCAAGCACGTGCAAACCTCTGGCGATAACCTTGATCTTCTTTGTCGTAGTCGAAGACCAAACCCTGGACGAGCATCTCATGAGGGTCGTCTCTTCGGGCATACCCAAACTGCCGAAGAGCTAAACACGGGTTGTAAGTGATACCTCCTCTAATACCTAGCAGAGGTACATTAGGGAACTCCCCACAGCGGTCAATGATAGAAACATCTTCCAAGGATCTTGAGCACCAACGGATATCAGCGTGGGAGAGAGACATCATCCTTTGAGACCAAGTCAATCTTTGTTCATTTTTCAATGCTGACCGAGGCAGGTGTGAAGTGAACCACTTAGCGAGTAGGGGGATACAACATAAAAGGGTACCTCTTTTCTTCATGGTACGGGTATGAAGGCAATGCAAGATGTCTCCTAGCAAGGTGGGTATAGGATTGCGAGAGAGAAAGACTTTGATGGCATTAACGTCTATGAATTGGTCCGAATTAGGAAACAGAACCAAACCATAAATGAGGAGAGCTAGCACGTCTTCGAAAGCTTGGAAATCCATGTCATCCCATAATGAACGAGCTTTTTCCAATAGAAACTTAGCTAAAAAACTTTAACCCCACTTCTTGTCTCCCAATTGGCTATGACGTCGACCCTCTTCACATGTAAAGCTTCGGCGATGACTTCAGGTTTTGGAATCCCTTCTAGACCGGTGAACGGTATCTGATTAAGCACGGGCACCCCTAAGAGTAGAGAGAACTCTTCCAGTGTAGGTACCAACTGATAGTCTAGAAAAGTGAAACAGTGATGTACGGGATCAAAGAATTGGAATAGTACACATATCATCTCTTCTTGGAAGTTGGATGTAGCCAAACTGGGGGGTCGACCATACTTCTGTGTAAAAGGAGAATCCCCAGGCACTCTTGAAGCTAGCTCTTGAAGTTGAGGATGTGCTTTTACAAAGCTGATTTGGATGGTGTTTCTTCGGAGAGAATTCATATCCTACAAAACAAAAACAAAGATAAATTTCTAAATCCTTGAAATGGTTAGTGAGCATGCATATGATGTTGATGATGTTTATGATGTTTATGTACAAGAAAACATATATACACACAACAAACAGATCCCTATGTATTAGGCTTGCATGAGTTTGTAGGTAAGTACCCTCTTGAAGTTTTAGTTGGCTCAACCTGTCCTAGAAATAATGATCGGGTTCTAAAGGATCTCAATATCACCGACCTTTCTCTTAGGCATTGTCTCAGCACAACAATCTTTTCTTGCAGCCGAGATATCCCAAAAGTCTAGCCTTAATGAGCGTAGTATCGAGTATCAGCCAATTTTAAGCTTTACACCGAAACCGGCTACCTCACTATGTCCTAATGGCCAAGTTTGTTCAATTAGGGTTCTAAGGTTAATTAGTGCTTCATGACGCCACTCAGCGGCCCCGTATTCTCCTCTATTCACCACGAGGGATATCGGTACCCACAAATGCGTCACACTAACATAGCCATTGTCTCAACCATATCGGTCTACGCCATACAGTCTCCACAATCTATTGCTATTTACCTAAAAAGGTGTCCCAAATCTGGGTGGAGGATCAAAGCAAGCCCAATACAAAGAACTAAATATAAAGCACACAAATCAAATAATGAAAGCGAGTAAAGGTGATCTATCCCTAAGGTAACCCCACTTTTTTTTCATCCCCAGCAGAGTCGCCATTTCTGTGATACGGTGGGAGAACTGACTTGATGTTTTGCATTTCGATCGCATTTGTGCGGATAGCAAGAGTCGCCACCGACTTTTCTTTTATCCAAAAAGGAAAGGTAAAAAGCACAGGAAAGACCTTTTGAGATTATTTCTCGGGTTCGGGGGGTAGATTATGAAAAGGTAAGGTATTAGCACCCTTTTCATCCATGGTTTTCCATGGGCTCTTAGTTACTCGTTTAGATCACTTGCTTTCATTTGACAGTGTGCTTGTGATGTGGGCTTTGAAAGTATTTTAAAAAATCTCTTTGTAATGGTTCTTGTTTCTATAAGAACGCGTATAAAGTTTTGTTTCAAAAAGTGGTTCAAAGATGTGTTTGTGAATCGTGTTTCGGAAAGTGTTTTGAAAGATGTTTTGCAATGGTTCTCGTCTCTATAAGAACGTATACAAAATGTTTTGTCTTTTAAAAATGTTTTGAAATGAAAGTGTAGGTGTAAAAAATGTTTTTATCGTGAGCAAGCGAGTAACTAGGGGAGAATCTATCAACTCGAAAGGTCTAAAATTGTTCTTTTCTTCCTCCTCTTAATGTGTATATCTTACCATTAATTTGGTAAGAATCCCCATCGTTGGATGTGAAGGGACAGGCGCAGGTCAATTTTACAGTCATCGAAAGCAACTTATGAGACGCTTTAGCAATTTTTGTAAGGGACGAGATCGTTTTATTGAAGGCAACGTCGAGGGTCATCAAGGGACTATGATCTTTTTTTATCGAAGGGTCATTGCTAAGGCGTCCCATATTCGAGGGACATGATTGTATTTCCGAGGCAACGAGCAAGGTTACCCTAGAGGTGCGCGTGTGAAAAAGTGTGTTGGTTTCAAGTTATTTTATTCTTTGATTAGGTTATCTAGCGATTGATTTTTGAATCTTGCCATATACGCCTAATATTATACAGTATAAGGAAAACAGTAAATTGCGGGAATGGAAATTCTACGCTATTACAAAATGTTCGGGAGTGGGGGTATAATTCTTACAAATGGGGATGAGTCAAATGCGATAGGAAGATCCAAATAGCAAACAATACAACCAAATCGAATTTTGTGCGATTAATGAAAGCTACAATAATCTATGAAATAAACTCAACCAATGAAATATGGAAATAAAATTTTATATCTTTACTTGTAAGGAAAAAATAAGATATTATTTAAAATGAATGTTTAACTAAAGAAATTAAATCAAAATGTATATATTTTTTTATCTTTTAATATTTTTCATGATGAAAAGAATTAATTAATCCTATGAAAGATTTATATTTTTATATTTTTTTTGAATATGAGAAAATAAAAAAGGAAATAGAAATATGTTCTATATTTTTTGTAACATTTGTATCATAAAAAAGAAACAAAGAGAAATTAATAGCAAAAGTTTAATCAAGAAGCAAATTTGGAACAAAAGATAAATTATTCAAAATAAATGATGTAAACAAAAATTATGGGTTAAATAAATGAAGGGGGTGTATGCTATGAACAGAGAATGGGCTTATGGATGATTTGGGGAGGAGGCCCAATGAAAATGGTTATTTACAAAAATCAGGAAAAATTGGGGGGTGAGGCCAGTAAACGGATTGGGCTTATAGAGTACAGGCCAAAGATATATCCAATACAAATCAGCAAAACAAAACCCAAGTTTCTAAACCAAGCTTAGTTACGGATTAAGGGACAACACCAAAATTCGGGTTTGGGAAATTTTCCTCACGTGGTGCTGTTCTTCATCTTTTATCGTTTGCTAAAATTTTCTACACATCCTCACTACCCCATCCCTGTCCTACCTCACGACCGAATCGTCCTCTTCAGTAACATACTGCCTCTTTGTCTCATAGTGATTTGCATCTTTTAAAAACCCTTCTCCTTGAATTCGGATTTAAACCCAGAAAGACCCGAAATTGCCTCATCCTTGATCTCCCTCAACCTCTCTGTTACCAGAACACAACTCTCTCGTCTCCCTAATCAAGCTTTAGCAATTTTTTTTGAAAAAAAGGTAAGATTTCTGTTATTTTCAAAAAAAGCTTACGAATTTTCGATAATCTTCCTATCTTTGTTGCGTTTTCCCTTAACTAAACCCTTATTCTTTTAGATGCAGAAAATATGCTTATGGAAGTATGAGAAAGAGGAAGAACTCATACCTGTTGGAGCTTTACAATTTCTCTCTTGCGAAATAGGAAGGTAGAGGCGAGACTGAGGACGGTATTCAGTGGTGACAGAGGTTTTACGAGGGAAAGAGATGAGGATGGGAGCGTGGCTTTTCTGGCTTGTTGGTAACTTTTTCTGTTTTCTTTGTTATCAAATTTGAATGAGGATTATCAGGTTTTATGAATTCCTTGTGATGGCTGTTTGATCCTGAGTTTTGATGATGGCTAACAGTTTTGGGATTTTGATGATGGTTTTTTTTTTTGGGTTTGATGTTGGTTAACAGTTTTGGGATTTTGATGATGGTTATTATTTTTTTTTAGTTTTGCTGATGGTTAACAGTTTAAGATTTTGGTGATGATTATTGTTTGATGAGTTTGATGCTGGTTAACAGTTTGGGATTTTGGTGATGGTTATTGCTTGATTCTGAGTTTTGCTGATGGTTAACAGTTTGGGATTTTGGTGATGGTTATTGCTTGATTCTGAGTTTTGCTGATGGTTAACAGTTTGGGATTTTGGTGATGGTTATTGCTTGATTATGAGTTTTGCTGATGGTTAACAGTTTGGGATTTTGGTTTTCTATCGTGTTAACAGGTTTTTGAGTTTTTTCTTTGTTCACTGTGTTCGTTCTCTTTTGCTGGCTTTGTTGGATTTTTTGGATATCTCTCTCTTCTCCCAAACGCTTCTGTTATATCCATGAGAAAATGGTGGGAAACCAAAATGTATTTGAATATTTTGGTATGTTGTTCTAATGGCCTTTTGGTTGCATTTCTGTTTTTTTTTCATTTTCTATGCAAATCGTGACAGGTTGTGGACAGGGTAGCAAGGCTGTTTGGACTTTTTTTGTATTTTACAGCAGCTCTTCTTTTGTAGCAGAGCTTTTGCAGGATGTATTTTGGGCAATTCATAGCCTAGGTGACTTCTTTCCTCTCTTATCTCTCAATGAAAATAAAAAAAGCAATTTTCTCTTTTGCCTTTTTTACTAATCTGAAAGGTTTGCAGTTGGAAAATGATGATATCTCGTTTCTTGAGCAAGTTTTGTTTGATTTAGCATCTAGCTATTTGTCATACTTGCCACACTGCTGCCTCATTTTAGCTTTTGTTGATGCTGTTTGTTTGGACTGTTGTAATGCTGCTTTTGTTTAGTTTGTGACAATGCTGTTTGTTTGGTTTGTGAGGCTGTTGTTTGTTTAGTTTGTGAGGCTGCTATTTGTTCAGTTTGGTAATGTTGTTTGTTTGGACTGTTGTAGCATTTTGTTATTGTAGCATGTTCGCGAATTTCTCTTCTTCTTTCTTTTTGTGAACCAAGAAGGGCAACCTTCTTGTGATTTGCAACTAGGGGAAATAGATTGTGATGAAATAAATAGCATTCTGATTCCACGTTGCAAACATTAATGATGAATTTATGAAATAACTTTTGGAAAATTCCTTGTTCATGCCCATATAATTTTCTACTAATCATGCCTTCTTTCTCTTGTTTTCATGTGAGCAAAATTGGAGATGACGAAGCAAAGGACGCAATAAATCCGTGGCAAACATGAAAGTCTTGGAGATAAGCAAAGGAATCTGATATGACTTCAGTCTTTAAGCAACTTAAGCATAGATTAGTTCTCTTATGCCAAACATTCATTTTTATTTTCTTTGTAACTTAGAAAGATCATTCTTGTATTGTATCCTATAGTTGTACCAATTCATCTTTAAATATAATAAGTTGTAAAACATAAAGTATTAAATGAATAAATTGTTTTGTAACAATGTTTGAAATTGGAGAAAATCTTGAGTTGTAGCATGAAGTATTCTGGTATCATTTTATAACTTGAAATCCTTTATCAACAACAATTTGTAATTTCTCTTCGCATCCTAATTGATTTTTTTGAAATTCCCAATCAGGATATTTGAAATAAAATGCTCCATTCTGGTAACTTAAATTCCAAATGATCCCAATAACTTTGTAACTGCATTTCAAACAAACACGCACTGTGTACTCCATTTCCTAACAAAACAAATGTTTTAAGGACATAAATCATCTGGTCAACCTGGATCCCAAAATCATGATTGTCCTAAATGACAGTCTTAACCTCCATCTCTTGTCCCAAACAAATCATGCTCTGAGATCAAACATTATCCTTTCAATAAACTGTGTTTAAGAAAATTCAAAAATCAATCAAATTCCTTGCGATGATTTGATAATTTTAAAGTTTTCCAAACTTAAATTTCTTCTGATTCTTTGAAGATAAACCCATGAGCGACATCACTTGTGACCATCAACATACATAATCGTCTCAAAATTTTGTAGCTTGAAGAAATCATAAATACAACCTTGAGGAAGCATGGAGACCTATGAAGGCCAATTGGATCTTTGAAAACTCATTTTCTTTTGAGAATTTCAAAAAACCCTAATTGTTGGTTTACTGCCCCAGAAGAGAATCTGTCTGGTCAATTTCTGAGCCAACTTGAATATCCGAGAAACCCTAGGGTTGTGTCTTCTATGAAAAATGGGAGGGCAAATTTTGGGGTACAACAGCTGCCCCTGTTCAATCTTCTTAAACTTGAAAAGCGAAATTGACATGTTTGTCGTTTGTGGTTTAAAAGTAGAAGATGATTGAACACTAGAGTGCCCAGAAATTTGCACTTGACAACGCGCTGGTTTGATTGCGTATGGAAATGGGCTTAAAGATACCATTTGGAGAAACAGAGGAGAATTGTCGGAGATGGGCTTGTAGATGCCATCCAAAGGTGATTGTTAACGGAAAGTTTGAACTAGATCTGAACAGAGAACGAATCAGAATAAACCATTAAGAGATTTATCTGAAACAAAATGAAATAAAAATCTGGAGATGAATCAGAATAAACCGTTGAGAGATTTATCTGAAACAAAATGAAATAAAAATCTGGAGACGAATCAGAATAAACCGTTGAGAGATTCATCTGAACCAGTAAAAATATGGAGACAAATCAGAATAAACTGTTGAGAGATTTATCTGAACCAGTAAAAAATCTGGAGATGAATCAGAATAAACCGTTGAGAGATTTATATGAACCAGTAAAAATCTGGAGACGAATCAGAATAAACCGTTGAAAGATTTATCTGAACCAGTAAAAATATGGAGACGAATCAGAATAAACTGTTGAGAGATTTATCTGAACCAGTAAAAATCTGGAGATGAATCAGAATAAACTGTTGAGAGATTTATCTGAACCAGTTAAATCTTGAAATGAATCAAAATAAACCGTTGGGAGATTTATCTGAACCAGTAAAAATCTGGAGACAAATTAGAATAAACCGTTTAGAGATTTATCTAAACCAGTGAAATCTGGAAATGAATCAGAATAAACCGTTGAGAGATTTATCTGAACCAGTAAAAATCTGGAGATGAATCAGAAGAAACCGTTGAGAGATTTATCTGAACTAGCAAAAATAAATCAACCTTTTCGCGGAAACTGATATTTATTTGACTTGTTGAAGATTTGTGTCTGTCGGAAGTTTGTTGATAATAATTGTCAAATGTCTCTTTCCTGTAAAAAAGGTGAAGAGTTAATTGTAAGCAATGATATGATGCATGCGATGCATGGCGTGATGTTTGCCTCTCAAAATAAATGAGATTGCACCATATGCACTTGAGTTGTCAATGTTATGACGTATGTATGCAAATGTATGAAAAGTAAAGATTGTTTGTGCCGTAGCATTGCTGGAAGTGGGGAAAATAAATCCCCTTTGAAGTACTGATGGATGAATTTCTAGGTATAAACTCTGTTTGCAAAAAGGGGAAAAGCCAGTTATTGCTTGTGATATCCTACTGGGGAAATCTGAGAAGTTGGGTAACTTGCTGGGGACACTTTGGACCAGTGGTTGGAAATTTTTGCTCTGGCTGGAGAAAGTACCTGCGGGGGGTTTTATGGAATGACTTAAAGATGTTATTCTATTTCTTAAAGTCATTAGTGATTGTCTTTCCATTTTTATTTATTTATTTGTAACAGTAATCACGTTCAAATGCATATGTTCAAAAATAAATCATTGGACGTTTTTGTAAATAAAACATAAAGAAAAACAGATGGTTTTGCACTTTCAAAAGGGATATCTTTTTATTAACTTGAACAAGTGTTTTTGTACAATGAGACAAACATTCTGGCAAGAGAATGTCGTCGTAAGAAAATGAAAATTGATACCAAGAAAAGTTAGCTATGTGGTATATTCCCAAGGGTTTCCCGTTCTACTATAGCCTTCATGTCTCTGAAAGTCTTGTCTGTTGGTCGCCTCGGCGAAGTCGATTGGATTGATTTAGAGCCAATTAAGTTGATTGGTTGTTGTTGAAGATTGTTTTCCAGATGATCCAACGGGACATAGTCATACGCTTTAATCCCTAACTTTTGCCTGGACCGTCCTCTCGGGTTTTCAGTCCACCGGGATACCCTTTTTTGCCCAAGCCACCCTTTCGAGTTTTCGACTTGCCGGGTGTACAAATTTTTTATTTTCATCCCTTATTTTGCCCGAACCCTTTTGGTTCACCGAGAAGCCCTTATTTTTGCCTAGGCCTGTCAACCTAGCAGGTCTTTGATCATGCGTAGTATCTTTTAACTATGTCCGTATTTACAAGGTGCGGGTGGTCGTCGCCATCCATAGTAGTCAAGACCATTACCCCACCAGAGAAAATGCTTTTGATTACAAACGGCCTTTCATATGTAGAGGTCAATTTTCCCCTGGGATCACCTTGTGGCAAAATTATACGCTTGATTACCAAGTCACCGACCCGATATACCTGACGTTTGACCTTTTTATTAAAAGCTTTGATCATGCGTTTTTGGTACATCTGACCATGACAAATAGTTATAAGCCTCTTCTCATCAATCAAGTTTAGTTTGTCAAACCGAGTCTGAATCCAATCTTCTTCATTCAAACCAGCATCTTTCATGATTCTCAGAGAGGGGATATGGACCTCAATAGGTAAGACAGCTTCCATGCCGTATACGAGAGAATAAGGTGTTGCCCCAGTTGATGTGCGAGTTGTGGTACGATACCCATGGAGAGCGAACGGTAGCATCTCATGCCAGTCTTTGTATGTGACTGTCATTTTCTATATGATCTTCTTAATGTTTTTGTTGGTAGCTTCTACAACACCATTCATCTTTGGCCGGTAAGGGGAAGAATTATGATGCTGAATCTTGAATTGCTCGCACAAGGCGGTGATTATAGTATTATTCAGATTTGTACCATTATCATTGAGGATTCTCTCTGGGATACCATACCGACAGATGAGATTCTGCTTGATGAACCGGGCGACCACATTTTTAGTAACGGAAGCAAAGGAATCTACCTCAACCCACTTTGTAAAATAGTCGATGTCCACTAAGATAAAGCGATGTCCATTGGAGGTTGTTGGCTTAATTTCCCCGATCATATCGATTCCCCACATAACAAAGGGCCAAGGAGCCGTCAAGACATTCAGAAGAACCGGAGGTACATGTACCTTGTCGGCATAGATTTAGCACTTATGGCAAGTTCGAGAGTGTTGATAGCAATCTGCCTCCATGGTAGACCAATAATAGCCTGCCCTTAGGATTTTCTTTGCCATTGTATGCCCACTGGAATGTGTACCAAAAGTGCCTTCGTGTAGCTCATCCATGATCCTTTCAGCCTCAACCTTGTCTACGCACTGAGGCAATACAGAGTCATGACTGTGTTTGTACAAAATGTCGTTACTAAGGAAGAATTTAGCCGAGAACCTTCTCATGAATTTCTTGTCATTCACCGAAGCTCCTTCTGGATATTCCTGAGACTCGAGATACCTCTTGACTTCATGAAACCAAGGCTGGTCCACTACTTCTTCGGTATTAATCTCGTGACGGTAGGTTGGTTCATTCATCCACTCAATGGTGATTTGAGGAGCCTCGTTATCCCAATTAAGTTTAAACATAGATGACATTGTAGCTAATGCATCTGCTAGCTGATTTTCTTCTCGCGGGAAATGCTCGAAGGTAATCTTCTAGAAATGCGGCAACAATGTCAACACATGTTCTTTATAAGGGATAAGATTGGGGTGATTGGTATCCCATTCCCCTTTGACTTGACTGATGACCAAGGTTGAATCTCCAAATACATCCAAGTGTTTGATCCCCAAGTCTATGGCAGCCTTGACACCAAAGATGCACGCTTCGTATTCTGTCATGTTGTTTGTACAGTTGAAGCAAAGTCTGGCAGTAAAGGGAGTATGACATCCTTCAGGAGATATGAGTACGGCACCAATACCATTTCCAAGTGCGTTGGATGCCTCATCAAAGAACAGGGTCCATCGGGATCCTTGTTCAGGTCCGTCATATGGCCTGATCTCTTCACAGTTGTCTAACGTCATGATGTCTTCATCCTGGAATTCAAACTTCATGGACTGATAGTCTTCTACAGCTTGGTGAGCAAGATGATCATCCAATACACTGCCCTTTATAGCTTTCTGGGTAGTATACTGTATGTCATATTCCGTTAGAATAATCTGCCATCTTGCTATTCTCCCAGAAAGAGAAGGCTTCTCAAAGATGTACTTTATCGAATCCATTTTAGATATCAACAAAGTAGTGTGGGTCAGCATATACTGTCTCAGCCGGCGAGCAGCCCATGCCAGAGCGCAGCAAGTTTTCTCGAGCAGTGAATATCTTGTTTCACAGTCGGTAAACTTTTTGCTCAGGTAATAAATAGCATTCTCTTTTCGGCCAGACTCGTCATGCTGCCCCAGCACACACCCCATTGAGTTTTCTAAAACAGTTAGATATAAGATCAATGGCCTTCCTTCAACAGGTGGCAACAACACAGGAGGTTCTTGCAGGTATTCTTTGATTTTGTCAAAAGCAACTTGGCATTCGCCGTTCCATCTGACTACTTGATCTTTCTTCAGGAGTTTGAAGATTGGTTCACAAGTAGCTGTCAGGTGAGAAATAAACCTGGCTATGTAATTCAGACGTCCCAAGAATCCTCTAACTTCTTTCTCAGTACGAGGAGACGGCATTTCTTGTATCGCTTTAACCTTTACTATCCTAACATAATTTACACCTCCCTACATTTTTAACTTATTTTCTTTATTATTTTATTTTATCATTTTTTTTTATATTTTCCATTTTTATTTATAATTTTAATATTATTATTATTATCAATCATATTATTTTCCAAACTCATAAAAAATATTTATTATTTTAATTGCATTAAAAATTATTTTTTTAGCATACATTAATAAAACGTTTTTTTGCAATTACTACATTAAAACATATTTAACCAACACCAAATCATTTTCATAAATTAAATTAAATCCCACAAATAATTTCCAAAAGGGATTACGAACGTGTTTCAATTGACTGCACAATTTGTCTAAAAATCTCCGCTATGCACATACCTAGTAAGCACGCGGGGAATTCGAATATCTTCGTAATCTATAAAAAACACAAACCAACCGCGAACTACAAAATGGGACTTTGATTCCTACTAAGAGCATACATAGGCATATGATTAAAATCGTGGTGAGTCCCCCTAATTAAAATTAAAACCTTTTTCCCCAAATAAACAATTAAAACCCTATCTCCTAAAAATTGTGCTTCTAAACCTAGTATCCTTGTGAACAAGGTAGATGAGGGGTGCTTAACACCTTCCCCATGTCTAGAATCGAGTCAACAATCTAGAATCTTTGAACTTTTTAGGGTTATCCTTTATACTCTCTTCCTTAGGATAAAAATTAAGGGTGGTGACTCTGATTTAAAAACCAGTTGCAATAGCTGGCGACTCTGCTGAGGACTCAACCCTAGGTTTAGAAGCCTTTCCTTTAGGTTTTAGGGTTTTTATTTATTTATTTATTTTTCTTATTATTTTATCATATTATATTTGTGGTGGGATTTAAATTATTGCAAGAATATTTTCAAAAACCCTTAGAAAGAAGGTTCGTCTAATAGCTAAGGGGATACATCACCCCTATGAGTTTATGTAACGACTTTGCCTAGAGTCGGTGGAATTCCGAGAAAGGAATACCTCTCAAGAGACCTCCTCTTGGGAAGTATGACTTTATAATGACACTTATGACTCTTTGTACGACCTTTAAACCAAAAACTCATGATGAGACCTTTCATAACCTAGAGACGAAAGTTTTTGTCTGTAAAGGGACTCTGCTTAAGGGGGGCCCTTATGCCTTTCCCTCTAGTTTTATTCATGATACTGTTGTACCCCAAAGATTTTGTCTCTCATTTTCTCAAGATTTCTCTCACAAGATGTCCATTGGTTCAAGAATGCACAGGGATGGATCAGCTCAAGACACTTCCTCAATTACTGATGACTCAAAATTAGGGTTTGAGTTTGCACAAGTACAATTGGACTTTTAGTGTCCCATATGACTTTCAGGGATTATTTTGGACTCTCAAGATTGCTCATGTCATGTTTCAAACTTTGGATCACATTTTTGCTCAGTTGACCTAAAATCAATTGTATTGGGGGAAAAGTCAACTGTGGACAATTTAGAGTCAAACTTCATGATTTTTGACCCATATCAACATTTTGAACTTATATATGTCAATTGGTCAAGTTTGGATCACCATTCCTCAAGAAATTTGATTAGATCACCAAAAGGGCAAAATGATCAAAATTAGGGTTTTGACTGTGAAGGCCCAGCTCTTGACTTTTGACCTAATACATGACTTGTTGGCTTGAGACATAATATCAAGATTTCAAATTCATCATTTTTACCTAATGGCATGGTTCAAAACATTTCTCATGGTCAATTGATTGATAGTTTGAAATTTGGTCAACTGATGAAAAAGTCAATTGTACACTGAAAAGTCAAACTTTGACTTTTTGATCAAAATCAAGTTTCAAAAATCATATTTCATCAAGACATGTAAAAATATGAAGATTTTTCATCAAGAAATCAAAAATTCAAAATCATCTTTGAAAAGTCAAAATTCTAAGACTAAGAAATTTTTCTAAGTATTGGAAAGTTAACCTGTTTTCATGACTTTGTGCCAAATTTTCACCATGATGCAAGATGATTTAAGAAAAACTTCCAACATGAAAGTTTTAGATATCAATGATATATAAAACTTTGTACAAGGAATCAAGTTCTAAAAATGTTTGGATTTCAAGTTATTGATTCAAGAATTCATGATCATGAAACAAAAAATACTTAGTGAGATTTCAAAGTGTTTAGGCAGACTTTTGGTACCAACTTCATGGCAACTTTTCACCTAGTTCCTAATTTAATATTCAAAAATGTCCAACATGAGAGTTTTATAGCATGTTTACAAGCTTTCTAAAAAGTCAAAGAACTCCTTGAGATCTGTTGCACCCAAAAATTTGCCCTCCCATATTTCTCAAGACATTGCAAGAATAATCTCCAAGTGGCTCAAGATTGCTCAAGAGTTGGATAGTCAAATCATCTCCTAAGGCAGTCAACCTCAAATTAGGGTTTTTTGTTGCATCAAGGTCCTTGCATCCAAATAACCTCAAGTTCTCCCCAATGTCCTAATATGTTCTCAAGTTCATCCATGTCAAATTTCAAGCCTTGCAGAGGAAGTTTGGTCAGTTAATTGCTCGAAGGGTCCAAAAACCGACTATGCTAGGGCAAAAGTCAACTGTGACCTAAAAATAGTCAAACTTCAAGATTTTTTGTCAACATTCTCATTTTGAAGGATATTTCATCATTTGATCAAGGGTTGATCATGATTCATCAAGGATTGCTCAAAATTCATCAAGACTCAAAAGTTGCTAAATTAGGGTTTTGTAGGAAAAGTCGACTCAACTTTGACCAAGCATAACTTTCTCATACTTTATGATAAATGACCCATCCAAGGCTCATTTTGAAGAGGCTGTAATTCCCTACAATCCATATTCATCTCCCAAGATCAAAATATGCACTCACAAGAAGTTACAAATTTGGACATTATAGGTCATTTTTGGAAGTCAACAAAAACACCTTTTTTTCCAAAGCTTATAACTTGAGAATGGAATACAAAAATGAGATGAGACCAAAAGGTTTGGTTAGAGGACATTTAAAGCTTTCTAAGAAGTAAAAGAACATGTCCAAAAGTTCAAAATTGAAGAAGTTATGCATTGTTGAAGTTGGGTATTTTTGCAAAATTGCCAAAAGTCAACTATCCCCAAAACATCAAATTTTGTCAAATGGGACCATTCTTTTTCACTTGATTTGATCTTGTCACACTACACACGTGTCCTAGCTTCAGACTTGTGTCCATTTATTAATTTTTCTATTTTATTTGATTTTTTATTGAATTAATTCATTTTAAATCAATTTAAATCAAATAAAATCTAAATATTGATAACTTAGGATCTTTTTGGTTGTTATAGGTCTTAATTATCATCATGATCATGATCAAATCCGTATCAAGCTTTTCATGTACAAAAATATTGGATTTTGGACAAAATTGGAAGCTTTTCAATGGTGAATCAAATCATATCTCCAAACTTCAATGCACAAAGATTCAAGACCCAAAACTTGACCTAATCCAATGCTGCATACATATACAATGCAAAGGTACACGAATTAGAGGTTGGAGGCTGCAAAATCACAAGAACAAAACTTGAGAAAACTTGAAAAAAGCTTGAAACTAAAATCCTTCTTAGAGGCCAATTTAGAACCAAAACTGAACGTGAATCAATTGCTGGACATCCACTGAGTCAGAAGCAATCAAAAGCAAGCCCTCACACCCTCTCAATCGCGCTGTAAGTCCTTCAAAAAACCTCCTTGTATTTGAAATCGCAACCTCTCATTCTAGCATTTTCTTGACAAACCATTGACTTATTCATGATCCTTGTGTAATTTCTAAACTTTCTGCATTATTTAATTGTGTTTATTTGACCAGTAGTCCCATACTCGAATCTAGGGTTCTTGGTTCTTGTTTTGGGGCATTTTGTTTGCAGGTGAAATTGACGCCATTGATGGACATAGACATGTTCAGGAGGGAGAGACGAGCATGACTGTGGTTTTAGATTGAGTTTTCATGGCTTAAAATTTGTTTTAGGGTTGACCTAGGGATTCAGCTGCGGATATGAATCCGCAGGAAATATTACAGGGTCAAACGAGGAAGACGATGACGCGTCTCCCTCCTATTGGATAGTTCAAATTTCGCGCTTTATTTTTTTATATTTTCTGGCATTTAATTGTTTTTCCATATAATAATTGTTATCCATTATAATAACAGATGAAGTGTAGTGGTTGAGTGGCAACGCGTTAGTTCAATGACTTACAGGACCTGGGTTCGAATCCCAGGTCCCCCAAAAGCTTTGTATTATTTTACTGCAGGTCATTCAATACACAACCAAGCATGTGGTTCACCATACACCATCACCCAAATGCTTTCCAGATGGCCCCAGGCCAGATCTGGTGGTCTAGCATGAAAGCCCACCATACTCCCAAGTCAACGTACACGCGTGGAAGCAGGAAAAGTCAGTTAGGGCAGGTCAATTGGGCCTTTGAAATTGCTAATCAGACCCCCTTTCAGGCCCATAACCTCCTAACCCTAATTCTTTCTATTTTATTTTTATTATTTCTTTTACTTATTTATTTATTGTTATTATTTTTTTAATTGACCAATTAAACTTTTTCCTCATAAAATCAAAAACCAAAATACATTTTATTCATTAAAATTAAATTCAGCACTTTATTTTTGTAAATAAATATTAATTTAATTAACTTAGCTTAATTAGGAAATAACTTCAATATCTTTTGCAATAATTAAAATTAATTTAGATAATTAGGTTTTACTAACTTTGATCAAATTTATTTTATTTCTCTAAATATCCAAAAATCCAAAAATATCTTTTTTTTAATTAATTAATTTATTTATTTAATTAACTTAGTTTATTTCTTTTAATCCAAAAATAACCAAAAATCACTTTCTTTCAAAAAAGGGTCAAAACCCTAAAAATTTGCCCGATTTAATTTCTCGCACGCGATCCATTTTTATTCAATATTGTATCTGCTTCCCGGAATGTAATAGTTTAATAGGACCTTTAATATTTTTATCGCTTTATTTATTTTCCGCATTTTAAATTAAAGGGTTGCTTTTGGCGATGTAAATACACAACGCCTTGTAATAGTTAGATTTAATTTCCGCAATTTAATTTCTGCAACTTATAAATGGTTAGATGTTTGGTAATAGGGAATGCATGACAAGATCAAATGTTTAAACCTAAAATCAACATAGATAACCATTGACATGTACAAAGATAAATTTAATCGAAACGACACACTCGCACATGCGCACTCTTAGGGTACACCTCGCTTGGTTGCCTTCGAACGTGGTCATTGAGTATAGGAAGTTTTAGAGGTCGCCCTCTTATCCAAAGATCATAGTTGCCTCGAAACGGTTGCCTCGGAAAAATGATCTAAGACATTAGGGTTACCGCTAAGGCGTCCTAACATTGCTTTTGTTACCACACGTCCCTTAATCGAATTGACCCTTAAAACTCCAACGACGATGCTACCTACTCATCAATAGTGGGATAGCATTGTCTAAAGGACATTAGCACAGATTGATTCCTTTTTTCGAGTAGGTAGATGGTTCTTAAGTACTTTCTCTTTCAAAACAAAACAAAACTTTTCGCACTTACACCTTTCAAACAAAAACTTCTTTCAAACCCACAAACACAAAGAAAAGCAAATTTTGAAAACACTTTGAGCAAGTACCTAAGAGCCCATGGATAACCACGGATAGAAAGGATGCTAACACCTTCCCTTTCTATAATCTACCCCCCGAACCCGAGAAATATCTCAAAAAGGAATTTTTCTGTGCTTTTTTCCTTTCCTTGTTGGATAAAATAAAAGACGGTGGCGACTCTTGCTTACCGCGACATTTTGCAAAAACAAACGCAAAACGCAAACCAGCATTCCAAGAAACAGTCAGTTCTCTCCCGCCGTATCACAGAACTGGCGACTCTGCTGGGGATTTAATAAGTGGGGTGTACCTTAGGATTAGATCATTGTGTTTTCAATTGTTTACTTTGTATGCTTTATATTTGTGGGCTTGTATCGGAGTTTCTATAGATCATAACCCGGATCTGGGGATACCCTTTAGGTAAGTAGCAATAAACTGTGAGGGAACTGTATGGCGTAGACCGATACGGTTGAAGCAGTAGCTACATTGGTGTGGCACTTTAGATTGTACAGATATCCCTTGTGTTGGAATGAGGAGAATATGGGTCATCTAAGGGGTCATTAAGCACCAACTGACCTTAGAACCTTAAAATTGACCAACTTGGCCATAGAACAGTAGTAGTATGCTACACTCATTGAGACTAAACTCTCGCGATGATTCCGGCCGCAATAAAAGGTTGCTAAACTGGAATTATGACCGATTGAGGGTAGTCAGTGATATTGAGATCCTCTAGAACCCGGTTACTATTTCTAGGACAGGTTTAAACCAACTGAACTGAAAGAGGGTAGTACCTAAACTCCTTGCCAGCCTGAAATCTAAGGGCTCTCTGTGTGACTTGTGTGCCTATACCATGTTTGCTATTTGTGGATACTTGTGATGTGCCTTCTATCATGACATCATGACATCATAACATTGCATACATCTTGCATTGGACTAACCTACTTCAAAGACAGGATGGATTCATCTTTGTTCTATTTTGTAGGTCATGATGCCTATGCGTAGGAATATCATCCGGATCAACTTTGTCCAGGTTCCCACTATGCTTAAGGATCTGATTGCAAAGATGCCTGATACTAACTCCTTCATCAGAAGACATGGGTATCTTCTCAGTTTGGTTACCTCCAAATTGGACGAGCAGATGATGAGTGTTTTGGTCCAATTCTATGATCCACTGTACCATTGCTTTACTTTTCAGGACTACCAGTTGGTTCCCACCTTAGAAGAGTTTTCTGATCTGCTCGGTATCTCTATTCGAGAGCAGACCCTGTTTACTGGTTGGGAAAAGGTCCTTAGGCCGGAAGAGATTGCTTCATCCCTTCATTTGACAAAGGATGAGGTAATGGCTAATTGGGAGACTAGAAGTGGAGCAAAGGGATTTCTGACTAAGTTTTTGGTTGGTAAGGCTAATTATTTCTGGGATAGTCTAGACTTCAAGGCATTCGAAGATATTCTGGCTCTTCTGATATATGGCTTGGTATTGTTTCCGAACTCTGACTCTTTTGTTGATGTGAATGCGGTGAAAATCTTCATCTCTCGTAATCCTGTACCCATTCTCTTGGGTGACATCCTTCATCAGCTTTATGCTCGTACTGCTCGAAAGCGGGGAACCTTGATGCGTTGTGCTCCATTATTGGCGAGGTGGTTTATTTCGCACCTCCCTAAATCAGTGTTGAAGAACAAAGAAGGCATGCGCTGGGCCTATAGGGTTATGTCCCTCTCTCATAATGATATCATTTGGACTCTTAAGGGTATGGATGAAGTGGCTATTATTGATCGATGTGGGGAGTATCCCAATGTTCCACTGATAGGAACCCATGGAGGAATTTCTTTTAATCCATGCTTGGCCTTACATCAGTTTGGGCGTGCCATAAGAGAAGGACCTCATGAGCTGCTAATGCCTAGTATCATCTTTGATTTTCAGGGGGATAGCGATGAGCAACGCCGTAGATTCATAAGGGCTTGGGATAGAGTTCACAGATCTGATCCACATGAGCTGGGCCTAAAGACTTCACTTCCGATGGAGCCATATCTCATATGGGTTCGTATCCGTGCCTAAAAGTTGGGTATGTCGTATGAAGCCGTTCGGCCTATCATTGTTGAAGTTGCTAATGAAGAGGGGGTTCTCCCTACCATCCTCCACCCTTACATGCCTACTGACATTGGGGCACTGAAGAGGTCTTGGATGCAGCTGAGAGAAGAATGGGATGCTTACCGAGAAAAGTTCAACGAGCAAGAGCAGAAGATCCAGAGGTTGACTAGGCAGTTGGAGAATGAGCGAATTCTCAATGACTATGTCCGCACCGACAATAAGAGACCATGGAAGCACTGATTGTCCTTTGTTTATTTCCTTTCCAGTTTTTATTTACTTTTCAGTATTTCCTTTCTTGTAATGCCTTAAGGGCAATTTGTTGAACAATTTGAATTTCGAAGTTTATCTAATAAAGTGTGTTTCCTTTCTTGTTTACAAATTTGAATCTCTCGATTGTCTTTGAAATCATATCATACGCATTTCATCCCATACACTTCATAACAGGTACCCATTACAGGTCACTCATCTTCTTCGCTATTTATTTTAGCACTCATCATGTCTGCTGAACCATCAACTGAGCAAGCAATCAAGGCCCTCCAGGCCCAGAATGCCCAATTCCAAGAGCTGTTCATGAATCTATCTAAGGGTAAGCAAGATCTGAGGACCCTAATTCTGAAAGAGAAGAAGAAGAAGAAGAAGAAGAGGACAATCTTGTTTAGCACATGTCACAGGTTTGGAAACAGGCTACGGGAGGAGGTTGATTTGACCACCTCATCTGGAGGGAAATATAGTCAAGAAGAAAGGAGGGCTCCTAGCCCTGTGGTCTCCGACAACAAGACGGACTTCGACGAAGACCAGTATCCTCCTGCTGAGGATAGGTACAAACAACTGGAAGACTGTTTAAGTGCGATGGAAGTTCAGAAAGTGCCTGGTCTGGACTTTGGTGATCTGGGTCTATCATCTGGGGTGGTGATTCCCCATAAATTTAAGGCACCAGCCTTTGCTAAGTATGACGGAATTTCTTGTCCGAAGCTACACCTCTGGTCATATGTAAGGAAGATTCAGCCGTACACCGCTGATAAGAACCTATGGATCCATTTCTTTCAAGACAGTCTCTTAGGGACTCAGCTTGAATGGTTTTACCAGTTGGACGGAGCCAGTATCCGCAGTTGGGAAGATTTGGCTACTGCTTTCTACAGGCAGTATCAATACAATTCCGACCTCGCTCCCACGCGTACCCAACTCCAGGGTATGTCAATAGGAACGGGTGAAGGATTCAAAGATTATGCTCAGAAGTGGAGAGACCTCGCCGGAAGAGTGCAACCACCCTTGGTTGATCGAGAACTAGTTGATATGTTTCTGGGGAACCTGTCTGGTCCATTTTTCAACCACTTAATTGGAAGCTCTTCGTCTGGGTTTACAGAGCTAATTATGACCGGTGAGAGGATTGAGGCTGGTATTAAGGCTGGTAAGATACAGAAGGGTGATTCATCAAGCAACGAGAAGAAGCCTTTTAAGAAAGAGTCCAGTGTTGTCTACAGTTTGAAAATCCAGAATAGACCTGAACACCGCCAAGCTGTTAATGTGGTTGTCATTTCAAGACCTGCTGGTGCTCCGCAGCATAACAATCAACAAAAGGACGAGAGACCTCGAAGGCAATTCACCCGTCTCAGCATGACTTTGTCTCAGATTCTGCCACAGTTACTGAAAACCAACCTAGTGATTCCAAGGGAAGCCCCGAAGAATCCCAACACTACATCACCAAAATATAACCCTAATTCCCGATGTGCTTATCACTCTGATAGCCCGAGGCATAATGCAGATGATTGTTGGTCTTTGAAGAACAAAATACAGGACTTAATTGATGCTAAGGAGATTGAGTTCGAGGCGCCCGAAAGACCTAACGTTGTGACTGCTCTTATGCCCAAGCATGGAGTGAATGCTATAGATGAAGACTCGTTTGTGGTTTCTGTGAATGACATTGTTACCCCTTTGATGACAGTGAAGAAGAACCTTTTGCTAGCCGGTTTATTTTCGGGCTGTGACGAAGGTTGCCATTTGTGTTCTATTCTACCAACCGGTTGCCATCTCTTGAAGTCAGGTGTCCAACGCCTGATGGATAGTAAAGAAATTCTATTTGAGAAGATTGTTGTTCCCTTAGTTCATACTGAAGAAGTTGCTATTATTACCATTTTCAACAATTCTTCCAAGGCTCCCTCGAGAAAGCCTGTTAGAATTACATCTGTTCCAAGAACCGCACCATTGATCATCACTGTTCCAGGGCCTATCCCCTACACCTCTGATAAAGTTGTCCCTTGGCATTACGGGGCTGATGTTTATTTTCATGGAGTTAAACAAGAATTGGATGTTGATACTGACGTCAGCAATATTGTTGGACCTGCTAAAGTCACCCGCATTGGAAGACTTTTCTCACCTGATATCTCTCCACCGACTGTCTGAAAACCTGTTGTTATTACACATGCCAGTGTACCTGCTACTATTCCTGTTCAAGTTCCTATTCTTACCCCTGTTGCCGAGTCATCTAATACTCGGGGCAAAGGGACCACCAGTGAGCCCGCCCAGACGGAGGCACCGAAGACGATTACCGTTGAAGCTTCTAAACAAGAGATGGAAGAGATCCTGAAGATCATCAAAAAGAGTGACTACAATGTGGTTGAACAGCTGGGGAAAACCCCGTCCAAGATTTCTATGTTGTCACTGTTGCTATGCTCAGAGGCCCATGCCAAGGCTCTGATTACATTTCTGAAGACTGCACACGTACCACAAGAGACATCAGCTGATCAGTTTAAAGATTGTGTGGCCAATCTAACTGCTGATAATGGGTTGGGTTTCTCTGACACCGACTTGACTGCTAAGGGGAAGGATCATAATGATGCCCTGCATGTCTCCATTGAATGCAGGGGCATTACTCTTGCACATGTATTGGTGGATACTGGTTCCTCATTGAACGTCTTGCCTAAGAAAGCACTAGACCGGTTGGACTGTGAAGGGTTGGAGTGGAAACCAAGCAATATTTTTGTCAGGGCCTTTGATGGGTCTAAGAGAATGGTGCATGGAGAAATGGATATTCCGATTAAGGTTTGTTCTCAGGTGTTCAACTCTACATTCTATGTGATGGACATTCGGCCATCTTATTCTTGTCTACCGGGTAGCCCATGGATCCACAAAGTTGGGGCCGTAACCTCAACGCTCCACCAGAAGCTGAAATACCCGGTCAAAGGGAAGATTGTGACAGTACAGGGAGAGGAAGAGTACATGGTGAGCCACCTTAACTCTTTCTGGTATGTAGAGATGGATGGGGAGTTCATTGAAACCCCATTTCAACATTTTGAAGAGGTTCCCCAGACACTAGCATCAGCTGAGGCTGTTATTGAAGATTCTCCTATAAAGATGGCTTCCTTTAAGGATGCCCGGGCTGCTATCGAGAAAGGTGGGTGTGCAAATTAGGGCCGACTCCCTGATTTTACACAGAAGACTAACAAGTTTGGTTTGGGTTTCACTGCAGAAGCTCAAAAGGTTGTTCGGAATGCACGGATCGGAAGACCTCCCGTGTTCATCAGCAACTCGGGAGTGAATGCCATTGAAGACGACGTTGAAGAGTCTGAGTTCGACAGATGGATCTATCCTACGACCAACGGTGGACCAAGCAACTGGACAGCAAAGGACTTCATCCCTATTTCTTTTGTCACCCAGTAATGAGACTCTTTGTTTTGAATTTGTAACAGACAATGTTTTAAACTCTATGGCCCGGTGTCTTTCCCGGGGCACCGTGGCTTCATTTGTGAGGGCTTTATGTGTGTCATCTTCATATATCATTAATAAAAGCATTGGACGTTTCTTGCATTTCAAATTTTGCGCTCCTTGTTTTTCTTTTATTACATATTGCAAAACAGTTATTTTACACACACTCACATATACAGGTCTACATCCACTCTGAATCTCACTGGTAACGACTCTGCTACTGCCAGTTATGACTTTGAAAGTCCGATCAACTTAGCTGAAGACGAAGGTGAAGATGATTGCGAAGTGCCTGTTGAACTTGCAAGACTGTTACTCCAAGAGGAGGGGGCTATACAGCCACACGAAGAGCCGATGGAGTCAGTAAATCTGGGCACAGAAGAGGACAAGAAAGAGGTCAAGATCGGTGCAAACCTAGAAGCTAGTGTGAAGCAACGGTTGATTCAGATGCTGCGGGACTATGTTGAGATCTTTGCCTGGTCTTATGAAGACATGCCTGGTTTGGATACCGATATTGTGGTTCATCGCCTACCTACCAAGGAAGACTGCCTCCAGTAAAACAAAAGGTCCGCCGAATGCACCCAGAGATGTTTGAGAAAATCAAGGCTGAAGTGATGAAACAATTTGACGCCGGTTTTCTAGCAGTTACTTCTTACCCTCAGTGGGTGGCCAACGTGGTTCCTGTGCCGAAGAAGGATGGTAAGGTTCGAATGTGTGTTGGCTATAGGGATCTGAACAAGGCAAGCCCCAAGTATGATTTCCCTCTACCTCATATCGACGTTCTGGTTGACAACACCGCTCAGCACAAGGTATTCTCCTTTATGGATGGTTTCTCCGGTTATAATCAGATCAAAATGGCTCCCGAAGACATGGAGAAGACAACCTTTGTTACTCAGTGGGGTACTTTTTGCTACAAGGTCATGCCTTTTGGACTGAAAAATGTTGGGGCAACGTATCAGCGCGCCATGGTCGCTTTGTTTCATGACATGATCCATCATGAGATTGAAGTATATGTCAAAGATATGATTGCAAGGTCCCAAACTGAGGAGGAACACCTTGACCATCTTCAGAAGTTGTTTGACAGGTTGAAATTGTACAAGCTGAGGTGAAACCCGAATAAGTGCACCTTCAGGGTGAGATCTGGTAAGCTACTGGGTTTCGTTGTAAGCGACAAAGGTATTCAAGTGGATCCTATAAAAGTGAAGGCTATACAGGAAATTCCAGCTCCCAGAACAGAGAAAGAAGTCATAGGCTTTCTGGGACGTCTGAATTACATTGCCCGATTCATCTCGCACCTGACTGCTACTTGTGAGCCAATCTTCAAGCTACTGAAGAAAGATTAAGTGGTACGTTGGAACGATGAATGCCAAGCCGCTTTCGAAAGGATCAAAGAGTATCTCCAAGAGCCACCTATTCTGATGCCTCCAGTTGAAGGGAGACCTTTAATCTTATTCTTGACAGTACTTGATAACTTGATGGGGTGTGTGCTGGGGCAGCATGACGAGTCTGGCCGAAAAGAGCATGCTATTTATTACCTTAGCAAAAATTTTACCGACTGTGAGACCCAATACTCACTGCTCGAGAAAACTTGATGCACTTTGGCATGGGCTGCTCGCCGGCTGAGACAGTATATGTTAACTCACACTACTCTATTGATTTCAAAGATGGATCCAATCAAGTATATCTTCGAGAAGCCTGCCTTGTCCGGAAGAATAGCAAGATGGCAGATGATCTTGACTGAGTATGACATCCAGTATACGACCCAAAAGGTAATCAAGGGAAGTGTGTTGGAAGACCATTTGGCACATCAGGCAGTGGATGATTACCAATCTATGAACTTTGAATTCCCGGACGAGAATATCATATTGATAACAGATTGTGAGACACCTGAACCGGATGAAGGACCTGAGGAAGGATCCCGATGGTCTATGTACTTTGATGGAGCTTCAAACGCTTTGGGTAATGGCATTGGCGCTGTGATCATATCTCCTAAAGGCTCTCATACTCCGTTTACCGCCCGACTATGTTTCAACTGCACCAACAACATGGCGGAGTATGAAGCGTGCATCATGGGTCTTCGAGCAGCTATTGACCTAAGGATTAAGTTTCTAAGTGTCTTCAGAGATTTCGCTCTCGTGATCAGTCAGATAAAAGGCGAGTGGGATACGAAACACCCAAATCTTATTCCTTATAAGGAGTATGTATTGACGTTGCTTCCCCATTTCGAGGAAATAACCTTTGAACACTTCCCTAGAGAGGAGAATCAATTGGCGGACGCGCTAGCTATGATGTCTTCTATGTTCAAAGTCAATTGGGACAACGAGGCTCCCCGAATTATCATTGAAAGATTGGACGAACCTGCATATTGTTGTGATATTGAGACTAAAGATGTAGCAGATAAACCCTGGTTTCATGAGGTGAAGAGGTATCTTGAAGCTCAAGAATACCCCGAGGGTGCATCTGTTAATGACAAGAAGTTTTTGAGGAGGTTCGCGGCGAATTTCTTCATCAGCAATGGCATCCTTTACAAGCGTAGCCATGATTCGACCTTACTGCGTTGTGTGGATAAGAATGAAGCAGAAAGGATCATGGCCGATTTACATGAAGGTACTTTCGAAACTCACTCCAGTGGACACACCATGGCAAAGAAAATCCTACGGGCAGGATATTATTGGTCCACAATGGAAGCTGACTGTTATCAGCACTCTCGGACATGTCACAAATGCCAAGTCTATGCTGATAAAGTGCACATACCTCCAGTTCCTATGAACGTCTTGACGGCACCTTGGCCTTTTGCAATGTGGGGCATTGATATGATCGGCGAGATCAGACCTACGGCATCCAACGGGCATCGTTTCATCCTGGTAGAAATTGATTACTTTACAAAGTGGGTTGAGGCAGCTTCCTTTGCTACTGTAACCAAGAACGTCGTGGCACGGTTCATTCGGCACAATCTGATTTGTCGATACGGTGTACCAAAGAGG
This sequence comes from Vicia faba, assembly GCA_948472305.1. NCBI lineage: Eukaryota > Viridiplantae > Streptophyta > Magnoliopsida > Fabales > Fabaceae > Vicia > Vicia faba. The sequence continues at coordinate 1,460,709,881 of OX451739.1, read as the reverse complement.
ATCATTACGGATAATGGTACCAATCTCAACAACAAGATGATCACCGAGCTCTGCGAGCAATTCAAGATACAGCATCACAACTCTTCTCCCTACCGGCCGAAGATGAATGGGGTTGTAGAAGCGGCTAATAAGAATATTAAGAAGATTGTGCAGAAGATGACAGTGACATACAAAGACTGGCACGAGATGTTACCATTTGCTCTTTATGGGTACCGTACCTCAGCACGGACGTTAACAGGGGCAACACCCTATTCCTTGGTATATGGCATGGAGGCAATCTTGCCGATCGAAGTTCAGATACCCTCTCTTAGGATCATGAAGGATGCAGGTTTCAGTGAAGATGACTGGATACAGACTCGGCTTGATCAGCTGAACTTAATCGACAAAAAGAGACTTACTGCTATTTGTCATGGTCAGACGTATCAAAATCGGATGATCAAGGCATTTAACAAGAAAGTTAGACGACAAGAGTATCAAGTTGGGGATCTGGTAATCAAGCGCATTATCCTACCTCAAGGTGATCCCAGGGGCAAATGGACCCCTACTTACGAAGGGCCATTTGTGGTTAAGAACATTTTCTCAGGAGGAGCTATGATTCTAACCACCATGGACAGTGACGACCTTCTTCACCCCGTCAATGCAGACATAGTGAAAATATACTACGCATAATCAAAGACCCTCTAGATTGACTGGCCTAGGAAAAAATAAGGGTTTCCCGGTGAACCAAAAGGGTTCGGGCAAAAATAAGAGATGAAAATGAAAAATCTGTACACCCGGCAAGTCGAAAACCTGAAAAGGCGACTTGGGCAAAAAAGGGTATCCCAGTGGACTGAAAACCAGAAAGGGCGGTCCAGGAAAAAATTAGGGATCAAAGCGTAACACTATGTCTCATTGGATCACCTTGCATCCAGACTTCGGTATCAAATATCAAGCTCGGATGGCACTAATCAGTTTGATCTACCTTTAACTAAGTAGCAAAGTGATGAGATGCTCGAGGACATAAAAGACAATAGCAGAGTTGGAACCCAGTGGGATTATTCACATAGCTTTTTTGTTTTATTTTCACAAATTGTGTAAATTCTATTATTCGGCGGCGTTCTCTTACTAGGACGTCAGCCTCTTGTACGAAAACGCCTATTTACAGGCCAAACTTCAAATCAATACAATTCATTTTTAAAGAAATTTCAAACTGTTTTTCCTTTATCTGTTTTAATTTGCAAAGAACGTCCAATGTTCATTTTTGATATATGCATTTGACATTAATTGGCTCATAAATATTTACATGCGAAGCAAAAGACGATTACAGGTAATATCAGAAACAGGGGCAATAAATTGTCCGAACTGTATAGTTGCTCTGTCCACCAGGTACAAAGGTATATTCAGCTGAAGAATATGGCTAAGATTCCTTCACTCCCTGCAGAGTAAGACAGTAAGGGTAGCTTCTCCCCAGCTGAGACTTGCAACTATGAACGAATCGGCAATGCTCTCCCCAAGCAGAGTCGATCTACCATCAGCACTAAAAAAGGTTGATATCCCCGGCAGTCTTAATATTCCCCAACGGAGTATAAGAATGTTCCCTGGCAGAGTACAAGATACCCCCAGTGGAGTCATATTTCCCCAGCACGGTCTGAAAAAGCTTCCCCAACAGAGTTGAATCATCATCCCCAGTAGACTCTAGAAGTTTATCCCCAGCAAGTTGCAACTGAAGGATCATCCCCAGCGAAGTTCTTTCCTTTCACAAACAGGAATTCAATCCTCAACAAATTCAACATCACCAGCAACGGTAATCCATCCCCAGCGAAGCTTATCAGTGGAATCCTCAGCAGAACATCTCTTCCCCACAGAGTAATCTCCTCATCAGTTTATTCCCCAACGGAGTTACCTTCCCCTGCAGGTTTATTCTCGCAATCACCTTCGTTTACCATCCCCAGCAGAAACGAATAATTCAACTCTATTCTCCAACAGCTATCCGGGATTTATTTTCCCCAGCTAAAACATTACATTTCCGTACATCATGATACATGCATATACGCATCATACCATACAATCTCATTTATGTTGAGAACATCATTTCTTGATCCATGTCATGCAATGCATATGGCTGACATTTACCTTTCAGGAAAGATCCAGTTAAGTTCTCAGCTATGTCAAAGACCTCCTCTGGTTCAGTCAGATTGCCGATAAGATCTCCCTGATTAGTATTCCAGTTGAAGTTATTCCAAGACCTTGTCTGGTCCAGTTAAATCGATTCCTAAAGATTTTTCTGATGTCGATCCAGTCAAAGTTAATCCAAGACCTCCTCTGGTTCAATCAGATTGCTGATAAGATCTCCCTGATTCGTATTCCAGTCGAAGTTATTCCAAGACCTTATCTGGTTCGGTTAAATCGATTCCTAAAGATTTTTCTGATGCCGATCCAGTCAAAGTTAATCCAAGACCTTGTCTGATCCAGTCAAATCGATTCCTAAAAAAATTTCTGATGCCGATTCAGTCATAGTTAATCCAAGACTCTTGTTTGGTCCAGTTAAATCGATTCCTAAAGATTTTTCTGATGTCGATCCAGTCAAAGTTAATCCAAGACCTCCTCTGGTTCAGTTAGATCGCCACGAAGATCTCCCTGATTCGTATTCCAGTTGAAGTTATTCCAAGACCTTGTCTGATCTAGTAAAATCGATTCCTAAAGATTTTTCTGATGTCGATTCAGTCATAGTTAATCCAAGGCTCTTGTCTGGTCCAGTTAAATAGATTCCTAAATATTTTTCTGATGTCGATCCATTCAAAGTTAATCCAAGACCTCCTCTGGTTCAGTTAGATCGCCGCGAAGATCTCCCTGATTCGTATTCCAGTTGAAGTTATTCCAAGACCTTGCCTGGTCCAGTTAAATCGATTCCTAAAGATTTTCCTGATGCCGATCCAGTCAAAGTTAATCCAAAACTCTTGTTTGGTCCAGTTAAATCGATTCCTAAAGATTTTTCTGATGCCGATCCAATCAAAGTTAATCCAAGACCTCTTCTGGTTCAGTCAGATCGACGATAAGATCTCCCTGATTCGTTTTCCAGTCGAAGTTCAGACCACCTATCAACAATCTCTAAATGGAATATGTAAGCCCATTCCCGACATCACAATGCTGATATCACTTCATGCGAGTGCAAATTTCTGGGCACTCTAGTGTTCAATCATCTTCCACCTTTGGATCACGAAAGGCCCGAAAGCCAATCTATATCCTCAGGTTTAAGAAAATTGAATAGGGGCAGATGTTGCACCCCAAAATTTGCCCTCCCATTTTTCTCAAGACATTGCAAGAATAATCTCCAAGTGGCTCAAGATTGCTCAAGAGTTGGACAGTCAAATCATCTCCTAAGGCAGTCAACCTCAAATTAGGGTTTTGTGTTGCATCAAGGTCCTTGCATCCAAATGACCTCAAGGGCTCCCCAATGTCCTAATATGTTCTCAAGTTCATCCATGTCAAATTTCAAGCCTTGCAGAGGAAGTTTGCTCAGTCAATTGCTCAAAGGGTCCAAAAATCGACTGTGTTAGGGAAAAAGTCAATTGTGACCTACAAATAGTCAAACTTCAAGATTTTTTGTCAACATTCTCATTTTGAAGGATATTTCATCATTTGATCAAGTGTTGATCATTATTCATCAAGGATTGCTCAAAATTCATCAAGACTCAAAAGTTGCTAAATTAGGGTTTTGTAGGAAAAGTCAACTCAACTTCGACAAAGCATAACTTTCTCATACTTTATGATAAATTACCCATCCAAAGCTAATTTTGAATAGGATTCAATTTCCTACAATCCATCTTCACACCCCAAGATCAATAAATTCACTCACAAGAAGTTACAAATTTGGACATTATAGGTCATTTTTGGAAGTCAACAAAAACACCCATTTTTGCCAAAGCTTATAACTTGAGCATGGAATATCAAAATGCTATTACACCAAAAGGGTTGGTTATAGGACATTACAAGCTTTCTAAAAAGTCCAAGAACACTTCCAAAAGTTCAAAATTGAAGAAGTTATGCATTGTTGAAGTTGGGCATTTTTGCAAAATTGCCAAAACTCAACTATCCCCAAAACTTCAAATTTTGTCAAATGGGCCCATTCCTTTTCACTTGATTTGATCTTGTCACACTACACACGTGTCCTAGCTTCAGCCTTGTGTCCATTTATTAATTTTTCTATTTTATTTGATTTATAATTGAATTAATTCATTTTAAATCAATTTAAATCAAATAAAATCTAAATATTGATGACTTAGGATCTTTTTGGTTGTTATAGGTCTTAATTATCATCATGATCATGATCAAATCCGTATCAAGCTTTTCATGTACAAAAATATTGGATTTTGGACAAAATTGGAAGCTTTTCAATGGTGAATCAAATCATATCTCCAAACTACAATGCACAAAGATTCAAGACCCAAAACTTGACCTAATCCAATGCTGCATACATATACAATGCAAAGGTACACGAATTAGAGGTTGGAGGCTGCAAAATCACAAGAACAAAACTTGAGAAAACTTGAAAAAAGCTTGAAACTGAAATCCTTCTTAGAGGCCAATTCAGAACCAAAACTGAACGTGAATCAATTGCTGGACATCCACTGAGTCAGAAGCAATCAAAAGTAAGCCCTCACACCCTCTCAATCGCACTGTAAGTCCTTCAAAAAACCGCCCTGTATTTGAAATCGTAACCTCTCATTCTAGCATTTTCTTGACAAATCATTGACTTATTCATGATCCTTGTGCAATTTCTAAACTTTCTGCATTATTTAATTGTGTTTATATGACCTGTAGTGCCATACCCGAATCTAGGGTTCTTGGTTCTTGTTTTTGGGCATTTTGTTTGCAGGTGAAATTGACGCCATTGAAGGACATAGGCATGTTCAGGAAGGAGAGACGAGCATGATTGTGCTTTTAGATTGAGTTTTCATGGCTTAAAATTGGTTTTAGGGTTGACCTAGGGATTCAGCTGCGGATATAAATCCGTAGGAAATATTACAGGGTCAAACGAGGAAGACGATGACGCGTCTCCCACCTATTGGATAGTTCAAATTTCGCGCTTTATTTTTTTATATTTTCTGGCATTTAATTGTTTTTCCATATAATAATTGTTATCCATTATAATAACAAATGAAGTGCAGTGGTTGAGTGGCAAGGCGTTAGTTCAATGACTCACAGGACCTGGGTTCGAATCCCAGGTCCCCCAAAAGCTTTGTATTATTTTTCTGCAGATCATTCAATACACAACCAAGCGTGTGGTTCACCATACACCATCACCCAAATGCTTGCCAGATGGCCACAGGCCAGATCTGGTGGTCTAGCATGAAAGCCCACCATACTCCCAAGTCAAAGTACACGCGTGGAAGCAGGAAAAGTCAGCCAGGCCATGTCAATTGGGCCTTTGAAATTGCTAATCAGACCCCCTTTCAGGCCCATAACCTCCTAACCCTAATTCTTTCTATTTTATTTTTATTATTTCTTTTACTTATTTATTTATTGTTATTATTTTTTTAATTGACCAATTAAACTTTTTGCTCATAAAATCAAAAACAAAAATATATTTTATTCATTAAAATTAAATTCAGCACTTTATTTTTGTAAATAAATATTAATTTAATTAATTTAGCTTAATTAGAAAATGACTTTAATATCTTTTGCAATAATTAAAATTAATTTAGATAATTAGGTTTTACTAACTTTGATCAAATTTATTTTATTTCTCTAAATATCCAAAAATCCAAAAATATCTTTTTTTTAATTTATTTATTTATTTATTTAATTAACTTAGTTTATTTCTTTTAATCCAAAAATAACCAAAAATCACTTTCTTTCAAAAAAGGGTCAAAACCCTAAAAATTCGCCCGATTTAATTTCTCGCACGCGATCCATTTTTATTCAATATTGTATCTGCTTCCCAGAATGTAATAGTTTAATAGGACCTTTAATATTTTTATCGCTTTATTTATTTTCCGCATTTTAAATTCAAGGGTTGCTTTTGGCGATGTAAATACCCGACGCCTTGTAATAGTTAGATTTAATTTCCGCAATTTAATTTCTGCAACTTATAAACTGTTAGATGTTTGGTAATAGGGAATGCATGACAAGATCAAATGTTTAAACCTAAAATCAACATAGATAACCATTGACATGTACAAAGATAAAGTTAACCGAAACAACACACTCGCACATGCGCACTCTTAGGGTACACCTCGCTTGGTTGCCTTCGAACATGGTCATTGAGTATAGGAAGTTTTAGAGGTCGCCCTCTTGTCCAAAGATCATAGTTGCCTCGAAACGGTTGCCTCGGAAAAATGATCTAAGACATTAGGGTTACCGCTAAGGCGTCCTAACATTGCTTTTGTGACCACACTTCCCTTAATCGAATTGACCCTTAAAACTCCAACGAAGATGCTACCTACTCATCAATAGTGGGATAGAATTGTCTAAAGGACATTAGCACAGATTGATTCCTTTTTTCGAGTAGGTAGATGGTTCTTAAGTACTTGCTCTTTCAAAACAAAACAAAACTTTTCGCACTTACACCTTTCAAACAAAAACTTCTTTCAAACCCACAAACACAAAGAAAAGAAAATTTTGAAAACACTTTGAGCAAGTACCTAAGAGCCCGTGGATAACCACGGATAGAAAGGGTGCTAACACCTTCCCTTTCTATAATCTACCCCCCGAACCCGAGAAATATCTCAAAAAGGAATTTTTCTGTGCTTTTTTCCTTTCCTTGTTGGATAAAATAAAAGACGGTGGCGACTCTTGCTTACCGCGACATTTTGCGAAAACAAACGCAAAACGCAAACCAGCATTCCAAGAAACAGTCAGTTCTCTCCCATCGTATCACAAGATCATTCTTGAGCAAGGAGAATCAAAGAGATGGAGTTAGGGTTTCAAACATGTTTTACAATGCATATTTTGTCATGAACATGAACCAAATCCATAGCCATGCAGCACAATATTTACTTTGCAGACCTCAAAATTGTTTTTCATTCCATAATTAAATGTTTACACAATTAATTGAGCTATAATCTAAGTGTTTGAGCCATTTTCCAATTGATCATTCCATTTTTGGAAGAAATAAACAAATCCATTCTTGAAAAGTGACTTTAATCACAAAGTAAACTTGTATTGAGCCTTGCACTTGTTCTTTCTGTACACACAGCATCTACAAGATCATAAGCAAGCATGTTTAAAGTTCAACCACTCTACAATAGCATGGTACAAGCTTTGGGAAGGTGTTTGTCACTTTGCTTCAAAAACAAGTAAAGTTAACATAACTTGAGAATTCAAATTCTGAGTTGTTGTAACACTTGAAACCTATTGCCTATAAATACATACATCATTTTCAACATAAGACACGAATTCTCAAGCTTGAAAAATCACTAAAACTCTCCCAAACACATATTGCACACGAAAACTTCATTGTTGTGCAGAACTTGACCAAAAACTCACATCTCTCAATCCACTCGTGCGTTTCTTATTATTTTGCTTCCAAAAGCTTCTAAACATCATTCATAAATAATCCCAACACCTGTTATTCCACTGTAACACCATCTTCATTAACTTCCATAACCAAAAAATAGAGCTTACACCTTGACTTCTCCAGCACGATTCAGCCATCCTCAGCCCAAAGTAGCTATTGCATTAGCTTCCTGGAGGTTCAAGGAAGCTAACTCAATCATCACAACACCTTGAAATCTCATCTAACTCAAAACACGATCCCCATCTATAAGGTAAGTTTTCTGATTTTCAAACTCCTCATATAGGCATTTTTAAGCTTCCAATTTCAAAGATAAAATGTAGATATCATTTCCCTGAAGCTGACCATGTCCTTAGAATTCATTTACATTGCTTGAGTAGAGAGAATTTTGGACCCGAACTTTCTGAAAAAATTAGGTTAGATTTGGTACCATTCGAAATTCATGCTTATCTTTGATTTATAGTTTTAATGAGTTGCATTTCTGAAATCGTGATGAAATTTGCCATAACTTTCATGTTTACATTTTTCATTTTTGTTGAGAAATGAATGAGATATAGAAGTTCAGGCTGGGTGCGAGGTTAAAGATGAAGTTGCCTTCAAGAAGCGTTTTGTAATATAATAACATGGTTTCATTTATAACACCAGATGTATAGCCACCCTAGTGGTAAGGCAGCGCACGTATTATGCAAAAGGCGCGGGTTCGAGCCCCAGCGCTTCCATTTTGCCTTTTTTTCTAACATTTTCCATCTTTTCTTTGTTTGAACAAGCCATCGCGCCTTGGGCCTTCACAAATGGGCCTTTGTATTTTTATACTAACTTAATCTAATTAAACCCTTTTCACAAACAAAACCCAAAAAAACTTGTTTTCTTTAATAAATTAATTTCTTTTACTAACTTAATTTTAATTCTCTTATTTTAGTTAATTATTTTCTTTTAAGTTAATTAGGTCAAAACTATCTTTCTTAACAAAAATCCAAACAAAAATCCATTTTTTTATCCATTTATACTTGTACATTATATTCATTTCATTTATTGTACAAATTCAATATGGTTGTAATAGATAATTAGGATTTAATTTATTGAAATCCCCATTTGTAAATTTGTATACCCCATCCCCTAATAATGTAATAGCGTAGAAATTTACTTTCCGCAATTTATCCCTTTCATATAAATGCTAGTAAATTAGGGTTTGTATGGAAAGATAAAATAAATACTCATAAAACCCTAATCCAAGATAAATCAAGCTTGTAATGCAAAACACTTGCACACTTGCACCTCTAGGGTTAACTCCACTTTGTTGCCTTGAGAAAAATGGTCATGTTATGCATGTGAGACATCTTAGCAAAAACAAACAAAATACAAGATCATAGTCCCTTGATGACGCTTCGAATGTTGCCTTCAAAATGATCTTGGACCCTGTTGCACCCCAAAATTTGCCCTCTCATATCTCTCAAAACATTTCAAGAAAAATCTCCAAGTGGTTCAAGGTTGCTCAAGAGTTGGACAGTCAAATCATCTCCTAAGGCAGTCAACCCCAAATTAGGGTTTTGTGTTGCATCAAGATCCTTGAGTCCAAATGACCTCAAATGCTCCCCAATGTCCTAATATACTCTCAAGATCATCCATGCCAAATTCAAACCTTGCAGAGGAAGTTTGCTCAGTCAATTGCTCAAAGGGTCCAAAAATCGACTGTGTTAGGGCAAAAGTCAACTGTGACCAAATACAGTCAAACCTCAAGATTTTTTGTCAACATTCTCATTTTGAAGGATATTTCATCATTTTATCAAGGTTTGATCATGATTCATCAAGGATTGCTCAAAGTTCATCAAGACTCAAAAGTTGCTAAATTAGGGTTTTGTAGGAAAAGTCAACTCAACTTTGACCAAGCATAACTTTCGCATACTTTATGAGAAATGGCCCATCCAAAGCTCATTTTGAAGAGGATGCAATTTCCTACAATCCATCTTCATACCCCAATATCAAAAAATGCAATCACAAGAAGTTACAAATTTGGACATTATAGGTCATTTTTGAAAGTCAACAAAAACACCTTTTTTTCCAAAGCTTCTAACTTGAGAATGGAATATCAAAATGCGATGAGACCAAATGGGTTGGTTATAGGACATCTCAAGCTTTCTAAAAAGTCCAAGAACACTTCCAAAAGTTCAAAATTGAAGAAGTTATGCATTGTTGAAGTTGGGCATTTTTGCAAAATTGCCAAAAGTCAACTATCCCCAAAACTTCAAATTTTGTCAAATGGCCCCATTCTTTTCCACTTGATTTGGACTTGCCACATTACACACGTGTCCTAGCTTCAGCCTTAAGTCCATTTGTCATTTTTATTATTTTATTTTATTTTTTAATGAATTATTTCATTTTAATCAAATTAAATCCAATAAAATCTCAAAACTTGACTACATGAGATCTTTTTCTATTTTCAGGACCTAATCATCATCAATATCATGATCAAATTCGTATCAAGCATTCCATGTGCAAAAAGATTGGATTTTTGGCAAATTAGGCAAGTTATCAATGGTGAATCAAATCCAATCTCAAGACATTGATGTGGAAAGATTCAAGACCAATTTGTTGACCTAATGTCTTCTATGATACTTATACAAGCCAAAGCACATGAAATCAGGCCTAGAGGCTGCAAGAACACCAAGAACAAAACTTGAAAAAAAGTGGGAAAAGTGCAAAACTGAAATCCCATTTAGAGGTGTTTACAAAGGCAAAACTCAACACCAATCGCTTGCTGGACAATCACTGAGTCAGAATCAATCCAAAGCAAGCTCTCACACGCTCTCAAACACACTGTAAGTGATACGCGGCCCCCCTCTGAATTTGATTTCGTGTTTCAAAATCTATGCATCATTACAAGAAACCAATGGTATATTTGCAATCACTAGATAATTTCCAAGCTTTTCATATTATTTGATTGTGTTTATCTGCTCTGTGGTATAAAACGCCATTGTAGGGTTTCCTAGGTTTTTTTTAGGGTTTTTTGTTACAGGTAAATTAGACCTATTAATGGCCATGGATATGACCGGAGGAGAAAGACAACCACAACCATGGCCTTGGATGGAGTTTATATGGCCTGAGATAGGTTTTTGAAATGACATACGCTTTTAGCTGCGGATCTAAATCTGCAGGTAATTTCCTTGCAGACCTGAGGACAGGGACGACCACGTGCCCCCATCTGATTGCCCCGTTTAAACTTCGTGTGTTTTATTTTGGCATATTACGTGTTTTCCCATATTATTATTATTGTCTAATACTATAACAACTAAAGCACAATGGTTGAGTGGCAAAGGCGTGCATCCAAGTACCAACAGGACCTGGGTTCGAATCCCAGGTCCCCATATTATTAGTTATATTTTTCAGTCAAGTGATCCAGTGTAATTCCAAGCGTGCAGCCCACTATGGTCTCTCAATCATTCAATAGCCAGATGGCCAAAGGCCAAATCTGTTGGCCATAACCTAGAGGTCTACCATGGGCAAAAGTCAAAGGCGCACAGGGAATCCCACAGAGTCAGCCAGGCCAGCGCCTATTGGGCCTCTGAATTGCTATTCCAAGTCTCCAAATTGGGCCAAAACCCCTCCTAAGTCTTTCTATTTCATTCTTTTTATTTATTATATTTAATTGTTTGTTTAATTATTTTCATGATTAATTAACCAATCAAACTTTTTCTTAATAAAATAAAAAACCAAAAAATATTTTCTTATTAAAATTAAATTTCAGCATTTTATTTTTGTTAACAATATTAATTTAATTAATTTAGTTAATTAGGAATAACTTTTAATATATTTTGCAATAATTAAAATAACTTAGACAATTAGGTTTTATTAACATTGATCAAATTCATTTTTATTTCTTTAAATACCAAAAACCCAAAAATATTTTTATTAATTAATTAGTTTATTAATTTAATAATTAATTTAGGATAGTTTATTTCTTAAAAGTCAAAAAATAACCAAAAAAATCTTTTCTTGAATAACAAAGGGTCAAAACCCTAGAACACGCATCCGACTTAATTTCCCGCACGCGATCCATTTTATTTCAATATTGTATTTGTTTCCGGAATGTAATAGATAATTAGGACTATTTTTATCGCTTTATTTATTTTCCGCATTTTAATTTCAAGGGTTGCTTTTGGCGATGTAAATACCCGACGTCTTGTAATAGTTAGTTTAATTTCTGCAATTTAATTTCCGCAACTTATAAACTGTTAGATGTTTGATAATAGGGAATGCATGACAAGATTGAACGTTTAAACCTAAAATCAACATAGATCACCCTAAATGTGCAAAGATAAATAAACTGAAAACAACACACTCGCACATGCGCACTCCTAGGGTATACCCCACTTGGTTGCCTTTGTAACGCGGTCATTGAGTATAGGAAATTTTAGAGGTTGTCCTCTTGTCCAAAGATCATAGTTGCCTCAAAACGGTTGCCTCGTAAAAATGATCTAAGACATTAGGATTACCGCTAAGGCGTCCTAACATTGCTTTAGTGACTGCACGTCCCTTAATCGAATTGACCCTTTAAACTCCAACGGCGGTGCTACCTACTCATCCATAGTGGGATAGCATTGTCTAAAGGAAGATAGCATAGAACGATTCCTTTTTCGAGTAGGTAGATGGTTCTTAAGTACTTGCTCTTTCAAAAAACAAAATAAAACTTTCACACTTACACTCCTTTTCAAACAAAGACTTTTTCAAACCCACAAACACAAAGAAAAGCAATTTTGAAAACAATATGAGCAAGTACCTAAGAGCCCGTGGATAACCACGGATAGAAAGGGTGCTAACACCTTCCCTTTCTATAATCTACCCCCCGGACCCGAGAAACATCTCGAAAAAGGAATATTTCTGTGCTTTTTTCCTTTCCTTGTCGGATAAAATAAAAGTCGGTGGCGACTCTTGCTTACCGCGACATTTTGCAAAAACAAACGCAAAACACAAACCAGCATTCCAAAAAATAGTTAGTTCTTTCCCACCGTATCACAGACCCTTATGAAGAATGCTAAGGTATCTCACAACATTGCATTTTATGACTATACGATGATCCACGCTCGTCCCTTTACATCCAATGATAAGGCTTCTTACCAATCAATGGTTAGATGACAATATCAAAAGAAGAGAGAAATAAACAAAAGACTTTTGAGTAGGTAGAACGTTCTTAGTTGCTTGCTCACAATCCATCTTAAAAAACAAACATCTTTTCAAACACACCAAACACTTTAAAAAAACATGAAATATTTTCAAAAGTCCAACACTTTATATGCATTCTTATAGAGGCGAGAATCATTACAAAGTTTTCCTAAACGAAGGCGCTTTTCAAAAATACTTTCAAAACCCACCACAAACACATTTCAAACAAAGCAATTTCAAAAGTGAGCTAGCAAAGCAACTAAGATCCCATAGATAAATTTGGATGAAAAGGGTGCTAACACCTTCCCACCGAACTCAAGAAAATATCTCAAAGGTCTATCCTGTTCTTTTCACCCTTTCCTTATTGGATAAATTAAAAGTCGATGGTGACTCTTGCTATCCGCAATAATTGCGATAAAATGCAAAACACTCAAGTCAGTTCTCCCACCGTATTACAGATACCCTTAAGGAAACCACCTTATGGGGAGGGTAGAATATTCGTAAGCCAATACTAGGAACCAACCAACTAAGGAAACCTTTCACAAATCCCATCACTAAGCCCTACATCCATGCATTCATACATTTTTTGAATTTCATATATTTATTCTCCATTTCTTTTGTTTGTCTTATTCACAGGGTTAAAAAAAGGTAATAACAAAAGGTTTTGGTGAGTATCTTGAAAAATGAGTACCAAAGGGAAACAACTTTTCCACCTCAATGCCATCAAGCCAGATATGTCAAAAATCAAGGCCATAAAAAGGAAATTATCTGAAAGAGCTTTGAAGATGTTCATTCATCACTATGGGGATATCCTAGACTTAACCAAGGTAGAGGTACAATTGCATTCCGTTTCTGCTCCCATTCAGTTCTACGACCCTCCACTGAGATGTTTCACCTTTTAAGACATACAACTAGCACCGACTTTGGAAGAATTTGATAGAATTATAAACTTTTCTAAAGAGAAGGCTTATGTGGGTATCAGGAAAACTGTTGACGTCAAAGTCTTGGCAGAAGGTTTAGGGATCCCTTATTCTGAATTATCCCTCAATTACAAGAAAGAAGGAGACATACGGGGGGTTAAGAGGGTCTACTTAGAAACCAAGGCTTTTGATCTTGTTAATAACAAAGAATGGGAGTCTTGTGTCGATTGTTTAGGGTTGCTTGTATTCGATGTAATCTTATTTCCATGGATTGTAGACTATAATGGCCCTGCGGCTATTAGTGTGTTTTGGGGAGAAAAAGGTATTAATACAGATCCAAATATCGATTTGCTTGCTGACATCTATTATACACTTCATACGCAATACGAAAAAATAAGGGGTACTCTGAATTGCTACATTCTACTATTGTATGCCTGGTTTATGACTTACCTCTACAAGGAAGACTACATGATTCCGAATCTGACGAGGTATGAGTAGCCTCAAAAATTAATGTCTCTTACTGCTAATGTTGTATTATGGTACGCATGGAAGTTGGACATTGGTGATATTATCTATAGCTACGGGGACTTTCCTAATGTTCCATTGATCAGATTGTGAGGCTGTATTATTTACAACCCTACATCGGCCCTACGATAACTAGGGCATCCTTTAGAAGATAAACCTTCAGACAAACAAGTCCAACAATTGATTATTCACGACATGGGCAGAAATGACCAAGATTTGCTCAACAAAATCATTCGGGCCTGGAACAAGGTTAACAAAAGAAAATCTGAAAGAAAGAATGTTGTGGCAAAAGAACCCTACACTCGATGGGTTCTGGATAGGGTACAAATTGTTAAACTACCATTTGACATAGATCCTAAATACAAGCCAAGGGTCCCAGAGGCTCCACCTATGTCCTTGGAAGAAATTGACGATATGAAGAATGCCTTTAAATAAGCTCTGAGGGAAAACGAAGAATTGAAGCTCAACCTCCTTAACTTAACCAAAGAAAAAAGACAAATGCAGCGCATACTTGAATCAAAAGACCAACAGATTCAGAGAGATTATTAGGAAGTAGTGAGATAGCCAACTTTGGTGCAAAGCTGAAGATTGGTTGATACTCGATACTACGCTCATCGAGATCAGACTTTTGGGATATTTTGGCTGCAAGAAAAGATTGATTGTGCTAAAAAAATTCCCAATGAAGAAAGATCAATGACATTCAGATTCCCTAGAACCCGATTTCTTCACAGGACATGTTGAACCAACTAAACTTCAAGAGGGTACTTACCTATGAAACCTATGCAAGCATAAACCTAAGGTCTTTGTGTGCTTTGTTTATGATTATTATTCATGTCATCATAAACATCATAACATCATAAGAATTCTCACTAACCATTTCAAGGATTTAGGAATTTATTTTTGTTCTGTTTTGTAGGTCATGACTTCCACTCGTAGAAATACCATCTGAATCAACTTCGTGAAAGTGCATCCTCAAATTCAAGAGTTAGCATCAAGAGTGCCTGGATATTCTCCCTTCACCAAGAAATATGGTCGACTTCTCAACTTGGCTACCTCAAACTTCCAAGAAGAAATGATGTGTGTACTTTTCCAATTCTTTGATCCTATGCATCATTGCTTCACCTTTCCCGACTACCAATTGGTGCCTACATTAGAAGAATTATCTCAATTGTTAGGAGTGTTTGTGCTTGATCAAATACCATTCACTGATTTAGAAGAGACTCCAAAGCCTGAAGTTATTGCCAAAGCCTTTCATTTGAAGAGATCTGACATTGTGACAAATTGGGAGACAAGAAGTGGAGTTAAGGGTTTCTTAGCCAAATTTCTGTTGGAGAAGGCTCATTTGTTCTGGGAAGATATGGATTTTAAAGATTTTGAGGATGTCTTGGCCCTTCTAATATATGGTTTGGTTCTATTTCCCAATCCGGACCAACTCATAGATGAGAATGCCATCAAGGTTTTTCTCTCTCATAATCTCGTACCTACTTTTCTTGGAGACATTCTACATTGTTTCCATACTCGCACCATGAAGAAAAGGGGTAATCTTTTTGTGTTGCATTCCATTACTGTTTAGGTGGTTTATTTTGCACCTACCTCGATCAACGTTGAAGAATGAGCAAGGCTTGACATGGTCTCAAAGGATGATGTCACTCTCACACTCAGATATCCATTGGTGTTCTCGATCTTTGGAGGATATTACCATCATTGACCATTGTGGGGAGTTCCCTAATGTCCCACTATTAGGAATTAAGGGAGGTATCACCTACAACCCATATCTCGCATTATGGCAGTTTGGGTATGCACGAAGAGATGTCCCCCATGATGCGCTCATCCAAGGTTTGGTATTCGATTACGAGGATGATAATCAAGGCTATCGTTAAAGGTTTATACGAGCTTGGAGAATGATAAAAAAAAGTGGATAGTGAGACATTGGGGCATAAAAATTCCATCCCCCTTGATCCTTAATTTAAGTGGTTACGAACTCGTGCTCAAAGTCTCGTAATGCCTTACCCCTCCATCCTACCTATCATCAAGGAGCATGTTGCTGAGGGAGATGTTCCTTACATTATTCTCCATCCTGACATGCCGACTACTCTCGAGGAGTTGCAAAGATCTTGGATCCAACTCAAAGGGGAGCGAGACACCTTCGAAACCCAGTTCTATGCAAGTGAGAAGAAGGTTTTGGAGCTTATGAGACAGCTTTATGAAGAGTGAATTTTGAACACCTACGTTGGATCGAAGAGGATGCGCTCATGGGAAGCCTGATTCATTTTTGTTGTTTTAGGAGTTTATTTTGTATTTGCTTCCTCCATTGTAAGCCCAAGAGGCATGTCGTAATCAATCCGAACTTATTAATGCAATTAATGTCTGTTCCTTCTCTGTCTAAACAAATTTAAATCTTCTAAATCCTTGAAATTATTTGCATACGCATTCCATGCATCATAACATAAGCAAGATTTCCACAACAGGTTTCCTAATCTTTCTATTGTTTATTTCAGTAAGATGGATATTAAGCAGACCGTGAAAGATTTGCAAGCACATAATTCCCAATTCTAAGAGACCTTGCTGACCTTGGCCAAGGGACAACAAGAGTTGATGACACTGCTGCTGGCCAAAAAGAAGACTAAGAAGAAAGCCATCATCAATATGGGGAAAAGGTTTAAAGGCCCAGTCCGTCAGGTACAAATAGTTGAAGAATCATTCGAGGAAGACGAAAACCAGGTGGAAGAGGCAAGGAGCACCCGTGCTGGGGGTGCAAATGATCAAGCTTCCGAGGACAAAGATTACTTTGATGAACAGTATCCTCTGGCCGAGGATAAATACAAGCAGTTAGAGGATAGACTGAAAGCTGTTGAAATTCAAGCCGTACCTAGTTTGGATTTTGGTGATTTTGGCTTAGTACCTGGGGTCGTCATTCCCCATAAGTTCAAAATACCAGTCTTCGCTAAGTATGACGAAGTTTTATGTCCAAAACTTCATCTGAAGTCCTACGTCCGCAAGATACAACCACACGATATTGATAAGAATCTCTGGGTCCATTTATTCTAAGAGAGTCTGGTTGGAACTTAGTTAGAATGGTTTTACCAATTGAAGGGTTCCCGTATTCACACATGGGAAGATCTGGCCACTGCTTTTTATCATCAATATCAGTATAACATTGAGTTAGCACCCACAAGAGTTCAACTTCAAGGAATGACAATGGGTACTAATGAAGGGTTTAAAGAATGCGTGCAAAAATGGAGGGATCTTGCTGGTAGGGTCCAACCACCACTAACAGAAAAAGAACTAGTTGATATGTTCACGGGTACACTAACTTGCCCATATTTTAACTTGCTAATTTGTATCTCATCTTCCGGTTTCAATGAGTTAATTCTGACTGGTGAAAGGGTCAAGAGTGGAAAAATCCACATGGCATCTGCTTCTACATCAAGCACTATAAAGAAAACCTTTACTGGCAAGAAAGAAGCCAATGTTGTTTATGGATCAAGGGCCCATACTAAGAAGGATCACCGTCCATTTATTAATGTTGTTTTGATCTCCAACCTTCCATTTGCTCAAAGACAATCATCCAACTATCAATGATCTGAAATACCTCGAAGACAGTTCACAAGGATTAACATGTCATTGTCCCAGGCCTTGCAACATCTATTAAAGGCCAATTTGGTGACATTGCACGATACGCCACTAAATCTGAATATTACATCACCAAAGTATAATCCGAATGCCAAATGCGCGTATCATTCCAACAACCCTGGGCATGAAACTGGTCAATGTTGGGCTCTGAAGAATAAGATTCAAGATCTGATAGACAACAAAACTATTGAGTTTTATCCACCTATAACTCCAAATGTGATAATTGCACCGATACTGAATCATGGAAAAGGTGTCAATGCGATTGATGAAACTACTTTTGTTTCCTCCGTTGAGGATTTGACTACTCTATTGATTACTGTGAAGGGAATTTGCTGAAAGATGGGGTGTTAAATGGCTGTTTAAAAGACTGTGATTGTTGTGTTGAACAAATAAATGGATGGAAGTGGTTGAAAGAAGGTGTTCAATGCCTGATAGATAGTCACGAGATTCTATTTGAAAAATTCCTACCATCAAGAGTTTGACTAACAAAGCTGAAGATCTTTCCATAATAACAATATCCAACACCCCTCTCAGGATCTCTTCAAAGGGTCCTATTAGGATTTCAAATGAATCAACAATTGCTCCTTTAATAATCACTACCCCTGGGCCGATTCCTTACTCCTCCGACAAAGCAGTCCCATGGAAATATGATGCTAAAGTTTACTATTATGAAATAAAACAAGATTCATGGATCAATGAAGACAAAACTAACGATGTTACAAATATTGCAGGTTCTAGTAAGGTAACAAGAACGGGGAGGATCTTCTCCCCTGACATCTCACCTCCGACTACTACATTAACTCTTGTTCGCATAACCAATAACAAACCTAGTGCTGACACTAGAGGAAAAGAAAAAGTAAGTGAGCCTGCTGGGATAGAGGCACCTGTCAAAGATGTTAATGCTGAGAAACCCTCCACTTGAGAAATGGAGGAGATCCTGAAAATTATAAAGAAGAGTAATTTCAAAATAGTCGAACAATTGGGGCAAACCCCCTCCAAAATCTCCATGCTGTCATTAATACTTTGTTCTGATGCTCATGCCCAAGTGTTGTACCCCAAAATTTGCCCTCCCATATTCTTCAAGATTTGTCAAGTCAAAGCTGCAAAATTCCCCAAGGATTGCACAGTGCAAAGGTCTCCTATACAGTCAAAACTAGGGTTTGGATTCTGATCAAGAAAAGGAAGTTTTCAAAGGTCCAATCAAGTCTCATATACCTACAAATATGGTCAAGCATTCTTATATCAAGTTTCAAGGCATTCAGCACAAAATTGCACAGTCAAAAACCCTAATTGCACTACAGTCAACTGTAGGGGCAAAATGGTCATTTGACAGTCAAAAGTTCAAATTTTTGGTCAACATATCATTTTGAAGCCACAAACATCATTTGATCAATGCTTGATCATGATTCTCAAAATTTGGCTCAGAAATCATCAAGATGCAAAAGTTTCCTTATTTGGACAGCTGAAAAAGTCAACTGAAATTGACCAGGGCATAACTTTCACATGGATTATCAGAAAAATTCCATCCAAAGCTCATTTTGAAGAGAAAGACATTTCCTACAACTCATCTTCATACTTCAAGTCCAAGAAATGCTCTCACAAAAAGTTATCAATTTCAATATTATAGGTCATTTTCAAAAGTCAACAAAAAGGGACTTTAAGTCAAAGGCCATAACTTGAGATTGGTAAATCAAAATGACATGGTACCAAAGGCATTGGTTAGAGGACTCAAAGACCTTTCCAAAATTTCCAAGAACATGAGAAAAGCTTAAAAATTGAGCAAGTTATGCCTTGTGGAAGTTGGGAAATTTTTGGATATTTTGAAAAGTCAACACTACTTCAAATGACCTAAAATTGCTAATGGGCCCATTTTTCTTCCATGATTCATCATTCTAAGCATATGCACGACTACTTGGCCCAAAGGGAAGTATTTTCTCATTTCTTATTTATTTATTTGAATTATTATTTATATTAATTCATTTAAATCATTTAAATATATGAAAAATATCTAACTTGACCTAACCAATCTTTTTATACATGTTTTATGCTCAATATTTCGTGCTTAGCTAAATGTGGAAAGAATTGGAGCAATTGGATATGATTTGAATCAAATGCACATGGAAAAGATATGAAAAGATCCTTAAGAAAATCAAATTTCCAAAACAATGATTACAAGAGATTTGATTGAGTTTTTGTGACCTAATGGACTCACTACATATGCCTGATCATAAACCTAATCACAGGGGACACAAAGCTGCGCAGAAGAGCTGAGAACAAACTTGGAAATTTCTTTCAAAAAGTCAATTCTGAAAACAAGGTTAGAGAGCGATTCGAGACTTAATTTTCATTCCAATAGCTTCCTTGGAGATCATTGATCAGATTCCAATCAAAAACCTCAAGCTTTGCGCTTTGGAACGGTATACAGAAGTCCCTCTTGTTCCATTTTTTCCATTATCGTGTTTCATTATTTATGCACATTAATGGCATTCTAATTATATATTCATGATCAGTGAAGCATTTGCAAACTAACCCATGCGTTTAATTGAGTTTTTGCAAGCTGTAGACGATTCCACCATTGCCAAAATCTAGGGTTTTCAGAATTGGAAATTGGGCGTTTTCACATAGCGTAAAATTAGAGAACCATAGTGCCATGAATGTAATCATCAAGCTTGGACGAAGAAGAATCCATATTCGCGATAAATTTATGAGTAACACAGGCCTAATCGCTATTTTCCCATAGCCGGCCTAACACAACGCATGAAAAACCGTTGCTTTTGTTTTTATGTTTCAGGGATAATGGAGAAGACGATGTGTTGGCAAGACGTGATAGGTTGTTTTGAATTTCGCGCGTTTTAGCCCACTAACGCGTTGTTTTCTTTTATTATATTTGTTGCTTATTTATTTAACAAAAGAGTTTCATGGTTCAGCTGGCAAGCGCTCATTGCGTTGACATCTAAGACCTGGGTTCGAGCCCCAGGTCTGTATAATTTCCATACTATTTTTCATTAACAATTCCCATGCAGCGCCCAAGGTCAAGACTACCGTATGCTTTCAAGAATCCCACAGCCACGCGTCCTAGAGATCAAATCAAGGGCATAGATTGGAAGTGTATCCTAGGCCTGGTCAGAGGTGCCACATGGTGCCTGGAAAAGTCAACGAATTTGAAGCTTGTTGGGCCAGAATTCTTGGGCCATACCTCCTAATTTGGGACTTCCACCCCCCCTGGTTTGCAAATTCTCTACACTTTCTTTATATTTTATTTTCAATTGTTATTTTATTTTCTTTATTGTTTTAATTTAATTAATTATTTTTTACAAAATACAAAACCCTCATAAAAATCAGAAAAGATGAAAAACATAATAAATATTTTATTTTAATATTTTCTTGTAAACAAAATGTATATAATTGAATTTAGTATAAATTAGGATTTAATTTTAATACTTTTAATAAAAAATCTAAAAAGAGGTAGAATTAGGTTTAATTAATGTTTTTAATTCCTTTTTTAATTTTCCTTTCTCATAATAATATTAATTTATTTTATTTATTTTTGTAATTAAATTTGCATGTAAATTAACTTAGGTTTAAATTAGGTTAAAATTCAATATTTTTCTTAATAATAACTTAAAAATAATTAGAACTAGGTTTAACATTTCATTTTAATTTTAATTAATTCTCTCGTTTTTCTATTAAATCTTAAAATACATAAAAATACCAAAAACAAGTCTTTCTTTTAATTTTAATTTTAATTCCTCATTAATCTTAAACATTTTGCAAAAAAGGGTCCAACGCCCTCCTTTCGACTTAATTGTTTAATTTCGCATATTTATTTTATTTCGCTTGAATAATTATGTACCTCTCCCAAAGCCTTGTAATTATTTCTCGCACTTTTAATTTCTTTATTTTTCCGTCAAATCGGGTCCTGGTTAATTTTGGCGATGTGGGCCCGCGCCATTTGTAATAGCTTTAGATTTACTTTTCCTCGCAACTTTTAACTGTTAACAAAAAGCATGAAAGAATGTATGGACGAAAATAAAATCAAGCGTAGAACACCAATAAACAAGACAAATACAAATGAAAACGACACACAGTTCGCACACACCACCCTTAGGGTACGCCTCATTGTTGCCTTGCCTCAAAAGGTGATCGTCGAGTAGAGGATGTCTTAGTAAGTCCTCATGATCCGGGAACCTGGCATGAGGGTAGCTTCTAAGGTGTCTTCCCATTGCTCTGGTGATCACCATGTCCCGAACCTCAAATTGACCCGAACACCTCCAACGGTGGTGCTACCTACCTCTCAATGGTGGGATGGCACTGCTTTAAAGGACATTTACACAGACGAATTCCTTAGAGTAGGTAGGTTCTCGTAGATACTTGCTCTAATTTCAAAAACAAACAAAAATCTTTTCACACCGACACTTTTCAAAAGCTTTCAAAGCAATTTTTCAAACACTCTGACACAAGAGTCGAACTGGAATTTTCAAAGAAACTTTTTAAAACCCACAGTTGAAAAGCAAACAAACCAATTTTTGAAAACACAATGAGCAAGTATCTAAGAGCCCATGGATAACCATGGATAGAAAGGGTGCTAACACCTTCCCTTTCTATAACCTACCTCCCGAACCGAGAGCAATCTCTATAAGGAATTTTTCTGTGCTTTTGTCCTTTCCATTTGGAGAAAATAAAAGACGGTGGCGACTCTTGCTTCCGCGACATTTCGCGAACCAGCGTTAAACAGTCAGTTCCAGATCCACCGATCACAGAACTGGCGACTCTGCTGGGGATAACTTTATAAAGTGAGGTGTACCTTAGGGCTAGTTCATAACTGTGTTTTCAATTGCTTTCCTTGTTTGCTTTACTATTGTGGGTTGCATGGGAGTTACATAGATCCTAACCCGGATCTGGGGATACCCTGTTTAGGTAGCATAAGCTGTGAGGGACCTGTCCGGCGTAGACCAACACGGGTGAAACAGTGGCTACGTTGGTGTGGCACCTTGGTCTGTACCGATATCCCTTGTGTTGCAACAAGGAGAATATGGGTCTTCTGAGGAGTCATTAAGCACCAACAACCTTAGAACCTTAAATGACACAACTTGGCCATTAGAACAGTAGTAGTATGCTACGCCCATTGAGGCTAAACTCTCGTGATGGTTCTGGCCGCAAGAAAAGATTGCGATGCTGGAGTTACGACCGATTGAGGGTAGTCAATGATATTGGGATCCTCTAAGAACCCGGTTACTTTGATAGGACAGGTATGAACCAACCAACTGAAAGAGGGTAGTACCTAGACCTCATGCTGGCCTAAACTTTAAGGGCTTCTCTTGTGTGACTTGTGTGCCTTCGTACTTGGCTATTTGCATGCTTGTTGTCTGACACTTGAGTTTCTTGCAGGGTTTGTTTATAGTCCTTAATAGGGACTCATAACAGGGTACCTAAGTTTCTTACAGGTTTTGTTTATAGTCCTTAATTAGGACTCATAACAGGGTTTATCGAGTTCCTTGCAGGTTTTGTTTTAGTCCTTAATTAGGACTCATAACAGGGTTTACTGAGGTTGCTTGCAGGTTTTGTTTATAGTCCTTAATAGGGACTTATAACAAGGTTTACCCATATTACCCCATGCATCATGACATCATACCATTGCATACATCCTAACCCATTTCAAGGATCTCAAAGGCTTGTGATGCAGGTCATGATGAACCAACTGTCCAGCAAGGGGCAAAGAGGATTTATTTTCCTCTAGACAAAGTTGTCAGGGGCTATGACCCACTTGATATGGTGAGCTCTGACTCCTGAATAAGGTTCCCCTAACCAAGGTTGTTTGGAAATCAGAACTAGACATGATGACTAAAGTCAGGGGCTATGACCCACTGGATATGGTGAGCCTTTGACCCTTGGAAGAAAGACTCTCAACAAATATGAAGTTTCTTCCAATCAAGCTACCGGATCCAAATGATAACAAATTTCCTTGTTTACCCCGCGAGGTCCTTGAAAACATTGCATGTATATCATACACATCGTTGCATTATAGGTATCCCTTTTGCAGGTCACTTACCTTTCTCGCTGTTTATTTCAGCAATGGCCTCACAACAAGATAACCAGGACCTTCACGCTCAAGAGACTCAGTTCAGGGAAATCTTCCTAGGTCTATCCAAGGGGCAGGAAGAGTTGAGGACACTCCTCATGGGGAATCTGATCAGAAAGAGTCCTGAAGATGACAAGGACGAACAGCTGAAACGTCTACAGGCTAAGGTAGACACGCTGAAAACCCAGATGCTGGGGCAAAGGGCCCTCATTCAAGGCTTAGCTCAGGAGCAAGGAGAGCTGAGAGCCATGGTCAGCCAGCTTCATCTAGATATGAAGCAACGAGCCCAAGTCAGGGACCCAGTCATTAATCAACTTCCAAGAAGTCAAAGGTTTGGGCCTCTCCAAGCTGCTATTACTTCACAGGTCCAACAACGACCTCGCCCAGAACAACGGGCTGATCAGAGCAAACCAGACAAGCGTAAAAGGCAGTACACCAAAATCAACATGTCGCTGGATCAAGCACTGCAACAAATGTTGAAGGCAGGGCTGATCACCTTAAGGGCTCCTCTTCGGAATCCAAACACTTCTGCTCCTAACTATCATCCCAACGATAGGTGCGCATACCATTCTGATAGCCCGGGGCATACTACGGACAACTGCTGGCCTCTCAAAAACAAGATTCAAGACATGATCGACGCTGGAGAGATTCAGTTTGAAGTACCTGAGACTCCGAACATAATCACTGCTCCCTTGCCAAATCATGGCTAGGATTGAGAAATTTTTGTTCATTCGAATGTTCAAGTTGCAATTTTCTTTTGTTCAAACATTTACTCATGTTAAACATTGTTATTTCATTAATGCATCGCATATGTCTGTTCTGAAACAATATATTCGTATTCACTAAATGCAAATTATTTTCATATTTTTTCTGATGCCAACTCTTGATCTAAAACTCTAAGCCTCTTAAGGGAGGATGACGAAAACGATACCATAATCTACAGTATGCTTTTGAACAGACCCCGCTGATGAGGTACAGGCATTGTTTCAATCCCTAAACACTGGAGTTATAAGGATGATAATCCCTCGTCAACCCCTCTGAGCCAAAGAAGTAGGAGTTTTTCTTTTCGAAATTTAAAACCCTTTATCATAACCTTGGGCAGGGTAGTTCTCTCAGTTGATCCAAGTGCATAACAAATGGCACCAAAAGAGGTCCTTACAAAACAAAGAAAGACAGTGATGGTTCCGAATAATCAATAAAGAAAGGCAGTCATTATCTCAAAAAATAAAAAACCCATTAAGTCAAAACCCATGAAGGAGACTTACAAAACTGGGGCATCCCGCTGACTGTAATTCCAAAAAGGGAAGCAGTTCAGGCAAAAAAAGAAAGGGATAACAAAAATCAAGAAAGAGGTCTTACCAACCCTCAGCAAAAAAGGAGATGACTGCCTACTCAAATAAACGTTCAAAATCCGAATCATCACTAGTATATCAGAATAAAGGCTCAAACAAGGTCTAGCGTATGATCAACTGAGTTTAGGTTTGAAGAACATCACGAAGAGCGGGTGGGTACAAATAATTCGAGCCTTTATCCTTTGTTTCTTAAACCGTGAACCAAGCCACATTATAACCCTTAAAAGTCCTAGCTGAAGCATGGGTTAGTTCGAAAGCATACTGTTACGAAAGGTATCCTGACTCCTTAAGGCCTACGGTAAATACGGAGTTGACATCACGTTTTACAAACAATCATTTGTTTTATGAAAAAAAGAATGCATTTTCAAAATCTTCGAGACAGACATAAGCTTTGCATTTTTAACATAACTTTGTTTGCATATGACTTTTTGTTTGAACAGCATAGAAATTCGCATGACGAATGCCTAATGAACAAAAGTATCTCCAATCAAGGGGCATGGCATGACCATGGTCCATCATCTGGGGCAATCCAATCAAGATTCGGAGAATCTCTCAAAAGTCAAATAGCCTGGGGCAAATCTCCGCATGAGCCACCTGGGGCATTTCAACGACGAATCTGGCCTGGTCGAAAATCTTCTGGTGGCATGACAAAACACTTCTAACAGGGGCAACTCCCTACTTTCTGAGAACAGACATAGTCGGAAAGATACTACGCATAATCAAAGACCCGCTAGGTTGACACACCTAGGCAAAAATAAGGGCTTCCCGGCGAACCAAAAGGGTTCGGGCAAAATGAAGGGATGAAATGAAAAAACATGTACACCCGGCAAGTCGAAAACCTGAAAGGGCGGCTTGGGCAAAAATGGGTATCCCGGTGGACTGAAAACCCGAAAGGGCGGTCCAGGCAAAAGTTAGGGATCAAAGCGTACGACTATGTCCTGTTATCTTGTCACCTGCCTACCAGAAGAAGGTTTGTCCATCAACAATTATCAGCACCTCACAGGTCTTCCTCCCACCTCAGAAACAGGGGCAATAAAGAGTCGTCTAAGAGCAATCTAATTGTTCTGCCCTCCAGGGTACCAAGATGGGCTCAGCGGAAGAACGTAACCAGATATCCTAATTCCCCAGAGAGTAAGTCAGCAGTCAGTACATTCTCTCCAAGCTATACTATCAAATCTTAAGGAAGTTGAGTATCCTCCAGCAGATCTCAACATTCCCCAGCAGCATACATATATTCTTAACAAGCATCCCCGGCAGTCTTGGTCTAAAGATTGATTCCCCGGCGTTCTATCAAGCATTCAAAGGAATCACTTCCCCAGCATAACAAAACTTCCCCAGGAAAGTTGGAATTTATCCCCAAGCAGTAAGCTTATCCCCAGTAGATTCTGGAAGCTTATCCTCACAGAGCACGAACGCGTCGTCCGGCTTTATTCAAAGAGTTATTTCCTTAACAGGATATAACTGGGTTATCCTCAGCCAAAAGCCACGGAAAGATCGTTGTCGACACAGTCTTCTTACCCCAGCGAAGTCCATCAACACTTCCAACAACAAGGATATCCTCAGCAAGTTACTATCAACAATTCAGCAAAGCATCTCTATCCCCACAGAGTATTGCTTCCCGGCATGGTCGCTAGAGTATCTTTTCTCCCCGCAGAATCTTCCATTTGCCAAGTTTGTTCCGCAACGGAGTCATCTTCTCCTACCGGTATTCTTGCAGTTATCATCCCCAGTGGAAGCGAAAGCTTATTCCTCAACATCAGCCCAGGATACGACTTCCCGGCACCCGTCAAGGATTTACTTTCCTAGACAAAAACATACATAAAACATCACATACATCATTATAATATGCATAGACACATCATATCATACAAGTCTCATTTATATTGAGAACATCATTGCTTGATCCATATCATGCATTGCATATGACTGACCTTTACCTTTCAGGAAAGATGCAATTGAAATTCTCAATCATATTTCAAGACCTAGACCGGTTCAGTTAAATCGACCCTAAGATTTTCCTGATGCTTATCCAGTCAAAGGCCTTCTCTGGTTCAGTCAGATCGACCCTAAGATCTCCCTGATGCTTATCCAGTTGAAGATATTCCAAGACCTTGTCCGGTTCAGTTAAATCGACCCTAAGATTTTCCTGATGCTTATCCAGTCAAAGGCCTTCTCTGGTTCAGTCAGATCGACCCTAAGATCTCCCTGATGCTTATCCAGTTGAAGATATTCCAAGACCTTGTCCGGTTCAGTTAAATCGACCCTAAGATTTCCCTGATGCTTATCCAGTCAAAGGCCTTCTCTGGTTCAGTCAGATCGACCCTAAGATCTCCCTGATGCCTATCCAGTTGAAGAGATTTCAAGACCTTGTCCGGTTCAGTTAAATCGACCCTAAGATTTTCCTGATGCTTATCCAGTCAAAGGCCTTCTCTGGTTCAGTCAAATCGACCCTAAGATCTCCCTGATGCTTATCCAGTTGAAGATACTCCAAGACCTTGTCCGGTTCAGTTAAATCGACCCTAAGATTTTCCTGATGCTTATCCAGTCAAAGGCCTTCTCTAGTTCAGTCAGATCGACCCTAAGATCTCCCTGATGCTTATCCAGTTGAAGATATTTCAAGACCTTGTCCGGTTCAGTTAAATCGACCCTAAGATTTTCCTGATGCTTATCCAGTCAAAGGCCTTCTCTGGTTCAGTCAGATCGACCCTAAGATCTCCCTGATGCTTATCCAGTTGAAGATTTCAAGACCTTGTCCGGTTCAGTTAAATCGACCCTAAGATTTCCCTGATGCTTATCCAGTCAAAGGCCTTCTCTGGTTCAGTCAGATCGACCCTAAGATCTCCCTGATGCTTATCCAGTTGAAGATTTCAAGACCTTGTCCGGTTCAGTTAAATCGACCCTAAGATTTTCCTGATGCTTATCCAGTCAAAGGCCTTCTCTGGTTCAGTCAGATCGACCCTAAGATCTCCCTGATGCTTATCCAGTTGAAGATATTTCAAGACCTTGTCCGGTTCAGTTAAATCGACCCTAAGATTTTCCTGATGCTTATCCAGTCAAAGGCCTTCTCTGGTTCAGTCAGATCGACCCTAAGATCTCCCTGATGCTTATCCAGTTGAAGATATTTCAAGACCTTGCCCGGTTCATGTTAAATTGACCCTAAGATCTCCCTGATTCTTATCCCAGTAGAAGACACCCAAGATTTTTCTCAACGAGCGTTGTTGAAGTTAAAGTCACTCAAGATTCTCTTACCATTCATGCTAAGGCAGTAACCATCCCTGGTTCATTCATCGCCGTTTGAAGCTCCAGACTCAACTCCTGCAACCAGTCAGGACATATCTATACCAAGCATCTAAAAATCAGCTCATGCAACGTGTCAGGTACTCATTTTCTGTTTTGTAGGTATGCAGGTTCTCGCCAAGGAACCTCTTACGCGATCAGCATTCAGATTGCATCTATAAGCCCATCATCCTATCCAGCAATCTCCAAATGGCAGCTATAAGCCCATTCCCCCATCACACTGCTAACATGTGAGCGCAAATTTCTGGGCACTTTAGTGTTCAATCATCTTCCACCCTCGGACTACGAAAGGCACGTCAGCCAATCTGCATCCTCAGGTCTAAGAAGATTGAACAGGGGCAACTGTTGTACCCCAAAATTTTCCCTCCCATATTCTTCAAGATTTGTCAAGTCAAAGCTGCAAAATTCCCCAAGGATTGCACAGTGCAAAGGTCTCCTATACAGTCAAAACTAGGGTTTGGATTCTGATCAAGAAAAGGAAGTTTTCAAAGGTCCAATCAAGTCTCATATGCCTAAAAATATGGTCAAGCATTCTTATATCAAGTTTCAAGGCATTCAGCACAAAATTGCACAGTCAAAAACCCTAATTGCACTACAGTCAACTATAGGGGCAAAATGGTCATTTGACAGTCAAAAGTTCAAATTTTTGGTCAACATATCATTTTGAAGCCACAAACATCATTTGATCAATGCTTGATCATAATTCTCAAAATTTGGCTCAGAAATCATCAAGATGCAAAAGTTTCCTTATTTGGACAGCTGAAAAAGTCAACTGAAATTGACCAGGGCATAACTTTCACATGGATTATCAGAAAAATTCCATCCAAAGCTCATTTTGAAGAGAAAGACATTTCCTACAACTCATCTTCATACTTCAAGTCCAAGAAATGCTCTCACAAAAAGTTATCAATTTCAATATTATAGGTCATTTTCAAAAGTCAACAAAAAGGGACTTTAAGTCAAAGGCCATAACTTGAGATTGGTAAATCAAAATGACATGGGACCAAAGGCATTGGTTAGAGGACTCAAAGACCTTTCCAAAATTTCCAAGAACATGAGAAAAGCTTAAAAATTGAGCAAGTTATGCCTTGTGGAAGTTGGGAAATTTTTGGATATTTTGAAAAGTCAACACTACTTCAAATGACCTAAAATTGCTAATGGGCCCATTTTTCTTCCATGATTCATCATTCTAAGCATATGCACGACTACTTGGCCCAAAGGGAAGTATTTTCTCATTTCTTATTTATTTATTTGAATTATTATTTATATTAATTCATTTAAATCATTTAAATATATGAAAAATATCTAACTTGACCTAACCAATCTTTTTATACATGTTTTATGCTCAATATTTCGTGCTTAGCTAAATGTGGAAAGAATTGGAGCAATTGGATATGATTTGAATCAAATGCACATGGAAAAGATATGAAAAGATCCTTAAGAAAATCAAATTTCCAAAACAATGATTACAAGAGATTTGATTGAGTTTTTGTGACCTAATGGACTCACTACATATGCCTGATCATAAACCTAATCACAGGGGACACAAAGCTGCGCAGAAGAGCTCAGAACAAACTTGGAAATTTCTTTCAAAAAGTCAATTCTGAAAACAAGGTTAGAGAGCGATTCGAGACTTAATTTTCATTCCAATAGCTTCCTTGGAGATCATTGATCAGATTCCAATCAAAAACCTCAAGCTTTGCGCTTTGGAACGGTATACAGAAGTCCCTCTTGTTCCATTTTTTCCATTATCGTGTTTCATTATTTATGCACATTAATGGCATTCTAATTATATATTCATGATCAGTGAAGCATTTGCAAACTAACCCATGCGTTTAATTGAGTTTTTGCAAGCTGTAGACGATTCCACCATTGCCAAAATCTAGGGTTTTCAGAATTGGAAATTGGGCGTTTTCACATAGCGTAAAATTAGAGAACCATAGTGCCATGAATGTAATCAGCAAGCTTGGACGAAGAAGAATCCATATTCGCGATAAATTTATGAGTAACACAGGCCTAATCGCTATTTTCCCATAGCCGGCCTAACACAA
This sequence comes from Vicia faba, assembly GCA_948472305.1. NCBI lineage: Eukaryota > Viridiplantae > Streptophyta > Magnoliopsida > Fabales > Fabaceae > Vicia > Vicia faba. The sequence continues at coordinate 1,460,679,372 of OX451739.1, read as the reverse complement.
CGCATGAAAAACCGTTGCTTTTGTTTTTATGTTTCAGGGATAATGGAGAAGACGATGTGTTGGCAAGACGTGATAGGTTGTTTTGAATTTCGCGCGTTTTAGCCCACTAACGCGTTGTTTTCTTTTATTATATTTGTTGCTTATTTATTTAACAAAAGAGTTTCATGGTTCAGCTGGCAAGCGCTCATTGCGTTGACATCTAAGACCTGGGTTCGAGCCCCAGGTCTGTATAATTTCCATACTATTTTTCATTAACAATTCCCATGCAGCGCCCAAGGTCAAGACTACCGTATGCTTTCAAGAATCCCACAGCCACGCGTCCTAGAGATCAAATCAAGGGCATAGATTGGAAGTGTATCCTAGGCCTGGTCAGAGGTGCCACATGGTGCCTGGAAAAGTCAACGAATTTGAAGCTTGTTGGGCCAGAATTCTTGGGCCATACCTCCTAATTTGGGACTTCCACCCCCCCTGGTTTGCAAATTCTCTACACTTTCTTTATATTTTATTTTCAATTGTTATTTTATTTTCTTTATTGTTTTAATTTAATTAATTATTTTTTACAAAATACAAAACCCTCATAAAAATCAGAAAAGATGAAAAACATAATAAATATTTTATTTTAATATTTTCTTGTAAACAAAATGTATATAATTGAATTTAGTATAAATTAGGATTTAATTTTAATACTTTTAATAAAAAATCTAAAAAGAGGTAGAATTAGGTTTAATTAATGTTTTTAATTCCTTTTTTAATTTTCCTTTCTCATAATAATATTAATTTATTTTATTTATTTTTGTAATTAAATTTGCATGTAAATTAACTTAGGTTTAAATTAGGTTAAAATTCAATATTTTTCTTAATAATAACTTAAAAATAATTAGAACTAGGTTTAACATTTCATTTTAATTTTAATTAATTCTCTCGTTTTTCTATTAAATCTTAAAATACATAAAAATACCAAAAACAAGTCTTTCTTTTAATTTTAATTTTAATTCCTCATTAATCTTAAACATTTTGCAAAAAAGGGTCCAACGCCCTCCTTTCGACTTAATTGTTTAATTTCGCATATTTATTTTATTTCGCTTGAATAATTATGTACCTCTCCCAAAGCCTTGTAATTATTTCTCGCACTTTTAATTTCTTTATTTTTCCGTCAAATCGGGTCCTGGTTAATTTTGGCGATGTGGGCCCGCGCCATTTGTAATAGCTTTAGATTTACTTTTCCTCGCAACTTTTAACTGTTAACAAAAAGCATGAAAGAATGTATGGACGAAAATAAAATCAAGCGTAGAACACCAATAAACAAGACAAATACAAATGAAAACGACACACAGTTCGCACACACCACCCTTAGGGTACGCCTCATTGTTGCCTTGCCTCAAAAGGTGATCGTCGAGTAGAGGATGTCTTAGTAAGTCCTCATGATCCGGGAACCTGGCATGAGGGTAGCTTCTAAGGTGTCTTCCCATTGCTCTGGTGATCACCATGTCCCGAACCTCAAATTGACCCGAACACCTCCAACGGTGGTGCTACCTACCTCTCAATGGTGGGATGGCACTGCTTTAAAGGACATTTACACAGACGAATTCCTTAGAGTAGGTAGGTTCTCGTAGATACTTGCTCTAATTTCAAAAACAAACAAAAATCTTTTCACACCGACACTTTTCAAAAGCTTTCAAAGCAATTTTTCAAACACTCTGACACAAGAGTCGAACTGGAATTTTCAAAGAAACTTTTTAAAACCCACAGTTGAAAAGCAAACAAACCAATTTTTAAAAACACAATGAGCAAGTATCTAAGAGCCCATGGATAACCATGGATAGAAAGGGTGCTAACACCTTCCCTTTCTATAACCTACCTCCCGAACCGAGAGCAATCTCTATAAGGAATTTTTCTGTGCTTTTGTCCTTTCCATTTGGAGAAAATAAAAGACGGTGGCGACTCTTGCTTCCGCGACATTTCGCGAACCAGCGTTAAACAGTCAGTTCCAGATCCACCGATCACACCAAGCTTTAATCAAGTTCTTTAAAAAAGCTCATGTGCCACAAGAGACTACAGCTGACCCGTTCGAGAATTGTGTGGCGAATTTAACGGATGACAGCGGAATAGGTTTCTCTGACACTGACTTGATACCAGTTGGAAGGAACCATAACAAGGCCCTGCATGTCTCTATTAAGTGCAAGGGAACTACCCCGGCTCATGTCCTGATTGATACCGGTTCCTTCCTAAATGTTCTACCCAAAGGTGCTTTGGACCGACTAGATTGTGAAGGCTTGGTGTTGAAACCAAGCGATATAGTTGTAAGGGCTTTCGATGGGTCTAGAGGGATGGTGCATGGAGAGGTGGATATCCCCATTAAATTGGGATCACAAATTTTAAACTCCACCTTTTATATAATGGACATACGTCCCACCTACTCTTGTTTGCTTGGGCTCCCTTGGATCCATGGGGCAGGGGCAGTAACATCTACCCTTCATCAAAAATTAAAATATCCAGTCAAAGGGAAGATCGTTACTATTTGCAGTGAAGAAGAATTTATGGTGCGCCACCTCAATTCCTTCAAGTATGTGGAAATGGATGGTGAGTTCATAGAAACTTCGTGCCAGGCTTTCGAAATTGTTCCTCCTATGGTTCTCGCCACCAAAATCTCCTCGAACATATCAAAAGTTGATGAAGTTGTACCAAGAATGGTTTCAGTTAAAGATGCTCGTGTCGTGGTTGAAGATGGAAGTTGTACTATCTGGGGACAACTCCCTGACATTCCCTTTAAAGCAGAAAATTTTGGGTTTGGTTTCACCATCAAAGCTCAGAAATAGGTCAGGCATGCTCGCGAGGGAAATCCACCTCTTCGCGTCGGAAATCATGAAGTAAGCATTGTGGAAGACTCTGATGATGAATGTGCTTTTGAAGAATGGATCTACCCTACTGCTGGAGGAAAGATTAACAACTGGCATGCAAAGGATTTCACTCCCCTCTCCTTCATTGAGGAGTAATTACTGTTTACTATTTTCTGTCAACTCAAGAACTTTTTTCTGTAATTTCAATTCCAAACAATGACTTTTAAGCCATGTGCCTTGCCCAAGGCACCATGGTCCATTTCTTAAGGGTTTTGTTCATGTTCATTTATCATATGATCATTTAATGGAAAAATATTGGACCTTTGCATTCAAAGTTTGTGCTCATTGTCTGTCTTTTTCTTTATTACATTTTTCAAATAGTCATGTATCTTACATGCACATACACACACATACAATTGCAGATTCTCATCCACTCTGGATCTTATTGCCAACGAATCTACTATTGCCAATTATGACTTCGAACATCCAATTAACCAAGCTAAAGATGAAGGTGAGGAAGACTGTGAAATATTAGGGGAACTAGCCAGACTTCTAATGCAAGAGGAAAAATCTATTCAACCTCATGAAGAGCCATTTAAAGTTATCAACTTAGGTACCGAGACAAACAAGAAAGAGGTCAAGATCGGCGCCAACTTAGAGGACAATATCAAGAGAAGTTTTGTTCAGATGCTACATGGCTATTGTGATACGGTGGGAGAACTGACTTGGGTGTTTTGTGTTTGATCGCAAATGTTGCGGTTAGCAAGAGTCTCCACCAACTTTTCTTTTATCCAAAAGGAAAGGTGAAAAAGCACAGGAAAGACCTTTGAGATTATTTCTGGAGTTCGGGGGTAGATTATGAAAAGGGAAGATATTAACACCCTTTTCATCCATGGTTTTCCATGGGCTCTTAGTTACTTGCTAGATCACTTGCTTTTGTTTGAAATTGTGCTTTGTGTGGTTTTTGAAAGTATTTTGTAAAGAGGCCATTATTTAGGCAATCTTTGTAATGATTCTCGTTCGTAAGAATGTATACAAAGATGTTGATATTTTGAAAATGTTTTCTATTTTGTAAGATGTTTGAAAGTGTATGTGATTGTTTTGAAAATAGAAATGATGTTTGTTTTGAAATGGAGCAAGTAATTAGGAGCAATCTACCTACTCAAGTGTCTTTCTTGTTCATTTTCTTTTCCTTTGACATTGTTGTCTTACCATTGATTTGGTAAGCAACCCTATCTTTGGATGTAAACGAGACGGGCGTGGGTCATCATATAACCATGATTAGAAATGTTGCAAGGTATCTTATCATTCTTTTTTTAGGTACTATGATCATTTGTAAGGCAACTTAGATAGCGTCATCGAGGGACTATGATCTTGTATTTGCTTGTTTTTGCTAAGATACCTTACATGCGTAATATGGCCGTTTTGTATAAGGCAACCAAATGGGATAACCCTAGGGGTGCTTGTGTGCAAGTGTGTTGTTTTCATTCTTGATTTTGTCTTGAATTAGGGTTTTCTATTTGGTTGGTTTTAATCTTTCCATATAAAACCCTAATTACTAGCATTTGTTACATAAAGCGATAAATCACGGGAATTAAAATTATTACGCTATTACATCATTTAGGGAAGGGGGTATACAAATTAAAAATTGGGATTTGCAAGAAAATAAATCTATTTATCTATTACAACCATATTGAATTGCATAAATATACAAGGAATGAAATGAATATAATATGCAAGTATATAAAAAAAATGAATAAATGTACAAGGATGCAAAATGTAAAGAAAATGAATTTTGTTTGTTTTCTTTTATAAAAAGATTTTTGTCATAGCCTAATTTAAATAAAGAAGATAGTTAATTAAATTTGAATTTGTTAAGAAAAATATTTTAAAAGAAAAACCCTAATTCTATTAATCAATTAAAAGAAAATAATTTAAGGAAAGTATTTTTTTTGGCATTTTTTATCTTGAAAATGTTTTTAGTCTTTTTTTGGTATTTAAATTATATATTTTTAAATGGTATGAAGAAAAATAAATAATATAATATTAGTTAAGTCTATAAGATTTAGTTAATAAAATAAATAAAGTATAGCAAATAAAATATTTTTTGTTTATGGACAAATAAAATAAAATAAGTCAAAACATAAAATATATCATTTTTGTATTTTTATGATTTTTTAGTATTTTAAAAAATATATTTAAAAAGAAAAATGCAATAAAAAAATAAATAAATACAAATGGGCCAGGGGGTGCATGAAGTAGGCAGGGAGTTAATCAGCAAAAAAAAAAGAGTCAGGCCCAAAGGGCCCAGCGCCTGCAAACAAATCAGAAAATGTCAAAAAATATGAAAAAATGAAGAGAAAAAAAGGGTACCACTGGGGCTTGAACTGGTGTCCCGTAGGTTAACAGGTGCGCGTTTTACCACTGGGGTGGCTATACATCTGTGTATATAAACAAAACAATAAATATGTAAGGCAAATCAAGCCCTGATGACTTCATCTTTAACCTCCAGCCGGTATACCTGTAACTTCTTCATTTCTCAACAAAAATGGAAGATGACAAAATGAAAGTTGTTGCATTCTTCCTCACGAATCTAACCATGTAAATAACTAAAGCTAAAAGTCAAAGATAAATGAGAATTTCTATGGCCCTAATTTGAACCCTAAAAATTTCAGAAACTTCAACTCTAAAATTCTCTAAGCTCAAGCCATGTAAATGCAAACTATGGATATGTACAGCTTCGTGGCAATGAGGTCTACATTTTATCTTCACAAATGCAAGCCTAACAATGCCTAAGTAATGAGATAGAAGTTCAAGAAAAATACCTCAAAACTGGAAATCATGAAATGCAAATGAGCTCGATTCAAAGTGCTGCAAGGATCAAGTTAGCTTCCTTGAGGTCCCAGGAAGCTAATGCAATGATTAGCTGAAAGTGGCTGAGGAGCTCTGGAGAAGTCAAGTTGCAGACCCATGTTTTTGAAAATGGTACTTGATGATGGAGGTGTTACAGTTGAGCAAATGGGCTTTGGATGGTTTGTATTTGATGTTTAGAAGTTTTTAGAAGTGAAAGGCTAAAGAATGCACGAGGGGATTTGGAGTTTGGTATGTAAAGTTAGAACTTGCACAACAATGGTGTTTTGAGACAATTTCTGGCTAGAGGGAGTTTGAATGTATGCCAGTCAAAGTTATTCCGAGACCTCTCCCGGGTTCAGTCAAATCGATACTAAGATTTCTCTCCCAGTTGAAGACAACTCGAGACCTTTCCCTGGTTCAGTCAAATCGATACTAAGATTTTTATTCCAGTTCAAAAGCTATGAAGCCCGGAAATTGACTGGATAGTATTTTAATTTCTACAAAATACTATGAAGCCTGGAATCAACCAGATAGTGGTATATCTCAAATTCAAGCTATGAAGCCCGGAAATCGACCGGATAGTATCTTAATTTCTATAAAATACTACGAAGCCTGGAGTCGATCAGATAGTGGTATATCGCAAATTCAAGCTATGAAGCCTGGAAATCGACTGGATAATATCTTAATTTCTCCAAATTACTGAAGCCTAGGACACGGCCATATAATGGTATAAGACACTGTGAAGCCTGGAGCACAACCAAATAACGGTATAAGACGCTGTGAAGTCTGGAGCACGACCAGATAGCGGCAAAAGACACTGAAACCTGGAGCACAACCAGATAACAGTATAAGGTACTGTGAAGCTTTGAATTCGACCAGATAGCAGTTTACTCGGCCAATTACTATGAAGCCTGGAAATGATCGGATGTTAGTATGCCTTAAATTCAAGTTGAAACCCGGATGCGACTGGATAACCACTTAATTTCTTCTGAAGCCTGGAACACGACCAGATAGAATTGAGAAATTGCAAAGCCTGGAGCACGGCCAAATAGAAAGTTTAATATCAACTCCCCAGTAAGTCACTGTAAAACCTGGAACACGACCAGATAGCAGTCAGTCTTATTATCCATAGCAAATCACTGTAAGGCCTGGAGCACGACCAGATAGCAGTTCATTTTCATCTCCTCGACTAAGGGATGATTCCCCAGTAGAGTAACATACAATTGAAGTTCCTAAAATTCCATTTCTCCCAAGACAGAGACCAACATTCCTCAGCAGATTCCTCCTCAACGACATGAACAGGAATTCTCATCAAAGGAATATCTCGGGAAATCAACATCCTCTATATGGCATCTTTAAGCCCATCTTCGATGATTCTCCATCATATCTTCCAGATGGCATCTTTAAGCCCATCTCCAGTTACCTTCCTTCATCTCCTCCAAATGGAATCTGTAAGACCATTCCTGATACTACCTACACAGTCCAGCACCATCTCAGACGAGTCCAAATTTCGGGGCACTTTAGTGTTCAATCATCTTCCACCTTCAGATTACGAAAGGCAGACAACCAATCTACATCCTCAGGTTTAAGAAGATTAAACAGGGGCAGCTGTTGTACCCTAAAATTTTCCCTCTCATTTTACTCATCACATGCCCATTGAGGTCCTCAACTTGCTCAAGGATACCCAAGAGTTGACCAGACAAACACTCTCCTAAGGCAATGTACCTCAAACTAGGGTTTCCATTTTTATCAGGGTGTGGGAACTCCAAAGGTCCCAAATTCCTTCCATGGTCCCAATATGTTCTCAAGATCATCCATGTCAAGTTTCATGCCTTGTACAAGAAGTTTGCTCAGTCAATTGCCCAGATGCCTGAAAATCAACTGTACTAGGTCAAAAGTCAATTGTGGCCCACATACAGTCAAACCTCAAGATTTTTGGTCAACATAAACATTTTGAAGTGGTATCCATCATTTGATAAAGGGTTGATCATGATTCCTCAAGGAATGCCCCAAATTCATCAAAACCCAAAAGTTGCTAAATTAGGGTTTCATAGGAAAAGTCAACCAAATTTTGACCAAGCATAACTTCTTCATAATTTATCAGAAATTTTCCATCCAAGGCTCATTTTGAATATAATGCAATTCCCTATAACTCATCTTCATCCCAACAGTTCAAAATATGCACTCATCAAAAGATATGAATTTCTACATTATAGGTCCTTTTGAAAAGTCAAAAAAAACACATTTTGGGTCAAAGCTTCTTACATGAACATGGAAGACCCAATTGAGATTAAACCAAAAGGGTTTTTTAGGGGATATCCTAAGCTTTCTAAAAAGTCAAGGAACACCTTCCTAGGGTTAAAATTGGAGGAGATATGCCTTGTCATAGTTGACCATTTTTGCAAAATTGCCAAAAGTCAAATGTGCTCAAAAATACATTTTTTGTCAAATGGGCCTATCATTTCATGATTGAAGCTTGTTGGAAACATAGTCCACGACCCAAATTAGTATCCACACATTTTTTGCTTTATTTATTTATTTATTTTGATTTTTTATTATTTAAAAGTTAAATTAAATCAAATAAATTGCAAAAAATATAAAAAGATTGGTTTTGATATGATTTTTTGTAGGAATCAAATCCAATTACGCTGGCATATCATATCCAAATCGTGAAAGGCAAATTGTATCAAAATTGGTATGATTATGCTTGTTTTGGAAAGATATAATACAAGAGCAAAATCAAATCAAATTTTTATGATTCACAAAGATACAAAGTGTTTTTGTTGCCCTAATATGTTCCACTACATATACTAAACATACTCAAGCCAAAAGAACAAGGATTACAGTCGTGAGAACCCCAAACAAAACTCAAATTTTTGAAGAAAAAGTGTAGGTCAGATTTTTACTTGCAGTCCAATTCAAGCAATTCCAAAGCCATTAATCTATTCCTGGACGTACTCTGAAGTGATCACAATCATTCTCAAGCCACAAAACATCTAGAGCTGTAAGATACAGATCACGGTTTGCACCCTTATAACTCAAACTCGTTTTCAGGGTTTTATGCATTTTACCTTCGATTTGCTTACATAAATGTATTCATAATCATGTTTGTGATCTTTTGGATAGCCTGGATTTGATTTCTAGTGCAGGAACAAGCTTGCGCCATTACTAGGGTTTGGAAGCTTCAAATTAGGGATTCTCCGTAGAGGCAAAATTAGGACGGATTAATGATACCAATGAACTCAGGACAAGATTCTTAGTGGGTCTATGTCTTTAGTTCTAATTAATATTGCTTGCTTTGCATTTTGAGATATTGCAGGTCTATATAAATGCACAAAAATCGTCACTAAAGCCTATAGTGACGGAAATTGTTGTTGGTAAAGGTGCTATTATCTAAAACGATGAAACAGGGAAAAGGATGAAGGCGTGTCAATATCTGAATGGTGGATTTGAATCTCGCGTGTTTACTGCATTGACTTTTCATTCTATGTTATGTATTGCTTGTATTATATTAACAAATAAAACACGCAGTACAAATGGCAAGGACGCACGTTTGAAAGTGTAGAGGACTTGGGTTTGATCCCAAGTCCCAGTATTTTCTCTATTTTCTTAATGTTTACACGCAGGTTCCATCCTTTAAACAGCCAGATGCTCACCATACACTCCAGCCATCCAGCCATTGAATCATCACCATCACCAATCCAGCGCCTCAGGATGCGTCTCCATGGTACACCTTCCAGCATAGCCCCCACTGGATCCAGCACAAGGCAGGTGGGCCAAGGAATTTGGGCCTTTGAATTTTCAATATTGCACCCCCTGAATTGCTCAACAATACAGGCCCATCTCTTTTTCTCTTTTCTTTATTTTATTTCCTTTATTTTAATTATTTCATTAATTATTTTCTTTTTACAAATAACACAAAAATCATTTTTTATCATTAAATCAAAAATGACAAAAAACATAAAAATCACTTTTTTTCATAAAAAAATATTTCATTTCCTTAATTAATTAGTTTAATTAAAATTAGGGCAATTTAATTCTTTTTTATATAATCTAAAATAATTAGAAATTAGGGTTAATTTGTACATAACTTAATCTTTTCTTAAAAATAACCTAAATATTTTTCAATTAGATTTTTAGGTTTCTTAATTCATTCTCGTGCTTAATTCGCCGCGCGCATTTTTAATTTCCTTTTTATTATTATTGTAACTGCTCTGAGTTTGTAATAGTAATTAGGATTTCAATTCCGCATCTTTATTTTCGATCAAAATGATTATGTATCTGCAAAAGCCCTGTAATAGCTAGGACTTTAACTTTTTCGCTTTTATTTCTGCAAACTATAAACTGCTTAGATGTTAATAGGATTGTATGGAAAGACAAACTGAAAACTAATACGGTACAAAACCCTAAATATGCAAAGATAAATTAACTGAAAATTACACTCGCACATGCTCACTCCTAGGGTTTACTCCACTCCGGTTGCCTTCGGTAAATGGTCATGAAGTATAGAGTTTGTTAGTGGTTGTCCTCTAGCCCCGAAAGATCTAAAATGACCCATTCAGATGTTGCCTCGGAAAAAGATCTTTAAGGCTTTAGGATGATTACTAACATTTTCTAACATTGCTTTTGTGATCGTATTTCTCCCTTCGAATGTCCCTAAAAAACTCCAACAACAATGCTACCTATTTCTCAATAATGGGATAGCATTGTCTAAAAGGAAAATGAACAGACTTTTTTCGAGTAGATAGTGTTGTACCCCAAAATTTTCCCTCCCATATTTCTCAAAACATTGCAAGAAAGATCTCCAAATTGTTCAAGATAGTCCAAGGGTTGACCAAACAAGCTCTCTCCTAAGGCAGTCTACCTCAAATTAGGGTTTTGTGTTGCATCAAGATCCTTGATTCTAAGTGGTCCCAAATGCTCACCAATGTCCTAATATGTTCTCAAGATCATCCATGTCAAGTTTCAAGCCTTGCAGAGGAAGTTTGCTCAGTCAATTGCTCAAAGGTCCAAGAATCGACTATGTTAGGGCAAAAGTCAACTGTGACCCCCATATAGTCAAACTTTAAGATTTTTGGTTAACATCCTCATTTTGAAGTATATTTCATAATTTTATCAAGGGTTGATCATGATTCATCAAGGATTGATCACAATTCATCAAGATTCAAAAGTTGTTAAATTAGGGTTTTGTAGGAAAAGTCGACTCAACTTTGACCAAGCATAACGTTCTCATAATTTATGATTAATGACCCATCCAAAGCTCATTTTGAAGAGGATGAAATTCCCTACAATCCATATTCAGCTCCCAAGATCAAAATATGCACTCACAAGAAGTTATGAATTTGGACATTATAAGTCATTTTAAAAGGTCAACAAAAACACCTTTTTTTTGTCAAAGCTTCATACATGAGCATGGATTATCAAATTGAGATGAGACCAAAAGGGTTGATTATAGGACATCTCAATATTTCTAAAAAGTCAAAGAACACCTCATAAGAGTCAAGATTGAAAAAGTTATGCATTGTTGAAGTTGGACTTTTTTGCAAAATTGCCAAAAGTCAACTATGCCCAAAACTTCAAATTTTGCCAAATGGGCCCATTCTTTTTCACTTGTTTTGAGTTGGCATTATAGCCCGCGTGCTCTAGTATTGGCAATGTGTCCATATCATATTTTTATTAATTATTTTGATTTTTATTTGAATTAATTTGATTTAAATCAAATAAAATCAAATAAAATCCAAAAGCATTGATAACAAGGATTTTGTGATTGTTTCGGGCTCTAAATATAGCTAGCAAGGCAATCAAAATCGTATCAAGGAAATTGTGTACAAGGAGATTGGATTTGTAACAAATTTGAAAGGTTGTTAAAAAAGAATCAAATCAAATTCAAAGTCATTGATGGAGAGAGATTTGGACTGAGTTTGCAACCCTAATGCATTGTACAATACATAAGGAGGCGGGGAAGACAAAAATCGAGGTTGGAGATCAAGCATAGAGGCAGAACAGAATTTACAAAAAAATAGGCAAAAGTGTGAGATCAAAACAGAGGTTAGAGGTGTCCTCAAGGCTTGATACTTGTCTCAATCTCTTCCTGGCAATCTCAAGAACCTAAAGCAAGCAAAACCACACGTTTTCAGATCCTCCCACGCGTTGTAAGTCACTCACGAACTCGCTCTGTTCTTGATTTCGTATTTTGAAATTCAGGCATTGTTAACATGAATTGATGGCATATTCTTAATCTACAAATAATTTGCAAGCTTTTGGTATTATTCAATTGCACTTATATGACCTGTAACGAAATCCACCATTGTTAGGGTTTCGGTTTTGTTTTTGGGGTTTTTCTTTTCAGGAATAATTGGCCCTAATAATGGTTATGGTTGTGATCAGAAGAAGATGACGAGTTCAACCATGGTCTTAGAAATCATTTCCATGGCATGTAGGAGATTTTGGATGAAACCCTTTTTGTAGTGACGGACATTTGTCCGTAGGTATAAGTGTTGTTGTTTTTAGCCACGGTTCAAGGAAGGGGACGATGAGGTGACATCCCACCATTCGTCCATTCAAACAGCGCGCGCTTTTTTTTTTTTCTGTCCATTAGCTTTTGTTTTATATATTATTACTGATTTGCATTATATTAACAAAACAAGTCAAGCAGCGTAGTGGAAAGCATAGCATTGGAATTTTCCTTGGGGTCTGGGTTCGAATCCCAGGTCCCCCTATTTTCTTCATAATATTTGTTTTCAGGTGATTCAGTGTGCGCTCAAGCCAAGCATCCATCATGGACATTCACCATCCAGCATGCCAGATGGCCAGATGGCCAAATCTGGTGGCCAACATTGAAGGAACACCATAGGCCAAGTCAATGCACGTGCATAGGATCCACAAAGTAAAATGGATCAGCATAAATGGGCCAGAAAAATTGCTATGCACACCCTCCAATCAGGCCCAATCTCTTCCTTTTTTTATTTTCTTTTCTATATTTCATTTAATTATTTTATTTAACTTAATTACTAACCAATAAATTAATTCTCTTTTTTTATCAAAAATCACAAAAATATTTTTACCCAATTAAATTTCAGAAATTTTTATTAATAAATATTAACTAAATTAATTAGGATATTAATTTTAGATAACTTTCATTTATTTTGTAAATATTTAAAATCAATTAGAATTAATAGGTTTTAACCCCAATTTAATTATTTTATTTTCTTTCCTAAAATAACAAAAATTCCAAAAAAATATGTCATGTAATATTTTTCATTAATTAATTTATTTAATAATTAATTTTGCATTTAATTTTAGGATTTAATTTCTTTTCTTAAAAAAATAAAAACAACAAAAAAACATTTTTTTAATTAAAAGGGTCAAAACCCTAATTTCGCATTTGATTTAATTCTGCGTCGCGCGCTTTATTTTTTATTTAACTATTGTATCTGCTCCCGGATTGTAATAATTAATTAGGACATTTACTTTTACCGCTTTTATTTTATTTTCAAAGGGTTGTTTTTGGCGATGTAAATACCTGACGCCTTGTAATAATTTAGTTTAATTTCCGCACCTTTAATTTCTGCAAATATACAACTGTTAGATGTTTGATAATAGGGTTTGCATGACAAGAATGAATGTTTAATCTTAAAACGGTTAGATCACCCTAAAACATGTGAAAAGATAAAAATAACTGAAATCAACACACCTGCACATGCGCACTTCTAGGGTACACCCCACTTGGTTGCCTTCGTAAACGGTCATTAAGTATAGGTTGTTTTAGAGGTCGCCCTCTTGTCTAAAAGATCATAATTTCCTCGAAATGCTTGCCTCGGATATTGTTGCCTCGAATAATTGATCTAAGACATTAGGGTTATTACTAAGACATCCTATCATTGCTTTAGTGACCGTGCGTCCCTTTCGAATTGACCCTCAAACTCCAACGACGGTGCTACCTACTCACTAATAGTGGGATAGCGTTGTCTAAAGGAAACGAATACAGAACGATTCTTTTTTCGAGTAGGTAGATTAGTTCTTAGATACTTGCTCATCCAAAACAAAACTTTTTCACACTTACACTCTTTTACAAATAAAGTTTTCAAAAACACTTCATTACACTCTTGAAGACAGAAGTAAGAGTTAAATCGAAGTCAAAACAAAAACTTTTCAAAGCCCACAAACACAAAGAAAACAATTTTGGAAATGATGAGCAAGTACCTAAGAGCCCGTAGATAACTACGGATAGAAAGGGTGTTAATACCTTCCCTTTCTATAATCTACCCCCCGTACTCAGAAATATCTCGAAAAAGGAATTTTTCTGTGTTTTTTTTCCTTTCCTTGTTGGATAAAATAAAATACGGTGGCGACTCTTGCTTACCGCGGCATTTTGCGAAAACAAACGCAAAACACGAACCAGCATTCCAAAAACAGTCAGTTCTCCCACTGTATCACAGAACTGGCGACTCTGTTGGGGATAATATTTTAAGTGGGGTGTACCTTAGGATTAGTTCATCATAATGTTTTCAATTTCTTGATTTGTTTGCTTTATCTTTGTGGGCTTGTATCGGAGTTACTATAGATCCTAACTCGGATCTGGGGATACCTTTTAGGTAAGTAGCAATAGACTATGAGGGAACTGTACGACATAGACATATACGGTTGAAGCAGTAGGGCACTCTATGTTGGTGTGGCACTGTAGTTTGTACCGATATCCCTTATGGTGGAACAAGGAGAATATGGGTCAGCTAAGGGGTCATTAAGCACCAACTGACCTTAGAACCTATAATTGACCAACTTGTCCATAGAAAAGTAGCAGTATAGTACACTCATTGAGACCAAACTCTCGCGATGATTTCGGCCGCAAGAAAGGGTTGCCAAACTGGAATTATGACCGATCGAGGGTGGTCAGTGATATTGAGATCCTCTAGAACCCGGTTACTATTACTAGGACAGGTTTAACCAACTAAACTGAAAGAGGGTAATACCTAAACTCCATGCCAGCCTGAAATCTAAGGGCTACTGTGTGACTTGTTTGCCCTTACCATGTTTGCTATCTGTGAATACTTGTGGTGTGTTTCTATCATAACATCATGCATCATGACATTGCATGCATCTTGCATCAGACTAACCCATTTCAAAGACAAAGGGGATTCATCTTTGTTATGTTTTGTAGGTCATGGCCTCTATGCGTAGAAACACTATTCGCATCAGCTTTGTACAGATTCCTACTCCGCTTAGAGATTTGGTTTCCAAAGTTCCAGATACTTCTTCCTTTATCAGAAGACATGGTCACCTCCTTGGTTTGGTCACTTCCAAGATGGATGAGCAGATGTTGAGTGTCTTGTGCCAGTTCTTTGACCCATTGCACCACTGCTTCAACTTCCCGGACTATCAGTTGGTCCCTACTCTGGAGGAGTTCTCTGATCTACTTGGAATTTCTATTCTGGAGCAGACGCCGTTTACAGGTTGGGAGATAGCTCTTAGGACCGAAGATGTTGCTACAGCCCTACATCTGACAAAGGCTGAAGTAATGTCTCACTGGGAGACTCGGAGTGGGACAAAAGGCTTCTTGGCTAAGTTCTTGGTTGATCAGGCTAATCAGTTTTGGGACAGTTTGGATTTTCAAGCATTCGAAGATATCCTGGAACTTCTCATATATGGTCTGGTTTTGTTCTCTAATTCAGATTCTTTCGTCGACATGAACGCAGTAAAGATCTTCATGTCCCGTAATCCAGTGCCTACTCTCTTAGGTGACATTTTGCATGCTCTTTATGCCCGTACTGCTCGGAAATAGGGAACCCTTATGTGTTGTGCACCATTGCTGGCGAGGTGGTTTATTTCTCACCTCCCCAAATTTGTTTTGAAGAACAAGGAAGGTATGGGTTGGGCCTATAGAATTATGTCCCTTGCTCATACGGACATCATCTGGAGCACTAAAGACATGGAAGAAGTAGCTGTTATCGACCGGTGCGGAGAATACCCCAATGTTCCTTTGTTGAGAATTAGGGGAGGAATAACTTATAACCCTTATCTGGCCTTGCAACAGTTTGGGCGAGCTAGAAAGGACGGTCCTCATGAGTTGTTGATTCCGAGTATTGTCTTTAACTTCCAAGGGTATAGTGAGGGACATCGTCGCAGGTTCATACGAGCTTGGAATAGGGTTAACAGGTCTGATCTACATGAGCTGCGAAGACTTCTCTTCCAATGGAGCCGTATCTCCGGTGGGTTCGGGCTCGTGCCCAAAAGCTAGGGATGTCGTACGAAGTTGTCTTACCGGTAATTATTGAGAATGCTGATGAAGAAGGGGTTCCTCCTAGTGTCCTACATCCATACATGCCTACTGACATTGGGGCATTAAATAGATCGTGGATCTAGTTGAGAGAAGAGCGGGATACTTACAGAAAAAAGTATCATGAGCAGGAGCGGAAGATTCTAAAGATTACAAGGCAGCTGGAGAATGAGAAGGTCCTCAATGACTATGTCAGCGCCAACGAAAAACGACCATGGGAGCGCTGATGTCTTTTGTTATTTTTGTTTTACTTTACAGTTTTTTCTCTTTGTAACGCCTTAAAGGCATTGGTAAAACATTGTTTCAATCTTTTAATCTAATAAAAGTATGTTTCCTTTTGGTTTACGAATTTGAATCCCTAAAGTATTTGAAATCATATCATACGCATTCCATTCCCATGCACCTCATCACAGGTACCCTTACAGGGCTCTTATCTTCTTCACTGTTTATTTCAGCATCATGTCTGCTGAAACATCCACTTATCAAGCTATTAAGGCTCTTCAAGTTCAAAACGCTCAGTTCCAGGAAATGTTCATGAACCT
This sequence comes from Vicia faba, assembly GCA_948472305.1. Taxonomy (NCBI): domain Eukaryota; kingdom Viridiplantae; phylum Streptophyta; class Magnoliopsida; order Fabales; family Fabaceae; genus Vicia; species Vicia faba. The sequence goes on along the minus strand of OX451739.1, from coordinate 1,460,662,867 downwards.
GGTCAAGGGGCAGAAAGATCTGAAGACTCTTATCTTGAAGGATAAGAAGAAGAAGAAGAAGAAGAAGAAGAAGAAGAAGAAGAAGACGGTCCTTCTGAACATGGGTCACGGGTTTGGAAACAGATTGTGAGAGGAAGTTGATTTGTCCCACTCATCTGGAGGGGGAGAGAACCAAGAAGAAAGGAGGGCTCTTAGCCCTGTGGTTTCAGACAACGAGACTGACTTTGATGAAGACCAGTATCCTCCAGCTGAGGACAGGTATAAATAGCTTGAAGACCGGTTAAGTGCGATGGAGATCCAGAAGATACCTGGATTGGACTTTGGTGATTTGGGTCTAGCATCTGGGGTGGTGATTCCACATAAATTTAAAGCGCCAGTCTTTGCTAAATACGACAGGGTCTCCTGCCCAAAGCTACACCTCCGTTCGTATGTTAGAAAGATTCAACCATATACTGCTGACAGGAACCTTTGGATCCACTTCTTTCAAGATAGTCTTTTAGGGACTCAACTTGAGTGGTTCTATCAGCTAGAAGAAGCTAACGTCCGTAATTGGGAGGACCTTGTTGCTGCTTTTTACAAGCAGTACCAATATAAGTCGACCTTGCTCCCACGCGTACCCAACTTCAGGGTATGTCTATGGGTGCGAGCGAAGGTTTTAAAGATTATGCTCAGAAGTGGAGAGATCTTGCAGGTAGAGTCCAACCCCCACTGGCTGACAGGGAGTTGGTGGATATGTTTTTGGGGACCTTGTCTGGTCCGTTTTTCAACCATTTAATCGGAAGTTCATCGTTAGGTTTTACTGAGTTAATTATGACTGGGGAGAGGATTGAAGCCGGTATCAAGAGCGAAAAGTTACAAAAAGGTGCTTCGTCAAGTACCGAGAAGAAGCCCTTCAAGAAGGAGTCTAGTGCAGTTTATAGCTCTAGGAACCAAAGTCAACCTGAACGCCGCCAATCAGTTAATGCAGTAGTTATTTCAAGACCAACTGTTGCCACACAATGCAACACTCAGCCAAGGGCAGAGAGGCCTCAAAGATAGTTTACTCGGCTTAACATGTCTTTATCTCAAATTTTGCCACAGTTGTTGAAGACTAACTTGGTGATTCCGAGGGAAGCTCCAAAGAATCCCAACACCACCTCACCGCTGTACAATCCAAACGCCCGCTGTGCTTTTCACTCTGATAGCCCGGGGCATGATACGAATAATTGCTGGGTTTTGAAGAATAAAGTGCAGGATCTGATTGACGCTAAGGAGATTGAGTTCGAAGCGCCAGAAAAGCCTAACGTCATAACAGCTCTTATGTCGAAACATGATGCGGGAGTAAATGCTATTGGGGGTGATGATGAAGAGTTTGATATCGATAGCTGGATTTACCCAACTACCGATGGTGTCTTGAGCAATTGGACAGCAAAGGATTCCATGCCCATTTCTGTTATCACACAGTAATAGACTTTTGTTTCGAATTTGTAACAGATAATTTTTTAAAATTTTACGGCCTGGTGCCTTACCCGAGACACCGTGACTTTGTTTGTGAGGGCTTTATGTGTGTCATTTCCATATATCATTAATAAAAGCATTGGACGTTTTCTTGCATTTCAAATTTTGCGCTCTTTGTTTTTCTTTTTATCTTTCAAAACAGCTATTTTACACATACTCACATATATAGGTCTACATCCACTCTAGATCCCACTGATAACGATACTGCTACTGCTAATTATGACTTCAAAAGTCCGATCAACCAAGCCGGGGATGAAGGTAAGGATGATTGCGAAGTGCCTGGTGAACTTGCTAGACTGTTACTTCAAGAAGAGAAGGTCATACAGTCGCATGAAGAGCCAGTGGAATCAGTAAATCTGGGTATAGAGGAAGACAAGAAAGAGATCAAGATCGGCGTAAATCTGGAGTATAGCGTTAAGCAACGGTTGGTTCAGATGCTGTGTGACTATGTTGAGATCTTTGCTTGGTCTTATGAAGATATGCCTGGGTTGGATATTGATATTGTGGTTCACCGCTTGCCTACCAAGGAAGACTGTCCTCCAGTGAAACAGAAAGTTCGCCGAATGCGCCCAGAGATGTCCGAGAAAATCAAGGCTGAAGTTATGAAACAGTTTGATGCCGGTTTTCTAGCAGTTACTTCTTACCCGCAGTAGGTTGCCAACGTGGTTCCGGTGCCGAAGAAAGACGGTAAGGTTCGAATGTGTGTTGACTATAGGGATCTGAACAGGGCAAGCCCCAAGGATGATTTCCCTCTGCCTCATTTCGACATTCTGGTTGACAACACTGCACAGCATAAGGTTTTCTCCTTTATGGATGGTTTCTCTGGTTATAATCAGATTAAAATGGCTCCCGAAGATATGGAAAAGGCAACCTTTGTTACTCAATGGGGTACCTTCTGCTACAAAGTCATGCCTTTTAGGTTGAAGAATGCTGGGGCAACGTATCAGCGTGCCATGGTTGCTTTGTTCCACGACATGATCCATCATGAGATTGAGGTATACGTCGACAACATGATTGCAAGGTCCCAAACTGAAGAGGAACATCTCGACCACCTCCTGAAGCTATTTGACAGGTTGAAATTGTACAGGCTGAGGTTAAACCCGAACAAGTGCACCTTCGGGGTGAGATCTGGTAAGCTGATGGGTTTCGTCGTAAGTGGTAAAGGTATTCAAGTGGATCCTGCAAAGGTGAAGGCTATACAGGAAATTCCAGCTCCCCGAACAGAAAAAGAAGTCAGAGGCTTTCTGGGACGTCTGAACTACATTGCCCGATTCATCTCACACCTAACTGCTACTTGTGAGTCGATCTTCAAGTTACTGAAGAAAGATCAAGTGGTAAGATGGAACAATGAATGTCAGGCCGCTTTCGAAAGGATCAAGGAGTATCTCCAAGAGCCACCTATTCTGATGCCTCCAGTTGAAGGAAGACCTTTGATCCTATACTTGACAGTACTCGATAATTCAAAGGGGTGTGTGTTGGGGCAGCATGACGAGTCTGGCCGAAAAGAGCATGCTATTTATTACCTTAGTAAAAAGTTTACCGACTGCGAGACCCGATACTCATTGCTTGAGAAAACTTGTTGCGCTTTGGCATGGGCTGCTCACCGGCTGAGACAGTATATGCTAACTCACACTATTCTATTGATATCAAAGATGGATCCAATCAAGTATATCTTCGAGAAGCCTGCCTTATCCAGAAGAATAGCAAGATGGAAAATGATCTTGACTGAGTATGACATCCAATATACGACCCAAAAAGCAATCAAAGGAAGTGTGTTGGCAGATCATTTGGCACATCAGGCAGTGGACGATTACCAGTCTATGAACTTTGAATTCCCGAATGAGAACATCATGTTGGTAACTGACTGTGAAACACCTGGACCGGATGAAGGACCTGAGGAGGGATCCCGATGGTCTATGTACTTTGATGGAGCTTCGAATGCTTTGGGTAATGGCATTGGCACCGTGATCATATCTCCTGAAGGCTCTCATACTCCATTCACCGCCCGACTATGTTTCAACTGCACCAACAACATGGTGGAGTATGAGGCGTGCATTATGGGTCTTCGAGCAGCTATTGACCTAAGGATTAAGTTCTTAAGTGTATTCGGAGATTCTGCTCTCGTGATCAGTCAGATCAAAGGCGAGTGGGATACGAAACACCCAAATCTTATTCCTTACAAGGAGTATGTGTTGACGTTGCTTCCCCACTTCGAGGAGATAACCTTTGAACACCTCCCTAGATAGGAGAATCAGTTGGCGGACGCGTTAGCTACGATGTCTTCTATGTTCAAAGTCAGATGGGATAACGAGGCTCCCCAGATTACCATTGAACGGTTGGACGAACCCGCACATTACTGTGACATTGAGACTGAGGAGGTGACAGATAAACCCTGGTTCCACAAAGTGAAGAGGTATCTTGAAGTTCAGGAGTACCCCGAGGGTGCATCTGTTAATGATAAGAAGTTTCTAAGGAGGTTTGCGGCGAAGTTCTTCATCAGTAATGGTATTCTTTATAAGCGTAACCATGATTTAACCTTACTGCGTTGTGTAGATAAGAACGAAGCAGAAAGGATTATGGTAGAGTTACATGAAGGTACTTTCGGAACCCATTCCAGTGGACACATTATGGCAAAGAAGATCCTACAGGAAGGATATTATTGGTCCACCATGGAATCAGACTGTTATCAACATTTTCGGACTTGACATAAGTGCCAAGTCTATGCTGATAAAGTGCATATACCTCCAGTTCCTCTGAATGTCTTGACAGCTCCTTGGCCTTTTGCAATGTGGGGCATCGACATGATCGGCGAGATCAGACCTATGGCATCTAACGGGCATCGTTTCATCCTGGTAGCAATTGATTACTTTATGAAGTGGGTTGAAGCAGCTTCCTTTGCTACTGTAACCAAGAACGTTGTGGCACAGTTTATTCGGCATAATCTGATCTGTCGATATGGTATACCAGAGAGGATCATTACGGACAATGGTACAAATCTCAATAATAAGATGATCACCGAGCTCTGCAAGCAGTTCAAGATATAGCATCACAACTCTTCTCCTTACCGGCTGAAGATGAATGGGGTTGTAGAAGCGGCTAATAAGAACATTAAGAAGATTGTGCTGAAGATGACGGTGAAGTACAAAGATTGGCACGAGATGTTACCATTTGCTCTTCATGGGTACCTGTGATACGGTGGGAGAGCTGACTAGTGTTTTGCGTTTGCATTCGCACTTGTGCGGTTGAGCAAGAGTCGCCACCGACTTTTTATTTTATCCTAAAGGAAAGGTTAAAAAAGCACAGCAAAAACCTTTTGAGATATTTCGTGGGTTCGGGGGGTAGATTATGAAAAGGGAAGGTGTTAGCACCCTTTTCATCCATGGTTATCCATGGGCTCTTAGTTACTTGGTTTTTTAGATCACTTGCCTTGTTTTTCGATTGCTTTAAAAATGGTGTGTGTGTGGGTGCTTTTTGAAAATGTTTTGGAAAAAGATGCCTTGTCTTAGGCAACTAATGTATTTGACTCGTGTTTGAGTGTTTTACAAAAGTGTGGATCTTTTCGAAAAGATGTTTCAAATGTTTTTGAGAGTTTGTTTGAAAGTGTTGTGGATTGTGGTTTTTGAAAAGAAGGCAAGTGTTTTTGCAAGTTGATCTCAAGTAACTAAGAGTTTTGTCTACCCTATTGTACTCAAAGGTTTTTTGTCATGTTTTAACCCCTTTTAACAATTTTGTTCTACCATTGAAATTGATGGACAATCTTGCGTTTAGGAAGTTTATTCGGGACGGGCGCGAGTCATCGTATGGACCATGAATGCAATGATGCCAAGTGTCTTTGGCAATTTGCTTTGAAGGGACTATGATCATTCCGTTTTAGGCAACATTCGAAAGCGTCATCGAGGGACTTATGATCATTTGATTTTGTTTTGCCAAAGATACTCGACGTGCAAGCATGGCCCACTTTGGAAGGCAACATGTGGGATTACCCTAGGGGGGTGCAAGTGTGATTGTGTATTGATTACATGTATTTGTCTTGTATTAGGTTATCTAGCGTTCGATTTTATGTACATACAAACCCTAGGTCTAACCATGGTATAATTGAAAACTGTAAATTGCGGAATGTAAAATCTACGCTATTACAAAATAGTGTCTGGGAGTGGGGGTATAAATGTACAAGGGGGATGAGACTTATAGTACCCAAATAAATTACAACCAAATCGAAGTCGCAATCAAATGTAAATATCGAATATACAAATATAAGATAAAAATGTGTATAGGGCAATGTATTGTGTAAGTGTAAGTGCGAGATGTATATGTATGTGTAATTATGTACAAGTGCGAATTTGTGGAACTGAAGCGTATTAGGGTTTTACCTAGATACATGTTTTAATCTTGTATTTTTGATTCATATGTTAATTATGTACAAAAGAAGAAAATGTTTTTTAATTAAATGTTCAAGTTTTTAATTAGATGTATTATGTATAAAAAGAAAGTATTTTAATTAAATGTTTGTGAATTTTAATATTAAAGAAATGTATTTGAATTATTATGTACAAATATATGCTTAAAAAGGTATTTTAACTATATATGATAAAAAAAATGTATAATATTATAAAATTAATGTTTTTAAAATGTATGTATAAGTATATTTTAAATGAAAGAGTAAATAAGTATTTTCAATTTTAATATAGGATAAAAATGTTAAGTTAGAAATAGATATAGTTTAGTAAAAAAGAAAGTAAAGAGATTAGTGTTTGTTATAAAAAAAGCTAGTGATACTGTTGGGCTTTAGAGGAATGAAGAACGGGTCAGGCCCATGTTAATCTTGAACGAAATTAGGGTTAGTGATTGTTAGTTCAGTTTGGTAATGAAAGTTTTAGGGTTAGCGAGGCAGCGACGGCGCGTTCGTCTTCTCCGATCATCTTCACTTCCCTGAATGCTTCCTCCGGCCACCAGCGCTACCCTCAGACCTCTCTTCCCTCCAGCTCAGTGGATTCGTGGTTCAAGGTTTGTTTCAATGTTCCTTTTTTCTCTTCTGTGAATGATACGCGTTTTAGATTTGTTTTAAGTTGAGTTTTCATTGTTATGAGGTGAAGGGGAGCAAAAAAAGGAATAACGCTCACTACCTGACCTTGGAGGAGGAGGAGAGAAGAGTGGAGGCGCTGAGGAGGCCGGAGTGAGCGGAGGTTCGGTGATGAAGCTGGAAACTTGCTTTGCTTTTGAAGCTTTCCTGGTATTTTCGTTCTTACCTCTTGTTATGAAGGGTTTTATGATGATGTATACTGAGAACCTTTAATTCACTTCTTTATCCCTTCTTCTGTGCCACTGTTGCCTTTGGGAATTTGTATGTTTCTTGTTTGACTTCTATGAGTTGCCTAGAATTTTTGTTGAATGGTTGCTATGTATCGCCTATGATGAGGGAAGAAAAACTCTGAGGCTTAGGAGTTGGACAGGTTTCTGAGTTTTTTAGGATGGGTTATGTTTGGATATATCTTTCTGATTTGCCTATGATGAAGCCCCTCTTCTGAGGCCTAAGGTGGGTTTGGGAAATTTGGCTATGGAAGGTTCATACTTCAGGTTTGATGTTATGCCTTGGTAATGGTTCACTGATGCAGCTTTTTATGGTGAGGCTTTTGAGTTTGTATGCTAAAGTTTGGGTGTTTGAACAGGGTGCTGGTTGTATATGTTTTATGTGGTTAGGCAAGTTCAGGGCATTAGCATGCTTTGTGCTTTGTTTATCAGGTTTCTTTTGAATGTTTGAAATTTGAGGTTGTGTTTGATGGTTATGGTTTGCTTCAGTTTGGATGGTAGGCAGGTTGTTGGTAGCTCTGGTTAGGCTTGGCTTAACAGAGTTTTGGTTTGCAGTGGTGGTTCTGTTTGACAGTATGGTTGACCTTGCAATGGGTTTGCAGTATTTCTGAGTTTTTGTATATCTTTTTTCTCTCTTGCTATGCTGAACTGAGTTGTGTTTTCAGGTTTTTAGGCTTGGATTTGAGATGTGTTATGTTGGGTCTGTAAGGAGGATGCAGGCTCTTGGTTTTGTATCTTTCTCCTCTATTCTAACCTCACTTCTGAACTATCTTGTATTGGCTTGTGGATTTGTATATCTTTTTTCTGTCTTCTCCTCACTCCCTGAACTGAGTTCTCTATATCTGTGTTACATCTTTTCTGCTGTATACCCTCCTGTCTATGCCTAAGACCTGAACTCTGCCTACTGCTGCTTTATCTCTCTTTTTCTCTCTGCATAGTACAATTAATATTATAATATGATTTATGTGTACTATCCTCTGAAGGGGCCTATGGGAAATGATGAAAAAGGATCCAAGTTGCTTGCATAACACATTTTCCTCTACATTTTTATCTCTTTTGACAGCTTTGGTGGTTGACTTTTCCTTGATATCTTGGCAAAAATCCCTTTTTTACAGCTTAGACAGTTTTGATAGTGTGATCGGTGGATCTGGAACTGACTGTTTAACGCTGGTTCGCGAAATGTCGCGGAAGCAAGAGTCGCCACCGTCTTTTATTTTCTCCAAATGGAAAGGACAAAAGCACAGAAAAATTCCTTATAGAGATTGCTCTCGGTTCGGGAGGTAGATTATAGAAAGGGAAGGTGTTAGCACCCTTTCTATCCATGGTTATCCATGGGCTCTTAGATACTTGCTCAATGGGTTTTCAAAATGTTTGCTTGCTTTTCAATGTGGGTTTAAAAAAGTTTCTTTGAAAAATTTCAGTTCGACTCGTACGTCAGAGTGTTTGAAAAATTTGCTTTGAAAGCTTTTGAAAATGTGTTGGTGAAAAGTATTATTTGTTTTGTTTTTGAAGAGAGCAAGTATCTACGAGAACCTACCTACCCTAAGGAATTCGTCTGTGTAAATGTCCTTTAAAGTAATGCCATCCCACCATTGAGAGGTAGGTAGCACCACCGTTGGAGGTGTTCGGGTCAATTCGAGTTTTAGGGACATGGTGATCACCGGAGCAATGGGAAGATACCTTAGAAGCTACCCTCATGCCAGGTTCCCGGATCATGAGGACTTACTAAGACATCCTCTACTCGACGATCATCTTTTGAAAGGCAACAGTGAGGCGTACCCTAGGGGTGGTGTGTGCGATTCGTGTGTCGTTTTCAGATATTTGTCTTGTCATGTTTATTTGTGTTCTACGCTTGATTTTAATTAAGACATTCATTCTTGCATGCTTTTTAACAGTTATAAAGTTTGCGGGAAAATAAATCTAAGGCTATTACAAAGGCGCGGGTCCACATCGCCAAATTTTAATCCAGGACCCGATTTGACAGAAAATAAAGAAGAAGAAATAAAAGTGCGAGAAGTTAAATTGTTACAAGGCTTTGGGACATGTACATAATTATTTAAACGATATAAAATAAATACGCGACATTAAATAAGTTACGAACATGGGCGTTGGACCCTTTTGCAAAAATTAAAGTTAATGAAGAATTAAAATTAAAATTAAAAGAAAATGTTTTTTAGTATTTTGGTGTTTTTAATGGAAAAAAGAGAATTGATTATAATTAACATAAAATGTCAAACCCTAAATCTATTTATTTTTGAGTTATTAAGAAAAATATTGAATTTTAACCTAATTTAAATCTAAGTTATTTATGTACAATTAATTATGAAAATCAATAAATAATAATATTATGATCAAAAGGAAAAATTAAAAGGAATGAAAATTGTCAATTAACCTAATTCTACCTTTTTTATATTTAATATGAAAATAATTAAAATTGCAAAAATCCTAATTAAAACTAAGTTTATTTACATGCATTTATTTATAAAAATATTAGAATGAAATAATTTATTATATTTTTATCTTTTTCTGGATTTTTATGATGTTTTTTTATATATTGTAAAAATAATGAATTAAATTAAAACAATAAAACAAATAAAAATAATAATAAAAAAAAAGATATGAGAAAAATAAAAACACTTGCAAACCAGGGTGGGGGTGTAGTCCCAATATGGAGGTGTAACTTGGAATAGTCTGGCCCAATTAAGCTTCAGATTTGCTGACTTTTCCAAGCACTATGTGGTATGTTGACTGGGACGTAGGGTGCTCTTTAATTCTTAGCCATTGATCTGATTTCACTAAGCACGTGGACGTCTGGATGAGGATGGAACATGGTGCGCTTCAGCGTTGTGCCTGCATGGGAACTTATATGGAAAAATAATATGGAATTGTACAGACCTGGGGTTCGAACCCAGGTCTTGGACGTTGAAGCTATCAACGCTTGCCAGCTGAACTATGAAGCGCACGTTAACATGTTATAACAAATAAATAATAAAAAGAAAGACAAACGCGTTAGTGGGTTTCTGGCGCGAATTTCAAACCGGCCTATCACGTTTTGACAACGAGGTTGTCTTCTTCATCGTTTTTATTTTTTTCTGAAACAAAGCTGTAAGGCAACGGTTTTGGAGGCGTTGTTTTAGATGGCTTTAGGAAAAATAGCGAATAGCGCTATATGATCCATAAATTAGGCGCGAGTGCATGGATCTCTTCGTCCAAGCTTCCTGAACCCATCCATGGCACTGTGGTGGTTGAATTTTACGTGATTAAGAAACCCCCAATTGGGAGCTCTGCAAACCCTAGACGGCATCAATGGCCAAATCACATATATAGCACAAAAACGAAATTAATTGGCATGGTTAGCATCAGAACATTATGAGGAACAAGAATCCATGAATCAAATGTTAAAAAAATGCTTAAAATATGAAACACGATGATCAATATTTTTCTATGCAGTTCATGTTCATTCTACCAATTCTTGGAGTCTGAATGGATGCTAACGATTGGAATCGCTTCAGGGAGCTTTGAGGAAGCCTTTGAAACAAGAATTAAGACCTGAATCCCTCCCTAACCACGTTTTCAGAATTGAGTTCTTAAGTGAAATTTTCAAGTTTGGCAAGGGTCTTTGGGCGCAGCTTGGAGTGTTCTTGCATTAGGTTTGTATTCCTGTTTATGTATTGAAGCAATTAGGTTAACAAAATTCAACAAAATCTCTTGTAATCATGGGTTGAAGATTTGATTTTTTTTCCATTATATTTTCAATCTTTTTCACATGGTTTTTGTGTCAATTAGGTTTCAATCAAGCCAAATCTTTCCATAATTGGCTAAGCACGAAATATCAAGTCTAAAACATGTATAAAAAGATTTTTTAGGTTAAGTTTTATATTTTCCACATATTTATATAATTTAAATGAATTAATATTAATAGAAATTCAAATAAATAAATAAAAAATGAGAAAATACTTCCCTTTGGGCCAAGTGGTCGTGCATAGGCTTGGAATGATGAATCATGGAAGAAAAATGGGCCCATTAGCAAATTTAGGTCATTTGAAGTAAAGTTGACTTTTCAAAATTCCCAAAAATTTCCCAACTTCTACAAGGCATAACTTGCTCAATTTTTAAGCTTTTCACATGTTCTTGGACATTTTGGAAAGGTCTTTGAGTCCTCTAACCAATGCCTTTGGTCCCATGCCATTTTGATTTACCAATCTCAAGTTATGGCCTTTGACTTAAAGTCCCTTTTTGAAAATGACCTATAATGTTGAAATTGATAACTTTTTGTGAGAGCATTTCTTGGACTTGAAGTATGAAGATGAGTTGTAGGAAATGTCTTTCTCTTCAAAATGAGCTTTGGATGGAATTTTTCTGATAATCCATGTGAAAGTTATGCCCTGGTCAATTTCAGTTGACTTTTTCAGCTGTCCAAATATAGTAACTTTTGCATCTTTGATGATTTCTGAGCCAAATTTTGAAAATCATGATCAAGCATTGATCAAATGATGTTTGTGGCTTCAAAATGATATGTTGACCAAAAATTTGAACTTTTGACTGTCAAATGACCATTTTGCCCCTACAGTTGACTGTAGTGCAATTTAGGGTTTTGACTGTGCAATTTTGAGCTGAATGCCTTGAAACTTGATATGAGGATACTTGACCATCTTTGTAGGCATGTGAGACTTGATTGGGCCCTTGAAAACTTCATTTTCTTGATCAGAACCCAAACCCTAGTTTTGACTGTATAGGAGACAGTTGAGCTGTGCAACCTTTGGGGAATTTTGTGACTTGGCTTGGCAATTTCTTGAAGAATATGGGAGGGCAAATTTTGGGGTACAACAGTTGCCCCTGTTCAATCTTCTTAAACCTGAGGATGCAGATTGGCTGACGTGCCTTTCGTAATCCGAGGGTAGAAGATGATTGGACACTAGAGTGCCCAGAAATTTGCGCTCACATAGTAGCAGTGTGGTGGAATGGGCTTATAGATGCCATTGGGAGGTTGCTGGATAGGATGATGGGCTTATAGATGCCATCTGGATGTTGATCGCGTAGGAGATTCCTTAGCGAGAACCTGCATACCTGCAAAAGAAAAATGAGTACCTGACACGTTGCAGGAGCTGATTTTAGATGCTTGGCATAGATATGTCCTGACTGGTTACAAGAGCTGAGTCTGGAGCTTCAAAAGATGATGAATGAACCAGGTATGGTTACTGCCTTAGCATGAATGGTAAGAGAACCTTGGGCGACTTTAACTTCAACAACGCTCGTTGAGAAAATCTTGGTGGGAAATACCATCTTCGCAGGATTGGAACGAGAACCATAGGCCATTATAATCTTGAAAGGGAATCACCTCACTCGCCGTCGGAGAGGGGAATCATAGGAAAAGGAATTGTCATCTCACACACCGTCGGAGAGGGAACCATATGAGACTATCACCTCACACTCATCGTCGGAGAGGGAAACATCTGAAGAAGGAATTACCACCTCACGCATTTGTCGGAGAGGGGACCATAAGAGACTATCGCCTCACACTCATCGTCGGAGAGGGAAACATCTGGAGAAAAAAAGGAATTACCACCTCACGCACTTGTCGGAGAGGGGACCATAGGAGACTATCAGCTCACACTCATCGTCGGAGAGGGAAACATCTGAAAAGGACTTCTATTGAGTCTTTATCAGAAAAAAATGTTGGGAGTCGATTTAGCTGGACTAGAGAAGGCCTTGAAATATCTTTAACTGGAATAAGTGTCAGAACGTCGCCATGCCTGGGTCACATCCGAACTATATCTGGAAGGAAATCTGGAAGCAGTATCAGAACGTCACCATATCTGGGTCATATCTGAAACTATATCTGGAAGGAAATCTGGAAGCAGCATCAGAACGTCACCATATCTGGATCATATCTGAAACTATATCTGGAAGGAAATCTGGAAGCAGCATCAGAACGTCACCATATCTGGTTTACATCTGAAACTATATCTAGAAGGATATCTGGAAGCAGTATCAGAACGTCACCATATCTGGTTTACATCTGAAACTATATCGAGAAAGATATCTGGAAGCAGTATCAGAACGTCACCATATCTGGTTTACATCTGAAACTATATCTAGAAGGATATCTGGAAGCAGTATCAGAACGTCACCATATCTGGATCATATCTGAAACTATATCAAAAAGAATTGCGATAGTTGGTAGTAATCATTTTTGTATTGATCTTTTTCCTGAAAGGCAAAACATAATTGTATGCAAAATCATGATGCATGAACTGTATGTCTTTAAAATTAATGAGATTCGTGCCATATGATGCATATGCATGCTATGATGTACGAAGATATGATGTTTATGAACATATGTTTTCGTCTCAGGAAAATAAATCCTTGACGGGTGCCGGGAAGTCGTATCCTGGGCTGATGTTGAAGAATAGCTTTTGCTTCCGCTGGGGATGATAGTTGCAAGTATACCGGTAGGAGAAGATGACTCTGTTGCGGGATAAACTTGGCAAATGGATTCTGCGGGGAGAAAAGATACCCTAACGACCATGCTGGGAAGCAATACTCTGTGGGGAGAGAGATGCTTTGCTGAATTATTGAGAATGACTTGCTGAGGATATTTTTGTTGTATTGGAAGTGTTGATAGACTTCGCTGGGGTAAGAAGACTTTGTCGACGACGCTCTTTCCGTGGCTTTTGACTGAGGATAACCCAGTTATATCCTGTTAAGGAAATAACTCTTTTAAATCAAGCCGGACGACGCGTTCGTGCTCTGTGAGGGGGTAAGCTTCCATAATTTTACTGGGGATAAGCTTACTGCTTGGGGATATGGACTCCATCTTTCCTGGGGAACCTGGTTGGACTCTCCTGGGGAAGTATTGAACTGTATTGGTTATGTTCTTCAACGGAGCCTACCCTGATACCTTGGAGGATAGAACAATCAGACTGCTCAGACCAACCTTTATTGCCCCTGTTTCTTGTGGGGTGCTGATAGTTGTTGGCGGACAAACCTTCTTCTGGTAGACAGATGGCGGGACATAGTCGTATGCTTTTAATCCCTAACTTTTGCCCGGACCGCCCTTTCGGGTTTTCAGTCCACCGGGATACCCATTTTTGCCCAAGCCGCCTTTTCAGGTTTTCGGCTTGCCGGGTGTACAGATTTTTTCATTTCATCCCTTCATTTTGCCCGAACCCTTTTGGTTCGTCGGGAAGCCCTTATTTTTGCCTAGGTATATCAACCTAGCGGGTCTTTGATTGTGCGTAGTATTTTTTCCGACTATGTCCACGCTCTTAGAATGCAGGTAGGTGCCCCTGGCTGCTTTGTGTTGTCATATTACTAAAAGGTGTCTGATCGTGCAAGATTCGTTGCTGGAGTGCCCCAAGTGACTCAGGCAGAGATTTGCCCCAGGCTTTTGGCCTTTTGAGAGATTCTCTGGATCTTGACCTAACTGCCCCAGATGGTAGACCATGATCATGCCGTGCCCCTGGATTGGAGATACTCTTGTTCATTAGACTTTCGTCGTGCAAATTTCTATGTTGTTCAAACAAAAAGTCATATGCAAACAAAGTTATGTTAAAAAACGCAAAGCCTATGTCTGTCTTGAAGATTTTGAAAATGCGTTTTTTCATAAAACAAGTGATTGTTTGTAAAACGTGATGTCACCTCTGTATTTACTGTAGGCCTTCAGGAGTCAGGATACCTTTCGTACAGTATGCTTTCGAACTAACCCATGCTTCAGCTAGGACTTTTACGGGTTATAACGTGGCCTGGTTCATGGTTTAAGAAACAAAGGATAAAGGCTCAAATTTTATTTGTACCCACCCGCTCTTCGTGATATTCTCCAAACCTAAACTCAGCTGATCGTGCGTTAGACCTTGTTTGAGTCTTTGCTTTGATGTTCCAATAATGGTTCAGATGTTGATAATTTGTTTTGAATAGGCAGTCATCTCCTTTTTGTTGAGGGTTTATAAGACCTCTTTCTTGATTTTTGTTATCCCTTTCTTTTTTTGCCTGAACTGTTTTCTTTTTGGGAGTTACAGTCAGCGGGATGCCCCAGTTTCGTAAGTCCCTTTTTATAGGTTTTGACTTCTTGGGCTTTTTGTTTATGATTTTTTTTTTTGATAATGACTGCCTGTCCTTTTGATTGTTCGGAACCATCACTGTCTTTCTTTGTTTTATAAGGACCTCTTTTGGTGCTATTCATTGTGCACTTGGATCAACTGAGAAGCCTACCCTGTCCCAGGTTATGATTAAGGGTTTCAATTTTCGAAAATAAAACTCCTACTTCTTTGGCTCAGATGGGTTGACGAGGGATTATCTTCCTTATTACTCCAGTGTTTAGGAATTGAAACAATGCCTGTACCTCATCAGCGGGGTCTGTTCAAAAGCATACTGTAGATTATGGTATCGTTTTCGTCATCCTCCCTCAAGAGGCTCAGAATTATTAACCAAGAGTTGATCATCAGAAAAATATGAAAAGAATTTTGAATATAATGAAAACAATTGTATTAATTCCCAAAACAGACATATGCGATGCATTAATAGAATAAAAAAGTTTGCTATGACATTAATTGTTTGTATAAGCAAAGAAAAATACAACTCAAAAATTCAAATAAACAAAAGGCTTCAATGATTGGGCAACGGAGCAGTGATTATGTTCGGAGTCTCTGGCACTTCAAACTGAATCTCTCCGGCGTCAATCATATCCTGGATCTTGTTCTTGAGAGGCCAGCAGTTGTCCGTAGTATGCCCCGGGCTATCAGAATGATATGCGCACCTATCGTTGGGATGATAGTTGGGAGCCGAAGTGTTCGGATTCCGAAGAGGAGCCCTTAAGGTGATCAGCCCTGCTTTCAACATTTGTTGCAGTGCTTGATCCAGCGACATGTTGAGTTTGGTATACTGTCGTTTCTCCTTTCGCGGCTGCCCCTGTCCTTGTTGAGTAGGTCCGGGGTTGGAGATCTGGATTGCCCCTGCCTCATGACGGCTCTTTTTACCGTGCACAGCATTGGATTCTTTCTTCCCATGATGAGGCTTCTTATCAGAAGGTGCAGCTTCTTGAATTTTCCCAGACCGGATGCCAGCTTCTATTCGCTCTCCAGTCAAGATAAGATCTGTGAATCCAGCTGACGAATTCCCAATTAGGTGGTTGTAGAATGGACCAGACAAGGTCCCCAAGAACATGTCCACAAGTTCCCGATCAGTCAGAGGTGGTTGTACCCTTCCAGCAAGATCCCTCCATTTCTGCGCATACTCTTTAAAACCTTCACTTGATCCTAACGACATACCCTGGAGTTGGGTACGCGTAGGAGCAAGGTCGGCATTATATTGATATTGCTTGTAGAAAGCAGTAGCCAACTCCTCCCAGTTACGAACCTTGGTCCCATCCAGCTGATAGAACCATTCGAGATGAGTCCCTGAAAGACTCTCCTGGAAGAAGTGGATCCATAAATTCTTGTCCACCGTATATGGTTGAATCTTCCGAACATAGGACCTGAGATGTAACTTGGGACAAGACGCCCCGTCATATTTGGTAAAGGATGGTGCTTTGAACTTCCGAGGAATAATCACACCAGTTGATAAACCCAGATCTCCAATATCCAGCCCAGGTACCTGTTGGATCTCCATAGCATTCAGCCTATCCTCCAACTGTTTGTACTTGTCCTCAGCCGGAGGGTACTGTTCGTCGTCGAAATCTGTTTCATTGTCAGAGACCTCTGGACTGGGCACCCTTTCCTCTTGATGACTGCTTTTTCCCACAGATGGAGTTGTCCTCTCAGTTTCAGTCTGCGGTGTATTCCCAGATCTGCGTCTAGGGCTGAACAAGACAGTCCTCTTCTTCTTCTTGTCCTTCTTCAAGAGCAGAGTCTTCAGATCTTGTTGCCCCTGAGTCAAATTCATGATCAGCTCTTGGAACTGGGCGTTCTGAGCCTGGAGGTCCTTGATAGTCTGCTCGGCTGATGATTCAGGATTCATGACGATCGGCTGAAATAAACAGCGGAGAAGGGTAAGCAACCTGTCAAAGGGATACCTGCAATGCAATGAGATGTATGACATGCATGTAATGTTTTCAAGGACCTCGCGGGGTAAACAGAAAATTTGTTAGCATTTGGAACCGGTAGCTTGATTGTAAGAACTTCATTTTGTTGAGAGTCCTTCATCAAGGGTCAAAGGCTCACCATATCCAGTGGGTCATAGCCCCTGACACCCTTGGCTAGAGGAAAATAAATCCTCTTTGCCCCTGGCTAGATGTTTGATTTATCATGACCTGCATCACAAGCCCTTGAGATCCTTGAAATGGATTAGGATGTATGCAATGGTATGATGTCATGCTATGCATGGGGTAATGTGGGTAACCCTGTTATGAGTCCCAATTAAGGACTATAAACAGACCCTGCAAGAAATTCAGTATACTTTGTTATGAGTCCCAATTAAGGACTATAAACAAAACCTGCAAGAGATCTAGTAAACCCTGTTATGAGTCCCAATTAAGGACTATAAACAACCCTGCAAGAAATTTGGCAAACCCTGTTATGAGTCCCTGTTAAGGACTATAAACAAGACCTGCAAGAAATTTAGTACCCTGTTATGAGTCCCAATTAAGGACTATAAACAAGACCTGCAAGAAATTTAGTACCCTGTTATGAGTCCCAATTAAGGACTATAAACAAGACCTGCAAGAAACAAGTGTCAGGTAACAAGCACGCATATAGTCAAGTACAAAGGCACACAAGTCACACAAAAGAGCCCTTAGGGTTCAGGCCAGCATGGGGTCTGGGTATTACCCTCTTGAAGTTGGTGGGTTCAACCTGTCCTATTAGAAGTAACCGGGTTCTAAGGGTCCCAATATCACGGGATTGCTTTCATTGTTCATCGTTTCGGTTTAGCCACTGAACTGGCGACCGAAATATTCCAGGAAAGCAACCCTCAATTGAGTGTAGTATCGAGTATCAACCAACCTCGGACTGCACCAAAGTCAGTTATCTCACTACCCTAAAGAGGCCAAGATAGTTCAATTAAGGTTCCTAAGGTCTGTTGATGCTTCACGACACCACGCGGAGGCCCCATACTCTCCTTGACTGAACTCAAGGGTTACCGGTACACACCAAAGTGCCACATCAACGTAACAGACTGTTTCAACCATGTCGGTATACCCCGCACAGTTCCCTCACAGCCTTGTTGCTACTTTTTAAGAAAGGTATCCCCCAGATCCGGGTTAGGATCTATAGAACTCCCAAGCAACCCACAATAATAAAGCAAGCAAAGAAGACAATTGAAAACACAGTGATCTTAATCCTAAGGTACACCTCACTTTAAGTTTAATCCCCAGCAGAGTCGCCAGTTCTGTGATCGGTGGATCTGGAACTGACTGTTTAACGCTGGTTCGCGAAATGTCACGGAAGCAAGAGTCGCCACCGTCTTTTATTTTCTCCAAATGGAAAGGACAAAAGCACAGAAAAATTCCTTATAGAGATTGCTCTCAGTTCGGGAGGTAGATTATAGAAAGGGAAGGTGTTAGCACCCTTTCTATCCATGGTTATCCATGGGCTCTTAGATACTTGCTCAATGGGTTTTCAAAATGTTTGCTTGCTTTTCAATGTGGGTTTAAAAAAGTTTCTTTGAAAAATTTCAGTTCGACTCGTACGTCAGAGTGTTTGAAAAATTTGCTTTGAAAGCTTTTAAAAATGTGTTGGTGAAAAGTATTATTTGTTTTGTTTTTGAAGAGAGCAAGCATCTACGAGAACCTACCTACCCTAAGGAATTCGTCTGTGTAAATGTCCTTTAAAGTAATGCCATCCCACCATTGAGAGGTAGGTAGCACCACCGTTGGAGGTGTTCGGGTCAATTCGAGTTTTAGGGACATGGTGATCACCGGAGCAATGGGAAGATACCTTAGAAGCTACCCTCATGCCAGGTTCCCGGATCATGAGGACTTACTAAGACATCCTCTACTCGACGATCATCTTTCGAAAGGCAACAGTGAGGCGTACCCTAGGGGTGGTGTGTGCGATTCGTGTGTCGTTTTCAGATATTTGTCTTGTCATGTTTATTTGTGTTCTACGCTTGATTTTAATTAAGACATTCATTCTTGCATGCTTTTTAACAGTTATAAAGTTTGCGGGAAAATAAATCTAAGGCTATTACAAAGGCGCGGGTCCACATTGCCAAATTTTAATCCAGGACCCGATTTGACAGAAAATAAAGAAGAAGAAATAAAAGTGCGAGAAGTTAAATTGTTACAAGGCTTTGGGACATGTACATAATTATTTAAACGATATAAAATAAATACGCGACATTAAATAAGTTACGAACATGGGCGTTGGACCCTTTTGCAAAAATTAAAGTTAATGAAGAATTAAAATTAAAATTAAAAGAAAATGTTTTTTAGTATTTTGGTGTTTTTAATGGAAAAAAGAGAATTGATTATAATTAACATAAAATGTCAAACCCTAAATCTATTTATTTTTGAGTTATTAAGAAAAATATTGAATTTTAACCTAATTTAAATCTAAGTTATTTATGTACAATTAATTATGAAAATCAATAAATAATAATATTATGATCAAAAGGAAAAATTAAAAGGAATGAAAATTGTCAATTAACCTAATTCTACCTTTTTTATATTTAATATGAAAAGAATTAAAATTGCAAAAATCCTAATTAAAACTAAGTTTATTTACATGCATTTATTTATAAAAATATTAGAATGAAATAATTTATTATATTTTTATCTTTTTCTGGATTTTTATGATGTTTTTTTATATATTGTAAAAATAATGAATTAAATTAAAACAATAAAACAAATAAAAATAATAATAAAAAAAAAGATATGAGAAAAATAAAAACACTTGCAAACCAGGGTGGGGGTGTAGTCCCAATATGGAGGTGTAACTTGGAATAGTCTGGCCCAATTAAGCTTCAGATTTGCTGACTTTTCCAAGCACTATGTGGTATGTTGACTGGGACGTAGGGTGCTCTTTAATTCTTAGCCATTGATCTGATTTCACTAAGCACGTGGACGTCTGGATGAGGATGGAACATGGTGCGCTTCAGCGTTGTGCCTGCATGGGAACTTATATGGAAAAATAATATGGAATTGTACAGACCTGGGGTTCGAACCCAGGTCTTGGACGTTGAAGCTATCAACGCTTGCCAGCTGAACTATGAAGCGCACGTTAACATGTTATAACAAATAAATAATAAAAAGAAAGACAAACGCGTTAGTGGGTTTCTGGCGCGAATTTCAAACCGGCCTATCACGTTTTGACAACGAGGTTGTCTTCTTCATCGTTTTTATTTTTTTCTGAAACAAAGCTGTAAGGCAACGGTTTTGGAGGCGTTGTTTTAGATGGCTTTAGGAAAAATAGCGAATAGCTCTATATGATCCATAAATTAGGCGCGAGTGCATGGATCTCTTCGTCCAAGCTTCCTGAACCCATCCATGGCACTGTGGTGGTTGAATTTTACGTGATTAAGAAACCCCCAATTGGGAGCTCTGCAAACCCTAGACGGCATCAATGGCCAAATCACATATATAGCACAAAAACGAAATTAATTGGCATGGTTAGCATCAGAACATTATGAGGAACAAGAATCCATGAATCAAATGTTAAAAAAATGCTTAAAATATGAAACACGATGATCAATATTTTTCTATGCAGTTCATGTTCATTCTACCAATTCTTGGAGTCTGAATGGATGCTAACGATTGGAATCGCTTCAGGGAGCTTTGAGGAAGCCTTTGAAACAAGAATTAAGACCTGAATCCCTCCCTAACCACGTTTTCAGAATTGAGTTCTTAAGTGAAATTTTCAAGTTTGGCAAGGGTCTTTGGGCGCAGCTTGGAGTGTTCTTGCATTAGGTTTGTATTCCTGTTTATGTATTGAAGCAATTAGGTTAACAAAATTCAACAAAATCTCTTGTAATCATGGGTTGAAGATTTGATTTTTTTTCCATTATATTTTCAATCTTTTTCACATGGTTTTTGTGTCAATTAGGTTTCAATCAAGCCAAATCTTTCCATAATTGGCTAAGCACGAAATATCAAGTCTAAAACATGTATAAAAAGATTTTTTAGGTTAAGTTTTATATTTTCCACATATTTATATAATTTAAATGAATTAATATTAATAGAAATTCAAATAAATAAATAAAAAAATGAGAAAATACTTCCCTTTGGGCCAAGTGGTCGTGCATAGGCTTGGAATGATGAATCATGGAAGAAAAATGGGCCCATTAGCAAATTTAGGTCATTTGAAGTAAAGTTGACTTTTCAAAATTCCCAAAAATTTCCCAACTTCTACAAGGCATAACTTGCTCAATTTTTAAGCTTTTCACATGTTCTTGGACATTTTGGAAAGGTCTTTGAGTCCTCTAACCAATGCCTTTGGTCCCATGCCATTTTGATTTACCAATCTCAAGTTATGGCCTTTGACTTAAAGTCCCTTTTTGAAAATGACCTATAATGTTGAAATTGATAACTTTTTGTGAGAGCATTTCTTGGACTTGAAGTATGAAGATGAGTTGTAGGAAATGTCTTTCTCTTCAAAATGAGCTTTGGATGGAATTTTTCTGATAATCCATGTGAAAGTTATGCCCTGGTCAATTTCAGTTGACTTTTTCAGCTGTCCAAATATAGTAACTTTTGCATCTTTGATGATTTCTGAGCCAAATTTTGAAAATCATGATCAAGCATTGATCAAATGATGTTTGTGGCTTCAAAATGATATGTTGACCAAAAATTTGAACTTTTGACTGTCAAATGACCATTTTGCCCCTACAGTTGACTGTAGTGCAATTTAGGGTTTTGACTGTGCAATTTTGAGCTGAATGCCTTGAAACTTGATATGAGGATACTTGACCATCTTTGTAGGCATGTGAGACTTGATTGGGCCCTTGAAAACTTCATTTTCTTGATCAGAACCCAAACCCTAGTTTTGACTGTATAGGAGACAGTTGAGCTGTGCAACCTTTGGGGAATTTTGTGACTTGGCTTGGCAATTTCTTGAAGAATATGGGAGGGAAAATTTTGGGGTACAACAGATAGCAACTTGTACTACTTTGATTTCTTTGATATCTTTGGCATTTGATTTTGACAGCAATTGCACTTTTGGGTAATCCTTGAGTAAACTTAGGCATTTTGACAGTAACTTCCCTTTTGCTTTGGATAGAAAGTTGAAATTGGATCTTTTCAGTTTAGTTTGAATTTGAAATTGAGATTCTATGCAGTCTTGAATTTTGGGACTTATACTTTTGACATTTGCATTTCATGAATAAAGAAATCTTCCCTCTCTGTGAACCGGGAGAAATCCCGTGATTTGCAGAGAGGGTCAACTGATCCCAGTCAGTGGCCCCTAATGATGAGCAACTTTAACTGTCTTTAATTAACTGCTTTCTGACTTTTCTTGTTCTTTTTGCAGATAAAAAATGGAGCACCGGAGCGGAGTGAAGAGTGAAGAATATTAGAAATAGGATAGTTTTTATTTTATGTAATATTTCAAATTGATGTATGTTATTGTTCATAATTTAAATTATAAACAACAATTCGTACAAATAATTCAAATATCAATAAAATCTAAATTATCCAATTAGTTCTAATTTTCTTTATGGTTTATTTATTTATTTAAGATTCTTTGAATTAAAACAATTGAAAAATGAATTTCAATCATTCCATTTCAGAATAATAAATAACTTAAATAAAAACAACATTGATCAATTAAACCTGTCTTATTTAAAATCCAAAACAAAGCAGCAGTCAATCCAAATAGACTGATCAAGCGCATTCCTTCTTCATTGATTTGCCATAAACACTGTGAACCCAATACTGCATACTGTATCTGACTGGCCCAATCAAAACGTACTGAATTCAAACCACTGTCTCTTTTACTGATTAAATTATGAACAATGCAAATTCAACCCAAATCTCTGAATAAACCGCAAAGTACTGTGGAATTTCAACCTTTCTGAGAATATGCCCATAAAACCCTAACTCCTGATTAAATACCAAATAACGCTCGCCTGATCACAATTGAACCAAAAATCATCCAAACCCTAAGCCAACTGTATGAAACAATCCAGAGCTCTGAAAACCCTAATTTTGCTTGACTGTCAAGAAAAGTCCATTTGTCCGATTCTTGAGCCAGTTTGAAAAGTCAGGAAATGTCTGAAGCTGATATTTCTTGGGGAAAAATGCGAGGGAAAATTTTGGGGTACAACAGTTGCCCCTGTCCAATCTTCTTTGACCTGAAGAGTTAGATTGGCAAGTTTGCCTTTCGCGGCTTGAAGGTAAAAGGAGATTGGACACTAATGTGCCCAGAAAATTTGCGCTCGTCGATGTGATGGTGGAGGTGAATGGGCTTAAAGATGCCATTTGGTGATGGGCTTAAAGATGCCATCTGGTGCGGTAGAATTTTGTCGGGGGATGGGCTTAGAGATGCCATCTGAGAACGGGCTCAAAGATGCCATTCGGCGACTGCTGGTAGGAGGATGGGCTTACAGATGCCATCTGGAAATGTTGAACTGTATGTCAATGGTGAGTGGACAAGTATCAGAAGGGCCTCCATGTTTTGGGACATCTCCGAATTGGGGTCTGGGCAAGCAACAGATCGACGTCCATATCTGGAGAATCTGTAAGCTATTTTCAGGAGTTGGGATCGAATAAGCAATAGAGCAGCATCCGTTGTTGGGAAGCGTCTGTAAACTATTTTCAGAAGTCTGAACAAGTTGGTAGATTGACATCCGTTGTAGGGAAGAATCCGTAAACTGTTTTGAAGTTGAGAAGAGTCTGAACAAGTCGGTAGATTGACATCCGTTGTAGGGAAGAATCCGTAAACTATTTTCAGAAATCTCGAAGTTGAAGAGGAACCGGTGTAGGGTTTCTTGATGATGCGTCTGAATGAATCTGGAATAAGTATCAGAATGTCGCCGTGTCCGGGTCACATCTGAACTATTTCCGGAGGAATCTTGGGAGATGATCTGTGTCTGTCGACCGATCTTACCTGAAAAGGCAAAGGGTTAGTTGTATGCAATGTTATGATGCATGATGCCATGCGTGTGACATCAATGTTTATGACATGAATGCGATGAATGCGCATGTAAGCTGATGAGCTAATATCGCCGAGGATATATGAATCCGAGATGGCTGAAGATAAAAGCATCTTGACTGCTACCGGGGAAAATAAATCCTTGACTGTCGCTGGGGAAGAGAATTCCTGATGACCTCTACTGGGGAGTTCCAAACTAGTAGGCTCATGCTGGGGAGGCCAGATTGAGAATCTTCGGCTTGATGGGAAGTAACCCTGGAGACTTCGCTGGGGAACTCCAGATTTGTCCTCCCAAAACTTTGTGGGGAGAAGGTTCAATGGTCTGGCTCCGCTGGGGATACTGAAGCTTAAACTCTGAGGGGAATTGAACTCCGGAAGATTCTTTGGCTGGGGATTTTGATGAACTCCGCTGGGGATAGGGAGAAATTTGGCGAGCGCGATCTTTCGTGGTGGTTAGCTTGAGAAGAATCTGAACAAGCGATAGGTTAACCTCCGTTTACCTGGAGGACCCGGGAACTGTTTTCAGAAATCTCGAAGTTGAATAAGCAATAGAACAACATCCGTTGTTGGGAAGCGTCCGTAAACTGTTTTCAAAAGTTGCCTCTGAACAAGTCGATAGATTAACATCCGTTGTTGGGAAGAATCTATAAACTGTTTTCAGAAGTCTTAAAGTTGAATAAGCAACAGAACCGCGTCCGTTGTTGGGAAGCGTCCGTAAACTGTTTTCAACGGTTGCATCTGAACAAGCTGATAGATTAACCTCCGTTGTTGGGAAGAATCTATAAACTGTTTTCAGAAGTCTTGGGAAGAATCTGAACAAGTGATAGGTTAACATCCGTTTACTTGGAGAACCCGTGAACTGTTTTCAGAAATCTTGAGATTGAATCAGCAATAGAGCCGCATCCGTTGTTGGGAGGCGTCCGTAAACTAATTTCAAAGGCTGCGAAGAGTCTGGACAAGTCGGTAGATTGACATCCGTTGTTGGGAAGAATCCGTAAACTTGTTTCAGAAGTCTTGAAGAGGAACCGGTGTAGGGCTTCCTGATGATGAGCTTGTGTAAAACTGCATCGGGTTTTGAACACTTTTGACATTCGAATGCCCCAAGTGGTGATGTAGATAAATTCCTGGCTTATTACAGGTGTTGGTCTACAATCGATCGTTCACAGATGTTTCCTGGGTTGTTGCAGGTGTTGATCTGGAATTCTTCAGACATGCCCTGGCTGGATACAGGAATCGAATCTGGAAAGGTGATAGTTGATAGATATGTCCTGGCAGGATACAGGAGTCGAATCTTCGAACTCTTCAGACGTGCCCTGGCTAGATACAGGAATCGAGTCTGGAAATGATAGTTGATAGATATGCCCTGGCTGGATACAGGATTCGAATCTGGAAATAGTCGTTAACAGATATGCCCTGGCTGGATACAGGTATCGAATCTTCGAACTCTTCAGACGTGCCCTGGCTAGATACAGGAATCGAGTCTGGAAATGTGGTCAACAGATATGCCCTGGCTGGATACAGGAGTCGAATCTGGAAATAGTCGTTAACAGATATGCCCTGGCTGGATACAGGTATTGAATCTTCGAACTCTTCAGACGTGCCCTGGCTAGATACAGGAATCGAGTCTGGAAATGTGGTCAACAGATATGCCCTGGCTGGATACAGGAATCGAATCTGGAGATGTTGTAGTTGATTTGTTGAACACTTTTGACATTCGAATGCCCCAAGTGGTGATGAAGGAATCTTGAATCAGATTACCCTGCATATTGAGAGATTTCTTGAAATCTTGACTGGACTGCCCCAGGTTAATTGAACTTTGAAAGATCTGTTGGACCTTGACTGGACTGCCCCAGGTTAATTGAATTGTGACATGTCATGCCCCTTTGTTGATAAGGGATTTGATGGAAGTGTTATCCTCTTGAAGTGATTTTGACTTACTGAGAGAGTTTTCATTCCTCCGAACATTCGCTGTATGAACTTCTTCGCTGTCAAACAAAAAGGTTAAATGCAGACAGTGATATTCGGATAATGCAAAGTTTATGTTTGTCTCGAAGTTTTTGAAAAATGCGTTTTTTAGCAGAAAACTTTTCATAAGACAAGTTAACACAAGATTTAGAGCAAAGCCCTACAGGAGTCAGGATACCTTTTGTAACAGTATGCTTTCGAACTAACCCATGCTTCAATTAGGACTTTTGAAGGTTGTAACGTGGTCTGTCTCACGGTTTTAGAAACAAAGGATAAAGGCTCAAAGTATATTTGTACCCACCCGCTCTTCGTGATGTTCTTCAACCTAAGCTCAGTTAATTGTGCGTCACACTCCGTTTTGAGTTTGGAACGACTTTTGGGCGATGGTTCACCAGTTTGAACTTGGGAGACAGTCATTATCTCCTTTTTTTCTTTTTCAACACTTTTCATGTTGTTGACGATTTTGTAATGACCTCACTATTTTGATTTTGATTTGTTATCCCTAACTTTTGCCTGACTGTTACCGTTTTCGGGATTACTGTCAGCGGGATGCCCCAGCTTTCTTAAACCTCCTTTATAGGTTCTGGCTCAGTGGGATTTTCTCTTTTGAGAGATTGACTGTCTATGTGATAGGGAACCACCCCGGTCTTTTGATTCCAAAGGAACGCTTTCTTTTTTTGACGTCGTTCGTTGTGTTACGAACTGGGAGTTTGCGACTTCAATGCGCGTTTTCTTTTGAATTAACTGAGATACTACCCTGCCCCAGGTTTATATCAAGGGTTTTGATTGTTTAGAACAGAAAACTCCTACTTCTTTGGCTCGAAGGGGTTGACTAGGGATTAACTTCCTTATAACTCCAGTGTTTTGGGAATTGAAAGAAATGCCTGTACATCATCAGCACGGTCCGTTCAAAAGCATACTGTATAAGATCACGGTATTATTTCGTCATCCTCCCTCTAAAGGCTTGCAGCTTTTTATCAAGAGTCAAATATCATAAAGAAAAGCATAAGAGTAGTGAAACGAATGGATGAATTCAAGACAAACATATGCAATGCATTAATGAAAACAGAGTTTAACATCAACAAATAATTGTTTGACAGCAAAAGAAATTACAACTTTGAAAATTCAAAAAGAAGCAAAAGTCTTTCAGCTTGAGCTTCGTCGCTTCAAGCGGAGAACCCTTTAACGGAAGATTTTCATCTCGCCGTCTGGCATGAATTCCAGCACCCCAATGTCGATCAGATCTTGAATCTTGTTCTTCAAGGCCCAACAGTCGTTGGTGCTGTGTCCCGGGCTGTAGGAGTGGTAAACACAGAATGCGTCGGGGTTAAAGTGAGGAGAGGAGATATTGAGCTTCTGAGGAGGGTCCTTTACAGTGAGCAAATTGACCTCCAACAGGCGCTTCAGTATGAAGAATGATGGTATTTCAGTCTCTGTAAACTGTCTTCCCGACTTTTCTTGTTTACGCCGATTGCCCCTTTGACGCTGGCGAGGTTGTTGAGGGGATTGTGACCCTGAAGCTAGCAAAGGAGCTTTCCCCTTGTCTTCTTGAGTGGATGGAGGCTGAGCGGTGACTTGCTCTTCGACCTCAGATGTTTGCCCCAGTTGGTTGTTTGGAAGCAGTTGGCGGACAAGAACTCTGAGTTCCTCTTGTCTTTGGGATAAGTCTTGGATGAGAGCCATCTGGCCCACCAATTGTCCCATCATTTGAGTCCTCAGTGTTGTCAGATCAAACTGCAGCTCCGCAATCTGATCACTCCTGGCATTGTTGGAATTCCCCAGGTCTTTGGTGAGGAGAGCTTTCATCTCTTCTTGCCCCAGAGACAAGTTCAGGAACATCTCCTACAGTTGAGCAGTCTGGTCTTGGATGTCTTTGACAGACCGTTCTAGAGCCATCTCTTGCTGAAATAAACAGCAGGAGAGTAAGGAAACCTGAAAAAGGAAGGATTGTCAAAATGAAATGCATGATATGTGGATGCATGCTTTCAAGGGTCTCTTGGGGTAAACACAAGAAAAATGTTAGAGGTTGAACTCTGCTCTTGGATTGGAGATCTCTGCGCCGGTGGACGTCCTTCCACGAGAATCAAGCTCACCATGTCGAGTGGGTCATAGCCACTGATTCATGTTGTTGTACTTGATCTTTTGGTTGGAGAACTTTGTATCGGTGGATGTCTTTCCACTAGAATCAAGCTCACCATGTCGAGTGGGTCATAGCCACTGATTCAAGTTGTTGTACTTGAACTTCGACTGGATTGGTTAGAGGAGAGACCTCTTGCCCCTAGATAGACGTCTGGCTCAACGTAATCCTGCATCAACAGAACCCTCGAGACCCTTGAAATGGTTATTGAAAATGCTAAAATGCTATGGTATGATGTCATGATGTTATGTACATGTACGCACAAGCAAGTAAGTGTATATACAGGCAAACATATTCACACAAAGCACACAAGGCCTTAGGTTTAGGCTTGCATGAGGTTCAGGTACTACCCTCTTTCAGCTTGTTGGTTGAAACCTGTCCTATCAAAAGTAACCGGGTTCTAAGGATCCCAATATCACTGGATTGCTTTCATTGTTCATCGTTTCGATTTAGCCACTGAACTGGCGACCGAAATATTCCAGGAAAGCAACCCTCAATCGAGTGTAGCATCGAGTATCAACCAACCTCGGACTGCACCAAAGTCAGTTATCTCACTACCCTAAAAAGGCTAAGATGGTCAATTAAGGTTCTAAGGTCAGTTGATGCTTCACGACACCACGCGGCGGCCCCGTACTCTCCTTGACTGAACTCAAGGGTTACCGGTACACACCAAAGTGTCACATCAACGTAGCAGACTGCTTCAACCATGTCGGTATACCCCGCACAGTTCCCTCACAGCCTTGTTGCTACCTAAAAGAGTTTCCCCAGATCCGGGTTAGGATCTATAAAACTCCGATACAAAGCCCATAAATGTAAAGCAACAAAGCAATCAATTGAAAGTAAAGGTGATCTAAACCCTAAGGTAACCCCACTTAAAAAATATCCCCAGCAGAGTCGCCAATTCTGTGATACGGTGGGAGAACTGACTAGTGTTTTGCGTTCGCATTCGCACTTGTGCGGTTGAGCAAGAGTCGCCACCGACTTTTTATTTTATCCTAAAGGAAAGGTTAAAAAAGCACAGCAAAAACCTTTTGAGATATTTCGTGGGTTCGGGGGGTAGATTATGAAAAGGGAAGGTGTTAGCACCCTTTTCATCCATGGTTATCCATGGGCTCTTAGTTACTTGGTTTTTTAGATCACTTGCCTTGTTTTTCGATTGCTTTAAAAATGGTGTGTGTGTGGGTGCTTTTTGAAAATGTTTTGGAAAAAGATGCCTTGTCTTAGGCAACTAATGTATTTGACTCGTGTTTGAGTGTTTTACAAAAGTGTGGATCTTTTCGAAAAGATGTTTCAAATGTTTTTGAGAGTTTGTTTGAAAGTGTTGTGGATTGTGGTTTTTGAAAAGAAGGCAAGTGTTTTTGCAAGTTGATCTCAAGTAACTAAGAGTTTTGTCTACCCTATTGTACTCAAAGGTTTTTTGTCATGTTTTAACCCCTTTTAACAATTTTGTTCTACCATTGAAATTGATGGACAATCTTGCGTTTAGGAAGTTTATTCGGGACGGGCGCGAGTCATCGTATGGACCATGAATGCAATGATGCCAAGTGTCTTTGGCAATTTGCTTTGAAGGGACTATGATCATTCCGTTTTAGGAAACATTCGAAAGCGTCATCGAGGGACTTATGATCATTTGATTTTGTTTTGCCAAAGATACTCGACGTGCAAGCATGGCCCACTTTGGAAGGCAACATGTGGGATTACCCTAGGGGGGTGCAAGTGTGATTGTGTATTGATTACATGTATTTGTCTTGTATTAGGTTATCTAGCGTTCGATTTTATGTACATACAAACCCTAGGTCTAACCATGGTATAATTGAAAACTGTAAATTGCGGAATGTAAAATCTACGCTATTACAAAATAGTGTCTGGGAGTGGGGGTATAAATGTACAAGGGGGATGAGACTTATAGTACCCAAATAAATTACAACCAAATCGAAGTCGCAATCAAATGTAAATATCGAATATACAAATATAAGATAAAAATGTGTATAGGGCAATGTATTGTGTAAGTGTAAGTGCGAGATGTATATGTATGTGTAATTATGTACAAGTGCGAATTTGTGGAACTGAAGCGTATTAGGGTTTTACCTAGATACATGTTTTAATCTTGTATTTTTGATTCATATGTTAATTATGTACAAAAGAAGAAAATGTTTTTTAATTAAATGTTCAAGTTTTTAATTAGATGTATTATGTATAAAAAGAAAGTATTTTAATTAAATGTTTGTGAATTTTAATATTAAAGAAATGTATTTGAATTATTATGTATAAATATATGCTTAAAATGGTATTTTAACTATATATGATAAAAAAAATGTATAATATTATAAAATTAATGTTTTTAAAATGTATGTATAAGTATATTTTAAATGAAAGAGTAAATAAGTATTTTCAATTTTAATATAGGATAAAAATGTTAAGTTAGAAATAGATATAGTTTAGTAAAAAAGAAAGTAAAGAGATTAGTGTTTGTTATAAAAAAAGCTAGTGATACTGTTGGGCTTTAGAGGAATGAAGAACGGGTCAGGCCCATGTTAATCTTGAACGAAATTAGGGTTAGTGATTGTTAGTTCAGTTTGGTAATGAAAGTTTTAGGGTTAGCGAGGCAGCGACGGCGCGTTCGTCTTCTCCGATCATCTTCACTTCCCTGAATGCTTCCTCCGGCCACCAGCGCTACCCTCAGACCTCTCTTCCCTCCAGCTCAGTGGATTCGTGGTTCAAGGTTTGTTTCAATGTTCCTTTTTTCTCTTCTGTGAATGATACGCGTTTTAGATTTGTTTTAAGTTGAGTTTTCATTGTTATGAGGTGAAGGGGAGCAAAAAAAGGAATAACGCTCACTACCTGACCTTGGAGGAGGAGGAGAGAAGAGTGGAGGCGCTGAGGAGGCCGGAGTGAGCGGAGGTTCGGTGATGAAGCTGGAAACTTGCTTTGCTTTTGAAGCTTTCCTGGTATTTTCGTTCTTACCTCTTGTTATGAAGGGTTTTATGATGATGTATACTGAGAACCTTTAATTCACTTCTTTATCCCTTCTTCTGTGCCACTGTTGCCTTTGGGAATTTGTATGTTTCTTGTTTGACTTCTATGAGTTGCCTAGAATTTTTGTTGAATGGTTGTTATGTATCGCCTATGATGAGGGAAGAAAAACTCTGAGGCTTAGGAGTTGGACAGGTTTCTGAGTTTTTTAGGATGGGTTATGTTTGGATATATCTTTCTGATTTGCCTATGATGAAGCCCCCCTTCTGAGGCCTAAGGTGGGTTTGGGAAATTTGGCTATGGAAGGTTCATACTTCAGGTTTGATGTTATGCCTTGGTAATGGTTCACTGATGCAGCTTTTTATGGTGAGGCTTTTGAGTTTGTATGCTAAAGTTTGGGTGTTTGAACAGGGTGCTGGTTGTATATGTTTTATGTGGTTAGGCAAGTTCAGGGCATTAGCAGGCTTTGTGCTTTGTTTATCAGGTTTCTTTTGAATGTTTGAAATTTGAGGTTGTGTTTGATGGTTATGGTTTGCTTCAGTTTGGATGGTAGGCAGGTTGTTGGTAGCTCTGGTTAGACTTGGCTTAACAGAGTTTTGGTTTGCAGTGGTGGTTCTGTTTGACAGTATGGTTGAGCTTGCAATGGGTTTGCAGTATTTCTGAGTTTTTGTATATCTTTTTTCTCTCTTGCTATGCTGAACTGAGTTGTGTTTTCAGGTTTTTAGGCTTGGATTTGAGATGTGTTATGTTGGGTCTGTAAGGAGGATGCAGGCTCTTGGTTTTGTATCTTTCTCCTCTATTCTAACCTCACTTCTGAACTATCTTGTATTGGCTTGTGGATTTGTATATCTTTTTTCTGTCTTCTCCTCACTCCCTGAACTGAGTTCTCTATATCTGTGTTACATCTTTTCTGCTGTATACCCTCCTGTCTATGCCTAAGACCTGAACTCTGCCTACTGCTGCTTTATCTCTCTTTTTCTCTCTGCATAGTACAATTAATATTATAATATGATTTATGTGTACTATCCTCTGAAGGGGCCTATAGGAAATGATGAAAAAGGATCCAAGTTGCTTGCATAACACATTTTCCTCTGCATTTTTATCTCTTTTGACAGCTTTGGTGGTTGACTTTTCCTTGATATCTTGGCAAAAATCCCTTTTTGACAGCTTAGACAGTTTTGATAGCAACTTGTACTACTTTGATTTCTTTGATATCTTTGGCATTTGATTTTGACAGCAATTGCACTTTTGGGTAATCCTTGAGTAAACTTAGGCATTTTGACAGTAACTTCCCTTTTGCTTTGGATAGAAAGTTGAAATTGGATCTTTTCAGTTTAGTTTGAATTTGAAATTGAGATTCTATGCAGTCTTGAATTTTGGGACTTATACTTTTGACATTTGCATTTCATGAATAAAGAAATCTTCCCTCTCTGTGAACCGGGAGAAATCCCGTGATTTGCAGAGAGGGTCAACTGATCCCAGTCAGTGGCCCCTAATGATGAGCAACTTTAACTGTCTTTAATTAACTGCTTTCTGACTTTTCTTGTTCTTTTTGCAGATAAAAAATGGAGCACCGGAGCGGAGTGAAGAGTGAAGAATATTAGAAATAGGATAGTTTTTATTTTATGTAATATTTCAAATTGATGTATGTTATTGTTCATAATTTAAATTATAAACAACAATTCGTACAAATAATTCAAATATCAATAAAATCTAAATTATCCAATTAGTTCTAATTTTCTTTATGGTTTATTTATTTATTTAAGATTCTTTGAATTAAAACAATTGAAAAATGAATTTCAATCATTCCATTTCAGAATAATAAATAACTTAAATAAAAACAACATTGATCAATTAAACCCGTCTTATTTAAAATCCAAAACAAAGCAGCAGTCAATCCAAATAGACTGATCAAGCGCATTCCTTCTTCATTGATTTGCC
Organism: Vicia faba; assembly: GCA_948472305.1. Classification (NCBI taxonomy): domain Eukaryota; kingdom Viridiplantae; phylum Streptophyta; class Magnoliopsida; order Fabales; family Fabaceae; genus Vicia; species Vicia faba. Next base: position 1,460,630,026 of record OX451739.1, on the reverse strand, counting down.
ATAAACACTGTGAACCCAATACTGCATACTGTATCTGACTGGCCCAATCAAAACGTACTGAATTCAAACCACTGTCTCTTTTACTGATTAAATTATGAACAATGCAAATTCAACCCAAATCTCTGAATAAACCGCAAAGTACTGTGGAATTTCAACCTTTCTGAGAATATGCCCATAAAACCCTAACTCCTGATTAAATACCAAATAACGCTCGCCTGATCACAATTGAACCAAAAATCATCCAAACCCTAAGCCAACTGTATGAAACAATCCAGAGCTCTGAAAACCCTAATTTTGCTTGACTGTCAAGAAAAGTCCATTTGTCCGATTCTTGAGCCAGTTTGAAAAGTCAGGAAATGTCTGAAGCTGATATTTCTTGGGGAAAAATGCGAGGGCAAATTTTGGGGTACAACAGTACCGTACCTCAGCGCGGACGTCAACAGGGGTAACACCCTATTCCCTGGTTTATGGCATGGAGGTCGTCTTGCCCATCGAAGTTCAAATACCTTATCTTCGGATTATGAAGGATGCAGGTTTGAGTGAAGATGACTGAATTCAGACCCGGCTTGATCAGCTGAACTTAATCGACGAAAAGAGACTTACTACTATTTGTCATGGTTAAACGTATCAAAAACGGATGATCAAGGCATTTAACAAGAAAGTTAGACGACAAGAGTATCAAGTTAGGGACCTGGTTATCAAGCGCATAATACTGCCTCAAGGTGATCCCAGGGGCAAATGGACCCCTACATACGAAGGGCCATTTGTGGTTAAGAACATTTTCTCAGGAGGAGCTATGATTCTAACCACCATGGATTGTGACGACCTTCCTCACCCCGTCAATGAAGACATAGTGAAAAGATACTACGCATAATCAAAGACCCGCTAGGTTGATTGGCCTAGGCAAAAATAAGGGCTTCCCAACGAACCAAAAGGGTTCGGGCAAAAATAAGGGATGAAAATGAAAAAATTTGTACACCCGACAAGTCGAAAACCTGAAAAGGTGGCTTGGGCAAAAAAAGGGTATCCCGATGGACTGAAAACCCGAAAGGGTGGTCTAGGCAAAAATTAGGGATTAAAGCGTAACACTGTGTCTCATTGGATCACCCCGTAACCAGACTTCGGTATCGACTATCAAGCTCGGACGACACCAATCAGTCTGATCCACCTTCAACCAAGTAGCAAAGTGATGAGATGCTCGAGGACATAAAGGCAATAGCAGATTTGGAACCCAGTGGGATTGTTCACATAGTTGTTTTTCTTTGTTTATCACAAATTGTATAAATTCTACTTATTCGGCGGCGTTCTCTTACTAGGACGTCAGCCTCTTGTACAAAAACGCCTATTTACAGGCCAAACTTCAAAATCAATACAAGTCATCTTTACAAATAAATTTCAAACTGTTTTCCTTTTTCTGTTTTGTTTTGCAAAGAACGTCCAATATTCAGTTTTTGATATATGCATTTGACATTAATTGTTGCTCATAAAATTTACATGCGAAACAAAAGACGATTACTTGTAATATCAGAAACAGGGGCAAACGAGAAATATCCAATCCATACAGTTGCTTTGTCCACCAGGTATAGGGATAGACCTAGCTGGAGGAAACGATTGAAAATACATTCATTCCCCGCAGAGTAAGAGAAAGACAGTGGTGTTAGCTCTCCCCAGCTGAGGCTCGCAACTGTGAATGAATCGATAATGTTCTCCCCAAGCAGAGTTTATCTACCATCAGCACTAAAAGGTCTTATCATTCCCAGCGGAGTATAAAAGTATGCCCAGTGGAGTTGGAAGAATTGTCTCTAGTAGACTCCGGAAGATCATCCCCAGTCAAGTCTAAAAGGGCTATCCCTAGTAAGGTCTCTATTGGAAAATCATCCCCAACAGAGTTCTTCCCTTTCACAAAACAGGAATTCAATCCTCGACAGGCTTCGTCATCACCAGCTACGGTAATTCATCCCCAGCTGAATTTGTCAAATAGAATCCTTAGCAGAGCATCTCTTCCCCACAGAGTAATCTCTCATCAGTTTATTCCCCAGAGAAGTTATTCTCTCCTGCAGGTTTATTCTCACAAACATCTTCATCCATTATCTCCAGCAGAAATGAAGAATTCAATTCTTTTCTCCAGCAGTGATCCGGGATTTATTTTCCCCAGCTAAAAACATCACATTTTCATACATCATGACATGCATACGCATCATACAACACAATCTCATTTATTTTGAGAACATCATTGCTTGATACATATCATGCATTACATATAGCTAACCTTTACCTTTCAGGAAAGATTTTCACAAAATTCAAGCTATACTCCAGTCGAATTACGGACAAGTTCCTAAATCTCGACAAAAGACGTTTCCTCAATTGAATTACGGATGAGCTCCTAAATCTCAACGAATATATTTTCTCAGTTGAATTACGGACGAGCTCCTAAAGTTCAGCAAAGTAAGTTGAATTACGGACAGGCTCCTAAATCTCAACAGAGTAGTCGAATTACGGACAAGTTCCTAAATCTCGACAGATGTTCTCTCAAGTTGAATTACGGACAGGCTCCTAAATCTCAGCGAAGTAAGTTGAATTACGAACAAGCTCCTAAATCTCAGCAGATATTACCTCAATCGAACTACGGACAAGCTCCTAAATCTCGACAGATATTTCCTCAGTCGAATTACGGACGAGTTCCTAAATCTCGACAGATATTTTCTCAGTTGAATTACGGACGATGTTCCTAAATCTCAGCAGATATTACCTTAGTCGAATTACGGACGAGTTCCTAAATCTCGACAGATATTACTCCAGTTGAATTACGGACATGCTCCTAAATCTCAGCGAAGTTGTTGAATTACGGACGAGCTCCTAAATCTCAGCAGATATCCCCCCGGGTTGAATTACGGACGATGTTCCTAAATCTCAGCAAAGTTGTTGAATTACGGACGAGTTTCTAAATCTCGACAGATATGTTCCTCGGTTGAATTACGGACGAGTTCCTAAATCTCAGAAGAGATGGTTTCTTAGTTGAATTACGGACGAGCTCCTGAATCTCAACGAAGATGTTTTTGTCAGTCAATTACAGACAAGTTCCTAAATCTCGACAAAAGATATTACCTTAGTTGAATTACAGACAGGCTCCTAAATCTCAGCAAAGCTGTTGAATTACGGACAAGTTCCTAAATCTCAGCAGAGTTGTTGAATTACGGACGAGTTCCTAAATCTCAGCAGAGATGTTTCCTCAGTTGAATTACGGACGAGTTCCTAAATCTCAACAAATGGTTGTTTAGTTGAATTACGGACAAGCTCCTAAATCTCGACAAAATCAGTTGAATTACGGACAAGCTCCTAAATCTCGACAAAACCGGTTGAATTACGGACGAGCTCCTAAATCTCGACAAAGTCAGTTGAATTACGGACTAGCTCCTAAATCTCAACAAAGATGTTTTCTCAGTTGAATTACGGACGAGCTCATAATTCTCAGCAAAAGTTGTTCCCTCAGTTGAGTACGGACGATTGAAGTTCCTAAATATCAATAGAGATGACTCACCAGCAGAATGACGGACGATGAAGCTCCTAAATTTCTATCTCTCTCCATGAAAGATCAGACTTTCCCAGCGGAATCTTCCTCAATAACAAGTATACAAGCTCTCGCTAAGGAATCTCTTATGTGATCGACACTCCTCCAAATGGCATCTGCAAGCCCATACCCAACATCACAAGACAATTACCACTTCATGCGAGTGCAAATTTTTGGGCACTCTAGTGTTCAATCCACTTCCACCTTCGGATTACTAAAGGCACGAAAGCCAATATGCATCCTCAGGTTTAAGAAGATTGAACAGGGGCAGCTGTTGTACACCAAAATTTGACCTCCCATATTTCTAAAAACATTGCAAGAAAGATCTCTGAATTGTTCAAGATAGTCCAAGGGTTGACCAGACAAACTCTCTCCTAAGGCAGTCTACCTCAAATTAGGGTTTTGTGTTGCATCAAGATCCTTGAGTCCAAGTGGTCCCAAATGCTCACCAATGTACTAATATGTTCTCAAGATCATCCATGTCAAGTTTCAAGCGTTCCAGAGGAAGTTTGCTCAGTCAATTGCTCAAAGGTCCAAGAATCGATTGTGCTAGGGCAAAAGTCAACTGTGACCCCCATACAGTCAAACTTCAAGATTTTTGGTCAACATCCTCATTTTGAAGTATATTTCATCATTTGATCAAGGTTTGATCATGATTCATCAAGTATTTCTCAAAATTCATCAAGATTCAAAAGTTGCTAAATTAGGGTTTTGTCGGAAAAGTCGACTCAACTTTAACCAAGCATAACTTTATCATACTTTATGATAAATGACCCATCCAAGGCTCATTTTGAAGATGATGAAATTCCCTACAATCCATATTCATCTCCCAAGATAAAAATATGCACTCACAAGAAGTTATGAATTTGGACATTATAGGTCATTTTGAAAAGTCAACAAAAACACCTTTTTTTGTCAAAGCTTCATACATGAGCATGGAATATCAAATTGAGATGAGACCAAAAGTGTTGATTATAGGACATCTCAAGCTTTCTAAAAAGTCCAAGAACACCTCAAAAGAGTCAAGATTGAGGAAGTTATGCATTGTTGAAGTTGGACTTTTTTGCAAAATTGTCAAAAGTCAACTATGCCCAAAACTTCAAATTTTGCCAAATGGGCCCATTCTTTTTCACTTGTTTTGAGTTGGCATTATATCCCACGTGCTCTAGTATTGGAAATGTGTCCATATCATATTTTTATTAATTATTTTGATTTTTATTTGAATTAATTTGATTTAAATCAAATAAAATCCAAAAGCATTGATAACAAGGATTTTATGATTGTTTCAGGCTCTAAATACAGCTAGCAAGGCAATCAAAATCGTATCAAGGCAATTGTGTACAAGGAGATTGGATTTGGACCAAATTTGGAAGGTTGTTAAAGAAGAATCAAATCAAATTCAAAGTCATTGATGGAGAGAGATTTGGACTGAGTTTGCAACCCTAATGCATTGTAAAATACATAAGGAGGCGAGGCAAACAAAAATCGAGGTTGGAGATCAAGCATAGAGGCAGAACAGAATTTGCAAAAAAAGAGGCAAAAGTGTGAGATCGAAACAGAGGTTAGAGGTGTCCTCATGGCTTGATACTTGTCTCAATCTCTTCCTGGCAATCTCAGGAACCTAAAGCAAGAAAAACCACACGCTTCCAGACCCTCCCACGCGCTGTAAGTCACTCACGAACTCGCCTTGTTCTTGATTTCGTATTTTGAAATTCAGGCATTGTTAACATGAATTGATGGCATATTCTTAATCTACAAATCATTTGCAAGCTTTTGGTATTACTCAATTGCATTTATATGACTTGTAACGAAATCCACCATTGTTAGGGTTTCGATTTTGTTTTTGGGGTTTTTCTTTTCAGGAATAATTGGCCCTAATAATGGCTATGGTTGTGATCAAAAGAAGATGATGAGTTCAACCATGGTCTTAGAAATCATTTCCATGGCCTGTAGGAGATTTTGGATGAAACCCTGTTTGTAATGACGGACATTTGTCCGTAGGTATAAGTGTTGCTGTTTTTAGCCACGGTTCAAGGAAGGGGACGATGAGGTGTCATCCCACCATTCGTCCATTCAAATAGCGCGCGTTTTTTTTTTATTTTCTGTCCATTAGCTTTTGTTTTATATGTTATTACTGATTTGCATTATATTAACAAAACAAGTCAAGCAGCGTAGTGGCAAGCATAGCATTGGAATTTTCCTTGGGGCCTGGGTTCTAATCCCATGTCCCCCTATTTTCTTCATAATATTTGTTTTCAGGTGATTCAGTGTGCGCTCAAGCCAAGCATCCATCATGGACATTCACCATCCAGCATGCCAGATGGCCAGATGGCCAGATCTGGTGGCCAGCATTGAAGGCACACCATAGGCCAAGTCAATGCACGCACATAGGATCCAAAAAGTCAAATGGATCAGCACAAATGGGCCAGAAAAATTGCTATGCACACCCTCCAATCAGGCCCAATCTCTTCCTTTTTTATTTTCTTGTCTATATTTCATTTAATTATTTTATTTAACTTAATTACTAACCAATAAATTAATTCTCTTTTTTTTATCAAAAATCGCAAAAATATTTTTACCCAATTAAATTTCAGAAATTTTTATTAATAAATATTAACTAAATTAATTAGGATATTAATTTTAGATAACTTTCATTTATTTTGTAAATATTTAAAATCAATTAGAATTAATAGGTTTTAACCCCCAATTTAATTATTTTATTTTCTTTCCTAAAATAATAAAAATTCCAAAAAATATGTCATTTAATATTTTTCATTAATTAATTTATTTAATAATTCATTTTGCATTTAATTTTAGGATTTAATTTCTTTTCTTAAAAAAATAAAAACAACAAAAAAACATTTTCTTTAATTAAAAGGGTCAAAACCCTAATTTCGCATTCGATTTAATTCTGCTTCACGCGCTTTATTTTTTATTTAATTATTGTATCTGCTCCCGGATTGTAATAATTAATTAGGACATTTACTTTTACCGCTTTTATTTTATTTTCAAAGGGTTGTTTTTGGTGATGTAAATATCCGACGCCTTGTAATAATTTAGTTTAATTTCCGCACCTTTAATTTATGCAAATATACAACTGTTAGATGTTTGATAATAGGGTTTGCATGACAAGAATGAATGTTTAATCTTAAAACGGTTAGATCACCCTAAAACATGTGCAAAGATAAAAATAACTGAAATCAACACACCCGCACATGCGCACTTCTAGGGTACACCCCCACTTGGTTGCCTTTGTAAACGGTCATTAAGTATAGGTTGTTTTATAGGTCACCCTCTTGTCTAAAAGATCATAATTGCCTCGAAATGGTTGCCTCGGATATTGTTGCCTCGAATAATTGATCTAAGACATTAGGGTTATTACTAAGATGTCCTAACATTACTTTAATGATCGTGCGTCCCTTTCAAATTGACCCTAAAACTCCAACGAAGGTGTTACCTACTCACTAATAGTGGGATAGTGTTGTCTAAAGGAAACGAATACAAAATGATTCTTTTTTCGAGTAGGTAGATTAGTTCTCAGATACTTGCTCATCCAAAACAAAACTTTTTCACACTTACACTCTTTTACAAATAAAGTTTTCAAAAACACTTCATTACACACTTGAAGACAGAAGCAAGAGTTAAATCGAAGTCAAAACAAAAACTTTTCAAAGCCCACAAACACAAAGAAATAATTTTGAAAATGATGAGCAAGTACCTAAGAGTCCGTAGATAACTACGGATAGAAAGGGTGCTAATACCTTCCCTTTCTATATTCTACCCCCTGTACTCAAATATCTCAAAAAAGGAATTTTTCTGTGTTTTTTTTCCTTTCCTTGTTGGATAAAATAAAAGACGGCGGTGACTCTTGCTTACTGCGACATTTTGCGAAAACAAACGCAAAACGCGAACCGGCATTCCAAAAACAGTCAGTTCTCCCACCGTATCACAGGTAGGTTAATTCCTAGGTACTTGCTCAAACAAACAAAAACTTTTTCACACCAACACTTTCCAAACAAAGTTTTCAAAAACAATTTCGTAACACTCTCGAGGACAGAAACAAGGGTTAAAACAAAGTAATACAAAAAATTTCAAAGCAAGCACACAAAAGCAATTTCCAAATGAGCAAGTAACTAAGAGACCATGGAAAACCATGGATGGAAAGAGTTCTAACACCTTCCCTTTCTATAATTTATCCCCTGTACTCAGAAACATCTCAAAAAAGGTTTTTTCTATTCTTTTTCCTTTTCCTTTGTTGGATGAAATGAAAGTCGATGGCGACTCTTGCTTACCACGAAATTTTGCAAACAAAAAACGCAAACCAGTAATAACAGACAGTTCTGCCACCGTATCACAATATTGTATCTTGAATTACTTACAGAGTTCGGTGATCATCGTGTTATTGAGATTCGTACCATTGTCCATGATAATTCTCTCTGGCACACCATACCGACAGATCAGGTTATGCTTGATAAACCGCGCCATAACATTCTTGGTAACGGTAGCAAAAGAGGCCGCCTCAACCCATTTCGTGAAGTAATCGATGGCTACCAGGATGAAGCGATGCCCATTGGAAGTGGTAGGCATGATTTCTCCGATCATATTAATGCCCCACATTGCAAAGGGCCACGGAGCTGTCAATACATTCAAAGGAACCGGAGGCACATGCACCTTATCAGCATAGATTTGGCACTTATGACAGGTTCGGGAGTGCTGATAACAATCTGCTTCCATAGTGGACCAGTAGTATCCTGCCTGTAGGATCTTTTTAGCCATGGTATGTCCACTGGAATGGGTTCCAAAGGTACCTTCATGTAGATTTTTCATAATCCTCTCTGCTTCGCTCTTGTCTACACATAGCAGTAAGGTAGAGTCATGATTGTGCTTGTAGAGGATTCCATTATTGAGGAAGAATTTCGCGGCGAACCTTCTCAGAAATTTCATATCGTTGACAGATGCCCCTTCGGGATACTCTTGTGTCTCGAGGTACTTCTTCACTTCATGAAACCAGGGTTTGTTTGCCACCTCTTCAGTATCAATCTCACAGTAGTGTGCTGGTTTATCTACCTTTCAATGGTGATTCGGGGAGCTTTGTTGTCCCACTTGACTTTGAACATGGAAGACATGGTAGCTAGCGCGTCTGCTAACTGATTCTCCTCTCGTGGGAAATGTTCAAAGGTTACCTCCTCAAAGTGTGGGAGCAATGTCAGCACATGCTCTTTGTATGGGATGAGATTCGGATGCTTCATATCACATTCGCCTTTGATCTGACTTATCACTAAGGATGAAACCCTGAAGACATTTAAGAACTTGATCCTGAGGTCAATAGTGGCTTTGAGACCCATGATGCAGGCTTCATACTCCACCATGTTGTTAGTGAAGTTGAAACACAGTCAGGCAGTGAAAGGAGTATGACAGCCCTCAGGAGATATGATTACGGGGACAATGCCATTACCAAGTGCGTTCGAGACTCCGTCGAAAACCATAGTCCATCGGGATCCTTCTTCAGGTCCTTCATCCGGTCCAGGTTCTTCATAGTCAGTCACCAGTATAATGTTCTCGTTCGGGAACTCAAAATTCATGGACTGGTAGTCATCCATGGCCCGATGGGCCAAATGATCAGCTAATACACTTCCCTTGATTGCTTTCTAGGTCGTGTATTGTATATCGTATTCAGTTAAGATCATCTGCCATCTCGCTATTCTTCCGGAGAGAGTGGGCTTCTCGAAGATGTATTTAACTGGATCCATCTTAGATATCAACAAAGTAGTGTGGGTCAACATGTACTGTCTTAGTTGGCGAGCAGCCCATGCCAAAGCACAACAAGTTTTCTCGAGCAGTGAGTATCGTGTCTCACAGTCGGTAAACTTTTTGCTAAGGTAGTATATTGCATTCTCTTTTCGACCAGACTCGTCATGCTGCCCCAGCACACACCCCAGTGAATTGTCTAGCACTGTTAAGTATAATATCAAAGGTCTTCCTTCAACCGGAGGCATCAAAATCTATGGTTCTTGAAGGTATTCTTTGATTCTTTCGAAAGCAGTCTGGCATTCATCATTCCACTTTACCACTTGATCTTTCTTCAGAAGCTTAAAGATGGGCTCACAAGTAGCTGTCAGATGTGAAATGAACCTGGCGATATAATTCAAGCGTCCCAAGAAACCTCCAACTTCTTTCTCTGTACGGGGAGCCGACATCTCTTGTATGGTCTTTACCTTTACGGGGTATACCTGAATACCTTTGTCACTGAAGATGAACCCAGAAACTTACTAGAACTTACCCCGAAAGTGCATTTGTTCGGATTCAACCTCAGCTTGTATGTCTTCAACTTGTCGAACAACTTTTGTAGATGATCAAGGTGTTCCTCTTTGGTTTGAGACTTGACTATCATGTCATCAACATAAACCTCGATCTCATGGTGAATCATATCGTGGAACAAAGCGACCATGGCTCGCTGATAGGTTGCCCCAGCATTCTTCAACCCAAAAGGCATCACCTTGTAACAGAAGGTGCCCCACTGTGTGACAAAGGTTGTCTTCTCCATGTCTTCAGGCACCATCTTGATCTGGTTGTAGCCAGAGAAACCATCCATGAAAGAGGAGATTTTGTGCTGCACGGTGTTGTCAACCAGAACATCAATGTGGGGAAGCGGGAAGTCATCCTTAGGGCTTGCCCTGTTCAGGTCCCTGTAATCCACACACATATGTACCTTGACTTCCTTTTTAGGTACTGGAACGATGTTGGCAACCCACTGTGTATAGAAGGTGACAGCTAAGAACCCTGTCTCGAACTGCTTCATAACCTCTATCTTGATCTTTTCCGACATTTCAGGGTGCATGCGGCGGAACTTTTGCTTTACCGGAGGACAATCTTCTTTAGTTAGCAGATGATGTACCACAATATTAGTGTCTAGACCAGGCATGTCTTCATATGACCAGGCGAAGATCTCAATGTAGTCGTGCAACATCTATATCGACCGCTGTTTGATCTTAGTCTCCATACTTGTGCCAATCTTGACTTATTTTTTGTCCACCTCCATGCCCAAGTTTACCGTTTCAGCTAGCTCTTCATGAGGCTGTATAGCCCTTTCTTCCTGTTGTAACAGTCTAGCCAATTCTCCAGGCACCTCATAATCGTCCTCACCTTTGTCCTCGGCTTGGTTGATCAGATTTTCGAAGTCATAACGGAAAATAGCATGATTATTATCAATGGGATCCATAGTGGATATGGATCTGCAGTTTGATATGTGAGTGTGTGTAAGAGCATAGTTGTATTGATAAAATAAAGGCAGAAAATAAAAATAGAGAGCACAAAATTTGTATGCAAAGAACATCCAATGTTTTATTGATGATATATGAAATGATACATAACAACCCTCACACAGAGAGCCATTATGCCTCGGGTAAGACACAAGGCCATAAAGTTTAAATTGTTTATTACAAATTCAGAACACAAGTAAGACAATTACTGTGGAATAAAAGAAACTGGTATAAAATCCCTAGTCGTCCAGTTACTCAGTCCACCATTGGTAGTCGGGTATATCCAGTTGTCAATGTCAGAGTCTTCCTTGCTGTCTTCAATGGCATTAATTCCCCGATTGCTGATGCATAGGGGAGGTCCTCCAGCTCGAGCGCGCCGAACAGCCCTTTGAGCTCCAGAAGTAAAGCCCAAACCAAACTTGTCAGTTTTGTGAGTAAAATCAGGGAGTTATCCCCAGTTGGTATACCCACCTTCTTCAACCACTGCTCTGGCGTCTTTGAGAGAAGCCATCTTCAGAAGAGGTTTGTTGCTGGTGGTAGTTTCAGTCAACGCCAAAATTTGGGGAACCTCTTCAAAGTTTTGACAAGGAGTCTCTATGAATTCCCCGTCCATCTCCACATACCTGAAGGAGTTCAGATGGCTCACCATATACTCCTCTTCACCATGCACAGTGACAATCTTCCCCTTCACCGGATACTTCAGTATTTGGTGCAATGTAGAAGTAACAGCCCCAGCTTCATGGATCCAAGGACGACCCAACAAACAAAAGTATGATGGTCTGATGTCCATTACATAGAAGGTGGACTCAAAGGTTTGAGAGCCTACCTTGACAGGGATGTCCACCTCCCCATGCACCATTCTCTTCGACCCGTCAAAAGCCCTTACCACAATGTTACTAGGCTTTAAGGTCAACCCTTCACAATCCAGCCGGTCGAGAGCCTTCTTAGGCAGAACATTCAGCGAAGACCCAGTATCCACCAGCACATGAGCCATAGTGGTGCCTCTGTATTCGATCGAGACATGTAGAGAATCATTATACTTCCTCCCTTTCGGTGTTAGGTCGGTATCTGAAAAACCCATCCTATTGTCAGCATTCAAGTTGGCCACACAGTCTTTGAATTGATTGGCTGACGTTTCCTGTTACACATGCGCAGTCTTGAGGAATGCAATCAAAGCCTTCACATGGGCTTCGGAACACAACAGCAGAGACAACATTAATATCTTCGAGGGGGTCTGCCCCAGTTGCTCGACCACATTGTAGTCGCTCTTTTTAATTATTTTTAATATTTCCTCTATCTCTTGCTTAGAGGCTTCTACGACAATCTTTCTAGGTGCCTCCGTCCGGGTAAACTCGCCTATAGCTTCTTTTCCTCGGGTCCCATATGACTCGACGACAGGAGTAACAATTAGAGTAAGAACAGGAATAATAGTTAAAGTACCGGTAAGAATAGCAGGTGAAATAACAATAGGCTTATTGACAGTCTTTAGGGAAATCTCAGGAGAGAAAACCCTTCCACTTCTGGTAATCTTACTGGTCCTGACGATGTTACTGACATCGGAATCAGCCTCTTCATTCTTCAGATCTTATTTAACGCCATGATAGTAAACATCGGTGCCATAATGCCAAGGGACAGCTTTGTCTGAGGCGTATGGGACAGGACTAGGAAAAGTGATTATTAATGGAGCAACTCTCGAAGCGGGTGTAATCCTAACAGGTCTTCTCGAGGAGACCTTGGAAGGATTGGCGGAAATGGTTATTATAGCAACATCTTCGAACGGAATAGTTGGAATCAAAGTTTTCTCAAACAAAATTTCTCCATTGTCCATCAGGCACTGGACACCTGTTTTCAGCAAATAGCACCCAGTAGGCAGAGACGAACACATGTGGTAACCTTCACCATAACCCGGAAATAAACCGGCCAGTAACAAATTCATCTTAACAGTCATAAGAGGAGTAGAAACTTCATCAACTGAGGTCACAAATAGGTCGGTATCAACGGTATTAACTCTACGGTTGTGCTTAGGCATGGGAGCAGTTATAACATTGGGCTTCTCTGGAGCATCACACTCAATCTCCTTGGCTTCAATCAGATCTTGTACTTTATTTCTCAAAGCCCAACAGTCATTTGTATCATGGCCAGGACTCTCAGAATGGTAGGCACACCGAGCATTTGGATTGTACCGAGGAGATGTGGTATTAGGATTCTTGGGAGCCTCTTTCAAGGTTGCCAAGTTGGATCTCAGCAGATGGGGTAGAACCTCTATCAATGTCATGTTAATCCGGGTAAACTGCCTTTGTGGTCTTTCTACCCTTTGTTGATTGCCTCATTATAGGGTAGCCGCGGGCCTAAGTATCATTATAGCACTTACCGTTGGACGGTATTCAGCTCTGCTCTGACCTCTCGGGCTATAAATGGCACTGGCCTCCTTCTTACCAATGAAGGGCTTCTTGACTGAACTCGAAGAGGTGTCTTTCTGTATTTTACCGCTCTGGATCCCAACTTCTACCCTCTCTTCAGTTAATATCAGCTCAGTGAAACCAGCTGACGGGCTGCCAATCAAATGATTAAAGAATAGACCAGACAGTGTCCCAAGAAACATGTCAACCCATTCCCTGTCATATAAGGGGGGTTGGACTCTCCCAGCCAAGTCTCTCCACTTCTGCGCATAGTCCTTAAAGCCTTCACCTGCACCAATAGACATACTCTGGAGTTGAGTACGAGTAGGGGCAAGGTTGGTGTTGTATTGATACTGCTTATAAAAAGCAGCAGCCAAATCTTCCCAATTTCGGACATTGGTTCCCTCCAGTTGGTAGAACCATTCAAGCTGAGTCCCTGATAGACTGTCTTGAAAGAAGTGAACCCATAAGTTTCTATCAGCGGTGTGGGGCTGGATCTTCCTTACATAGGAACGGAGGTGGAGCTTTTGGCAAGATACCCCATCATACTTTACGAACACCGGAGCCTTAAATTTTTGCGGGATGACCACTCCCGACACCAAACCCAGTTCTCCAAAACTAACCCATGTATTCTTTGGACTTCCATAACGCTCAACCGATCTTCTAACTTCTTGTATCTATCCTCAGTGGGAGGATATTGCTCATCATTGTAGTATGTATCACTGTCAAAAACTTCAGGACTGGGGTCCTCCTCTCTTGTCTCCCTCTCTTGATTCTCCCCTTCCTTGGACGAGGAGGTCAAATCGACTGGTTGCTTCAGCGGCCCTTTGAATCTTCTGCCCATATTAAGGATACCAGCGGGCTTCTTCTTCTTCTTCTCTTTCAGGATGAGGGCCTTCAGATCCTTCTGCCCTTTTTCTAGAGTTATGAACATCTGTTGAAATTAGGCATTTTGTGCCTGAAGATCTTTGATGCTTTGTTCAGAAGACATTTTTGCTGAAATAAACAGCGGAGAAGATGAGAAACTTGTAATGGTACATGTTTATGCAACGTTATGGATGAGATGCGTATGCAATGATTTCAAGGACTTTGGGAAATTTAAATTTGCGAACAAAAATGAAACAAAGATTTTATTAGTAGAATTCAAAATACAATTGCCTTTTAGGCGTTACAATTGAAAATTCTAAAAACTAAAAGAAATCAAGTTTCCCATGGATGCTTCCTCTTCGTGCCGAGATAGACATTAAGGCTTCTTTCCTCATGAAGCTGCTTTGTGAGTTCTAAAAATTTCTTCTCCTGGGCATACAATTGGTCCCTATAAGTATCACGCTCCTTCTTTAACTGAATCCAGGACCTCTGTAGTTCTTCAAGATCGGTGGGCATATCAAGATGAAGAATTGTGTAGGGAATATCCCCTTCAGTAACTGGATCCACAATCACTGGTAAGACGGCTATGTAGGGCATCATAAGTTTTTGAGCGCGAGCTCGTACCCATTAGAGATAAGGTTCCATAGGAATGGAATTCTTCGGCCCTAAAGTCTTGGCGTCAGATCTGTTTACCATGCCCCAAGCTCGTATGAACCTCTGGCGATACCCTTGAACATCATCCTCATAGTTAAACATAATGCCCTGGATAAGTATCTCATGAGGACCATCCCTTAGAGCGTAACTAAATTGTCGCAGATCCAAACAAGGATTATAAGTTATGCCTCCCCTAATGCCAAGTAGTGAGACATTAGGGAACTCCCTGCAGCGGTCAATAATAGAAATATTTCCCCTAGATCGGGAATACCAGAGAATATTTGCATGGGAAAGTGACATTATCCTTTGCGACCAACCTAAACCTTCTTCATTCTTCAGCACTGACTTAGGGAGGTGAGAAATAAATCACCTCAATAGTAATGGCATGCAGCACATAAGAACCCCTCTTCTCTTCACGGTACGAGTATGGAGAGCATGCAAGATATCTCCGAGCAAGGTAGGCACAGGGTTACGAGAGAGGAAGATCTTGATAGTATTCACATCTACGAGTAAGTCTGGATTAGGGAACAGTACTAACCCATAGATTAGAAGGGCCAAGACCTCCTCAAAAGCCTGAAAGTCCAAATCATCCCAAAACAGTTGGGCCTTATCTATTAGGAACTTGGCTAGAAAACCCTTGACTCCGCTTCTTGTTTCCCAATTGGATACCATGTCAGCCCGTTTCAGATGCAAAGTTGAGGCAATGACTTCTGGCTTAGGAACCTCTTCTAAACCTATGAAAGACACCTGGTCCAGAATAGGTAGATTCAATAACTGAGAGAACTCTTCCATGGTAGGCACTAACTGATAGTTTGGAAAGGTGAAGCAGTGGTGCTTGGGATCAAAGAACTGAAAGAGTGCACCCATCATCTTTTCATCAAAGCTCGAAGTAACCAAGTTGAGAAGTCGACCATGTCTCTTAGTGAACGAAGAAGTTTCAGGAACCCTTGATACTAGCTCCTTGAGTTGGGGAGGTATTCTCACAAAGCTGATTCAGATAGTGTTTCTATGAGTAGAAGCCATGATCTACAAAACAGAACAAAGATAAATTCCCTCGGTCCTTGAAATGGTTAGTGTAATGAGAATCAATATTATGTTATGATGCGTGATATTATGTTCAAACAGAGTAAATCACACACAAGAAAAGCACACAGTAGACCTTAGGTTCAAAGGCTTGCATGAGGTTAAAGGTAAGTACCCTCTTGAAGTTTAGTTGGTTTCAAACCTGTATTATAAAAGTAACTGGGTTCTAAAGATTCTCAATATCACTGATCATCCTTTATTGGGCATTGTTTCAGCTCAAGCAATCTTTTCTTGCGGTCGAAATATCCCGAAAGTCTGACCTCAATGAGTGTGGCATCGAGTATCAACCAATCCTCAGCTTTATACCGAGGCCGGCTATCTCACTACTTTCTAATGGCCAAGTTTGTTCAACTAAGGTTCTAAAGTCCATTAGTGCTTTACGACACCATGCGGTGGCCCCGTATTCTCCTCGTTTCCACACGAAGGACACCAACATAGCCATTGCTTAAATCATATCGGTCTATGCCGTATAGCCTCCACGATCTATTGTTGTTTACCTAATAAGTGCCCCCAGATCTGGGTGTAGGATCTTTAACAATGCCCAAACAAAACCCTTTAAGGATAAAGCGGACAAAACAAACAAGAAAGCAATTTTTAGAAATGACTTATATCCTAAGATATACCCCCACTTTATAATTTTCCCCAGAAGAGTCACCATTTCTGTGATACAGTGGCAGAACTGACTGTTTATACTGGTTTGTGTTTTTTGTTCGCAAATGTCGCGGTAAGCAAGAGTCGTCACTAACTTTTATTTCATCCAACAAAGGAAAAGGAAAAAGAACAGAAAAAACCTTTTTTCGAGATGTTTCTGAGTACATGGGGTAGATTATAGAAATAGAAGGTGTTAGCACCCTTTCTATCTGTGGTTTTCCACAGGCTCTTAGGTACTTGCTCATTTTTTAAATTGCTTGTGTGTGCTTGTTTTGAAAAGTTTTGTTTTATTTCGTGATAACCCTTGTATTGGTCCTCAAGAGTGTGACGAAGTTGTTTTGAAAATTGTTTTTGAAAAGTGTTTGTGTGAAAAGTTTTTGTTTTAAGCAAGTACTTAAAATTTCTACCTACTCGAAAAAAGTCTGTTCGTTTTCGTTTCCTTTAGACAGTGTTATCCTACTATTAAGGAGTAGGTAGCTCCATCGTTGGAATTTTAAAGGGACGTTCGAAGGGATGAAATGGTCTCTAAAGGAAACAAGTAAGGATACCTTAACATTTTGAAGGGACTATCGTCATAATATCAATTTGTAGGCAACTCGAGGGACAAGTAGGAACTATTATCTTTATGACGATTTTGAATCATGGGTTATTACTAAGGTATCCCTACGTTCGAGGGACACGACCATTATTTCTGAGGCAACCAAGTCGGGAAAACCCTAGGAGTGAGCATGTGAGAATGTGCTTTTTTCAGTTAATTATCTTTGCACAATTAGGGTTGTCTACCATTTTAAAGTTATTTGTATTGCCATTCAATCCTACTATTCATACATCTAGCAGTTTAATAGTTGCAGAAGTTAAAAGCGGAAAAGAAAAATCTACGCTATTACAGGGCTTTTGGACAGATACACCAGTATTTGACTGAAAAATAAAGATGCGGAAATTTAAAATCCTAATTAGTCTATTACAAACTCAGAACAGTTACAATAATCTGAAAATTAAAAAAAAAACACGCGCGAAGAATTGAGACGGGAATGACAAAAAGATTTTTTTTTTGAAAAAAAGAATTAATCTTGCAAATTAACCTAATTTCTATATGTTTTTAATTATGTAAAAAGGTTTTTTAAATTAACCTAATTTTCTATTGAATTTTAATTACAAAAAAAAAGAGTTTGAATTAATCTAATTAAACTAATTAATTAATAGCAATTAAATATTTTATGGGAAAAAACTAAATCTAATTTTTAATGATTTTCAGATTTTATGATTTAATTAAAAAAAGATTTTTATTATGAAGATAATTAAAATAACAAATTAAAAAGATAACAAATAAAGAAAAAAGAAATGGGCCTGATATAGTTAGCAATCCAGGGGGTGTATTGCCAAATTTGCGTTAGGCCCAAAACTGGTGGCCAAGAGTCTGGCGCCTGATCTAGTGAGACCGTCTTCTGAGGGTGCACCGTAGACTTTGCCAGCGTGGGACCTTGGATTTGGCTGGAGACAGATCCCAGGGATGAGATCTGAGGGCGCATGGTTGATCCCTAAGCATGAGACGCACTAAATCCTGCATAGATGGTTAAGAAAATAACAAAATTGTATGCATGGGATCGAACCCAGGTTTTTGATTTCATATATCCATGCCCTTGCCATATGCGTTGATTAGTCAATCATGTATATAATAACAACAATTAAATATAAGGGAAAACAAGGACAACTGTTAAGTTGTCAAACGCGCGCCAGCAAGTGGGGCCCTTGTGATTCAAATGGGCCAATCAAACAAAGAGAGATAAAGAACTATTTGAAAAGAACCAATGATATGCTTCCTTTTTGCCACGCCATCCAGTTGACTGACGATCGACCAGTCTAACCACTAGAGACGGTGGTTTCCACCGTCTTCTCTGGTGAGGTCGCCTGAAAAGTCAAACAAATGAAAAAACAAACAATTCCATCTGCCTTAAAAAAGTCCCCTGGATTCGAATTTGGCCTCTAAAATGCTAATTCCTCACGCATCATTGAGTTTTTGTTTGAAACCCTAGCGACGGTCAAACATGGCAAAGTGTAAACCCAGGCCCTATTGCCCCATATAATACGTCAAAAAGCTAGCAAAGATCATTAGCAACACAAATATAAACTCAAACAAAATTGATATAGCCTGTTATGAGAGTTTGAGATCCAAGATTTTACCAAGAAAATTGAGATTCGGTTTGGCAACCTCAGAGTGTTTCAAGCGCGTGTGAGGGTTGATTTATCTTCCTGAGAGCCTCGGGAGGAAGATAGAGTACCTACTTCTGATTGAGAGTGGTTGAAACGTGATTTTTTGATTGCACCACTTTTTGATATTTTTGCAAACTTGTTCTTGGTTTCTTGAGGCATCCTCTCGTATCCTCTAGGTCTGGGGTCATTGTGCTTATGTATGGCAGCATATTAGGTCAACATAAGAGGAAGGAATATCATGCTTTGATGATAAAATATTCTCCTTTCAAATATTTGATTTTTTTTCTATTTTTGGATCAAATCCACTCTTTCTCCCTCTCCACGAGTTTTCCTGGATTTTCCAGCTTATGTTGATTGTCAATTGATGAGCAAAAGATTTGCAATAAAATCTTTCATTATTTTGATTATTTATTTGATTTAATTTGATTTTTAAATGATTAAAATCAATATAAATTAAATGAATAAAGTCAATAACATGTGGAATGGTGTTTGGACCGTGGACCATGTTGGAAGTGAGATGCGAGCACAAAAAGTTGGGCCCATTTGCCAAAAAATGCAATTTTGGGCATTGTTGACTTTTGACAATTCTCCAAAAATGGCCAACTTTGACAAGGCATATCTCCTTCAATTTTGACCCTAAGAGGGTGTTATTAGACTTTTTAGAAAGCTTAGGATGTCCCCTAAATAACCTTTTTGGTTGCATTTCAATTGGATCTTCCATGCTCATGTAAGAAGCTTTGACCCAAAAGGTGTTTTTGTTGACTTTTTGGAATGACCTATAATGTCTGAATTTATATATTTTCATGAGTGAATTTCTTGAACTTGAGGATTGAAGATGAGTTGTAGGTAATTTAATTCTCTTCAAAATAAGCCTTGGATGAGAAATTTCTGATAAAGTGTGAGAAAGTTATGCTTGGTCAAAGTTTGGTTGACTTTACCCTGAGAAACCCTAATTTAACAACTTTTGAGTTTTGATGAATTATGGGCCTTCCTCGGGGAATCGTGATCAACCCTTGATCAAATTATGTATACACTTCAAAATGTTGATGTTGACCAAAAATCTTGGAGTTTGACTGTCTGTGGGCCCCAGTTGACTTTTGACCTGATATAATTGATTTTCAAACATCTGAGCAGTTGATTGGGAAAACTTCTTGTGCAAGGCATGAAACTTGGAATGAATCGTCTTGAGAACATATTAGGACTATGGAGGGCATATGAGGCGTTTAGGACTCACCCATCTTGATTAAAATGGAAACCCTAGTTGGAGGTTCATTGCTTTAGGATAGAGTTTGTCTGGTCAACTCTTGGGCATCCTTGAGCAAGTTGAGTATCTTAATGAACATATGTTGAGTAGAATGGGAGGGAAAATTTTGGGGTACAACAGATGTTCGAGTCATAGCTGGAAATAGCATAGTCGTTGGCAATGAGATCTGGAGTGGTTGAGGATCTGCAAGTGTGTGTGTGCGGGTAAGATACATGGCTATTTGAAAAATGCAATAAGGAAAAAAAGAAAGATAATAAGCACAAAATTTGAACACAGAGGTCCAATTTTTTCCATTAAATGATCATATGATAAATGAACATGAACAAAACCCTTAACAAATGGACCATGGTGCCCCGGGCAAGGCACATGTCTTAAAAGTCATTGTTTGGAATTAAGATTGGACAAAAGTTCTTGAATTGACAGAAAATAGTAAACAGTAATTACTCCTCAATGAAGGAGATGGGAGTGAAATCCTTTGCGTGCCAGTTGTTGAGATTTCTTATGGCAGTATGGTAGATCCATTATTCAAAAGCACATTCATCATCAGAGTCTTCCACAACATTTACTTCATGATTTCCGATGCAAAGAGGTGGCTTTTCCATGCGAGCGCGCCTGACCTCTTTCTGAGCTTTGATGGTGAAACCCAACCCAAATTTGTCTACTTTAAATGGAATATTTAGAGTTGTCCCCAGATATTATAACTTCCATCTTCGACCATAACACGGGCATCTTTAAGTGAAACCATTCTTGGTACAACTTCATCAGCTTTTGATATGTCAGAGGAGATTCTGGTGACGGCAACCGTAGGAGGAACAACTTTGAAAGCCTGGCAGAGTTTCTATAAACTCACCATTCATTTCCACATACTTAAATGTATTCAGGTGGCTAACCATGAATTATTCTTCGCTGCAAATGATCTTTCCTTTGACTGGATATTTCAATTTTTGGTGAAGAGTGGACGTTACTGCTCCTGCCCCATGTATCCAAGGGCTCCCAAGTAAACAAGAGTAAGCGGGACGGATGTCCATCACATGAAAAGTAGATTTGAAAGTTTGTGAGCCGACTTTAATGGGTAGATCCACCTCTTCATGCACCATCCTTTTGGACCCATCAAAAGCCCTCGCGACTATGTCACTTGGTTTTAACACCAGACCTTCGTAATTTGACCGGTCCAAGGCTCCTTTAGGTAGAACATTTAGAGAGGAATCGGTATCAATCAGGACATGGGCCAGGGTAGTTCTTTTGCATTTAATAGAGACATGCAAGGCCTTGTTATAATTCCTTCCAACTAGTGTCAAGTCGGCATCAGAGAACCCCAATCCATTATTGGCAATCAGATTTGCCACACATTTTTCAAATTGATCAGTTGTGGTCTCTTGAGGGACGTGCGCTTTCTTCAAAAAATTGATTAAAGCTTAGGCATGAGCATCGGAACAGAGCAACAAAGACAGCATGAAGATTTTGGAGGGGGTTTTCCCCGGTTGTTCTACTATTTTGAAATCACTTTTCTTTATGATCTTCAAGATTTCCTCCATCTCTTGGGTGGAAGGTTCCTCAGTAGTAACATCTTTGGTCGATGCCTATGTCCTGGCAGGCTCGATTACTTTCTCTTTACCCCTAGTGTCAGTACTAGGCTTATCAATGGTAATGCGGATATGTGTCATTGTAGTATTCGGAGGTGAAATGTTAGGAGAGAAAATCCTCCTCGTTATCGTCACCTTGCTAGAACCAGCAATATTTGTAACATCATCAGTCTTGTCTTCGTTGATCCAGGAATCTTGATTAATTCCATGATAGTAAACTTCAGCACCATAGTTCCATGGAACTGCTTTGTCGGAGGAGTAAGGAATCGGCCCAGGGGCAGTGACTATTAAAGGAGAAATTGTTGATTCATTTGAAATCCTAATAGGACCCTTTGAGGAGATCCTAAGAGGCTTGTTGGAAATTGTTATGATAGAAACATCTTCAGTTTTATCGGTCAAACTTTTGATGGACGGAGTTTTCTCAAATAGGATCTCATGACTATTTATCAGATGTTGAACACCTTCCTTCAGCCATTTGCATCCATTAACTTGTTCGGCGCAGCAATTACAATCTTTCAAATAGCCAGGGAAAACCCCAGCTCTCAGCAGGTTCTCTTTAACAATGGTCAGTGGAGTAGTCAAATTTTCAACGGAGGAAACAAAAACAGTGCCTTCAATTGCATTGACACCTTTGCCATGATTTATCATTGGTGTAATTATAACATTTGGAGTTGTAGGTGGGTCAAACTCAATAGTTTTGTTGTTGATAAGATCTTGAATCTTGTTTTTTAGAGCCCAACATTGATCAGTTTCATGCCCTAGGTTGTTGGAATGAATGTGCATTTGGCATTAGGATTATACTTTGGTGATGAGACATTGGGATTTGATGGTGGATCACGCAATGTCACCAAGTTGGCCTTCAACAAGTGTTGCAAGTCTTGGGATAGTGACATGTTAATTCTCATGAACTGTCTTCTTGGAACCTCAGACCTTTGATGGTTGGCTTGTTGTGGTTGTCTTTGAGTAGATGGAGGGTTGGAGATCAAACCAGCATTAATAGATAGACGATGATCCTTCTTGGTATGGGTCCTTGACCCATAAACAACATTTCCAGTAAAGGGATTTTTTAGAGTGCTTGATGTAGAAGCAGATGCCATGGGAATTTTTCCACTCTCGATTCCACTCTCGACCCTTTCACCAGTCAGAATTAACTCAGTGAAACCAGAGGATGAGCTACCAATTAGCAAGTTGAAATATGGTACCATTAGTGTTCCCATGAACATATCAACTAGTTCTTTGTCGGTTAGTGGTGGTTGGACCCTACCAGCAAAATCCCTCTATTTGTGCGCGTACTCTTTAAACCCTTCATTAGGACCCATTGTCATTCCTTGAAGTTAAACTCTAGTTGGTGCCAAATCAGCATTGTACTGATATTGATGATAAAAAGCAGTGGCCAGATCTTCCCATGTGTGAATGCGAGAACCCTCCAATTGGTAAAACCATTCTAGCTGAGTCCCATCCAGACTCTCTTGGAAGAAATGGACCCATAGCTTCTTGTTAGTAGTATGTGGTTGTATCTTGCGGACGTAGGACCTCAGATGAAGTTTTGGGCATGAAACTCCATCATACTTAGCAAAGACTGGTATTTTGTACTTATGGGGAATGACGACCCCGGGTACTAAGCCCAAATCACCAAAATCCAAACCAGGTACGGCTTGAATTTCAACAGCTTTTAGTCTATCCTCTAACTATTTGTATTTATCCTCAGCCGGTGGATACTGTTCATCAAAGTAGTCTTCATCCTTAGAAGCTTGATTTTTTGCACCCCCAGTGCGGGTACTCCTTGCCTCTTCATCCTGGTTCTCGTCTTCCTCAAATGACTCTTCAATTATCTACACCTGACGGTATGGGCCTTTAAATCTTTTCCCCGTGTTGATGAAGGCCTTCTTCTTAGTCTTCTTTTTGGCTGCTAGCAGTGTCATCATCTCTTGTTGTCCCTTGGCCAGGGTCAACAAGGTCTCTTAGAACTGGGAATTATGTGCTTGCAAATCTTTCACGGTCTGCTCGATATCCATCTTACTGAAATAAACAGTAGAAAGATGAGGAAACTTGTTGTGGAAATCTTGCTTATGTTATGATGCATGAAATGCATATGCAAATGACTTCAAGGAATTTTAAGATTAAAATTTGTTTAGACAAATATGGAACAAACATTAATTGCATTGATAAGTTCAAATGGTTACAAAAGTTCCTCTTGGGCTTACAGTGGAAGAAACAAAGATAAACTCCTAAAACAAAACAAAGACTCAAGCTTCCCATTAGCGCATCCTCCTTGGTGCAATGTAGGAATTAAAATTTCACTCTTCATAGAGTTGTCTTGTAAGCTCCAAGACCTTCTTCTCACTTGTGCAGAACTGGGTTTCAAAGGTGTCTCTCTCCCCTTTGAGTTGAATCTAAGATCTTTGAAATTCCTCGAAAGTAGTTGGCATGTCAGGATGGCGAATAGTGTAAGGAACATCTCTCTCGATAATAGGCTCCATGATGATATGTAGAATGGATTCATAAGGCATCATAAGGCTTTGAGCACGAGATCACACCCACTTGAGATAAGGCTCCAAAGGAATTGAGTTCTTATGCCCCAATATCTTGCTATTAACTTTGTTAACCATGCCCCGAGCTCGTATGAATCTATGACGATAACCTTGGACATCGCTCTCATAGTCAAATGCAATTCCTTGGACAAGTGCATCATGAGGGCCATCCCTCCTAGCATACCCAAACTGTCGCAAATCCAAACAAGGATTGTAGGTGATACCTCTTCTAATGCCAAGTAGAGGGACATTAGGGAATTCCCCACAATGGTCAATAATAGTAATATCCTCCAAGGATCGAGAACACCAATGAATATCAGAATGCGTGAGTGATATCAATCTATTAGATCATCTCATGCCTTGCTCATTCTTCATAACAGATCAAGGTAGGTGCGAAATAAACCACCTAGCCAACAGAGGAATGCAACACATAAGAAGTCCTCTTCTCTTCATGGTGCGAGAGTGAAGAGAGTGCAAGATATCCCCAAGTAAAGTAGGCACCAGATTGCGAGATAGAATTTTTTTGACTGTGTTCACATCTATGAGTTGGTTGGGATTAGGAAATAGTACCATCCTATAAATGAGAAGAGCTAACACTTCTTCAAAGGCTTGTAAATCCATAGCATCCCAAAAATCTTGAGCCTTCTCCAACAAAAACTTGGCTAGAAACCCTTTGACACCACTTCTTGTTTCCCAATTTGTCACAATGTTGAATCATTGCAAATGTAGAGCTCGGGAAATCTCCTCAGGTCTTGGGTCTCTTTCAATACCGTTGAAGGGTAGTTGATCAATAATAGGAATTCCCAAGATTTGAGAGAATTCTTCCATAGTATGCACAAGTTGGTAATCAAGAAAGGTAAAGCAATGGTGTTTAGGGTCAAAGAATTGGAAAAGAACATGTACCGTATCTTCTTCAAAGTTTGTGGTAACCAAGTTGATGAGACGACCATACTTATTGGTGAACAGAGAATCATTGGGAACCCTTGATGCTAATTCCTTAAGTTGAGGAGGCACTTTCACAAGGTTGACTCGAATGGTGTTTCTTTGTGCAGAAGTTATATCCTACAAAACAGCACAAAGATAAATCCCAAAGTCCTTGAAATGGTTAGTGCAAATGCAATGGTATGATGTCATGATGTTATGTACAAGTAAACACATACACATAAAGAAAACAAGTCATTAGGTTTAGGCTTGCATGAGGTTTCATTGGTAAGTACCCTCTTGAAGTTTAGTTGGTTCAACCTATCCTAGAAAGTAATCGGGTTCTAGGGAATCTCAATATCATTGATCTTTCTTCATTGGGAATTGTTTCAGCGCAAGCCTCTAATTTGGAGACCGAAATATCCCAAAAGTCTGATCTCAATGGGCGTAGTATTGAGTATCAACCAACTTCGGACTGCACCAAATTCGACTATCTCACTACTCCCTAATGGCCAAGTTGTTCAATTAAAGGTTCTAAGATTCGTTAGTGCTTCGTGACACCACACAGCGGCCTTATATTCTCCTTAATTCGCCATAAGGGATATCGGTACCCACAAATGTGCCACACTAACATAGCTATTGTCTCAACCATATCGATCTACGCCGTATAGTCTCCACAATCTTTGCTATTTACCTAATGGTATTCCCAGAGTAGAGGATCAATACAAACCCAAACAAGGACCCATAAATGTAAAGCGAACAAATCAAACAATTAAATCATTTAAATGTGATCTAACTTTAAGGTAACCCCACTTTTAGTTCATCCCCAACATAGTCGCCAGTTCTGTAATACGGTGGTAAAACTGACTTGGTTTTTTTGCGTTTTATCGTAATTGTTGTGGATAGCAAGAGCCGCCACCGACTTTTCTTTTATCCAATAAAGGAAAAGGTGAAAAGAACATGAAAGACCTTTTAAGAATTTTCTTGAGTTCGGGGGGTAGATTATGAAAAGGAAAGGTGTTAACACCCTTTTCATCCATAGTTATCTATGGGCTCTTAGTTGCTTGCTAGCTCACTTTTGAAATTGCTTTGTTTGAAATATGTTTGTGGTGGTTTTTGAAAGTATTTTTGAAAAGTGCATTCGTTTAGGCAAACTTTGTAATGATTCTCGTCTGTATAAGAATGCATACAAATTGTTGGACTTTTGAAAATATTTCATGTTTTGAAAGTGTTTGGTGTATTTTGAAAGATGTTTTCAAAGATGGATTGTGAGCAAGCAACTAAGAACGTTCTACCTACTCAAAAGTCTTTTGTTCATTTCCTCCTTCCTTTGATATTAATATCTCACTATTGATTGGTAAGTAACCCTATCTTTGGATGTAAAGGGACAAGCATAGGTCATCGTATAGTCATAGATAGCAATGTTGTGAGATACCTTAGCATTTTTTCTTAAGGGACTAAGATCATTTGTAAGGCAACATTCGTAGCGTCATCGAGGGACTATGATCTTGTATTTTGATTATTTTTGCTAAGATGTCTCACATGCATACATGACTATTTATTTAAGGCAACAAAGTGGAGTTAACCCTAGAGGTGCAAGATTTGCAAGTGTTTACTTTTTTTATCCTTGGTTTATCTTGAATTAGGATTTTCTAATTTGATTTTATCTTTCCATACAAATCCTAATTACTAGCATTTATATGAAAGCGATAAATTGCAGAAAAATAAATGTCCTACACTATTACATCACTCGGGGATGGGGTATACAAATTATAAATGGGGATTGCAAGAAATTAAACCCTAATTATCTATTACAACCATATTGAATTATATTGTACAAGAAATGAATAAATGAATATAATGTACAAGGGTAAATGGAAAAAAGAAATGAATTTATTTTGTTTTGGTCTTTGTTAATAAAAGGTTTTGTTTTAACATAATAAACTAAAAAAGAAATGATTAATTAAAAATAAAATTAAACTAAGTTAATTAGAGAAGAAATACTTTTAGGTTTTTTTTGTAAAAAAAAGGTTTTTAAGATTAATCAAAATAGTATGGAGATTAATTAATTAAAAGAAAACCTAAATTCTAGGTTAATTTTTAATTAAAAGGGAAATAATAATCCTAAGTCTAATTATTAAATTAATTAAAGAAAATAATTAAAGTTTGTAAGAAAAATGTTTTGATGTTTTTGGTCTTGAAAAAAAAAATAGTATAATAAATAATTTTTTTTTGTCTTTTTATTAATAAAAATAAATATTAATAATAAGAAATAAAATGAAATAAATAAAAAAGGTCCAGGGGTGAAAGTTTGATTTTGGGATGTTTTTGTGTATAAAATAGTTTTTTTTTGTGTTAAAGCTTGGCCCAATAAGGATTTTTTGTAAACAGAAAAAATGAAATAAAACAATGAAATGGGCATGTGTAGTGCTGAGCAATTGGGGGGGGGGGGGGGGGTGCGTGTGTGGAATGGGGCACTGGGCCTGGGAACACTAAGCCCAAAAGTAACAAAAACTGTTAAAGAAGAAAAACAAAATAATGCAAAGAACAAAATGACCCTGGGGGACTCGAACCTCTGTCCCTACATTTGTCCTGCCATGCCTTTACCACTATATCAACTACTTCAACCTGTTAATACTATAATTCCAAAAATATATATAAATAAAATGCATTAATTATATATATATATATATATATATATATATATATATATATATATATATATATATATATATATATATATATATATATATATATATATATATATATATATATATATGATGGGCTTGGGCCGAACCGGGTCGACCCAATATCCACCCCTTATAATTTAAACAAAACAAGGCAAAGGGTTTGTGAACCCTAACACAAAGGCAGCCTCTTTCATCTCTCTCGCGGCTTCGGGTCACGTCCTCTTCATCTTCTTCGATCGTACACCATGGCTCTGTATCGTTTCTCTTATTTTGTTTTTCTGAGACTTAATTATTCATTTGTTTTGTAAAATCAAGCTTCTCAAATGCACTTTTGTTTTGATGAAGACAAACCATGATTGACAAAGAAGGCAAAGATTACTGATCAAGCTAAAAGTATTTGTGGATAAAGTCTTTGGTTCAAGCACTTAGAAAAATTTCAAGGTATAATAATAATACTTACTTTGAACTTAAGACATAGATGCTCAATGGTCAAAAGAAATATTTTATATTGTCCAAATCCTTACTCAAGTTTTCTAAGCTAAAAATCATTTATCACTTGAGTGAAATCAATTTGCATATTAGTGCAATCGATTGCATGCTTCAATTTTTGAAAACATTTGCTACTGTTTCTAAGTGCAATCGATTTGCATGTTTGTGCAATCAATTGCACTCAATCAGTTTTTACTACTGACTTCAAATGCAATCGATTTACACACTTGTGCAATCGATTGCACACTCAAAATATTTGAATTTCAAGCTGTTTAAACCCCGTGGAATCGATTTACACAAAGGGTGCAATCGATTGCATGTTGAACGATTTTGAAAAACAGCAACTTTACTCATGCTTGTTCATAACACCAATTCATGGAAACCTTTAACTCAATCTTGGCAATTGTTCATGATTCATTTACAGAACTTTATGTTGTTTCAAAATGGTGATATGAACATATAAATATTCATTTTCAAAATCATTTTAAGCACCTCTTCCAATCATATTTTCTAAATTTTCAAAAATCAAACTCAAGCTGTTATACATTTTCATACACAAGTTTTCTGCACACTTTCACATATTATTAACCAGAAAACTTTGAGCATTATATATCTTGAGTCATTTTATATTATTATCATTGGAAGAGAAGATCAATTCATTGATTAAATCACTCAAAGTGATCATTGCTACACAAACTCACTCAAATCAAATATTGTTATACTTGCTTATTTTTCAGGATTGTTGAAAATAAGTTCAAGTGATTTTGAAATCTTGTTTTTCCAGGATTGTTGGATACAAGTAAATTCACTTCGAGAGGATTGTTCTCATTGTTGACATAGTGAAAATCCAAGAGGATTGTTCTTGGTGGTTTTATTGGTTAGAGTCTTGTATAGAAGGACTAGGGTGTCTTGTCTAGAGATCTAACAATAAGGAAATCTCTTTCATGTTGAAAGGGGACTGGAGTACTCTCGTACTGTGAGGGGAACCAGGATATATCTTTGTGTTCTTTACTTTTCCGCATTTACCGCTTTCATCACTAGTCATAAACCAGAAAAGAAAGAAACACATTTGTAAACTCATGCACTAAACCAGAAAAATAATATCCATCATCACTAAAACGGTAAAACTTTTAAAGTACCTAATTCACCCCCCTCTTAGGCACACTCTTATACTTACATTTGGTATTAGAGCAGGTTATAGGTAACCTGCTCCTAAAAGATCCAGAATGGCTTCCGCAAATCAAAATCTCGTTTTCAGAGATGGTGGTAATAACAACAAGCCTCCTCTATTTGTGTGGTGAATATTTTGATTCTGGAAAATAAGCATGAAGGCACATCTAGAAGCATAAGGAGAAGAAATATGGGATGCCTTCGAGAATGGTCCATTTATTCCTATAACGATAATCAATGGTGTTGGCTCATCAAAGCCTAAAGCTTCATGGGACGAAGATGATAAGAAGAAGGTTCTCTATGATAAAAAGGAAATAAATCTTCTTCAAGGTGCACTTAGCATGGATGAATTCTTCCGTGTCTCGGCATGCAAAATAGTGAAAGAAATATGGGATATCTTGGTACAAACTCATGAAGGAACTGTTGAAGTTAAAAGATCGAGATTAAATACATTGAGTCAAGAATACGAACTATTCATAATGCAGCCTCGAGAATTAGGGGTGTTCGCGGTTCAGTTTGGATCGGTTTTAAAGCAAAAACTCATCCGATCCAAAGATTAATTCACTTAAGGTTCGGTTCGGTTTTGGATGATATATTTAAAAAAATCCAATCTGATCCGATCCAATTTTATGCGATTTAATTTGGATCGGTTTTTGGATATCCAAATTACATATTATATTTTTATTAATATTATAAAACTACTAATAAATCATAGATTTGATATAATATATAACATATAGTATATTAAAAGTTAATATTACAAAATGAGAGTGATTGATTATGCTTGAAATAATAAAAATAAATAGATTATACCAAACTAATAAATATTATTAAAAAAATTATTATCATCTAATAATAAATTCACATAACATGTCATACTAATAAAAAGTAAATAAGTATCAAAATATATTTATGCGGTTCGGTTTGGTTTGGATCAGTTTTGAAAAATTCATCCGAAATCCAATCCGAACCGATCGGTTTTCCTAAAATAACATCCAAACACAACCAATAACTTTCAGTTTTTTATGGTTTTCGGTTTTTTGGATCGGTTTTCGATTTTTTATTTGGATTGGTTTGGATTTGAACACCCCTACCGAGAATCAATCCTCGACATGCAGAAAAGATTCATGCACTTGACAAATTATTTGAAAGCACTCGGTAAGACTTTAACTAATGATGAACTTAATTTTAAAGTGCTTAGATCTTTATCCAGGGAATGACAACCAAAAGTGACAGCAATATCCGAGAAGAAGAATCTATCCACAATGACTTCCGCCACTTTGTTCGGAAAACTTTAAGAATACGAGACGGAACTTGCAAGACTTTAAAAGCATGAAATCCAAGTAAAAGATTCAAAATACACTTCTTTAAATACAAGGATAAAAAATCATGATAGCAATCAAGAGGATGAATCCACTAGTAGTGAAAATGATGATCTCATCAGGAAGATTGAAAAGGTTCTACGAAAGGAAAGAAAAAGGGAAGCACCAACAAGGAAGGTTATATGCTTTGAATGTGGAGAAAAGGGACATGTTAAAAGTGAATGTCCTACACTTGAAAAGAAGAATAAATTTTTCAAGAGAAATAAAGATAATAAGTCAAAGAAAGCATATATAGCATGGGAAAGTTCATCTTCCAATTCTGAAAACAATCAACGTGTTAATTTTGCATTGATGGCCTCACACCATTCCGATAGTGAAGATGACGTGGTTAGTAATGAATTTTCTCTTTTTGATAGTAATGCACAAGGTGCTATAGATGAACTATTAAATGAATGAAAAATTTTGTACAAAACTATTTCATCTCAAAAGAAACAGATTTCATCTTTAGAAGAAAATGTGAGTATATGGAAAAAGATCTCAAAGATGAAAAATAAAAATTTAGTGAGAAAAAACAGAATTTTGTATGCAAAAATTGTGAATCACTCTCTTTCCAAATTGTCCAATTAAAAAGAGTTATTGAAAGATATGAAAAAGGTCAAATTGGATTGGAATGTGTTCTTATCCAATAAAGATATTCCAATGATAAAAGTGGACTTGGATATTCAAAGTTTTCAAAATCAAGTTCTAATAAAACTATCTTTGTTAAGGCTAGTGATCAATCATCCAAAGAGAAAGTGAACAAACCTAAAGTAGTTCATCAATATCCTAAAAAGAACAGATTTGTTAAGAATAAATCTTATCCTTCTAGATATAGAAGTAAATTTGAACCTAATTGTTTTTATTGTGGTATTGTTGGCCATACACCTAATGCTTGCTATGTTAGAAACTTAAGTGTAGCAAGTGGGCATTATGTGTGGGTTAAGAAGGGAACTAACTATGATGGACCCAAAGCATATTGGGTACCAAATCAAACTTAATTTGTTTTGTAGGTTTGCTTGAGGACCACTTTAAATCTATGATGTTTTGATAAGTGGTGGCTCTAAGCATTTGATGGAATACGTACACTAACTTTCAAATCTAGTTCAAGTCCAAGGATTATTTCACATATGGGAAATACCTTAAAGGAAGAATTCTTGGCATTGGCAAAGTTCATACACAAACTTTCATATCCAGTGAAGATGTACTTTATGTTGAAGAGCAAAAGACAACTTCTAAGAAAAAGACAACTTTGTTGAAAAGGCTTCAAATTCATCAAGCATATATGTATGTGTATGCTTGTCTCTAACTATTGCAGCCCAAAGCAAGATGAAAATTCTCTATGGTTCAAGGGAGAATGTTGATCAAGAGGGAGTTATCAAAGATAGGGGGAGCATTCACATAAGAGTTTCTCATTCTTTCTAAAAGAGTCAAGCGTCTTCACCATTATGTTTTGATGAAGATAACTACCATGTGAATTTATCAAAGGATGAGAAAAAGCATCATGGCTATGGTTAAGCTTTCAATATTATTATATGTATTTTGTCCATTTTTTATTGCATCTTTACCTTATTTTTGATAATGTCAAAGGGGGAGAAGGATGTTATACTTTATGCTTGTGTATTTCCTTGTCTTAAAATTTTAAGGTACAAATAATCCTTCAAGATGAGCAAATCCAAATGATTTCAAAGTTTCTCATACAAAGGGGGAGTTATACATCTTAGGGGGAGAAGCTTCTTTCCGGAAATTACAACACATCAAGCAAGATCGTTTGTCATCATTAAAAAGGGGGAGAATGTAAAATCGAGCTTCTCAAATGCACTTTTGTTTTGATGAAGACAAACCATGATTGACAAAGAAGGCAAAGATTATTGATCAAGCTAAAAGCATATGTGGATAAAGTCTTTAGTTCAAGCACTTAGCAAAATTTCAAGGTATAATGATAATACTTACTTTGAACTTAAGACATAGATGCTCAATGGTCAAAAGAAATATTTTATATTGTCCAAATCCTTACTCAAGTTTTTCTAAGCTAAAAATCATTTTTCACTTGAGTGCAATCGATTTGCATATTAGTGCAATCGATTGCATGCTTCAATTTTTCAAAAACATTTGCTATTGTTTCTAAGTGCAACGGATTTGCATGTTTGTGTAATCGATTACACTCAATCAATTTTTGCTACTGGCTTCAAATGCAAATAATTTACACACTTGTGAAATCGATTGCAAACTCAAAATATTTGAATTTCTAGTTGTTGAAACCCCGTGCAATCGATTTACACAAAGGGTGCAATCGATTGCATGCTGAACGATTTTGAAAAACAGCAGCTTTACTCATGCCTGTTTATAACACCAATTCATGGAAACCTTTCACTCAATCTTGGCAATTGTTCATGATTCATTTACAGAAATTTATGTTGTTTCAAAAGAGTGTTATGAACATATAAATACTCATTTTCAAAATCATTTTAAGCACCTCTTCCAATCATATTTTCTGAATTTTCAAAAATCAAACTCAAGCTGTTATACATTTTCATACACAAGTTTTCTGCACACTTTCACATATTGTTAACCAGAAAACTTTGAGCATTATATATCTTGAGTCATTGTATATTATTATCATCGGAAGATAAGATCAATTCATTGATTAAATCACTCAAAGTGATCATTGATACACAAACTCACTCAAATCAAATATTGCTATACTTGCTTATTTTTCAGGATTGTTGAAAATAAGTTCAAGTGATTCTGAAATCTTGTTTTTTCAGGATTGGTTGATACAAGTAAAGTCACTTTGAGAGGATTTTTCTCATTGTTTTCATAGTGAAAATCCAAGAGGATTGTTCTTGGTGGTTTTATTGGTTAGAGTCTTGTATAGAAGGACTAGGGTGTCTTGTCTAGAGATCTAACAATAAGGAAATCTATTTCATATTGAAAGGGAACTAGAGTACTCTCGGACTGTGAGGGGAACTAGGATACATCTTTGTGTTCTTTACTTTTCCGGGTTTACCGCTTTCATCACTAGTCATAAACCAGAAAAGAAAGAAACACATTTGTAAACTCATGCACTAAACCAAAAAAATAATATCCATCATCACTAAACGGTAAAACTTTTAAAGTACCTAATTCACCCCCCTCTTAGGCGCACTCTTATACTTAAATGTTTGATTTTACAGTGAATGCATATGGAAAAGAGAGGAAGGAAGAAGGATAGTTTCAGGTTTTTTACCAACTTTCTGAGTGAGTTCTTTATAATATCTTCTTCTTTTTCTCTTTTTTGTGGTTCTGAAGGGTTTGGATTTAGGAAAATGATGTTGGAAAAAATGTTAGGGTTTTTTTTGTGTTGCTACGATTTGTGTTCTCTGTATATTTTTTTAAACAGAATTTTGAAAGGTGTTTTCTGGATTGCTACGATTTGTGTTCTCTGTATATTTTTTCTGTGAATTTAGTCCTCTCTTTCGAAAACAGTGTTGTTGTTGGTTTTATACTGTGATTGTTTTTTACCTTGGGAATAGGCTTGATGCTTTTGCTGGTTTTTTTGGTTTTGTACTTACTTTGCTTTTGTACCTTTGCTGCTGACTTTGCTTGTTGGCCTTGGAATTGTTTCCTTTGAGCTTGTACTTGTGATGGCTTTTCTGTACTAATTTTGACACTGACTTGAGGAGTGTTACTTTGTCACTTTGACATGTCAACTTTGCTGTATTTGCTAGTTGACTTGGTACAGGCTGCGATGTTGTACTGTTTTTCTGAGTTTACTTTCTTTTTTTGTTGTGAACTAAACAAATTTACATATTTGTTTGAGATTTTTGCAGTAAAATTTGGTCTATGACTTGACTTTTCAAATTCTGAATTTTCCTTTTGACATGAAACCACATTAGGCTTATTAATTTGCATGAAAACAAGGATGTTGGATTCTGATTTTTATTGATCTCTTCTTCTCCTTTTTGTGAATCAAAATCTACTTTTGTGATTTGTAAAAAAACAATATTTCTAGGCCAATGATGTATGCATGAGGCTTGATTTTCTGTTGGGCTTGAATTGAAATTATGTTGGGCTAAATTTGTGAATAAAATTCTTGTTGGCATCTTTTCTTCTATTCTGAACCAAAATAACTTGTGATTTACAACAACATATTGGCCCATGATATAAAACACCCTTTTTTTCTGATTCCATAAACTACTCTAATGATGTATTTAAATCATTTGTAATTTGTTCACTTTAAGTTGCTTGAAAAACTAACTCTTGCTTGATTTTTTTGTTTCATGTATGGTTGATGAGGAGTGGATGAAGATAGCAAGGCAACTTAGAAAAAAAAAGGCCGTGGCTTGTCACAAAAGTTTGGAGAGAAATCGAAGAAGTGAAAAAGTAGAATTTAGGACTTAGAAAAGTTTAGGAATTTAAGACAAACTTGTATTTGAATTATTTTTGAAAGGCACGCTTGAATTTGAACTTTGTAATCACTTTTGAATGTAATTGAACAATAATTTTGAAAGATGTATTGAACAATTTGAAAGTGGAATAAGACTTGTAGAAGTTTGCAAGATTTGAAACCAAACTTTGAATGGTGTATTAGAATTTAGGATAAAGATTAATTGAATTGCCTAAAAAGGAAATGGTGCTTGAAAACAAAAATTCAGTTTTCATCTTTCTTCCATATCTCAAAAATGCCTTGAATTCTTTTGATATTTACATCAATACCCTTATCTTCCACAAGAACACTTAGACATTTGAAATGAGATCCAAAGAAACTTGTGCGACAAGTGATAAAATTGGCTATGCAAAGTACTTCACATAAGTTTAGTCGTGACCATATATGCCTTGATTTAAGGACACAAGATTTGAAAGAATGAAGCATGATACCGTATCATGATAAATGTTGAATGATCATGATAAATGTTCTAATCTTGTAACTTGAAGACCAAGAAAAACATACAAACCATATTTCTAAACTTAGCATGCACTTGGATAATTATCTCAAAATAATCTTGATCAAGATTAAAACCACATACTCAAACCTTGTGTTCTGAATCCTACTTTGTATGATAAGATGAAGATGATGCCTTAAAATCTTGCTCAGAAAGATATCATACACTTAAATAGTCAAAACACTAAACCAAGGATAGGAAAATGTCATTTCTCTTCAAAACCCTTGCCAACTTTAATTCTATGATGAAACAAGGAATCAACCTAAGATGTCACAAAGCCTTAGAGGTCTTAGCAGATTGAACCAATAGGATATCTATCTCGGATTGATTGCCAACAATCGAGTGAACGCATATGAGGAAACACAAGCCATGTACAAAAAAAAATGGAGAGGGCAAGTTTTGGGGTACAATAGTTGTTTTAGTTGATGAATGAGAGATATCACATATTGGATGTCTTGATATCTTAGTTTGTTTCACTATTGCTTGGTGAAAGGAGTATACTCAGAGTCCAGCGGAAGGAAGTGTAATTATGCTTTAGAGCATATGAAGAAGTCTATGAAATATCCTTTGCTAATAACTAAAGATGTTTTTTTTAAGGGTTGAATAACCATGATTTGTTTAGCACTTATGTTAACTTTTTTTTGGTTAGATTCTTATATTTTCCATATTATGTCTAAAAAAGGGGAGAAGTATATACGCGCACTAACCACTAAACCACAAACAGACTGATACTGTTGTTGAGGGGGGATAATTTCTCTATTTTGTTAAGTAAGTGTTGAGGGGGAGTCCCTTCTATAATATACTGAAGGGCTCTGAAGAGATGTCAGACAAGATGTCTTGACATCATGGTGTTGAGAATTTAATTTCTCTATTGGTTGTAGTTGTGTTTAGTAGACTGGATAACTACTAATTATTTCTCTGGTTGTGTTCCTTCTTATAACTCTATTGTTGATGATGTGTCTCTTATGTGTGTGTTTGATTAATTGTGCCTCTAATGTGTGTGTTTGATTAATTTTTAAACATGATTATGGTGTTTTCTTGTACAATAATTATTGGATTGTTTTAGCCAAAATATGCCAAAAGGGAGATTGTTATTTCTCTGAAATTATGATTGACATGTATTTTGGTAAAACTAACTTGATAGCAACATGTTGAACAAAATGTTTCAACTTGCAGATTCAACATGTCAAATGCGATGTCCTAACCAGAAGTATAGAATAGCTGGTTTGTTACAGTTTTGCAGTTTGAAATATGTTCCAAGTTGTTGTTTGAACATGTCGAAAGGGATGTCCTAACCAGAAGTATAGGATATCAGGTCTGCTACAGCTGACAATCTAGATTCAGTTATTGTGATTTAATTACTGAATATTCTAAGAATACTTAGTAATCATATATGGCTTCCAAGATTGATAAATCAGAGATATTATGTTGGTTTCTCAAGATATTCAAACTTTCTAAATATGGAGACATTTTAGAAAAGTTATGATTGAAGACCTATTTTCTTGGAGAAGTTTTTGCAGACTTTGTGCAGCCTCCCTGCTGTGTTTTTGAAGCCCAAATCCAGTTGGGAAAAGGTTTATAAATAGAAGTATTTGTAACCTAGTTTTGTATGGGTCCAGAATGTAGAATCATTAGGGATTTGTCATTGTGTCACTCTTTAGGAGAGTTGGTTTGTGTGATCCACTCGGGTTATGAGTTGGTCTGTGTTATAGAGTTTGTAATCTCTGTTATTATTCTCCTCAAAGATTTTAAGCAAGAGGTAGTATTGTTCTTGGAGGAAGCTGTTAAGCAACTATAAGAATTATTCTTGATCAAAGCTGTGAAGCAAGATCAAGTATGTTGTTCTTAATCAAGGGGTGTCTTGATTAAGGTGTTTGTTTGTATTTGAAGTGTGATATTTAGTTAGGTGAAAGGTCGTCGATACAATAACTGGGACTGGGGTTGTCAGACATCATTGCGGTGATTGGAGGTGAGATGATATTTCTCATATCTAGGGAGGACCTAGGTAGGAGTTGCATAGGGTAGTGATTAAGTGATAAGTTATAAACTTGGGATTAGTTTAGCTTTAAATTAATATTGTCTAGTGGATTTCCTTCCTAGCTTGGTAGCCCCTGGAGTAGATGTTGGTTTCCAGCGAACTGGGTTAACAATTATGAGTGTTGTTTTATTTTTTAGTACAGTTTTTATTGTTTATACCTTGCCTCTATGTTTCAAGTTGAATTAGATGTCTCAACATGTCATAGGACATCTGATGTTTGATATACTAGAATTTTACTTAGTCTTCTTGTTGCGTTGGTGAGGGCCAGAGCCATCTTTTTGATCTGTTAATACATGAGCTCTAGACCTTGTAGGGCCTTGCTCTTAAAGTATATGGGTTTCTGCCCCTCAGGGGTTTCCCGAATGAGAGCCGCGTTGACGGTCTCGGCTGTGACGGTGAGATAGAGGTAGAGAATTTACCCATTATTTGGATGTGAGAGGACTGGTGGTTGCGAGAGTGCTTGTTTAAGGTGGAGGGGGCTTGTTCACACTCCTTGGTCAACTCAAATGATGCTTCTTTGTGAAGATGTTTGAAAAGGGGAAGTGCGTGCTGGGCAGATTTTACAACGAAGCAGGATAACAAGGTGAGCATCCTGTTCAGAGATTGGATTGACTTTTTTTAGTTCGGCGTTGGAAAATTGGAGAATAACCTACACCTGTTAGGGTTGGCTTCAATTCATCGCTCTGTTAGGTAGAAATCGAGGAATTTACCTGCTCGTACACCGAAAGTGCACTTCTCCAGATTGAACCGCAGTTTGCACTTCCTCGCTTAGTCAACACCCTCTTTAAGTGGAGCGTGTGTTCATACTCCTCTTGGGATTTCACGATCGTATCATCTATATAGACTTCGAGCATGTCTCCAATCTCTCCTCGGAATACTTTGTTCATCATTTTTTGGTACGTGACGTCGACGTTTTTCAAGCCGAAGGGCATTACGCTGTAGTAATAGTTTCCCAACTCAGTCATGAAAGTCATGTATTTTTTGTCGCTTTTTTCCATGAGGATCTAGTTGTATCCAGAGTATACATCCATAAAAGACAACAATTTAAAACCAGTAGAATTAAACTAATCTATCTATGTTGGGAAAGGGGTAAACATCTTTAGGGCAAGCCTTATTGAAATCGGTATAGTCAACACACATTCTCCGTTTTCCATTTAATTTTTTTACAAGTACAACATTAGATATCCAGGTTGTGTACTGGGTTTCACAAATGAATTTTGCCTCTAGGAGATCTTTTACAGCTTGCTCGGCAGCCTCTATTTTCTCTGGAGACTGCTTTCTCTTGCGTTGGACAACAACCTTAAGGGCATGATCTATTGTCAACTGGTGAGATTCTATTTATGGATCTAGGTTGGGCATCTCTGCGACACTCTATGCGAAAAAATATGCATTCTCCCCCAGACATGCCTTTAGCTACTTCCTCACCAGGTCAGGGGAGACCAGTACCAATTTTTACTCCCTTGGTGGGATCACCATCAATGGGGATGATCTCGAACTCTTCATTCGGGATTGTACTTAAATGATGTGAGGGCTCCTCATTGCTTTCTGATGTTGAGGAGCTTTCTACAGTGATCTGGGCTTCTTTCCCCTTCTTTTGATCTCGTAGATCATCCTTCGTGAACAGTTTTCAAGGTCAATCGTGTCGATGTGTGGCAGTGGCTTCGGCTCTTCTAAGTTACTGGGTCGGGAAGAATCATTGGCTGCTCTAGGTTGGTGCTCTGATGGATTTCAGTCCCTTCGAAGCTTCCCTGAAACATCTTCTTGTTGCTTCTATGTCCCCTTGGAGGCTGGCGATGAGTCCCTTTGAAGTATAGTACTTCAACTTTAGATGTACGGTGGAGGGCACTGCTATTAATTCAGCCAGGGTTGGCCTTCCCAGGATACACTGGTACATGGATGGACAATAAATCACCAGGAACTGTACCTTGATGGATCTAGTTGTCTCTGTTGCCCCAAAAGTAACAATTAGTTTGACATAGCCCCATGGTTTGGTGATTGCACCATTGAAGCCTTGTAAATCTGAGCCCACGTAAGACGTCAGATGCGTCTCGTCGAGCTGAAAGATTATGAACAACTAGGAATACATAATGTCTACCGAGCTTCCCCGGTCGACCAGAATCCTTTGAACATCAAAATTTGCCATATGTGCTCTCACGAGCAGAGGGATTGTTGAGTTAGGAGATCCACGGGGAAGTTCTTTATGGTATAACACGATGGGGCCGAGTTGCCTTGAAACTTGTTGAGGGTGGAGTTCCTATTGGAACTTGCGTCTATCAGTTGCTCGAACTTCCTCTTCACTGAGCTTATAGTGAATTTGTTGAATCCCTTGCATTGTGAGTACAACTTCGTCATCAAAGGTTTTGAATAATGTTAAAATTGAAAATCTTGCACTTTTGTACATTGGATGATATCCTTATGTCTTGTGGAACTCCTTTATATTAGAAGTCTTAGGATCATTAAAAAGCATTTTAAAATTGATCCAAGTCATTAAAAACAGTTTTCTGCATAATTTTTATTGCATGTGTCGACACATCCACTTTTCAGGTCGACACATGTAACTCATTTTTGAATCCTGTAGCCTCTGGAAGACTCAGGTCGACACATGCATTGTATAGGTCGACACATATTGAAGCATTTCTGAAATTGTAGAAATTCTTATTTTATGTGTCGACACATCCATTTTTCAAGTCGACATATTTACTATCGTTTTAAAGACTGTAGCCTATGACTTATATTGGTCGACACATAGCCTTATACATGTCGACACATATAGTTTAAAACTTACGTATGTGTCGACACATATGATATATAGGTCGACACATCTTGTTTGTCTGGTCAATTTTTCCAAATCTTTTTAATTCTGAATTTGTCTTTTTTGCCCTAAAAGTTCCAAAACTATAAATACTCTTTCATGCATCATTCATAACTTGGTGAAACCATAAATTAGCCTACTTATCTCTTCATCTTCAACCTCCAACCTATGCATACACACTGACATTACATTGTAACGATGTTCTGTTGGGGTGACATCTAGACGAGGATTGTTAGTGTCTAATTGTGTATTGGTTTGGGCTTTGTAGGGGTTTTCATCCAGGAAAGTCCACGGGTTTGTCCTTCAAGGTCGTTGGTTGATTTGGAGGTTTTTGTGGAAGACGTTCGAGAGGTAATTGCGACCAAGTGAAGTCCTTTAGATATAAAGAACACAAGGTATCCTTTAGAGATAAAGATCACAAAGGAAGTAGCGCGAGAACGACGAATTACAATTGAAGTCTTGTGTTGCAATAGTTGAAATTGACAGTGCGCGAAAGGTTTAGATATAAAGAATGCAAAGTAGTATCAAGATCTAGATAGTAAATTTGCATCTATTGTGTCTTGGTCTTTCTCAAGATCAAAATAGGAGAATGTGTTCAATCAACAACAAGCTTAGGGTTTGTGGAGTTGCTCTTAAACACTTCTCTTATATCAACAATTTTGCATAGTAAGAATTATCCTAATTCCATTGAAATTAGGCGCAGACGTACCCACACGCGAGGACGACAATGGGGAACTATAAAGACGAATTCCTTGTGTCTCTTTTATTTTTGCTTTTACTTGTTTTGATTTTCATTTAACAATTTATCAAATAGCATTGTGTTATCAATTGAATTGTAAGAATTTTCCGAACTGTTTTTGATTGTAAATCAAGTGTTGATATAACTTATAATCACTTTTTATTATAAGTAGTTTTGTGTATCAACACAATCAAAGGAATTTTTTTGAAAATTCACTTGCACACCAAGTGTTTGATAAATCCATTCAACTAGTTCTTTTAAATATTGCCATTGGAAATAACGTTACTAGTAACTTGTGATAAACGTTAAATAAGTTGTTAAGTGATTCAAGTACATTAATTTAATTTGTTATTCTCATTTCATATTAAATTTGTTGTTACGGTTTGCATATCCGAGTTTTCAATAAAGTTTGTATAGACGATATTTTGAAAAAGCTTATGCGTCACTCTTTGATAAAACAACTTTTTCAAAATCAGATTTTTGTATAAATTTTTAAAAGGGTATCTATTCACCCCCCTATAGATACGTTGTCATCGTCTAACAAGTGGCATCAAGAGCCTGGTTTATTCCGGCTTCGATACTCTTAGAAAATGAATTACAAACCTAAAAGGGATTATAAATGAGCCCCGATTTTCACGGGAGAGAATTATAGTTATTGGAAAGCTTGTATGCAAATTCATGTCAACTCATATGACAAAGATGTTTGGGAAGCCATTCAAAATGGTCCAACACTGGTGAAATATGTTGTTGATGGTGCTACTGTACCTAAGCTGAAAAACATATGTAATGATGATGATAATAAGAAGTGGATTCACAATTTGAAAGCAAAGAACATCATTGTATCCGCTCTTGGTGTTGATGAGTTCTATCGCATTTCCCATTGTCAAACTGCTAATGCTATGTGGAATTCTCTACAAGTTATCTATGAGGGAACTAATGAGGTCAAAAAAACTAGAATTAATACACTTAATAAAGAGTTTGAACTCTTTTACATGAAGCGAGGGGAAACCATTGCTCAAATGCAAAAGCGGTTCTTGCATCTTATTAATAGTTTAAATTTACTAGGTAATCCTATTTCTAATGTTATTGCTACTAACAAGGTGTTGATATGTCTTACTAGGAATTGGCAACCAAATGTCACCGTGAACAAGGAAGCCAACAATCTTACAACACTCGATCTCACCATATTGTTTGGAAAGTTAGAAGAACACGAGTAAGAACTCAATTGCTTGGATAAACATGAAAAAAAATCTTGAGAAAAAGAAAAAGGAAAAATGGGTTGTTAAGGAGGAAATCTTGAAGTCTAAAACTCTCAAGGCTTCAAGCTCAAAGTCCTTAAGGGACGGGCTCACTAATGATAGTGACTCTAGCAATGAAGAGAATTCAGATGATGAAGAAATGGAATTATTTGTAAGGAAATATAATCGATACATTCAGAAGAATGGTGTCAATCACTCCTATAATAATCTTGCAAAATTTAGAAGACAATCTTCCTCATCTAAAGATGAATACAAAAAAAAGGACAAGGGAAAGTGTATTTGTAACGAATGCGGAAAACCGGGTCATTATAGACCGGATTGTCCAACTCTTGCTAAGAAGAAAGGAAAGTACAAACGAAACAACTCTAGAAATTCTATACAAGCCTATGTTGCTTGAGATAGTGATAGTGATGTCTCAAGCAATGAAAGCTCAAGCGAGAGCGATGAAGAGGCAAACTATTGTATCATGAAAAATTATTGTCAAGGCAAGAAAAAGGATGTAAGTCATTCTAAATACTCTAATATTGCAAATTTGTCTTTTAATGAGTTGAAGAATAAATTTGAAAATCTACAAAAAGAGACTTATATGCTAACAAAAAGTTGGCCTCCCAAGAAAAGATTTTTATATATTTGAAGGCCAAGGTTGAAGAAACAAATGAAAAATTTGAGGCATTAAAGAAACTCATTTTAGATAGTTCAAATTGTGTAAAGGAGGATGAACAATCTTGTAAATTTGGATGTGAAACATGACAAATTTGGCAACAAGAAGTGAGTAATATTGAAACCAAATTAGAAAAAATACATCAACCCATTGATACTATTGCTATTAGATGTTTAAAGGTTGAAAAGCCTTATAAAAACTATAACTTGATTAAGAAAAAGTCTAATAGCATACGTGATTCTCATCATAGGTTATTTTGTCACTATTATTGTAAAAAAGGCCATATTATTGAAAAATGCAAATTTAGGTGCTTCTTGGTTCCTAAAAGGAATTTTCAATGGTTGCCCAAATGCAACAATTATTTAACTCTCTCTCAAGGACCCAATGAGAATTGGGCACCTACTGTTTTTGTTTGATTTTTGTAGGATGAGTGTCTTGATGCTATGACGGGAAAATGGATTCTCGATAGTGGATGTTCAAGGCACATGACAGAGACATATCTCTCTTCTCCAACTTTGTGGCGAAGAAGAAAGGTTTTGTATCCTATGGTGATCACAATAAAGGTGCAATACTCGGAAAAGGTAGTATAGGCAATCCCTCAACTATTACTATCTCAAATGTTATGTTAGTTGAAGACCTTAGACATAATCTTTTTAGTATTAGTCCATTAATGCGATAATGGTTATAAGATAACTTTTGCCAAAGATTATTGTATAATAGACATAATGAAAAGAAATATTATATGCTTAAGAGTGTGAAGGTTAGTAATATTTATATGCTTTACTTAAGAGAAATTTCCTTGAATAATTCCCAATGTCTTGTTACCTTGAGTGAAGACTCTTGACTATGGTATATACGTTTGGCTCACGTTAACTTTGATCTACTTAACACAATTATCACAAAAGATTTAGTAATCGGTCTACCAAAATAAATTTTTCAAAAGACCATCTATGTGATACATGTCAAAAAGGTAAGCAAACAAGGGTCTCTTTTAAATCAAAAAATATTATTTCAACATCGAGACCACTTGAACTCCTTCACATGGATTTATTTAGTCCCCCACAGACTAAAATCATAGGTGGAAATTACATGGTCTTGTAATTTTAGACGATTACTTTAGATTTGTTGGACTATTTTCTTACGTAGCAAAGATGAAATATTCTCGGCTTTCACACATTTTGCCAAGATAGCTCAAAACAAATTAAATTAAAAAATTGTTGTCATTCGAAGTGATCATAGAGGTGAGTTTGAAAATTATCTATTTGAAGAATATTGTAATAAATTTGGAATTGAACATAACTTTTTAGCTCCTAGAACTCCACAACAAAATGGTACTGTGGAGCGTAAAAATCGTGTTTTAGCGGAGTTGACAAGAACAATGCTCAATGATTGTGGTCTACC
Organism: Vicia faba; assembly: GCA_948472305.1. Taxonomy (NCBI): domain Eukaryota; kingdom Viridiplantae; phylum Streptophyta; class Magnoliopsida; order Fabales; family Fabaceae; genus Vicia; species Vicia faba. The sequence goes on along the minus strand of OX451739.1, from coordinate 1,460,585,493 downwards.
AAAATATTTTTAAGTCGATGCTATTAGCATGGCATGTTACGTCTTAAATATGATACTTATTCGTCCCATTCTTGACAAAACTCTCTATAAACTTTTAAAAGGTAAAAAACCAAATTTATCTCATCTTCATGTCTTTGAATGTAAATGTTTTGTTTTAAATAGTGGAAATGTTAATCTTGAAAATTTGACGCGAAAGTCGATAAAGGTATTTTTCTTGGATACTCTCAATCTAGTAGAGCATATAAAGTTTATAACAAAAGATTACTTATTATTGAGGAGTTCGTCCGTGTTACTTTTGACGAGACTTCCCCAAATAGTGTTGGAAAATATAGTTCTTTTCATGGTGTAGGTGCATCTACAGAAGACATACTCAAGGACATCAATAAAGGAGTTGATCAACCTAAATTGGTAGAAATTGAGAAGGATGAAGATGACAACCAAGAAAAGAAAGATGATGAAAGTCATGAAGAAAATGATGGTCTTCCATTAGAGTGGAGAACCTCCAAGGATCATCCAGTTGACAATATTATTGGTGATATCACTAAAGGGGTAACTACTCGCTCTAAGATAAGTAATTTTTGTTATCATCATGCATATGTATCACAAATTGAACCTAAAAACGCTAAGGACGCCTTACTTGATGAGCATTGGCTTATGGTTGTGCAAGAAAATTGAATCAATTTAAAAGAAATGATGTTTGAGACCTTGTTCCTCATTCACAAGATCATCAAATTATAGGCACTCGATGGGTATTTAGGAATAAACTTGATGAACATGGTGTGATAACAAGAAATAAGGCCCATCTTGTGGATCAAGGGTATAATCAAGAGGAGGGCATTGATTATGAGGAGACTTATGCTCCAGTTGCTCGACTTGAGGCTATACGCCTTTTATTAGCTTATGCATGCTCTAAGAACTTCAAATTATATCAAATGAACGTAAAAAGTGCGTTCCTTAACGAATACATAAGTGAAGAAGTGTATGTTGCTCAACCTCCCGATTTTGAAAATTATGAGTTTCCTAATCATGTATTAAAGCTAAAACGTGCATTGTATGGTCTTAAACAACCCCCTAGGACATGGTATGACCGATTTAGTAAGTTTTTGTCAGAACAAGGATACTCTAGAGAGAAAGTAGACACTACACTCTTTATTAAACGTCAAGAAAATCATATTTTACTACTTCAAATCTATATTGATGATATCATTTTTGGATCTACTAATATGCATCTTGTCAATGAGTTCTCTAAGCTTATGCAGAGAGAGTTTGAGATGAGTCTAATGGGAGAGTTAAACTACTTTTTCGGACTATAAATTAGGAAACTTGATGAAGGAACATTCGTATGTCAAACCAAGTATTGTCTCGAATTGCTCAAAAGATTCGGTATAGACGATGCAAAGGAAATTGACACACCTATGACAACAAACGGTAACTTGGATAGAGATGAAAAGAGTAAGGATGTTGAAGTAAAAATGTATAGAGACATGATTGAATTTCTTCTTTATCTTACCGCATCTAAGTCTGATATTATATTTAGCATTTGTATACATACACGATATAATAGAGAGCATTTTTATTATTTTGCTATGGATCTTTAAAAAGACATAAGAGTGTATTAAGAAATTATCGAATAAAAAACAATGAGATATGGGTTATAGCCCAAATCACGGCCCAATTTTAGCAGAGGGTAATTGAAGATGCGTCAGCGACAACTTGGTCAAAACACTTTCCACTCTCCATCAGCGATCAACACTTGATCATCGTTCTGATTTCACTATAACAATTCCAAAAACAAAAGGGATTAGGGTTCCATTCAGAAAAACCAGAGGGAATCAAACATGGCTCGTAATGAAGAGAAAGCTCAATCGATGCTCAACCGTTTCATCACCATGAAAGCCGAAGAGAAAAAGAAACCGAAAGAACGCCGTCCTTTTCTCGCCTCCGAGTGCCGCGACCTCAACGAAGCAGACAAATGGCGTCAACAGATAATGCGCGAGATCGGTCGTAAAGTCGCCGAGATCCAGAACGAAGGTCTCGGCGAGCACCGTCTCCGTGACCTTAACGACGAAATCAATAAACTCATTCGGGAAAAAGTTCATTGGGAGCGGCGAATTGTCGAGCTCGGTGGTCCGAATTACGCTCGACATTCGGCTAAAATGACTGATCTCGATGGAAATATTGTAGATGTTCCAAACCCTAGCGGCCGTGGTCCTGGCTATCGTTACTTCGGCGCTGCGAAGAAACTCCCCGGTGTGCGTGAGTTGTTTGAGAAACCGCCTGAGCTTCGCAAGCGGAGAACTCGATATGATATATATAAGCGAATCAATGCAGCTTATTATGGTTACCGCGACGATGAGGATGGTATTCTTGAACGCCTTGAGGCACCTGCTGAGGAAGGTATGCGAGATGAAGCGAAAGAGGAGTGGCGTCGGCTTGATATGATAAGAAAGGAGGCTAGAAAGGCTGTTCGGAGTGGGGAGGTTGCTGAGGTTTCAACTGCTGCTAGGGAGATACTTCATGAGGAGGAGGAAGATGTGGTGGAGGAGGAGAGGATGAAGGAGAGGGAGATGAGGAGGTTGGATGAGAAACATAGGGAATTTATTGTTCATGTGCCGTTGCCGGATGAGAAGGAGATTGAGAAGATGGTGTTGCAGAAGAAGAAGACGGATTTGTTGAATAAGTATGTTAGTGATGTTCTCATGGAGGAGCAGACTGAAGCTAAGGACTTGCTTAACATTCATCGTTAGCTATATGTAAGTTGCTTACATTATTACATGCTGCAGTTGATTTAGATTAGAGGCAAGCAATATGTAAATTTGATGTTTTCTGAATGAATTATCTAAGGTTATAAATTGCGTTGGATGATGTCTTCATTGAGAGAATTGAAGTGCATTTTGTTGGAATATTTAGGTTTTTATCCCCCAATACAATGATATGCAAATGGTTATGGTTTATCCGGTTATGAGTATAGTTTTTCATCCGACTATTTTTATAGTTTTATGTTTGGTTTATTCTATGTAGCACCGACATCTCTAAGAAAAAGTTGTCTGACATCTACACTTGTGATTACGCTTAATTTATTTATTTTTAAATTATTACTGGTTTCTCCGTGTCATTGTCGGTGTCGTGTTCGGGTGTCTGCCTCGTATTTCTCATATTGTTTTGTGTATCACATAATGTAAAAAGATGTGTAGCCAATGAAGGTCGGCTGAATGATATTGATTCAATTCTTGCTTGTATTTTGTAACTGACACTTAATGAATGCTTTCTCATGGGATAATTATTCAGTTTCATGCATAATTAAAACAACAAATTTTATCCCGTAAAAGTTGGGTCCAGTTCACAAATTCACATGAGTTACTAGTTAGAAAACATCTTCCATTGATCATACTGACTAATACAAGTAGTATAACATGATGTGCGGAAACAAATGGTTGCCAAATATAGATGACTCAAATTTTGAATGAGCGCATGCAGCATTTGAAAACAACTTTTGATTATCATGTCATTTAACAGAAAACCAAGTGGAGTCTTGTATAAGTTTGGGATCTTAACTGGGTCCAGACATGAATTAGGTTTACTTGATAATAAGGACGTGGTTTCAATTTTGAAGTTGGGGAATTCACCGGTGTGTAATACTTGATGCAAAAGAAATTTTGTGAAATGTTGTTGTGAGTTCAATTAGGAATTCCAGTTACAAATGCTTTTGCAGGAACAATTAGGATATGTTAATAATGGGTTAACGAGAAAAACATATAAAATAAAACATTCGGTCTGAAATCATGTCCTTTTCACTCCAACTCTGAGATACTGTTTAGAACTGAAAAAAACAAATGATAAATTGACAGCATCTATGAATCAACAAAAGTTGTTACATCAATTTTTGTTGATCTAACTTTTTCTTATATTTATAACTATATTTAGAATCCAAAAGAATGAGCATAAAGAAATGGATGCAGTTAGTATTCCTTTTCTTCAATTCAATACATGGAATGGAATTAAGGATATCCACATGGCTTATATGATGACGATTCAAAAGATTTATTTGTGTTTGGTATATTCAATTGGAAACAGAACTATGATTCATCACTAGTGCCTAGTAGTATATGTTTGAATATACTCTGTTATTTTTCTTTGAATTTGTTATATACTCCTTAGTTTTAATACTTAGAAGTCTTCTGTCTCTGTGTTGGAAACTTGGAACATGCTGTGCATATACTCTCCATTATTATTTCGTTGACACGACTAGATTGGACTGCTTTGTGTTTGAATCAGGTTACACATTCTTGTTTTCTAAATTTATATTCATGGCCTACAACAATACTAATGAGCCCTTGCTATTGAGATCATAGCATTACTGCAGCTCAAAAGGCTAAAGGACGGCCAAACCAAATAAAGCTCCTCTGTTATTGACCTGCTCCTCTGGTGACAAACGGCAAAGTATCAATTCTCCTTTCTCAGTCTATGTTTGGGAATCTACATTCAAGCTTTAGAAAAGTTGATATAATCCTTATGGTCTATTTAGGCGTAAAAACATCATTCTTCTGTGTTGTCAAGAACCAGATCAAGGTAATGAAAACTGATAGATTCCTTGATGCCCTATACTTTACAATTGTGACAAGGTGATAGATTCCTCAATGGTGACATTGTTCCCAATAGCGACCTTACAAAACTACTCGCTCACACTTTTGTTTTCTACATAATGGCATTGATTAGACTAATCCTAAGCAAATCAGTATATTACTTGGTTGAGAAACGAGAAATTTTGTTAATTAAAGTCATGCACATGCACCTAAAACTTCTCGTTAAATATATGCACCTGAAATTTTAAAGGATCCTGAGACCAATAAAACAAGATACAAATATATTTGGTCTTTTTCGTTCTTCTGGTTCTCGTTTTTGCAGGGACAATCTTCGTAGTCACTGTTGAAAAACTGGATGTTAGTGATGCATTGTACTGTGTTTGTTCAACAATTACCACTCTTGGGTTATGGAGATAAAAGTTTCTCCACTCAAGCTGGAAGAATATTTCCTGTGTTTTGAATATTAACGGATACTATTTGCTTGCTTAGTTTTTCTGCTACGTGGCTGAACTAAACACTGAGAATAGACAAAAGGCACTTGTCAATTGATGTTCTTTAGTTCTTACAAGGAAATTGACAAATTTTTTATTTGGAAGCTGCTGATCTTGACTAGGATGGCACTGTTGGGTTAGTTGATCTTTCTTTCAAAATTGATTCTAGATGTGATTGTTACATGTTTGGATGCTCTCAAAAAGAAAAGATTTTGTCTCCATAATTGATTCTATCTCGAAGCTAAAATTATGAGCTTATGATTCTAGAATATATTTTTATACTTAAATTTATCGTTCAACATATGCTTATACACTTAACACGTCATTTGATTCATATATTTTCAACTAAATATTCCACATTCTACCCTCACTTACTGTTGTCATTTTTAAAATTATTTTAGTAAGCTATGCACTTGTATTAGTGATGTGTTAAACCGGCCGATTTTAACCAGTTTAATCGCAGATCCGATCTATGGTTTTTAAAATTACGGTTATCAGTAAGAAAAATTAATATTCTTATCAATATTAATACAAGTTCATTGCATATTTTGACAACGCGTGGATGCTTTGAACTTCATTCTTTTCATAAATAATTAATGATTTATACATGGATTATGAGTGGGATATTTAGTTCATTTTCATGAAGTTTTGTTGACGATATTTTAAGGTAGAAAAATGAGTCGCATTCTTTTGGATTATTAAAAGTAATGTTAAATTTTTTGATTGAGAAATACTATAACATGGTTCATTTTTGAGTTTTTCTTAACAATGTTTTAAGGGAATTGCTTCTCTCACCCTTAGTAGTGGAGAAACATCCTAAGAAAATTTGAAAATGCCTCTTAGAATTTAGAAATGTATTACTGGACATATCATTTTTACACCAAGACATGTCATAATTGAGTTTCACTTTTCTTTTTCTTTCAAAATTTAGTTCGGAAGTGCATTTTTATATGCACCATTTTCACATCAAAACATTTCCTAAGTGAGTCTCATATTTTTTCCTCCAAAATTTAATTTGGATATGTACTTTTGAATTCACTATATACGCATTCCATACATTTCTATCTGAGTTACATTCATTTTGAAATAAATTAATCTAGAGATGAAGAAGCATCTTTGTATTTACCTAGACAGTAAATTGTGAGTTTGTTTTAGAGATATACCGATGTAATTGACGATGTATTATACTTATATTATTATATTATATTTTATATAAATTAAATCATATACTTATCAAATAATATGAAAATGCCATATATATAAATGAGTAAAGTCAAAATCCATAATGAAATCAAAGTAAATTACAAACGGTAATAGTGCTTCTAATATAAATATAATATGCTATTGAAAATGTCAGACTCAGACCCCTTATTCTTATGTTGCCTCGAATATTACAATGTCATATGTGCCTCATATAGGATGACATCTACAATGTCCTTTGTCTCAGAGCCTTCTGAAAAGACTTCTATGTCTATACATGTCTGCACAATATCCATGATACGTCGATATTTAGACAACACATCAATAATATGATTTGCCCTAGCTTGTTCCTCCTTTAATATCTCTTGATGAGCTTATCCAAGGGGATCATCCAGAGCATCCAGTGTCATAAGGATATGAAACCTTGAAATATCACATGATGTAGTTGTATGCAACGCTCCAATCACTAGGAGTTAGGGTACCATCATCTGGTACCAGATGAGTAAGGTAATCATCATACATGTGTCATATCCCAAATTTGTCCGCCTTAGTGCTACCGTCAAATTTATTTTCGAATTTGGGTGTTACAAATATAAAATTTCTTTGATTTAATTATATTAAGCATTCTGAGTTTTTTAAAATATTCACTTCGAAACTTATTTAAAAATAGAAGGATCTATATCAGATCATTTGTATTTTTGAATAAATAAATATTTGTCCGTCTTCATATACTTTCAATTAACTTCTCATTTCAAATAAATAACGTAACACAATTGGTAAGGAAACAAGCTTGCAAATATAAGGTCGCAAGTTTGAATCTCTCATGTTGTACTTTTTAACATTTTTTATATTTCTTTGTTTATTATTATTAATTTTATTTTATAAAAATTATTTTTTAAATATTTAAATATTAAATTTCGTATTTTTAATTAATGAATTTTTAAAAAATAGTTATTTTTATTTTTTTCACTTTTTATTCTAAAAATAACCAAAAAAATCTAAAATACAAAAAGATTTAAAAATATTTTGTTATCTTTTGTATTTTAGGTAGTAATATTTGTTTTAGGAGAGAATCAATGTAATTGGTTACAATAATTATAAATTCAAAATTTTGATTTCTTTTTGGGGTTTAATTATTTGGATTGGTGTTTTATTTTATTCTATTTTGTTAATTTCATTTCAATTTCAAGTTACATTCAAATCTTTCCAAAAATCATGTTTTTTATTATTTAAATATTATTTTCGTTTTTTTATTTTAAGTAATTTTTAATAATAATGTTTAATTTATTTTATGCATTTTTCGTCAAAAAGTATCTAAAAATTCACTAAAAAAATCAAATCTCTATCTATCAAATCAAAATTCACATTACAAATCAAATCTGGAATTATACAACAAATTGAATCAATTCACATCAATTAACAATAACACTAAATCCCTAATTGTCTCTAATTCCTAAATTTGCGTTAATTAAATTCTAACAGCAAATTCTAAAAACCCTAAAAATTAAAAACTTATATATACTGAAGAGATTACAGTGAAGAAGGGGAATAAAAAAATACAGAGAAAAAAGCTTAATACCGAGAGGAGGATACATAGAAGACGAAAAAGAAAAGAACGGAGAAGGACTTGCGCGAAGAACACCGAAGAGCAAATAACCTTGTTGTTGGTTGAAGATCCGAGAGAAGGACGATTGGGGTTTCATTATCTGAAATCACAATCTCCGTTGATTCGCCGCCGCACCACTTTCAAGCTCCACCGCAACCTACAAAAGCAAAGGAGAGCAGAGATCAATACTAAATCCAGAACATTCAAAGGCAGAGAGCAAGCGAAATCGCGAAAGGGTAACTGGACTTAGCAGCGTTTTTATTTGGTTGATTTTTTTGTTATTTTTGAGATTTGGGGGGTTTAGGGAGTCCGATTCATGTTGGGGTTTTGGTAGAGCGTCGCCGGTGGTGGTTTGGGAATTAGGATTAAAGTGAGAGAGAGAGTGAAAGGGTTTGTGTGTACGAGAGAGAGGAAGATGAATAAGTGGAGTTTTCTGTAACAACAAAGCAATGTAAATGAATAAAAAACAAAATGTAACCCATTTCAATTCCATGCGCGCTGGCTCACAATAATTATCATATCCCTCGTTATCCTCCGCGTGATCGTGATCGGACGGTCGTAGGCCAAGTCCTACCTTATTTTCCATACACCCTTGCCTACGTAATCCAGCCTCCTAAAGACACCTCCCCCGATTTGCCTGTTAGTTCAAAATCGCACCCCCAGATTTAACTTAATTAAATCATTTTTTTCTATTATCACTTATTTTCCACTTTTTATAATTATTATATTTTAATATTTTTTTATTATTAAATATTATAATAATTACTTAATTTCTTATTATTATTTATAACTTATTATTATTATTATAAATTTTATTTTTCACTTATTATTATTATATTTTATTTGATATGTAAAATTATTTATTTCCTTTTTATTTATAATTATTAATATTAATCTTTATTATCATATTTTATCTATTATTGTTATTATTATTTATTATATGTAGATATTATAATATTAGTAAATAACTTATTTTTATTCACAAATTCATATTAAAATTACATATTATTTTATATATTATTTGCACTAAAATCTTTTCTAATCATGCATTAATCAAGATCTTCCTAATTAATACAATTAAAAAACACTCAACAAACGACAAACTATTTTCGCAATAAACTAAACTAATCAACAGTCTTTTTACAAATGGGTTTCAAACTAGTTTTGACTTACTACGCACCCAGTCAAAATCTCCGCAATCACTACTCCCGACCGAGTGCGAAGTGATTCAAAATATGTTTGCAAACCTCTAAAAAACTCAACCCCATACGAACTACAAATTGGGACTCTGATTCCTCATAAGAGGATATGTAGGCACGCGATCTAAAATCGTGGCGAGTCTGCTAATTAAAACTTAAAATCTTGTTTATCCCAAACCTAAACCTAGAGGTTAATATCCTTGTGAACAAGGTGGATGAAAGGTGCCTAACACCTTCCTTTCGTCCAATTGAGTCCGAAACCTAGAATCTCTGTCCGCGAATTAGGGTTTTCTATCAGATTCCCTTCCCTAGGATAAAAACTAATAGTGGCGGCTCTGATTAAAAAATCAGTTGCTACAGCTGGCGACTCTGCTTGGGAATTCAACTTTAGGTTTTAGGTTTTTTGCTTTGGGGTTTTTATTGCTTTATTTATTTATTGCTTTCATTTATTAATTGCATTTATTTGTTTATTGTCAATTCTTTTTATCATATATTTACTGCGTGGCGAGAATTTTTATTTCAAAAAATATATATATTTTCAATAACCTTTAGAAAGAAGGTTCGTCTATTAGCTTAGGGGATACATCTTCCCTGCGAGTTTATGTGACGTCTTCGCCTAGAGTCGGTGAACTTCCGAAAAAAGGAATACTTATCAAGAGATATCCTCTTGACGAGTAGGAATTTGGGAGGTTACCCATGACTCTTTGTAACGGCCTTAACCTAAAATCTCATGACGAGACCTTTCACGACTTTGAAGCAAAAGTCTCGGTCCGTAAAGAGGCTCCACCTAAGGGAGGCCCTTGTGCCTTTTCCTTCTAGTGTTATTCATGACATCCTTAAGGAAGCCACCTTTTGGGAGGGTAGACTAATTGCAGGTCAAAATTAAGGAGCCTACCTTCTAAGGGTACTTATCACAAAAACCCCGTCACTGAACCATGCATCCCTACCTTATAGGGGTACTTATTACAAAAACCCTGTCACTCAACCATACACCTACGCATTCATACATTTCATATATTCGTCATATATTTCATATATTCGTCACCCATTTCTTTCTATTTGTCTTATTCAGAGAGGGTATAAAATATAATAATAAACTCAAGATCTCGATGACTGTCTTTAAAAATGGATACCGAAGGAAACAATTTGTCCGCGTCAACACGCCAAACATGTCTAAAATCAAAGCCACAAAAGGGAAATAATGTGATGAATACTTTCTCAAGCGTTGTCGAGCAATTAGTGGGTGGTTTCTCAAGCTTCGTTCCACAAGCGCGCCTAGAAGACTTATTTCCCTTTGCTTGATTTCACGCAAATAAAGTTTTGGTTTAAGATTGTAATATTTTTCAATATCTGAATTATGTTACCTTCAATAAATGCATTTTGTTTCCACATCTCATTCGCATATATATTTTCAAGCTGATCACCGAATAACAATAATAAGCAAAAGACAAGCGTGTACCCAAATGAATAAGACATTTAAAACAAGAAACCATTTCATGTTCATACACATCCGTTTGCACGCATGCATTCACGAACACCTGCATATCATATCAAAACTCATTTTTTCAAAAAAAAAAAACTCTCCAGTTAAACCATTGGCAGAAGAAGATCTCCACCTCCTTGGCCTCCATATCAAACAAGGGCCTATCAACAAAAAGCAATGGAGAAAATCGAGGAAACTCAGGCTGCATTCAAAGAGGATATCGACCAAGTAAAGGGTGATGTAACTTCAATGAAAGGAGACCTGAGTCAAGTTCTCCTAGCTTTGAAGAATATTATCGACATGCAAGACCAGATTCCCAGGGTAGCTTTTTAAGAAGTAGCCCAAATGATGGGTGCATCAAGCGGTCACCAACTAAGGAAAGAGCCAGAAGCAGGACTCTAAAAGTACGTCACGGCCCAACAAGAAGTTGAAACTGAAGGGTTTGTCCCACCGCCACCAAAAGCAGGGGCATCACATACCTTACAGATTCCAACCAATAATGCAGACAACTACTTGGACGTAGAATACGGAGACCACGACCCAGAGGATGCCAACCAAGCGCCCTTAAATACGACTGGTACTCATGATGTTGATAATCTACTGGTGATGAATCAGTACAAAGCTCTGGAGGAAAGATTAAAAGTTGTGGAGGGTTTTGACGCCTTTGAAGTACACGCTCTCGAAACGGGCCTAGTTCCTGATGTGGTGATTCCACCAAAGTTTAAAGTACCTGACTTTGAAAAATACAAGGGGCTCACTTGTCCAAGAAATCATCTTCGTATGTATTGCAGGAAGATGCATGCCCATGCCCACGATCAGAAGCTAATAATTCATTGTTTTCAAGATAGCGTGAGTGGGGCATCCTTAGACTGGTATATGTTATTGGAGCGAACACATATTCGAACCTGGGCAGATCTTGCTAATGCTTTCCTAAAGCATTACAAATATAACCTGGACATGGCGCCTACCCGCATGCAACTCCAGAATCTGTCCCAGAAGAAAGAAGAGTCCTTCAAGGAATATGCTCAGAGATGGAGGGAGTTGACATCCTGTGTGCAACCACCACTGTTAGAGAAGGAGTTAGTAGACACATTCGTGGGAACTTTACACGGGATGTATTATGAGATGATGGTTGGAAGTATCTCTTTCGGGTTCTCAGACCTATTAACCATCAGAGAAAGAATCGAGACTGGGATAAAAAGTGGGAAGATATCAAGGGGACCATCAAACGCCCCCTACAATTCAAAGAGGCCTGCTTCAAACCTCCCCAAAGGAAAAGAGGGAGAAATTGATGTTGTAGCATCACAACCCAGGGTACAACAACCATTAGTGATCCCACTAGGACAGCAGCAAGGCAGAAGGCCACCCAGGAAATTTGATCCACTCCCGATGCCACCTAGCCAGTTATTGCAACAGTTAGTTAAGGCATCCTTAGTGGAGCTTAAGCCTCTAGCTCCTCTAGTCGGGCCACTCCCATGAAGATACGATGCCAACGCCAGATGTGAGTATCATGCTAATTCTCCTGGACACACAATAAAACAGTGTTGGTCTTTCAAGCACAAGGTGCATGATTTGTTGGATTCTCAAGACATCAATTTCGAGAAGCCCGACATCAAATCAGACCATACGCCTTCCCACGATGGGTTGACAATAAACACAATTGGAGTAGTCGTTGACTCTGGGCAAGTAGACGAGCAAAAACCCCGATAAACTCGCTGAAAGAATGTCGATTGGAATATGGACTCCCGCTAGGACACAACGAAGCTTTCTAAAGAGCTTTACAAAGGCTATGGAACTAGGGGATAGTCCAGTTCGGACAATACCCTAAAGAAAAATATAAAGCTGCTCTGAAGAGCGAACCACATTTTCCTCCAAGCTAAGAGACCTCTGTCAACAATGGAGTAGTGCATGGTGGACATGCAGGAAATATATCAACAAGGCCAACACCAAAGGGGCAACTGAATTCATTTGAATGCGCCCCAGGAAAAAAAAGATGGACGACCGTGGAGATTCCTGAGATCTTTTTCTTTCTTAAATAATTTTTCTTGTTTTCGAAAGAACCTATGTCAATCCCGAGGCATATGGGTTGCTTGTAAGGGTTCCCCCGTTTTGTGTCAGACAATATTTACGATTAATAAAAGTGATGTTTTGTTCTCAATCAAGATCCATGTCTTTCTTTTGCATTCATGTCTTAATTTTTTTAAAAAAATGGTAATACTTTCTCTGCATATGCATTTTCAAATATTCAAATACTAAAGCTACACCAAAACATGGTAAAGGTGCAAATTCATACCCAAAACCACCGATAATGCTATTGTTGTGATCCGATATAGTTTTGATGCTCCTATCAACCAAGCTAAAGAGGAAGATGATAAAGATCTTGAACTCTATGAGAAAATGGCGAGCGAAATAAAAAAACTAACAATACGCAACCGCATCTAGAGGCTATCAAGACCATTAATCTGAGTATAGGGGAAGACCTGGAAGAAACCAAGCTAAGGAGAAATGTCGGAGTAGAGCCACAAAGAAGCTGATCAAGTTATTGTGCATATCTACAGAAACAGGCCAAAGTCGAATACGGACAATGCCGTAAAAATAAAAAACTACGAAACACTAAATCCCTAATTGTCTCTAATTCCTAAATTTGCGTTAATTAAATTCTAACAGCAAATTCTAAAAACCCTAAAAATTAAAAACTTATATATACTGAAGAGATTACAGTGAAGAAGGGGAATACAAAAATACAGAGAAAAAAGCTTAATACCGAGAGGAGGATACATAGAAGACAAAAAAGAAAAGAACGGAGAAGGACTTGCGCGAAGAACACCGAAGAGCAAATAACCTTGTTGTTGGTTGAAGATCCGAGAGAAGGACGATTGGGGTTTCATTATCTGAAATCACAATCTCCGTTGATTCGCCGCCGCACCACTTTCAAGCTCCACCGCAACCTACAAAAGCAAAGGAGAGCAGAGATCAATACTAAATCCAGAACATTCAAAGGCAGAGAGCAAGCGAAATCGCGAAAGGGTAACTGGACTTAGCGTTTTTATTTGGTTGATTTTTTGTTATTTTTGAGATTTTGGGGGTTTAGGGAGTCCGATTCATGTTGGGGTTTTGGTAGAGCGCCGCTGGTGGTGGTTTGAGAATTACGGTTAAAGTGAGAGAGAGTGAAAGGGTTTGTGTGTACGAGAGAGAGGAAGATGAATAAGTGGAGTTTTCTGTAACAACAAAACAATGTAAATGAATAAAAAACAAAATGTAATCTGTTTCAATTTCATGCGTGCTGGCTCACAATAATTATCATACTCCCTCGTTATCCTTCGCATGATCGTGATCGGACGACCGTAGGCCAAGTCCTACCTTATTTTCCATACACCCTCGCCCACGTAATCCAGCCTCCTAAAGACACCTCCCCCGATTTGCTTGTTAGTTCAAAATCGCACCCCCAGGTTAAACTTAATTAAATCATTTTTTTTCTATTATCACTTATTTTCTATTTTTTATAACTATTATATTTTAATATTTTTTATTATTATATATTATTATAATTACTTAATTTCTTATTATTATTTATAACTTATTATTATAAATTTTATTTTCCACTTATTATTATTATATTTCATTTGATATGTAAAATTATTTATTTCCTTTTTATTTATAATTATTAATATTAATCTTTATTATCATATTTTATCTATTATTATTATTATTATTATTTATTATATGTAGATATTATAATATTATCAAATAACTTATTTTTATTCACAAATTCATATTAAAATTACAAATTATTTTATATATTATTTGCACTAAAATCTTTTCTAATCATGCATTAATCAAGATCTTCGTAATTAATACAATTAAAAAACACTCAACAAACGACAAACTATTTTCGCAATAAATTAAACTAATCAACAGTCTTTTTGCAAATGGGTTTCAAACTAGTTTTGACTTACTACGCACTCAGTCAAAATCTCCGCAATCACTACTCCCGACCGAGTGCGAAGTGATTCAAAATATGTTTGCAAACCCCTAAAAAATACCAACCTCATACGAACTATGAATTGGGACTCTGATTCCTCATAAGAGGATACGTAGGCACGCGATCTAAAATCATGACGAGTCTTTCTAATTAAAACTTAAAACCCTGTTTATCCCAAACCTAAACCTAGAGCTTAATATCCTTGTGAACAAGGTGGATGAAAGGTGCCTAACACCTTCCTTTCGTCCAATTGAGTCTGAAACCTAGAATCTCTGTCCGCGAATTAGGGTTTTCTGTCAGATTCCCTTCCCTAGGATAAAAACTAATAGTGGCGGCTCTGATTAAAAAACCAGTTGCTACAACATGGGATTCACATCTCCGCGTGTCATAACATGAGAAGCAGACTCGGAAGGGTATCTAGGAACAAATTGCATGTAGTCGCACTAGCGTATAATGTGCTCAGGCAGATGTGGATGTATCAAATGTGACACATAAGCCAATCATATAGAGTAGAAGGCTATGTCGTCTAAGGGAGGTGTTTGATGGCAATGTACGCTTGAAAATTTATATCTTCTGCTACCAAGCAGTCAAAATACACTTTAAAGGGCCCCATCGCCTGATTGCCTCTTAGTGGGGAGAATGCAGAAGCACGTGACATATCTTATGTGTAGGCCAGGACATATGACCAACTGGATATGTGTGGGAAGTGCTGGAGGATCCAAGCCTGAAAATGGAACATATGAATCATTAGTAATGGCGTTGCACAAATGTTATGAAAATGATACACAAACATTAAAAGATGCAAATATATTTCCGTCAACAATGTATAACTAACTGTCATGTATCTCGTCTTCCACATACAACCTTCAGCTAACTTGGAGTACATGTAAATTAAATAAGAGGCCTCCCAGTTGTGCAAGAATCTGCTCCCAGTCAGCGAAGTATCTTAAGTAAATCACATAACATAAGTGGCACTATTATCCACAAAAATGGATGTGATAAGCAAGTACAATAAGTATGTTCTTACTATGTATGGTTTATGCTGCATAACCTGCTCATCATCACCAACGGCCCCTCTGTCGTTGTCAGATGCTACGCATGCAACCTCTTTACAAATTGAAACCTAGCATGATACCATCAGGCGTCTTCTATCTTCTTCAGGGTAAGCCTTGAGTCAACTCTCCTATATTTCACCATCATCTCCAATGCCTTATCTATGATAATCTTGTCGTGGTTGATAAGTGTAAATTGTAGCTATATTTGTATATACTTTTTGTTGCACTTATCGACTCTTTGTTATTAATATCAGTTGAATAAAGTCGATTTATGTGTAAATACATTTAGTTTGTGTATAGTTGAATTTTTATGTACATAGTGTAATGATTGATAATTTTCCATTCATTTTGTAGGTATTTGAGCATGATTGGAGCAATGAGGAATAAAAGCTCCAAGATGCAATTTTGAAGCAAGAAAGGAACAAGGCAAAGAAAGAAATCCAGGAAAATAAATAAAGAAGTGTTATTTTGTCACCTGCGTCGGGCGGTGCTGGGGCGTTGTCAAGGCACTGTGAGCATCGGGTCCTTCGCCAGGCGAGGCAAAGGCGATGTAGAAATGAGAAAATCCTGATGCTTCTGTCTTGTCCTCGCGTTTTGGTCGTTTGGCGAGTTTTAAGGCCGTCGTCAGGCAATGACTTTGGAGTGTCGGGCGGTGGCAAATATTTTCGTCTACTTGCCTGCGTGGGGCAGGCTGGGCCTAGTAATAAGAGGCAGCGCCAAGTGGTGCAATTCCAGCGTCGGGCATGCCTGGACAAATTTTTGTTTATATTTTCATTTCATTTGTTAGGGTTATGTTCTTGGGGATAGTTTTAGCTCTCAAATTCATCATCCTCATTTTTTTGATAAATTAGTTTAGAAAACAACTATAGAGCTTGCATACGGATGATCCGGGGTGAATTGCTCATGGATCGGCGCTGACAAACCGGAAGTTTGTGGTTCATTTTTCTTCTTTGTGTATTCTCTATTTTGTTGGGTTTGTATATATATATATATATATATATATGTATATGTGTGTGTGTGTATATATTTATTTATTTATTTTGAACTCATGCATATTTGTCGTCCATGGCGTTGTATAAAACTTGCTTTACAAATCTTTGTCGATTATTGTCTTGGATTTTTGCTCCGTGCTTGGGGTTTTGGTTGTTATAGACATATACTGCTCGAATTCTTATCTAGAATGATTATCTAATAGTGTCTAGATTTTAGAGATAGATTTAGAGCTATTATTCAATTAGGTATCTGTGATTAATGCCTATGTGTTGGTTGTGTTGTGTTGAGAGATCGTCAACACAAGTAGCACAGTTGACTTCTGCATTGTTGAGGTTGGTTGAGAGATCTCCGTCGAGATGATATAGTGGGTGTTGTGTTTGATATGTGATGACATGGATGAGTATTATAGGTTGAGTATAATTGGTCGATATGTTTAAGTTTGTGAGGAATGGGTTATATGCATGCTTGATAAGTCTCTTCTCTAAAGAATGAATTCTTTTCCTGTTAATAGCTTTTAATTCCCGCAATTACTTTAAACCCATTTTAACCCAAACTCGTTAACGAGATATTTGTCAAACAACAATTCAGTAGCACTAATCCATGTGGAGACGATACGATATAACCTATATCACCCGAAATAAATACTTACTTTTTCTTGCCGCTTTACTGCTTCAGCAAAATGGCGTCGTTGTCGGGGATTGGTGTTTTTATTGGACCGCATTACGATAGTTTCTTTGTTTATTGAGTTTTGCACATAATGTCTATATTGTAAATATTGTGTAAATAGAAAATTGTGTATATTGATACTTGTATATGTTTATATTTGTTTCTCTTCACGTTTGTCAAAAGTGTGGTTAGATGTGTAGTTTCGGTTAGAGCTCGAAGAGATGAGAGTAAAGGCGGGAGTGAAAGCATTTGGCACATCCGAAGCAATGTGTTGGTTTGTAAATATCAGGCATCGAGCTTACGACGTAAAACAAGCATGCTTTATTGTTTTTCTTTGTGTTAGTTTAGGTAATATGTTGATTGTTGTTTAAACAAGTTGAAATTGGACCTATTTTAAAAATTCAAATCTTCACTTTTCAACTTGTTTATTCACTTTCATCAGGTTATTTTGTTGTGCTAATTGTGTTTTTTCAAAAGCTTGCTTTTATTATCTTGAGGAAATTTGTATGTGTGTAATTTTATTTTTTCTAATTCTTATGTTGTTGTTTAGACTCAATTTTGGTCTGGTAACTTGAAGAGTTTTGAGGTGATTGTTTGAATTTGAGTGTTTCAACTTGCGGATGTATGGTAATGATAGTTTTTGAAGTCGGTACACACTAGATACTCGTTTATCACTTTCTATAGCATAACATATTTAGAAAACTTTCCATTTGTATAATTACCATACCATTTATTCTTTTTGCATTACTTGCTTTTGATTGAATCACTTTAGTTCCCTTTTTATCTCAAATTTGAAAAAGCTTTCCATTGTTCATATATGTTGGAGGCCGTAATTCTTGTTTTAATTGGATTTCACATGTTTAATCTTTTGTTTGTGTTGATTGTGTGAAAGCATGGAAGTGATCAAATAATTTTGTTTGATTTTGAACACAACTACCTAGTCAAATAGTCAATTTACCTTGTGAGTGTGTGAACTTTTGTTAACCCCTTTTGAGACTTTTTTTCAATGTCCATGTTGTTTTTGAACTTAATGCTTGTCTATGAGTGTTTGATTTTCCTTTTTGAATGGACATTGATTCTTTGTTTTCTTAAACCCTCAACTATGATTTTTAGTTTAAATTTTTACCTTGTCTTAGAAAGTAAGGAGTATTCACTTTAATGATGGTTGAATTCAAGTTGGAGAGAGAATTGTTTGCTTACTTATATTGTGATTGCTATGCGGTTGTGAAAAAGAAGAAAAAAAACGAAAAGAAAGGAAAAAACAAAGAGAAAGAGTAAGAAAAGAAAAAGAAAGAAAAAAATTGAAATAGTTTTGAAAAACAAAAACAAAAAGAGTATGGAATAATGTTGTGCAAATAAGTATGGTGTTTTGATTTGACAAATTTGGGATGAAGAAGAAAGTTGATGAAAATTTTGTGTTTGAAATTTTGTGAGTTGATCACTCCCTTAGGTTTAGGCAAGTTTTTGTTTCGATTAGCTTTATGACATATCCCTTGTTTGTTAACCAAGTCATATTACAACCTTGAAAAGCCCTTGTGATTCTTGATTTTGTATGTTCAATGTGAATTTTTGAATGAATGCATAATTTAGTCTTTTGTTTGCAAGATTGTTGGATGAGTGTTAATGTTCCTCACCTTTGTGTGTTCTTCATCTACCGATAAATTTTTACTAGGTGCGATTCATGATAAATCTTGTCTTATTTTAGAATGTTTAGTATGATTTTTGTACTTAGGATTCGTTTCTTTTACATGTTGTCGTTGTAGGATTGTGGTAAGTATTTATCTTGTTCGTGTGTTTTTGTTTGAACCATACATTTGTTTTTGTTTTTTGAAACCTTTTGATTCATGATTTTGGTTGATTACTTTTTCTTATTTATGTTTTTTTGGCATTGTTTGAGGACAAACAAGTTCAAGTTGGAGAGATTTTGATAAGTGCAAATTGTAGCTATTTTTGTATATACTTTTTGTTGCACTTATCGACTCTTTGTTATTAATATCAATTGAGTAAACCCAACTTTTGTGTAAATACGTTTAGTTTGTGTATATTTGAGTTTTTATGTACATAGTGTAACAATTGATAGTTTTTCATTTATTCTATAGGTATTTGAGCATGGTTGGAGCAATGAGGAATAAAAGCTCCAAGATGCAATTTTGGAGCAATTAGGAATAAAATCTCCAAGAAAGGAACAAGACAAATAAAGAAAGCCAAAAAAAAGAAATAAAGAAGTGTTGTTTTGTCACTAGCGTCGGGCGGTGCTGGGGCGCTGTCAGAGCGTTGTTAGCATCGGGTCCATCATCGGGCAAGGCATAGGCAGTACATAAATGAGAAAATCCTGATGCTTCTGTCTTGTCCTCATGTTTTGGTCATCGGGCGGTGACTTTAGAGCGCCAGACGCTGGCAGATATTTTTGCCTGCTTGCATGTGTGGTGCATGTTGGGCCTAGTAATAAGGGGCAACATTGGGCAATGCAATTCCATCGCCGAACGGTGCGTGCCTGAATAAATTTTTGTTTATATTTTCATTTCATTTGTTAGGGTTATGTTTTGGGGGATAATTTTAGCTCCCAAATTCATCACCCTCATTTTTTTGGTAGATTAGTTTAGAAAACAACTATGGAGCTTGCATACGGATGATTTGGGGTGGATTGTTCATCGATCAACACTGACAAACCGAGAGATTTGTGGTTCATTTCTCTTCTTCTTTGTGTATTCTCTATTTGTTGGGTTTGTATATGTACTTACTTTGAACTCGTGTATATTTGTCATCCATGGCGTTGTATAAAGCTTGCTTTATAAATCTTTGTTAATTATTGTTCTGGTTTTTTTGCTCTGTGCTTGAGGTGTGAGTTATTATAGACATATACTGCTCGAATTCTTATCTATGATGATTATCTAATACTGTTTAGATTCTAGAGATATATTTAGAGCTATTATTCACTTGGGTATCTGTGATTAATGCCTATGTGTTGTTTGTGTTATGTTGAGAGATCGTCAATGCAAGTAGCACAGTTGACTTATGTGTTATTGAGGTTGGTTGAGAGATCGCTATAAAGATGATATAATTGGTGTTGTGTTTGATATGTGATGACATGGATGAGTATTATAGATTGAGTATAACTGGTCGATAGGTTTAAGTTTGTAAGGAGTGGATTATATGCATGCTTGATAAGTCTCTTCTCAAAAGAATGAATTCTTTTCCTATTAATAACTTTTAATTCCCGCAATTACTTTAAACTCATTTTAATCCAAACTCATTAATGAGAGATTTTTCAAACGAAAATTCAGTAGCTCTAGTCCATGTGGAGACGATACAATATAACCTATATCACTATAAATAAATACTTACTTTTGCTTGCCGCTTTATCTCTTCGCCCCCACACATGCCTAACAACATGGTCTGAATATAGAGGCAACAACGATAAGTCGGATGAGGTGAGGTGCCTTAACTTGTACTATGGGGGCTTCTTGGGCATCATGAGGTGACACATGCCTCCTCCTGGAAGATGGAGGTGGGGATGCATGAGCCTTAGAAGTTAAAGCCTCTGTATCAAATGAACTAGAATCGAATGGTGCCTGCGAGACTCGGGCTCTTTTTCCTCGAACCGATGCATGTTGTGCAACTTTGTCGTGTCTCAATCTAGCTTGATCATCAACCATAATGACTATAATCAAACTACACATCTATTATACAAATGAAACATAAAGAAAATAAAGTCAAATAATGCATACTAGCTAATTACGAAAATGCATTTTCAAAATCTAAAAATCAAAATATTGAAAATATTAAGGAGTGCATTTCCGTATTGTTCTGCAACTCAAGAACGAAAATGGAAGAAATCAATTTGAATCTAACATTCAAAAAATGCATTGATCATTTAAACTACCTATCGAACACATTACTCAGTTATATAACATAACTAAACTATCTATTACACAATATAATGCTCAATTTCTACAAATGTATAGAGAAATAAAAAAATGTATAAAAAAATAAAAAACTTACTAAATATGAGTTTGATGTTTGATCGATTGGATGTTGATGGTAAAAACTTGGATGTGAGTCGAGAGAATTTGAGAGTTTGCGAGTTGAGAGAATTTGTGAGTTGAGAGAGTAAAAATGAAATGTGAAAGGAGAAGAGGCTTGAGCGCATATTTGATTAAAAAAATGCTCTAAAATGCATCTCCGAAAATTGTATTATTTTTTTGACATAATCTTATGGCCTGAATCAAAATTGAATGAATTGTGTGTGAATGAATGCGTTCGAAGATGTATTTTCGAATTTTAAGAGCAATTTTAGTTTTTTATTAAGGTTGAAGAGCAATGCTTAAGGTGAGAAAAACAATCTCCTATTTTAAGAAGGCAAAAGAACCTCATTCTTGCTTTAATTTTTTTAACATGATTTTTATAGTGTTACATATTTTTGTTTAAAAAAATTTAAAAATAAATTTAATTTAAATAATTTTTTAAAAATATTGTTTTAGATATTTCATTTTTTTACTTAAAATTTTATCATATTAAAATTTTTAAAAAATAATTATATTTAAAATTATTTTGAATAGATTTTCATAATTTTTAAAGGAGAAATAATAGTTCATTTTCATGAAGTTTTTTTTTATTAAAAAATTCATTCATTCAAATTAAAAAATACATAGATTATTACAAATTCAAGATGGATAAAAACTGAAAAAGATGAATATGCAAACAATTTTGCAGCATTTAAGTTAATAATATATAACAATAACATGAAAGTGTCTACAAATATGATAAAATAAAAATACCCAGAATATTCATAGTTCTAGATCTGCAACGTTAACGTCCGAGTCTCCATTCGTTCTTTAATTAGTTGACGTGAATATGTCAATCTGAACCAACAAATATCGTATTAAAACGAAAAAAATCAACAAACATCGCACAAGACGGCGAAAATTGAAAAACACAACAAAAAAAAACTATATGAATAATTACTTATTTAAATAAAAAGAGAAAAAAAAAACAGTATTGAAGGGTGATTTCAAACCAAAAGTAGAAAAAAAAAAAAAACCAAAAAGAAAACCACCCTTTACAAATGAAGAATGAAAAAGTGTGAAAAGTTTAGAGAAAAAAAAAATGTAGATATAAGAAACATTAACTCATATGGTATTCTAAAAACTATCTGGTTTTAGTTTTAAATATTTATTGTAGGCAATAACGTTTTTAAAAAGATAGATGAAGTATTAGACATTTTAATTTATGTGTTTGGTGATCTTTAGCAACTCTTAAGTTTTTGATCTTTTACACATTTTAAAATAACTACAATATTTTAAACTATTAACGAATACTAACTCTAATTTTATCATTTATGCAACAGTTTTAGATTGCAAAAAGGTTTTAATTTGTTACACAAAATTTCAAATATTGTTAAAATATTCGTTTGAAATGAAATTAAACTCATATTTGGCACTCTCTGCCAATCTTTTATGAAACACCTTATTTTATCTCATGTTTAATTTTTAATTAGTGTTTATACGCAGGCACATGATAAAAATCTTATTCTAAAAAATATTTTATAACTTCTTATAATTTATAAATGAAACTATAATAACACTAAAAATTGTCTTAGCTATTAGTACACATAAAAATAGTATTAAAATTTATATAAGATTCATGTGGTATTGTTCTTTCACTATTAAATCATTTGGATCAAGAAATCCTAGGCATTTTAATGAGTACTAAGAGCCTTGCGTTTAATTAAATAATATAAGTGTTGTAATCACTATTTTAAAAACTTATAGAGATAAAGTGAAAAGAACTTATAATAACAGATACATTCAAATCTAGTGAGTATAACATCACAACCTTGGCATCTTGTATAATAGCCTCACAATGCTGCTGTCCAATGTGTTCTTTGACGATTCATGGATCCACTACATGAATAGCAATCTTTCGAACATTTTGATCCAAAATTTTGCCACCAATTAGAATTGGTGGTGTTAACATCATATTGTTCTGAACTGAAAGTTGTAGAAGTAATAAAACAATCAATATGGAGAAATAATTTATACGAATACATTGTTTTATAACTAAACCATAGAAGATCTATCAAAGTGAAAGCCAAAGAAAACAACATAGTTCATGAACATGGTCATGTCATTTGGAATATATAATAGCAATAAAATCGATGAAGTAGAATAACTTATAGCAGCATACCCAATATTGATTGCAGTTTCCAATTTTGAACTTGAACTTTCCTAAAATTCAACCTCTTTTTTCAAAGATTTAGTTGCAAAGCTTGAAAATATTGGTCTCCCTTTATTATATTTTATAGATTATCAAATTGATGATTATTAAACATTTGAAAGTTGATTGAAAATCAGAGAAAATAATTGATACACTAATGATATAAATAAATTTTATATAATCAATTAATCACGACTATGAATTAGGATAAATTAGAGTGTAATTTATGAAAAGTTTATATGAGATGACAAAACAATTTGTTTGTATTAAATGACCATGTAAAAAAATTATATACTGATGTTTGTCATAAAAAGTACTCCTTAATCACTAATTAAATAATGAAAATTGTAGCGTTCACGAAAATATTAATGCATAAGCATGTGTACAAGTGATAATATATATTTGTGATAAACTATTTATCAAAAATATATGATTAATGCATAAGCATGTGTACAAGTGATAATATATATTTGTGATAAACTATTTATCAAAAATATATGATTAATAAATAATTAAAACAAAATTTAACTTAATGTATGTAATAGAGGGTGACAGAAACTATTGAAATGGTATGATATTTGTTAATTCTCTATTTTTATAATTGATATTATGTTTGGTAAAATTAACTTAGTAGAAATATGTTGAAGTAAGATGTTATATCAATCGGAAGAACATGTCGAATAAGATGTCTTATCCTGAATCATTCGATATCTTGTCTGGTACAGGTCTACAACTTGAATTTATTTGTTTTAAATTACTAAGTATTCTAGGAATATTGAGTAATCCTATATGGCGTCCAAGTTTAAGGAATCGGGGATTCTGTTTAGAATTGTTTTGACAGCTTGGATGATGTTGAGACATTTTAGGAAAAATATGATTGAAGACCTATTTTTATGGAGAATATTTTGAAATCTTTAGCGCTGTCTTGATGTGTTTTTGAAGCCCAAATCCAGTCCAGACAATGCTTATTTATAGACTGTATTTGTAACCTAAGAAAAAGAATAGAATGTGTGTGTTGTGTGATTAAGGATTAAGGTTTGTCGTTTGTTCTTTGTGATCCACTCTATAGTAGAGTTGTGTTGTAACCGATTTTAAATTGAGAATCATCATCCTTAATTTTTATCTTTAGGAAGGGAATATAAAGGATAACCCGGATTTGATCATGGATTCTAAGTTGTTTGACTCGTTTTTAGACGAAGGGAATGTGTTAGGTACCCCTCATCTACCTTTTTCACAAGGATACTAGGGTTTAGAATTACGGTTTAGGAAATAGGGTTTTAACTTTTATTAGGGAAACTCACCATGATTTTAGTCGTATGCCTATTGTGATGCGGTGGGAGAACTGGCTTGAGGTTTTGCGTTTTATCGCAAATATCGCGGTTAGCAAGAGTCGCCACCGACTTTTCTTTTATCCAAAAGGAAAGGTAAAAAAGCACAGGAAAGACCTTTGAGATGTTTTCTTGAATTCGGGGGGTAGATTATGAAAAGGGAAGGTGCTAGCACCCTTTTCATCCATGGTTTTCCATGGGCTCTTAGTTACTTGCTTAGATCACTTGCTTTGTTTTGTTTGAAATGGTGTTTGGTGTGGTTTTGAAAGTATTTTGTAAAAGAGGCCAATTGTTTAGGCGATCTTTGTAATGATTCTCGTTCGTAAGAATGTATACAAAGATGTTTGTCTTTTGAAAATGTTTTCAATGTTTTGTAAGATGTTTTGAAATGTGTGTGTTTGTTTTTGAAAATAACAAGGATTGTTTGAAATTGAGCAAGTAACTTAGAAGCTATTTACCTACTCAAATGTCTTTCTTGTGGATTTTTATTCCTTTGACATTGTTGACTTACCATTGATTTCGTAAGCAACCCTATCTTTAGATGTAAATGGGACGGGTGTGGGTCATCGTATAACCATGTGTTGGTTCCCAAATTCGACACTTACTATATTTGGTCTTTTAGACCAAAAAACAGGAATAAACTAAGCCAAGAAGAATGTTCGACGTTTGAAATAACTTAGGAGAAAGATCTAAGTTACATTTGAGCCTTCGACCGGGGCTCACCTTCAGGTCTTTTCAACTGAAGAGGACTTATGTCCTTCGACTGAGAGAAAATATCCTCGCTTTGACACATGATACGAGAGATATTTGAATTTTGAATTATTGGAGGGAAAGGCAGTTTCGCCAGCGGCTAAGAAGAAGCGACGTGGTTGAAAGCCATAGGTCGAGGGACATACAGAAGACACTTGTCTTCATCTTAGTGCAGAATCATCCCTCGGAGGTTACTTAGTTTTTAGTATAAATTAGGAAACCTGTGTAGTTTTTAAGTGTGTTCAACCTATTGTACTAGTCACTCAAATATTGTCCAAGTAACCGCTGCGTGAGAAAGGATAAAACTGAGAAATGTACGTTGGAAACACCTCTTTTTTTAAATGAAAGTCTTTTACATTTCTTTAATCTTATCTTGCAAAGTTATCTTTCTTGCTTCTTTACCTGCACTTATACATTTCTGTCTACGTTTCCAAAATCTCAAACATCTTTTCTCTGGGTCGAACGTGCTTTCTTCCCGATTATCTGTCTTACATAAAAATTAGCATATGTTCTGGGATTAATCTGATCGATCCCGTAAGTAAACCAAAAAGAACTTTCCTTTTTGGAGATCAGCAGTTGTTTACCAAAAACCACGGTAAACAAATTGGTACACCTGGTGGGACGTTGCTAATTTTTATTAAAAAATCTCGTTGTTATTGTGTTTTTCCTATACAGTTATAACGTTGCATGTTATTAAGAAGTTGTAGAGTAACCAACGAGTATACTGTTAGGAGGAAAAATAGCGAGAGTAGTATGGCTAACGAGCCAAATCACAGAGAAATACCTCCACCAATCACAGGAACAATGGTTACTACTGCTGTCGAAGGGAATATCCCAACTTCCGTTGGATCAATACCGACGCTAACCACAAATCAAACTGGACCCTTACTTTCGTATGTAGGTCCAAGAGGTCCATTAGGAACGCCTCCACCAAGGGTAAACCTAGGATCTCGATCATTTGTGCCCCCAGGATTTTTGACAACCTGGATGGGTCGAGAGCAGCCATATGGCATGCCAACTACTGAAATGGCTAGCCTTATGAATGCTGCTTCCACTTTTTCAGAACCTTTGGTGAATTCAACATCGCCATTACAGGGGTCTGGAGCCAGTAGAAACCAATTCTTAGGAGGGCCATCTCATACAATACCTAGCCTCACAAATGTTTCGACAGTGATTTTGAGGCAACAAATGGACGAAAGTAATCATGATATGGTACAAATGTTAGCACAAACTCTAAGTACAATGCTAAATCCCCTCATTCAGACTACTACGCAGTCGAATCAACAGATGACAACGCAAATGACGCACATGGCTGAATTCTTTAGGGTACCCCAAGTTGTTCGACAACCCCAGAGAATACCAATAAGAGCAAATCAAGGGGTAATCATGGAAGAGGATTTGACCGTTAATCCAAACCCCCAGATTCCTAGAGTAGAAATAGAACAACCAAGGGTTGAAATACCATGAAACCCTACAGAAATCGATCAAGGAGTTATTATGACTAATAGAAACCAAAACGCTGACGAATTATTACAGCAAGTTCGACACCAAAACTATGGGACGGACAATAATCTAACTGCCATGATTGAAAGGATTATGATTCAAAACGGGATGAATGTTGGTTTTCACAGACCAAACTTTACATCCCCATTGTCAGAATATATTCTGCAAACAGACTTACCACCTAGGGGAAAAGTCCCAAAGTTTACTAAATTTTCAGGGGATATGACAGAGTCTACTGTCGAACATATGGCTAGATATTTGATAGAGGCCGGGGAAATAACAAACAACGAAAACCTTAGAATCAAATATTTCCCAAGTTCCCTAACAAAGAATGCTTTCACTTGGTTCACCACCCTCCCAGCCAATTTGATCCACAACTGGAACCAATTGGAAAGATTGTTCCATGAACAATTCTACATGGGCCAAACCAAGATAAGTCTAAAAGAATTGGCTAGTGTGAAGAGAAGGTTTACAGAGCCAATTGATGAATATTTAAATAGGTTTCAATTACTCAAAGCCAGATGCTTTACCCAAGTGCCTGAGCATGAATTGGTCGAAATAGCAGCAGGGGGCCTGGATTATTCGATTAGGAAAAAGTTAGATACACAATACCTAAGAGATATGGCCCAACTGGCTGATAGAGTTCGACAAGTAGAACACCTTAAAGCTGAGAAAGCTAAAACTGCCAAAACTCATTGACGAGAAAGGGTAGCTTATGTCGAAATGGATGATAATAATCCAGAGATATCTAGTGATCCTATAGATGTCGAAGAAGGGAAAATAGATTTAGCAGAATTGAAACAAGGACCACCATATTCTTGTAAATTGTTAGTGCCATCAAATGGGAAAAATCCTGTAGAGCCTGAGAAAAATAGCAACAAATTTCCTAAGAAAACTTATAGTTTCGATATATCCAAATGTGACGAAATATTTGATCTATTAGTTAAAGATGTCCAGATGATAGTGCCCTCAGGGGCAAAATTTCCTCCTTTATAACAAAGAAAGAAAAGAGGTTTTTGTAAATAGCATAATTTTTTGGGACATCAAACCTCACAATGTTTCCTTTTCAGGGATCTCGTTCAACAAGCGCTAAAGGAAGGAAGGCTAAAATTTGATGATAAGCCAGCAATGAAAATCGACACAAACCCACTGCAGATGGAGGCACATTATGCTGAACCAGTTGGCATTCACATGGTGGAAGTTTTTGAAGATTTCATCACTAAACCCATATTTGGAAGTTTTACTGGAAACATCTCCAGAAAAACTATAGAAGGGGTGAGAAAGGCCACTGAAGGCCTAGATTTGAAAAAGGAAGTTACCCAAGGGTCGAACAAGAAGGCTGCTGAAAGCCTGAAACTGATTAAACGGGTTACTGAAGACCCACACAAAAGTAAAGGAGTTGCTGAGAGCTCCAGCAAAAGAACCACCACAGGTTCTTATTTGGCTGCTGTAAAAGGTTCGACAGAGAATCTAGAGGCCAAAATGCAGAAAATGAACTTTGTTGCCAAAAACAACATGGTTGAAGTCTCTGGCGCCAAAGCCTCAGAGGAAGCCATTCGAAAAGAAGAAGTAAACAAAACAACATTCCCAAAGGAGAATGAAGATCTGGCAGATTTTCTGCATAGGTGCCAGAAGAAAAAAACGGAAGTAATGCTATTCCCTAGATGTAGCTCTATTTTCGACAAGAAAGCCGCAGAACACATACAAGCTATGTGGATTATGAAAGCAAAACAGGGCACCAATGCCCAACAAAAAATGGGTTCAGAAATCAGATTCGACCCCAGAAGAGGGAATCAACAAGGACCCATGAGTCAGGTAAGGAGGCCACCATCTTTTAGGCCTCCAACTAATGTACCTACAGATACTTGTCTAAACACCATGGGAAGAAAGAGGCCAAATGAAGAGAGATGGCAGGCGTTCGACGTGCCAAGAGGTTCTTCTTTAGATTACAGAAAGGAGTATCATGCTTCTACGTCGAATAAAATGACCCATGTATCGAGCAATTACAAAGGAAAAAATCCTATGTCTCGTTCGCAATGGAGAAGATTCCAAAGACGGCGAAAGGCCGAAAAAGAGGAAGTTGGACCTCATCTAGAGGTTAGCACTAATGTGCAAAGGAAACAAAGGAAGCCTCTAGAGAGAAATCCTATGCCTTGGACGGGGGAATGTGGGTTGAATGATGAAGACGACTCCGATTCCGATGACAGTTTAGACATCATGGTGAATGTCATATCCGTGTTACATAAAGAATATAACCGTAAGGTCGAAGTTGAAGAAACTAACCTAATGGTTGAATAAGAAATGGCTAGACACAAGCCAGTATGTTACTATGTAATGAACAATGGTTGCGTAGAAGAACAAAATGCATTTTTTGAGCCACCAACAGAGGCAATGAAGAGCCATCTGAAACCCCTGTTCACTAGAGCAAAGATAGGGGAGATAACTATAAATAAAATTCTGGTTGATTGTGGGGCGACCATCAATATCATCCCACAATTCATGCTGGAAATTTTAGGAAAGGGAGATGCTAACATAAAGCCACATAACATGGTCTTGTCCAACTATGAAGGGGGAATTGGCACCACAATGGGTGTCATACAACTAGACCTCAAAGTAGGATCAATCCTCCGACCCACCATGTTCATGGTGATTTCAGCAAAACCCAACTACAATCTTCTCTTAGGTCGAGAGTGGATACATGGCATCGGAGCAGTGCCATCTTCTATGCACCAAAGGGTCACAATATGGCGCCCCGACGACATTGTGGAAAACATTGAAGCAGACCAGAGTTATTACTTAGGTGAAATAAACAGTGTCGGAAAGAATAGTTTTGACATAAATTTGGCTCATATAGGGCCATGTAATCCACCTGAGTTTGATTTAACCCCAACTCCTAACGCCTTCTGCTCCCTATACCTACACTCCGACTACGGCTTTCAGTGGGATAGAGAAGACTTATCCAACATCGACTTTGGAGGAGTTGATGATATACGACCAACAGGCTGGGGAAGCGAGTTTGGTGATGATGACTGAGTCACAAACTCCACAAAAGATTTCGGTGTATGTGGCCGAAAGTAGAATGATAGCGGCCTTGGAGGGTGAAGTTAAGTATATGGCTTTCGAAGCTAATGAACAAGTCCTTTCTAAGACAGGACCTAGGAAAGATTTCGACCCAGGGCCTCCCGACTTAGGAACGAAAGACCTTCGGGATCAGAGGTTAGACACCATCTATGACGATGAACCTCTGGGTTTCAAAAAGGACCCGCTGCCGAACAATGTTAAAATGTTAGCGCAAGATCCTCTAGAAGAGGTAAATCTAGGCGAAGGTCCTGTAAAAAAGCCAACGTACATAAGCACGAAAATGGATCCAGGACTCAGAGTCGAAATGATCCAATTACTAACAGAGTTCAAGGATTGCTTTGCATGGGATTATGACGAGATGCCTGGTCTCGACAGAAGTTTGGTAGAACTGCAATTGCCAATAAAGCCTGGAAAGAAGCCCGTTAAGCAGACTTCAAGACGGTTTGCACCAAAGATTTTATCAAAAATCAAAACGGAAGTCGAAAGGCTGCTGAGATGCAAGTTCATCCGAATGACCATGTACGTCGAATGGATTGCAAATATTGTGCCTGTTATAAAGAAAAATGGTACCTTGAGGGTGTGCATCGATTTCAGAGATCTGAATGCTGCAACACCTAAAGATGAATATCCGATGCCGGTGGCGGAAATGCTTGTGGATTCTGCCGCTGGTTTCGAGTACATGAGTATGCTTGATGGCTACTCTGGATATAATCAAATCTTTATTGTTGAAGAAGATGTGTCGAAAACGACATTTTGTTGCCCTGGGGCCTTAGGCACTTATGAATGGGTAGTGATGCCCTTTGGCCTAAAGAATGCAGGGGCAACGTACCAGAGAGCCATGAATTCGATCTTCCATGATTTTATTGACACTTTCATGCAGATTTATATTGATGATATTGTTGTCAAATCTGTTTCAGGGAAGACTCACATGGATCATCTTCGACAATCCTTCAAGAGGATGAGATGCTACGGTTTGAAGATGAATCCTCTAAAATGTGCTTTTGGTGTAAAAGCGGGAGATTTCTTAGGTTTTGTGGTCCATAAACAGGGCATTGAGACAAACCAAACAAGACCAAAGCTATCCTGCAAGCCAAAGCGCCAACTGACAAAAAGGAATTGCAATCCTTGGGAAGATAAATTTCCTAAGGAGATTTATATCCAACCTCAGTGGGAAAACGCAAGCCTTTTTGCCACTACTTCGACTCAACAAAGGAGGATTTGAATGGAGGCAAGAACATCAAGAAGCCTTCGAAAAAATCAAAGAGTACCTCACCAAACCACCTATTTTGGTGCCTCCTTGTCGAAGTAGAAGTATGAGACTGTACATAGCTGCGTCTGATAAAACTTTAGGGAGCATGCTGGCTCAAGAGGATGAACATGGTGTCGAAAGGACCATATACTACCTCAGTAGAGTTTTAAACGATGCAGAAACTAGATATAACGAGGTTGAAAAACTATGTTTATGACTATATTTTTCATGTACAAAAATTAAGCAATATATAAAGCCAGTTAATGTTTATGTTTCGTCTCATTTTGATGTTTTCAAATATATGTTGTCGAAACCCATTTTGCACAGTAGAATTGGCAAATGGGCACTTGCATTAACTGAGTACTCATTAACCTTTATGCCTCTCAAGGCTATGAAAGGTCAAGTGGTTGCAGACTTTATAGTCGACCATTCTATACAAGAGGGATCACTGAATTATTTGGAGATCGAACCTTGGAAACTATACTTTGATGGTTCTAGTTATAAAGATGGAACTGGAGTCGGAGTCCTTATTATTTCTCCAAACAAAATTCCAACGACATTTAAGTACAAAATAGATGGGGATTGCTTTAATAATGAGGCTGAATACGAAGCGTTAATCGCAGGCCTTGAAATCCTGTTGGAATTGGGAGCAACTCAGGTCGAAATAATGGGAGACTCAGAGTTATTCCTAAAACAAATTACAAAAGAATACAAATGCATAAAATAAAACCTTATTATATATTTTGTAATATCCAGAAGGTTGTTGAAGAACTTCGAGGTAGTTAACATTCGACATATACCCAGATTGGAAAATCAAGTAGCTAACGACTTAGCACAGATTGCCTCCGGGTATAAGGTGTCGAAAGACAGGTGTTGTACCCCAAAATTTTCCCTCCCATATTCTTCAAGATTTGCCAAGATCATGGTTCAAAATCTCTCAAAGGGTTGCACAGTCCCATTGCCTCCTAACAGTCAAAAATTAGGGTTTTGGTTCTTGTAAAGAAATGGAAGTTTTCAAGGGTCCAAACAAGTCCCACACGCCTATATGCATTGTCAAGCATCCATATGCCAAGTTTCAAGGCTCACAGCATCAAATTGCACAGTCAAAAACCCTAAATGCTTCACAATCAACTGTAGGGGCAAAATGGTCATTTGACAGTCAAAAGTCAAATTTTTTGGTCAACATCTTATTTTGAAGCCACAAACATCATTTGATCAATTCTTGATCATGATTCTCAAAGCATGGCTCAAAAAGTCTCAAGATGCAAAAGTTTCTATTTTTGGATAGTTGAAAAGTCAACTGCAAATTGACTAGGGCATAACTTCTCCATGGTTTATCAGAAAAATCCCATCCAAAGCTCATTTTGAAGAGGATGACATTTCCTACAACTAATCTTCACACTCCAAGTCCAATAAATGTTCTCACAAAAAGTTATCAATTTCAACATTATAGGTCATTTTCAAAAGTCAACAAAAAGGCACTTTAAGTCAAAGACCATAACTTGAGATTGGTAAATCAAAATAACATGGGACCAAAGGTATTGGTTATAGGACTTCAAGACCTTTCCAAAATGTCCAAGAACATGATCATAACTTAAAAATTGAGCAAGATATGCCTTGTAGAAGTTGGGAATTTTTTGGGAATTTTGAAAAGTCAACTTTGCTTCAAAAGCCTCAAAAATGCTAATGGGCCACAAATTTCTCCATGAACCATTACCCAAAGGCTATGCACGACCCACTAAGTTTAAAGGGAGTTATTTTCTTATTTTTGATTAATTATTTGAATTTTTATTATCATTAATTCATTTAATTAAAATTAAATATAAGAAAAATACTAAATCATGTTTTTTAAATCTTTTTGTGCAGCAAATCTCTTCCATATATGCAAGAGATTTCGTGCACCTTCTCAAGGGACAAAATCTTCCATAATTGGTATGATTGGCATGGAAAAAGATTGAAAAGAAGATATGAAAAAATCAAATATTCAAAACATGAATGCATGGATTATGGGCTTGTTTTTTAACCTAATTCCATTCATATACTTATACACAAGTTAACCTAATTCCATTAGGGACGAAATACTGCATACAAGCTGCCTACGAATTTGCAATTTTTGATTGAAAATTTGAAAACTGAAAACCTAGTTACTGCACGTTTCAAAGCCTGAAATCCATTCCAACACATTGCTGGACCATCAAGGAAGCGTTTGCAATTGAGAACAAGCCAAAACGTGCAAGGAATTGAGGGGTACAGATCACACGGTTTACCAAAATTTCTTGAATTCCATATGATGATTCATGCATTTTTAATCATGTTTCTTGAGTGATTTATACTAACATGAACCTTCTGAAGCTAATGGTATAACTCAATTGCACTATCAGGTCCTATATCGTGATCCACCATTAACGTATGTTAGGGTTTCAGAAGCTTTGAATTGGGGCTTTCCCCATATGGAAAAATTGGACAACCAAACCTATGCCATTGAAATCGTGACCTTCATACGAACACAACTATGACCTCGCACTCAATTTATGATAAACCATGTGCTATTCGCTATTTTTTGCAGGTTGTGTTTAGTGGGGGTTTAAAATCCCCGCTATCTGTGTATGTTACAGGTACAATATGAAGAAGATGCTAGCGTGTCTGAACGTGGTTGGTTAGTTTGAATATTAGCGCGTTTTTTTTTATTGTTCAGCATAATAGTGTTTTTCATATATATTATTTATGTTCCATCATATTAACACAGAAACGCATTAGCCTGGTTGGTTGGTGTGCTGTCCTACAGGCATTGGGACCTGGGTTCGATTCCCAGGTCCCCCATATTCTCAATAATTTTTGTTATAACATGTTCATGTGCAGTTTCCTTCAAAACGTCCTACCATATGTCCCAGCGCTCAGGCTTGCCAAGTGTCCCAGAGGATCCATCCAATGGCCATAACGTGGATTCCACCATGCACCTCAGTCAACCACTCCACATGCAATCTCTGAAAGTCAAAAAAGGCTTTGCATTATTGGGCCAAACTGCTTCCAAAAAACCTCCCTTTGGGTCCAGACACCCCCATGGTTTGCTCAATTTTTAATTTTTCTTTGTTTTTCCTTTTTATTCTTTTAATTGTTTTTTTTAATTGTTTTCTTTTAATTCCATAAAATAATTTTCATAATAAATATAAAATACAGAAAAATCAAAAAAAAGTGTTTATTTTATTAATATTAATTTCACTATTATTTTTGTAAATAAACTTTAAACAATTAATTAGATTAATTTAGGTTTCAAAACTTTAATATTTTTCTTAACAAATTGAAATATGTAGAAATTAGGGTTTTTAACTTTTTATCACTTTTTTAATAAACAATTTTTTTCTTATTATCATTATTATTAGTTACTAATTTATTTTGTAAATAAACATATACTTTAATTATTTAGTAAATTAGGTTAAACTTTAATGTTTTCTTAATAATTAAAACAACTTAGAATTAGGGTTTCTTTTAATTTTAATTTTTTATTTTCTTTATTTTCATTAAATACAAAAAAAAAACTTAAAAAAAAACAATTTCTTTTATTTAATTTGATAATTAATGAACTCTTAATTTAATTTAATTTCAAAAGGGTCTAACGCCCTCGAACGTTCTATTTCTATTCTTTTGCGCATTTATTTTATTTTCTTTCAAATATTATGTAATTGCTCAAGCCTTGTAATAGTAACTAGGTTTTATTTTCCGCATTTTTTATTCAAAACGGGTCTTTGTTAATTTGGCGATGTATAGACCCGCGTCTTGTAATAGCGTAGGATCTTACTTTCCGCACTTTAAATTTCCACACTTTTTAATTATAATTGCATGAAAGAATGTATGGCCTAAATTAAAAACAATGCGTAGCTCACCAAATGCATGATAAAAGAAAAATATTAACATGAAAATAACACACAAATTCACACACCACTCTTAGGGTACGCCTCACTGTTGCCTTGCCCTCGAAACGTGGTCGTCGAGTATAGGACATTTTAGTAAGTCCTTATGTCCATGACATGATCCAGTTGCCTCGAAACGGTTGCCTCGAATTAAAAAAGGATCAATGGCATAAGGGTAGCTTCTAAGGTGTCCTACTATTGCTCTGGTGACCACATTGTCCCTAAACTCAAATTGACCCGAACAACTCCAATGACGGTGCTACCTACCTCTCAATGGTGGGATGGCACTACCTTAAGGACATTTACAGCCTAATTCCTTAGGGTAGGTGGATGACTCATAGATACTTGCCCTCTCAAAACAAATCAAAACTCTTTTCACATCGACACTTTTCAAAAAGCTTTCAAAACAAATTTTCAAACACTCTTGAGGACTGATACAAGAGTCGATCTGAAATCTTTAAACGAAACTTTTTCAAACCCACTCACAATTGAAAAGCAAACACTTTTGAAAACACAAATGAGCAAGTATCTAAGAGCCCATGGATAACCATGGATAGAAAGGGTGCTAACACCTTCCCTTTCTATAAATCTACCTCCCGAACCGAGAAACTATCTCGTAACGAATTTTGCTGTGCTTTTGTCCTGTCCATGTTGGAGAAAATAAAAGACGTGGCGACTCTTGCTTCCGCGACATTTCGCGAACCAGCGTTAAACAGTCAGTTCCAGATCCACCGATCACAGAACTGGCGACTCTGCTGGGGATTCTTATAAAGTGAGGTGTACCTTAGGATAGCTCAGACTTATGTTTTCAATTGTTGTGCTTGTTTGCTTTATTATTGTGGGCTGCATCGGAGTTACATAGATCCTAACCCGGATCTGGGGATACCCTGTTAGGTAGCATAAGCTGTGAGGGACCTGTCCGGCGTAGACCGGCATGGATGAAGCAGTGGCTACGTTGGTGTGGCACCTTGGTCTGTACCGATATCCCTTGTGTTGCAACGAGGAGAATATGGGTCTTCTGAGGAGTCATTAAGCACCAACCGACCTTAGAACCTTAAATGACCCAACTTGGCCAATAGAACAGTAGCAGTATGCTACGCCCATTGAGGCTAAACTCTCGTGATGGTTCTGGCCGCAAGAAAAGATTGCGATGCTAGAGTTATGACCGATTGAGGGTAGTCAGTGATATTGGGATCCTCTAGAACCCGGTTATTTCTGATAGGACAGGTCTTAACCAACAAACTGAAAGAGGGTAATACCTAGACCCCATGCTGGCCTAAACTCTAAGGGCTCTTTTGTGTGACTTGTGTGCCTTAAAACTTGACTATTTGCATACTTGTTATCTGACACTTGAGTTTCTTGCAGGTTTTGCTTACAGTCCTTAATTGGGACTCATAACAGGGTTTACCTACATTATCCCATGCATAGCATAACATTATACCATTGCATGCATCCTGCATAAAGACTAACCCGTCTCAAGGATCTCAAGGGCTTGTGATGCAGGTCATGATGAACAAAATGTCTAGCAAGGGGCAAAGGGGATTTATTTTCCTCTAGCCAAGGTTGTCAGGGGCTATGACCCACTCGATATGGTGAGCCTTGACTCTTGAAGAAGGACTCTCAACAACATGCAGTTCCTTCAATCAAGCTATCGGATCCCAACTCTAACAATTTTCTTGTTTACCCCGCGAGATCCTTGAAAACATTGCATGCATACATACACATCATTGCATTACAGGTATCCCTTTTACAGGTTGCTTGCCTTCTTCGCTGTTTATTTCAGCCGATCATCATGAATTCTGAGTCATCTACTGAGCAGTCCATCAAGGCCCTCCAGGCTCAGAATGCCCAGTTCCAAGAGTTGATCATGAGTCTAGCCCAGGGGCAAAAAGATCTGAAGACCCTGCTTTTGAAAAAGAAGAAGAAGAGGACGGTGCTGTTCAACCCTAGACGCAAATATGGGAATGGATCACAAAATGAAGTTGAGCAGACTACCCCATCTGTTGGGAAAGACAGTCCCTAAGAAAGGGAGGTTCCTAGTCCGGTGGTCTCCGACAACGAGACCGATTACAATGATGAACAATACCCTCCAGCTGAGGACATGTATAAACAGTTGGAAGACCGGCTAAGTGCTATGGAGATACAAAAAGTGCCCGGCCTGGACTTCGAAGATCTAGGTCTGTCTTCTGGGGTAGTAATCCCGCACAAATTCAAGGCACCTGCCTTTGCCAAGTACGATGGGGCATCCTGTCCTAAGCTGCATCTCAGGTCTTACACAAGGAGGATCCAGCCCTACACGGCTGACAAGAATTTATGGATTCACTTCTTTCAGGATAGTCTGTCTGGAACCCAACTCAACTGGTTCTATCAATTGAATGGAGCCAACATCCGCAGCTGGGAAGACTTGGCCACTGCATTCTACAAGCAATACCAGTACAACGCCGACCTTGCTCCCACGCGCACTCAGCTTCAGGGAATGTCTATGGGTACAGGCGAAGGCTTCAAAGAATATGCTCAAAAATGGAGGGACCTTGCTGGAAGGGTACAACCACCTCTGAATGACCGCAAGCTCGTCGACATGTTCTTGGGGACCCTGTCTGGCCCATTCTTCAACCACCTGATTTGGAATTCTGCCGCTGGGTTTACAGATCTGATCTTAACCGGGGAAAGAATAGAAGCTGGCATCAAGTCGGGGAAAATACATAATGGTGATTCCTCAAACATTGAGAAGAAACCATCCAAGAGAGAGTCTAGTGCTGTCAACGCGGTAGCTATTGCAAAGCCGGTCGGTGCTCCTCAGCGTCACAATCAACAAAGGGAAGAAAGACCTAAAAGGCAATTCACTCCCCTCGGCATGACCTTGTCACAGATATTGCCACAGCTGCTGGAAACCAAGTTGGTAACTCTCATGGACCCTCCAAAGAATCCTAACAGGACACCTTCAAGGTATAACCCCAACGTTCGCTGCGCTTATCATTCTGACAGCCCGGGGCATGCTACAGATGATTGTTGGACTTTGAGAAACAAGGTTCAGGATCTGATTGACGCAAAGGAAGTCCAGCTCGACTCTCCAGAGACTCCGAATGTGATCACTGCTCCCCTGCCAAAACATGGCTAGGATTGGAAACTTTTGTTCATTGGAATGTTCAGATTGTAATTTTCTTTGATTGTTCAAACATTTTATTTCATGCCAAACTTGGTTATTTCATTAATGCATTACACATGTCTGTTTTGAAGTAATTATTTCGTATTCACTATATACAAATTGTTTTCATATTTTTGTGATGATCAACTCTTGATTGAAAATTCTAAGCCTCTTAAGGGAGGATGACGAAAACGATACCACAATCTTTACAATATGCTTTTGAACAGACCCCGCTGATGAAGTACAGGCATTGTTTCAAATCCTAAACAGTGGAGTCATAAAGAAGATAATCCCTCGTCAACCCCTTTGAGCCAAAGAAGTTGGAGTTTTTCTTTTCAAAAATTAAAACCCTTAATTATAACCTGGGGCAGGGTAGTTCTCTCAGTGATCCAGGTGCACAACGAATGGCACCAAAGAGGTCCTTACAAAACAAAAAAAAGACAGTGATAGTTCCGAACAATCATAAAGACAGGCAGTTATTACTTCCCAAAATAAAAACCCAATAAGTCAAAACCTATGAAGGAGACTTACAAAACTGGGCATCCCGCTGACTGTAATTCCAAGAGAAACAGTTCAGGCAAAAAACAGGGATAATGAAATCAAAAAGAAAGAGGTCCAACAAATCCTCAACAAAAGGAAAGGACTGCCTATTCAAATGAATTGTCAACATCCGAACCATCACCATAATAGCAGGACAAAGACTTAAACAAGGTCTAATGCATGATCAGCTGAGTTTAGGTTTGAAGAACATCACGAAGAGCGGGTGGGTACAAATAAAATTTGAGCCTTTATCCTTTGTTTCTTAAACCGTGAACCAGGCCACGTTACAACCCTTAAAAGTCCTAGCTGAAGCATGGGTTAGTTCGAAAGCATACTGTTACAAAAGGTATCCTAACTCCTTAAGGCTCGCTGTAAAATAATGAGTTGACATCACATTTTACAAAATTTGCTTAAAAACTACATTTTCAAAAACTTCAAGACAGACATAAGCTTTGCATTTTTGAAATAACATTGCTTGCACATATGACCTTTTGTTTGAACAGCAGAGAAATTCGCACGAAGAATATCTAGTGAACAAAAGCACTTCCAATCAAGGGGCATGGCATGATCATTGTCCGTCATCTGGGGCAGTTAAGTCAAGATTCGGAGAATCTCTCAAAAGGCCAACCAGCCTGGGGCAAATCTCCATCTAGATCACTTGGAGCGTTAGACGATCAAACAAAGATCTTCTGGTAGTATGGCAACACTACACTACTGACAGGGGCACCTCCCTACATCCTGAGAGCATGGACATAGTCGAAAAAATACTACGCAAAATCAAAGACCCGCTAGGTTGACACACCTAGGCAAAAATAAGGGCTTCCCGGCGAACCAAAAGGGTTCGGGCAAAAATAAGGGATGAAATGAAAAAAATCTGTATACCCGGCAAGTCGAAAACCTGAAAAGGCGGCTTGGGAAAAAATGGGTATCCCGGTGGACTGAAAACCCGAAAGGGCGGTCCAGGCAAAAGTTAGGGATTAAAGCGTCTGACTATGTCCTATGTCCCGTCACTTGCCTACCAGAAGATTTGTCAATCGGCAACCGTCAAGCACCTCCACAGGTATCTTCTAAACGTCAGAAGCAGGGGCAGTAATGAGTTGTCTAAGCGATCTAGCTACTCTGTCCACCAAGGTACTAAGATAGGTTCGGCTAAAGAACAATCAAGATGCTTTAATTCCCCAAGAGAGTGAAGCCACTTCCCCAGTGCAACCTCAGAAGTTTCCCCAGGAGAACTTAAGCAAACTCCCCAGCAGGAAGCTTATCCCCAGTAGATTCTGGAAGCTTGTCACCTACAGAGCACGAACGCGCCCCCGGTTTTATTCAAAGGTTATTTCCCCACCAGGATATAACTGGGTTATCCTCAGCCAATTGCCATGGAAAGATCGTCCCCGACAGAGTCTTCCTATCCCTAGTGGAGTTATCATCAAACCTCAGCAAAGTACCTCTCTTTCCTCACAGAGTTCACCCCCCACAGAGTAATCTATTCGCCAAGTTTATTCCCCAACAGAGTTATCTTCTCCTACCGGTATTCTTGCAACCATCATTCCCAGCGGAAACGAAGAACTCTACTCTTCAACATCAGCCCAGGATTCAAAAAGTTCCCGGCATTCGTCAAGGATTTATTTTCCTAGACGAGAATACATTCATAAACATCGCAGCTTCATACATTATAGCATGCATGCATCATATCACATAATCTCATTTATGCTGAGAATATCACCGCTTGATCCGTACCATACATTGCATATGACTGACCTTTACCTTTCAGGAAGGATACAGTTAAATGATCAGCTGTGTCAAAAAAGAAAAATTCAGTCAAAGTAGACAAATCCAGTCAAAGAATACAAATCCAGTTAAATCAA
Organism: Vicia faba; assembly: GCA_948472305.1. Lineage (NCBI taxonomy): Eukaryota > Viridiplantae > Streptophyta > Magnoliopsida > Fabales > Fabaceae > Vicia > Vicia faba. The sequence goes on along the minus strand of OX451739.1, from coordinate 1,460,544,653 downwards.
TGCCTAAAGATTTCTCTGATACAACTCGTCGTTATAGACACTCGTCGTCATAGACACTCGTCGTTATAGACACTCGTCGTTATAGACACTCGTCGTTCTAGACACTCGTTGTTATAGACACTCGTCGTTATAGACACTCGTCGTCATAGACACTCGTTGTTATAGACACTCGTCGTTATAGACACTCGTCGTTATAGACACTCGTCGTCATAGACACTCGTCGTTATAGACACTCGTCGTTATAGACACTCGTTGTTATAGACACTCGTCGTCATAGACACTCGTCGTCATAGACACTCGTCGTCATAGACACTCGTTGTCATAGACACTCGTCGTTATAGACACTCGTCGTTATAGACACTCGTCGTCATAAACACTCGTCGTCATAGACACTCGTCGTCATAGACACTCGTCGTTATAGACACTCGTTGTTATAGACACTCGTCGTCATAGACACTCGTCGTCATAGACACTCGTCGTTATAGACACTCGTCGTTATAGACACTCGTCGTTATAGACACTCATCGTTAAAGACCACCCGTCCATAGAAATAACCTGTCAGTAGAGACAACTCACCAACCTTTCTGAATTCCAGACTCGATTCCTGTATCCTGCCTGGGCACGTCTGAAGAGTTCGAAGATCCGATTCCTGTATCTTGCTAGGGTGTATCTGTTGACAACTAACATTACCAGACTCGATTCCTGTATCCGACCAGGGCACGTCTGAAGAGTTCGAAGATCCGATTCCTGTATCTTGCCAGGGTGTATCTGTTGACGACTATATTCTCCGGACTCGATTCCTGTATCCTTCCAGGGCACGTCTAAAGAGTTTAAAGATTCGATCCCTGTATCCAGCCAGGGCACATCTACATAAAGAGTTGAAGGTCAACACCGGTGACAGGCCAGGTAATTATCTTTCTTTCTCAGGTACGCAAGTTCTCGCTAAGGGATCTCTTACGCGATCGACAACCTCCCGATGGCATCTATAAGCCCATCCTCCTATCCATCACCTCTCAACATGGCATCTGTAAGCCCATTCCCTACATCATACTGCTAACATTCTAACATGTGAGCGCAAATTTCTGGGCACTCTAGTGTTCAATCATCTTCCACCTTTGGATTACGAAAGGCACGCCAGCCAATCTACATCCTCAGGTCTAAGAAGATTGAACAGGGGCAACTGTTGTACCCCAAAATTTGCCCTCCCATATTCTTCAAGATTTGCCAAGATCATGGTTCAAAATCTCTCAAAGGGTTGCACAGTCCCATTGCCTCCTAACAGTCAAAAATTAGGGTTTTGGTTCTTGCAAAGAAATGGAAGTTTTAAAGGGTCCAAACAAGTCCCACATGCCTATATGCATTGTCAAGCATCCATATGCCAAGTTTCAAGGCTCACAGCATCAAATTGCACAGTCAAAAACCCTAAATGCTCCACAGTCAATTGCAGGGGCAAAATGGTCATTTGACAGTCAAAAGTCAAAATTTTTGGTCAACATCTTATTTTGAAGCCACAAACATCATTTGATCAATTCTTGATCATGATTATCAAAGCATGGCTCAAAAAGTCTCAAGATGCAAAAGTTTCTATTTTTGGACAGTTGAAAAGTCAACTGCAAATTGACCAGGGCATAACTTCTCCATGGTTTATCAGAAAAATCCCATCCAAAGCTCATTTTGAAGAGGATGACATTTCCTACAACTCATATTCACACTCCAAGTCCAAGAAATGTTCTCACAAAAAGTTATCAATTTCAACATTATAGGTCATTTTCAAAAGTCAACAAAAAGGCACTTTAAGTCAAAGACCATAACTTGAGATTGATAAATCAAAATGACATGGGACCAAAGGCATTGGTTATAGGACTTCAAGACCTTTCCAAAATGTCCAAGAACATGATCATAACTTAAAAATTGAGCAAGATATGCCTTGTAGAAGTTGGGAAATTTTTGGGAATTTTGAAAAGTCAACTTTGCTTCAAAAGCCTCAAAAATGCTAATGGGCCACAAATTTCTCCATGAACCATTACCCAAAGGCTATGCACGACCCACTAAGCTTAAAGGGAGTTATTTTCTTATTTTTGATTAACTATTTGAATTTTTATTATCATTAATTCATTTAATTAAAATTAAATATAAGAAAAATACTAAATCATGTTTTTTAAATCTTTTTGTGCAGCAAATCTCTTCCATATATGCAAGAGATTTCGTGCACCTTCTCAAGGGACAAAATTTTCCATAATTGGCATGATTGGCGTGGAAAAAGATTGAAAAGAAGATATGAAAAAATCAAATATTCAAAACATGAATGCATGGATTATGGACTTGTTTTTTAACCTAATTCCATTCATATACTTATACACAAGTTAACCTAATTCCATTAGGGACGAAATACTGCATACAAGCTGCCTACGAATTTGCAATTTTTGATTGAAAATTTGAAAACTGAAAACCTAGTTACTGCACGTTTCAAAGCCTGAAATCCATTCCAACACATTGCTGGACCATCAAGGAAGCGTTTGCAATTGAGAACAAGCCAAAACGTGCAAGGAATTGAGGGGTACAGATCACACGGTTTGCCAAAATTTCTTAAATTCCATATGATGATTCATGCATTTTTAATCATGTTTCTTGAGTGATTTATACTAACATGAACCTTCTGAAGCTAATGGTATAACTCAATTGCACTATCAGGTCCTATATCGTGATCCACCATTAACGTATGTTAGGGTTTCAGAAGCTTCGAATTAGGGCTTTCCCCATATGGAAAAATTGGACAACCAAACCTATGCCATTGAAATCGTGACCTTCATACGAACACAACTATGACCTCGCACTCAATTTATGATAAACCATGTGCTATTCGCTATTTTTTACAGGTTGTGTTTAGTGGGGGTTTAAAACCCCCGCTATCTGTGTATGTTACAGGTACAAGATGAAGAAGATGCTAGCGTGTCTGAACGTGGTTGGTTAGTTTGAATATTAGCGCGTTTTTTTTTATTGTTCAGCATAATAGTGTTTTTCATATATATTATTTATGTTCCATCATATTAACACAGAAACGCATTAGCCTGGTTGGTTGGTGTGCTGTCCTACAGGCATTGGGACCTGGGTTCGATTCCCAGGTCCCCCATATTCTCAATAATTTTTGTTATAACATGTTCATGTGCAGTTTCCTTCAAAACGTCCTACCATATGTCCCAGCGCTCAGGCTTGCCAAGTGTCCCAGAGGATCCATCCAATGGCCATAACGTGGATTCCACCATGCACCTCAGTCAACCACTCCACATGCAATCTCTGAAAGTCAAAAAAGGCTTTGCATTATTGGGCCAAACTGCTTCCAAAAAACCTCCCTTTGGGTCCAGACACCCCCATGGTTTGCTCAATTTTTAATTTTTCTTTGTTTTTCCTTTTTATTCTTTTAATTGTTTTTTTAATTGTTTTCTTTTAATTCCATAAAATAATTTTCATAATAAATATAAAATACAGAAAAATAAAAAAAAAAGTGTTTATTTTATTAATATTAATTTCACTATTATTTTTGTAAATAAACTTTAAACAATTAATTAGATTAATTTAGGTTTCAAAACTTTAATATTTTTCTTAACAAATTAAAATATGTAGAAATTAGGGTTTTAAACTTTTTATCACTTTTTTAATAAGCAATTTTTTCTTATTATCATTATTATTAGTTACTAATTTATTTTGTAAATAAACATATACTTTAATTATTTAGTAAATTAGGTTAAACTTTAATGTTTTCTTAATAATTAAAACAACTTAGAATTAGGGTTTCTTTTAATTTTAATTTTTTATTTTCTTTATTTTCATTAAATACAAAAGAAAAACTTAAAAAAAAAACAATTTCTTTTCTTTAATTTGATAATTAATGAACTCTTAATTTAATTTAATTTCAAAAGGGTCCAACGCCCTCGAACGTTCTATTTCTATTCTTTCGCGCATTTATTTTATTTTCTTTCAAATATTATGTAATTGCTCAAGCCTTGTAATAGTAACTAGGTTTTATTTTCCGCATTTTTTATTCAAAACGGGTCTTTGTTAATTTGGCGATGTATAGACCCGCGCCTTGTAATAGCGTAGGATCTTACTTTCCGCACTTTAAATTTCCACACTTTTTAATTATAATTGCATGAAAGAATGTATGGCCTAAATTAAAAACAATGCGTATCTCACCAAATGCATGATCAAAGACAAATATTAACATGAAAATAGCACACAAATTCACACACCACTCTTAGGGTACGCCTCACTGTTGCCTTGCCTTCAAAACGTGGTCATCGAGTATAGGACGTTTTAGTAAGTCCTTATGTCCATGACATGATCCAGTTGCCTCGAAACGGTTGCCTCGGATTAAAAAAGGATCAATGGCATAAGGGTAGCTTCTAAGGTGTCCTACTATTGCTCTGGTGACCACATTGTCCCTAAACTCGAATTGACCCGAACAACTCCAATGACGGTGCTACCTACCTCTCAATGGTGGGATGGCACTACCTTAAGGACATTTACACAGCCTAATTCCTTAGGGTAAGTGGATGACTCATAGATACTTGCTCTCTCAAAAACAAATCAAAACTCTTTTCACACCGACACTTTTCAAAAAGCTTTCAAAAAAATTTTTAAACACTCTTGAGGACTGATACAAGAGTCGATCTGAAATCTTTAAACAAAACTTTTTCAAACCCACTCACAATTGAAAAGCAAACACTTTTGAAAACACAAATGAGCAAGTATCTAAGAGCCCATGGATAACCATGGATAGAAAGGGTGCTAACACCTTCCCTTTCTATAAATCTACCTCCCGAATCGAGAAACTATCTCGTAAGGAATTTTGCTGTGCTTTTGTCGTGTCCATGTTGGAGAAAATAAAAGACGGTGGCGACTCTTGCTTCCGCGACATTTCGCGAACCAGCGTTAAATAGTCAGTTCCAGATCCACCGATCACAACAGGCTACAACAAGCAATCGAAGTTAGAGGGAGAGTAACTTCCACTAAGTTATCTCCATTGGATTTAAGGACCACAAGTTGGGATGCAATGATCACGAAAATTTTGAAATTTCGTTCATAGACAATCTAACAGAGCAAGATTGGAGAAAGCCTGTAGTGGATTATTTACAAAATCCAACGGCTTCGACAGAACAAAAAATAAAGTATAGAGCACTGAGTTATGTGTTGATGGGAAATGAATTATTCAAGAAAACACCTGAAGGTGTGCTTCTGAAATGCCTAAGTGAAACAGAAGCATACATAGATCTTTCCACCACACACGCTGGAGCATGTGGAGCACACCAAGTAGGCCAAAAGATGAAATGGTTATTGTTTCAACAAGGTTTATATTGGCCTACTTTGTTAAAAGATTGTGTCGAGTTTGCAAAAGGATGCAAAGAATGTCAAAAACATACAGGTATTCAGCATGTACCAGCAAGCGAACTTCACTCGATTGTGAAACCTTGGCCTTTTAGAGGATGGGCTTTGGATCTTATTGGAGAAATTCGACCAGCGTCTTCCAAAAGCCAAAAATATATATTGGTGGGAATTGATTATTTTACTAAGTGGATTGAAGCAATCCCTTTAGTCAATGTAGACTAAGAGAATGTCATTGAATTCATTCAAAAATACATCATATATAGATTTGGAATTCCTGAAACAATAACTACAGACCAAGGGTCAGTCTTTACTGGTCGAAAGATGCAAGACTTTGCTGCGGAAATGCGGTTTAAACTGTTAACATCTACACCTTATTATGCGCAAGCTAATGGCCAGATCGAAGCAGCGAATAAAGTAGTGATCAGTTTAATAAAGAAACACTTGGGAAAGAAACCCAGAAACTAGCACAAGACGCTAGATCAAGTTCTATGGGCTTGTCGAACTTGTCCGAAAGAAGCCACGGGAGCAACACCATTTCGCCTAACATATGGTCATGATGCAGTGTTTCCAGTGGAAATCCACCTGCAGGCGACAAGAATTCATATACATCATGATATCCCTTCTGAGGTCTATTGGAATATGATGTTAGATGAAGTAGTTGACTTAGACGAAGTAAGGTTGAAAGCTCTGGATCTTTTGAGACTGCAGAAGAAGCAATTGGAGAAATCCTATAATCACAGGGTGAAATCTAAAACATTTCAGCCTGAAGATCTAGTTTGGAAAGTAATTCTTCCAATGGATCAAAAAGATAGAAATTTGGGAAAATGGTCCCCTAAGTGGGAAGGACCTTTTAGGATTATCCAGGCCTTCTTTGGTGGAGCCTATGAGATTGAAGAGTTAAGCGAAGATCAAATACTTTTGAAGGTGAATGGTAAATACCTGAAAGCTTATAGACCTATGCTTCAAGAGGTAAAAATAAGTAATATATAGTCACTGTTGAATAGAGAATGCCAAAATGGAAACTTAAATTTTCATTAAAAGTGCCAAAATGGCTCTGAAATCGTTACAAACAAGTGATTACATACATGAAAGAAACATGATTCAAAAAGGAAGATTAGCTTTAATCTGAAGATACTTGATTCTTTGTAATTCTAGGCGTCGATCACATAAAGCTTTTGATTGATGAAGGGTCTCGAGCTTAGCATCAAGAGATTGAGCTCGATCAACATGTCTTAACCCTTCAGCCAGTTCCTCTTGGCTCTCTGATTCAGTGTTAACAGCAAGAAGTTCCTCCTTCTTTTTGTTGTTGGCAGCAATTTTAGCTTCCAACTCTGCAATCTGCACCCTCAGTTGAGCAGTGTCTTGATCTATCTCTTCGACCTCTTTTTGTCTAGCCTCCTGGGCCTTCGATAAATCCTTTACCTTAGAAGCTGATTCGGTAGCAGCATGCCAGGAAGCAGCCACTTGACCATTGGATTCTTCAATCTCACGATTAAGAGTCCTTTGACGGTTATAATCAGCTGATACTTGATCAACAATGGAGATTAAGTCCAAGATAATGCTGGCCACGTCCAGAGAAGCAACGAGGAGATCGACAACCCTCAGGGTAGTCTTCAGAAAAGAAGGAGCCGCTGGTTCCCCCTCCAAGGTTAACATCAAATCTCTTTTGAAGATTTATGCTTTAACTTTCTGAAGAGCCTCTTCGAGAGGAGAGGTCGAAGTAGATCTTCCAGATGCAGTTGAGGCACTATGATCAGAGGAACTTTCTCGACCTTCTAGAATTGCAGTCAGATAGCCTAAAGGATTTTGCTGTTTCAGTAAGGCCAAATCCTCCTTAGTTCTAGATCCCGTCGAAAGGACACTTTCGTTGGCAGTAACAACCACGTTGGCCACCTGCTCCAGAATTGCCTCAGTACCTGTAGGATTCTGGTTTCCTTCAGCAGAACCCTTTTCGCCATCAGCTCCTGGGATCCCTTCATTCTCCCTTGCTGTCACAGTCTCAACAACAGGGATCCCTTCTTCTTCATTATCTTGCACGTCAGCCAACAGAGCCCTAGTCTCTTCGTGATTTCCTACAGGTTCTTCTTCATTAACTTCTTCTATGGTTTCATGCCGAGGTTCAGAAGCTTGATTCACTTCATCAGCTGAACTCATGAAAGAGCCTTTCGCTGAAGAAGGCATATAAGTAGTCTCTCCTTTATTATTCAAGAGGGTGACTGTTGTACCCCAAAATTTGCCCTCCCATATTCTCCAATAAACTGCCAAGCCAAGCTACAAAATTCCCCAAGAATTGCACAATGCAAAGGCCTCCATACAGTCCAAATTAGGGTTTTGAGTTTGATCAAGAAAAGGAAGTTTTCAAAGGTCCAATCAAGTCTCATATGCTTACAAACATGGTCAAGCATCCTCATATCAAGTTTCAAGGCATTCAGATCAAGATTGCACAGTCAAAACCCTAAATTGCACTACAGTCAACTGTAGGGGCAAAATGGTCATTTGGCAGTCAAAAGTTCAAATTTTTGGTCAACATATCATTTTGAAGCCACAAACATCATTTGATCAATGCTTGATCATGATTCTCAAAATTTGGCTCAGAAATCATCAAAGATGCAAAAGTTGCTATATTTGGACAGCTGAAAAAGTCAACTGAAATTGACCAGGGCATAACTTTCACATGGATTATCAGAAAAATTCCATCCAAAGCTCATTTTGAAGAGAAAGACATTTCCTACAACTCATCTTCATAGTTCAAGTCCAAGAAATGCTCTCACAAAAAGTTATCAATTTCTACATTACAGGTCATTTTCAAAAGTCAACAAAAAGGGACTTTAAGTCAAAGGCCATAATTTGAGATTGGTAAATCAAAATGACATGGGACCAAAGGCATTGGTTAAAGGACTCAAAGGCCTTTCCAAAATGTCCAAGAACATGTGAAAAGCTTAAAAATTGAGCAAGTTATGCCTTGTAGAAGTTGGGAAATTTTTGTGAAATAGCAAAAGTCAACTATCTTTGAAAATCCAATTTTTGACAAAAGGGCCCCATTTTTTCCACTTGGTTCATCCTTGTCATGCCACACACGTGTCCCATGGTTAATTTCAAGACCAAATATTGATTTTTTTATTTTATTTAATTTTTGATGATTTAATTCATTTTAATTCTTTGAAAATTCAAATAAAATTTAAAAACCAATGGAATAGTGTCATGTGAACTTGGACAATTTCTATGTATCATGAACCAACTCAAGAAATTAGGCTAGGGTTCATTTGCACACTAGGTCTAGGTTTTGGCTAAAAAGGAGGAAAAATGGTTAAGAGTGAAAACCCTAAGACCAATTCTCTCACAAGCATGAATTAAGGCCAAAGAGTAAGCCAATTCCATTCCATGATCATCACTGAGTCAAACCCTAGGCCTAAGAGATCATAAGATGCGCCCAAACAAGCTTTGGAATATTGAAAATTTCTCCTTAAAAAACAAATCTGAAATCAGTGCTAGAGGGGTTTTCAAGCCTTAATTTTTGTTCCATAAGCATCCTGGACCATCACTGAACACGTTCCAATTCAAAACATCTTCCAAAACTCCCTGAACTGGTACCCACAACTCAAACTGTACAGCAAAAAAGTGGCAATCGTGATTTACATTCTAAGCATCATCATGCCATTCTAACTGTGGATTCATGTTCCTTATGAGTTTCTAGAACTAATCATTATGTTTAATTGCATTGTTGTGCCACATACGCGATTTCGCCATGTCCAATTTCTAGGTTTTGCAGGTTTCAAATTTGGGGCTTTCTGACCAAGGAAAAATCATGCTTCCAAACCAGCGCCATTAGCTTAAGGAGATTGAAACGAAGAAGATGGCACCCTCGCGCTCAATTTATGAGCAACGAGGGGCTAGTCGCTATTTTCTATTAGGCCCCCTAAAACAACGATCAAAAAAACGTTGCCTTTGCCCTTCATGTTTCAGAAAAAATGAAAGAGACGATGAGTTGTCACACGGAGACTGGGCAATTCGAATTTGCGTGCGTTTTAAATAACACTAACCATTTTTCTTTTATATTTTTTATTGACTATTATATGTTAAATGAAACCAACGTGGCTCAGCTGGCAGGGACGTGCACTAGGGACTCTCATGACCTGGGTTCAAACCCCAGGTCTCACACATTTCTAATATTATTTTTCATTTCCAATTCACATGCAGCGCTCACATTGATGCTCACCATACTCCATCAGAATTCAACCTCCACGTGTCCCAGGGCCTCAGATCCATGGCCAAGATGAAGAGTGCACCATACATCAAGTCAACACGTTGGCACAGGATCCAGAAAAGTCAATGATTCACAATGCAAATGGGCCAAAATCACCAGGCCCACACCTCCAAATTTGAGACCACACCTCCCTGGTTCTATCTTTTTTATCTTTTTTCTAATTTTCTTTATATTCTATTATTTTTGAATTTACTTGTGTTTTATTTTCTGATTTAATTAATTCTTACAAAAATATAAAAAACATTAAAAATACAGAAAGGACAAAAAAAAAATTAACTTTGATTACTTTTATAAATAAATTAAAATGTAAATCATTTAGTTTAATTAAGTTTTAATTTTAATTCTTTTTCATAATAAAAATCCAAAAAATGTAGAATTAGGTTAATTATTAATTTTTTATATCATTTTTTTAATTGTTCCTTTTCTCACAATAATATTATTTTTTTATTTTTCATAAATCAAAAATTGTACATAAATTAATTTAGAATTAAATTAGGTTAGAAATTAAATCTCTTTCTTAAAAACTTAAAAAACATTAGAACTAGGGTTTAGCATTTTAATTTTAAATAATTTTTCTCTTTTTCTTTTAAACCTAAAAAACACAAAAACATTATTTTTCATTTAATTTCTAATTTTAGATTCCTTGATTAATTTTAATTATTTGTAAAAGGGTCCAACGCCCTAATTTTGTTTAATCTCTTTATTTCGCGCATTTGTTTTATATTGTTCAAATAATTCTGTATATGCCCCAAAGCCATGTAATTTAAAATTCTCGCACTTTTTTTTATTCGCTTTATTTATTTTCAGTCAAATCGGGTTCGGTTTTTTTTGGCGATGTGGACCCGCGCCAGTTGTAATAGTTTAGATTTATTTTCTCGCAAATATAACTGTTAATAAATATGCATGAAAGAATGAATGCCAGAAAATAAAATCAAGCGTAGAACACAAATAAACATGACAAGACAAATAACTGAAACATGACGCACAATTCGCACACACCACCCCTAGGGTACGCCTCACTGTTGCCTTTCGAAAGGTGGTCGTCGAGTATAGGACGTTTTAGTAAGTCCTTATGTCCATGACATGATCCAGTTGCCTCGAAACGGTTGCCTCGGAAAATAAAGGATCAATGGCATAAGGGTAGCTTCTAAGGTGTCCTATTGTTGCTCCGGTGATCACCACGTCCCTAAAACTCGAATTGACCCGAACACCTCCAACGGTGGTGCTACCTACCTCTCAATGGTGGGATGGCACTACTTTAAAGGACATTTACACAGACAAATTCCTTAGGGTAGGTAGGTTCTCGTAGGTACTTGCTCTCTTCAAAAACAAATCAAAATACTTTTCACACCCAAACACTTTCAAAAAACTTTCAAAACAAACTTTTCAAACACTCTGACGTACGAATTGAATCGAAACTTTTCAAAGAATATTTTTGAAACCCACATTGAAAAGCAAACAAACAATTTTGAAAACACATTGAGCAAGTACCTAAGAGCCCATGGATAACCATGGATAGAAAGGGTGCTAATACCTTCCCTTTCTATAACCTACCTCCCGAACCGAGAGCAATCTCTTTAAAGGAATTTTTCTGTGCTTTTGTCCTTTCCTATTGGAGAAAATAAAAGACGATGGCGACTCTTGCTTACCGCGACATTTCGCGAACCAGCTTTAAAACAGTCAGTTCCAGATCCACCGATCACAGAACTGGCGACTCTGCTGGGGATACCATTTAAAGTGAGGTGTACCTTAGGACTAAGATAACTGTGTTTTCAATTGTTTTCCTTGTGTGCTTTAAAATTGTGGGTTGCTTGGGAGTTCTATAGATCCTAACCCGGATCTGGGGGATACCTTTTAGAAAGTAGCAACAAGGCTGTGAGGGAACTGTGCGGGGTATACCGACATGGTTGAAGCAGTCTGCTACGTTGATGTGGCACTTTGGTGTGTACCGGTAACCCTTGAGTCAGTCAAGGAGAGTACGGGGCCTCCATGTGGTGTCATGAAGCATCAACAGACCTTAGGAACCTTAATTGAACCATCTTGGCCTCTTTAGGGTAGTGAGATAACTGACTTTGGTGCAGTCCGAGGTTGGTTGATACTCGATACTACACTCAATTGAGGGTTGCTTTCCTGGAATATTTCGGTCGCCAGTTCAGTGGCTAAATCGAAACGATGAACAATGAAAGCAATCCCGTGATATTGGGAACCTTAGAACCCGGTTACTTTGATTAGGACAGGTTGAACCCACCAACTTCAAGAGGGTACTACCCAGACCCCATGCTGGCCTTAAACCTTAAGGGCCTGTCTTGTGTGCCTTGTGTGCCTTACATGTTTGTCTTTGTAAATATCTGTGTTTAATCATAGCATCATGACATCATCCAGCATCATATGCATTAACTAACCATTTCAGGGGTTCGAATTTTCATCTTTGTTCTTGTTTTGTAGGACATGGAAACTGTTCGTAGAAAGACAATTCCAATCAGTCTTGTAAGGATCTCTCCTCAGCTTAAGGAGCTTATATCCAGGATTCCCGAGAACTCTTCATTCAGTGAAAGGCATGGAAGCCTCATCAGCTTGGTCAACACCAATATTGAGGAAGATATGATAAAAGTCCTGTTCCAATTCTTTGACCCTCTGCATCACTGTTTCACTTTCTTGGACTATCAGTTGGTACCTACATTGGAGGAGTTCTCCCGACTCCTGAAGATCCCTATTCTTGATCAGCTACCCTTCAACGGTACAGAAAAGGAACCTAAGCTTGAAGAGATTGCTAAAGCCTTGCACCTACAGTCATCTGACCTCAAGGGACATTGGGAAGTTAGAAGTGGTATCAAAGGGTTCTTAGCCAGGTTTCTGTTTGAAAAGGCCTATGATTGTTGGAACTCCCTTGACTTGCAAGCTTTTGAAGAGGTTGTGGCCCTCCTTGTTTATGGTTTGGTGTTGTTCCCTAACCCAGACCAGCTCATTGATATCAGTGCCGTCCAGATCTTTATGTCCAGGAATCCTATACCTACGTTGCTGGGGGACATCCTTCACTCATGTTACACTCGAACCATGAGAAAAAGAGGTGTCCTAATGTGTTGCACTCCTCTCCTGGGAAAGTGGTTTATTTCGCACCTTCCACAATCAGTCCTGAAGAACGAGCGGGGTTTGAGATGGTCACAACGGTTGATGACTCTTACACATGCAGATATACATTGGTGCCCTAGGTCCAGAGAAGATGTCACTATCATTGATCGTTGCGGGGAATATCCTAATGTTCCTTTACTTGGAATCAGAGGGGGTATTACTTATAGTCCATGCCTGGCTTGGAGACAATTTGGTTACGCTCGGAGGGATGGTCCTCATGACATGTTGATCCCTGACATAGTTTTTGACTTCGACAACGATACTCAAGGACTTCGCCAGAGGTTTATCAGAGCTTGGAGGATGCCTAGTAGGATAGACAGCAAGACACTGGGGCACAGGAACTCCATCCCTTTGGAGCCTTACCTCAAATGGGTACGAGCCCGCTCTCAGAAATTAGTGATGCCTTATCCTCACATGCTTCCAGTAATCAAAGAGCCTGCCTTGGAAGGAGAGGTGTCTCATGTTATTCAGCACCCTGATATGCCCACATCCTGGGAAGAGATGCAGAAGAGTTGGATCCAGCTTAAGGAAGAGCGGAATTCTCTTGAGACTAGTTTGCATGCCAGTGAAAGGAAGGTCTTGGAGCTCACCCGCCTGTTGCATGAGGAAAGGAGTCTCAACACTTACATAGCTCCAAAGAAGATGCGCAACATATTTTGGATGTGATTTGATCTTTTTGTACTTTTGCCCATGAGGCTTTGATGTATTAAACAATGATTTTCTTAATAATAACGTGCGTTCCTTTTGGTATACAACAAATTTGAAATTTCGAACTCTTGAATGCATTGCATAAACACATATCATTCATCATGTGCATCATAAATACTCTTCTTTTCAGGTTGTTTACCGTTCTTCGCTGTTTATTTCAGCATCATGAACCCTCCTGAATCATCAACCGATGCGGCTATCAAGGCTCTTCAGGCGCAAAACGTCCAGTTTCAGGCGCAAAACGCCCAATTTCAGGAGCTGATCAAGGGCTTGTCTCAGGGTCAACAAGAGTTAAAGACCATGCTGTTGAAGAAGACCAAGAAGAAGAGGAGGACTGTGCTATTTAACACTGGGCGCAGACTCGGGAACACTTTGGTTGTTGAAGCTGAAAGGACTCCTCCATCTGTGACGGAAGGTAGTCACCATGAAAGGGAGGTCACTACTCCTGTGGGCTCTGATACTGAAACAGACTTCAATGACGACCAGTACCCTCCTGCTGAAGACCGGTACAAACAGCTGGAAGACAGATTAAAGGCTGTGGAAGTTCAACGGGTACCTGGATTGGATTTCGGAGACTTGGGGTTATCTACTGGAGTGGTGATCCCACACAAGTTCAAAACACCTGCCTTCGTGAAGTATGATGGGGCTTCCTGTCCCAAGATGCACCTCCGTTCTTATGTAAGGAAGATCCAGCCTTACACAGCAGACAAGAACCTTTGGATCCATTTCTTCCAGGAGAGTCTTTCAGGGACTCACCTCGATTGGTTCTATCAGCTGGATGGAATCAGCATTCGTAACTGGGAGGATCTGGCCACTGCTTTTTACAAGCAGTATCAATATAATGCCGACCTTGCCCCCACACGTACCCAACTTCAGGGTATGTCGTTAGGTGCAAGTGAAGGTTTTAAAGAGTACGCTCAGAGGTGGAGAGACCTAGCTGGCAGAGTGCAGCCACCGTTGACTGATCGGGAGTTGGTAGACACGTTCTTGGGGACCCTGTCTGGTCCATTCTTCAACCACTTGATTGGGAATTCTGCTGCTGGGTTTACAGATCTAATCTTGACCGGAGAAAGAATCGAAGCGGGCATCAAGTCAGGGAAAATACAGAATGGTGACTCCTCGAACACTGAAAAAAAACCATCCAGGAGGGAATCTAGTGCTGTCAACGCATTAGCTATCGCAAAACCGGCCGGTGCTCCTCAGCGTCACCATCAACAAAGGGAAGAGAGACCTAAGAGGCAATTTACTCCCCTCGGCATGACCTTGTCACAAATATTGCCACAGTTGCTGGAAACCAAGTTGGTAACCCTCATGGACCCTCCAAAGAATCCTAACAGGACACCCTCGAGGTACAATCCCAATGCTCGCTGCGCCTATCATTCCGACAGCCCGGGGCATGCTACAGATGACTGTTGGACTTTGAGAAACAGGGTTCAAGATCTGATTGACGCAAAGGAAGTCCAGCTCGACTCTCCAGAGGCTCCCAATATGATCACTGCTCCCTTGCCAAGACATGGCTAGGATTAGTTTTTGTTCATTCAAATATTCAAGTTGTAATTTTCTTTCAATTGTTCAAACATTTTATTTCATGTCAAACTTGGTTATTTCATTAATGCGTTACACATGTCTGTTTTGAAGTAATTATTTCATATTCACTATGTGCAAATTATTTTCATATCTTTTTCTGATGATCAACGTTCGACTAATAATTCTAAGCCTCTTG
This sequence comes from Vicia faba, assembly GCA_948472305.1. NCBI lineage: Eukaryota > Viridiplantae > Streptophyta > Magnoliopsida > Fabales > Fabaceae > Vicia > Vicia faba. The sequence goes on along the minus strand of OX451739.1, from coordinate 1,460,529,447 downwards.
AGGGAGGATGACGAAAACGATACCACGATTTACAGTATGCTTTTGAACAGACCCCGCTGATGAGGTACAGGCATTGTTTCAACCCCTAAACACTGGAGTTATAAGGATGATAATCCCTCGCCAACCCATCAGAGCCAAAAAAGTAGGAGTTTTATTTTCGAAAATCAAAACCCTTAATCATAACCTGGGGCAGGGTAGTTCTCTCAGTTGATCCAAGTGCACAATGAATGGCACCAAATGAGTTTTTTCAAAAAAACAAAAGACAGTGATGGTTCCGAACAATCATAAGGACAGGCAGTCATTATAAAAAAAAAACATAAACGAAAAGCCCAAGAAGTCAAAACCTATGAAAAGAGACTTACGAAACTGGGGCATCCCGCTGACTGTAATTCCAAAAAGGAAACAGTTCAGGCAAAAAAAGAAAGGGATAACAAAAATCAAGAAAGAGGTCTCACAAACCCTCAACAAAAAAATGACTGCCTAGTCAGAATAAATCATCAATGTTTGAACCATCACCGGAAAATCAGAGCAAAGACTCAAACAAGGTCTAACGTATGATCAACTGAGTTTAGGGTTGGAGAACATCACGAAAGAGCGGGTGGGTACAAATAATTTGGGCCTTTATCCTTTGTTTCTTAAACCGTGAACCAGGCCACGATATAACCCTTAAAAGTCCTAGCTGAAGCATGGGTTAGTTCGAAAGCATACTGTTACGAAGGTATCCTGACTCCTGAAGGTTTGCTGTAAAATCTTGAGTTGACACCGTATTGTATTACAACAAAATGCATTTTTAAAAATATTCAAGACAGACATAGACTTTTGCATTCTTAAAATAACTTTGTTTGCATATGAATTTTTGTCTGAACAGCAGGGAAATTCGCACGATGAATATCTTGTGAACAGAAGTACCTCCAATCAAGAGGCACAGTAGGAGCATTGCCCATTATCTGGGGCATGACAAAGTATTTCCAACAGGGGCAACTCCCCACATTCTGAGAAATATGGACATAGTCGAAAGAATACTACGCAAAATCAAAGACCCGCTAGGTTGACACACCTAGGCAAAAATAAGGGATTCCCGGCGAACCAAAAGGGTTCGGGCAAAAATAAGGGATGAAATGAAAAAATCTGTACACCCGGCAAGTCGAAAACCTGAAAAGGCGGCTTGGGCAAAAATGGGTATCCCGGTGGACTGAAAACCCGAAAAGGCGGTCCAGGCAAAAGTTAGGGATCAAAGCGTACGAGTATGTCCCAGCATCTCGGCACCTGCCTACCAGAAGACTCGTCAAGTACTCCCACAAGTGCCTCCTCCCACTGAAACTGGGGCAATAAGGAGTTGTCTAAAAGATCCGGTTGCTCTGTCCATCATAGGTTCGGCTAAAGAATGCGACCCAGATATTTTCACTCCCCGCAGAACACGAACGCGTCGTCCGACTTTATTCAAAGAGTTATTTCCTTAATAAGATATAACTGGGTTATCCTCAGCCAATAGCCACGGAAAAGACCGTCCTCAGTAAAGTCTTATCATCCCCAGCGGAAGCAAAAGCTTATTCTCCAACATCAGCCCAGGAGTGACTTCCCGGCACCCGTCAAGGATTTATTTTCCTAGACGAAAGCATACATTCATAAACATCACATTTTCGTACATCATGACACATGCATGTACGCATCATGTCATACAATTGCATTTATGCCGTTGCTTGATTCATACCACGTACTGCATATAACTGACCTTTACCTTTCAGGAAGGATACAGTTGAATGATCAGCTATGTCAAAATAGACAAAACACCGTCAGAAAAGACAAATCCCGTCATAAGAGACAAATCCGGTCAAAGAATACAAATCCAGTTTAAATCAATGCCTAAAGATTCCTCTGATACAACTCGTCGTTATAGACACTCGTCGTGATAGACACTCGTCGTGATAGACACTCGTCGTGATAGACACTCGTCGTGATAGACACTCGTCGTGATAGACACTCGTCGTGATAGACACTCGTCGTGATAGACACTCGTCGTGATAGACACTCGTCGTGATAGACACTCGTCGTGATAGACACTCGTCGTGATAGACACTCGTCGTGATAGACACTCGTCGTTATAGACACTCGTCGTGATAGACACTCGTCGTGATAGACACTCGTCGTGATAGACACTCGTCGTGATAGACACTCGTCGTGATAGACACTCGTCGTGATAGACACTCGTCGTGATAGACACTCGTCGTGATAGACACTCGTCGTGATAGACACTCGTCGTGATAGACACTCGTCGTGATAGACACTCGTCGTGATAGACACTCGTCGTGATAGACACTCGTCGTGATAGACACTCGTCGTGATAGACACTCGTCGTGATAGACACTCGTCGTGATAGACACTCGTCGTGATAGACACTCGTCGTGATAGACACTCGTCGTGATAGACACTCGTCGTGATAGACACTCGTCGTGATAGACACTCGTCGTGATAGACATTCGTCGTGATAGACACTCGTTGTGATAGACGCTCGTCATGATAGACACTCGTCAGTGTAGACACTTGTCGTTATAGACATTCGTCATAGACACTAGTCGCTATAGACACCCATCGTTAAAGACCACTCGTCCTTGGAAACAACCTGTCAGTAGAGACAACTTCATCACCGTTTGAAGATCCAGACCCAGCTCCTGTAACCAGTCAGGACATATCTATACCAAGCATCTGAAAACCAGCTCCTGCGACGTGTCAGGTACTCATTTTCTTTTGCAGGTATGCAGGTTCTCGCTAAGGAATCTCTTACGCGATCAACATCCAGATGGCATCTATAAGCCCATCATCCTACCCATCAATCTCTAAATGGCATCTATAAGCCCATTCCCCCACCACACTGCTACCATGTGAGCGCAAATTTCTGGGCACTCTAGTGTCCAATCATCTTCTACCCTCGGATTACAAAAGGCACGTCAGCCAATCTCCATCCTCAGGTCTAAGAAGATTGAACAGGGGCAACTGTTGTACCCCAAAATTTGCCCTCCCATATTCTCCAATAAACTGCCAAGCCAAGCTACAAAATTCCCCAAGAATTGCACAATGCAAAGGCCTCCATACAGTCCAAATTAGGGTTTTGAGTTTGATCAAGAAAAGGAAGTTTTCAAAGGTCCAATCAAGTCTCATATGCTTACAAACATGGTCAAGCATCCTCATATCAAGTTTCAAGGCATTCAGATCAAGATTGCACAGTCAAAACCCTAAATTGCACTACAGTCAACTGTAGGGGCAAAATGGTCATTTGGCAGTCAAAAGTTCAAATTTTTGGTCAACATATCATTTTGAAGCCACAAACATCATTTGATCAATGCTTGATCATGATTCTCAAAATTTGGCTCAGAAATCATCAAAGATGCAAAAGTTGCTATATTTGGACAGCTGAAAAAGTCAACTGAAATTGACCAGGGCATAACTTTCACATGGATTATCAGAAAAATTCCATCCAAAGCTCATTTTGAAGAGAAAGACATTTCCTACAACTCATCTTCATAGTTCAAGTCCAAGAAATGCTCTCACAAAAAGTTATCAATTTCTACATTACAGGTCATTTTCAAAAGTCAACAAAAAGGGACTTTAAGTCAAAGGCCATAATTTGAGATTGGTAAATCAAAATGACATGGGACCAAAGGCATTGGTTAAAGGACTCAAAGGCCTTTCCAAAATGTCCAAGAACATGTGAAAAGCTTAAAAATTGAGCAAGTTATGCCTTGTAGAAGTTGGGACATTTTTGTGAAATAGCAAAAGTCAACTATCTTTGAAAATCCAATTTTTGACAAAAGGGCCCCATTTTTTCCACTTGGTTCATCCTTGTCATGCCACACACGTGTCCCATGGTTAATTTCAAGACCAAATATTGATTTTTTTATTTTATTTAATTTTTGATGATTTAATTCATTTTAATTCTTTGAAAATTCAAATAAAATTTAAAAACCAATGGAATAGTGTCATGTGAACTTGGACAATTTCTATGTATCATGAACCAACTCAAGAAATTAGGCTAGGGTTCATTTGCACACTAGGTCTAGGTTTTGGCTAAAAAGGAGGAAAAATGGTTAAGAGTGAAAACCCTAAGACCAATTCTCTCACAAGCATGAATTAAGGCCAAAGAGTAAGCCAATTCCATTCCATGATCATCACTGAGTCAAACCCTAGGCCTAAGAGATCATAAGATGCGCCCAAACAAGCTTTGGAATATTGAAAATTTCTCCTTAAAAAACAAATCTGAAATCAGTGCTAGAGGGGTTTTCAAGCCTTAATTTTTGTTCCATAAGCATCCTGGACCATCACTGAACACGTTCCAATTCAAAACATCTTCCAAAACTCCCTGAACTGGTACCCACAACTCAAACTGTACAGCAAAAAAGTGGCAATCGTGATTTACATTCTAAGCATCATCATGCCATTCTAACTGTGGATTCATGTTCCTTATGAGTTTCTAGAACTAATCATTATGTTTAATTGCATTGTTGTGCCACATACGCGATTTCGCCATGTCCAATTTCTAGGTTTTGCAGGTTTCAAATTTGGGGCTTTCTGACCAAGGAAAAATCATGCTTCCAAACCAGCGCCATTAGCTTAAGGAGATTGAAACGAAGAAGATGGCACCCTCGCGCTCAATTTATGAGCAACGAGGGGCTAGTCGCTATTTTCTATTAGGCCCCCTAAAACAACGATCAAAAAAACGTTGCCTTTGCCCTTCATGTTTCAGAAAAAATGAAAGAGACGATGAGTTGTCACACGGAGACTGGGCAATTCGAATTTGCGCGCGTTTTAAATAACACTAACCATTTTTCTTTTATATTTTTTATTGACTATTATATGTTAAATGAAACCAACGTGGCTCAGCTGGCAGGGACGTGCACTAGGGACTCTCATGACCTGGGTTCAAACCCCAGGTCTCACACATTTCTAATATTATTTTTCATTTCCAATTCACATGCAGCGCTCACATTGATGCTCACCATACTCCATCAGAATTCAACCTCCACGTGTCCCAGGGCCTCAGATCCATGGCCAAGATGAAGAGTGCACCATACATCAAGTCAACACGTTGGCACAGGATCCAGAAAAGTCAATGATTCACAATGCAAATGGGCCAAAATCACCAGGCCCACACCTCCAAATTTGAGACCACACCTCCCTGGTTCTATCTTTTTTATCTTTTTTCTAATTTTCTTTATATTCTATTATTTTTGAATTTACTTGTGTTTTATTTTCTGATTTAATTAATTCTTACAAAAATATAAAAAACATTAAAAATACAGAAAGGACAAAAAAAAAATTAACTTTGATTACTTTTATAAATAAATTAAAATGTAAATCATTTAGTTTAATTAAGTTTTAATTTTAATTCTTTTTCATAATAAAAATCCAAAAAATGTAGAATTAGGTTAATTATTAATTTTTTATATCATTTTTTTAATTGTTCCTTTTCTCACAATAATATTATTTTTTTATTTTTCATAAATCAAAAATTGTACATAAATTAATTTAGAATTAAATTAGGTTAGAAATTAAATCTCTTTCTTAAAAACTTAAAAAACATTAGAACTAGGGTTTAGCATTTTAATTTTAAATAATTTTTCTCTTTTTCTTTTAAACCTAAAAAACACAAAAACATTATTTTTCATTTAATTTCTAATTTTAGATTCCTTGATTAATTTTAATTATTTGTAAAAGGGTCCAACGCCCTAATTTTGTTTAATCTCTTTATTTCGCGCATTTGTTTTATATTGTTCAAATAATTCTGTATATGCCCCAAAGCCATGTAATTTAAAATTCTCGCACTTTTTTTTATTCGCTTTATTTATTTTCAGTCAAATCGGGTTCGGTTTTTTTTGGCGATGTGGACCCGCGCCAGTTGTAATAGTTTAGATTTATTTTCTCGCAAATATAACTGTTAATAAATATGCATGAAAGAATGAATGCCAGAAAATAAAATCAAGCGTAGAACACAAATAAACATGACAAGACAAATAACTGAAACATGACGCACAATTCGCACACACCACCCCTAGGGTACGCCTCACTGTTGCCTTTCGAAAGGTGGTCGTCGAGTATAGGACGTTTTAGTAAGTCCTTATGTCCATGACATGATCCAGTTGCCTCGAAACGGTTGCCTCGGAAAATAAAGGATCAATGGCATAAGGGTAGCTTCTAAGGTGTCCTACTGTTGCTCCGGTGATCACCACGTCCCTAAAACTCGAATTGACCCGAACACCTCCAACGGTGGTGCTACCTACCTCTCAATGGTGGGATGGCACTACTTTAAAGGACATTTACACAGACAAATTCCTTAGGGTAGGTAGGTTCTCGTAGGTACTTGCTCTCTTCAAAAACAAATCAAAATACTTTTCACACCCAAACACTTTCAAAAAACTTTCAAAACAAACTTTTCAAACACTCTGACGTACGAATTGAATCGAAACTTTTCAAAGAATATTTTTGAAACCCACATTGAAAAGCAAACAAACAATTTTGAAAACACATTGAGCAAGTACCTAAGAGCCCATGGATAACCATGGATAGAAAGGGTGCTAATACCTTCCCTTTCTATAACCTACCTCCCGAACCGAGAGCAATCTCTTTAAAGGAATTTTTCTGTGCTTTTGTCCTTTCCTATTGGAGAAAATAAAAGACGGTGGCGACTCTTGCTTACCGCGACATTTCGCGAACCAGCTTTAAAACAGTCAGTTCCAGATCCACCGATCACAGTGACAAAGCCTTCGACAGGAGTAGGGACTCGTTTGGAAGTGCCAGCAGTGTCCTGGAAAATAAAGAAAGTTTATTTCTTTCAGAATTCTCATAAAGAAAAGAGGGGGTTTGAAAAGTAAAAGATGGTATGTCGAAGCAAATACCTGGACTGGAATTTCAGCACCGGGACTGGAGTTATCTCGCTAGGGTTGTTTAGCCTGGCGATTACTTCCTGTTCAGTAGGCTCTTTGATAACTATAGGCGGATGCCTCACAGCTGTAGTCTTAATCCTAATTTTGGGACGAGATTCAACGGCAGGAACTGGTTTCTTTAACCTTCGTCTCTGTAGAGGAACAAGAGGATACTCCTCTTCTTTGTCACTAGAGATTTGGATCTCCTAGACCTTCCATTTTTTGGGGGTAGTTTTCTGAATACCCAGAAAGACAAGTCAAAGGAATCAGTACCCATGTCAAACAATCATAGAAAATAAGGGTATGGAAGAAAGTGAATACCTTGGGAGAGGAGTTGACAGTATAATCTCCCCCTTTTATGCTCTCAGCAACCTTCTTCGAAGTGTTTCTCTTGACAGCTAAACAAAAGACAAGAAAACTAAAGTTAATCGAGCGTCGAATGACAAATCTGAAGCGAAGAGAAAGAAAAGAAGTAATACCTTTCTTGATCCTATCAAGAACCAGCTTAAACACCTCACGAAGGTGGTGGGCGAAGTCCTTCTCATCGAAGAACTCTTCATCATAATATTGTTTCCACCACCCCTCAAAATTAACAGAACTCAAAAATTTGAGGTTAAAGTCGAACAGGGTCAGTATAGTTCGACCGGTGTACCTACCAATATGCTTGGTAGCAGCATCTTCTGAGTAGTCTGCATTGTAAAATAATAGCAGCTTCTCTCGAGGATAAATGGGTGAGGGAAGTGACTGAACAATACCAAATTGTCGAGATACAAGGTTTGGTTGATAAGCGATCAAGCTCAATTAATTCTTGGAGCTCTTGAATCTCAATGGCATGATCCTAGGGCGAAGAAATGATTCCCACATGCCCACGTATTCATCAGTCAAGTCTTCCTCCTCATTCGAAGGAAATGGTCTGGTGAACCATTCTGGACCAACTTTTCGACTGGCAAAAGGAGCCATGGTCGAAACAAAGCGTTTGCACTCCACAAACATCATCACGAAGCTTGTGAAAGCCTTCTGAAACTATTGGCCTTCATCAGTAGGAGTCAGTAGTGCAAGCCTGGTACCTTCGACCCTCCTGTTCAGGATTTCTGGGGCCTCTTCATTAATCTTATTCTTCTGAGGGAGAAAAGATTCAAAGGTGGCATTGAGCCAAAGCTGGAGAAGCCAAAAAGGGCCAGATAGCAGCAGGTCCCCCTGTCCCCTATAACCTTGAGTTGAGTCACACCATTACTGATGGGCTCATATAGATTGGCCAAAATTAATTCGGCCAAAAAAAGGGGATAACCATGGTGAAGCTGCGTCGCAAGTGTGAGCATCTTCTTAGTCACCTGAAGTGACTTATTGCAAAAAACGAAACGAGACAACCACATAGCCAAGAAGGCTATATGCTCCACCTACAACACAGTGCTAGAGGCTTTATCATGGAAATGGTTGATAATGGTGGTGTAGGTGGGTTTTGTAGCTGCAAACCTAATAACATCCTCAGATAAGTCTTCAGGGTCGAAATAGTCGCCAGTCGGTCAAAGACCGGTGATTGCAGTTATGTCGAATAGAGTGGGGGTCATCATCCCACAGGGAAGATGAAAGGTAAAATGTGCGCTATCCCAGAAATACAGTGAAGATACCAGCATGAGGGGACAGTAAGGCAATTCTGTCTTCGACAGCATCACCAAGTCATAAATGCCGATTTCCTTCCAGACGGAAGCTTGCGCCTTCTCCATCTTATTCAACCAGTCTAAATACTCTGAGGAGAGGTTAGGGCTTGATCTAAAGATTATGTTCCCTTTGTTCATGAATTGGAGGTTGATATCCTCTGTAGTCTGAGCATGTTGTTGATTGGCCGGAGTAGAATCTTCAGGGTCATCCCTAGGCTTCTTCGCGCAACCTATGGGTCTGAGCCTTGGGTGAGTAGGGAAGAAGGCACGATTCTTCAAGGGATTTTCGATGCACGAAGAAAAAGGACCAGACATAGCATACATGTCTCTATTGTACCTAATGGGAATGAGGAGCTGAGAATCATATGCTTCTCGCCACTCCCTCGTCATGGGTTCAGCAACGTACCGATCAATCGAGGAAGGAGAAGGGTTAGTAGAAAAGACCTCTGGTGGGTTTTGGATATCATCAGTGTTTTTAGGTTGAGGATTTTTTGGTGCATTGGAAAGAAAAGCCATTGTTGTAGATTTGGAGAAAACAAAGTTGACAGTACAAGGTGTTTGAAAGCAAGAGATTTGGAAATGCTTGAAGTGGAGAAAGTTCCAAATGAAAAGGCTCAGAAGTATTTATAGCCTTCAGAAAGGGATATGTCTCGTCAAGACCATTTAATGCTGGGAAGATAGTGGGGCACATGGCGAAATATGAAGCAGTTACCGTGCAGACGTTGGGAAACGTTTTGACATGCTTGCCTAGGTTATAGGAATATGGTCATCATGGAAAGCGTGGTAACGGAAGTTATAAGAGACATCTTGGAGAAAGAGTAATGATGGTTTTCTCAAGAGCAGCAGCTGTTAGAAGACGAAAAGCACACGTCAAAATCTTGTGGACAACTAGAAAGACAGGTGTCGAATGGAAAGATCAAAGAATGGCTATTTCTTTAAGCGTCGAAATAGACATTCTTGGGGGGAAATTTGTTGGTTCCCAAATTCGACACTTACTATATTTGGTCTTTTAGACCAAAAAACTGGAATAAACCAAGCCAAGAAGAATGTTCGACGTTTGAAATAACTTAGGAGAAATGTCTAAGTTACATTTGAGCCTTCGACCAGGGCTCACTGTGATACGGTGGGAGAACTGACTTGAGGTTTTGCGTTTGTATTCGCACTTGTTCAGTTTAGCAAGAGTCGCCACCGACTTTTTATTTTATCCTAAGGAAAGGTTAAAAAGCACAGGAAAAACCTTTGAGATGTTTTCGTGGGTTCGGGGAGTAGTTTATAGAAAGGGAAGGTATTAGCACCCTTTCTATCCATGGTTATCCATGGGCTCTTAGTTACTTGCTTAGATCACTTGCTTTGCATTTTCAATTGTTTGAAATAGTGCTTTGTGTGTGTGTTTTTTGAAAATATTTTGAAAAAGATGCCTTGTCTAGGCAACCTTTGTAACAATTCTTGTTTGAATGTTTTACAAAGGTGTTTGTCTTTTTGAAAAGATGTTTCAATGTTTTGAAAGTTGTTTTGGAAGTTGTGTTTGTGAAGTGTGTTTGAAAATGGCAAGTGTGTTTTGCAAGTTTGATCAAGTAACTAAGAGCTATCTACTCTAAATTTCTCAAAGATCTTTCTCATGTTTTAACCCTTTTAACAGTGTTGTTTCACCATTGTATTTGGTGAACAACCTTGTGTTAGGATGTTAACGGGACGGGCGCGGGTCATCGTTTAGACCATGAATGTAATAGTGTCAAGTATTTTGGCAATTTTCTTGAGGGACTATGATCATTTTGTTTAGGCAACAAGATAGCGTCATCGAGGGACTATGATCATTTTGTTTGTTTTTGTTTTGTTTTGTTTTGCCAAAGTACTTGACATGCAAACATGGCCCATTTTTGAAGGCAACAAGTGGATGTAACCCTAGGGGTGTTTGTGTGCAAGTGTGTTTTATTGCATACAAGAGTTTATCTTTGAATTAGGATTTTCTATTTCATTGATTTTATCTTGCCATACACATCCTAATTACTAGCATTTATATTTGAAAGCGATAAAAAGCAGAAATATAAAATCCTACGCTATTACAGCAATTAGGGGGGTGGGGATACATATTTGTACATGGGGTGGTTCAATGATAAAAATAGATAAGAAAAGAAAATAACAAAGGCAAGATAGAGAGAAAGAGAGAGAGAGAGCCAGCGCGCTGCTGAGAGGCCATCAGAAGTTCTGACTCAGGCCTGTTGCCAGATTATCAACCTTTTGGTTAAACTGTATAAGTCAGAAATTCTGACTCTGGCACCTGCAAAATAGAAACCTGTTAGTGGGAAAATCAGAAGTTCTGACCCCCATGCGCTGTAAGACAAAGTTTGTTAGTGGGGATATCAGAAGTTCTGATCCTGCTGGAAATACAATAATCTTCAGAAGTTCTGATATTATTGACAGCAAAAACAGGCTTCAGATGTGCTAACGTCAAAGTAAGCACTTGGCTTCTCCCTGTGCTAGTTAGAATACCTGCAATTTTGTTATTTTCCCACAGAACAGAAAACATGTTTGGGACAACTTCAGCAAATGTCAAAGCGTTTCAGGAGACAGAACCAACAAGGTCACAGGCAGGTTCTACAATGATTCACTTCCTACTTAAACATTCTGAGGTATGAAAATCCTCAGAATGCAAACAACAGCAACATGATATTTACATTATGTTTATTGAGCATGCAAAGCTGATGATGCTTAGCAGCGTGATGAAGGTCAGCAGGTGCTTACCTGGCTGTTAGAAAAGTCTGTGAGTGAGAGCTAGCTTTTAGTTCTGATGGTGTTCTGGACAGGTTCCTTTTTTAAAGGGGTAGATGAAGGTGTATGTGTATGTATGGTCAGAGGCTGAAAGGGTGTTCTTTAGTCACAAAGAAAGCTGGGTATTGATGAAGTTTGGAGGTAGGAAGTTCAAAGTTATGAAACATTGGGGATTTTGGCAGAGTTTCACAAGGTTTCCTTCACCAGAGTTTTCTGTTTCTTCTAAATTTTTCTGGCTGTTTTTTCACGTCCCCTTTGTGATGGACAATGGTGCTCTATTTATAGGAAAAGCTCTTGTGGATTCTTGAACGTTAAAGGCGCCAATAGAGGTTAAATTGTTTTTTTTTGAAAGAAGTTCATGGAAAGTTGTGATAATGGACAGCTTTTCAGCCTAGGCTGGAACAGCAGGCAAGGATTGAGGAGAAGCGACCTCTATAGGTGGAAGGTGGCGCATAGACCCATGCCTAAGCCTGCATAAAGGTGTTTACCAAGCCACACGTGAAGAGACCCTTTGGATGAATGTTCAGGAGTGGTTGGGAGCATTAATGAGCATTAAATAGTGATGAGACTTATCAACACCAAAATTCTTGTAATAGGAGAAAAACCTAAACCAGCAGTTCTGCTTTACCAAAAACAACGTAAACCAAGCTCTGATCTTGGCCCCTTGCTGTCTCAACAAATTCTGGGGATTCTCCTGACTTTCTAACACGTTCCTTGGATTTGCTTATGGAAATCCTGGACTTAGAGATTCTGTGTCAGTGTAACACCCACTCTTCTGACCCTTTCATCTCCTGATTCCAGCATGTTCTGAAGGAGCCTTCAGACTTCTTTACTTCCTTTGCATTCCTCTAGCAAACTCTGGCTGATCTTGCGTAACTGCTGAAAGAGCCATGTTCTGTTTGAGGCTTACGCGTTGAACCACGTTTGCAACCTGTAGCTGCTGAAGAGCCAACTTCTGACTGCATTGAGCCAAGCTTGCAACTTCTGACCGTTTCTGTCTGGAGGTTGGACCAGAAGTTCTGAAGTGCTATTTTCTTCTTAAACACCCATTTTTAGAGGAAAATTCCAAATGTTTAGAATTTAATTTTTCAAGGTAAAAGTGTTGCCTTTAGAGCTTGTGTGATCATTTTGCTCTTGTAAATGGTTTGCTTGGGAAGAAATGCTAATTCAGGACTTGGATTTGTTTCAGGGAGACTATGAGAATCCAGGATGATTTCCTGAAGAGTGAGAGGGCAAATTTTGGGGTACAACAGTTGCCCTTGTTCAATCTTCTTGCACCTGGAGAGTTAGATTGGCAAGATTGCCTTTTGTGACTCGAAGGTAAAAGAGGATTGGACACTAGAGTGCCCGTAAATTTGCACTCGTCAAGACGTAGATGCGGGAATGGGCTTAAAGATTCCATTTGGAGATATGATGGATAGTTGTTGGAGATGGGCTTAGAGATGCCATCTGAAGAGGTGACAGGATCTTGTCGGGGATGGGCTTAAAGATGCCATCTGGAGATTGTTTGCTGAATTGTATGTCGTTGGTGAGTGAGTGAGTATCAGAAAGGTATCCATGTTTGGAATATCTCTGGACTGGGGGTCTGAATAAGCAATAGATCGACATCCGTGTCTGGAGAATCCGTAAACTGTTTTGAAAAGTTGAGTCTGAACAAGCGATAGATTGACATCCATATCTGGCAGCACCCGTAAACTGTTTTCAGAAGTCTTGAAGTTGAATAAGCAATAGATCAGCATCCATGTTGGGAAGCGTCCGTAAACTGTTTTCAAAAGTTGAAGTTGAATAAGCAATAGATCATCATCCATGTTGGGAAGCGTCCGTAAACTGTTTTCAAAAGTTGAAGTTGAATAAGAAATAGATTAACATCCGTGTTTGGAGAATCCGTAAACTGTTTTCAGAAGTCTTGAAGTTGAATAAGCAATAGATTAACATCCGTGTTTGGAGAATCCGTAAACTGTTTTCAAAAGTTGAGTCTGAACAAGCGATAGATTGACATCCATATCTGGAAGCACCCGTAAACTGTTTTCAGAAGTATTGAAGTTGAATAAGCAATAGATCAGCATCCATATTGGGAAGCATCCGTAAACTGTTTTCAAAAGTTGAAGTTGAAGCTTATTAATCTTATCCTGAAAAGGGTAAAATATTAACTAAAACACAAAGTTATGTTGCATGAAATGTATGATGCAATACATATGTTATATCAATGCTTATGATATATGAATGTAGTGAATGCGCATGTAAGCTGATGAGCTGTCTTGCTGAGGATAGATGAATCCTGGATAGCCGGAGATAATAAAATCTTGACTGCTGACGGGGAAAGTGAATCCTTGACTGCTGCAGGGGATTGCAAGAATCTTTTGATCGCTGAAAATGAGAAGTCCTGGGACCACTGTTGGGGAATCAGGAGTTTGGGTTGTATGCCAATCTACCGGGGAGGCCAAAATGAGAATCTTCATTCAGGTCTTGGGTCAGAAGATTGGGTGTATGCCAATCTACTGGGTTTTCAAGGATGAGAATCTTCATTCTGTTAACGGTTAATTGTTATCTAGTTGATCTCCAGGTTTTCACATAAACTTGTATTTGCTATCTGGTCGTAATCCAGGCTTCACCATAACTTGTTGAGCTGCTATCCGGTCGAATCCGGGCTTCACGGCTTGTGTTAAAGATATACCGCTATCTGGTCGACTCCAGGCTTCATAGTATTCTTGGCTGCTGTCTGGTCGTAATCCAGGCTTCACAGAAACTTGTATTGCTATCTGGTCGAAATCCAGGCTTCACAATAACTTGTTGAGCTGTTATCCGGTAGAATCCGGGCTTCACGGCTTGTGTTAAAGATATACCGCTATCTGGTCGACTCCAGGCTTCGTAGTATTCTTGGCTGCTATCTGGTCGTAATCCAGGCTTCACAGAAACTTGTATTGCTATCTGGTCGTAATCCAGGCTTCACAATAACTTGTATTGCTATCTGGTCATAATCCAGGCTTCACAATAACTTGTTGAGCTGTTATCCGGTCGAATCCGGGCTTCACGGCTTGTGTTAAAGACATACCACTATCTGGTCGACTCCAGGTTTCATAGTATTCTTGGCTGCTGTCTGGTCCTAATCCAGGCTTCACAGAAACTTGTATTGCTATCTGGTTGTAATCCAGGCTTCACAATAACTTGTTGAGTTGTTATCCGGTCGAATCCGGGCTTCACGGCTTGTGTTAAAGACATACCACTATCTGGTCGACTCCAGGTTTCGTAGTATTCTTGGCTGCTGTCTGGTCGTAATCCAGGCTTCACAGAAACTTGTATTGCTATCTGGTCGAAATCCAGGCTTCACAATAACTTGTTGAGCTGTTATCCAATCGAATCCGGGCTTCACGGCTTGTGTTAAAGACATACCACTATCTGGTCGACTCCAGGCTTCATAGTATTCTTGGCCGCTGTCTGGTTGTAATCCAGGCTTCACAGAAACTTGTATTGCTATCTGGTCGTAATCCAGGCTTCACAATAACTTGTTGAGCTGTTATCCGGTCGAATCCGGGCTTCACGGCTTGTGTTAAAGACATACCACTATCTGGTCGACTCCAGGCTTCGTAGTATTCTTGGATGCTGTCTGGTCGTAATCCAGGCTTCACAGAAACTTGTATTGCTATCTGGTCGTAATCCAGGCTTCACAATAACTTGTATTGCTATCTGGTCGTAATCTAGGCTTCACAATAACTTGTTGAGCTGTTATCCGGTTGAATCCGGGCTTCACGGCTTGTGTTAAAGACATACCACTATCTGGTCGACTCCAGGTTTCGTAGTATTCTTGGCTGCTGCCTGGTCGTAATCCAGGCTTCACATAAACTTGTATTGCTATCTGGTCGTAATCCAGGCTTCACAATAACTTGTTGAGCTGTTATCCGGTCGAATCCGGCCTTTATGGCTTGTGTTAAAGACATACCACTATCTGGTCGACTCCAGGTTTCGTAGTATTCCTGGCTACTGTCTGGTCGTAATCCAGGCTTCACAGAAACTTGTATTGCTATCTGGTCAAAATCCAGGCTTCACAATAACTTGTTGAGCTGTTATCCGGTCGAATCCGGGCTTCACAGCTTGTGTTAAGACATACCACTATCTGGTCGACTCCAGGCTTTGTAGTATTCTTGGCTGCTGTCTGGTCGTAATCCAGGCTTCACAGAAACTTGTATTGCTATCTGGTCGTAATCTAGGCTTCACAATAACTTGTTGAGCGGTTATCCGGTCGAATCCGGGCTTCACGGCTTGTGTTAAAGACATACCACTATCTGGTCGACTCCAGGCTTCGTAGTATTCTTGGCTGCTGTCTGGTCGTAATCCAGGCTTCACAGAAACTTGTATTGCTATCTGGTCGTAATCCAGGCTTCACAATAACTTGTTGAGCTGCTATCCAGTCGAATCCGGGCTTCACGGCTTATGTTAAAGACATACCACTATCTGGTCGACTCCAGGCTTCGTATTATTCTTGGCTGCTGTCTGGTCGTAATCCAGGCTTCATAGAAACTTGTATTGCTATCTAGTCGTAATCCAGGCTTCACAATAACTTGTTGGGGATTAAACTATTATCCGGTCGAATCCGGGCTTCATAGCTTGCTCTTAGGAGATACCACTATCTGGTCATAATCCAGGCTTCGCGGTAGTCTGATACTGTTATCCGGTCGTAATCCGGGCTTCACAATATGCTGTAGAGATCAAGATACTATCCGGTCGAATCCAGGCTTCATAACTTGAATTTTGTGAGAATTTGATCTTTGACGACCGTAACTTCCAACAGGTGATGAAGGAACTTTAGAACGACCGATCAATTTGAAATGTAATTTGTTTTGGAGAATAAATCCTTGACAAATGTTGGGGAAATAAACCCATAACCGAAGCTGGGGATTGAAAATCCTTTGATTACTGAGGGTGAGAAATCCTTGTTGACTGCTGATTGCTGACTGCTTAGGGAACAAGATCTTCAGTTGTTGAGGGATCTTAGGACCGCTGCTGAGGATTGAAAATCCTTGATGACTCGTGGGGAATGAGAATTCTGATGATCTCTACTGGGGAGTTTAAAACCTGGGAGGCTTATGCTGGAGAAGTGAGACCGGGAATCTTCAATTTGATGGGAAGTATCTCTGTGGGGAGAATGTTCACTAATCTGGTTCCGCTGGGGATCGATAGTTGGAAGTTTTAGCTCCGCTGGGGATTAACAGCTTTGACTTCACTGGGGATAGGATTTTCAGATTTTTTAGGGCTCCACTGGGGATACTGAAGCTTAACTCTGAGAGGAATTAAGTTCTGGAAGGCTCTCTTAGCTGGGGAAATCAGTTTTGAGAAAGCTTTTGTTCTGCTGAGGATCCTGAAGTTTAACCCTGTTTGGGAAGTATATTCCGGACTTTAACTTTGTTGAGGAACTTGGAGTTTAATTCCGCTGGGGATATCTTCTGAAAGGGCATCAAGATATCTACCTAAACCTTCAACCTACCAGCAATCATCTTTTCTTGATTTGTAAGCAAATGATTATGTTCAAATGCATATGCCTATTTAACAAAACATTGGACGTTTCTCAAATAAAACATAAGTGTAAAAAGAAAAGGAAGACAAAGCAAATTTTTGTACTTGGAAAAGTATTTGTATTAACTTTTTATGAGTATCTTTGTACAAGGAGACAGACATCCTAGTAAGAGAATGTTGTCGTAAATATTGAAAAATTTATACAAAAGAAAGATGGTTATGTGTAACAATTCCATGGGATTCCCACTCTGTTATAGCCTTCACAACTCTGAATATATTGTCCATTCACTGCTTCGTCCGCCGATGATTGGATTGATCAGAAGCTCGGAGCTTGTTGATGAAGAGATTGTTCTTTAAAGTGATCCGACGAGACATAGTCATACGCTTTAATTCCCTAACTTTTGCCTGAATCGCCCTTTCGGGTTTTCGATCCACCGGGAAACCCTTTTTTGCCCAAGTCTCCCTTTCGGGTTTTCAACTTGCCGGGTGTACAGATTTTTTTTGTTTTATCCCTAATTTGCCTGAACCGCCCTTTCGGGTTTTCAGTTCACCGGGATGCCCATTTTTTCCCAAGTCGCCCTTTCGGGTTTTCGACTTGTCGGGTTGTTTCATGCGTAGTATCTTTTGACTATGTCTGCGTTCGCAGGGTGTGGCAAATCGTCGCCGTCCATGGTGGTCAGAATCATTGCACCACCAGAAAAGTTGCTCTTGATTACAAATGGTCCTTCATAAGTAGGAGTCCATTTGCCCCTGGGATCACTTTGCGGCAAGATGATCCGCTTGATCACAAGATCTCCGACTTGATATACTTGACGTCTGACTTTCTTGTTGAAAGCCTTGATCATCCGTTTTTGGTACGTCTGACCATGGCAAACAGCAGTGAGTCGCTTCTCGTCGATCAAATTGAGTTGATCAAGTCGGTTCTGAATCCAATCGTCTTCACTCAAACCAGCGTCCTTCATAATCCTTAAAGAAGGAATCTGAACTTCCATAGGTAGGACAACTTCCATGCCATACACCAAAGAAAATGGGGTTGCCCCTGTTGAAGTACATGCCGTGGTACGATATCCATGCAGAGCAAACTGTAACATCTCATGCCAGTCCTTGTAGGTAACTGTCATTTTCTGAATGATCTTCTTGATGTTTTTGTTCGTGGCTTCAACAACACCGTTCATCTTCGGCCGATAGGGAGATGAATTGTGATGATAAATCTTGAACTGTTCGCATAGAGCGGTGATCATAGTATTGTTCAGATTTGTACCGTTGTCTGTGATGATCCTGTCGGGGACACCATACCGGCATATGAGGTTCTGCTTGATGAAGCGGGCAACCACATTTTTCGTAACAGAGGCAAAGGAAGCTGCTTCGACCCATTTGGTGAAATAGTCAATAGCGACCAAGATGAAGCGATGTCCATTGGACGCCGTGGGCTTGATCTCTCCAATCATGTCAATGCCCTACATTGCGAATGGCCAAGGAGCTGTCAGAATGTTGAGAGGGACATGAGGAATATGAACCTTGTCAGCGTAGACTTGGCATTTGTGGCAAGTACGGGAATGTTGATGGCAATCAGCTTCCATGGTAGACCAGTAATAGCCTGCTCTTAGAATCTTCTTAGCCATCGTATGTCCACTCAAGTGGGTGCCAAATGTGCCACTGTGTATCTCAGTCATGATTAACTCTGCTTCAGCTTTGTCTACACATCGGAGTAAAACACAATCATGGCTGCGCTTATAAAGGATGCCATTGCTTAAGAAGAACTTGGCAGCAAATCTCCTTAAGAATTTTTTGTCATTGACTGAAACTTCTTCAGGATATTCTCTAGTCTGGAGATACCTTTTGATTTCATGGAACCAGGGTTATTCCACTACTTCTTCGGTATTAATCTCATGGCAATACGCAGGTTCATCCATTCGCTCGATGGTGATTTGGGGAGCCTCGTTATCCCAGTTGAGTTTAAACATGGAAGACATTGTAGCCAGAGCATCTGCTAGCTGATTTTCTTCTCGCGGGAAATGCTCGAAGGTGATCTGCTCGAAATGAGGCAGCAATGTTAAGACATGTTCTTTGTATGGGATAAGATTAGGATGTTTGGTGTCCCATTCTCCTTTGATTTGACTGATAACCAAAGCCGAGTCCCCAAATACGATCAAAGATTTGATCCCCAAGTCTATAGCAGCCTTGAGACCAAAGATGCAAGCTTCATATTCGGCCATGTTGTTGGTACAACTAAAACAAAGTCGGGCAGTGAAAGGTGTATGGCAACCTTCTGGGGAAATGAGTACCGCACCGATACCGTTTCCAAGTGCATTTGAAGCACCATCAAAGTACAGGGTCCATCGGGATCCATTTTCAGGTCCGTCATACGGTCCGTTACCTTCAATGTTGTCCAAAGTCATGATGTCCTCGTCCGGGAAGTCGAATCTCATGGATTGATAATCTTCGATAGCTTGATGAGCTAGATGGTCAGCTAGTACACTCCCTTTTATAGCTTTTTGGGTAGTATACTGGATGTCATACTCGGTCAGGATCATCTGCCATCTAGCGATTCTTCCAGATAAAGAAGGCTTCTCGAAGATATACTTGATAGGATCCATTTTGGAAATCAACAAAGTGGTATGAGTCAACATATACTGCCTTAGTCGGCGAGCAGCCCATACCAAAGCGCAACAAGTTTTGTCGAGCAGTGAGTAACGAGTCTCACAGTCGGTAAACTTTTTGCTAAGGTAATAAATGGCATGCTCTTTTCGACCAGACTCGTCGTGTTGGCCCAGTACGCACCCCATTGAGTTGTCCAAAACAGTCAGGTACATGATCAACGGTCTTCCTTCAACGGGTGGCATCAGAATAGGAGGTTCCGATAAGTACTCCTTGATCTTTTCAAAAGAAACTTGGCAATCGTCGTTCCATTCAACTACCTGATCCTTCTTTAATAGTTTGAAAATTGGCTCACAGGTAGACGTCAGATGAGAGAAGAATCTGGCAATATAGTTCAAGCGTCCCAAGAACCCTCTAACCTCCTTTTCAGTACGGGGGGCAGGCATTTCTTGTATAGCCTTTACTTTTGCTGGATCGACCTCAATACCTTTGTTGCTGACAATAAATCCCAAAAGTTTACCAGACCTAACTCCAAAAGTGCACTTACTTGGATTCAGCCTGAGTTTGTATTCCTTCAACCTGGCAAACAACTTTTGAAAATGTTCCAGGTGTTCCTCTTCCGTTTGTGATTGAGCTATCATATCGTCTACGTAAACTTCAATCTCATGATGTATCATATCATGAAACAAAGCTACCATGGCACATTGATAAGTTGCCCATGCGTTCTTCAGTCCGAACGGCATCACCTTGTAACAGAAGGTACCCCATTGTGTAACAAAGGTAGTTTTCTCCATGTCCTCGGGGGCCATTTTGATCTGGTTGTAGCCCGAGAATCCGTCCATGAAGGAAAAAACCTTGTGTTGAGCTGTGTTGTAAACCAAGATGTCAATGTGCGGCAGCGGAAAATCATCTTTAGGGCTAGCCCTGTTCAAATCCCGATAGTCTACACACATTCTGACCTTGCCGTCTTTTTTAGGTACGGGCGCGATGTTAGCAACCCATTGTGGATAGGATGTAACAGCCAGAAAGCCAGCGTTGAATTGCTTCATTATTTCAGCTTTAATCTTCTCAGACATGTTGGGCCTTATTCGGAGAACCTTCTGCTTGATCGGTGGACAGTCCTCTCTTGTAGGGAGACGGTGAACCACAATGTCCGTGTCTAACCCTGTCATGTATTCATAAGACCAGGAGAAGATTTCAACATATTCATTCAACAGCTGTATTAAGCGCTCCTTGACACTTGGTTCCAGATTGGCACCCACTTGTACTTCTTTCCTGTCTTCCTCTGTCCCTAAGTTGATGGTTTCCAACAACTCTTCATGAGGCAAGATGGCCCTCTCTTCTTGTTGTAGAAGTCTGGCTAACTCTCCCGGTACTTCACAATCTTCGTCGTCTTCGCACTCAGCCTGATTGACCAAATCTTCAGAGTTTTTGAAGGATAAAACAGAATGGTCACCCATGGAATCCGGAGTTGATGGGTACCTGCATTTGTGAGTGTGGGTGTGTGTAAGGGATAGCCATCCTTAAACAAACAAAAATGCAAAAGGAAAGAAAATGAACACAACAGTTTATAAATGAAAAACGTCCAATGATTCATTAAACATGGCATATGATTATGAAGAGAATCAAGCCCTTACAAATGGACCTACATGCCTCGGGCAAGGGATGAGGTGAAAAGAGTGTGTGAATTGTTTTAGTAATTATTACAGACCAACAGGAAATGTTCGAAAGATAAATTACTGATTGATGAAAGTAATGGGAACAAAGTATTTCGCCTCCCAGTTGTGCAGTCCCCTTCAATGGTTGGGAAGATCCAATCTTCAACGTTACCCTCTTCGTCTTCGTCTTCTAAAGCATTGATTTCATGAGGAGAAATCTTGATGGGTGTCTTTTCAATTTTGGAGCGACGCATAGCCTTTTGCCCCGCAGCAGTAAATCCCAACCCAAACTTGTCTGTTTTGTGAGGAAAATCAGGCAACTGTCCCCAAACTGTGCTCTTTCCCTCTTTCATTGCAGCCCTTGCGTCTTTTAGAGATTCCATCCTAGCCATCTGCTCGGGCACCTCAGCTACCGCTTTTGCTACTGCAACCTCGGGAGAAACTTCCTCGAATTGTTGGAACGGTGTTTCGATGAATTCGCCATCCACTTCCACATACCGAAAGGAATTCAGATGACTGATCATGTACTCCTCCTCACCGTGTACAATTATGATTTTACCCTTAACAGGGTATTTCAGCATCTGATGTAAAGAAGAGGTGACTGCCCCAACATTATGTATCCATGGTCTTCCTAGCAAGCAAGAGTATGATGGGCGGATGTCCATCACATAGAAGGTTGAGTGGAACACTTCAGTGCCTGCCTTGATGGGAATGTCGACCTCCCCATGTACCATCCTTTTAGACCCGTCAAAGGCCCTGACAATGATATTACTTGGTTTCAGCTCCAAACCTTCACAATCCAACTGGTCGAGAGCTTTCTTAGGCAGCACATTTAAGGAAGAACCAGTATCGACCAAGACATGGGCGAGAGTGGTTCCTCGGCATTCAACTGACACATGCAGTGCGTCATTATGCTTTCTTCCCTTCGGAGTCAGGTCAACATCAGAGAAACCCAGGCCGTTGTCGGCGGTAAGGCTGGCTACACAATCCTGGAATTGATCGGCTGAGGTTTCTTGGGGCACATGGGCCGTCTTCAAAAACTTAATTAGGGCTTTGGCATGAGCCTCCGAACAAAGCAATAGGGCCAACATGGAGATCTTTGAGGGGGTTTGCCCCAGTTGCTCTACCACATCATAATCACTCTTTTTGATTATTCTCAGAATCTCCTCCATTTCTTTCTTAGAGGTTTCGGGGATGACCAATGGCCGAGCCCTCGTCCTGACGAGCTCTTCTTGGATCCCTTTCCCCTTATCAGCAGCAGTAGGAGGGACAACCATAGGAGTAACAGCTTCTTCAATCATTGGCGTTCTTGCAGATAGTTTTACCGATGCAGGGGTAACCTTGGGAGCAGCTGAGGGTCCAAAGATTGCCTTTGGAGGGGCAATCTCTGGGGAGAAAATTCTTCCACTTCGGGTAATTTTGCTCATACCGGCAATGTTTCCAATGTCGGCAGTTTCTTTGTCAGAGCTCTCTTCAGTTATCTCAATTTGTTTAACACCGTGGTAGTAGATTTCTCCACCATAATTCCATGGTATTGATTTGTCAGATTTGTATGGGACGGGCCCAGGCATGGTTATCTTCAACGGTACAGTCTTCGGAGCGGATGTAATCTTAACAGGTCTTTTGGGGACCTTGGAAAGATTGGCGGAAATGGTTATTATTGAAATTTCATTGATAGGAGTTGGAGTAACATGAGTCTTTTCAAAAAGAATTTGTTGGTTGTACATTAGGCATTGGATGCATATCTTCAGCAATGGACAGTCGGTTGGTAGGGAGGAACAAAGGTAGCAGTCTTCTTTACAACCTGGGAAAATCCCAGCTTTTAACAGATTTAACTTGATTGTCAGTAATGGGGTTATCAGATCATCAACAACAGAAACAAACAGATCCTCTTCCACATCATGGACGTTGTGACCATGCTTTGGCATTGGAGCGGAGATTACATTCGGCTTCTCAGGGGCGTCGAAATCAACCTCTTTAGCATCTATCAAATCTTGAATTTTATTCTTAAGCGCCCAGCAATCATTGGTGTCATGCCCGGTGCTGTCAGAATGATAGGCACATTTTGCGCTGGGATGATAATGTGGGGAAGTGGTATTCACATTCTTTGGCGCCTCTCTAATATTGGTGAGATTTAGCTTCAACAAATGGGGAAGAACTTGTGCAGGCGTCATGTTGATGCGGGTGAACTGCCGTTGTGGCCGTTCTACCCGTTGCTGATTAGGTCTGGACTGATGATTACGAGGCTGATCATTTGACGAATTTTGAATCATCACGACCCCCACAGTCGGCCGATGCTCAGTTCTTCCCAATCCTTTCTGAGAGTATACAACAGCTGCTTCCTTCTTTGCTGGGAACGGTTTTTTAACAGCTGTGGACGCAGAGGCATCCCTTTGAATCTTCCCACTCTTAATACCAGCTTCCACCCGTTCGCCAGTCAGAATTAGTTCAGTAAACCCTGCAGAAGAGCTCCCGATCAAATGGTTGAAGAAAGGGCCAGACAGGGTCTCCAAGAACATATCAACTATCTCCCTATCTGAAAGCGGTGGTTGTACCCTTCCGGCCAAGTCGCGCCATTTTTGGGCGTATTCTTTGAATCCCTCATTTGAGGCCATCCCTATACTTTGTAACTGAGTACGGGTTGGCGCCAAGTCGGTATTGTATTGATACTGGCGATAGAAGGCAGCTGCCAAGTCTTCCCAGTTACGCACTTCTGACCTCTCAAGCTGGTAAAACCAATCTAGCTGAGTACCGGACAAGCTGTCCTGGAAGAAGTGTACCCAAAGATTTTTATCGGATGAATGAGGTTGAATTTTTCTGACATACGACCTCAGGTGCATCTTTGGGCAAGACAGACGATCATATTTGGCGAAAGTTGGCACCTTGAACTTGGGAGGGATAACAATCCCAACAATCAATCCCAATTCTTCGAAATCTATCCCGGGAACCCGTTGCAACTCCATGGCTGCCAGTCTATCCTCCAGGTTTTTATATCTGTCGTCCGCTGGTGGGTATTGCTGCTCTGAATAATCTTCATCTTCCTCAACCTCTTCCTCTTCAGCCTTAGACTCAGAAGGTAATGCAGCTCCTTTTCCCTTACCGGTCCCCTCGTCAGATGTGGAGGGGAATTCAAGAACTCTCCTAGCTTCATTCTCAAATCTTCTTCCCAGTGTAGCTACCCCAACTCTTTTCTTTTTCTTTTTTCCTTTTTCTTGCTCTTTATTCCCTAACAGTGCTTTAAGATCCTCCTGACCCTTTGCCAAGGTCATAAGGAGCTATTGAAACTGCGAGTTTTGTGACTGCAGACCTCTGACCGTCTGCTCAATATCCATCTTACTGAAATAAACAGCAGAAAGATAAGGAAACCTGGTGTGAAGACCTGTTTATGCATATGATGAATGATATGTTTATTCATGTAATGCATTCAAGGATTTAGAAATTCAAAGTTGTTGCAGAGAAAAAGAACACACGTCATATTAATAAGAAGAAATTTTATCAGTACATAAATGCCCCATGGGCCAAATATTACAAAATCTTCTTAAGGTAAAAAGACGTTGCGCATCCTCTTTGGTGCGATGTAAGTGTTGAGGGTCTCCTCCTCGTGAAGTCGGCGGGTAAGCTCCAAAACCTTCTTCTCACTGGCGTAGAAGCTGGCTTCAAAAGTATCCCTTTCTTCCTTGAGTTGGATCCAACTCTTCTGCATTTCCTCCCATGATGTGGGCATGTCAGGATGTAGGATGGTGTATGGAACCTCTCCTTCCTTAACAGGCTCTTTGATCAAAGGGAGAATGTGAGGGTAAGGCATCATAAGACTCTGGGCGCGGGTTCGTACCCACTTGAGGTAAGGCTCAAGAGGGATGGAGTTCTTATGCCCCAGTGTCTTGCTATCTACCTTGTTAGGCATCCTCCAAGCTCTGATGAATCTTTGTCGAAGTCCTTGCGCATCGTTGTCGAAGTCAAAAACTAGGTCAGGAATCAGCATGTCATGAGGGCCATCCCTCCGTGCATATCCAAATTGTCTCAAAGCTAGACAAGGGTTGTAGGTAATGCCTCCTTTAATGCCAAGTAATGGGACATTAGGGAACTCACCACAACGATCGATGATGATGACATTTTCTCTGGACCGAGAACACCAATGTACATCAGAATGTGTGAGGGTCATCAATCGTTGTGACCACCTTGTACCCTGCTCGTTCTTCAAAAGTGATTGTGGAAGGTGAGAAATAAACCACCTTGCTAGGAGAGGAGTACAGCACATGAGAACACCTCTTTTCCTCATTGTTCGTGTGTAAAATGAGTGGAGGATGTCCCCAAGCAATGTAGGTATGGTATTCCTGGATATGAAAATTTTGACAGCATTCACATCTATAAGTTGGTCAGGATTTGGGAACAAGACCAACCCATAAATGAGGAGTGCCATAATCTCTTCAAAGGCTTGCAGATCCAGGGAATTCCAACACTCTTGTGCCTTCTCAAACAAGAATTTTGCCAAGAAGCCCTTGACACCACTTCTGGTTTCCCAATGCCCCTTGATGTCAGATGGTTGCAAGTGTAGTGCTTGAGCAACATCTTCAGGTTTTGGTTCTTTTTCTGTACCGTTGTAGGGTAGTTGATTAAGAATAGGAATTCTCAGGAGTTGAGAAAATTCCTCCAAGGTAGGCACCAATTGGTAGTTGGGGAATGTGAAACAGTGGTGAAGAGGGTCAAAGAATTGGAACAACACTTTCACCATATCTTCTTCAATGCTGGTGTTGACTAGGATGAGCAGTCTACCATGTCTTTCACTGAAGAGAGAACTTTCTGGAATTCTGGATGTAAGCTCCTTGAGTTGAGGAGGGATTCTCACAAGGTTGACTTGAATGGTTTTCCTGCGAAGAATTTCCATGACCTACAAAACAAGAACAAAGATGAAGATCCAAACCCTTGAAATGGTTAGTGGATGCATATGATGCTTTATGATGTTCATGATGTATGCACAAACATATGTACAAGCAAGTCACACAAAAAACCCTAGTTTCAGGCTTGCATGAGGTTTCATAGGTAAGTACCCTCTTGAGTGTAGTTGGCTTAAAAACATGTCCTATAAATAGTAACCGGGTTCTAAGGAGCTCAATATCATTGGATTGTTTTCCATGTTCATTGTTTTGGTTTAGCCACTTAACTAGCGACCAAAATATTCCAAGAAAACAACCCTCAATGAGTGTAGTATCGAGTATCTACCAACTTCGGACTGCACCAAAGCCGGTCATCTCACTACCCCTCATAAAAGGCCAAGATGGTCAAGTAAGGTTCTAGGTCATTAGTGCTTAGTGACATCACTCAGCGGCCCCGTACTCTCCTTGATTGAACTCAAGGGTTACCGGTACTCACAAATATGTCGTACTAATATAGTTATTGCTTCAACCGTGTCGGTATACCCCGCACAGTTTCCACAACGTATTGCTATCTATGAATGTTTCCCAAATTCGGGTGGAGGATTTAAAGCCCAAACAAGAGAACCAAAATGTAAAGCAATCAAAGCAAACAATTAGTCATACAAAAGGTGATCTAAGCCCTAATGTTACTCCACTTTTAAAAGATAAGAATTCCCCAGCAGAGTCGCTAGTTCTGTGATACGGTGGGAGAACTGACTTGAGGTTTTGCGTTTGTATTCGCACTTGTTCGATTTAGAAAGAGTCGCCACCGACTTTTTATTTTATCCTAAGGAAAGGTTAAAAAGCACAGGAAAAACCTTTGAGATGTTTTCGTGGGTTCGGGGAGTAGTTTATAGAAAGGGAAGGTATTAGCACCCTTTCTATCCATGGTTATCCATGGGCTCTTAGTTACTTGCTTAGATCACTTGCTTTGCATTTTCAATTGTTTGAAATAGTGCATTGTGTGTGTGTTTTTTGAAAATGTTTTGAAAAAGATGCCTTGTCTAGGTAACCTTTGTAACAATTCTTGTTTGAATGTTTTACAAAGGTGTTTGTCTTTTTGAAAAGATGTTTCAATGTTTTGAAAGTTGTTTTGGAAGTTGTGTTTGTGAAGTGTGTTTGAAAATGGCAAGTGTGTTTTGCAAGTTTGATCAAGTAACTAAGAGCTATCTACTCTAAATTTCTCAAAGATCTTTCTCATGTTTTAACCCTTTTAACAGTGTTGTTTCACCATTGTATTTGGTGAACAACCTTGTGTTAGGATGTTAACGGGACGGGCGCGGGTCATCGTTTAGACCATGAATGCAATAGTGTCAAGTATTTTGGCAATTTTCTTGAGGGACTATGATCATTTTGTTTAGGCAACAAGATAGCGTCATCGAGGGACTATGATCATTTTGTTTGTTTTTGTTTTGTTTTGTTTTGCCAAAGTACTTGACATGCAAACATGGCCCATTTTTGAAGGCAACAAGTGGATGTAACCCTAGGGGTGTTTGTGTGCAAGTGTGTTTTATTGCATACAAGAGTTTATCTTTGAATTAGGATTTTCTATTTCATTGATTTTATCTTGCCATACACATCCTAATTACTAGCATTTATATTTGAAAGCGATAAAAAGCAGAAATATAAAATCCTTCGCTATTACAACAATTAAGGGGGGTGGGGATACATATTTGTACATGGGGTGGTTCAATGAGAAAAATAGATAAGAAAAGAAAATAACAAAGGCAAGATAGAGAGAAAGAGAGAGAGAGCCAGCGCGCTGCTGAGAGGACATCAGAAGTTCTGACTCAGGCCTGCTGCCAGATTATCAATCTTTTGGTTAAACTGTATGAGTCAGAACTTCTGACTCTGGCACCTGCAAAACAGAAACCCGTTATTGGGAAAATCAGAAGTTCTGACCCCCATGCGCTGTAAGACAAAGTTTGTTAGTGGGGATATCAGAAGTTCTGATCCTGCTGGAAATACAATAATCTTCAGAAGTTCTGATATTATTGACAGCAAAAACAGGCTTCAGATGTGCTAACGTCAAAGTCAGCACTTGGCTTCTCCCTGTGCTAGTCAGAATACCTGCAATTTTGTTATTTTCCCACAGAACAGAAAACATGTTTG
This sequence comes from Vicia faba, assembly GCA_948472305.1. Classification (NCBI taxonomy): domain Eukaryota; kingdom Viridiplantae; phylum Streptophyta; class Magnoliopsida; order Fabales; family Fabaceae; genus Vicia; species Vicia faba. The sequence goes on along the minus strand of OX451739.1, from coordinate 1,460,501,317 downwards.
GGACAACTTCAGCAAATGTCAAAGCGTTTCAGGAGACAGAACCAACAAGGTCACAGGAAGGTTCTACACTGATTCACTTCCTACTTAAACATTCTGAGGTATGAAGATCCTCAGAACGCAAACAGCAGCAACATGATATTTACATTATGTTTATTGAGCATGCAAAGCTGATGATGCTTAGCAGCGTGATGAAGGTCAGCAGGTGCTTACCTGGCTGTTAGAAAAGTCTGAGTGAGAGCTAGCTTTTAGTTCTGATGGTGTTCTGGACAGGTTCCTTTTTTAAAGGGGTAGATGAAGGTGTATGTGTATGTATGGTCAGAGACTGAAAGGGTGTTCTTTAGTCACAAAGAAAGCTGGGTATTGATGAAGTTTGGAGGTACGAAGTTCAAAGTTATGAAACATTGGGGATTTTGGCAGAGTTTCACAAGGTTTCCTTCACCAGAGTTTTCTGTTTCTTCTAAATTTTTCTGGCTGTTTTTTCACGTCCCCTTTGTGATGGACAATGGTGCTCTATTTATAGGCAAAGCTCTTGTGGATTCTTGAACGTTAAAGGCGCCAATAGAGGTTAAATTGTTTTTTTTTGAAAGAAGTTCATGGAAAGTTGTGATAATGGACAGCTTTTCAGCCTAGGCTGGAACAGCAGGCAAGGATTGAGGAGAAGCGACCTCTATAGGTGGAAGGTGGCGCATAGACCCATGCCTAAGCCTGCATAAATGTGTTTACCAAGCCACACGTGAAGAGACCCTTTGGATGAATGTTCAGGAGTGGTTGGGAGCATTAATGAGCATTAAATAGTGATGAGACTTATCAACACCAAAATTCTTGTAATAGGAGAAAAACCTGAACCAGCAGTTCTGCTTTACCAAAAACAACGTAAACCAAGCTCTGATCTTGGCCCCTTGCTGTCTCAGCAAATTCTGGGGATTCTCCTGACTTTCTAACACGTTCCTTGGATTTGCTTATGGAAATCCTGGACTTAGAGATTCTGTGTCAGTGTAACACTCACTCTTCTGACCCTTTCATCTTCTGATTCCAGCATGTTCTGAAGGAGCCTTCAGACTTCTTTACTTCCTTTGCATTCCTCTAGCAAACTCTGGCTAATCTTGCGTAACTGCTGAAAGAGCCATGTTCTGTTTGAGGCTTACGTGTTGAACCACGTTTGCAACCTGTAGCTGCTGAAGAGCCAACTTCTGACTGCGTTGAGCCAAGCTTGCAACTTCTGACCGTTTCTGTATGGTGGTTGGTCCAGAAGTTCTGAAGTGCTATTTTCTTCTTAAACACCCATTTTTAGAGGAAAATTCCAAATGTTTAGAATTTAATTTTTCAAGGTAAAAGCGTTACCTTTAGAGCTTGTGTGATCATTTTGCTCTTGTAAATGGTTTGCTTGGGAAGAAATGATAATTCAGGACTTGGATTTATTTCAGGGAGACTCTGAGAATCTAGGATGATTTCCTGAAGAGTGAGAGGGCAAATTTTGGGGTACAACACTCACCTTCAGGTCTTTTCGACTGAAGAGGACTCATGTCCTTCAACTGAGAGAAAATATCCTCGCTTTGACACATGATACGAGAGATATTTGAATTTTGAATTATTGGAGGGAAAGGCAGTTTCGCCAGCGGCTAAGAAGAAGCGACGTGGCTGAAAGCCATAGGTCGAGGGACATGCAGAAGACACTTGTCTTCATCTTAGCGCAGAATCATCCCTCGACGGTTACTTAGTTTTTAGTATAAATTAGGAAACCTGTGTAGTTTTTAAGTGTGTTCAACCTATTGTGCTAGTCACTCAAATATTGTCCAAGTAACTGCTGCGTGAGAAAGGATAAAACTGAGAAATGTACGTTGGAAACACCTCTTTTTTTTAATGAGAGTCTTTTACATTGCTTTAATCTTATCTTGCAAATTTATCTTTCTTGCTTCTTTACCTGCACTTCTACATTTCTGTCTATGTTTCCAAAATCTCAAACATCTTTTCTCTGGGTCGAACGTGCGTTCTTCCTGATTATCTATCTTACATAAAAATTAGCATATGTTCTGGGATTAATCTGATAGATCCCGTAATTAAACTAAGAAGAACTTTCCTTTTTGGAGATCAACGGTTGTTTACCAAAACCACGGTAAACACCATGATAGCAATATTGCCAAGTATCTTAGCAATTTTTGAGGGACCAAGATCATTTTGTTTAGGCAACTTTGAATAGCGTCATCGAGGGTCTATGATCTTATATTTGTTTTGTTTTTCCAAGATACTTCACATGCGTAACATGGCCATTTTAATTTAGGCAACCAAGTGGGAGAAACCCTAAGGGTGCTTGTGTGCAAAATGTATCATTTTCATGCTTTTGTCCTGTATTTAGGGTTTTCTATTTTGCTTTGTTTTTGTTCTTGTCATGCAAACCCTAATTACTAGTCATAGTATATAAAGCGATAAATTGCGTAAAATAAACTAAGCTATTACAACAATTTTTATGGGAGGGGGGAATACAAGTTTGAATGGGGGATTTGCACAAATATAAAGCTAAATATATTATTACAACCAAATCGAAATTGCACGAATTTAAATTAATAAAGTACAAATATTTAAAATGCAATGCAATGTTCATGTTAAAAAAATGTTTTTATGTCATGTTTTTTTGTATAAAAGATATTTAATTTAAACCTAAAAAAAAGGAAAAAGAAATAATTCTTTTTGAAAGGGATGAAACCCTAATTTTCAATTAAAAGAAAATAATGTTCTATAATTATTAACTTGTATATTTTTTGTATAAGAAAATAATAAATAATATTATATGTAAAAATTAAAAATTAAATATGTGTAAAAAATAAGTATCTATGAGTATAAAATGCATAATAAAAATATTAAGTATTTTTAAATATATTTACAAGTTATTTAAGAAAATAAACTCTATTTATCAAAATAAATTATTTTTCATGTGAGAAAATAATACAAAAAAAATAAAATAAAAGTGTGAAAATAAATAAATCATTTTTTGGTATTTTTTATCATTAAAAAAAATAAATGAAAGTATTAAATATAAATATATGAAGAAAAATATAAAAATATAAAAATTCAGCCAGGGGGTGCAATAGTAAGTCAGGGGGTGCAAATAGCAAAAACAAAAAGGCCCAAAGCACAAAAAGCCCAGAAGCACTTCATCCCTGTCCTTGGTTCAGCTTCCTGCGCGTGTTTTCCAGTTCAAACTGTACCTTGCTTATGCTTGCATAAAAACAAAAACTCATAACATGAAACATGTGGCATTTGAGCTCACGATTCCAACCATATAAATTATGTAATCTAACTCTTAAAGATCAAAGAGAATTTTTGAACCCCTAATTCGTGACCTAATTTTTTCAGAGTTTTCAATCTTCAAATTCTCTTAGCACAAGTAATATAAATGAAAAGTAATGATATGTACAGCTTCGTTATGATGAGAGTTACATTTTTTCTTCACAAATCGTGGCTTAAAGTTGCCTATATACAAAGATAGAGTTTCAGAAATTACCTCCTTCAGCTGGAATCGAGTAGGGCAATGTAGGGACTTTAATGGAGGCCTGGTGATTGTTTAAGCTTCCTTGAACTTCCCTGAACCTATTCCAATGCTTATCTTGCTCTGAGGATGGCTGGAACTCTCTGACCAAGTCTAACTGTAAGCTTCCAAGTTGAAAATGGCAGATGCTGAAACAGGGGTTACAGAACCAGGTTAATGGCTTGGATTGATTAGTTATCAAGTGTATGAGATGTTTGAGATGATTAAACACAAAACGCACGAGCCAAATGAGAGTTGGCTGTGCATTTGTAGAAGCTCTGTGTTTTGGCAGAATTTTGGTGTTTTTGAGTTTTAGAGAGTTTCAAGTCCAAGCAAAAACGTGTTATGCCTTGTACCAAGTTTGCAAATATGTATAGAAGTGATCCAAAGTCAGCTCTTACTAGTTGTGCAAGCTTTGGACCTTTTGCCAATTTTCTTGTACTTGAAGTAAAGTGACAAGACCCATGCTACATGCTTGTACTGGCTTGCTTGAGGTCTGAAATGAGCTTATACCAATTGCTTGAGAGCTGTAAAGTTTGTATATATCAAGGGGACAAGTTCAATGCTCAAGATTGACAAAGTTGCAAAAGTTCCCCTTTATGAAAATGGCATTGTAACCTTTTGGCCAAAAATGGAAATACATTTTGTGTAAAGCTTAAAAAGCAAAGATAAAGGCTTTAGCTTCTGAGTATGCATTTAATTATGGAGTGTATAGCAAGATTAGGACCTGTAAAGCAAGATATAACAAGCATAGATTTGATTTGCAACTTGATGCTATGTGAAAATGGCTTGAACAAAAGTGAGAAAATGCCAACTTCCCTTCTTCGATTCTCCCTACTCAAAAATGATCTTGGAGAGTTCTTGGACATTTTGGAAAGCTTGCAATATGCTCTATAATCCATATTTGAAATTCATTTTGAGATACCTCTTGGAACTAGGTGAAAAATGTCCATGAAGTTGGGTCCAAAACCTGCCTAAATTAGGGCAAAATTTCACTAAGTTATTTAGTTCATGGGCCTATATTCACAAATTCATAACTTGAGATCCAAGCATCTTTAGGGAAAAGTTTGTGAATCAAAGTTTTAGATTTCATGGAGGACTAAAACTTTAATGTTGGAAGTTTTCTTTGAATCAAAATGCATCATGGTGAAAAAGTGGTGAAAAGTTGGGAAAAAATAAGAAAATTTTTATACTTGGAAAAATTCTAAGTTATGAAAATTTTCAAATTAAAACCCTAATTTTCAAATTTGAGTTTCTTGGTGAAAAAGTTTTGTATTTTGATATATCTTGATGAATTATGACCCTTGGCACTTGATTTTGACCAAAAAGTCAAAGTTTGACTTTTCAGTACACAGTTGACTTTTGATCAGTTGACTGCAAATTTCATCTGTCAATCCAATGAACTTGAGAGCTTTTGAACCATGTAATTAGGTCATGATGATTCCATTGAACCCTTGAAATCATGTTTGAACTCAATTGGTCATTGGCTAAGTTAAAAATCAGAAATTGCCCTTTCTCATTCAAAACCCTAATTTTGACCATTTTGCTCTTTTGATGATTTGATCAAATTTCTTGAGGAATTGTGATCCAAACTTGATCAAATGATACATATGAGTCTAAAATGTTGATGTGGATCAAAAATCATGAAGTTTGACTGTAAATTGGCCATGGTTGACTTTTTCCCCAATACAGTTGATTTTTAGGTCAATTGTCCAATTGACTGATCAAAAATGTGGTTCAAAGCTTGAAACTTAACATGAGCAATCTTAGGGGTCCAAAATGATGTATGAAAGTCACATGAAGCATTGGTGGTCAAAAAATCCTTGTGCAAACTCAAACCCTAATTTTGGGTTATCAGTGCAAGATGAGATGTCTTGAGCTGACCAAACCCTAATCTTGTCTTGAGTCAAAGAAGTCTTGTGAGAAAAATCTTGATAAATGAGAGGAAAAATTTTGGGGTACAACAGCTGCCCCTATTCAATCTTCTTGAATCTGAAGAGTTAGATTGGCGAGCTTTGTCATTCGTGACTCGAAGGTAAAAGATGATTGGACACTAGAGTGCCTCTAAATTTGCACTTGACAAAGTATAATTGAGGGAATGGGCTTAAAGAATGTTTGTTGAATTGTGAGTTGTAAGTCAAAAGAATAAGTATCAGAATGGTGTCCGCGTCGGGAACGTATCTGAGCTGTATCTGGAGACTTGAAATCTGAATGAGAAACAGAATAACATCTGTGTCTGGAGCGTATCTGTACTGTATCAAGAGTGTGAAATCTGAATGAGTATCAGAATGGCTTCCGTGTCTGGAGCGTATATGTACTGTATCAGAGTGTTGAATCTGAATTAGTGACAGAATGGCCACCGTGTCTGGAGCATATCTGGACTGTATCTGAACTAGAATCTGAGTGAGTAATAGAATGACTTCCACGTCTGGAGTGTATCTGTACTATATCTGAACTAGAATCTGAATGAGTAACAGAATGACTTCCGCGTCTGGAGTGTATCTGTACTGTATCAAGATTGCATATTTTTAAACGATAGCCGTTAGTCTTATCCTGAAAAGGGTAAAATGTTAGCTGAAATAAAAAGTTATGTAGCATGAAATGTATGATGCAATATATGTGTTTTGTTAATGTTTATGATATATGGATGTAATGTATGCGCATGTAAGCTGATTCGCTGTATTACTGAGGAAAATAAATCCTTGATTGCTGAGAATATGTGCATTCTTCATGTCTTGAAGTTGGAGTATTGACAAAAATTCTGTTGCGAGCGATGCCATATACTGCTTGAGTAATCTGCTTGGGGAATCCAGAGAATTTTGATGACTTCTGCTGGGAATTAATAAGGAGAATCTTCATTCTGTTAGGGAGCAACGAAAACTCTGTGGGGAAAAAGCTTATTCCTGTTTGGAAAAAGTTCAGGAGTTTCGGTCGTCTGCCACTCTACTGGGGAATTATCCTAGGTTAAGGAGAAACAGAAGTTAACTGTTATCCGGTTGATTTTCAGGCTTCAAGATGACCTGCTGGGGAATTTGGAGAAACTGAATGGTTTCCGCTGGGGATTGGTGGTTGGAAGCTTCAGCTCCGCTGGGGATCTTAATGATGTATTGTAGGGATTGCTCATGGAATAGCCTAAAGACGTTTTCCTATTCTTTAAACCTGTCAGTAATTGTTCTCTTCCATTTTGTTTATTTGTAAACAATAATTATGTTCAAATGCATATGTTCATTAATGAATCATTGGACGTTTTTTTTTTGCAAATAAAAACACAAGTATGAAGAAAAAGGCAAATAGTTTTCTGTACTTTGAAAGAGATATCTTTGTATTTACTTTGAATAAGTATTTTGTACAAAGGAGACAGACATCCTAGTAAGAGGATGGTGTCATAAAAGTAAGAAAAATTTATACAAAGAAAGATAGTTATATGTGATAATCTCATGGGGTTCCCATTCTGCTATAGCCTTCGTATCTCCGAGTATCTTGTCCATTTATTGCTTCGTCCGAAGATGATTGAATTGATCAGAAGCTTCGAGTTTGTTAGTGAAGAGATTGTCCTTAAAGTGATCCGACGAGACATAGTCATACACTTTAATTCCCTAACTTTTGCCTGGACCTCCCTTTCGGGTTTTCAGTCCATCAGGAAACCCTTTTTTGCCCAAGTTGCCCTTTCGGGTTTTCAACTTGCCGGGTGTACAATTTTTTTTATTTTATCCCTAATTTTTCCTGAACCTTTTGGTTCGCCGGGATGCCCTTGTTTTGCCTAGGTGTGTCAACCTAGCGGGTCTCTTATGCGTAGTATCTTTTGACTATGTCTGCGTTCGCAGGGTGTGGCAGGTCGTCACCGTCCATGGTGGTTAAGATCATTGCCCCACCAAAAAAGATGTTCTTGATTACAAATGGTCCTTCATAGGTAGGAGTCCATTTGCCCCTGGGATCACTTTGTGGCAAGATGATGCGTTTGATCACTAGATCTCCAACTTGATACACTTGGCGTATGACTTTCTTGTTGAAGGCCTTGATCATCTGCTTTTGATACGTCTGACCATGGCAAACAGCAGTAAGTCTATTTTCATCAATTAAGTTTAGTTGATCAAGTCGAGTCTGGATCCAATCGTCTTCACTCAAACCTGCATCTTTCATGATTATTAAAGAGGGGATCTGAACCTCAATAGGAAAAACAACCTCCATGCCATAAACCAAAGAATAGGGTGTTGCCCCGGTTGATGTGCGAGCCGTGGTACGGTACCCGTGGAGAGAAAACGGTAGCATCTCATGCCAGTCCTTGTAGGTGACTGTCATTTTTTGTATGATCTTTTTAATGTTTTTATTAGCAGCTTCGACTGCACCATTCATCTTTGGTCGATAGAGGGATGAATTATGATGTTGAATCTTGAACTGCTTGCACAATGCGATGATCATAGTATTGTTAAGGTTCATACCATTATCAGTGATGATCCTTTTTGGGATACCGTACCAGAAAATAAGATTCTTCTTGATGAAGCGGGCAACAACATTCTTAGTAACGGATGCGAAGGAAGCTGCTTCGACCCACTTGGTGAAATAGTCAATGGTCACTAGAATGAAACGGTGTCCATTGGAGGCTGTAGGCTTGATCTCCATAATCATATCGATTCCCCACATAGCGAAAGGCCAAGGAGCTGTTAAGACATTTAGAGGAACCAGAGGCACGTGCACCTTGTCTGCATAGATTTGACACTTATGACAGGTCTGGGAATGTTGATAGCAGTCTGCTTCCATGGTAGACCAGTAATAGCCTGCCCGTAGGATTTTCTTCGCCATCGTATGCCCACTAGAGTGAGTGCCAAAGGTACCTTCATGTAATTCAACCATGATCTTTTCAGCTTCAATCTTGTCCACACAACGGAGCAGAATAGAATCATGATTTCGTTTGTACAAGATGCCATTACTCAGGAAGAACTTAGCAGAGAATATCCTTAGGAACTTCTTATCATTGATGGAAGCTCCTTCTGGATATTCTTGAGCCTCGAGATACCTTTTGACTTCATGAAACCACGGCTGGTCCACTACTTCTTCAGTATTAATCTTGTGAAAGTGTGTTGGTTCGTCCATTCGTTTAATGGTGATCTGGGGAGCCTCATTATCCCAATTAAGTTTAAACATAGATGACATTGTGGCTAGAGCATCTGCTAGCTGATTTTCTTCTCGCGGGAAATGCTCGAAGGTAATCTGCTCGAAATGTGGTAGCAATTTCAAAACATGTTCTTTGTAAGGGATAAGGTTTGGATGCTTAGTGTCCCATTCTCCTTTGATCTGACTGATGACCAAAGCTGAATCTCCAAACACATCTAAAGATTTGATTCCCAAGTCTATGGCAGTCTTGAGACCAAAGATGCATGCTTCGTATTCTGCCATGTTGTTCGTACAGTTAAAGCAAAGTTTGGCAGTAAAAGGAGTATGGAATCCTTCCGGAGATATGAGTACAACGCCAATACCATTACCAAGTGAATTGGATGCCCCATCAAAGAACAGGGTTCATCGGGATCCTTGTCCAGGTCCGTCATATGGTCTGATTTCTTCACCATTGTCTAGTGTCATGATGTCTTCGTCAGGGAATTCAAACCTCATTGGCTGATAATCCTCTACAGCTTGATGAGCAAGATGATCAGCTAGCACGCTGCCCTTTATAGCTTTTTGGGCCGTGTAATGTATGACATATTCTGTTAGGATCATCTGCCATCTAGCTATCCTCCCAGACAGAGCAGGCTTCTCAAAGATGTATTTTATCGGATCCATCTTAGATATCAGCAAAGTGGTATGAGTCAACATATACTCTTAGCCGACGAGTAGCCCATACCAGAGCACAACAAGTTTTCTCGAGCAGTGAGTATCTAGTTTCACAGTCGGTAAAATTTTTGTTCAGGTAGTAAATAGCGTGCTCTTTTCGGCCAGACTCGTCATGCTGCCCCAGTATGCACCCCATTGAGTTCTCTAAAACGGTCAGATACATGATTAGTGGTCTTCCTTCGACTGGTGGCATTAAGACATGAGGTTCTTGCAAATACTCTTTGATTTTATCGAAAGCAATCTGACATTCATCATTCCATCTGACTACTTGATCTTTCTTCAATAGTTTGAAGATTGGTTCACAAGTAGACGTCAGGTGAGAAATGAATTTGGAAATATAGTTCAGGCGTCCCAAGAATCCTCTGACTTCCTTCTCAGTGCGAGGAGCAGGAATTTCTTGTATTGATTTAACCTTGGCAGGATCAACCTCGATGCCTTTGTTGCTGACAATGAAACCTAAGAGTTTACCGGACCGGACTCCGAATGTGCACTTGTTCGGGTTTAACCTTAGTTTGTACTCCTTCAATCTGACAAACAGCTTTTGCAAGTGATCAAGGTGTTCTTCTTTAGTTTATGATCGGGCTATCATGTCATCTACATAGACCTCTATCTCATGATGTATCATATCTTGAAACAAAGCTACCATGGCGCGTTGATAGGTTTCCCTGGCATTCTTCAGTCCAAATGGCATCACTTTGTAGCAGAACGTACCCTACTGTGTGACAAATGTAGTTTTCTCCATGTACTCAAGTGCTATTTTGATCTGGTTATAGCCTGAGAATCCGTCCATGAAAGAAAATACTTTGTGCTGGGCTGTATTGTCAACCAGAATGTCGATGTGTGGAAGTGGAAAATCATCTTTAGGGCTGGACCTGTTTAAATCTCCATAATCCACGCACATTCTCACTTTTCCGTCCTTTTTAGGTACGGGAACAATGTTGGCCACCCATTGAGGATAAGAAGTAACAGCCAGAAATCCAACATTGAACTGTTTCATAACTTCTGCTTTGATCTTCTCTGACATGTCAGGTCTCATGCGGCAGACTTTTTGTTTCACTGGTGGACAATCTTCTCTTGTGGGTAGACGATGTACCACAATGTCTGTATCGAGTCCCGACATGTCTTTGTATGACCAGGAAAAGATCTCATCATAATCATGCAATAGCTGAATTAGGCGCTTCTTGACACTCAGCTCTAGATTGGCACCCACTTTGATTTCCTTTTTATCTTCCTCGGTACCCAAGTTAATTGTATCCAACAGCTCCTCGTGAGGCTGAATAGCTCTTTCCTCTTGTTGTAGTAGTCTGGCCAATTCTCCTGGCACCTCACAATCTTCCTCACCTTCGTATTCGGCTTGGTAGATCAGATCTTCAGAGTCACTAAAGGCTATAGCAGTATCGTTACCCATGTGATCCGGAATGGAGGGGGTACTTGCATTTGTGAGTGTGGGTGTGTGTAAGGGTATAACTATCTTAAAACAATAAAATATAAAAGAAAGACAATGAGCATAAAAGGTTTATATGTGAAAAAGCGTCCATGATTCATTGAATGTCATATGAAGATGAAATAAAAACCCTTACAAATGGACCATTGTGCCTCGGGTAAGACACAAGGTTTTTAAAGTGCGAATTGTTCGTGAATATTACAAGTCCAACAAAAATGTAAAAGATAAATTACTGAGAGATGAAAGTTATTGGGATGAAGTCTTTGGCTTCCCAGTTGCGAAGTCCTCCGCTGACAGTAGGAAATATCCAATCTTCCAAGCTGCCATCCTCTTCATTGTCTTCTACTGCATTGACCCCTTGGTTGCTAATCTTCACAGGTGGCCCCCCAGCACGGGCACGGCGCACGGCCTTCTGAGCAGTTGAAGTAAACCCCAAGCCAAACTTGTCTGATTTGTACGGAATGTTTAGAAGCTGCCCCCAGATGGTGCATCCCCCCTCTTCCACTACTGCCTTTGCATACTTTAGAGATGACATCCGAGGTGGAGGTCTTGTGATCTTAGGAATCGAGGATACCGCCTTGGTTGCCGCTACTTCTAGAGATACTTCTTCAAAATGTTGGAAGGGGGTTTCAATGAACTCTCCATCTAACTCCACATATCAGAAAGAATTCAGATGACTAATCATATACTCCTCCTCCCCATGGACAGTTATGATCTTTCCTTGGACGGGGTATTTTAGCATCTAATGCAAGGTGGAGGTGACAACACCGGTGTGATCGGTGGATCTAGAACTGACTGTTTAACACTGGTTCGCGAAATGTCGCGGAAGCAAGAGTCGCCACCGTCTTTTATTTTCTCCAAATGGAAAGGACAAAAGCACAGAAAAATTCCTTATTGAGATTGCTCTCGGTTCGGGAGGTAGATTTATAGAAAGGGAAGGTGTTAGCACCCTTTCTATCCATGGTTATCCATGGGCTCTTAGATACTTGCTCATTTGTGTTTTCAAAATTGTTTGTTTGCTTTTCAAGGTGAGTGGGTTTGAAAAAGTTTCTTTGAAAATTTCAGTTCGACTCTTGTATCAGTCCTCAAGAGTGTTTGAAAAATTGCTTTTGAAAGCTTTTTGAAAGGTGTCGATGTGAAAAGAAGTTTTTTATTTGTTTTGAAATTAGAGCAAGTATCTACGAGTCATCTACCTACCCTAAGGAATTCGTCTGTGTAAATGTCCTTAAAGTAGTGCCATCCCACCATTGAGAGGTAGGTAGCACCACCGTTGGAGGTGTTCGGGTCAATTCGAGGGTTCGGGACATTGTGGTCACCAGAGCAATAGGAAGACACCTTAGAAGCTACCCTCATGCCATGTTCATGGACATGAGGACATACTAAAACGTCCTCTACTCGACAACCACTTTTCGAGGGGCAAGGCAACAGTGAGACGTACCCTAGGGGTGGTGTGTGAATTGTGTGTCGTTTTCAATTATGTTTATCTTGTTCATGCATTGGTGATCTACGCTTTGTTTTTATTTTTGGCATTTATTCTTTCATGCAAATTATTAACAGTTAAAGGGTGCAGAATTAAAAGTCCTACGCTATTACAAAGGCGCGGGTCTACATCACCAAATTAATCCAAGACCCGATTTGAATAAAATAAAAATGCGGAAAGATAAATATCCTAATTAATCTATTACAAGGCTTTGGGGTAATTACATGGAATTTATAAAAAGAAATAAAATAAGCGCGCGAAACGAAATTATAATCGAAAGCGAGGGCGTTGGACCCTTTAAAGAAATTACATTACAATTAATAAATTAAATAAGTTTAAATAAGAGAAAGAATTTTTTGGAGTTTTTGTATTTATGGAGTTTTAATGAGAAAATTAAATTGGAATTAAAAACCCTAATTCTAAACTATTTTTAATTTATTAAAAAAAATGTTTAAGTTGTACCTAGTTTTAACCTAATTATTTAATGATAAATTTATTTACAAAATAATTAATAATTAAATATGGTAAAAGAAAAGAAAAAGAATAAAAAAAGCATTAAAACCCTAATTTCTACATTTTTTGAGTTTATTTAAAAAAAAGCATTAAAATTAAACCTAAAATTAAAACTAAGTTAATTATTAAATTTATTTACAAAATAATTAATGAATTAAATATTAAAACATATTTTTATTTTGACTTTTTCTGATTTTTTTTATATTTTATGAAAATTAATTTTGATGAATTAACTAAAATAAATAAAACAAATAAATAGAAAAAAATGAAAAGAAAGAAAATAATATGCAAACCAATGGGGGGTGTTGACCCCAATTTTGGAGGTAAATTCCCAACAATTTGGCCCATTTGAGGAAGGCCCTCTTGACTTTTCTGGGATGTGTGTGGTACGTTTGACTGATGCCCATGGTGGACTCCAGATCATGGCCATTGGATTGGAATTGTTGGGGTGCGTGGCAAGCCAAGACATGAAGCTGCATGGTAGGCCTTAGGAAGCATGCTACACAGAACCATGTTAGAAAGAAAAATATGGAATAAAGTGGGGGGACCTGGGATTCGAACCCAGGTCCCAACGTTTACCAAGCCTCTTGTCCATCAACTGAGCTGTTTGAGCGCGTTGTACATAGAATAAAAAACAAATAATATAAAACAAAATTGACGTTAATGATAGAAAAATAAAAAAAGCGCGCTGGAATTCAAACCCTCCAACCAAGTCTCGCCACATGATCTTCTTCTCCGTTCGTCCCTGAAATAAAAAGAGGTAGCGGGGGTTTTAAACCCCCCCAAAACACAGCCTTTTTGAAAATAGCGAATAGCTCGTGTGGACATATAAATAGGGCGCGACTAGTGGGATTGAATCATCCAGATGTCCTGATTCTAACCATGGTAATTGGATGTCCTGATTTTACAGTGTGTGCAAACGCCCAATTTGAAGCTTGAGAAACCCTAAAACATTTCAATGGCATATTTCGCTACAAGCATTGTTAGTTAAATTAAAGGTTACCATTAGTCTCAGAACCTTCATATTAGTGTAAATCCATATTCAAAAAGTATAAAAAATGCATGCATATTGGAACACGATTATGAAAAAAATTTGAGAAAGTTTGACATCTATATACCAATTCTTGAGGTTAGAGGACGTGGTTTTGATTCAGAAAGTTTCCTTGATGCCTCAGGAATGTAATGGAATTGTTCTCTTTCCTTGAAACGACCTCTAGCTGTGTTTTCAGTTTTGAACTTTTTGACAAAAAATGCAAAGTGTGTATTTGATCTGAGGCGCAGCTTGAAGGTTCTGAGCGTTAGGGTTGGGTTTGTGCTTATATGAGGGATGAATTAGGGTGAAAATTTCAACCAAAACCTTTGCATTCAATGCTTTTGAGATTTGATTTCCATGGATCTTTTTTCAATCTTTTTCATGCCCTTTTGATACCAATCATGGCCAAATCTTTCCGTCTTGAGTGAGCACGAAATCTTGGAGTTATGATAGACCTATTAGCTGCATAAAAAGATTTAAAATGCATGCTTGAGTATTTTTGTCATATTTTATTTAATTAAATGAATTAATGGTGATAAAAAATTCAAATAAATAATAAAAAATGATGAAATAACTCCCCTTTGGGTCAATGGGTCGTGCATAACTTTTGGATAATGATTCTTGGAAGAAATTGTGGCCCATTAGCAATTTTGAGGCATTTGAAGCAAAGTTGACTTTTCAAAATTCCCAAAAATTGCCCAACTTCCACAAGGCATATCTTGCTCAATTTTTAATCTTTGATCATGTTCTTGGACATTTTGGAAAGGTCTTGAAGTCCTCTAACCAATGCCTTTGGTCCCATGTCATTTTGATTTAACAATCACAAGTTATGGTCTTTGACTTAAAGTCCCTTTTTGTTGACTTTTAAAAATGACCTATAATGTTGAGATTGATAACTTTTTGTGAGAGCATTTCTTGGACTTGAAGTGTGAAGAGGAGTTGTAGGAAATCTCTTTCTCTTAAAAATGAGCTCTGGATGGAATTTTTCTGATAAACCATGTGGAAGTTATGCCTTGGTCAAGTTACAGTTGACTTTTTCAACTGTCCAAATATGGAAACTTTTGCATCTTGAGACTTTTTGAGCCATGCCTTGAGAATCATGATCAAGAATTGATAAAATGATTTTTGTGGCTTCAAAATAAGATGTTGACCAAAAATTTGGACTTTTGACTGTCAAATGACCATTTTGCCCCTACAGTTGACTGTTGAGCAATTAGGGTTTTTGACTGTGCAATTTTGTGCTGTAAGTCTTGAAACTTGACAGGAGGATACTTGACAATGTTTATAGGCATGTGGGACTTGTTTGGACCCTTGGAAACTTCAATTTCTTTGACAGAAACAAAACCCTAGCTTTTGACTGTTAGGAGGCCATTGAATTGTGCAACCCTTGGGAGATTTTGAAGCATGCTCTTTGCAAATCTTGAAGAATATGGGAGGGCAAATTTTGGGGTACAACAACCGGCATTGTGGATCCAGGGGCTTCCTAATAGACAGGAATAAGAAGGACGGATGTCCATCACATAGAAGGTTGAGTTGAAAACCTGAGTTCCCACCTTTATTGGGATGTCCACCTCCCCGTGGACCATCCTCTTCGAGCCATCAAATGCTCTCACAACTATATTGCTGGGTTTTAAAGTCAGCCCCTTGCGATCCAATCTATCAAGGGCTTTCTTCGGTAAGACGTTTAAAGATGATCCAGTATCAACCAAGACATGGGCTAGGGTTGTTCCTCTACACTCCACTGAGACATGTAATGCCTCGTTGTGTTTTCTCCCTCTGGGTGTCAAGTCAGCATCAGAGAAACCCAGGCCATTATCAGCTGTCAAACTGGCCACACAGTCCTGGAACTGGTCAGCAGACGTCTCTTATGGCACATGAGCTGTCTTCAGAAATTTTACCAGAGCTTTGGCATGTGCTTCAGAGCACAGCAGCAGGGCTAGCATAGAGATCTTAGAAGGGGTTTGCCCCAACTGTTCAACCACATCATAACCACTCTTTTTATTATCCTCAGGATTTCTTCCATCTCCTTCTTGGATGTTTCAAGAATAGCTAGTGATTGAGCCTTCATCCAGACAGGCACTTCTTGAACGTTCTTTCCTTTATTCTCAGTAGTGGAAGCATTTGTAGGGATAGGGATTGTGTTGTCTTTGTCGGTAGGTACGCTTGCAGGTATAATCACTGGTGTGGAGGTAATCTTCAAAACGGCCACGGGTCCAAAGGCTGCCTTTGGAGGGGCAATCTCTGGAGAGAAGATTCTACCACTGCGGGTAATCTTGCTAGTTCCGGAAATATTGCTAATGTCGGAATTGTCTTCATAGGAGCTCTCTTCTTCGGTAGTCAGTTCGTCCTGTTTGATACCATGGTAGTAGATTTCTCCACCATAATTCCATGGTACTGTTTTATCTGATTTGTATGGGGCCGGCCCGGGCATTGTAATCTTAAGTGGAGTAGTTTTTGGAGCAGGTGTAATCCTAACGGGTCTTTTAGGGGCCCTGGAAGGATTGGCGTAGATGGTTATAATTGAAACTTCTTTAACTGGAACGGGTGAAATAGGAGCATTCTCAAACAAAATTTCTTGGTTATCCATCAGTCGTTGGATACCTTTCTTCAATAGAGGGCAGTCAAATGATGAGGACAGGCAAACATGGCAGTCTTTGTCACAACCTAGGAATATACCAGCTTTCAACAAATTCAACTTAATAATCGGGAGTGGTGTCAATAATTCATCCACGGTAGCAACAAACAAATCTTCTTCAATAGCGTTGGCATTGTGACCATGCCTAGGCATTGGAGCGGAAATAACATTTGGTTTCTCAGGCACTTCAAACTCAACTTCCTTCGCATCTATCAGGTCTTGGATTTTGTTCTTCAGAGCCCAACAGTTGTTGGTATCGTGCCCTGGACTTTCAGAATGGTATGCGCACCTGGCATTCAGATGGTAATATGGAGACGCAGTATTGGGATTCTTTGGGGTCTCTTTTAGAGTGGCCAGATTCAACTTCAGAAGATGTGGTAGAACTTGGGCTGGAGTCATGTTAATCTTGGTGAATTCCCGAACTGGCCTTTCCACCCTTTGCTGGTTATTTCTTGGTTGGTCTGATGCAGGCTTTGGAATCATAACGGCCCCCACTGTTGATCGGCACTCAGTTCTTCCCTGATTCCTCTGTGAATAAACAGCAGATACTTCCTTTCTTCCAGTGAAGGGCTTTTTCACAGCTGCAGAGGCAGACGCGTCCTTCTGAATTTTCCCACTTCTTATACCAGCTTCCACCCTTTCGTCGGTTAAAATCAATTCAGTAAACCCTGCATAGGAACTCCCAATCAGATGATTGAAGAAAGGACCTGATAGAGTTCGTAAGAACATGTCCACCAACTCCCTTTTGGACAGAGGGGGTTGCACCCTTCCGGCTAGATCTCTCCACTTTTGCGTGTAATCTTTGAAGCCCTCATTGGAAACCATGGCCATACTCTGAAGTTGAGTACGGGTAGGCGCCAAATCGGTGTTGTACTGATATTGTTTATAGAAAGCTACTGCCAGGTCTTCCCAATTATGGACGTCAGCCCTTTCCAACTGGTAGAACCAATCAAGTTGCATTCCTGATAAAATGTCTTGGAAAAAGTGGACCCACAAGTCTTTGTCGGCAGAATTCGGCTGAATCTTCCTGACATATGATCTGAGGTGCATTTTAGGGCAAGACACCCCATCATACTTGGAAAATAGTGGCACTTTAAACTTTGGTGGGATCACAATCCCTGACACCAGCCCCAACTCTTCAAAATCTAGCCCTGGTACTCTCTAGATTTCCATAGCGCTTAGTCGCTCTTCAAGGTGTTTATACTTGTCATCAGCCGGAGGGTATTGTTGTTCATAGTAGTCCTCCTCTTCCTCTTCTTCTTCAAAATCTGATGGTATTGTCGTTTCTTTTCCTTTTCTTTCCCCTTCATCAGATGTTGTTGGAAAATCTAAGGTCCTTCTAGCTTGTCCCTGAAACCTTCTGCCCATGATTACCACACCAGCTGGCTTCTTCTTCTTTTTCTCTTTTTCTAGCAGAGTCTTCAGCTCCTCTTACCCCTTGGCTAACGTCATGAGTAACTATTGAAATTGTGTATTCTAAGCTTGCAGATCTTTGACCGTTTGTTTGAGATCCATCTTACTGAAATAAACAGTAGAGAGATGAGGAAACTTGTTGCAAATACCTGTTTATGTTTATGATGAATGATATGTATTCATGCAATGCTTTCAAGGATTTAAAAAATTAAAATTTGTTTTAAACAAAAAAGAAACACACGTCATATTAATAAAATAGAATTTGAGTACATCAATGCCCCTTGGGCAAAATAATACAAAATTCTAAGGTAAAAAGACATTGCGCATCCTCTTTGGTTCAATGTAGGTATTGAGAGTCTGCTCTTCATGAAGTAGCCGAGTGAGTTCCAAAACCTTCTTCTCGCTTGCGTAGAATTGGGCTTCGAAAGTATCGCACTCTCCTTTGAGCTGTATCCAATCCCTTTGTAGGTCTTCGGGTGATGTTGGCATGTCAGGATGTAGGATAGTGTATGGAACTTCTCCTTCCTTAACAGGCTCAATAAACACTGGGAGAATGGAGGGATAAGGCATCATAAGACTTTGAGGGTGGGTTCGTACCCACTTGAGGTAAGGCTCAAGGGGGATGGAATTCTTGTGTCCAAAAGTCTTGCTATCCACCTTGTTTAGAATCCTCCAAGCTCAGATGAATCTCTGGCGAAGACCTTGATCGTTGTTGTCGTAGTCGAAAACCAATCCTTGAATCAGCATATCATGTGGGCCATCCCTTCGGGCATAACCAAATTGTCTTAGAGCCAAGCACGGGTTGTAGGTGATGCCTCCCCTAATGCCAAGTAGAGGGACATTAGGGAATTCTCCACAACGGTCAACGATAATAACATTCACTTTGGATCGAGAACACCAATGAATATCTGAATGTTTAAGTGTCATCAACCTTTGTGACCACCTCAAACCTTGCTCATTCTTCAAGACTGATTGGGGAAGATGAGAAATAAACCATCTTTCCAGGAGAGGAGTGCAACACATAAGAACACCTCTTTTCCTCATTGTACGAGTGTGAAAAGAGTGTAGGATATCCCCAAGCAATGTAGGCACCGGGTTGCGAGACATGAAGATTTTGACAGCGCTCACATCTATGAGTTGGTCAGGGTTAGGGAACAAGACCATCCCATAGATGAGAAGAGCTACAATCTCCTCAAAAGCTTGCAAGTCTAGGGAATTCCAACAGCTTTGGGCCTTCTCAAACAGAAACCTTTCCAAGAAGCCTTTGACACTACTTCTAGTTTCCCAATGTGTTGTGACATCAGATGAGTGCAAGTGCAGAGCTTGAGAAATCTCTTCTGGCTTTGGATCTCTTTCCGTACCGTCGAAGTGTAGTTGATTGAGAATAGGAATCCTCAGAAGTTGAGAGAATTCTTCCAAAGTGGGCACGAGTTGATAATTAGGAAATGTGAAGCAATGGTGAAAAGGGTCAAAGAACTGGAAGAGAACTTTCATCATATCCTCCTCTGTGTTGGAAGTGACCAAGTTGAGTAGACGACCATGTCTCTCGGTGAATGGAGAGTTTTCAGGGATCCTTGAAGCTAGCTCCTTGAGTTGTGGAGGAATTCTTACAAGGTTGATTTGGATAGTTTTCCTGCGAAGTGAATCCATAACCTACAAAACAAGAACAAAGATGAATCTCAAAAATCCTTGAAATGGTTAGTGAATGCATATGATGTTCATGATGTTCATGATGTTATGCACAAGTATGTATGTACAAGAAAATCAAACAAGTTCTTAGTTTAGGCTTGCATGAGGTTTCAGAGGTAAGTACCCTCTTGAAATTTAGTTGGTTCAACCTGTCCTAACAATAGTAATCGGGTTCTAAGGAGTTCAATATCACTGGATTGTTTCCTTTGTTCATTGTTTCAGTTCAAGCCTCTTTACTGGCGACCGAAATATCCCAAGAAAACAACCCTCAATGAGTGTAGTATCGATTATCTACCAACTTTGGACTGCACCAATGTCGGTCATCTTACTACATCCTAAAAGGCCAAGTTGGTCAAGTAAAGGTTCTAGAAGTTCATTAGTGCTTCATGACATCACTCAGCGGCCTCGTATTCTCTTTGATTGACTCAAAGGCTACCGGTACCCACAAATATGTCACATTAATATAGCTATTGCTTAGACCATGTCGGTATACCCCACACAGTTTCCACAATGTATTGCTATTTACCTATAATGTTTCCCAAATCCGGGTGGAGGATTCAAACCCAAACAAAGAACCATAATGTAAAGCAAACAAGTCAAACAATGTAAGCAAATAAATGTGATCTAAAACCTTAAGGTAACCCCACTTTTAAATTAATCCCTAGCAGAGTCGCCAGTTCTGTGATGCGATGGGAGAACTGACTTGAGGTTTTGTGTTTTATCGCAAATGTCGCGGTTAGCAAGAGTTGCCACCGACTTTTCTTTTATCCAAAAGGAAAGGTAAAAAAGCACAGGAAAGACCTTTGATATGTTTTCTTGAGTTCGGGGGGGGGGGTAGATTATGAAAAGGGAAGGTGCTAGCACCCTTTTCATCCATGGTTTTCCATGGGCTCTTAGTTACTTGCTTAGATCACTTGCTTTGTTTTGTTTCAAATGGTGTTTGGTGTGGTTTTGGAAGTATTTTGTAAAAGAGGCCAATCGTTTAGGCGATCTTTGTAATGATTCTCATTTGTAAGAATGTATACAAAGATGTTTGTCTTTTGAAATTTTTTTCAATGTTTTGTAAGATGTTTTGAAATGTGTGTGTTTGTTTTTGAAAATAGCAAGGATTGTTTGAAATTGAGCAAGTAACTTAGAAGTTATCTACCTACTCAAATGTCTTTCTTGTGCATTTTTATTCCTTTGACATTGTTGACTTACCATTGATTTGGTAAGCAACCCTATCTTTGGATGTAAATAGGACGGTGTGGGTCATCGTATAACCATGATAGCAATGTTTCCAAGTATCTTAGCAATTTTTTAGGGACCAAGATCATTTTGTTTAGGCAACTTTGAATAGCGTCATCGAGGGGCTATGATCTTATATTTGTTTTGTTTTGCCAAGATACTTCGCATGCGTAACATGGCCATTTTAATTTAGGCAACCAAGTGGGAGAAACCCTAAGGGTGCTTGTGTGCAAAGTGTATCATTTTCATGCTTTTGTCTTGCATTTAGGGTTTTCTGTTTTGCTTTGTTTTTGTTCTTGTCATGCAAACCCTAATTACTAGTCATAGTATATAAAGCGATAAATTGCGTAAAATAAACTAAGCTATTACAACAATTTTTATGGGAGGGGGGAATACTAGTTTGAATGGGGGATTTGCACAAATATAAAGCTAAATATATTATTACAACCAAATCGAAATTGCGCGAATTTAAATAAATAAAGTACAAATATTTAAAATGCAATGCAATGTTCATGTTAAAAAAAAATGTTTTTATGTCATGTTTTTTTGTATAAAAGATATTTAATTTAAACCTAAAAAAAGGAAAAATAAATAATTCTTTTTGAAAGGGATGAAACCCTAATTTTCAATTAAAAGAAAATAATGTTCTATAATTATTAACTTGTATATTTTTTGTGTAAGAAAATAATAAATAATATTATATGTAAATATTAAAAATTAAATATGTGTAAAAAATAAGTATTTATGAGTATAAAATGCATAATAAAAATATTAAGTATTTTTAAATATATTTACAAGTTATTTAAGAAAATAAACTCTATTTATCAAAATAAATTATTTTTCATGTGAGAAAATAATATAAAAAAAATAAAATAAAAGTGTGAAAATAAATAAATCATTTTTTGGTATTTTTTATCATTAAGAAAAATAAATGAAAGTATTAAATATAAAAATATGAAGAAAAATATAAAAATATAAAAATTCAGCCAGGGGGGTGCAATAGTAAGTCAGGGGGTGCAAATAGAAAAAACAAAAAGGCCCAAAGCACAAAAAGCCCAGAAACGCTTCATCCCTGTCCTTGGTTCAGCTTCTTGTGCGCGTTTTCCAGTTCAAACTGTACTTGCTTATGCTTGCATAAAAACAAAAACTCATAACATGAAACATGTGGCATTTGAGCTCACGATTCCAACCATATAAATTATGTAATCTAACTCTTAAAGATCAAAGAGAATTTTTGAACCCCTAATTCGTGACCTAATTTTTTCAGAGTTTTCAATCTTCAAATTCTCTTAGCACAAGTAATATAAATGAAAAGTAATGATATGTACAACTTCGTTATGATGAGAGCTACATTTTTTTTTCATAAATCGTGGCTTGAAGTTGCCTATATACAAAGATAGAGTTTAAGAAAATACCTCCTTCAGATGGAATCGAGTAGGGCAATGTAGGGACTTTAATGGAGGCCTGGTGATTGTTTAAGCTTTATTGAACTTCCCTGAACCTATTCCAATGCTTATCTTGCTCTGAGGATGGCTGGAACTCTCTGACCAAGTCCAACTGTAAGATTCCAAGTTGAAAATGGCAGATGCTGAAACAGGGGTTACAGAACCAGGGTAATGGCTTGGATTGATTAGTTATCAAGTGTATGCGATGTTTGAGTTGATTAAACATAAAACGCACGAGCCAAATGAGAGTTGGCCGTGCTTTTGCAAAAGCTCTGTGTTTTGGCTGAATTTTGGTGTTTTTGAGTTTTAGAGAGTTTCAAGTCCAATCAAAAACGTGTTATGCCTTGTACCAAGTTTGCAAATATGTATAGAAGTGATCCAAAGTCAGCTCTTACTAGCTGTGCAAGCTTTGGACCTTTTGCCAATTTTCTTGTACTTGAAGTAAAGTGACAAGACCCATGTTACATGCTTGTACTGGCTTGCTTGAGGGCTGAAATGAGCTTGTACAAATTTCTTGAGAGCTGTAGAGTTTGTATGTATCAAGGGGACAGGTTCAACGCTCAAGATTGACAAAGTTGCAAAAGTTCCCCTTTATGAAAATGGCATTGTAACCTTTTGGCCAAAAATGGAAATACATTTTGTGTAAAGCTTCAAAAGCAAAGATAAAGGCTTTAGCTTCTGAGTATGCATTTAATTATGGAGTGTATAGCAAGCTTAGGACCTGTAAAGCAAGATATAACCAACATAGATTTGATTTGCAACTTGATGCTATGTGAAAATGGCTTGAACAAAAGTGAGAAAATGCCAACTTCCCTTCTTCGATTCTCCCTACTCAAAAATGATCTTCGAGAGTTCTTGGACATTTTGGAAAGCTTGCAATGTGATATATAATCCATATTTGAAATTAATTTTGAGATACCTCTTGGAACTAGGTGAAAAATGTCCATGAAGTTGAGTCCAAAACCTGCCTAAATTAGGGCAAAATTTCACTAAGTTATTTAGTTCATGGGCCTATATTTACAAATTCATAACTTGAGATCCAAGCATCTTTAGGGAAAAGTTTGTGATAAAAAGTTGTAGATTTCATGGAGGACTACAACTTTCATGTTGGAAGTTTTCTTTGAATCAAAATGCATCATGGTGAAAAAGTGGTGAAAAGTTGGGAAAAAATAAGAAAAATTTTATACTTAGAAAAATTCTAAGTTATGAAAATTTTCAAATTAAAACCCTAATTTTAAAATTTGAGTTTCTTGGTGAAAAAGTTTCATATTTTAATATATCTTGATGAATTATGACCCTTGGCACTTGATTTTGACCAAAAAGTCAAAGTTTGACTTTTTAGTGCACAGTTGACTTTTGATCAGTTGACTACAAATTTCATCTGTCAATCCAATGAACTTGAGATCTTTTGAACCATGTAATTAGGTCAAGATGATGTCATTGAACCCTTGAAATCATTTTTGAACTCAATTGGTCATTGGCTAAGTTAAAAATCCGAAATTGCCCTTTCTCAATCAAAACCCTAATTTTGACCATTTTGCCCTTTTGATGATTTGATCAAATTTCTTGAGGAATTGTGATCCAAACTTGATCAAATGATACATATGAGTCTAAAATATTGATGTGGATCAAAAATCATGAAGTTTGACTGTAAATTGGCCATGGTTGACTTTTTCCCCAATACAGTTGATTTTTAGGTCAATTGTCCAATTGACTGATAAAAAATGTGGTTCAAAGCTTGAAACTTAACATGAGCAATCTTAGGGGTCCAAAATGATGTATGAAAGTCACATGAAGAATTGGTGGTCCAAAAATCCTTGTGCAAACTCAAACCCTAATTTTGGGTTATCAGTGCAAGATGAGATGTGTTGAGCTGACCAAACCCTAATCTTGTCTTGAGTCAAAGAAGTCTTGTGAGAAAAATCTTGATAAATGAGAGGGAAAATTTTGGGGTACAACACCTATGTATCCTCTTATGAGGAACCAGAGT
The DNA here is from genome assembly GCA_948472305.1 of Vicia faba. Taxonomy (NCBI): domain Eukaryota; kingdom Viridiplantae; phylum Streptophyta; class Magnoliopsida; order Fabales; family Fabaceae; genus Vicia; species Vicia faba. The sequence goes on along the minus strand of OX451739.1, from coordinate 1,460,477,099 downwards.
CTCAATTCGTAATTCGCTGTTGGTTGGTATTTTTTATAGATTACGAAGATGTCTTGAATTTCCCTTGTACTAAGTCTAAGTGTGTGAATAACGAAGTTGCCAGACGAAGTTCGTAGTTGATTTAAAAGCATCCTCATAATCCTTTTTGAAAATTGTTTTAAATTAATTAAATTATTAAAAAAAGAGTTTATGAGGATGCTTTTAAATTAACTACGAAATTCACCTGACAACTCCGTTATTCACGGACCTAGACTCAATACAAGAGAAATTCAAGACATCTTTGTAATCCATAAAAAACACCAACCAACTGCGAACTACAAATTGGGACTCTGATTCCTCATAAGAGGATACGTAGGCATACTATTAAAATCGTGGCGAGTTCCCCTAATAAAAATTAAAACCCTAATTCCTAAGCCGTAATTCTAAACCCTAGTATCCTTGTGAACAAGGTAGATTAGTGATGTCTAATGTTAGAACAAGATTGGTTCTGATCATATCCCAGAGTTTTGATGATAACAATAAAATATATTTTATATAATTGATACTCTGATGAGTATATTTATTTTTTTCAGATAATGTTCTGACTGAAGTATTTTCCTAGATGAAAATCATTTTGACGTGCTGAGCTGAAAATAAATGAAGAAGTTCTTTGATGAAAGAACTATTTGTTTTAGCGTAAGTTCTGATGATGACTATGATATGAAACTAATTTATGCATCTTCTAAAGCTTAGAAAGTTTCCATGTGAACTTTGTTCAGAAGAATTATGCAAGCAAGCGCTGATAAGAAGATTTGCAAGCATACTCTGAAGCAAGACGTGAAGCTAGTTCTGATAGAATAAAGAAGCTAACAAGTCTTGTCAAGTTTCAGGAAACGTGCTCTGACAAAGTTCTATTTGCTCATTTAATGCAAAGACGGCTACATGCACTCAAGTGTCTATGCTAGTTATGCAATCTACAAGCAAAAACACAAACATTAATTGCTCCACACTTTTGAAGGCAGCAATGGTCGTTTTCTTCATGCTATAAATAGAAGATCATTTATTGCAAGCCAACAACCTAATGACGTGAAAATATTCTGCTGCTCACAAATTATTGTACAAACACCTTGTGCAAAACTAATCTTAGTGAAAAATCATAGTTTGTGATATAGCTTTCTAAGAAGCAATTTGTTTCACTATCTGTAAAGATTTAATTCTTGTAATTGTTCCTTGAGAGACCAAGTTTGGTCAGATTTATCAAGAAGGCTAGGACTAGTTTGAGTCTTAGTGGTGTTAGTCACTTGTAAGTTTACTTGTGCTTTGAATTGTTAGTCACAACAGTTTAGTTATGTGATTGAAATCTATTTGATTATAGTGAATTAAGTCCTTGTTGAGAAAGGAAAAATCACCTTGGCGGGTGGACTGGAGTAGTTTGAGTTCAAACAAACCAGGACAAAAATAATTGTGTCTTTCCATTATTGTTGAGCCTTTAAGAAAAAGAAAAAGAGAAACTTATTCACCCCCCCCCCCTTCTAAGTGTTTTCTCACCTTCATCTAACACCTTCCCTTCGTCTAAAAACGAGTTCAACAACTTAGAATCTATGACCAAATTTATCCTTTATATTCCCTTCCTAAAGATAAAAATTAAGTGTGGTGACTCACAATTTAAAGCTGGTTACAACAGTTGGTGACTCTGTTGGGGACTCAACTCTAGGATTTAGAAGCCTTCCTCTTAGGTTTAGGGTTTTTGTTTTTTTTCCAATTTTTTATTTTATTTATTTATTTGCTTTCATATTATTTTGATTCATTTGTTTTATCATATTGTATTTGATGTTTGGATTTTCATTTTTATAAAAAAAAATTTCAAAAACCCTTAAGAAAGAAGGTTCGTCTATTAGCTAAGGGGATACATCAGCCCTATGAGTTTATGTGACGACTTCGCCTAGGATCGGTGGAATTCCGAAAAAATAATACGTCTCAAGAGACATCCTCTTGGGGGTAGGACTTTGGAATGAAACCTATGACTCTTTGTATAACTCTTAAACCAAAATCTCATGGTGAGACCTGAAGAATGGAAAAACACAAGAAGGAGGGTTGAATTGGGATTAAAACTTAAATAAAATAAAGACATGTTGGTTATCCTGGTTCGTTTGAACTCAAACTACTCCAGTCTACCCGCCAAGGTGATTTCGCCTCTCTCAAGCGAGGTCTTAATCCACTAATCAAACTTGATTACACAATCACAATGACAACGATCAATGTCTTCTTGAGTTTAAACCACAACCCGATTTTCTCAAGGAATTACAAAGTAATATAATTAAAAGTGTGTACAAATATGTTTTCTAAATAAAACAATATCATAACAGTGATATATTACACAATTGAAGAGCACTAGGTAGAACTGGGTAAAATATATTTTTCTTTTTCGTGCACAGTGGTTATCTGTTGATATCTTCTTCACGTCTTCTTTAAATATGGAATGCATGAGATACATATGAAGATGCTTTTTGAAGGTTGATGAAGTGTAGTTAACGTTCTTTCCAAAAGTGAAGATCCTGTCTTGATTCAACCGTTACTTTTTATTTGCCACGAATAAACTGTAATGCTTCATAACATGCTCACATCAGAAGATGAATGTTACCGTTGAGACTCCTTTACTTTCCCGAGCTTTACATTATCAGAATATTAGAGTTCTTGTTTCACAGCGTTGGTGCATTCAGAAGTTGTAACATATAACTTATTCATTTAGCATATTACACGGATTTGCTTATAAGTATGTTATGTCTGAACAAATCTTCAAAACAAAACTCTCTCATCTTCTTACATCAGAACTTCTTGGGATGTAGAACCAGACTATGTTCTAACAAACCTCTTTTCTCATCTTCTATGCTTCTTACATCAGAACTTCCCTGCATATTAAAGTACTTTATTAGAGAGCATATATGTTCTCTATATATATCATGTATTTGTTATCATCAAAACTCTTACTAGGATGTAGAATCAAACTATGTTCTAACAATATCTCCCTTTTTGATGATGACAGAAACTTGTATATTTTGATAGAATACTTAAAGAACATAGAGCATAAAAGTCTCCCCCTGAGTTGGATATACAGATGAAGAAAAATACTTCCCTAAAGATTTCTGATTAAAGCTTTGAGAAGGAGTCAAAATATCAAAATATCTTATATTCTCCCCCTTTTTGTCAAGAATAAAAAAGTAGTAACAACATGAGAAAAATAGAAGATTAATTTTCAGATCTTCTGAGTTGTCTTTTCTGGATGGGATCTTCAGATGTTTCTGTAATGTTTGTGACACCCTCTTCTGTATTTGACTGAGATTCTTCTGATGTTGTGTGCTCAACATTGTTACCAATAGTTCCAGAGCCAATAATATTTCCTTTCTGATTGCCTCTGAAACCTACGTATCCTCTAGATTTAAATCCCAGGATTTGGAACATATGCTCTCTTCCGTCATGTGTAGAGAGCATCCAGAGTCCAAGAGTACTGGTTCTACAAAGACAAGCATACAAGACTCGCCTTCTTAGCCAACAATCTTATAGGCGACATTCTTAGGAGCTTGAGAGATGCAGAAAATGTGATGGTTCCTCTACCAAAGACGTTGAGACTTCCTCAAGCTCTGCAGGACAATGGTCGATGGTTTTAGAGCAGAAATTTGCAGGCGCACTTAGAAGACTTTTTGTTTCCCTTTATTTATTTTCTTTCAACAAGTTTAATGTTTTAAGTTTGAACATTTTTCAATATCTGAATTGTATTCTCTTTTTAATACAATTACTTTTTTAATAAAGATATTTGTTTCCGTATCTCATTTGCATATTTATTTTTAAGGTGCTCACCAATAAAAAAGCAAAACCTATATATATATATATATATATATATATATATATATATATATATATATATATATATATATATATATATATATATATATATATATATATATATATATATATATATATATATATATATATATATATATATATAATGTATATCCAAGTGAATAAGATATTCAAAAAACGAAACCCTTAGCATATTCATACACATTCATCCATTTACAAACATTTACATCTCATAAACTCATACAAAAAAAACTCATCATTTTTCAAAAAAAACTCTCTTCAGTTAAACCATTGGTAGAAGAGCTAGAAAAGCACCGCCTCTCAGACCACCATACCAGACAAGAGCCTTTCAATAGAAAGTGATGGAACAGATCAAAGAGAACCAAGCGACATTCAAGGAGGACTTAGAGCAGTTCAAGGGAAACGTCGACTCAGTGAAAGGAGATATGTGTCAAGCTCTTCTAGCCTTGAAGAACATCATTGAAAGGCAGGAACAAATCCCTAGGGCAACCTTTAAAGAAGTAGCCTGAACCATCGGTGCATCGAGTGGTCACCAACCGAGGAGAGAACCAGAGTCAAAACCACAAAAGTCGATTGTAGCTTAACAATAAGTCAGACAAGCTAATACTGAAGGGTTTATCCCACCTCCATCAAAGGTAGGGGCATCTCATACCTTGCAGGTTCCGATCAACAATGCGGACAACTACATAGATTTGCAATATGGAGACCATGACTTAGAAGATGTCAATCAAGCACCTCAGAGGACAACCCATACACATGCTACTGAAAATACATTGGCGCTCAACCAATACAAATATCTTGAAGAAATATTAAAGGTTGTGGAGGTTTACGATGCTTTTGATGTTGACGCTCTCGAGATAGGTCTAGTTTCTGATGTGGTGATCCCGCCGAAATTTAAAGTACATGAATTTGGAAATTACAAGGGGATCACATGTCCAAGGAACCATCTACGCATGTATTGCAGGAAGATGCATGCATATACTCAAGATCAGAAGTTGATGATCCATTGTTTCTAAGACAGTTTAAGTGGAGCATCCTTAGATTGGTACATGTAGTTAGAGCGGGTGCATATCCAGACATTGGCAGATCTTGGTGCAACTTGGACATGGGGCCTACCCGCATGCAGCTCCAGAACTTGTCTTAGAAAAAGGAAGAGTCTTTCAAGGAGTGTGCCCAAAAGTGGAGAGAAATGGCAGCCCGAGTACAACCACCACTTCTAGAGAAAGAGGTAGTCGATATGCTCATGGGAACTTTGCAAGGGTTATATTATGAAAAGATGGTAGGAAGCGTCTCTTCCAGATTCTCTGATTTAGTAACTATTGATGAAAGGATCGAAGCTGGAATAAAAAGCAGAAAGATAAAAGGGGGGGTCATCTAGTGCCCCTTATAATACAAAAAGACGTGTTCTTAACTTCTCGAAAAAGAAGGAGGGGGAAATTAATGTTGTAGCCTCACAACCAAGGGCACAACAACCATTAATAATTCCATGAGAACAACAACATAACAAATTTGAAAGGCCTCCAAGAAAGTTTGACCCAATACCTATGTCACACAGTCAATTATTGAAACACTTGGCCAATGTGTCTTTGGTAGAGCTAAGACCTCTAGCTCCTTCAATCAGAGCACCCCCACCAAGGTACAATGTCAATGCCAGATGTGAGTATCATGCCAATTCTCCCGGGCACACTATAGAAAAATGTTGGGCCTTTAAACATAAGGTTCAAGATTTGTTGGATTATCAGGATATCACTTTTGATAAACCAAATATCAAGACAAACCTCATGCCTCTGCATGGTGAACCAGCGATAAATACAATTGAAGTAGTCACTGACTTTGGGACAGCCAGACGAGTGAAAGCCCCAATAAATCTTTTGAAGGAATATTTTTTGGAGTGTGGCTTCCTCTTAGAACATAATGAAGCTTTTGAGAAGATATTACAAAAATTGGTGGATTATGGGATAGTCCAATTTGTACCATACCCTAAAGGAGAATATGTAGATGTGATCGAGGGAAGTACAAAGAAGCCATTGGTAATTCCTTTCCAAGGGCCAAACCTTAATAAGAAGACTCTTGTGATTCCATGGGGAGAGTCAACAAAAACACCAGTGATAATACCAAGACAAACCCTAAGGATACCAGTAGTTCCAAAGACTACGATGGTAATTAGGAGGCCGTCTCCTACCCCTTACGAAAGTGACAAATCAGTACCATAGAGTTATAATTCTACTGTATACATCAATGGTTTAAAGCAGGAATGTGAGCCATCTTCAAGTCAAGGACTTGCAATCTCAAATATAGCAGGGACATGGGGCATAACCCGCAGTGGTTGAATCTTTGGCTCCGAATCACAAAATAAGAATAATGTTGTGCGTGAAAAATAAGAAAGATGTTATGGTTAAAGATAAGAATGATGCTTTGGGAAAGGATAAAGGAAAAGCAGTGGCAGAGGCAAATCAAGAACAAGAACCTCCGAGCAAGAACTTTACTGATCGAGAGGCAGAAGAATTCCTAAAAATAATCAAGAGAAGTGATTATAGGGTAGTGGATCGGCTTCACCAAACCCTAACCAAAAAATTTATACTCTCGTTTCTCATTAATTCAGAAGAGCGTCGAGACTCTCTAATGAAGGTTCTGAGTTCTTCTCATGTCACAGAGAAGATCACTGTAAACCAATTTGACAATGTTGTAGAAAATTTAACATCTTGATCATATCTAGGTTTAATGACAGTGAGTTGCCTCCACAAGGTAGGGCTCACAACAAAGCGTTGTGCATCTTTATTCAAATAGGTACTATAAGCCTATCCAGGGTACTCACCGATACTGGTTTAGCTCTTAATGTGCTACCCAAATCTAGCTTGATGAAGTTCACACTAAATGGTGTTGTGATAAGGCCCAGTTCTACGATAGTTAAAGCTTTTGATGATTATCAAAGTTCAGTATTTGGAGAAGCGGACCTCCCTGTCAAGATCGGCTCACATATGTTTTATATCACTTTTAAAGTGATGGATATAGAACCAACGTATACATGTTTACTTGGATGACGCTGGATTCATGCAGGAGGGGCAGTCACTTCAACTTTACATCAAAAATTGAAGTTCCCCGTTAAAGGGAGATTGGTTATAATCGATGGTGAAGAGGATATCTTTGTAAGTTTCATAGAGTCCTACAGATATATCAGTATGGATGAAGACTGCATAGCAACACCGTTTCAATTCTTAGAGGTTGCTTCAATGGTAACCCTCCCAGTGGAAAGAGTCAAGAAACCTATTGTAGCTTCGTGGAGAGATTTTAAAATAGCGGTGGAAAGTGGTACCTCAAAGGGTTTAGGTAAACTCCCGGAAATACCAGAGAAGAAGAATCGTTTTGGTTTGGGCTATGAATTATCAAAGGCTACTCTGAAAGGAAAAACACGGTTTCCTCAAATCTAGGAGACCTTCGTCAACAAAGGAATAAATCATGGTGGACATGTGGTAATTATATCTAACAAGGGCAACATCAAGAAGGCATCTGATTGCATCCAAGAATGCGCCCCAGGCGAAGAATTCAAGAATTGGACAGCTGCGGAGATTCTGGAGATCTTTTTCTTTCCAAAGTAATTTTTCTTGTTTTTGAAAGAACTTATGCCAAGCCCGAGGCATATGGGTTGCTTGTAAGGGCCCCCCAATGTGTTTTAGATAGTATTCATAATTAATAAAAGTTATATTTCACATTCAATTAAGATCCGTATCTTTCTCTTGCATTTATCTCTTCTTTTTAAAAATGGCAATACTTTTCTTCATATGAATTTTCCAAATTCACATACTAGAACTGCACCAAAACATGATAAATATGCAGATCCATGCCTAAAAACATCGATAATGTTACTACTGTTATTCGATATAATTTTGATGCACCCAACAACCAAGCTAAAGAGGAGGATGATGAAGATCTTGAACTTTCTAAAGAATTGGCGAGAGAGATAGAGTAAAAAGCTGACAATATACAACCATACCAAGAATTGATTGAGACCATTAATCTTGGCACAGAGGAGGATCTCAAAGAGATCAAGCTATGGGCAACATTGGAGGAAAGCGTCAAAGAAAGACTGATCAACTTGTTACATGAATATGTGGATATATTTTTCTGTTCTTATAGAGATATGCCAGGATTGGATACAAATATTGGTGCACAGAATACCCCTTAAGGAAGGTTGCTCCCCAATTAAAAATAAGCTCAGAAGAACTCGTCCATACATGTCTAGCAAGATTTGAGAAGAATACCTTAAACAATTTGATACAGGGTTCTTAGCGGTGGTAGATTATCCACCTTGGATAGCTAACATTATGCTAGTGCCCAAGAAGGACGACAAAGTACGCATGTGTATAGATTATCGGGAGATAAACAAAGCAAGTCCCAAAGGTGACTTCCCTTTACCTCGCATAGATGTTTTGGTGGATAATACAGCTCAAGCTTTGGTATTCTCGTTCATGGACGGTTTCTCAGGCTATAATCAAATCAAAATGGCACCCGAAGATATGGAAAAGACTACTTTCATGACACCTTGGGGCACTTTTTATTACAAGGTAATTCCATTCGGTCTAAAGAACGCAGGGGAAACTTATCAACAGGCTATGGTCACATTGTTGCATGATATGATTCACAAAGAGGTTGAGGTGTATGTAGATAATATAATTTCCAAATATCATACAGAGGAGGATCACATCATACATTTACAAAAGCTATTCGAGCGTCTGCGAAAGTTCAAACTAAGGTTGAATCCAAACAAGTGTACATTTGGTGTCAGGTCAGGCAAGTTTCTGGGTTTTATTGTAAGTCAGCATGGTATTGAGGTAGACCCTGACAAGGTAAAAGCCATACAAGAAATGCCAGCTCCGAGGAAAGGAAAAGAAGTTTGTGGTTTATTAGGACGATTGAATTAAATTTCAAGGTTCATATCGCACCTAACTGCTACGTGTGAACCCATATTCAAATTACTCTGAAAAGATCAGACATTAGTATGGAACAATGATTTCTAAACAACCTTCGAGACGATAAAACAATATTTGCAAGAGCCACTAATCTTGATGTCACCAGTTCTTGGAAGACCACTCATCATGTATCCAACAGTGCTTGAAGGATCAATGAGATGTGTATTGGGACAACATGATGAAACGGGTAGAAAAGAGCATGCAATCTACTATCTCAGCAAGAAATTCACTGACTGCGAAACCAGGTACTCACTTCTCGAGAAGACTTATTGTGCATTGGCTTGGGCTAGTAAAATATTGAGACAATACATGTTAACTCACACCACGTGGTTAATAGCAAGAATGGATCCTTTAAAGTGTGTGTTCGAAAAAACAACTCTTACAGGAAGGATAGCCCGATGGCAGATGTTACTATCAGAGTACGACATCCAATACGTTACTCAAAAGGCCATCAAGGGTAGTGTACTAGCTGACCATCTAACTCACCAGCCATTACCAGAATATCAACCAATGGAGTTCGATTTTCTGGACAAAGATGTCATGGTTATATGTGACTATGAAATACTAGGACCCGATGAAGGACCTGAAACAGGGGCACAATGGGCACTCGTGTTCGACGGGGCTTTAAATGAACTAGGGCACGACATTGGCATAGTTTTGACTTCTCCGAAGAATTTTCACAAGCCTTATACTGCAAGGCTATGTTTTGACTACACCAACAATATCGCTGAATACGAAGCTTGTATCTTCGGTCTAAAGGCTGCTATTGATCTAAGAATTAAACATCTCAAAGTGTTTGGAGACTCAACGCTAGTCATATACCAAGTCAATGGTGAATGGGACACTAAACATCCCAGATTGATTCCATATCGGAATCATGTTTTAAAGCTTGTAGAGGAATTTACCAAGATTATCTTTAGTCATATACCGCAAGAAGAAAATCAGATGGCAAACACCTTAGCAACTTTATCAGCCATGTCTAAAGTAACTTGGCTGGATCACGAACCACGTATTACGATCAGACATTTTGAAGAACCGTCATATTGTCTTTCTATTGAAGAGGGACCAGATGACAAGCCTTGGTTCCATGACATCAAGAGGTACCTTGAGAAACAATAATATCCAGAAAATGCCTCTATCATTGATAAGCAAACTCTGCAGAAGCTAGCCTTAAAATTCTTTCGGAGTGGTGACTGTCACGCGCGGTCGTCAAAGACGACAAAGATGAACGAAATGAGAAAGTAATGATAGGAAAAGAAATGTAGTGGTAAAGATTTGAGATTAATCCATCAATTGACTTATCTCAACACAATGAAGTCGTTACCGCACTTTATTGTTTCCAAAGGGAAATAGGAAAAAAGCGAACAAAACCCATAATGAAATAAAAGATCAGGGATCGAGGTACGGAGGTCGGTTATGCAAAGGGAAGGTGTTAGCACCCTAAGCATCTATGGTACTCCGCAGGATCCACTTTGTTGGTTTCTTTTAAAAGGTGTGTTATGTAAAGGTTTACTTGCTAAAGGAAAAGAATGAATGAGTATTTGCAAACAAAAGAAAATGTTTTTTATTATTTTTGTTACTCGCCTTGGGTCGTAAGACTTAGTGCCTACGTACTCCCTCGTGCAATGGGAAAGTCAGAGAATCGTAGTTCATATAGAAAATACTTGTCTATTGATTATTTTCAAACGAAGAGACAAGTCGTCATTATTAGGAGAGAAATCCCGACTAACGCCCACAAGGTGTGGGAAAGATGGACCTTGCGTCAGCAAGAGTGAGGGTTTAAGAACGCCTCTAGCACTCAAGTGGAAAAGTCGACACCTTTATAACCATGGGGATAGGAGAATATTGCTCGACTATCAATGAATCATGTCTCATCTTGAAAAAGTTTTGAAGGATAGAGGTGCTTGAGCGCACAAAAGAGTTTGAATGAGTTGAATTTTTTTTGTTAACTTTGGAAGATGTCAAAGTATGATTAAATGAATTGAAGTTTGTTTAAAGAAAATAAATTTTAAAAGAAAAGGCACTCGACGAAGTCGAGGTTTATTATGAAAGCGGTTCGAGTTTATAAACAAATAATATTTTGAAAAAGATGAGAAAGTTTTTGAAAATTAAAGAATGAGAGAAAATGAAAAGAGTGTCCTATGTACATGAGGGTAAAAGATAAGGTAAAGAGGATCTGATCGAATAAGAAACCAGTACTTGACATGATGAAGTCAATACTATATTCCCATCCCTTTGGGGTTTAAAGCCACAAACAGAAAAAATAAGCTAAGAGTATACCAAACCTCAGGTGAAAACAAATCACAAGTCGACAGCATCAAAAACCAAATGTAAGATAATACTCCAAGCAGCGAATAAAGCGTATTGAATCGTAAGCAAGAGGTGCAACACGTGAAAATAAATCACGGATAAAGAAATTGTGGATGAAGCTCACAGTATAAGATTCCCTACATCACATGAAATATACAGACAAAACTAACAGCACGAGAAAAATTATATGCGTCCGTATGATTTTTCAGAAGTTAATTTGAATTAAAATTCAAAATCGCAATGCAATGAAAATGATATTTACATAACCTGAATTTATTTACAAGTAAAGTGTAAAATATACAGTCAAAATACTATGTACAAGTATATATTAACAGTACCAAATATTAAATCAAAATAGTGAAATACAATAAAGAGGTAAAGGAGTAAGTGTAGGAGTTATGGATGCACTATGTGAGAATGGATACTTGAAACGATATTCGGAAATCTTCATAGTAATAAACGCGTTATTAGCATAAGCCGTATAAAAATAAAATGAAGGAAATTGCAACAATGAAAATCTATGTTAGAAATCACAAAATAAAGAATTGAAATAAAATTGTATGAATGCACATGAATATTTACCCAAATAAAAATCAAGAATTCATGATATTATTCCATGTAAACACAAAAAATCAGCATTACATACATTGTTTCAAGTGTATCAAAAGCAATCGCTATTTCAATCACAATGGAAAACAAGAATCAAAAGTTCATATTGCAACATGATAAATTTAATTCAAAGAAGGATTAAAACCTTAAACAACAATCTGGACAACAACTATGCATTAAACTATTATGTCCCAAAATTCTAATTCAAACATGGTTTGTAACAAAAGGAAATTGCATGTTGTCTTCAATAGTTTCTTGGTCAGATTCACACGCAAATAAAATGCGGCATTATCGCCACCTTCATTGAAACTACACCAAGAAGAAAATTTAGTCACAATTAGAATCAAACAAAGAGATGCTATCACTCAAATTTCCGGCATAAAAAACATGGTATTGCAAGCGAATTTCACCTTATTTTAACATTAAGAACTTTGCCGATTTAACTCGGAAAACATAACAATAACAAATTCTTCTTCATGATTTAACAAGAACAAACCAGAATTGACCAACTTAAACATATTTTCCAGCATTTGTCACGACCAAATATTACATGATTTCACAGCATAACAATTCAAAAATATCAAACACACATACTATAGCAAACTGTTTTTATTCAGAAATTCATCACATCATTTACTTTTTAACCACATAACAACAATTATCATATAATTTCAACAGCATACTATTTATCATAAACAACCAGAAAGGAACAGAATGTTACCAAAAAACATCGAAACTGTCGATTTGAATCTAGCCATAAGTTGTTGACAGAGTTAGTGTTCAGAGCTTGTTGTATCCAGAGCGGCGAAATTTGATGATGCATGTGGAAGAGGAAGTTCGCGGAACATTGCGGAAGGATTTAACAAAAGATGTATTGCTGGCGGAAGGAGGTAGATGAACAAAATAGAGGGTGAGGTTACAGTGAATACGGTAATTGGAAGATAGAGGTGACCGTATCGCGGATTGCTGGGCGAATGGATGAAGGAGAATGATGGTGATGTGGTGGATCGGTGGTGGATACGGTGAAGGATTACTGCTTGCGGAATTGGCAACTGGCAGATTGGGTTAGTGGGTTTTTTTGTGTTGAATTCACGGAATGGGCTTGTATACGGATGGAGGATGAAGGGCAATTGGGGACTGTGCGCGGAGAGAAGGGAGATTGGATTTTTGCTTTTTATTGTGTGAGGAAGAGAGAAGAGGGGGAGAAGATTATTGTGTTGCTTTTGTGTTGTATGTGAATTACAGAGAGAATTGAGCTCTTTAAATAGGACAATGAAGAGGAAAATTGTGATTTCAGATTAATCAGACCCGTTCAATATCTTCAATCTGTATCAATCCGCAATTACTGCTACCAACCAATAGGAAAAAAGAAAAGTGTAATAAACATTTTCTGTGACTAAAAAGCCCTTTTAATACTAAAATAACTAAAAAAATTGAAAGTATTAAAATTAACTCAATTTAAAATAATTTTTTGAATTTTTTATGAATAAAAAATAAAGACTTAAAAGGATTGAAACGATAAAAAACGGACAAAAATTTATCTGAAAAAATAAAATGAACATATTAAAATAAATTACATGTCAGAAAGATTAAAGAAAAAAAGTCAAAAAGTCAAAATCGAAATAAAATGAGAATAAAAATATCAGGCTAAACAGGCGTTTTCGGTAAAAATGAGACTTCAAACTATATCAAAAAAATAAAGCGAGCATACCGTTATAATCTACGCGAAACGCAAATTCATGAAATGATTGGTAAAAGGTGAAAACTTGAAATATTTTTCTTGCTAATTTTCCGCACTGTGTCGAATCGCTTTTAGCAGTCTGTCTATAAAATCGAAATATTTTTATTATCAACATATAAACAATTTGGAGCAATGCAAGAAACAAGTAAAGAGATAAAAATGCATGAAGTGAAATGTCGGGTATTTTTCAACTACAAAATGATGCAAATGTCGATTTAAACAGACTTTTGGTCAACTTAAACACGATTAAATGATGCAAATGCGATGAATGAAGCTATTTATTAATGATTGTGACCAAATAACAAAATATGATATGAAAGTGTGACTAAAAAAATTAGGGGGAAAGTTTAGGGTACAACAACTGCCCTTATTTAATTATCTTTTTGCTAGATAAGCAGAAAGTAATTAAATACAAACAGACTTAAATTTCATCCCTGATGCGATGAGATGATAGCATATGTTATGAATGAATGCATGGACTCTTTTTTACATATATTTTTTTTGAATGATGTATGAGATGAGACAGACTCTGGGAATATGGAAAGACTTGAAACTGGAACTTATGGTAGTTCAGATGAAATGACGTGGAAAGACACGCTAGGGAAACAACAAGATATTTCTGGATATCTATCAGGGCAACAAGGAGTAACCATCAATACTTGAAAAAAAGAGATAAAATCCAAGAAGGCAAGCAGCAACATCCAAGAATGGCATTGATTGAGGCGAGCAACTCTCTGGAAAAGACAATCAGAAACATCTAGAAGAACATTAGACGTGGGATGAGACCAAATCTGAAGCTAAATCAGAGTCATCTAGGAAAGAAGCTGGACGAAAAAGAAACACGACATCCAATATTGGCTTTGGATGAAGGGAGAACTCAACGTCTAATAATGGCTTTAGACGAGAGAAAAGATCACAACATCCAATATTGGCTTTGAATGAATGGAAAACTTAACGTCTAATAATGGCTTTAGATGAGGGAAAATATCACAACATCCAATATTGGCTTTGAATGAATGGAAAACTCAACGTCTAATAATGGCTTTAGACGAGAGAAAAGATCACAACATCCAGTATTGGCTTTGAATGAGGTGAGACAAATCATGGCATCCAATAATGGATTTGGACAGCAACAAAGATAACAACATCCAATATTGGCTTTGGATAGCAAAAAAGGTTACGACATTTGGCTTTGGACGATAACAAAAGATAGCAACATCCAATATTGGCTTTGGATGGAAGAAAAGGTAACGACATCCAATATTGGCTTTGGATGGAAGAAAAGGTAACGACATCTAATATTGGCTTTGGATGGAAACAAAAGATCAAGACATCCAATATTGGCTTTGGATGGCAGCAAAAGATCATGGCATCCAATATTGGCTTTGGACGGCAACGCAGATCGCGACATCCAATATTTGCTTTGGATGGAAACAAAAGATAGCAACATCCATTATTGGCTTTGGATGGAAGAAAAGGTTACGACATCCAATATTGGCTTTGGATGACAATAAAAGATAGCGACATCCAATATTGGCTTTGGCCAGCATGGGGAAACATGATACCCAAGATTAACATTGGTTGAAAGAAATACAACTCATCCAAAATTAGCATCGGACGAAAGAGAGAAACAGCTGAACTGACATCTGCTTTGGTAGGTGCCAAGTAAGTTGGACTTTGATCTCAAGGTGACATGTCAACTGCAATAAGACCTTGGGAAATCCAAATGAAGATGAAACACTCTTGTTATGCATTATGTATGAATTTTGTTATGCATGATATCTGAATGATCTATACATGTAATGTCGATGTTTACGACAATGGAGTTTGACTCTTTTGTGGAGGTAAGATTGGAAGTTTGATTCCTCAACACAGAGAACTCTACCAAATTTGCTTGGAAAGAAAATGTCTTGAACCCAAATTTGTCACACTTGTAGACTGTATTGAACTGATGATTTTTTTAGGAAAGACATGGAGAGTTGCTTGGGGGTTTGTCCCAGATTAGATGACTGTTAAGGATAAACTGATCATGGCTTCAGTTATTGAGTTGCTGGAAATAAGTTGATCACAGCTTCAGCTCTGAAATGACTGTTGGAGATAAACTGATCATGGCTTCAGTTCTTGAAATGACTGTTGGAAAGGAATGCCCCGATATGAGTCTTGAAAATGATTTTCTGGCTAATCAATTATGAGAAAACTCGCACTGAGCAATAAATCTTAAACTGGTTCACAATTGGGCCTGGAACACACTTGCCCCTGATGGGATCACCTACCAAGTTTCTCAGCTGTTTGAAATTCCTTGACGAGGAAAGCTTGTGTTCAAGCAAAAAATTCATTTATTCAAACATGGTAATTTTAATGCAAAGTTCATGTAAAAGTTTTTGAATTCAAAAATCATTTTTGAAATGATATTATTGGTGTATGGGAAATGCATCACTGGTTAAAACACAGTGATTTATACTTTTAAAGTGAAAGCAAAGGTATGATACCAAAACAAATGATTCGCAGAAGATCTTAGGAGTCCGTTTATGCAACCTTGTTGTAGTATGCTTTCAAAAGAAACCTGGCTTCAATTAGGACTTTTGAGGGTTGTAACGTGGTCTGGTTCACGGTTTAAGAAATAAAGGATAAAAGCTCAAAGTTTATTTGTACCCAACCCAATCTTCGTGATGTTCTTCAGTCCTACATTCAGTTAATTCAGAATATGCATTCAGGTTCCAAGAGATTTTGGAATTGCACTGATGGTAGCAATGGCGATGATTCAGAAGATAAGGAATTTTTTATATGACAGTTGTTGTACCCCAAAATTTTCCCTCTCATTTCACTCAAGACATGCCTCTAGAAGTCCTCAATTGCTCAAGGATGACTAAGGATTGACCAGATAAATCCTCCTCCTAAGGCGACAAGCTTCAAAGTAGGGTTTCACTCCTCATCAAAATGGTTGAAGTCCAAGGGTCCCAAATTCTTTCCATGGTCCCAATATGTTCTCAAGATCATCCATGTCAAGTTTCATGCCTTGCACAAGAAGTTTGCTCAGTCAATTGCCCAGATGCCTGAAAATCAACTGTACTAGGTCAAAAGTCAACGGTGGCCCACATACAGTAAAACTTCAAGATTTTTGGTCGACATCAACATTTTGAATATATATCCATCATTTTATCAAGGTTTGATCATGATTCCTCAAGTAATTCCCCCAAATTCATCAAAACCCAAAAGTTGCTAAATTAGGGTTTCATAGGAAAAGTCAACCAAACTTTGACCAGGCATAACTTCTTAATACTTTATAAGAAATTTTCCATCCAAGGCTCATTTTGAATAGGATGAAATTCCCTACAACTCATCTTCAGCCCACAAGTTCAAAATATGCACTCATCAAAAGATATGAATTTCTACATTATAGGTCCTTTTGAAAAGTCAACAAAAACACCTTTTGGGTCAAAGCTTCTTACATGAACATGGAAGACCCAATTAAGATGAAACCAAAAGGGTTGTTTAGGGGACATCCTAGGCTTTACAAAAGGTCCAAGAAAACCTCTCTAGGGTTAAAATTGGAGGAGATATGCCTTGTCAAAGTTGACCATTTTTGCAAAATTGCCAAAAGTCAAATGTGCTCAAAAGTACATTTTTTGTCAAATGGGCCTAGCTTTTCATGATTGAATCTTATTGGAGACATTGTCCACGACCCAAATCAGCATCCACACTTTATTTGCTTCATTATTTATTTTCTTTTGATTTTTTATTATTTAAAATACAAATTAAATCAAATAAATGGAAAAAACTACAAAAGATTGATTTTGATCTAATTTTTTTTGTAGGAATCAAATCAAATCAACCTAGCATAACCAAATAAAATCGTGCAAGGGTGGAATGGCTCAAATTGGAATGATTTTGATGCATTTAGAAAGATATGATGCAAGGGAAAAAAACAAATCAAATCTTGATGATCTTCAAAGATTCAAATTGTTTTTGTTACCCTAATTCATTCTAGCATATATATTGAGCAAGAACAAGCCAAAAAGACAAGGATTTTCAGTCGTAAAACTCCATACCAAAACTAAAAAAATTGGATAAAAGTGTTGGATCATTTTTGGACCTAGAAGGCAATTCAAGCCATTCCAATACTCCCAATCGTTTTCTGAAGCCTCTCTGAAGCTAACACAATCAGTTTCACGCATCCTCACGCCCAAAATCGACCCCTAGACTTCATACGATTTGCTTTCTTTTTAAAAATCAATTACAGCAATTCTTGCATCATTAGCTTATTTTAATGATATACTTGTGATTATTGATGTATTTTCAACATGCCTGGATTGTTTAATTGAAGTTTTGAGGCTTGTATGTGTGTTTGCCATTGTTAGGGTTTTCATGGCCGTTTTAGGTTTTTTCTCTACAGGCTAAATTAGGCCAAGAAAAGGATGCCATGGTGTTCATTGCATCAAGATAAGTTGAACCATGGTCTTTAATTTCATTTATCATGCGTATTTCTTGATGTTTGAAGTGTACAGGCTATGGCTACAGACGTTTTTCTGTAGGTAAAAGGTGATACCTAAGACGACGGTCTCAATGAAGGAGATGATGACTTGGCATCATGGTACTGGTCCATTCAAATGCTGGCGCGCATTTTTGTTTTTATCCATGTGTTTTCATATATTATTATTTGTTTTTATTATACTAACAAACAAAGCAGATAACCCAGATGGCAAGACGTGTATTGATTTGAGTGGGAGGACCTGGGTTCGACCCCAGGTCCCAGCAAATTTTATTTTCTCACTTTGTTTCTACAGATTATATGCATTGCCTTTCCAAGCGCCTCCCATGCGCTTTCACCATCTTGCCATTGGATTTATTGCTAGCCAGTGTTAGAACAAGATTAGTTCTGATCTATCTCAGAGTTTTGATGATAACAATAAATTATATTTTAGATAATTTATACTCTGATGAACGTATTTGAATGTTTCAGATAATGTTCTGATAGAAGCATTCTATTGTGCAAAGCTAAATTATATGAAGAAGTTCTATGATGAAAGAACATTTTTGTTTTAAGCGTAACTGCCGACTCTGGTAAGAAAATTTATTTAAATGTATCTTCTAACATTTAGCAGGATTCCTTGTTCAGAAGGTTACTTGAAAGGAAGTGTTGTTCAGAAGTTATTTGAAAGCAAGCGCTGATCAAGTTCTTAGCAAGTAAAGCACTGCTTAGAATATGTGTAAAGCATGTTCTAAATTCAAGACGTTGAAGCAAGTTCTGAAAGAATGTTAAATCCAACTTGTCTTGTCAAGCGAAGGAAACATGTTCTTAAAAGTTTTCGTTTTCTCATTAATGCAAAGACGGTTGTAAGCACTCAAGTGTCTAAGCTAGTTTCATGGAAAATTGAATAGTGCAAGGAAACACGCAAGAATTTAATGCTCTCCACTTTTCTAAAGGCAGCAACAGTCTTTTTGTTCCTACTATAAATAGAAGGACATTTATTGCAAGCCAACCAACCAATCAAATTTCAAAAAGAAGCAAGAAACTACGTGATAAATTATGGGCTCACAAACTCTTTGTTCATACACTTTGTGCAATTTATTCTAAAGTGAAAAATCGCAGTTGTGATATAGCTTGATTAGAAGCAAATTTTATTTCACTATCTGTAAGATTAAACTCTTGTGATTGTTCCTTAAGAGACCAAGTTTGGTCAGATTTCTCAAGCAGACTAGGACTAGATTTAAGTCTTAGTGGTGTTAGTCACTTGTAAGATTACTTGTGCATTGTTAGTCACAACAGTTGTTGTGTGTTTATAACCAGTTGATTATAGTGGATTAAGTCCTTGTTGAGAAAGGCGAAATCACCTTGACGGGTGGACTGGAGTAGTTTGAGTTCAAACGAACCAGGATAAAAATAACCTTGTTCTTCCATTATTTGTTGAGCTTTGTTTTGAAAAGAAAAAGAGTCACTTATTCAACCCCCCTTCTAAGTGTTTTCTTACCCCTTCAATTGGTATCAGAGCTTGACTATGAGCACAACACTTAACCGTGTCAGGAAAAGATCCAGAAGAAAACACAATGGCCGCTGAACAAAACAATAATAGTTACAACAAACCTCCTATTTTTGATGGAGAAGATTTTGAGTACTGGAAAGACAGACTAGAAAGTTTATTTCTAGGTCATGATAGTGATCTATGGGATATAGTCTTGGATGGTTACACACATCCTACTGACTCAGAAGCAAACAAAGTTGACAGAAAAAATATGGATAGACTACAAAAAGCTGATTTTAAAAATCATCATAAAGCTAGAAATATTTTTCTAAATGCTATCTCTAAAGTAGAATATGAAAAAATCACTAATAGAGATACAACGCATGATATGTTTGAGTCTCTTAAAATGACTCATGAAGGAAACGCTCAAGTAAAGGAGTCTAAAGCTCTGGCTTTAGTTCAGAAGTATGAAGCCTTCAAAGTTGAAGAAAGTGAGTCTATAGAAGCAATGTTCTCTAGGTTTCAAACTCTGATCGTTGGTCTGAGAGTTTTGAACAACGGATATACTAAAGCAGATCATGTTAAAAAGATCATCAGAAGCTTACCCAGAAGATGGGCACCAATGGTAACTGCTTTCAAAGTTTCAAAGGATCTAAACAACGTGTCTCTGGAGGAACTCATAAGCACTCTCAGAAGTCATGAGATAGAACTTGATGAGCATGAGCCTCTGAAGAAAGGTAAGTCTCTTTCCCTTAAATCAATTAAGAAATTTGATACTAATGCTTTTCAGGCTGAAGAGGAAAACTCTGAAGAATCAGCGTCAGAAGAAGACGAACTATCCTTGCTCTCCAGAAGGATCAATCATCTGTGGAAGCACAGACAAAAGAAGTTCAGGAACTTCAAGAAGTCAGAAGATAAACCTGAATCTTCTGGACACAAAATGTCAAATAGAAGAGAGATCATCTGTTATGAATGCAAAGAACCCGTTCACTACAAAAGTGATTGTCCAAAGCTTCAAAAAGAAAAACCAAAGAAAAGGTTTGGTAAGAAGAAAGGGATGATGGCAACCTGGGATGACTCAGATTCTTCTGAAGATGAAAATGCCAACCTAGCTCTGATGGCTACCACAGCAGATGACTCAGACTGTGAGTCAGAACCAAGAGAGGTATTTTCTGAATTCACTAGAAATGAACTTGCTTATAGTTTATCAGAACTTCTGGAAAACTATAGTAAACTCAAAATCAAATACAAGAAACTTAAGAAGAGTCTTGCATCTGATATTGAGAAACATGAAGCAGAAAAATCTGAACTCTTAGAAAATAATTTTAAACTTAAAGAAGAAATTCAAAATGTTCAAAAAATTTCTAGTTCAGAATCTGTGTCTAGTTCAAAAGATATTCTGAAAGAATATGACTATAGTTTTCAAACTTTCCTAGCTAAAAGCATAGATAGAAGCAAAATGGCTTCAATGATCTATGGAGTTAGTGGGAAAAACAGAAGAGGAATTGGATATGAACCTCCCAAAAGGGAAGGAGACATACATACCAAAACCTATTTCTAAAATGACTTTCACTTACAAACCTCTGAATAAACAATTCAAGTTTGGACACTCACATGATATAAAATATACATCACATTCTGGAAACTCTTATGCTAACCCAAAGTTCAAACAGAACTTTAAACACTCTAACCCAAAAGGACCCAAAAAGATATCGGTACCTAAGGATAAAATAATATTTGTTGCAGATGTCCTTAACAGCTCAATTAAGATACCAGTCATGGTACCTGAACTCTGGGTGCTAACGATACATGACGGGAAAAAGGTCTATGTTCCAAAGCCTGGAACTTAAAGCTGGAGGAGACGTGAAGTTTGGAGGTAATCAGAAAGGGAAGATTATTGGTTCTGGAACCATTGGAAACGGTAAACTTCCTTCTATCTCTAATGTTTTATTAGTAGAAGGATTAGCTCATAATCTATTGTCCATAAGTCAATTAAGTGACAATGGTTATGACATTATCTTCAACCAAAACTCTTGTAGAGCTGTGAGTCAAAAAGATGGATCAATCCTCTTTTCTGGCAAGAGAAAGAACAACATTTACAAAATTGATTTATCAGATCTTAAATCTCAGAACGTTAAATGCCTTTTGTCTGTTAGCAATGAGAAATGGGTATGGCACAGAAGATTGGGATATGTCAGTCTTAGAAAAATCTCTCAACTAAATAAATTAAATTTAGTCAGAGGACTTCCCAATCTGAAGTACAACTCAGAAGCTCTGTGCAAAGCATGTCAAAAAGGAAAATTTTCAAAACCTTCCTTTAAATCCAAAAATGTTGTCTCTTCCTCTAAGCCATTAGAGTTACTTCAAATTGATCTATTTGGGCCAGTGAAAACTGCATCCATCAGAGGCAAGAAGTATGGATTGGTCATTGTTGATGACTTCAGCAGATGAACATGGGTAATTTTTTTAAAACACAAGGATGAGTCACATTCTGTGTTCATTGACTTCTGTACCCAAGTGCAAAACGAAAAAGATTTTAAAATCATAAAAGCCAGAAGTGATCATGGTGGTGAATTTGAAAATCATTATTTTGAAAAATATTTTAAAGAAAATGGTATTGTTCATAATTTTTCTTGTCCTAGAACTTCCCAGCAAAATGGAGTTGTAGAAAGAAAGAATAGAACATTACAATAAATGGCCAGAACCATGATCAATGAAACTAATATGGCAAAACACTTTTGGGTAGAAGCTGTGAACACAGCGTGTTACATTCAGAATAGAATCTCTATAAGACCTATTCTTGAAAAGACTCCCTATGAATTGTGGAAAAAAAGAAAGCCCAACATTTCTTATTTCCATCCTTTTGGATGTACTTGTTTTATTCTGAACACTAAAGAAACTCTGAACAAGTTTGATTCTAAAGCACAAAAGTGTTTTCTGCTTGGATATTCTGAACGCTCAAAAGGCTATAGAGTATACAACACAGAAACTCTGATTGTTGAAGAATCAATCAAAATCAGGTTTGATGATAAGCTTGGCCAGCAACAGCCAAAGCAAATTGATTTTTCTGTAGGTACAGAAGATCATCCATTAAACTCTGAAACTTCAGAAGCAAAGAAAGACTTAGAAGCAAAGGAAGACTCGGCAGATCATCCTCTTGACAATGCTCTGGACAACCTCGGAATCTTTGATCAACCCACTTTGAAAAGGTTTCCTAGAATATCTTCTGCTCACAAAGAAGACGTAATCATTAAAAGAAAAGAAGATCCCATCTGAACAAGATCCTCTCTCAGAATCAATGAAGAATATTTGTTTGGTTTGGTTTCTCTGATTGAGCCTACTACCATTGATGAAACTTTGGAAGATAATGATTGGATCTTAGTAATGCAAGAGGAACTCAATCAATTCTCCAGAAATGATGTACGGAATCTAGTTCTAAGACCAAAACGATTCAATGTTATAGGAACCAAATGGGTTTTCAGAAACAAACTGAATGAGCAAGGAGAGGTGATCAGAAACAAAACACGACTGGTTGCACAGGGTTATAGTCAACAAGAAGGAATTGATTATAATGAAACCTTTGCCCCAGTCGCCAGGTTAGAGTCTATAAGATTATTAATTTATTTTGCTGTACAAAATAACATTTAATTATATCAAATGGATGTCAAAAGTGAATTTTTAAATGGCTATATTGAAGAAGAAGTTTATGTCCATCAACGTCCTGGATTTAATTATTCAAAACATCCAAAACATGTTTTTAAATTAAAAAAATCTATGTACGGTTTAAAACAAGCTCCCAGAGCTTGGTATGATCATTTGAGTAATTTTCTTTTAGAAAAATATTTTACCAGAGGGAAAGTGGACACAACTCTTTTCAGAAAGACTTTTAAAAATGATATTTTAATTTGTCAAATTTATGTTGATGATATAATTTTTGGAACCTCTAATATCTCCCTTGGAAAAGAATTTGTTGAGACCATGCAGGCAGAATTTGAAATGAGCATGATGGGAGAATTGAAGTTCTTTTTGGGAATTCAAATCAACCAGACTCTAGAAGGTACTTTCATACATCAGACGAAGTATGTTAAAGAACTTTTGAAGAAATTTCAAATGTCAAAAAGCAAAGATGCCAAGACACCTATGCATCCAACCTACATTCTGGGAAAAGATGAGGTAACTATGAAGGTAGATCAAAAGCTCTATATAGGTATGATTGGATCCCTTCTCTATCTGACTGCATCTAGACCTGATATACTATTCAACGTGTGTTTGTGTGCTAGATTCC
Organism: Vicia faba; assembly: GCA_948472305.1. Taxonomy (NCBI): domain Eukaryota; kingdom Viridiplantae; phylum Streptophyta; class Magnoliopsida; order Fabales; family Fabaceae; genus Vicia; species Vicia faba. Next base: position 1,460,453,369 of record OX451739.1, on the reverse strand, counting down.
AATCAGATCCTAGAGAATCTCACTTAACAGTTGTTAAGAGAATTCTTAGGTATCTGAAAGGTACTACTAATCTGGGTTTGTGTTATAGAAGATCACAAGATTACAAACTAGTAGGTTATTGTGATGCTGACTTTGCTAGAGATAGAATTGAAAGAAAGAGCACCTCTGGAAGCTGCCAGTTTCTGGGTGACAATCTTATCTCGTGGTACAGCAAGAAGCAAGCAACAATTGCACTTTCAACCATAGAAGTTGAGTATATATCTACTGCTGGATGTAGCTCTCAGATGATTTGGATGAAAAGTCAACTAGAAGATTTCAATCTTTATGAAAGTAAGATTCCTATCTTCTGTGACAATACTTCTTCTATTTGTCTTTCTAAGAATCCAATTTTACATTCTAAAGCCAAACATATTGAAATTAAATATCATTTTATAAGGGACTATATTCAGAAGGGAATTTTAAATTTAATTTTTGTAAAAATAGACCATCAATGGGCTGACATTTTTACCAAACCCCTTTCAGAAGATAGATTTAATTTCATTTTGAAAAATATTTGTATGGAATTATGTCCTGAATAAAATAATATTTATCTTCTGTGTTTGACTTCAGAATATTCTGAAATAAATGTTCTGATTAACAACTCTTCAGAAGTTAGAAGAGAAGTTGCATCAGAAGCTATATGAAAAGTTATGAAATGTTTTAACGTTTCATTTCTAAGTATAGTTCAGAAATTCATTAGAACAAACAGTTGTTACATGCATCCTTCAGGAGATGAACACGTGGTGTGTTTCTGAAAGGTCACGCGTGCAAAAGCTACTGATGACGTTCTAGGTAACTGTTAATGATTAGCCATAATCTCACGTTTTCCCTAATTTTTAGCAAAATCATTAAATGCACGTAATGATGAGATTCGTTTTAAATTCTTTAAAAATTCTTTTTTAATTTTATTTCTAAACCTTTTTATGAAACGGTTGCATATAAATACTTTTTGGAAAACCCTTTTTCATTCGTTACCGTCTCTTTCAAACTCAATCGTTTCTGTACTTTTTCTCTAAAACCCTTTTCTTCATCTCTCATCTCTAAGAACTTCAATGGCTTCTTCTTCTACCCACTCTGAGCAATACATCGTGCCTGAGAGAACAACTCTCATTCCTGTAGACAGCTTGGAAGCTTTAAGTGAGTTAATGGTAGATTTTGAGAATCTAAGAGAAAATGGTTTTGACTTGTTCCCTGCTGTTAAGTTTCAAGGTTGGGAGACTTTTTTGATCATCTCATTGGTCCAGTGTTTCCACATCTGGTGAAGGAATTCTGGATACACGCTATTGCAACCCCTAAGGTTATCCTCTCTTTCGTAATGGGCAAGGAAATATCCATTACAGGAAACCTAATCAGAAAGTTGCTAGGGTTTAAAGGACTTGGAGTTACAGGTATGCCAAGCGGAAGAATGGAAATGTCAAGGGTCTACTCAGATTTTCACAAACGGTCAAGGATCTTCAAAAGTCAGGGACTTGAAAGATAAATACAAGATTTGGGCAAGGATTATCCATGGATGTATTCACCATAGGAAAGACACCAGCTCTCCATATTACATTAACGCTGATCAACAATACTTGTTGTTCTGCCTTGGAACAAATGTAAAAATTGATTTACCTTATTTGCTGTTTGAACATCCCTGGAACCATGTAAAAGAGACTAGGGAAGCTGAAAGGATGAAAAACCCAAAATCCAAAAGGAATTGGATTCCTATGGGTAGATTAATATCAGACATTCTGACTGAGAATGGTCTGATTGCTCACCTATATGAAGCCAATCTTCTGGAGGAGCTAGAACCTACTTGTGGTAAAACTATGACTGGGAAGAATTTACTGAAAAGGAAAATAATTGACAAGCTGCTGGTGGAACCAACTCCGTATGTGTTAGCTGTTGTGAAGAGAAGAAGGATACTTATTGCCGATTTCCCTCTGTTTAACTCAGGTGATCATCCACGTATCATCCTGTACTACATTGAAATCTGCAAAGAGACTAGAACACCTATTGATCCACTTGGCTTCAAGGAATAAATCAAGTTGCTCCGTGTTGTTCTCCAGGAATCTTTGAAGAGGAAAGTTGTTGAAGGACCTTCTGCCACACTTCAGAAGAAGAAAAAGAAGACAGGTAAACCTGATGAAACTATCACCGTTTATGATTCTGCCAATGTATCTACATCTGCTGAACCCTCCTAAACCTTAGGAGATATAGATGTTGATATTGACCTAACCTTACCATCTGACTCTCTTGCTGACAACCCTTAGAGAAATCAAGTTTTATCAGACTTGAGTGACTTTGACTCTGATGAAGCCTCCTTTCAACTTACCATCTGAAAATATTTTTGCTATGAATCGACCACAGCCTCAGAACCCCATTCCCACTCCTGAAAATACAATAATAATTTCACCTGATATCACTCCACCTACTTCACCACAACATCCAACACCAAACTAACCTATACTCTCACCCCCTCATATTCCAGAACACCAATCTGATGAACCACCTAAAATTTTTGAAACATCTGAACCTCATGAACAATCAGCACCACCTAACCTTGTTGACCAACCTGATCATTCAGCCACTCTTGAACCAACCAAAAATCCTGAACCTGCTAGCTTTTTAAGAACTGTAGTGGATTATGAATCTCTACAATTTTTGAAAAACAAAACTTTCAAGAAGGCTATCCCAAAACCTGTTCATCCAGATGTGAATACATTGTTTCAGAATTTTTTAACAGATGTTCAAGCATGGTTGAATCTACTGAAGGAAGATCGCTCCAGAAGCGTGAACCCAGCTGCAATGGATCTTCTATGGGAAACCTTCAGAAGAACTTTTAATGCTGAGTCACTTAAGCTACATGACTTATGCCACTTTCAGGTGCTGGATAACTTTTCCAAACATCTGCATGCTTTCAAGACAGATGCTACTGACATTTGGAATAAGAAGTCTTCTTTAATGAGTGCTGATACACCAGTTGATACAATGGACATATCAGAAGATGAATCTGAAGATGCCTCTGACGATTCAATTCAAACCCTCTAGCTATTGTTCTTTTGAATCAACCTTCTGTTAAGGCAACTCCTGAACCTGTGCCAACTCTTGCAATGGATTTGGGCACTATGCTTTCAACCTTCATGCATTCTGACTCAATGGTTGCTGCTCTAAAGTCTGTTTCTACTGAAGCTTCGTCATCCTCTGCTCCTACCTCACTTATCATGGACACTCTGAATGAGCTCAAGAGGGAGAATGAAGTCATACATGAGCGCTTGGATAAGCAAGACCAGACAAATCAAGAAATCAAGAACTGGATGTTGAAACAAGAAGAATCTGCCTCTGAGATCAAGAATCTTCTGATGGCTCTTGTTACTAAGAAATCCTAGTGCCTTTCTATTTCTTGTCTTTTGTTTGTTGTTTTGTACTTCTGGATATCTTTTGCTATTTTATGAAAACTTTTAAGCTCTTCATCTATTTTATTTATACACTTTTTGATTATGCTAAAAAGGGGGAGAAAATGAGTATTTTTGAACTAATCACTGTTTAACAGTTATGGGACTAAGTCTCAGACATTCTAACAAAATACAAAATTTCTTTCTGTGCAAAAGAATTTTTTTTTGCAGGTATCACTTTAACTCTGAAAGAGTATTCCAGCTGAACATTATCTTCATAAAGAAGTTTCTGAAGAAATCCAAGAATATTATTTTCATGCTCTGATAAATAATCTCAGGAAGTTTTATATATAGAAATATTCATTGCAGGGGGAGATTCTTATTTGTTATCATATTTTAGTTCTATATCTGAATAATTTTTGTCATCATCAAAAAGGGGGAGATTGTTAGAACAAGATTAGTTCTGATCTATCTCAGAGTTTTGATGATAACAATAAATTATATTTTAGATAATTTATACTCTGATGAACGTATTTGAATGTTTCAGATAATGTTCTGACATAAGCATTCTGTTGTGCAAAGCTAAATTATATGAAGAAGTTCTTTAATGAAAGAACCTTTTTGTTTTAAGCGTAACTGCTGACTCTGGTAAGAAAATTTATTTAAATGTATCTTCTAACATTTAGCAGGATTCCTTGTTCAGAAGGTTACTTGAAAGAAAGTGTTGTTCAGAAGTTATTTGAAAGCAAGCGCTGATCAAGTTCTTAGCAAGCAAAGCACTGCTTAGAAGATGTGTAAAGCATGTTCTAAATTCAAGACGTTGAAGCAAGTTCTGAAAGAACGTTAAAGCCAACTTGTCTTGTCAAGCGAAGGAAACATGTTCTTACAAGTTGTCTTTTGCTCATTAATGCAAAGACGGCTGCAAGCACTCAAGTGTCTAAGCTAGTTTCTTGGAAAATGGAATAGTGCAAGGAAACACACAAGCATTTAATTCTCTCCACTTTTCTAAAGGCAGCAATGGTCTTTTTGTTCCTACTATAAATAAAAGGACATTTATTGCAAGCCAACCGACCAATCAAATTTCATTAAGAAGCAAGAAACCACGTGAAAAATTCTGGGCTCACAAACTCTTTGTTCATACACTTTGTGCAATTTATTCTAAAGTGAAAAATCACAGTTGTGATATAGCTTGATTAGAAGCAAATTTTATTTCACTATCTGTAAGATTAAACTCTTGTAATTATTCCTTGAGAGACCAAGTTTGGTCAGATTTCTCAAGCAGACTAGGACTAGATTTAAGTCTTAGTGGTGTTAGTCACTTGTAAGATTACTTGTGCATTGTTAGTCACAACAGTTGTTGTGTGTTTGTAATCAGTTGATTATAGTGGATTAAGTCCTTGTTGAGAAAGGCGAAATCACCTTGACGGGTGGACTGGAGTAGTTTGAGTTCAAACGAACCAGGATAAAAATAACCTTGTTCTTCCATTATTTGTTGAGCTTTGTTTTGAAAAGAAAAAGAGTCACTTATTCAACCCCCCCTTCTAAGTGTTTTCTTACCCCTTCAGCAAGATCCAGCGCCTCAACCAAGGAAGGACTATGATGCACTCCCAGGCTGGCACAACAGGGAGTCACACGCATGGAATGGGCTCAGCTTCATGGGCCTAAGCAATTCAGCATCATACCCCCTCATTCAGCTTCTAATAGACCCATTCTATCTTTTTTATTTTAAATCTTTTAATTATTTTCTAATTATTTTCTTTTTTAAAAATAACACAAAAATCATTACTTTTTTCATTTAATCAAAAAATCATAAAAAAACATCCCAAATAATTTTTCATAAAAAAAATTTTGTTTCTTTAATTAATTAATTAGTTTAATTAAATTAAGGCAATTTAATTCTTTCTTTTGTCATAATTTAAAATAATTAGACTTACGGTTTAATTTTGTATATAATCTGATTCTTTTTCTCAAAAAACTAACCTAAACATTTTTTTAATTAGATCTTTTAGGTTTTGCTAATTATTCTCGCATTTAATTCGCCGCACACATTTTTTAATTTCCTTTTTATTATTATTGTAACTGCTCAGAGTTTGTAATAGTAATTAGGGTTTCAATTCCGCATCTTTATTTTCGGTCAAAATAACTATGTATCTGCAAAAGCCCTATAATAGCTAGGACTTTAACTTTCTCGCTTTAACTTCCGCAAGCTATAAACTTCTTAGATGTATGTTAATAGGATTGTATGGAAAGACAAACTGAAAATTAATACGGTAGAAAACCCTAAACGTGCAAAGATAAATTAACTGAAAATTACACTCGCACATGCTCACTCCTAGGGTTTACTCCACTCTGGCTGCCTTCGGTAAACGTTCATGAAGTATAGGGTTTGTTATTGGTTGTCCTCTAGCCCCAAAAGATCTAAAATGACCCATTCGGATGTTTCCTCGGAAAAAGATCTTTAAGGCTTTAGGATGATTACTAACATTTCCTAACATTGCTTTTGTGATCGTATTTGTCCATTCGAATGTCCCTAAAAATCTCCAACAACGATGCTACCTATTTCTCAATAATGGGATAGCAATGTCTAAAAGGAAAACGAACAAACCTTTTTCGAGTAGGTAGATTAGTTCCTAGGTACTTGCTCAAACAAACAAAAACTTTTTCACACCAACACTTTCCAAACAAAGTTTTCAAAAAACAACTTCGTAACACTCTTGAGGATAGAAACAAGGGTTAATATGAAGTAAAACAATTTTTTTCAAAACATGCACGCACAAGCAGTTTTCAAAATGAGCAAGTACCTAAGAGCCCGTGGAAAACCACAGATAGAAAGGGTGATAACACCTTCGCTTTCTATAATCTACCCCCCGTACTCAGAAACATCTCGAAAAAGGTTTTTCCTGTTCTTTTTCCTTTTCCTGATTGGATAAAATAAAAGTCGGTGGCGACTCTTGCTTACCGTGACACTTGCAAACAAAAAATGCAAACCAGTATTAATAGTCAATTTTGTCACTATATCACACAACTGGCGACTCTGCTGGGGAATAAAATTTAAAGTGGGACAAACCTTAGGATCTAGGTCATATTTAATTACTTTCTCTTGATTGTCTTGCTTGTTTTATATTTATGGTAACTGTTTGGGTTATTTGATCCTACACCCGGGTCGGGAAACACCTTTTAGGTAAGTAGAAATAAACTGTGAGGGAGTTGTACTGGGGTATACTGACATGGTTAAAGCAGTAGCTATGTTGATGTGTCACTTTGGTTGGTACCCGTAACCCTTGAGTCAATCAGGGAGATGTACAGGGCTGCCGCGTGGTGTCATAAAGCATCAACTGACCTTAGAACCTTAATTGCACAACTTGGCCAGTAGGACGTAGTGAGATGGCCGGCTTTGGTGTATGCCCAAGGTCGATAGATACTCGATGCTACACTCATTGAGGTTTGACTTCTGAGTTTTGTTTGATTATGATTCAATCGTCGATTGAACAAGGCTTGGGGGAAAGATCGGTGATATTGAGATCCCTTTAGAACCCGGTTACATATTTATAGGACAGGTTAAACTAATCCAGCTTCAAGAGGGTATGACCTTAAAACTCAAGCAAGCCTTAAACCTAAGGACTTGGTGTGATTTGTCTGTGTTTGCTATACCTGTGATTTATCATGACATCATAAACATCATACCATAGCATATCATACTAACTGTTTCAAGGGTTTCTAGGGCTCATCTTTGCTCTGTTTTATAGGATATGGCATCCGCCCGCAGGAACACTATTCAGATTAACCTAGTGAAAGTATCTCCCCAATTAAGGGACATGGCAGTAAGGATTCCCGAAAGCTCTCCTTTCACTGAAAAGCATGGTCAGTTGCTCAACTTGGTCACTGCAAAACCTAATGAAGAAATGTTGAAAGTGTTGTTTCAGTTCTTCGATCCTCTGCATCACTGTTTCACATTCCCGGATTACCAGTTAGTGCCTACTATGGAGGAATTTTCTCAGTTATTAGGGATACCCATTCTTGACCAGCTACCTTTTAGAGGTACAGAAAGACATCCCAAACCTGAAGAAATTGCTAAAGCTCTATCCTTACAACGGTCCGACATAGTGACAAATTGGGAAACTAGAGGGAGTGCTCAAGGAATTCTGGTTAAATTTTTGTTCGAGAAGGCTTACTTTTTTTAGGATACCCTGGATCTACAAGCTTTTAAATAGGCTTTGGAGCTCCTTGTCTACAGGATGGTACTGTTCCCTAATGCAGATCAACTCATAGATGTGAGCACAATCCAGGTTTTTCTGTCTTGGAATCCGGTACCTACATTACTCAGGGATATTCTACACTCTCTGCATGCTCGCACTCTAAAAAGAAGGGGGACCCTCCAGTGTTGCACTCCTCTATTGGCTAGGTGGTTTATTTTTAACCTACTCAGATCTACTTTGAAGAATGAACAGGGTAAAAGATTGTCTCATCGACTGATGTCCCTTACGCATTCAGACATTCATTGGTGTTCACAGTTCTCGGAAGATGTTACTATCATCGATCTCTAAGGTGAACTACCTAATGTCCCTCTCTTAGGAATTAGGGGAGGAATCACTTATAACCCTTGCTTAGCATTACAACAGTTTGGTTGTGCGAGAAGGGATGGTCCTCATGATACACTTATTCAAGGAATCGCCTTTAACTATGAGAGTGATGTTCAGGGTTACCGCAAAAGGTTCATACAAGCTTGGAACATGGTACATAGGTGTGATGTGGTGGGAGAACTGACTTGAGGTTTTGCGTTTTTTGTTCGCAAAATGTTTCGGTTTAGCAAGAGTCGCCACCGACTTTTATTTTATCCAAAAGGAAAGGTAAAAAAGCACAGGAAAGACCTTTGAGATTGTTTTTGGGTTCGGGGGGTAGATTATGAAAAGGGAAGGTGTTAGCACCCTTTTCATCCATGGTTTTCTATGGGCTCTTAGTTACTTGTTTTAGATCACTTGCTTTTGCTTTTCAATTGTTTGAAATGGTGCTTTTGTGTGTGGTTTTGAAAGTATTTTGAAAAGAGGCCTTTGTTTAGGCAACCTTTGTAATGATTCTTGTTTGAATGTATACAAAGGTGTTTATCTTTTGAAAAATGTTTCAATGTTTAAAAGTTTGTTGGGAAATGTTTTGAAATTGTGTTGTGTGTTTTTGAAAATAGCAAGGATGGTTTGCAAATTGATCAAGTAACTAGGAGTTGTCTACCCTACTCAAAGATCTTTCCTACACATTTTTATTCCTTTGACATTGTTGTTTTACCATTGTATTTGGTAAACAACCCTATCTTTCGATGCTTAACGGGACAGGCGTGGGTCATCGTATGACCATGATAACAATGTTGCCAAGTATCTTAGCAAGTTTTTTGAGGGACTAGATCATTTTTGTATAGGCAACCAAGATAGCGTCATCGAGGGACTGTGATCTTTTGTTTTGTTTGATTTTGCCAAGATACCTAGCATGCATACCATGGCCATGTTTTTTAAGGCAACAAGTGGATGAAACCCTAGGGGTGCTTGTGTGCATTGTGTTGTCATTTTTCATGCATTTTTGTCTTGTGTTTAGTCATGCTATTTGTTTTGATTTTGGTCTTTGCATACAAAACCCTAATCTTACTATCATGCATATAAAGCAATAAAATGTGTAAAAGTAAATCTAAGACTATTACAACATTATTATGAGGAGGGGGATACAAGTTTGAATAGGGGATATTGCTCAAAATAAAAACCCTAAAACTATTATTACAACCAAATTGAAATATTGCACAAATAAATAAATAGACAAAAATTTAAATGTACAAATAAATATAAATATGCAAAGGATGTTTTTGTATTTATTTTATGCATGTAAAATAAATTATTTATGTCTCAAAATAAGAAAAATATTAATGATTATTTTTGGAAAGGGTGAAAACCCTAATTTTGGTTTTAAAAGAAAATGTATTATATTATTTATTTATTCATTTTTATGTACAAGAAAATAAATAAAAATATATACAAAAATGTTTAAAATTAAATTATGTGAGAAAATATTATTTTAAGTGTATAATATAATAAAATAAAATATGTAAGTATTTTTATATTATTTACAAGTTTTAATTAAGAAAAAAACGTAATATTAACCTAATAATTATTTATTATGCAAATAAAAATAAAATAAAAATATGATAAAATTTCAAAAATAAAGAAAATATTTTTTGTGATTTTAAATGTTCAAGAAAATATAATAAAGTCAGAAAATAAAAAAAAGAAATGAAAAATATGCAAAAAATAAAGAAAATGGGCTAGGGGGTGCAAATAACACAATGGAGGGTGCAAACAGCAAGGCAAGCCAGGCCCAGGCCCATGTAACACTTCATCCCTGTCCTTTGAACCAGAAAACGCGCGCGCCATGTACAAACTTGTAACTCCTGCATACGTGCTTAAAAACGAAATCTTGCAACATGAAAGTTATAGCTCATCATCACACGATTCTAATGATATAAAAAACTTGATCTAACTCTTAAAGACCAGAGAGAATTTCATTGACCCTAAATTCTAACCTAACTTTTTCAGCATGTTTAACATCTAAATTCTCCTAGCTCAATTAATATAAATGAAATCTACGCATATGTACAGCTCAAGCACATTAGAGACTACATTTTTGCTTCATAAACCTAAGCTTAATGATGCCTAAATAAGGAGTTAGAATCTTGAGAAATACAAGTTTCAGTCTGTTAGAACAAAGTTTGAATCTACTACCCTAAGTTTAAGTTTTGATGATAACAAAATGAAAGGATATTAATTATGTGATTTATAAGAACTATTTGCTACCTAAAATATTATGTTCTGTTTTGCAGAAACTCTGATAGGTATCAGCAAGGAGTTCACTTAATCAGCATCAGAATATTGGTTATCAACATCAGCATCAGAAGATGCTATATCAGAATACCAGAACCAGAAGAATAACTCACGCGTATGCTGAAGCTTAATGAACAGAACTGCGCTCAACACTCTGATAAAGACAACAACAGTTCATCAGCACTTAAGCAGAGTCAGAATGAGGCCAAGCCAGAACACGCTTTAAGTAGCAACGGTACTGTGCATTAAAAGCGAATTATTACCAACGGCATCATTCCAGACAAGATCTGCTCAATAAGGAAAGTTTGTTATTGGCATTGAATCAAGATTATTGCTCCAACATTCAACAATCTCAGTGCTATATAAACAAGACAATGAAGATTGAATTGGCTAATGCTCTACATCATATTACACACCTAAAAGCTAATCATCATCTTCCTTCTTTCAGTTTTCTAAACGCCTCACAATTCCTCACTCAGTATTTTAGCAATCTAGTTTCATAAGCTTAAATTGTGTAACATCACAGTTGTGATACAGTTTTGTAGAAAACATTCACACACCTAGATTTCTCTTCTTTGTAAGAAAGTGTTTCCTTGACAAACCGGGTTGTGGTTTGCATCAAGAAGGCTTTAGCAGTTGTTAAAGCAGATTGTAATATTCAGTTGAATATAGTGGATTAAGACCTCGTTGGAGAGAGGCGAAATCACCTTGACGGGTGGACTGGAGTAGTTTGAGATCAAACGAACTAGGATAAAAATATCTTGTTCATTGCATTGATTTTCAGTTTTACAATTCAACCCCCCTTCTTGTGTTTTGCACTTCTTCAATTGGCATCAGAGCGCCTGGTTCTGAGCTAAAACACTTGACCATGTCAGTACAAGATCCAGCGTCAGAAAAACACAATGGCAGGAAATTATTCTCACACCAGCAATGACAACCATGAGGACAGAGACAGATTCAGTGGGAAACCTCCAGTCTTTGATGGAGAAAACTTTGATTACTGGAAAGACAGAATTGAAAGCTTCTTTCTGGCACATGATGCTGATCTGTGGGATATGGTGACAGATGGATACACGCACCCTGTGAATGCAAGCGGTCAGAAGATTGATAGGAAAACAATGTCTGACCAACAAAAGCGTGACTTCAAGAATTACCACAAGGCCAGAACTATCCTTCTCAGCGCCATCTCGTATGCTGAATATGAAAAGTCTCCAACAGAGACACAGCAAAGAACATGTTTGACTCACTCAGAATGACACATGAGGGCAACGTTCAGGTCAAAGAAACTAAAGCTCTGGCGCTCATTCAGAAGTATGAGGCGTTCAAAATGGAAGAAAGTGAATCCATTGAAACAATGTTCTCAAGATTCCAGATTCTGGTAGCTGGTCTCAAGGCTCTGGATAAAGGTTACTCTACTGCTGATCACGTCAAGAAAATCATCGGAAGTTTACCCAAGCAGTGGAGGCCAATGGTTACAGCTCTGAAGCTAGCAAAAGATCTCAACAAAATTTCTCTGGAGGAACTTATCAGCTCCCTCAGAAGTCATGAGATAGAGCTAGAAGCTGATGAACCCCAGAAGCAAGGTAAGCCTTTAGCATTAAAATCTAACAAAAAATATGAGTCTAAAGTTTTGCAGGAAGTTGAAGAAACATCTGATGGATCCTCATCAGAAGAAGACGAACTCTCCCTCCTCTCCAGAAGAGTGAATCAACTGTGGAAGCAGAGGCAAAGGAAGTCCAGGAATCCCAGAAGATCTGATCAGAACGAGTCTTCTTCCAGATACAGAAGGACAAATTCTTCCTCTGGATACAGAAGATCTGAGGGCTCCTCAGGTAGCAGAAAGCCAAACACCAAGGACATCATCTGCTATGAGTGCAATGAGCAAGGACACTACAAGAGTGACTGCCCAAAGCTTCAGAGGGAAAAGCCCAAAAAGAAGTTTGGAAGAGAAAAGAAGAAAAGTCTCATGGCTACATGGGATGACTCTGACTCGTCTGAAGCTGACTCGGAATCAGATGATGAAAGAGCAAACATAGCTCTCATGGCTAACATTTCAGAAGATAGTGAAGCTTCTGAATCAGACTCAGAATCAGATACTGAAGAGGTATTTCCTAACTTTGCTGTTAATTTTACCAAGGCTGAACTTGCTGAAAGCCTTAATGAAATCCCGGAAAGGTATCAGAAGATTAGAGTTAAATTCAGAGACCTGAAAAGGAATCTTGAATTTGACTCTAATAAGACTGAGAGTCTTAAATTGGAGAATTCTGAGCTGAGAATTAAAATTTCAAAATTAGAAAATACTTTACAAAACTCTCAGAAGGAACCAATTTCTGAAACTCCCAGCAACGCTGATGAGATCATCAAGGAGTATGATCACAGTTTCCAGAAGTTCCTTGCTAAAAGCATAGATAGAAGCAAAATGGCTTCAATGATCTATGGAGTTAGCAGAAACGACAGGAAGGGAATAGGATACCAAGGTAAGGTTCCTACACCAAAGAATGTCATGGACTTAACCATTAAACACACTCCTCTGAATTCACATTTTGTGTATGGTCACACACATGATATTAAATACACTAGCAGTAAGTACTTTGTGAAACCAAAATTCAACCAGAGTTTTGGTAAATCTAACAAATCAGGACCCAAGAAAATCTGGGTACCTAAGGATAAAATAATACATGTTGCAGATATCTTTAGCAGCAAGTCAGAAACACCAGTCATGGTACCTGGACTCTGGCTGCTCGCGATACATGACGGGAAGAAGGCATATGTTCCAAAGCCTGGAACTTAAGCCTGGAGGCCACGTTGGCTTTGGAGGCAATCAGAGGGGAAAGATAATTGGCTCTGAAACTGTAGGTAATGGAAATCTTCCCTCTATTAATAATGTTCTGCTAGTAGATGGATTAATGCATAATCTGTTATCCATAAGTCAATTAAGTGATAACGGTTATGATATAATCTTTAATCAAAAATCATGTAAAGCTGTTAGTCAGAAAGATGGGACTATCCTGTTTAATGGAAAGAGGAAAAACAACATTTACAAAATCAAACTTTCTGAACTAAAAAGTCAGAATCTAAAGTGCCTTCTGTCTGTTAACAACGAGCAGTGGATCTGGCACAGAAGATTGGGGCATGTTAGTATGAGAAGAATATCTCAGATTAACAAACTCAATCTGGTCAGAGGACTTCCTAATTTGAAGTTCAATTCAGATGCTCTGTGTGAAGCATGTCAGAAAGGCAAGTTTGCAAAACCTTCTTTTAAATCTAAAAATGTTGTTTCTACCTCTAAGCCATTAGAACTTCTGCACATTGACTTATTTGGACCAGTTAAAACTGCTTCAGTCAGTGGCAAGAAGTATGGGTTAGTAATCGTAGATGACTATAGCAGATGGACATGGGTAAAGTTCTTAAGACATAAGGACGAGTCACACTCTGTGTTTGTTACCTTCTGTAACCAAGTTCAGAATGAAAAGGATCTTAGAATCGTTAAAGTCAGAAGTGATCATGGTGGAGAATTTGAAAACAAAGATTTTGAGTCATTCTTTAATGACAGAGGCATTCTGCATGATTTCTCTTGTCCTAGAACTCCCCAACAAAATGGAGTTGTAGAACGAAAGAACAGAACATTGCAAGAAATGGCCAGAACCATGATCAATGAGACAAACGTTGCTAAGATCTTCTGGGCAGAGGCAATAAACACAGCGTGTTACATTCAGATTAGAATCTCAATAAGACCTATTCTGGAAAAGACTCCATATGAATTGTGGAAGAACAGAAAGCCCAACATTTCATATTTTCATCCATTTGGATGTACCTGTTTTATGTTAAATACAAAGAATTATTTGAACAAGTTTGACTCTAAAGCACAAAAGTGTATTATGTTAAGATACTCTGAACGCTCAAGAGGGTACAGAGTATACAATACAGAAACACAGATTGTGGAAGAATCAATCAGTGTTTGTTTTGATGATAAGCTTGACTCTGAAAAGTCAAAGCAGAATGAAGTTTTTGCAGGCATGGAAATTGAATTTACAGGTTCTGAAGACAAGTCATCAGAAGCTCTCAACACAGACACTCCTTCAACATCTGAAAGGAGCACTGCTAGCAATCCTACAACAGCTGCTGATCAACCTCAGAAGAGATTACCCAGAAGCAGCTTGGATCATCCAGAAGAGACTATCTTAGGAAGAAAGGAAGATCCAATCAGAACAAGAGCAAGCTTTAGAAACTCTGAAGAAACCCTCACGGGACTTGTGTCTCTGATTGAACCTTCTTCTATTGATGAAGCACTTCTGGATAATGACTGGATTCTGGCAATGCAAGAAGAGCTGAATCAATTCACCAGAAATGACGTATGGGATCTTGTTCCCAGACCAAAAGGATTCAACGTCATTGGAACAAGATGGGTCTTCAGAAACAAGCTAAATGAACAAGGTGAAGTCATCAGAAACAAAGCACGACTGGTTGCACAAGGTTATAGTCAGCAAGAGGGAATAGACTATACAAAAACCTTTGCTCCAGTCGCCAGGTTAGAATCTATCAGACTTTTAATTTCATTTGCTGTTAATAGAGGCATCACTCTGTATCAGATGGATGTCAAGAGTGCATTCTTAAATGGTTATATAGAAAAAGAGGTTTATGTGCACCAACCCCCTGGTTTTGAAAATACAAAACATCCAGAACATGTTTTCAAACTAAAGAAGTCACTATATGGTCTGAAACAAGCTCCCAGAGCTTGGTATGAAAGGCTAAGTAACTTTCTGTTAGAAAATGAATTCACCATAGGGAAGGTGGACACTACCTTATTCTGTAAATCAGTTAAGAATGACATCTTGGTCTGTCAAATTTATGTTGATGATATTATTTTTGGTTCTACTAATCCTTCTCTTGGAAGAAAATTTGCTAAGTGTATGCAGGCAGAATTTGAGATGAGCCTCATGGGGGAACTGAAATTCTTTCTAGGAATTCAGATCAATCAAACTCCAGAGGGAACTTACATTCATCAGAGCAAATACATCAGAGATCTTCTGAAGAAATTTGACCTCTCAGAATGTAAGCCATCAAAGATTCCAATGCATCCCACATGCATTCTGGAAAGAGAAGAGGTAAGAAAAAATGTAGAACAGAAAGTCTACAGAGGTATGATTGGTTCTCTCCTTTATCTGACAGCTTCAAGACCTGATATATTATTCAACGTATGTATTTATGCTAGATTCCAATCAGATCCTAGAGAATCTCACTTAACAGCTGTTAAGCGAATTTTCAAGTATCTGAAAGGTACTACTAATCTGGGTTTGTTTTATAGAAAATCTAGTGATTACAGTTTAGTAGGCTACTGCGATGCTGACTTTGCTGGAGACAGAGTAGAGCGTAAAAGTACTTCTGGAAGCTGCCAGTTTCTGGGAGAAAATATGATCTCTTGGTCCAGCAAAAGGCAATCCATAATTGCGCTATCAACAGCAGAAGCTGAGTACATAGCAGCAGCAGGATGTAGCACACAAATGCTATGGATGAAAAGTCAGCTTGAAGACTTCCAGATTTTTGAGAGTAACATCCCTATACTCTGTGACAATACTTCTGCTATTTGCTTAAGTAAGAATCCCATTTTACATTCTAGAGCTAAGCATATAGAAATAAAACGTCACTTCATTAGGGACTATATTCAGAAAGGAATTTTGAATTTAAAATTTATAGATACAGACCATCAATGGGCTGATATCTTCACTAAACCCCTTTCTGAAGATAGGTTCAATTTCATTCTGAAACATCTTAGCATGAAAATCTGCCCAGAGTGAAAATGTTTTAATTCCATATATTTATCTTCAAAATGTATTTGTTTTACTGTGAACTTCTGATCAATCTCTTTTCAGAAAGATAGAACATGCAGATTGTATCAGATGCTAGTCTTAAAGATCTGAGAGTCTAAGCTCAAGGATAGACGTGCTGATCACTAAATCAAACAAGTGTCATCCAATCATCAGCAAATCTCTGAAGCAGAACGCGTACACGCTTCTGAGAAGGAAAAACGCTGATTGGGTGCATTGAGACACATGTCTGGTAACCGTTTTAAGTATCTTTCTCAAATCCCCCAAAATCAGCAAACATTAAATGAAAGTAATCATGTTTTTAAAACGCAATCATGATTTTATTTCTCTTTCTTGAAAACGTTTACTCTTTCAAAAATATTCTGAAGCCTATTTAAGCACGTTAACCTCTCACTTTAATATTTTACAGTTTCTCATTATCTCTCAAGTATTCTCTGCATTTTTTTGTGTTCATCTCTCTCAAACCCATTTTCTCAGTTTTTCTCAAAATCCCTAAGTGTGAACATGGCAACCTCCAGCAGTGCTTCTGCAGGTTCTTAGAAGAAAGCATCATCTGAACAGTATCAAGTTCCATTCAGAACACTCCTCACTCCAGTGAAGAATCTTGAAGTGTTATCTGAACTGATTATTGATTTTGGCAGTATGAAGGAGAATGGTTTTGATTTAACAGAAGAAGTTAGGGCACAGAAATGGGAAAGGTATTTTGACAGGTTGGTTGGACCAACATTCCCAATGTTAGTCAAGGAGTTCTGGATTCATGCAACTGCTTCAACGCATCAAGTCACCTCCTACATAATGGGGAAGAAGATTGTGATCACTGAGGATCACATAGCAAAGTTGATTGGTTACAGTGGCGGTGGCGTCTGCTGTATTGATATGGCTGAAAGATGTGCTGACGTGGGCGTCATAGCAGAAAGGATTTTCACCCTTGGGGTGCCCAGCAGCAAGATCAGAGATCTGAAGGATCACCACAGAGTTTGGGCGAAGATAATTCTGGGGTTGATATCAGATATTCTGACTGAGAATAGGCTGATAGAGCACCTGATAGAAGCTCAAGAGTTAAGCACCATTGAACCAACGGTTGGGAAGCCTCTGAACGCGAAGAATCTGAAGAAAATGAAGTTAATAGAGAATATCAGAAAGGAACCCAGCATTACTCCCACTGCTGACATCACCAGCAGAAGAGTCCCACTGAGTGACTTTCCTTTATTTTCTGAGATAGAATCCAAACCAGTGGTGGTTCTCAAATATATAGACGCGTGCAAGGCTGATGGTACAGATCCCAATCTGAATATCAAAGATCTGCACCAACCTCAACCAGAAGTTACACTGAAGAAGACGAAGAAAAGGAAGGCCCCTTCAGAAGGAACATCCCAGCAGACACCCAAGAAAAGAGGTAATTTATCCGCTGCTTCTGTTTTAAATTCTTCTACTATTCCAACATCAATCCCATCTCCAACCTCTCATAGAATCTCAATCCCCATCCCAACAATAGATGAAACCGAACCAGAAGATGACCCTTCTGAGGCACTACAACTCAGAAGACCCCGAACCAAACATCCCAAACCAACAATTTCAACAACATCAGCAATTGACAAAGTGCTGTCTGACATTGATCAACACACTTCTGATCAACCCTCCAATAATCCAAACTCTGAACCACAAATTGTCCACTCTCCACAACCAGAACAACCTCTCTCACCCATTTCAGAAGAACCACTTATCCCAGAACAACCAGAAATTCCTCCTCCTTCTCCACAACCAGCAATTCCTTCTCCCTCTCCTCAACCAGAAATTCATCCACCATCACCTCAACCATCACCTCAACCTGAGTTTCATCACTCTGAAACTCCATCTCCTCCACCTTCTGAACCACATTCTCCTCAATCCTCTGAACCACAACCTCTGGCAATCCATCTGCCATGTGGAACAACAGTAACCATGGCCCAGCTGCCATCCTCGCCAGAATCTACACCACCAAATACTCTCAAAACCCCAAACAGTCCAATCATTATTTCTGATTCTCCCACTCCATCTCCCAAACAAACAGCTCCCAAGCAAACCACCGAAAACCCCAGCAGGACCTTCATAGATTTAATAATCCTTGACCGTCTTGCTGATCTGAAAAATAAAATAGCCATTCCAAAACCAAAACAGCCAGATGTTGGCTCTGGTATTATGAATTTTGAAACAGGTTTGCAGCAGTGGATTGCTTCTCTGAAGCAAGTCTGTCCTGGAATGATTGATCCAGCTGCCTCTGACCAGCTCTGGTCACAATTCAGAATTTGGGTACGTGCTGAAGCCCTCAAGTTGCAGGATATCAACTATGAGCAGGCACAACAGAACTTCAGCAAGCTGCTGAAGGAAGTTGAAAGTCAGCTGCCTCAGGAGATCAGACTATTCAAGCTGAAGTCAGCCAAGCTGAAGATGTTGCAGAAAGCTCTCAGAAGCTCCATGCTTCTGATGTTTCTCAAGCTGCCTTGGACAGGCAGACTCTGGAAGAGCTAAAGTTGAATGACATTCGTCTGCAGCAAAGGATGGATGAAAATGACCAGAAGATGAAAGAAAGGATGGATGTGCAGGATAGCAAGATAGACACAGTAGTCAGCATGGTGCACAAGCAGAATGAGACTGCTGATCAGATCAAAGCCATGCTGGAGAACCTGTTCACACGCCTTCCTCCCCAACCTTAGATTTTCATTCATGCCATTTTCATGTTTTCTTTGCTTATCTGTTGTACTGTTTTGTTTGATTCTGGATATTTTAATATGACAAGTTTTTTTTCTGATCTAAATGTTTTAGCACATCACTTACACTTTTTGATTGCTGACAAAAAGGGGGAGAACAAGAATGATATTTTTCAATAAACGGAGTACTAAGACAGAAAATCTCAAACATTCTAACTCTGATATACTTGAATATGCTTTATGTTTTTGCTTAAGTCTACAGGTACAAGAATGCTCTATGATATTCTGAAGACTAAAGCTCTGATACTCTGACCCAAAGCAAAGCTCTGACTCTGATCTGAAGCTCTGCTCTGACATTCTTATCTAAAGCTTCTGATAGTCAAAACTCTGATATTCTAATGTCCAAGAAAGGCAATAAAGATCTGATCCTAAAGAACTCTAGGAATTAAAAAGGGAAGTAATAAATTCAGGGGGAGTATCTCTCAACTCTGACATCTCTTTATCCCTTATCTTTGATAACCTCTTACTCTGATACATCTTATCATTTAGTTATCTCTGATACGTTTTCACGTTATTTTCAATTAAAAATATCTAGTTTTTGTCATCATCAAAAAGGGGGAGATTGTTAGAACAAAGTTTGAATCTACTACCCTAAGTTTAAGTTTTGATGATAACAAAATGAAAGGATATTAATTATGTGATTTATAAGAACTATTTTCTACCTAAAATATTACGTTCTGTTTTGCAGAAACTCTGATAGGTATCAGCAAGGAGTTCACTTAATCAGCATCAGAATATTGGTTATCAATATCAGCATCAGAAGATGCTATATCAGAATACCAGAACCAGAAGAATAACTCACGCGTATGCTGAAGCTTGATGAACAGAACTGCGCTCAACACTCTGATAAAGACAACAACAGTTCATCAGCACTTAAGCAGAGTCAGAATGAGGCCAAGCCAGAATACGCTTTAAGTAGCAACGGTACTGTGCATTGAAAGCGAATTATTACCAACAGCATCATTCCAGACAAGATCTGCTCAATAAGGAAAGTTTGTTATTGGCATTGAATCAAGATTATTTCTCTAACGTTCAACAATGTCAGTGCTATATAAACAAGACAATGAAGATTGAATTGGCTAATGCTCTACATCATATTACACGCCTAAAAGCTAATCATAATCTTCCTTCTTTCAGTTTGCTAAACGCCTCACAATTCCTCACTCAGTATTTTAGCAATCTAGTTTCATAAGCTTAAGTTGTGTAACATCACAGTTGTGATACAGTTTTGTAGAAAACATTCACACACCTAGATTTCTCTTCTTTGTAAGAAAGTGTTTCCTTGACAAACCGGGTTGTGGTTTGCATCAAGAAGGCTTTAGCAGTTGTTAAAGCAGATTGTAATATTCAGTTGAATATAGTGGATTAAGACCACGTTGGAGAGAGGCGAAATCACCTTGACGGGTGGACTGGAGTAGTTTGAGATCAAACGAACCAGGATAAAAATATCTTGTTCATTGCATTGATTTTCAGTTTTACAATTCAACCCCCCTTCTTGTGTTTTTCACTTCTTCACGGTCAAGTTCGAATATGGCAATGTAGGAGTTGTGAGTGAGGCCTGAAGGTTGTGTTAGCTTGCCTGAAGTTCCCTTGACCTTTCTCAATGCTTAGCTTGCTTTGAAGTGGCCTGAATCTCCTTGTAGAACTCAACCTGCAAAGCTTCAAAGTAAAAATGGTGAAGTGTGAAAACAAGGTTACAGTTTCTTGAGAAAGGTCTAGACAGCTTAGGTGTATTGTATTGAATGTGTTTAAAGTGGTTTCAAGCAAAACGCACGAGGAAAATATATTTTGGAAGTGATTCTGCAGGGCTTGCCCTGTTTTGCGCAGAAGTTGGTGTTTTAGTGTTTTGGAGGGTTTGAGAACTTGGCAATTCATGTATTAGGCTTGGTACAATATGCTGAACTTGTTTGAAATATGCACAAGACTTGGTTTTAACAGATACAAGAGATATGTTGACTTTTGCACAATTGCTTGTTTTTGAAGAAAAGGTGAGAAGTGACAAAGGCCAAGGTTGTACAAGCTAGCTCAAGGCCTGCACATAGTTGGTGAGCTTTTCCTGATGTTTATGGACTTTGTTTGCTGCAAAAGCTTTGGTCCATGGCTCAAGATAAACAAAGTGTGCGTAAAGTGTGCTTTATCAAAGTGGCAATGTTAACTTTTTGCCATTTTTGGATTAAACCTTTGTATAATGCTTCATAGATCAGAACAATGTCATAATCCAATGTGTTTGCATTTAATTTATGAGTGTGGAAAGGATTAAGACCTGTAAAACAAGTACAAGCATGATCCAAACTGATTTGCAACTTGTGCCAATGTGAAAAATGCCATGGACAAAAGTGAGAAATGACCATTTTCTTTTCTTTGATTCTCCCTAACCATAAATGATTTTTGAGAGTTCTTTGACATTTTGGAAAGCTTGTAACATGCTCTACAATCCATCTTTGAAATTCATTATGAGATTCCACTTGGAACTATGTGAAAAATGCCATGAAGATAGGTCAAAATCCTGCCTAAACTAGGGCAAAATTTCACTAAGTTAAAAGTTTCATGGACCCTTATTCACAAAATCATAACTTGAGATCCAAGCATCTTTTGGGAAAACTTTGTGAATCAAAGTTGTAGATTTCATGGAGGAATACAACTTTCATGTTGGAAGTTTTCTTTGAATCCAATTGCATCATGGTGAAAAAGTTGGAAAAAGTTGGGGGGAAAAATAAGAAATTTTCATAACTTAGAAAATTTCTAAGTTATGAAAATTTTCCATTTTAAACCCTAATTTTCAAAATTAGGTTTCTTGGTGAACAAGTTTCATGTTTTGACACATCTTGATGAAAAATGACCCTTGGTACTTCATTTTGACCAAAAAGTCAAAGTTTGACTTTTCAGTGTACAGTTGATTTTTGATCAGTTGACTCGAAAATTCATCTGTCAATCCAATGCAATTGAGATCTTTTGAACCTTGTGATTAGGTCAAGATGGTGACATTGAGTCCTTGGATCCATGATTGAACCCAATTTTCCATTGGCTAGGTTAAAAATCAGAAATTGCCCTTCTACAGTCAAAACCCTAAAAATGACCATTTTGCCCTTTTGATGATCTGATCAAATTTCTTGAGGAGTTGTGGTCCAAACTTGATCAAAGGGTTCATATGAGTTTATAATGTTGATGTGGATCAAAAATTATGAGGTTTGACTGTAAATTGGCCACAGTTGACTTTTTCCACAATACAATTGATTTTTAGGTCATCTGTCCAATTGACTGGGCAAAAATTTGATTCAAGGCTCGAAACTTGGTATGGGCAATCTTATAGGTCCAATATGAAGTATGAAAGTCACATGAGGCATTGGAAGTCCAAAAATCCATGTGCAAACTCAAACCCTAATTTCAAGTCAATAGTGCAAGGAGATGTCTTGAGCTGAGCAAACCCTAATCTGGTCTGGAGTCTAAGCAGTCTTGTGGGGGAAAATCTTGATGAAATGAGAGGGAAAATTTTGGGGTAAAATAGCTGCCCTTGTTCAATCTTCTTGAACCTGAAGAGTTATATTGGCGAGTTTGTCGTTCGTGACTCGAAGGTAAAAGATGATTGGACACTAGAGTGCCCGTAAATTTGCACTCGTCAAAATATAGTTGTGGGAATGGGCTTAAAGATGCCATTTGGAAAGGTGACAGAATCTTGTTGGAGATGGGCTTGTAGATGCCATCAAGAATGTTTGTTGAACTGCCTGTTGTAAGTCAGAAGAATGAGTATCAGAATGGTATCCGCGTTTGGAACGTATCTGAACTGTATCTGGAGACTGAATCTGTATGAGCAATGGAATGGCGTCTGTGTCTGGAGCGCATCCGAGCTTTAACTGTATTTGATTCTTGAATGAATAACAGAAAGACTGCCGTGTCTGGAGTCTATCTATATTGTATCTGAATCTGAGATCTAAACAAGTGACAAAAGGGCATCCGTGTCTGGAGCATCTCTGGGCTGGGGATAAAGTCAGAATAAGTGACAGAATGGCTTCCATTTCTGGAGCGTATCTGGATTGTATATTGAATAGGCAGCATAATGACTTCCATGTTTTGGAGTGTATCTGAGCTGGGAAAATCAGAATGAGTGACAGAATGGCAACCGTGTCTGGAGTGTATCTGGACTGTATCTGAAGTTGAGATCTGTATGAGTAGCAGAATGACTTCCGTGTCTGGAGTGCATCTGAACTGTAACTGATATCTGAATAAGTGACAGAATGACTTCCGCGTCTGGAGTGTATCTGAACTTGAAATTGATAGTTGAATCTGAATGAGAAGTAGAATGGCTTCCATGTCTGGAGCGTATCTAATTTGTATCTGATTGTTGAAGTCTGAATGAGTAACAGAATGACTTTCGCGTCTGGAGTGTATCTTTACTGCATCTGAATAAGAGATCTGAATGAGTAACAGAATGACTTCCGTGTCTGGAGTGTATCCGTATTGTATCTGAAATCTTGAATATTTGTTAAAGATAGCTTTTAATCTTATCCTGAAAAGGGTAAAATGTTAGATGAAACACAAAGTTATGTTGTATGAAATGTATGATGCAATAAATGTGTTTTATCAATATTCATGATATATGAATGTAATGTATGCGCATGTAAGTTGGTTAGCTGCATTACTGAGGAAAATAAATCCTCGATAGCTGGAGATAATGAAATATTGACTGCTGTCGGGGAAAATAAATCCTTGACCGCTGCTGGAGATTAAAAATCCTTGACAACTTCTGCGGGGATGTGAGAATCCTTCATGACTTTCCTGGGGATATAGGGATCCTTCAATTCTTTGGAGTTGGGATATGATAATCATTCTGTTGTGAAAATAATGCCCAGTGTTGCTTGAGAAACCTGCTTGGGGAATCCAGAGAACTTTGAAGACTTCTACTGGGGGTAACACAAAGGGAATCCTTACTCGGCTAGGAATAGGGAAAGCTTTGACGATCTCTACTGGGGATCATACAAAGGAGAACCTTGATCTGCTGGAGAATAAGGAAGACTCTGATGGCTTCTGTGGGGAATTAAGAATGAGAATCTTCAATCTGTTGAGTAGTGGTGAATGAGAATCTTCGATCTGCAGGGGATTAAAAATTCTGACAAATTCATGTTGGGGAGTAATGAAGACTCTGGCAACTTCACTAGGGAATCAAGAATGAGAATCTTCAATCTTTTAGGGGAATTTGAACTCTGTGGAGAAGAAGGCTTCCTGGTGGAGAGTAAGTGGAAACTCTGGGGGAGTTGCTATGCTGCTGGGGAGTAGCTATCCTGCTGAAGAGATCAGGAGCTTGGGTTGTATGCCAATCTACTGGGGAATTATCCTAGTTTGGGGATAAGACAAAAGTTAATTGTTATCTGGTTGATTCTCAGACTTTAAGACAACTTGCTGGGGGAATTGGGGAAAGCCGAATGGTTTCCGCTGGGGATTGATAGCTGGTAATTTGACTCGACTGGGGAAGAAGGTTTCATCTCCGCTGAGGGTCCGTAGTTCAAAGTTTTTGCTCCGCTGGGGATTGGGAGTTTGAAGTTTTGACTCTGGTGAGGATTTTGAAATTTAATTCCGCTGGGGATATGTATTTCAAAGTTTTAGCTCCGCTGGGGGATCTAGATGATGTACTGCAGGGGATTTCTCTTGGAATAGCCTAAAGACGTTTTCCTATCCTTTCAACCTGTCAGTAAATTATTCTTTCACATTTTGTTTATTTGTAAACAGTGATTATATTCAAATGCATATGCTCATTTAATAAATCATTGGACGTTTTCAAATAAAACACAAGTGTAAAAAGGAAAAGACAAATAGTTTTCTGCACTTTGAAGTATCTTTGTATTAACTTTGTGTAAGTATTTTGTACAAAGGAGACAGACATCCTAGTAAGAGAATGTTGTCATAAAAATGAGAAAAATTTATACAAAGAAAGATGGCTATGTGTAAAAATTCCATGGGGTTCCCATCCTGCTATGGCCTTCGTAACTCTGAATATCTTGTCCATTTGTTGCTTCGTCCGAAGATGATTGAGTTGATCAGAAGCCCGGAGCTTGTCTGTGAGGAGATTGTCATCAAAGTGATCCAACGAGACATAGTCATACGCTTTAATTCCCTATCTTTTGCCTGGACCGCCCTTTCGGGTTTTTGATCCACCGGGAAACCCTTTTTTGCCCAAGTCGCCCTTTCGGGTTTTCAACTTTCCGGGTGTACAGATTTTTTTTGTTTATCCCTAATTTTTTCCTGAACCGCCCTTTCGGGTTTTCGATTCACCGGGATGCCCTTTTTTTGCCCAAGTCGCCCTTTCGGGTTTTCAACTTGCCGGGTCATTTATGCGTAGTATCTTTTGACTATGTCTGTGTTCGTAGGGTGCGGCAAGTCATCACCGTCCATGGTGGTTAAGATCATTGCCCCACCAGAAAAGATGTTTTTGATCACAAATGGTCCTTCGTAGGTAGGAGTCCATTTGCCCCTGGGATCACTTTGCGGCAAGATGATCCGCTTGATTACAAGGTCCCCGACTTGATATATCTGGCGCCTGACTTTCTTGTTGAATGCCTTGATCATCCGTTTTTGATACGCCTGACCATGGTAAACAGCAGTAATTCGCTTTTCGTCAATCAAGTTAACTTGATCAAGCCGGGTCTAAATCCAATCGTCTTCACTCAAACCAGCATCCTTCATGATTCTCAAGGAGGGAATCTAAACCTCGATAGGTAAAACAGCTTCCATGCCATATACCAAAGAATAGGGTGTTGCCCCAGTTGATGTACGCGCCGTGGTATGGTACCCGTGCAGAGCAAACGATAACATCTCATGCCAGTCCTTGTAGGTGACTGTCATTTTTTGTATGATCTTCTTGATATTTTTGTTCGCAACTTCGACAACATCGTTCATCTTTGGCCGATAGGGAGATGAATTGTGATGTTGAATCTGGAACTGCTTGTACAAGGCGGTAATCATAGTATTGTTTAGGTTTGTACCATTATCAGTGATGATCCTTTCGGGGATGTACCGCAAATGAGATTCTACTTGATGAAGCGGGCAACAACATTCTTTGTGACGGATGCGAAGGAAGCTGCTTCGACCCACTTGGTGAAGTAATCAATGGCCACTAGAATGAAGCGGTGTCCATTAGATGCTGTAGGCTTGATCTCTCCAATCATGTCGATTCCCCACATAGCAAATGGCCAAGGAGCTGTTAAGATATTGAGAGGAACTGGAGGTATATGTACCTTGTCCGCATAGATTTGACATTTATGACAAGTCCTGGAATGTTGATGGCAGCCAGCTTCCATGGTAGACCAGTAATAGCCTGCCCGTAGAATCTTCTTAGCCATCGTATGTCCGCTAGAGTGAGTGCCAAAGGTACCATTGTGCAATTCAGCCATGATCTGCTCAGCTTCAACCTTGTCCACACAACGGAGCAGAATGCAATCATGATTGCGCTTGTATAGGATGTCATTGCTCAAGAAGAACTTAGCTGAGAATATCCTTAAGAACTTTTTGTCATTGACTGAAGCTCCTTCAGGGTATTCTTGAGCCTCGAGATACCTTTTGACTTCGTGAAACTAAGGTCGGTCCACTACTTCTTCGGTGTTAATCTCGTGACAATGTGCAGGTTCGTCCATCCGTTCAATGGTGATTTGGGGAGCCTCATTATCCCAGTTAAGTTTAAACATGGAGGACATTGTAGCTAGAGCATCTGCTAGCTGATTTTCTTCTCGCGGGAAGTGCTCGAAGGTAATCTGCTCGAAATGTGGTAACAATGTCAAGACATGTTCTTTGTAAGGGATGAGGTTTGGATGTTTAGTATCCCACTCTCCTTTGATCTAACTGATGACCAAGGCCGAGTCCCCAAACACAATCAATGATTTGATTCCCAAGTCTATGGCAGCCTTGAGACCAAAGATACAAACTTCATACTCGGCCATGTTGTTGGTGCAATTGAAGCAAATCCTGGTGGTGAAAGGTGTATGGCAACCTTTTGGAGAGATAAGTATAGCACCGATACCATTGCCAAGTGCGTTGGAGGCACCATCAAAGTACAGGGTCCATTGGCATCCTTGTTCAGGTTTGTCATATAGTCTGAAGTCTTCAATGTTGTCCAATGTTATAATGTCCTCGTCGGGGAAGTCGAACCTCATGGATTGGTAATCTTCGACAGCTTGATGGGCCAGATGATCAGCTAGCACACTCCCCTTTATAGCTTTTTGGATCGTGTACTGTATATTGTATTCGGTCAGGATCATCTGCCACCTAGCTATTCTTCCAGATAATGCAGGCTTCTCAAAGATGTACTTGATCAGATCCATCTTAGATATCAACAAAGTGGTATGAGTCAACATATACTGCCTTAGCCGGCGAGCAACCCATACCAAAGCACAACAAGTTTTCTCGAGCAGTGAGTATCAGGTCTCACAGTCGGTAAACTTTTTTCTAAGGTAATAAATGGCATGCTCTTTTCGGCCAGACTCGTCATGTTGGCCCAATACGCACCCCATTGAATTCTCTAGGACAGTCAGATACATGATTAGCGGTCTTCCTTTGACGGGTGGCATCAAGATATGAGGTTCTAGCAAATACTCCTTGATTTTATCAAAAGCAATTTGACAGTCATCATTCCATTTAACCACCTGATCTTTCCTCAACAACTTGAAGATTGGTTCACAGGTAGATGTTAGGTGAGAAATGAACCTTGCAATGTAGTTTAGGCGTCCCAAGAAACCTCTGACCTCCTTCTCAGTGCGAGGGGCAGGCATTTCTTATATAGCTTTGACTTTGGTAGGATCAACCTCGATGCCTTTGTTGCTGACTATGAAACCCAAGAGTTTACCGGACCGGACTCCAAAAGTGCACTTGTTAGGGTTCAGTCTGAGCTTGTACTCTTTCAACCTGACAAACAGCTTTTGCAAATGGTCGAGGTGTTCTTCTTCAGTTTGTGAACAGGCTATCATGTCATCTACGTAGACCTCTATCTCATGATGTATCATATCATGAAACAAAGCTACCATGGCGCGTTGATAGGTTGCCCCGGCATTCTTCAGTCCGAATGGCATCACTTTGTAGTAGAACGTACCCCACTGTGTAACAAAGGTAGTTTTCTCCATGTCTTCAGGTGCCATTTTGATCTGGTTGTAACCTGAAAATCCGTCCATGAAAGAAAATACCTTGTGCTGAGCTGTATTGTCAACCAAGATGTCAATGTGCGGTAGTGGAAAGTCATCTTTAGGGCTGGCCCTATTTAAGTCTCTATAATCCATGCACATTCTCACTTTTCTGTCCTTCTTAGGCACAGGCACAATGTTAGCAACCCATTGTGGATAGGAGGTAACAACATGAAATCCAGCATTGAACTGCTTCATAACTTCTGCTTTGATCTTTTTGGACATGTCGGGCCTCATGCGGCGAACCTTCTGTTTAACTGGTGGATAGTCTTCTCTTATGGGTAGACGGTGTACCACAATGTATGTATCAAGTCCAGGCATGTCTTTGTATAACCAGGTGAAGACCTTAACATATTCATGTAACAGCTGAATTAGGCGCTCTTTGACACTTGGCTCTAGGTTGGCACCCACTCTAACTTCTTTTCTGTCTTCCTCAGTACCCAAGTTGATTGTCTCTAACAGCTCCTCATGAGGTAGAATATCCCTTTCTTCCCGTTGTAGCAGTCTAGCCAATTCTCTCGGCACCTCATAATCTTCATCACCTTCGTATTCGGCATGGTAGACCAGATCTTCAGAGTCACTGAAGGCCATAGCAGAATTGTTACCCATGGAATCCGGAATGGAAGGGTACCTGCATTTTATGAGTGTGGGTGTGTGTAAGGGATAACCATCTTTAAACAAATAAAATGTAAAAAGAAAGACAATGAACACAAAAGTTTATATGTGAAAACGTTCATGATTCATTAAAATGGCATATGAAGATGAAAAATCAAACCCTTACAAATGGACCTATGTGCCTCGGGTAAGGCACAAGGTTAAAAGTGTACGAATTATTCAAGAATTATTACAAACCAACAGAAATGTTTGAAAGATAAATTACTGATTTATGAAATTAATGGGAACAAAGTCCTTTGCCTCCCAATTGCATAGTCCTCCGTCAACAGTAGGGAAAATCCAGTCTTCCAGGTTGCTCTCCTCTTCACTATCCTCCAAAGCATTGACTCCATGATGGGTAATCTTCACTGGTTGCCCTCCAGCCCGGGAGCGACGCACAGCCTTCTGACTAGCTGAAGTGAAACCCAAGCCGAATTTATCTGATTTAAAAGGAAAGTCATGAAGCTGCCCCCAGATTGTGCTTCCGCCTTCTTCAATCACAGCCTTTGCATCTTTAAGAGACGACATCCAAGGCGAAGGTCTGGTAATCATGGGTACAGAAGACACTGTCTTGGTTGCCGCAATCTCCTGAGCTACCTCCTCAAAATGCTGAAAGGGGGTTTCGATGAATTCACCATCCAATTCCACATAGCGGAAAGAATTTAGATGGCTTATCATGTATTCCTCTTCACCGTGAATAGTTATAATTTTTCCCCGGACAGGGTATTTGAGCTTTTGATGCAGATTTGAAGTGAAGGCTCCAGCATGGTGAATCCAAGGTCTTCCCAACAGGTAAGAATAGGAAGGACGGATGTCCATCACGTAGAATGTAGAGTTGAAGGTTTCAGTTCCCACTTTAATCGGGATGTCCACCTCCCCGTGGACCATCCTTTTGGAACCATCAAAGGCTCTGACAATGATGTTGCTGGGCTTCAAAGTTATACCTTCACAATCTAACCTATCCAAGGCCTTCTTCGGCAAGACATTCAGTGAAGAACCAGTGTCTACCAGTACGTGTGATAGAGTAGTCCCTTTGCATTCCACCGAGACATGCAAAGCGTCATTATGTTTTCTCCCTTTGATTGTTAGATCAGCATCAGAGAATCCTAGATCGTTGTCAGCTGTTAGTCTAGCTACACATTCTTGGAACTGATCCGCGGAGGTTTCCTGTGGCACGTGGGTCGTCTTCAAGAATCTTATCAGAGCTTTAGCATGAGCTTCTGAACAAAGCAGCAAGGCCAACATAGAGATCTTTGAGGGGGTTTTCCCCAGTTGTTCCACAACATTATAATCGCTTTTCTTGATTATTTTCAAAATCTCTTCCATTTCCTTTTGAGTGGTTTCAGGGATGATCAACGACTGAGCCCTCGTCCTGACTGGCTCTTCTTGGATCCTTTTCCCTCTATCATCAGTAGCAGCAGAGGGGAAAACCACATGAGTTACAATTTCTTCAATAACTGGAGTTCTCGCAGATATGTTGACCGGCGCAGGGGTAACCTTAGGAGCAGCTGAGGGTCCGAAGATTGCCTTTGGAGGGGCAATCTCCAGAGAGAAAATTCTTCCATTGCGGGTGATTTTACTCGTTCCGGCAATGTTTCCAATGTCGGAAGTCTCTTTATCAGAACTCTCTTCAGTTGATTCAATTTGTTTAATACCGTGGTAAAAAATCTCTCCCCCATAGTTCCACGGTATTGATTTGTCGGACTTGTACGGGACGGGCCCGGGCATAGTTATCTTTAAAGGTGCAATCTTTGGATCGGATGTAATCTTAACAGGTCTTTTGGAGACCTTGGAAAGATTGGCGGATATGGTAATTATCGAAACATCATTGATAGGAGTCGGTGTAACAGGATTATTTTCAAAAAGGATTTCTTGGTTATCCATTAGGCGTTGGATGCCTAACTTCAACAATGGACAGTCGGTTGGTAAGGATGAACAAAGGCAGCAATCTTCTTCACAACTTGGGAAAATCCCAGCCTTCAGCAAATTCAACTTGATTATTGGTAGCGGAGTCATCAAATCATCAACAGTAGCAACAAAAAGATCTTCTTCAACAGCATGGGCATTGTGACCATGCTTTAGCATTGGAGCAGAGATCACATTTGGCTTTTCAGGGGCGTCGAATTCAACTTCTTTAGTATCTATCAAATCCTGAATCTTATTCTTGAGGGCCCAACAATTGTTGGTGGCGTACCCCAGGCTGTCTGAATGATAAGCACACTTGGCATTCGCATGTGTTGTACCCCAAAATTTGCCCTCCCATATTCTTCAAGAAATTGCCAAATCAAGTCTCAAAATTCCCCAAGGGTTGCACAGTGCAAAGGCCTCCTATACAGTCAAAACTAGGGTTGTGTTCTGATCAAAGAAATGAAGTTTTCAAAGGCCCAATCAAGTCTCGCATACCCACAAATGTGGTCAAGTATCCTCATATCAAGTTTCAAGGCATTCAGCTCAAAATTGCACAGTCAAAAACCCTAATTGCACTACAGTCAACTGTAGGGGCAAAATGGTCATTTGACAGTCAAAAGTTCAAATTTTTGGTCAACATATCATTTTGAAGCCACAAACATCATTTGATCAATGCTTGATCATGATTCTCAAAATTTGGCTCAGAAATCATCAAGATTGAAAAGTTTCCTTATTTGGACAGCTGAAAAAGTCAACTGAAATTGACCAGGGCATAACTTTCACATGGATTATTAGAAAAATTCCATCCAAAGCTCATTTTGAAGAGAAAGACATTTCCTACAACCCATCTTCATACTTCAAGTCCAAGAAATGCTCTCACAAAAAAGTTATCAATTTCAACATTATAGGTCATTTTCAAAAGTCAACAAAAAGGGACTTTAAGTCAAAGGCCATAACTTGAGATTGGTAAATCAAAATGACATGGGACTAAAGACATTGGTTAGAGGACTCAAAGACCTTTCCAACATGTCCAAGAACATGAGAAAAGCTTAAAAATTGAGCAAGTTATGCCTTGTAGAAGTTGGGAAATTTTTGGATATTTTGAAAAGTCAACATTGATTCAAATGACCTAAAATTGCTAATGGGCCCATTTTTCTTCCACAATTCATCATTCCAAGCATGTGCACGACCACTTGGCCCAAAGGGAAGTATTTTCTCATTTTTTATTTATTTATTTGAATTTTTATTTATATTAATTCATTTAAATCATTTAAATATATGAAAAATATTTAACTTAACCTAACCAATCTTTTTATACATGTTTTAGACTCAATATTTCGTGCATATGCAAATGTGGAAAGATTTGGCTTGATTGGATCCTAATTGACACAAAAGCACATGGAAAAAGATATGGAAATCATGGTGAAAAAATCAAATCTTCAAATCATGAATGAAAGAGATTTTGATCAATTTTGTTAACCTAATTTGTTCACTACATAAGCATAAACATAAACCTAATCATGCTAGAGGCGCAGCTGCTAAAGAAACTCCATTGACAACTTGAAAAAATTTGCAAAAAAGTCAAAACTGTAAACACCTCTACAATGCGATTCAGGTCTCAAAACTTGTTTCAATAGCTTCCTCAAGGTCCCCTGAACACATTCCAATCAAAGACAATCATCAAAGCCCAAGGAATTGGTATACAGAACCTGAGATATCTCATGAAAAATCCATGATCGTATTTTAAATTCTAGACATTCTCATGGCATTCTAATTGTGGATTTATATTCCTTATGATATTCTGATGCTAACCAACATATTCAATTGCATTTTTGTGCTGTATATACGATTTCGCCATGACTGTTTTCTAGGGTTTACAAAGCTTCAAATTAGGGATTCCTAAAAGAGGAAAAATTGGCCCTCCAGACCAAGACCATTCAACTCAGTGCATGGAGACGAAGAAGAAACACCCATCGTGCCTAATTTATTGACCCTCTAAGACCTATTCGCTATTTTCCCATAAGCCACCTAAAACAACGCATGAAAAACCGTTGCTTTTGTTTTTGTGTTTCAGGCACGCGAGGAAGACGAGGTCGTGGCACTTGTTGGTTGGTCCGTTTAAATTTAGCGCGCATTGGGGGCCACTGACTCTCTTTTCTTTTATAATATTCATTAACTATTATATATTAAATGCACATGTAGTGGCTCAGTGGTAGGTGAATGCGTTTGCAATGTCCATGACCTGGGTTCGAACCCCAGGTCTTACATATTTCCATATTATTTTTCCATAGCAATTCCCATGTGCTTCAAGGCTGCAGGCGCATCATATTCCTTCATCATCTATCCATCCACGCGTCCTGGGAGATCAAATCAAAGGCATGGATTTAAAGAATACGCTACGCCCTAGTCAACGCACCATACGTGATTCAAAAAAAGTCTACCAGGCCTTGCTAAATGGGCCAGATTGCTAAGGCCAAGACCTCCACTTTGGGGACTTCCACCCCCCCTGGTTTGCAACTTCTCTTAATTTTCTCTATTTTTTATTCTTGTTATAATTTTTTATTTTTCTTTTAATTACTGTTTGTTTAATTAATTATATTTTTATAAAATCATAAAACACATAAAAAATCAGAAAAAGAGCAAAATATAATAAATATTTTATTTTAATTATTTTCATAAGCAAATTGTATATAATTGAATTTAGTATAAATTAGGGTTTAATTTTAATACTTTTAATAAAAAATCTAAAAAATGTAGAAATGGGTTTAATTAATGTTTTTATTCCTTTTAATTTCTTTTTCTCACAATAGTATTATTTATTTTATTTATTTTTATAATTAAATTTGCATGAAAATAACTTAGGTTTAAATTAGGTTAAAATTCAACATTTTTCTTAATAACTTAAAAATAATTAGAATTAGGTTTAGCATTTTATTTTAATTTTGATTAATTCTTTTTCTATTAAATCTAAAAAAACATAAAATACCAAAAAAAAAGCAAATTCTTGCATTCCTTTAATTTTAATTCCTCATAAATTTTAAATTTCGCAAAAGGGTCCAACGCCCTCGTTTCGTTCTTAATCTCTTGTTTATTCACATATTTATTTTATGTCATTTAAATAATTATGTACCTCTCCCGAAGCTTTGTAATTTAATTACTTCTCGCACTTTTAATTTCTTTATATTTTCCGTCAAATCGGGTCCTGGTTAATTTTGGCGATGTGGATCCGCGCCATTTGTAATAGCTTTAGATTTACTTTTCCTCGCAAATACTCTTAACTGTTAAACAAAGCATGCAAGAATGAATGGCCTAAAATAAAATCAAGCGTAGAACACCAATAACATGACAAGATAAATACAAATGAAAACGACACACGAATCGCACACACCACCCCTAGGGTACGCCTCACTGTTGCCTTGCCTTGAAAGGTGATCGTCGAGTAGAGGATGTCTTAGTAAGTCCTCATGATCCGGGAACCTGGCATGAGGGTAGCTTCTAAGGTGTCTTCCCATTGCTCTGGTGATCATCATGTCCCGAACCTTCGAATTGACCCGAACACCTCCAACGGTGGTGCTACCTACCTCTCAATGGTGGGATGGCACTACTTTAAAGGACATTTACACAGACGAATTCCTTAGGGTAGGTAGGTTCTCGTAGATACTGGCTCTAAATTTCAAAACAAATCAAAAATACTTTTCACACCAACACATTTTCAAAAAGCTTTCAAAACAATTTTTCAAACACTCTTGAGGACTGATACAAGAGTCGATCTGAAATTTTTAAACGAAACTTTTTCAAACTCACTCACACTTTAAAAAGCAAACACTTTTGAAAACACAAATGAGCAAGTATCTAAGAGCCCATGGATCACCATGGATAGAAAGGGTGCTAACACCTTCCCTTTCTATAATCTACCTCCCGAACCGAGAGCAATCTCTTTAAGGAATTTTTCTGTGCTTTTGTCCTTTCCATTTGGAGAAAATAAAAGACAGTGGCGACTCTTGCTTCCGCGACATTTCGCGAACCAGCGTTAAACAGTCAGTTCCAGATCCACCGATCACAGAACTGGCGACTCTGCTGGGGAGTTAAACTTAAAGTGAGGTGTACCTTAGGGTTAGTTCATAACTGTGTTTTCAATTGTATTGACTTGTCTGCTTTAGATTTGTGGGTTGTATGGGAGTTACATAGATCCTAACCCGGATCTGGGGATACCCTGTTTAGGTAGCATAAGCTGTGAGGGACCTGTCCGGCGTATACCGACATGGGTGAAACAGTGGCTACGTTGGTGTGGCACCTTGGTCTGTACCGATATCCCTCGTGTTGAAACAGGGAGAATATGGGTCTTCCAAGGAGCCATTAAGCACCAACAGACCTTAGAACCTTAAATGACCCAACTTGGCCATTAGAACAGTAGCAGTATGCTACGCCCATTGAGGCTAAACTCTCGCGATGGTTCTGGCCGCAAGAAAAGATTGCGATGCTGGAGTTATGACCGATTGAGGGTAGTCAATGATATTGGGATCCTCTAAAAACCCGGTTACTTTGATAGGACAGGTTGAGCCCACCAACTTCAAGAGGGTAATACCCAGACCTCATGCTGGCCTAAACTCTAAGGGCTTCTCTTGTGTGACTTGTGTGCCTTTGTACTTGCCTACTTGCATGCTTGTTAGCTGACACATGAACTTACTTGCAGGTTCTGTTAGGACTCATAACAAGGTTTACCTAGTTTCTTGCAGGTG
Source organism: Vicia faba (assembly GCA_948472305.1). Taxonomy (NCBI): domain Eukaryota; kingdom Viridiplantae; phylum Streptophyta; class Magnoliopsida; order Fabales; family Fabaceae; genus Vicia; species Vicia faba. Next base: position 1,460,418,071 of record OX451739.1, on the reverse strand, counting down.
TTGTGTTTAGTCCTTAATTAGGACTCATGAAAGGTTTTACCTAAGTTCTTGCAGGTCTTGGTTTGCAGTCCTTAATTAGGGACTCATAACAGGGTTTACTCACATTATCCCATGCATACCATAGCATCATACCATTGCATACATCCTAACCCATTTCAAGGATCTCAAGGGCTTGTGATGCAGGTCATGGTGAATCAACTACCCCAGCAAGGGGCAAAGAGGATTTATTTTCCTCTAGACAAAGTTGTCAGGGGCTGTGACCCACTAGATATGGTGAGCCTTTGACCCTTGACGAAGGACTCTCAACAATATGAAGTTCTTTCAATCAAGCTACCGGATCCAAATGCTAACAAATTTTTTTGTCTACCCCGCGAGGTCCTTGAAAACATTACATGCATGTCATACATCTCATTGCATTGCAGGTATCCCTTTGACAGGTTGCTTACCCTTCTTCGCTGTTTATTTCAGCCGATCGTCATGAATCCTGAATCATCAGCTGAGCAGTCCATCAAGGCCCTCCAGGCTCAGAATGCCCAGTTCCAAGAGCTGATCATGAATTTGGCCCAGGGGCAACAAGACCTGAAGACTCTGCTCTTGAAAAAGAAGAAGAAGAGGACTGTTTTCTTCAACCCCAGGCGCAAATCTGGGAATACACCGCAGATTGAAACTGAGAGGACAACTCCATCTGTGAGGGAAGGTAGTCATCAGGAGGAAAGGGTTCCCAGTCCAGTGGTCTCCGACAACGAGACAGATTTCAACGACGAATAATACCCTCCTGCCGAAGACAAGTACAAACAGTTGGAGGATAGGCTGAATGCTATGGAGATCCAACAGGTACCTGGGCTGGATTTTGGAGATCTGGGTTTGTCAACTGGTGTGATTATTCCTCGGAAGTTCAAAGCACCATCCTTTACCAAGTATGACGGGGCGTCTTGTCCCAAGTTACATCTCAGGTCCTATGTTCGGAAGATTCAACCATATACGGTGGACAAGAATTTGTGGATCCACTTCTTCCAGGAGAGTCTTTCAGGGACTCATCTCGAATGGTTCTATCAGCTAGATGGGACCAAGGTTCGTAACTGGGAGGAGTTGGCTACTGCTTTCTACAAGCAGTATCAATATAATGCCGACCTTGCTCCTACGCGTACCCAACTCCAGGGTATGTCGTTAGGATCAAGTGAAGGTTTTAAAGAATATGCGCAGAAATGGAGGGATCTTGCTGGAAGGGTACAACCACCTCTGACTGATCGGGAACTTGTCGATATGTTCTTGGGGACCCTGTCTGGTCCGTTCTACAACCACCTAATTGGGAATTCGTCTGCTGGATTCACAGATCTTATCTTGACTGGAGAGCGAATAGAAGCTGGCATCCGGTCTGGGAAAATTCAAGAGGCTGCACCTTCTGATAAAAAGCCTCATCATGGAAAGAAAGAATCCAATGTTGTGCACGGTAAAAAGAGCCGTCATGAGGTAGGGGCAATCCAGATCTCCAATCCTGGACCTGCTCAACAAGGACAGGGGCAGCAGCGCAAGGAGAAACGACAGTACACCAAAATCAACATGTCGCTGGATCAAGCACTGCAACAAATGTTGAAGGCAGGGCTGATCACCTTAAGGGCTCCTCTTCGGAATCCGAACACTTCTGCTCCCAACTATCATCCCAATGATAGGTGCGCATATCATTCTGATAGCCCGGGGCATACTACGGACAACTGCTGGCCTCTCAAGAACAAGATTCAAGACATGATCGACGCCGGGGAGATTCAGTTTGAAGTGCCTGAGACTCCGAACATAATCACTGCTCCGTTGCCCAATCATTGAAGCCTTTTGTTTATTTGAATTTTTGAGTTGTATTTTTCTTTGCTTATACAAACAATTAATGTCATAGCAAACTCTTTTATTCTATCAATGCATCGCATACGTCTGTTTTGGGAATTAATACAATTGTTTTCATTATGTTCAAATTTCTTTTCATATTTTTTCTGATGTCAACTCTGGATCTAAAATTCTAAGCCTCTTGAGGGAGGATGACGAAAACGATACCATAATCTACAGTATGCTTTTGAACAGACCCCGCTGATGAGATACAGGCATTGTTTCAATCCCTAAACACTGGAGTTATAAGGATGATAATCCCTCGTCAACCCCTCTGAGCCAAAGAAGTAGGATTTTTTCTTTTCGAAATTTAAAACCCTTTATCATAACCTGGGGCAGGGTAGTTCTCTCAGTGGATCCAAGTGCATAACAAATGGCACCAAAGGAGTCCTTACAAAACAAAAGACAGTGATGGTTCTGAATAAATCACAAGGACAGGCAGTCATTATCTCAAAAAATGAAAAACCCATTAAGTCAAAACCCATGAAGGAGACTTACAAAACTGGGGCATCCCGCTGACTGTAATTCCAAAAAAGGAAACAGTTCAGGCAAAAAAAGAAAGGGATAACAAAAATCAAGAAAGAGGTCTCACAAACCCTCAACCAAAGCAAAAAATGACTGCCTATTCAAAAGAAATCATCAACATCTGAACCATTATTGGAACATCAAAGCAAAGACTCAAGCAAGGTCTAACGCACGATCAACTGAGTTTAGGTTTGGAGAACATCACGAAGAGCGGGTGGGTACAAATAATTTGAGCCTTTATCCTTTGTTTCTTAAACCGTGAACCAGGCCACGTTATAACCCTCAAAAGTCCTAGCTGAAGCATGGGTTAGCTCGAAAGCATACTGTTACGAAAGGTATCCTGACTCCTTAAGGCTTACGGTAAATACGGAGTTGACATCACGTTTTACAAACATTCACTTGTTTTATGAAAAAAGAATGCATTTTCAAAATCTTCGAGACAGACATAAGCTTTGCATTTTTAACATAACTTTGTTTGCATATGACTTTTTGTTTGAACAGCATAGAAATTCGCATGACGAAAGTCTAATGAACAAGAGTATCTCCAATCAAGGGGCACGGCATGATCATGGTCTACCATCTGGGGCAATTAAGTCAAGATCCAGAGAATCTCTCAAAAGGCCAAAAAGCCTGGGGCAAATCTCTGCCTGAGTCACTTGGGGAACTCCAGCAACGAATCTTGCACGATCAGACACCTTCTGGTAATATGGCAACACAAGCAGCCAGGGGCACCTACCTGCATTCTAAGAGCATGGACATAGTCGAAAAATACTACGCAAAATCAAAGACCAGCTAGGTTGACACACCTAGGCAAAAATAAGGGCTTCCCGGCGAACCAAAAGGGTTCGGGCAAAATGAAGGGATGAAATGAAAAAATCTGTACACCCGGCAAGTCGAAAACCTGAAAAGGAGGCTTGAGCAAAAATGGGTATCCCGGTGGACTGAAAACCCGAAAGGGCGGTCCAGGAAAAAGTTAGGGATTAAAGCGTACGACTATGTCCTGCCATCTGCCTACCAGAAGAAGGTTTGTCCATCAACAACTATCAGCACCCCACAAGTGCCTCCCCCATAGAAACAGGGGCAATAAAGAGTGGTCTAAGCAATCTGATTGTTCTATCCTCCAAGGTATCAGGGTAGGTTCCGTTGAAGAACATAACCAATACAGTTCAATACTTCCCCAGGAGAGTCCAATCCAGCTTCCCCAGGAAAGTTGGAATCCATCTCCCCAAGCAGTAAGCTTATCCCCAGTTGATTTTGGAAGCTTATCCTCGCAGAGCACGAATGCGTCTCCCAGCTTTATTCAAAGAGTTATTTCCCTAACAGGATATAACTGGGTTATCCTCAGCCAAAAGCCACGGAAAGAGCGTCCTCGACGGAGTCTTCGTATCCCCAGCGAAGTCCATTAACACTTCCAATATAACGATGGTATCCCCAGCAAGTTATTACCAACAACTCAGCAAGGTATCTCTCTCCCCACAGAGTATTGCTCCCCAGCAAGATTACTAGAGTACTTTTCTCCCTGCAGAGTAATCCATTCGCCAAGTTCATTCCCCGACGGAGTTATCTTCTCCTACCGGTATTCTTGCAACTATCATCCCCAGCGGAGGCAAAAATCTATTCTTCAACCACAGCCCAGGAGTGACTTCCCGGCACTCGTCAAGGATTTATTTTCCTAAGACGAAAACATATGCTCATAAACATCACATCTTCATACATTATAGCATGCATATGCATCATACTACACGAATCTCATTAATTTTGAAGGCATACAGTTCATGCATCATGATTTTGCATACAATTATGTTTTGCCTTTTCAGGAAAAAGATCAATACCAAAATGATTACTATCAACTATCGCAATTCTTTCTAGATATAGTTTCAGATATGACCCAGATATGGTGACGTTCTGATGCTGCTTCCAGATTTCCTTCTAGATATAGTTTCAGATATGACCCAGATATGGCGACGTTCTGATACTGCTTCCAGATTTCCTTCTAGATATAGTTTCAGATATGACCCAGATATGGCGACGTTTTGATACTGCTTCCAGATATCCTTCTAGATATAGTTTCAGATATGACCCAGAGATGGTGACGTTCTGATACTGCTTCCAGATTTCCTTCCAGATATAGTTTCAGATGTAAACCAGCAATGGTGACGTTCTGATGCTGCTTCCAGAGTTCCTTCTAGATATAGTTTCAGATGTAAACCAGATATGGTGACGTTCTGATGCTGCTTCCAGAGTTCCTTCTAGATATAGTTTCAGATGTAAACCAGATAGGGTGACGTTCTGATACTGCTTCCAGATTTCCTTCCAGATATAGTTTCAGATGTAAACTAGAGATGGTGACGTTCTGATACTGCTTCCAGATTTCCTTCCAGATATAGTTTCAGATGTAAACCAGAGATGGTGACATTCTGATACTGCTTCCAGATTTCCTTCCAGATATAGTTTCAGAAGTAAACTAGAGATGGTGACGTTCTGATACTGCTTCCAGATTTCCTTCCAGATATAGTTTCAGATGTAAACCAGATATGGTGACGTTCTGATGCTGCTTCCAGATTTCCTTCCAGATATAGTCCAGATATGAACCAGATATGGCGACGTTCTGACACTTATTCCAGTTGAAGACATTTCAATACCTAGACCGGTTCAGTTAATCGACCCTAAGATTCTCTGTTGTTATCCCGTCCAAGGCCTTCTCTAGTCCAGCTAAATCGACTCCCAACAGATTTTTCTGATGAAGACTCAGTAGAAGTTATTTAGGTTCCTTTGGTTCTCTCTCCGACGGTGTGTGAGATGATAATTCCATTTTGGGTTCCTTTGGTTCCCTCTCCGACGGTGAGTGAGGTGATAATCTCCTATGGTTCCCTCTCCGACGGTGAGTGAGGTGATAAGTCCTTTCAGATTATAATTCCCCAGGGTTCCCTCTCCGACGGTGAGTGAGGTGATAATTCCTTTCAGATTATAATTCCCCAGGGTTCCCTCTCCGACGGTGAGTGAGGTGATAATTCCTTTCAGATTATAATTGCCTATGGTTCTCTTCCCGATACTGCGAAGATAGTAATTCCCATCAAGATTTTCTCAACGAGCGTTGTTGAAGTTAAAGTCATCCAAGATTCTCTTACCATTCATGCTAAGGCAGTAACCATCCCTGGTTCATTCATCGCCGTTTGAAGCTCCAGACTCAGCTCCTATAACCAGTCAGGACACATCTATACCAAGCATCTAAAATCAGCTCCTGCAACGTGTCAGGTACTCATTTTTTCTTTTGCAGGTATGCAGGTTCTCGCTAAGGAATCTCTTATGCGATCAACATCCAGATGGCATCTATAAGCCCATCATCCTATTTCCTCAACCTCTAAATGGCATCTATAAGCCCATTCCCCCATCACTGCTACTATGAGAGCACAAATTTCTGGGCACTCTTGTGTTCAATCATCTTCCACCTTCGGATTACGAAAGGCACGTCAGCCAATCTGCATCCTCAGGTCTAAGAAGATTGAACAGGGGCAACTGTTGTACCCCAAAATTTGCCCTCCCATATTCTTCAAGAAATTGCCAAATCAAGTCTCAAAATTCCCCAAGGGTTGCACAGTGCAAAGGCCTCCTATACAGTCAAAACTAGGGTTGTGTTCTGATCAAAGAAATGAAGTTTTCAAAGGCCCAATCAAGTCTCACATACCCACAAATGTGGTTAAGTATCCTCATATCAAGTTTCAAGGCATTCAGCTCAAAATTGCACAGTCAAAAACCCTAATTGCACTACAGTCAACTGTAGGGGCAAAATGGTCATTTGACAGTCAAAAGTTCAAATTTTTGGTCAACATATCATTTTGAAGCCACAAACATCATTTGATCAATGCTTGATCATGATTCTCAAAATTTGGCTCAGAAATCATCAAGATGCAAAAGTTTCCTTATTTGGACAGCTGAAAAAGTCAACTGAAATTGACCAAGGCATAACTTTCACATGGATTATCAGAAAAATTCCATCCAAAGCTCATTTTGAAGAGAAAGACATTTCCTACAACCCATCTTCATACTTCAAGTCCAAGAAATGCTCTCACAAAAAAGTTATCAATTTCAACATTATAGGTCATTTTCAAAAGTCAACAAAAAGGGACTTTAAGTCAAAGGCCATAACTTTAGATTGGTAAATCAAAATGACATGGGACCAAAGACATTGGTTAGAGGACTCAAAGACCTTTCCAAAATGTCCAAGAACATGAGAAAAGCTTAAAAATTGAGCAAGTTATGCCTTGTAGAAGTTGGGAAATATTTGGATATTTTGAAAAGTCAACATTGATTCAAATGACCTAAAATTGCTAATGGGCCCATTTTTCTTCCACAATTCATCATTCCAAGCATGTGCACGACCACTTGGCCCAAAGGGAAGTATTTTCTCATTTTTTATTTATTTATTTGAATTTTTATTTATATTAATTCATTTAAATCATTTAAATATATGAAAAATATTTAACTTAACCTAACCAATCTTTTTATACATGTTTTAGACTCAATATTTCGTGCATATGCAAATGTGGAAAGATTTGGCTTGATTGGATCCTAATTGACACAAAAGCACATGGAAAAAGATATGGAAATCATGGTGAAAAAATCAAATCTTCAAATCATGAATGAAAGAGATTTTGATCAATTTTGTTAACCTAATTTGTTCACTACATAAGCATAAACATAAACCTAATCATGCTAGAGGCGCAGCTGCTAAAGAAACTCCATTGACAACTTGAAAAAATTTGCAAAAAAGTCAAAACTGTAAACACCTCTACAAGGCGATTCAGGTCTCAAAACTTGTTTCAATAGCTTCCTCAAGGTCCCCTGAACACATTCCAATCAAAGACAATCATCAAAGCCCAAGGAATTGGTATACAGAACCTGAGATATCTCATGAAAAATCCATGATCGTATTTTAAATTCTAGACATTCTCATGGCATTCTAATTGTGGATTTATATTCCTTATGATATTCTGATGCTAACCAACATATTCAATTGCATTTTTGTGCTGTATATACGATTTCGCCATGACTGTTTTCTAGGGTTTACAAAGCTTCAAATTAGGGATTCCTAAAAGAGGAAAAATTGGCCCTCCAGACCAAGACCATTCAACTCAGTGCATGGAGACGAAGAAGAAACACCCATCGCGCCTAATTTATTGACCCTCTAAGACCTATTCGCTATTTTCCCATAAGCCACCTAAAACAACTCATGAAAAACCGTTGCTTTTGTTTTTGTGTTTCAGGCACGCGAGGAAGACGAGGTCGTGGCACTTGTTGGTTGGTCCGTTTAAATTTAGCGCGCATTGGGGGCCACTGACTCTCTTTTCTTTTATAATATTCATTAACTATTATATATTAAATGCACATGTAGTGGCTCAGTGGTAGGTGAATGCGTTTGCAATGTCCATGACCTGGGTTCGAACCCCAGGTCTTACATATTTCCATATTATTTTTCCATAGCAATTCCCATGTGCTTCAAGGCTGCAGGCGCATCATATTCCTTCATCATCTATCCATCCACGCGTCCTGGGAGATCAAATCAAAGGCATGGATTTAAAGAATACGCTACGCCCTAGTCAACGCACCATACGTGATTCAAAAAAAGTCTACCAGGCCTTGCTAAATGGGCCAGATTGCTAAGGCCAAGACCTCCACTTTGGGGACTTCCACCCCCCCTGGTTTGCAACTTCTCTTAATTTTCTCTATTTTTTATTCTTGTTATAATTTTTTATTTTTCTTTTAATTACTGTTTGTTTAATTAATTATATTTTTATAAAATCATAAAACACATAAAAAATCAGAAAAAGAGCAAAATATAATAAATATTTTATTTTAATTATTTTCATAAGCAAATTGTATATAATTGAATTTAGTATAAATTAGGGTTTAATTTTAATACTTTTAATAAAAAATCTAAAAAATGTAGAAATGGGTTTAATTAATGTTTTTATTCCTTTTAATTTCTTTTTCTCACAATAGTATTATTTATTTTATTTATTTTTATAATTAAATTTGCATGAAAATAACTTAGGTTTAAATTAGGTTAAAATTCAACATTTTTCTTAATAACTTAAAAATAATTAGAATTAGGTTTAGCATTTTATTTTAATTTTGATTAATTCTTTTTCTATTAAATCTAAAAAAACATAAAATACCAAAAAAAAAAGCAAATTCTTGCATTCCTTTAATTTTAATTCCTCATAAATTTTAAATTTCGCAAAAGGGTCCAACGCCCTTGTTTCGTTTTTAATCTCTTGTTTATTCACATATTTATTTTATGTCATTTAAATAATTATGTACCTCTCCCGAAGCTTTGTAATTTAATTACTTCTCGCACTTTTAATTTCTTTATATTTTCCGTCAAATCGGGTCCTGGTTAATTTTGGCGATGTGGATCCGCGCCATTTGTAATAGCTTTAGATTTACTTTTCCTCGCAAATACTCTTAACTGTTAAACAAAGCATGCAAGAATGAATGGCCTAAAATAAAATCAAGCGTAGAACACCAATAACATGACAAGATAAATACAAATGAAAACGACACACGAATCGCACACACCACCCCTAGGGTACGCCTCACTGTTGCCTTGCCTCGAAAGGTGATCGTCGAGTAGAGGATGTCTTAGTAAGTCCTCATGATCCGGGAACCTGGCATGAGGGTAGCTTCTAAGGTGTCTTCCCATTGCTCTGGTGATCACCATGTCCCGAACCTTCGAATTGACCCGAACACCTCCAACGGTGGTGCTACCTACCTCTCAATGGTGGGATGGCACTACTTTAAAGGACATTTACACAGACGAATTCCTTAGGGTAGGTAGGTTCTCGTAGATACTGGCTCTAAATTTCAAAACAAATCAAAAATACTTTTCACACCAACACATTTTCAAAAAGCTTTCAAAACAATTTTTCAAACACTCTTGAGGACTGATACAAGAGTCGATCTGAAATTTTTAAACGAAACTTTTTCAAACTCACTCACACTTTAAAAAGCAAACACTTTTGAAAACACAAATGAGCAAGTATCTAAGAGCCCATGGATCACCATGGATAGAAAGGGTGCTAACACCTTCCCTTTCTATAATCTACCTCCCGAACCGAGAGCAATCTCTTTAAGGAATTTTTCTGTGCTTTTGTCCTTTCCATTTGGAGAAAATAAAAGACGGTGGCGACTCTTGCTTCCGCGACATTTCGTGAACCAGCGTTAAACAGTCAGTTCCAGATCCACCGATCACAGCATGGTAGTAAGGAGAAGATGTATTCGGATTCTTCGGTGCCTCTTTCAAACTTGCAAGGTTTAACTTCAAGAGATTGGGTAAAACCTGAGCGGGAGTCATGTTGATCCGGGTGAATTGTCGTGCAGGCCTTTCCACCCTTGCTTGGTTAGTTCTGGGTTTATTGTTTCTAGGATGATCAACTGCAGACTTCTGAATCATTACGGCCCCCACCGCTGGCCGGCGCTCAACTCTTCCTTGACCTCTTTGGGAGTAGACAGCTGAGACTTCTTTCTTTGCTGGAAAAGTCTTTTTGATGGCAGCGGAAGCACATGCATCCTTTTGAATTTTCCCGCTCTTTATGCCGGCTTCAACTCTCTCACCAGTTAGAATCAACTCGGTGAACCCCGCAGACGAACTTCCAATCAGGTGATTGAAAAAGGGGCCTGATAGTGTACCCAAGAACATATCTACCAGCTCCCTCTCAGATAGAGATGGTTGTACTCGTCCCGCCAAGTCTCTCCATTTCTGGGCATACTCTTTGAAACCTTCATTTGAGACCATGTACATACTCTGTAATTGAGTACGGGTTGGTGCTAAGTCCACATTATATTGATATTGCCTGTAGAAGGCGGCTGCCAAATCCTCCCAATTGTGCACATCAGACCTCTCTAGCTGGTAGAATCAATCTAACTGCGTCCCCGAAAGATTGTCCTGGAAGAAATGGACCCACAGATCCTTGTCAGAAGAATGCAGTTGGATTTTTCTGACATAAGACCGTAGGTGCATCTTGGGACAAGACAACCCATCGTATTTAGAAAAAAGAGACACCTTGAATTTAGGAGGGATTACAATCCCAGATACCAATCCTAGTTCCTCAAAATCCAGCCCAAGCACTCTCTGCACCTCCATGGCAGCTAGACGCTTTTCCAAGTTCTTATATTTGTCATCTGTAGGAGGGTACCGCTGTTCAGAATAGTCATCATGCTCTTCTTCTTCTTCTTCCTCAAACTCAGATGGTACCACATCTCCCTTTCCTACCCCTTCATCAGATGTTGAGGGGAAATTTAGGACCCTTCTAGCTTAACCTTCAAATCTTCTACCCATGGTAGCCACACCAGCCCTATTCTTTTTCTTTTTCTCTTTTTCCTTTTCCAGCAAGGTTTTGAGCTCTTCCTGCCCCTTTGCCAAGGTCAGAAGTAGTTGTTGGAACTGTGAATTCTGCGCTTGTAAGTCTTTAACCGTCTGCTCAATATCCATCTTGCTGAAATAAACAGCAGAGAGATAAGGAAACCTGGTGTGAAGACCTGTTTATGCATATGATGAATGATATGTATTCATGTAATGCATTCAAGGATTCGGAAATTCAAATTTGCTTTAAACAAAAAGGAACACACGTCATATTAATAAGATAGAATTTGTTAGTACATCAATGCCCCATGGGCAAAATAATACAAAATTCTAATGTAAAAAGACATTGCGTATCCTCTTTGGTGCAATGTATGTGTTGAGAGTCTGCTCTTCGTGAAGTTGACGAGTAAGTTCCAAAACCTTCTTCTCACTGGCGTAGAATTGGGCTTCAAAAGTATCGCGTTCTCCCTTGAGCTGTATCCAACTCCTTTGCAAATCTTCAAGTGATGTTGGCATGTCAGGATGTAGGAGGGTGTATGGAACCTCTCCTTCCATAACAGGCTCTTTGATCACAGGTAGAATGTAGGGGTAAGGCATCATAAGACTCTGGGCGCGAGTTCGTACCCACTTGAGGTAAGGCTCAAGAGGGATGGAATTCTTGTGTCCCAAGGTCTTACTGTCCACTTTGTTGGGCATCCTCCAAGCTCGGATGAACCTTTGTCGGAGTCCTTGATCGTCGTTGTCAAAGTCAAAAACCAAGTCTAGAATCAGCACGTCATGTGGGCCATCCCTTCGGGCATACCCAAACTGTCTCAGAGCCAAGCAAGGGTTGTAGGTAATGCCTCCCCTAATTCCAAGTAGAGGGACATTAGGGAATTCTCCATAATGATCAATGATGATAACATTTTATTTGGATCGAGAACACCAATGAACATCAGAATGTGTAAGAGTCATCAATCGTTGTGACCACCTCAAAACCTGCTCATTCTTCAAAATTGATTGGGGAAGATGAGAAATAAACCATCTTGCCAGTAGAGGAGTACAACACATGAGAACACCTCTTTTCCTCATTGTTCGAGTGTGAAAAGAGTGGAGGATATCCCCAAGCAATGTAGGCACCGGGTTGCGAGCCATGAAAATTTTGATAACACTTACATCTATAAGCTGGTCAGGGTTTGGGAACAAGACCATCCCATAGATGAGAAGAGCTACAATCTCCTCAAAAGCTTGTAATTCCAATGAATTCCAGCAGCTTTGGGCCTTCTCAAACAGAAACTTTGACAAGAAACCTTTGATACCACTTCTAGTTTCCCAATGGCCTATGATATCAGATGGTTGCAAATGTAGGGCTTGAGCAACATCTTCAGGCTTTGGATCTCTTTCCGTACCGTTGTAGGATAGTTGATTAAGAATGGGAATCCTCAAGAGTTGAGAAAATTCCTCCAAGGTAGGCACAAGTTGGTAGTAAGGAAATGTGAAGCAATGGTGTAGGGGGTCAAAGAACTGGAAGAGAACTTTCACCATGTCTTCCTCAGTGTTGGTGTTGACTAAGTTGAGAAGACGACCATGCCTCTCGGTGAATGGAGAATTCTCAGGAATCTTGGAAGCAAGCTCCTTGAGTTGAGGAGGAATTCTCACAAGGTTGACTTGGATTATTTTCCTGCGAAGTGAATCCATTACCTACAAAACAGGAACAAAGATGAAAATCCAAATCCTTGAAATGGTTAGTGGATGCATATGATGCTTCATGATGTCCATGATGTTATGCACAAGTATATATGTACAAACAAATCACACAAGTTCCTAGTTTCAGGCTTGCATGGGGTTTCATAGGTAAGTACCCTTTTGAAGTTTAGTTGGCTCAACCTGTCCTATAAATAGTAACCGGGTTCTAAGGAGCTCAATATCACTGGATTATTTTATGTGTTCATTGTTTCAGTTTATCCACTTTACTGGCGACCGAAATATTCCAAGAAAACAACCCTCAATGAGTGTAGTATCGAGTATCTACCAACTTCGGATTGCACCAAAGTCGGTCATCTCACTACCCCTAAAAAGGCCAAGTTGGTCAAGTAAAGGTTCTAAAAGTCCATTAGTGCTTCATGACATCACTCAGCGACCCTGTATTCTCTTTGGTTGACTCAAAGGATACTGGTACCCACAAATATGTCGCACTAATATAGCTATTGCTTCAACCATGTCGGTATACCCCGCACAGTTTCCATAATGTATTGCTATTTACCTATGAATGTTTCCCAAATCTAGGTAGAGGATTCAAACCCAAACAATAGAAACAGATGTAAAGCAATAAAGTCGAGCAAGATAAGCATGTAAAGGTGATCTAAACCCTAAGGTAACCCCACTTTTATATTAAATTCCCCAGCAGAGTCGCCAGTTCTGTGATGCGGTGGGAGAACTGACTTGAGGTTTTGCGTTTTTTGTTCGCAAAATGTTTCAGTTTAGCAAGAGTCACCACCGACTTTTATTTTATCCAAAAGGAAAGGTAAAAAAGCACAGGAAAGGCCTTTGAGATTGTTTTTGGGTTCGGGGGGTAGATTATGAAAAGGGAAGGTGTTAGCACCCTTTTCATCCATGGTTTTCCATGGGCTCTTAGTTATTTGTTTTAGATCACTTGCTTTTGCTTTTCAATTGTTTGAAATGGTGCTTTTGTGTGTGGTTTTGAAAGTATTTTGAAAAGAGGCCTTTGTTTAGGCAACCTTTGTAATGATTCTTGTTTGAATGTATACAAAGATGTTTGTCTTTTGAAAAATGTTTCAATGTTTGAAAGTTTGTTGGGAAATGTTTTGAAATTGTGTTGTGTGTTTTTGAAAATAGCAAGGATGGTTTGCAAATTGATCAAGTAACTAGAAGTTGTCTACCCTACTCAAAGATCTTTCCTACACATTTTTATTCCTTTGACATTGTTGTTTTACCATTGTATTTGATAAACAACCCTATCTTTGGATGTTTAACGGGACAGGCGTGGGTCATCGTATGACCATGATAACAATTTTGCCAAGTATCTTAGCAAGTTTTTTGAGGGACTAGATCATTTTTGTATAGGCAACCAAGATAGCGTCATCGAGGGACTATGATCTTTTGTTTTGTTTGATTTTGCCAAGATACCTAGCATGCATACCATGGCCATGTTTTTTAAGGCAACAAGTGGATGAAACCCTAGGGGTGCTTGCATGCATTGTGTTATCATTTTTCATGCATTTTTGTCTTGTGTTTAGTCATGCTATTTATTTTGATTTTGGTCTTTGCATACAAAACCCTAATCTTACTATCATGCATATAAAGCAATAAAATGTGTAAAAGTAAATCTAAGACTATTACAACATTATTATGGGGAGGGGGATACAAGTTTGAATAGGGGATATTGCTCAAAATAAAAACCCTAAAACTATTATTACAACCAAATTGAAATATTGCACAAATAAATAAATAGACAAAAATTTAAATGTACAAATAAATATAAATATGCAAAGGATGTTTTTGTATTTATTTTATGTATGTAAAATAAATTATTTATGTCTCAAAATAAGAAAAATATTAATGATTATTTTTGGAAAGGGTGAAAACCCTAATTTTGGTTTTAAAAGAAAATATATTATATTATTTATTTATTCATTTTTATGTACAAGAAAATAAATAAAAATACATACAAAAATGTTAAAAATTAAATTATGTGAGAAAATATTATTTTAAGTGTATAATATAATAAAATAAAATATGTAAGTATTTTTATATTATTTACAAGTTTTAATTAAGAAAATAAAGTAATATTAACCTAATAATTATTTATTATGCAAATAAAAATAAAATAAAAATATGATAAAATGCCAAAAATAAATAAAATATTTTTGGTGATTTTAAATGTTCAAGAAAAAATAATAAAGTCAGAAAATAAAAAAAGAAATGAAAAATATGCAAAAATAAAGAAAATGGGCTAGGGGTGCAAATAACACAATGGAGGGTGCAAACAGCAAGGCAAGCCAGGCCCAGGCCCACGTCACACTTCATCCCTGTCCTTTGAACTAGAAAACGCGCGCGCCATGTACAAACTTGTAACTCCTGCATACGTGCTTAAAAACGAAATCTTGCAACATGAAAGTTATAGCTCATCATCACACGATTCTAATGATATAAAAAACTTGATCTAACTCTCAAAGACCAGAGAGAATTTCATTGGCCCTAAATTCTAACCTAACTTTTTCAGCATGTTTAACATCTAAATTCTCCTAGCTCAGTTAATATAAATGAAATCTACGCATATGTACAGCTCAAGCACATTAGAGACTACATTTTTGCTTCACAAACCTAAGCTTAAAGATGCCTAAATAAGGAGTTAGAATCTTGAGAAATACCAGTTTCAGTCAAGTTCGAATATGGCAATGTAGGAGTTGTGAGTGAGGCCTGAAGGTTGTGTTAGCTTGCCTGAAGTTCCCTTGACCTTTCCCAATGCTTAGCTTGCTTTGAAGTGGCCTGAATCTCCTTATAGAACTCAACCTGAAAAGCTTCAAAGTAAAAATGGTGAAGTGTGAAAACAAGGTTACAGTTGCTTGAGAAAGGTCTGGACAGCTTAGGTGTATTGTATTGAATGTGTTTGAAGTGGTTTCAAGCAAAACGCACGAGGAAAATTTGTTTTGGAAGTGATTCTGCAGGGCTTGCCCTGTTTTGGGAAGAAGTTGGTGTTTTGGTGTTTTGGAGGGTTTGAGAACTTGGAAATTCGTGTATTAGGCTTGGTACAATATGTTGAACTTGTTTGAAACATGCACAAGACTTGGTTTTAACATATACAAGAGATATGCTGACTTTTGCACAATTGCTTATTTTTGAAAAAAAGGTGAGAAGTGACAAAGGCCAAGGTTGTACAAGCTAGCTCAAGGCATGCACATAGTTGGTGAGCTTTTCCTGATGTTTATGGACTTTGTTTGCTGCAAAAGCGTTGGTCCATGGCTCAAGATAAACAAAGTTTGCATAAAGTGTGCTTTATCAAAGTGGCAATGTTAACTTTTTGCCATTTTTGGATTAAACCTTTGTATAATGCTTCATAGATCAGAACAATGCCATAATCCAATGTGTTTGCATTTAATTTATGAGTGTGGAAAGGATTAAGACCTGTAAAACAAGTACAAGCATGATCCAAACTGATTTGCAACTTGTGCCAATGTGAAAAATGCCATGGACAAAAGTGAGAAATGGCCATTTTCTTTTCTTCGATTCTCCCTAACCATAAATGATTTTGGAGAGTTCTTGGACATTTTGGAAAGCTTGTAACATGCTCTACAATCCATATTTGAAATGAATTTTGAGATTCCACTTGGAACTATGTGAAATATTTCCATGAAGATAGGTCAAAATCCTGCCTAAACTAGGGCAAAATTTCACTAAAGTTAAAAGTTTCATGGACCCTTATTCACAAAATCATAACTTGAGATCCACGCATATTTTGGGAAAACTTTGTGAAACAAAGTTGTAGATTTCATGGAGGAATACAACTTTCATGTTGGAAGTTTTCTTTGAATCCAATTGCATCATGGTGAAAAAGTTGGGAAACATTGGGAAAAAATAAGAAATTTTCATAACTTAGAAAATTTCTAAGTTATGAAAATTTTCCATTTTAAACCCTAATTTTCAAAATTAGGTTTCTTGGTGAACAAGTTTCATGTTTTGACACATCTTGATGAAAAATGACCCTTGGTACTTGATTTTGACCAAAAAGTCAAAGTTTGACTTTTCAGTGTACAGTTGATTTTTGATCAGTTGACTGGAAAATTCATCTGTCAATCCAATGCAATTGAGATCTTTTGAACCTTGTGATTAGGTAAAGATGGTGCCATTGAGTCCTTGAATCCATTATTGAACCCAATTTTCAATTGGCTAGGTTAAAAATCAGAAATTGCCCTTCTACAGTTAAAACCCTAAAAATGACCATTTCGCCCTTTTGATGATCTGATCAAATTTCTTGAGGAGTTATAGTCCAAACTTGATCAAATGGTTCATATGAGTCTATAATGTTGGTATGGATCAAAAATTATGAGGTTTGACTATAAATTGGCCACAGTTGACTTTTTCCCCAATAAAGTTGATTTTTAGGTCAACTGTCTAATTGACTGGGCAAAAATTTGATTCAAGGCTTGAAACTTGGTATGGGAAATCTTATAGGTCCAATATGAAGTATGAAAGTCACATGAGGCATTGGAAGTCCAAAAATCCCTGTGCAAACTCAAACCCTAATTCCAAGTCAACAGTGCAAGGAGATGTCTTGAGCTGAGCAAACCCTAATCTGGTCTGGAGTCCAAGCAGTCTTGTGGGGGAAAATCTTGATGAAATGAGAGGGAAAATTTTGGGTTACAACAATAGGGTTGATAGCAAGACACTTGGGCATAAGAATTCCATGCCTCTCGAGCCTTATCTCATATGGGTACGAGCCCGCGCTCAAACTCTTATGATGCCTTATCCCACTATCTGACCTATAATTATGGAACCAGTTGACGAGGGAGACACTCCTCATCTAGTTCTTCATCCAGACATGCCAAATGATCACGAAGAGTTACAAAAGTCCTGGGTTCAGCTTAAAGAGGAGCGGGATACGTTTGAAGCCTAATTCTACGCCAGCGAGAAGAAGGTCTTGGAACTCACTAGGATAATTCATGAAGAGAGGAATATTAATGCCTACATCGCCCAAAGAGGATGCGCTCATTGGAAACCTAGTCTTATTTTTGTTTTATTTTGCTTAATTGTACTCTCAAAATACATTCTTTGTAACAATTCAAGTTTACTAATACAATTCACATTTGTTCCTTTTTGTTTAAGCAAATTTGAGCCTTTAAGAACCCTTGAAAACATTGCATACATATCATATATATCATTGCATAACAGGATTCATAACAGGTTTCTCATCTCCTCCATTGTTTATTTCAGCAATGGCTCTTGAACAAACTGTGAAATATCTTCAGACTCGGAACACGCAGTTCTAGCAAATGATTGTGGCTCTGGCCAAAGGACATGAAGAGATGAAGGCTATGATAGTTAAGAAGAACACTAAGAAGACCAAGAGGACAGTCGGTGTGGCACATATGAGCAGAAAGTTCAGAGGGCCGCCAAGACGGGTTGTTGATTTAGCTTCTTCATCTAAAGAGTGGGAGAATCAAGAGGGTGAAGTCAGAGAAGAGGACCCTAGTCCTAAAGAGTCTGACAATGAAACTGATTATAATGAGGAGCAGTACCCTCCGGCTGATGAAAATTATAAGCAGTTAGAAGAGCGTCTGAGTGCTATGGAAATCTAGAAGGTTCCTGGGCTGGATTTTGAAGAGTTGGGTCTGGTCTCTGGGGTTGTCATCCCCCCAAAATTCAAGGCATCGGTATTTGCTAAGTATGATGGGGTCTCTTGTCCTAAAATGCATCTCCGTTCCTATGTGAGGAAGATACAACCTTATACTGCTGACAAAGACTTGTGGGTTCACTTCTTCCAAGACAACCTGTCTGGAACACAACTGGATTGGTTCTATCAGTTGGAAAGAGCCAATGTTCGTAACTGGGAAGATCTTGCCGCTGCATTTTATAAGCAATATCAGTATAATGAAGACCTCGCTCCCACCAGTACACAACTCTAAAATCTGTCTATGGGTTCGAACGAGGGTTTCAAGGATTATGCTCAGAAGTGGAGAGATTTGGATGGAAGAGTTCAACCTCCCTTGGCTGATAGGGAGCTCGTGGATATGTTTCTGGGAACTTTGATTGGGCTATTCTTCAACCATATGATTGGAAGTTCATCGGCGGGTTTTACTGAACTGATCTTAACAGGAGAAAGAGTGGAAGGTGGAATCTGAAGTGGAAAAATTCAGAAGGATGCGTCTTCTAGTGCTGCAAGGAAGCCGTTTGCAGGTAAAAAGGAAGTCAGTGTCGTCTATAACCAAAAGAATCAGAATCGAACCGAGCACCGTCCGGTGGTAGGGTCTGTTATGATTCCCAAACATGCACCTGCTCAGCAAAGAAACAATCAGCCAAGAGCAGAAAGACCAACTAGACAATTCACTCAGATCAACATGATGTTGTCTCGGATTTACCTCATTTGCTGAAGTCCAATCTGGTTACTCTGAGGGAAGCTCCGAAGAATCCGAACACCACCTCTCCCTACTATAAACCGAATGCTCGTTGTGCTTACCATTTGGAAAGTCCAGGCCATGATACCAATGACTGCTGGGCTTTGAAGAACAAAGTACAGGATTTGATTGATGCTAAGGAGATTGAATTTGATCCCCTGGAGACTCCCAACGTTATCACTGCCCCTATGTCGAAACATGGTCGGGGTGTTAATACCGTTGAAGAAGATGTGTTTGTGACTTATGTGGAAGAATTGGTGACCCCACTCATGACTATCAAAGGGAATTTGTTGAAGGCCGGTTTATTTCTGGGATGTGATGAAGGTTGCCACCTTTGTTCATTTTTACCGACTAGTTGCCCTTTATTGAAGGCAGGTGTTCAGCGCCTGATGGATGACAAAGAGATTTTGTTTGAGAAGACTCATGTTCCAACTGTTTCCTATGAAGACGTTGTTATCATAACCATTTCCAGCAATCCTCCCAGGGCCTCCGCTAAGAGACCCGTCAAGATTACATCAATTCTGAAGGTGACTCCGTTGATCATAACCATGCCAGGGCCAATCCCATACTCCTCGGACAAAGATGTTCCTTGGAACTATGGGGCCGACATCTATTACCACAGCATAAAGCAGGACATGCTAGCCATTGAAGACAAGATTGCTGAAAATGTTGATTCTGACATCGTCAATATTGCCAGAACCAGTAAAATAACAAGAAGTGGAAGAGTGTTCTCCCCTGAAATTTCTCCCCCGAAGACTGTTACTGGACCTGTGATCATTCCTGTTGTGGTTCCACCCAAGACTACTACTGCAATTCCAGTAATCACTCCTGTTGACCCTCCCATCACCGAGTCGACCGAGACTCGAGGCAAAGACATACTGATTGAGCCTGTCCTAACAAAGGCCAATTTAGTAACCATACCAGAAGCTTCCAAAAAAGAAATGGAAGAAATTTTGAAGATAATAAAGAAGAACGACTACAACGTGGTCGAGAAGCTGGGGAAAACCCCATCCAAAATTTCTATGTTGGCTTTGTTGATATGTTCCGAGGCCCATGCGAAGGCTTTGGTTAAGTTTCTGAAGACGGCTCACGTGCCACAAGAGACATCTGCTGATCAGTTTGAAGATTGTGTGGCTAGTCTGACTGTCGATAATGATTTGGGTTTTTCCAATGCGGATCTGACACCAAAGGGGAGGAAGCATAATGATGCTCTTCATGTTTCCGTTGAATGCAGGGGCATGACTTTGGCCCATGTTTTGGTAGATACTGGCTCCTCGTTGAATGTGCTACCTAAAAAATCTCTAGACAGATTGGACTGCGAAGGCTTGACCTTGAAGACTAGCAATATAGTAGTGAGAGCTTTCGATGGTTCGAAGAGGATGGTGCACGGGGAAGTGGATGTCCCTATCAAAGTTGGTTCCCAGACCTTCGAATCCACTTTCTATGTAATGGATGTCAAACCATCATATTCTTGCTTGTTGGGACACCCTTGGATACATGGGGTTGGGGCTGTTACTTCTACCCTCCACCAAATGTTGAAGTACCCAATAAGAGGAAAGATTGTCATTGTGCATGGTGAAGAGGAGTATATGATCAGTCACTTGAACTCCTTCAGGTACGTGGAAATGGATGGCGAGTTCATCGACACTCCTTGCAAGAACTTTGAAGAGGTACCTCAGATTATGGCTACAGTAGAAACTACCGACAGTCCTCCAAAGGTCACCAAATCTCCCTCGAAGATGGCTCCTCTCAAGGATGCACGAGCAGTGGTTGAAGAAGGTGGGTCTACCATTTGGGGTCAGCTCCCGGTTATTCATTACAAGTCTGACAAATCTGGTTTGGGCTTTACTACAGGTGCTCAAAAGGTTGTTCATCACGCTCGGGCTGGAGGACCTCCCCTACGCATCAACAATCCTGGGGTCAATGCGCTTGAAGACAGTGATGGTGATTCCGACATTGACAGTTGGATCTTCCCGACTACCAACGGTAGACTCAGTAACTAGACTGCCAAGGACTTTGTACCCATTACTTTTGTTCAGGAGTAATTGTATTTCTGATTTTTCAGATATGTAATTTAAAAACAATATAAACTCTATAGCCATGTGTCTTACCCAAGGCACAATGGTTCTATTTGTGAGGGTTATCATGTTTCATTTTCATATGACATCAATAAAGCATTGGACGTTTGCATACAAATTTTGTGCTCTCTGTCTTTCTTTTCTTTTATTATGTCTATACAGCTATGCTCTTACACACACTCACGTATCCAAATGCAGATCCATATCCACTCTGGATCCCATTGATAACAGTTCTACTACTGCTCATTATGACTTTGAAAATTCGATCAACCAAGCCGAGGACGAAGGTGAGGAAGATTGTGAGGTACTCGGAGAACTTGCTAGACTATTACAGCAGGAAGAAAGGGCCATACAACCTCATGAAGAGCCAGTTGAGACAGTGAACTTGGGTACAGAGGAAGACAGAAAAGAGGTTAAGATAGGTGCAAATCTGGAGCTTAATGTCAAACAGCAGTTGGTACAGATGTTGCATGAGTATGTTGAAATCTTTGCCTGGTCATATGAAGACATGCCAGAACTATACACAGGTATAGTTGTTCATCGTCTTCCGACTAAAGAAGACTGCCCTCTGGTAAAGCAAAAGGTTCGTCGTATGCGCCCTGAGATGTCAGAGAAGATTAAAGCAGAGGTTATGAAGCAGTTCAATACAGGGTTCTTAGCTACCTCATATCCGCAGTGGGTTTGCTAATGTGGTTCCAGTACTTAAGAAAGATGGTAAAGTACGAATGTGTGTGGATTACAGAGACCTGAACAGGGCAAGCCCCAAGGATGACTTCTCGCTTCCCCACATCGATGTTCTAGTTGACAACACCGTACAACACAAAGTATTTTCCTTCATGGAAGGTTTCTCTGGCTACAATCAGATCAAGATGGCACCTAAAGACATAGAGAAGACAACCTTTGTTACACAGTGGGGCACTTTCTTCTATAAGGTGATGTCGTTTGGGTTAAAGAATGTTGGGGAAACTTATCAGCGGGCTATGGTAGCTCTGTTCCATGACATGATTCACCATGAGATAGAGGTTTACGTCGATGACATGATAGCCAGGTCTTAAACTGAGGAAGAATATCTTGATCATATACAAAAGCTGTTTGATAAGTTGAAGACGTACAAGCTGAGCTTAAATCCAAACAAGTGCACCTTCGGGGTGAGGTCTGGTAAGCTTATGGATTCATCGTCAGTGACAAAGGTATTCAAGTAGTCCCTGCAAAGGTGAAGGCCATACAAGAGATGTCGGCACCCCGTACTGAGGAGGAAGTTAGAGGTTTCTTGGGATGCCTAAATTACATTTCCCGATTCATTTCACATCCGACTGCTACTTGTGAGCCAATCTTCAAGCTTCTGAAGAAAGATCAAGTGGTAAAGTGGAATGACGAATGCCAGGTCGCCTTTGACAGAATCAAGCAATAACTCCAAGAGCCTCCTATTCTGATGCCTCCGAATGGAGGAAGACCATTGATAATGTACTTAACAGTGCTAGATAATTCAATGGGGTGTGTGCTGGGGCAGCATGACGAGTTTGGTCGAAAAGAGCACGCAATATACTACCTTAGCAAAAAGTTTACCGACTGTGAAACGTGATACTCATTACTCAAGAAAACTTGTTGCGCTTTGGCATGGGCTGCTCATCGACTGAGACAGTATATGTTGATCCACACTACTTTATTGATATCTAAGATGGATCTGATCAAGTACATTTTCGAGAAGCCCGCTCTCTCCGGAAGAATAGCAAGATGGAAAATGATCTTAACCGAGTACGACATCCAATACACAACCCAAAAAGCAATCAAGGGAAGTGTGTTAGCTGATCATTTGGCACATCAAGCCGTGGATGACTACCAGTTCATGGATTTTGAGTTCCCATATGAGAACATCATATTAGTAATTGACTGTGAAGAACCTGGACCGGATGAAGGACCTGAGGAAGGATCCCGATGGTCTATGTTTTTTGATGGAGCCTCAAACGCACTGGGTAACAGCATTGGCGTTGTAATCATATCTCCCGAGGGCTGTCATACTTCGTTCGCTGCACGATTATGTTTCAACTGTACTAACAACATGGCAGAGTATGGAGCATGTATCATGGGTCTTAGAGCTTCTATTGACCTAAGGATCAAGTTATTGAGTGTATTCGAGGATTCCTCTTTGGTGATAAGTCAGATCAAAGGCGAGTGGGATACGAAACACCCAAACCTTATCCCTTACAGAGAACATGTACTGACACTGCTGCCGCATTTTGAAGAGATCACCTTTGAACATTTCCCACGAGAAGAGAATCAATTAGCGGACGCGCTAGCTACTATGTCGTCAATGTTCAAGGTCAGGTGGGACAATGAAGCTCTCCGAATTACTATTGAGAGGTTAGATGAACCGACATACTGCGGTGAGATCGATACTGAGGAGGTAGTCGACAAACCTTAGTTTTATGAGGTGAAAAGGTATCTCGAGGCTCAAGAATACCTCGAAGGGGCATATGTCAATGACAAGAAATTTCTGAGAAGGTTTGTTGCAAAGTTCTTCCTCAGTAGTGAAATCCTTTATAAGCGTAATCATGACTCTACCTTACTGCGGTATGTAGACAAGAGCGAAGCAGAGAGGATCATGGAAGACCTACACGAAGGTACCTTTGGCACTCATTCTAGTGGACATACCATGGCAAAGAAGATCCTATGGGCAGGATACTACTGGTCCACTATGGAAGCCGACTGTTATCAGCATTCTTGAACCTATCACAAGTGCCAAATCTATCCTGATAAGGTGCGTGTACCTCCAGTTTCCTTGAACATATTGACAGCTCCCTGTCCCTTTGCAATGCGGGGCATTGACATGATCGGCGAGATCATACCTACCGCGTCTAACGGGCATCGCTTCATCCTAGTGGCCATTGATTACTTCACGAAGTGGGTTGAGGCTGCCTCCTTTTCTATGGTTACCAAGAATGTTGTGGCATGGTTCATCAAGCATAACTTGGTTGGTCGTTATGGTATTCCTGAGAGAATCATCACGGATAATGGTACTAATCTCAATAACTCGGTGATCACTGAACTCTGTAAACAGTTCAAGATTCAGCATCACAACTCTTCTCCTTACTGGACGAAGATGAATGGGGATGTCGAAGCTGCTAATAAGAATATTAAAAAGATCATACAGAAGATGACGGTGATATACAAAGACTGGAACGAGATGTTACCGTTTGCTCTTCACGGGTACCGTACTTCAGCATGTACGTCGACAGGGGCAACACCCTATTCTCTGGTATATGGCATGGAGGTTGTCCTACCCATGGAGGTCCAGATCCCTTCTCTACGGATTATGAAGGATGCAGGTTTGAGCGAAGATGATTGGATCCAGACTCGACTTGATCAATTGGACTTAATCAACGAGAAAATACTTACTACTGTCTGCCATGGTCAAATGTATCAGAAACGGATGCTCAAGGCCTTCAACAAGAAAGTCATACAACAAGTGTATCAAGTAGGGGATCTGGTAATCAAGCGCATCATACTTCCGCAAGGTGATCCCAGGGGAAAATGGACTCCCACCTATGAGGGACCATTTGTAATTAAGAACATATTTTCAGGTGGAGCCATGATTCTGACCACCATGGATGGTGACGACCTTCCACACCCTGTCAATGCGGACATAGTGAAAAGATACTACACATAATAAAGACCCTCTAGGTTGACATGCCTAGGCAAAAATAAAGGCATCCCGGCGAACCAAAAGGGTTCGAGCAAAAATTAGGGATAAAAAATGAAAAATTTGTACACCCGGCAAGTCGAAAACCCAAAAGGGCGGCTTGGACAAAAAAGGGTATCTCGGTGGACTGAAAACCCGAAAGGGAGGTCCAGGCAAAAATTAGGGATAAAAAATGAAAAAATCTGTACACTCGGTAAGTCAAAAACCCGAAAGGGCGGCTTGGGCAAAAAAGGGTATCCCGGTGGACTAAAAACCCGAAAGGGCGGTCCAGGAAAAAATTAGGGATTAAAGCGTATCACTATATCCCATTGGATCACCTTGCGATCAGACCTCAGTAATCAGATATCAAGCTCAAACGGTACCGATCAATCCAGTCAGCTTCAGACAAGCAGCAAAATGATGAGATGCTCGAAGACATAGGGGCAATAGCAAAATTGAAACCCAATGGGATCACTACACATAGCTGTTTTCTTTTTATACACAATTTCTATAATAATTTCCATTTTTACGGCGGCGTTCTCTTACTAGAGCGTCAGCCTCCTTGTAAAAAACGCCTGTTATAGGAAAATTTCAAATCAATACAAAGCGTCTTTTGAGTACAAAACTATGTGTTTGTTTTTTCCATTTTCTATTTTGTTTTGCAAAAAAAAAAGTCCAATGTTTTATTCTTGACATATGCATTTGAATATGATTACTGTTCACAAATATCTGCATATAAAACAGAAAGACAGTTACTAAGAACTCAAAGAAACTGGTACAAAACCTAAATACCGACAGTTACCCCGTCCATCATGGTACAAGGGGTAGAGACAGTTGGAAGCGAAGTCACTATCACATACAAGCCAGTGATACCTATATTCCCCACAGAGCCGAGACAACCAAGGTCCGACCTTCGTATCCCCAAGCAGGAATTCCTTCCCCAGCAGGTTCCTTCAGAAAGATGATATCTACACTCCCCAGCCAAGTTTTATAACCATGAGCAGTTTATAAAGCCATCTCCTGGGCATAATTTATTTCTCTGATAGCGAAAGCTCAATCTCTAACAGAGCTCTTCTCTCCAGCAATGGAAGTTCATCCCCAGCAGAGTTTATTTCTCCAAATCAACAGATCTTCCAACAGAGTATCTCTCTTCCTCATAGAGTCATTCCCCCGCAGGATTATTCTCAGTCAGAGTCTCCTCCGGAAGAATGTTCTCAAGCAGAATGGATGTAAATCCCCAACTAATCATCTTCGGTCACTATTCCCAGCGGAAACGAAGAACTCAACTCCTTATACTCTCCAGCAGTAGTCCAGGATTTATTTTCCCAAGCTAGAGAATATCACAATAGCATTGCATATCCATACATCATGGCATGTGCATACATATTATACAACACAATCTCATTTATTTTGAGAACATCATTACTCAATACATTTCATACATCATGACATTACATACAATTAACTCTTTACCTTTCAGGGAAAGATGCAATCAAGTTCTCACAAGTTCTCTCTGGTTCAGTCAAACCGACACCAAGGTTTCTATTCCAGTTGAAGATATTCCAACACTTTTCAAGATTTTCTCTGGTTCAGTCAAACCGACACTAAGGTTTCTATTCTAGTTGAAGATGTTCTAAGACTTTCGTCTGGGTCAGCCGAATCGCCGCTAAGATTCTCCTGATTTCTATGCCAGTCAAAGTCAATTAGAGACCTTCCCCCGGTTCAGTCAAATCGATGCTAAGATTTCTTTCCCGGTTGAAGACAGCTCGAGACCTTTCCCTGGTTCAGTCAAATCGATACTAAGATTTCTATTCCAGTTAAAGAAGCTATGAATCCCAGAAATTAACCGGATAATAACTTGATTTCCCCAAATGACTGAAGCCTGGAGCACGACCAGATAACAGTAAAAGACACTGCGAAACCTGGAGCCCGATGTAGTGATAAAAAATGTAGCGGGGTAAATCGGAGATCGAATTATTGATTAATTCGTCTCACAAAAGCAAGAGTCGCCACCGCGCTTTATTATTTCCAAGGGAAAAGGGGAAAGAGCGAAATAAAACCCTAAATATGCAATGTAAAATAATACTTTTTAAAAGTAATAAAAAATACAAAGCGTTTTTGAAAAGAGATCTATGGTTCGGGGGTTGGTTATACAATGGGAAGGTATTAGCACCCAATGTATCTATAGTACTCTATAGGAACCTTTTGAAATATCTATTTATTAAAATGTTTGTTTGATCGAAATAAATTGTTTTGGCCGAAAAGGAGTACGGACGGGTTTTTGAAGATACGACGACCTAATGTCAAAGTTTTTGCTTAAAAGGTATGAATTTTGAAAAGATTGAATATTTGGGAAAAAAAGTTGTCTTAAGTTTTATTGAAATGAAACTATTTGCATGATTGGACTCGAGGACATGAAGTCAACAAATTTAATCATTTTTCCCTTGGATTTAGACGTAAACAAAATAATCATGTAAATATGAAATGATTAAACAGAAAATTATGCGGATAATGATTAAATAGAAACAATTAAATAATAGACTAAATGGTGTGAACATGCATTTTTTATATTTTTATTTAATATTAATAACGCAAGAGAATTAATAAAGTAAAATGTTTTTTAGTTCTTAAATTCTATTTTTTTTTTATATTTTTGTATTAGTATTAACTAAAGCGAGGGAAATAATTAAATAAAATAAAATGTTTTTTTAATTTTTTTACTATTTTCTATGTTTTTAGAGTTTTTATATAAAGTATTATTATGAGAACTATTAAATGATTTTAAACTAAATTAAAACTTAAAAGCTACTAACTTAAGTCTAATTAAAAAAAGGGATACTAAAATTATTAAATTAAGCCTAAGGTTAAACTTAATAAAAAAAGGGTCAAATATTAAAATTATCTAATTAGATTACACATCTAATATTTAATTAACTAACTAATTAACTAAACTAATAATATTCTAAGAAAACTAATAGAAAGTAAAATGAAAGGAAAGGTGTATTAGAAAAAGAGGGTTAAATAACAATTTATGGGCTAAAAAGCTTCAAAGGGAGGCCCAATCAAAAACAGAGATGGGGGGTGTAAAAAAGGGGAATTCGTTTGGGCTTTGGCAGAAAAAAGGGTCAAGTCCAATTCATAACTCATAATGTTGTTTTAGGGTAAAACGCATGTGTTTAGTTTTGAAAAAGGGATTAGGGATTTTGGTTTTGACAGAGCGGCGCTCATGCTTGTCTTCTTCGTTCGCGTTCGTCTTCTTCGCTCTTGATTCCACCTTTCCCCTTCGCCTGAGTCCCTTGCCACGGCCACCGGTACCTCCACCTTCTTCTTCCCTCCAGTCAAAGCGTTAGGGCGACAGTCACGGTACAATTTTTTCGTCTTTTATTTCGTTAGGTTTGTTGACTACTGCATGTGTTGATTTTGTTCATTTCGATCCTGATTTCTTGTTTGTTAATGGTTATTTGAGGGATATAAAAGAAAGAGAAGGAGAAAAAAAATGTTACCTTTGGGAGATGGAGGAAGGACGGTTGAGTGTGCGTAGGAGGCCGGACGGCGAGGAAAGGTGATGCGTCGCGAGCTTCTTTGACCCTGGTTTGTCTTTTTCCTCTTCTTGCTAGCTTGTTGCCTTGAATCGTTACCTTGAACAACTGCCTTGATGCCTATCCTGAGTTGCCTTCGAATAATTTTTCCTCTCTTCTTCTTTACTGTTGGCTTGATTTTGTTGCCTCGCGTTTGTCTATGATGGAATTTCTGAAGCTTTGATGCTTGACATTGCTACTGTTGAAATGTTTTCGTTGTATGCTTTTTCTCTTCTTCTTCTTGCCTTGCTACTGTATGCTTTTTAATGGCCAATGATGAACATATTTGAGGCCTTTGTGGGTTTGGACATTTGGTTGATAAGTTATGTTGTTCTGGTTTTTCTGGTTTGATTGCTTTCTGGTTTAACAGATTGAACAGGCTTGTGGCCTAGCTTGGTGTGGCAGGTTTTAGGCCTTTGGGGTAACAGGTTTTAGGCCTAGCTTGGTGTAACAGGTTTTAGGCCATAAGGTTTGAAGTTTTTGGTGATGCTGGACAGTTTTTGTGTAGGTTATGTTAGTTTTACTGGTTTTATGCAGTGGGTTCTTGAAATGGTTAGATTGGACAGTTTAGAGGTTTGGAAGGTTTAGACAAAAGTTTTAGTGGGAGATAGCAGGTTCTGTTCGTATGTTTTGGTTTTGAGCATTTTTGAGTTGGTTTGGTATTTGTTTCAGCAGGTTTCGCTTTGAGATTTTTTGTATTGTGTTTGACAATTTTCTTTTGGGTTTTGAAGGCTTGAAGATAGGTTGGACTCTCTAAATTTTTTGAGGGGGCTTTGATGTGTTATAACAGTTGGTTCGGCCTCTTTGTTTACGTTACAGGTTTTGAATATATTTTACTATATTTCTTGATATCCCTGCACACCTGCTTCATCCAGTTTGTTGGTATTCTATTTCATGCTTCCTTTTCTTATTGACTGTGTTACTGCAGTTTGTTTGCTATCTATTTCCTGCCTAAACCAAAACCTGTAAAACCACACTCCTTCCTCTCTTCTCTCTCTTAGTACAATTTGATACATTAAAATGATGTATACTGTACTTGTTCTGAAAAAGTAATATGCTGGAAAATGATGAGAATGGAAATATATATTGCTTGCATAAATTGTTTTAAACTGCATGCTCTCTTTGTCTTTGCATGGAAGCCTTTGATTTTTGGCCTTTTCCCCCCATGTTTGCATGTTTACGTTACATATGCTTGTGTTGAAAATTTGGGACTTGACTTGGAGTTTGTATACTTGCATATGTTGTTGCTTTTTGACAATGCAGTGTATTTTGAAAATGTGCAAATGATTTGAAAAATGCAGTTTTACAATTAAAATGCAATTTTGACAAAAGAAATGAATTTGTGCATATTTAAATTTGTGCATTCTATTTTGAAAATAAAAATCCATCCCTTTTTGTGAACCGGGAGAAATCCCGCGATTTGCAAAAAGGGTAAAAAACTGATTCCAGCCGTTTGCTTTTAATGATGAACACTAAAAAATAATTTTCTGCTTTTAATTATTTATTTATTTCTGACTTTTTCTTTTAATTGTTTTGCAGGTAAAATCAAATGAGCAGACAAAGAAGCATTGGATAGAAGATGAAGATTTAGAATTTAGGAAAAATTAGAGTAGTTTTTATTTTACTTTAAACATTGTAAAAATTATTATTGTAAATACGTTATAAATAAATACGGTATTTACACAACAATTGTACAATTAGAATAAAATGAATAAAACTCCAATATTTGCCAATTAATTCTTTTTCTTTCCAATTATTTATTTTATCATTTATAATTCTTTAAATTATATAATAACTGAAAATCAATTTCAATTACTTAAATTCAGAATAATAAACAATTAAATAAACATCATCGATCAATAAACTTCTCTTAAATTAATTATTTCATTATTTATAATTCTTCTAAATTATAATAACTGAAAATAAAATTTCAATTATTTAAACCTAGAACAATAAATAATTAAATAACATCGTTTGATCAATTAATATACCTCTTTTCAAATATTTATTTTATTATTTATAAATCTTTAAATTATATAATAACTGAAAATAAATTCCAATTATTTAAATTTAAGATAATAAATAATTAATAAACATTGTTTTAGCATTGATCGATTAATAAATTTAGCGTTCAAAAATAAACAGCTCTCGACTTGGAAAAGTTATGAATTTTTACACTGCTTTGAAAAATTGATAAAAGTAGGTCAAACCCTTGCAATGCAATGATGCAGATGGGAGATGGTATCTTAGGTCAAAATTTGGGGTACAACAGCTGCCCCTATTTAAGTTTCTTCTATCCGGAGATATGAAGATTAAAATCTTCGTTTCGACGAGATTGAAGGTACTTAAATACATAATACGCAAATTTTGCCCTAAGATACCGCCATTATGCTTGATATGAATGGAGTGATTGAATTCACAGAGAAAGATATTGTATGAAACAAGACAATGCTGGAGAAATCAAACACCAACAAAACACGGGGACAAGGATTATACAATACTGGGGAAATGAGCCATCGACTTCAAATGACAGACTCTTGACGGCGAATAAAATTGAGGGAATACGACCTCTGACCCTAACAAAGAAGGCATCTTGCATAGGCCATAAAACAGATTATTGATCCAAAATAACAGTGAGTTCACGACTCAAGGTCAATGATAGACAAAAAAGTATCAATTTTGCTGATAATGGATTACCGATTTCTGAAGGTAATGATTCATGACAAGCTTCTCTGCGAGATTTCCGGAGATATACCGATTAATGCTGAGATATAATATGGTTGTAGATACACAAGTTGCTCAAATAAAGAAGCTGTCACTTGTTGTCTTCCCACAAATATTATGACATACAAGCTGCTCAAATAAAGAGGCTGCCACTTGCTGTCGTCCAGGGATGTCAATAACATACAAGCTGTTCAAATAAAGAAGCCGCCACTTGCTGTTTTCCAAAGAAAATACCAATAACATACAAGCTGCTCAAATAAAGAAGCTGCCACTTGCTGTCTTCCAGAAAATACCAATGTACAAGTTGCTCAAATAAAGAGACCGCCGCTTGCCATTTTCCAAAATAATAACGTACAAGTTGCTCGTGAAGAGACCGCTTGTCGTTTTCCAAAATAATAACGCACAAGTTGCTCGTGAAGAGCTGCCGCTTGTCGTTTTCCAACGATGTCTATAACGTACAAGTTGCTCATGAAGAGCTGCCGCTTGTCGTTTTCCAATAATAATAACGCACAAGTTGCTCGTGAAGAGCTGCCGCTTGTCGTTTTCCAACAATGTCTATAACGTACAAGTTGCTCATGAAGAGCTGTCGCTCGTCGTTTTCCAATAATAATAACGCACAAGTTGCTCGTGAAGAGCTGCCGCTTGTCGTTTTCCAACGATGTCTATAACGTACAAGTTGCTCATGAAGAGCTGCCGCTCTTCGTTTTCCAAAAATAATAATAACGTACAAGTTGCTCATGAAGAACTGCCGCTTGTCGTTTTCCGAAGAATAACTCAGAATAAAATTGCGATGACACTGGCAGAGAATAAAATCTTCGTCAAAGAGAATCATGAATCAATCCTTCCCGAGGAGATCACATACTTAACATGTGCAAAATAAATGCACCATTCGTCTAGGTCGCGATTTTGCTGGGGAAATCATGAGATAGCCTATGCAAGAGACAACAACTTCATCCAGGAGTAAACTAGAGAGAAAACAGTCAAACAAGACTCCACCCAATGAGAAAGTAACTCAATTGGGGATTCATGCTATCCAGCAATGGACAAGGTAGGCTAAATCAAAAATCATCCACGAGGATTAACTCAGTTGGGGAATTTAGAAAGGAAGCACATTTTCTGCCTAAGCTAACCTTCTATTTGGAAAGAACACGTACATTGTATTAAAAACGAAGTACAACCCAAAATCAACGGCAAATGTGAATATGCATACGTGATATAAGTGTAAATGAGTGAACGAATGTTATGCTGACAAAACGAACAGATGGAATATCCGAAAACGCTAAGATGTCACGAAAAGATAGATACTCGGCCAATCTTTAAAAGACGGAAAATAACTGGAACTGGAACCACAAAGCAACGTCAGATCGTAGCACGCCACAAGGTTCAAATCTTCTGAGGAGAAAAGTATTCAAATCCAATCTTCTAATCCCAATAGACCACTGGCATGAGACAAAGCGTACCACACTTCAGAAATCGCCCAAATAAAGGTAACCAAAACAACGCTTAACTTGAAAAAACTGGGGGAGTCACCAAACTTAGTACCACGAGAAACGCAAGCTTAACACAACCAACGCCTCATGACGATTTTGAAATAAAACATGTTCATCATGCAAGGATAAATTACTGTATCGTTTTTCATTTCATGGCTTGACCATCCTCGGAACAACTGTTAATATTCCTTTCATTATTCACGACACATTTTTAAAAATAAGAATACTTTAAATAACTTTGTTTCAAATATTGCCGTAAAAATTAAAATTTTGCCCACAAAAGGTAAATGCTCAAATTTCATTAATCAGATGGTAGTTCGCTAACAACGCGACTCCAACGGCTTACAAAAGTTTGGGAAATAGTACATGAAAGAAAGGGTTACATAAAAACAATGATCACTATTCTCCCTAACAACTTCGAATTCCGAAAATGCGTTCAAATGCCAAGACTGGTCTGACCGAAAGCTTGCCTAAGCCGCCCTTTCGGGTTTTCAACTTAGCAAACTGTCAACTCAAACCTAAGAGAAATACTTCTTGACTGAATCGGCGTTCATGGGACGCAGGAGCTCGTCACCGTCCATATTGGTGAGAATCAAGGCACCTCCAGAGAAAACTTTCTTAACAACATACGGTCCTTCATAATTCGGAGCCCACTTGCCCCTAGAATCAGGTTGGAAAGATAATATCTTCTTGAGCACAAGGTCACCTTCTCTGAACTCGCGTGGTCGAACCTTCTTATCAAAAGCCTTCTTCATTCTCTGCTGATATAATTGACCGTGACACAACGCCGTCAATCTCTTCTCTTCAATTAAATTCAACTGATCATATCTACTTTGACACCATTCAACCTCAAAAAAGTTTAGCTTCCATCAACACTCTCAGAGACGGAATCTCAACCTCCACGGGAAGTACGGCTTCCATACCGTAAACTAGGGAAAATGGGGTTGCACCTGTTGAAGTTCGAACTGAAGTACGGTATCCATGTAAAGCAAACGGAAGCATTTCATGCCAATCTTTATAAGTTACCACCATCTTCTGGACAATCTTCTTAATATTCTTGTTAGCAGCTTCAACAGCCCCGTTCATCTTCGGTCTGTAAGGAGAATAATTATGATGTTCGATCTTGAACTCTTCACAAAGCTCTCTCATCATCTTGTTATTCAAATTCGAACCATTATCAGTGATGATCTTGCTCGGGATACCGTATCGACAAATGATCTGATTCTTGATAAATCTGACTACCACCTGTCTGGTTACATTAGCATAAGATGCCGCTTCCACCCATTTAGTAAAATAATTGATCGCTACCAAGATGAAACGATGACCATTTGAAGCTTTGGGTTCAATCATTCCAATCATATCAATGCCCCACATAGAGAAAGGCCAAGGTGAAGAGATAACGTTAAGGAGGGTCGGTGGCACATGTATCTTGTCCGCATAAATCTGGCATTTATGACATTTCTTCACATACTTGCAGCAATCAGATTCCATTGTCATCCAATAGTAACCAGCTCTCAACATCTTTCTAGCCATTGCATGTCCGTTGGCATGAGTGCCAAAAGATCCTTCATGTACTTCTTGTATCAGCATGTCTGCTTCACGTCTGTCTACACATTTGAGCAAGACCATGTCATAATTCCTCTTATACAAAACTTCTTCATTAAGGAAGAAACTGCTTGCTAATCTTCTCAACGTCTTCCTATCCTTATTGGATGCCCCAGGCGGATACTCTTGAGTTTGAAGAACACGTTTAATGTCATAGAACCACGGTTTGTCGTCGGTGACCTCTCCTACTGAGAACACATGAGCAGGTCTGTCAAGGCACATAACTCTGATTGTAGGCACATTGTTCCAACCATTCACTTGAAACATTGAAGACAAAGTAGCTAAAGCATCAGCCATATCGGGACGAGTCCTTCTCAACTTCTGCTTAATCGGCAGACACTCAGGTCTCAACGGTAGACGATGCTCCACAATACTGTTGTCCAAACCTGGCATATCTTGGTAGGACCAAGCAAACACATCAACATACTCTTTGAGAAGCTCCAACATTTTCTCTTTGACTTCCGGGATAAGCAAAGCTCCGACCTTAACTTCCTTTCTATCTTCTTCATCACCCAAATTGATCAACTCTACAGGTTCTTCAAACGGCTGAATAATCTTCTCATCGTGCTCAAGCAAACGGGAAATTTCAACAGGAATCTCTTCACTATCCTCTTCTTCGGCTCTGAACACAGGGAATTCAAAGTTGGGAGAGGGCATAGGATCATTGTTTTCGATGGTTAAGTCATGGATTAATCTGCACATATGATTATGCTTCATTTTAGAAATCGATTTGTGCAAATAAAACAAAAAGTTATTATATTTTCCTATTACTACCAATTAATTTTCATTACTATTTCTCAGAAAAAGTGAAAAATAAAATAGTAGTGGACAAAATAACATTTTTATTCATTGAAGGGAAATACTTGAAACAAAGAGCCCAGACATTTCTCTTTTGCCTTGGGCAGAGCAAAAGGATTTATTTTCATCACAGCCCGACACAAATACTTTTCGCCATGGGCAGAGCGAAAGTTTTCAAAAAAAAAAGAAAACAAAACATTACTCGGAAATGTGCATCACAACAGGAACATCAACAGCTATCCAGTTCTGGCAAACCACTCCATGCGTCACAAAATCAGGTAAATCCTCTTCAGAATCGTCTCCTATGATAGCATCAACCTCAGGAGGAGTCGGATGGATAAAACCTGCGCTTCGGAAAACCTCTTGAATCGGACGAGTAACCACTTCCTGCTTGACTCTTGCAGACACGGGACGAAAACCAAGACCTTCCCCAGACTTGTTCTCGGGCAAAGTCAACACCTGGCCCCAACCTTCAGCCGAACCACTTTCAACCACACGTCGCGCATCCTCAAAAGAAGAAATAGATGTCCCTTGCTTATTCACTTCATTCTTAGCGACAGATAGAGCTTGGAATTGGGTTCCAACGTCCTCATCAGCATCAATAAAATAGAAAGATGACAAATGGCTTACCACCATAGCCTGCTCTCCACCAACCATCACCAGCTTTCCATGCCTTACGAACTTCAATCTCTGATGGAGCGTGAAAGTGACTGCCCCTGCATCATGGATCCATGGACGACCCAATAAGCAACTGTAGGCAGCACGAATATCCATTACCTGAAAAGTGATCCGTATCTACCAACACACTTGATAAAGTATCATTTCCGCAACTTATTGAGATATGCAAAGCCATATTATGGTTCCTTCCCTCCTCCGGAAGCTCTTCATCACTGAAACCAAGATTGTTGCACGAAGTAATATTTCCCACAATTCCATCAAATTGGTCAACCGTCACATCATGATCCACGAACGCCTGGTCCAAGACCTTCATCAAAGCTTCTCTATGGGCACCAGAATCTCTCAGTAAAGCAAGCAAAGAAATCTTGGAAGGAGTTTGCAAAAGTTGGTCCACAATCTTATATTCACTTCTCTTGATAAGCTTCAGAATCTCATCATCCTCAGGGCGAGGGATAGGTTCATTGGATCGGCCTATCTCAACCCTTGGTTCAACATTTCTCGCTGGAATTTCTGCCGGTATGGGCCTCCTGACTTGAACTTCCGGTCTCTTTAAAGGTACTGCTGCAAAGACACGTCCGCTTCTCGTAACTCTACTCACATCAGCAATGTTAACAAAAGACGGTCTTGTCGGTATAGGGACTTCTACCCCATTCTCAATCATTGTGGCATTATACTTATACGGTACAGCTTGGTCTGAGTTGTAAGGCACAGGACCAGGAGGATAAATGATCAAAGGATCAACAGGTGCAGTCTGACTGTCATAAACGATCTCTACTGATTCAGGCAAATTGAATTGTGGTATTATAACATTCACTTCATCCTCCAGATTTCTGTCATACGTAATAGTGATAACTCTCTGGTCTAACAACTTTTGAATATCCTCCTTCACAATAGGACAATCAACCTCTCTTGAACAAAATTCACAAACATCATAATCATGTTGCTGCCTAACAAAGGCAAGTCTTCTCAAACTCTGATGTAACCTGATCAATGACTCTCTTATGTGTTCAACTTGAAAAACTCGAAACTTTCCCGGACAACCTTCCACCATATTCACTGAAGCTGCCTCATGTCGAGGCAAAGGATTATCTCTAACATTTGGATTAACATCCTTGAAAGACAAGATACCATTCTTAATCAATCTCTATACGTCCGCCTTCAGAGCAAAACAATTCTCAAGGTTGTGCCCCGGCGACCCTTGATGATATTCACAAAACTGATCCACCTTGTACCACGGAGAAGTACTATTTGGTGCGACAGGAGGAGGCTTTGTCGTTATGAGATTCTTTCTGATAAGAGCAGGGAACAATTCAGTATAAGTCATAGGAATGGCATCGAATTGCGGTTTTCTTGGAGAACGGTTCTGATTGTTGAATGGATAAGCCTGTTGTCGAGGCTGCTGCTGAAATGGCCGTTGTTGAGTTGGTGGGGTTTGATGAACTGGGGTCATCAAAGCTGGGCGGACAGCCGGGGTGACTGCCGCAACGTGAGAGTAACTTCTCCTTGGTCTCCCTGGGAAGATCACGCTGACATCCTGCTCTTTTCTTTTAGGGAAAACACTTCCAAATTTCTTAGTACTGCTAGACGGACTTCCTTCTTTAACCAAACTCCCTTCACGAATCCCTTCCTCCAACCGCATGCCCATGCTTACCATTTCGGTGAAGTCACTGGGTGCGCTGGCGATCATTCTTTCATAGTAAAAGGAACCTAAAGTCTTCAAGAATATCTTCGTCATCTCTTTCTCCTCAAGAGGTGGATAGATTTGAGCAGCAATTTCACGCCACCTCTGGGCGTATTCCTTAAAAGATTCTCTGTCTCTCTGCGACATCGCCCGGAGTTGATCCCTGTCCGGTGCCATGTCAATGTTATACTTATACTGATGAACAAAGGCTTCGCTAAGATCATTAAAGTTGCGGATCCGAATACTGTCTAAACCCATATACCACTTTAGAGCAGCACCCGTCAAACTGTCTTGAAAATAGTGAATCAACAAGTCATGATCATCGGAATACGTAGAAATCTTTCTCACGTACATAGTCAAATGACTTCGAGGACACGAATCACCCTTATATCTTTCAAAGTCTGGCACTTTGAATTTTGCTGGAATCTTGACATTCAGAACTAAACAAAGGTCATGCGTGTTCTTCCCAAACAAATCCTTCCCCTTTAACGCTCTGAGCTCCTTCTGCATTTCTTGGAATTGATCTTGAAATTCTTCCATTCTATCAAAAAGACCCAAACTTTCAGCAGGCTCGGCAGGATAAGTAGGTTCATTCAAATATGGCACGGAGTGAATCACAGGAGCGACAGTTGTCATTACCGGTTGCGGAAAAGGTGTTACAGACGGGATTACCGGCGGCATGGCAGTTGTCTCTGGTTGAGGAAGAGACAAAGCAGGTTGAAACAAAGGTTGTACGACAGGCTGATACCCCTCTGGCACAAAGTTGTAAGGCATTCCCCACGGAAAACCTTTCGGCATCTGATGTTGAAGCGGAGAGTTGATTTGAGTCGCAGATGTTGGAACGGTGACAATCTCGGAAACCACAGTAGTTGAAGTCTGAATCTCAGCAGCTGTAGTCGATGGCTGATTCTGAATAGCCACCAAACTTTCCACTAGCGCAGTTAACTTTTCCATACCGACACGAAGGGTGGCGACCTCCTCATGAAGCTCATGGTTTTCCTGTTCCAGATCTTCCATCTTCCTCTGACAATTGGCTCGAGTATCGTATCAATGAGACAGCTTGACAATCCTTTAGAGTGGAAAAAGAAACAAGGATAAGACTCTAGAAAACACGTGAAGTGAAATGTTGAATGATGCATGATGTGGGATGCAAATGATAATTCATTTTAATAGTTTTTTCAAGGACCTTCGATAATTTTGCATACATCAATGGTAAAGGAATTTGGAACAACAAAAACTCAATCCATTAATCAAAAGCGGTAAATTACAACTTACAACTTTGGAACAACAAAACAATAAATTACAACTTTGGGATAACAACCCAATAATAAAAGCAGTAAACTACAACTTTGGAACATGAAGCCCATAATAAAGCAGTAAATTACAACTTTGGAACATGAAGCCCAATAATAAAGCAGTAAATTACAACTTTGGAACATGAAGCCCAATAATAAAGCAGTAAATTATAACTTTGGAACATGAAGCCCAATAATAAAGCAGTAAATTACAACTTCGGAACTTGAAGCCCTTAATAAAAACAGTAAATTACAACTTCGGAACATGAAGTCCTTAATAAAAACAGTAAATTACAACTTCGGAGCATGAAGCCCTTTTACAGAGTTTTACAAAATGACATCAGTAAAATAAAACTAAAAGCTACAGCTCACTCAGAGTCATCAGATGAAGGACCAAACACCAACTGTAACCGAAGCTTCCTGATCTTCTCCTCATAAAAGTCTTCCATCTCTTTCTTCTCAGCTACCAGTCGATCAACGATTTCCTTTTGCGGATTAGGAACAAGAGCAACACTTACCGAACCTTCCCTCTTTCTCTTCCTTTCACTAGCATACTTCTTCAGTAAAGCATCCTTTTGACGAAGCTTCTCATCATGATCAACGAACCAGCCGTCTTGAATAAAAAGTAAATCCTCCTTTTCCTTTAGTTGTCGAGCCAGGACCCGATTCTCATATTCAGACATATTGTACTTTTCTTTCCAAGCATCCCTCTCGGACTTCATCCTAGCCAGATTTCCTTGGTATTCTCCCATATTCTCGATAGGGATATCAACAGATGATGGTGCAACGGTAGGGAATAAAGGTTTCTCAGGTTTATAGGGCATCTTGAGAGCACAAGCTCTAGCACGGACCCATTGTAGATAAGGCTCCAAAGAAACGGCACCCCTATGTCCTAACATATCTCTCCCTTTCCTATGGATGTGGCGCCAAGCTCCTTCGATCTCCCTCTTAGCTGCCTGATGATCTTGTCCCTCTTGTAGGAAGAAACCACTCACATGGATGTTGTTTGGCTTGTCCCTCATCGGGTATCCAAACTGACAGCGCGCGAGAACAGGGTTATAGTTAATTCCTCCTTTCGTACCAAGAAGAGGCACGTTAGGAAAAGCACCACAGCTATCGATGATCTTCACGTCATAGTAAGCTCGATTATACCAATCAATGTCGAAATGAGTGAGAGCCATAATCTTTGGCGCCCATCGCGGCTCCTTCTCGAGATCCCAGAAAACATCAGACCTAGGTAGATGAGAAACATACCACTGATACAGCAACGGTGCACAACAAATAATCATTCCTCCTTGATAAGAGTTTCGAAGATGGATAGAGTAGTAGGTATCTCCGAGCAGCGTAGGGACCGGATTTCCAATCAAGAAAATTCTGATGGCGTTGATATCCACAAACTTATCAACGTTAGGGAACAAGAATAGACCATAAGCGAGTAAAGCAAAGATGTCTTCGAAGGCAACAGTATCTTTTATCTCAGCGAAATGACGAGCTTTCTTCAACAAAAACTGCGCAGACAAACCTCGGATTCCCCCTTTTGTAGTCATGTTCTCCTTTATCTCTGATTTCTTCAAGTGGGTGATGGTCGCTATCTCGTGAGATTTGGGTTCCTCTTCTAATCCAGAAAAAGGAACACAGTCGGTGATCGGCAAACCAAGTATGTAGGAGTACTCTTCTAAGGTGGGCATCAACTGGTAATCCGGAAAGGTGAAACATCGATACAAAGGATCGTAGAATTGGACCAACGTACTAAGGATGCCTTCCTTCATCTTGCGCTTCATGAGAGGTATAATGGACCCATACTTTTTCTGAAAATCCGTCGGGTTCTCGATCTTAGGAATCAAACTCTTCAGTTCTTCAATCTCGGGCTCCTTAAAACTAAAACTTCGAGTGTTTCTCCTTCCAAATTCCATAGTACTTGAGATGTCTGGAAAAATAATTCCCAAGTTCCTTGAAAAACAAGTTTTTTCTTTACAAAAAATGTTGATGAATGCATGAATGAATGATAATGCAACAGCTACACACAAGTTCACAAACATGGGGTTCAAAGGTTCAACGTTTACATGGAGTCGAGGGTAAAGCCCACCCCAAGGTATGTACTAACGGTTCAATCACACCTGTAAGACAAGGTTCTAAAAGTTCCCAGAGTCTACATTCCTCCTTCGGATATTACCAACGTCTTGATTACTCAATAATTAGCAATATTCTCAAGAGAAACTCGTCCGAGCGTAGCATCGCGTAACAACTACTTCCGAATTACTCCGTTATAGTCTCTGCGCTACACCTAAAAAGGCCAAGATGGGTTAGGGTTCTACGGTCCTCAATTTCTCTGGCTCCTAGGTCGAAAATAATAATGTCTTCCCGATTACTCGGTAAACAAATATTAAGTTCAAGAGGGCCTTCCATTGAGTGGTGGATCTCATTCCTCCTTCTTCGGGATTACTCCCTCAAAGTTAACATGACTGTACCGCCCGTCCTATTCCTTAAGTGTAACTTAATCCGGGTATAGGATACGTCCTTTGCAAAAAAAACCCAAACACCCCAATTTAAACACATAATCAAACAAAACAAATAATAATAAAACAGATAAGACAAATTAGGCTTAACCCACTTAGGGATGGACCAGCAAGAGGTCAATCTTTCCCCAGCAGAGTCGCCAATTCTGTAGCGATAAAAAATGTAGCGGGGTAAATCGGAGATCGAATTATTGATTAATTCGTCTCACAAAAGCAAGAGTCACCACCGCGCTTTATTATTTCCAAGGGAAAAGGGGAAAGAGCGAAATAAAACCCTAAATATGCAATGTAAAATAATACTTTTTAAAAGTAATAAAAAATACAAAGCGTTTTTGAAAAGAGATCTATGGTTCGGGGGTTGGTTATACAATGGGAAGGTATTAGCACCCAATGTATCTATAGTACTCTATAGGAACCTTTTGAAATATCTATTTATTAAAATGTTTGTTTGATCGAAATAAATTGTTTTGACCGAAAAGGAGTACGGACGGGTTTTTGAAGATACGACGACCTAATGTCGAAGTTTTTGCTTAAAAGGTATGAATTTTGAAAAGATTGAATATTTGGGAAAAAAAGTTGTCTTAAGTTTTATTGAAATAAAACTATTCGCATGATTGGACTCGAGGACATGAAGTCAACAAATTTAATCATTTTTCCCTTGGATTTAGACGTAAACAGAATAATCATGTAAATATGAAATAATTAAACAGAAAATTATGCGGATAATGATTAAATAGCAACAATTAAATAATAGACTAAATGGTGTGAACATGCATTTTTTATATTTTTATTTAATATTAATAACGCAAGAGAATTAATAAAGTAAAATGTTTTTTAGTTCTTAAATTCTATTTTTTTTTTTTATATTTTTGTATTAGTATTAACTAAAGCGAGGGAAATAATTAAATAAAATAAAATGTTTTTTTTAATTTTTTTACTATTTTCTATGTTTTTAGAGTTTTTATATAAAGTATTATTATGAGAATTATTAAATGATTTTAAACTAAATTAAAACTTAAAAGCTACTAACTTAAGTCTAATTAAAAAAAGGGATACTAAAATTATTAAATTAAGCCTAAGGTTAAACTTAATAAAAAAAGGGTCAAATATTAAAATTATCTAATTAGATTACACATCTAATATTTGATTAACTAACTAATTAACTAAACTAATAATATTCTAAGAAAACTAATAGAAAGTAAAATGAAAGGAAAGGTGTATTAGAAAAAGAGGGTTAAATAACAATTTATGGGCTAAAAAGCTTCAAAGGGAGGCCCAATCAAAAACAGAGATGGGGGGTGTAAAAAAGGGGAATTCGTTTGGGCTTTGGCAGAAAAAAGGGTCAAGTCCAATTCATAACTCATAATGTTGTTTTAGGGTAAAACGCATGTGTTTAGTTTTGAAAAAGGGATTAGGGATTTTGGTTTTGACAGAGCGGCGCTCATGCTTGTCTTCTTCATTCACGTTCGTCTTCTTCGCTCTTGATTCCACCTTTCCCCTTCGCCTGAGTCCCTTGCCACGGCCACCGGTACCTCCACCTTCTTCTTCCCTCCAGTTAAAGCGTTAGGGCGACAGTCACGGTACAATTTTTTCGTCTTTTATTTCGTTAGGTTTGTTGACTACTGCATGTGTTGATTTTGTTCATTTCGATCCTGATTTCTTGTTTGTTAATGGTTGTTTGAGGGATACAAAAGAAAGAGAAGGAGAAAAAAATGTTACCTTTGGGAGATGGAGGAAGGACGGTTGAGTGTGCGTAGGAGGCCGGACGGCGAGGAAAGGTGATGCGTCACGAGCTTCTTTGACCCTGGTTTGTCTTTTTCCTCTTCTTGCTAGCTTGTTGCCTTGAATCGTTACCTTGAAAAACTGCCTTGATGCCTATCCTGAGTTGCCTTCGAATAATTTTTCCTCTCTTCTTCTTTACTGTTGGCTTGATTTTGTTGCCTCGCGTTTGTCTATGATGGAATTTCTGAAGCTTTGATGCTTGACATTGCTACTGTTGAAATGTTTTCGTTGTATGC
Organism: Vicia faba; assembly: GCA_948472305.1. Classification (NCBI taxonomy): domain Eukaryota; kingdom Viridiplantae; phylum Streptophyta; class Magnoliopsida; order Fabales; family Fabaceae; genus Vicia; species Vicia faba. The sequence continues at coordinate 1,460,375,058 of OX451739.1, read as the reverse complement.
TTTTTCTCTTCTTCTTCTTGCCTTGCTACTGTATGCTTTTTAATGGCCAATGATGAACATATTTGAGGCCTTTGTGGGTTTGGACATTTGGTTGATAAGTTATGTTGTTCTGGTTTTTCTGGTTGGATTGCTTTCTGGTTTAACAGATTGAACAGGTTTGTGGCCTAGCTTGGTGTGGCAGGTTTTAGGCCTTTGGGGTAACAGGTTTTAGGCCTAGCTTGGTGTAACAGGTTTTAGGCCATAAGGTTTGAAGTTTTTGGTGATGCTGGACAGTTTTTGTGTAGGTTATGTTAGTTTTACTGGTTTTATGCAGTGGGTTCTTGAAATGGTTAGATTGGACAATTTAGAGGTTTGGAAGGTTTAGACCAAAGTTTTGGTGGGAGATAGCAGGTTCTGTTCGTATGTTTTGGTTTTGAGCATTTTTGTGTTGGTTTGGTATTTGTTTCAGCAGGTTTCGCTTTGAGATTTTTTGTATTGTGTTTGACAATTTTCTTTTGGGTTTTGAAGGCTTGAAGATAGGTTGGACTCTCTGAATTTTTTGAGGGGGCTTTGATGTGTTATAACAGTTGGTTCGGCCTCTTTGTTTACGTTACAGGTTTTGAATATATTTTACTATATTTCTTGATATCCCTGCACACCTGCTTCATCCAGTTTGTTGGTATTCTATTTCATGCTTCCTTTTCTTATTGACTGTGTTACTGCAGTTTGTTTGCTATCTATTTCCTGCCTAAACCAAAACCTGTAAAACCACACTCCTTCCTCTCTTCTCTCTCTTAGTACAATTTGATACATTAAAATGATGTATACTGTACTTGTTCTGAAAAAGTAATATGCTGGAAAATGATGAGAATGGAAATATATATTGCTTGCATAAATTGTTTTAAACTGCATGCTCTCTTTGTCTTTGCATGGAAGCCTTTGATTTTTGGCCTTTTTCCCCCATGTTTGCATGTTTACGTTACATATGCTTGTGTTGAAAATTTGGGACTTGACTTGGAGTTTGTATACTTGCATATGTTGTTGCTTTTTGACAATGCAGTGTATTTTGAAAATGTGCAAATGATTTGAAAAATGCAGTTTTACAATTAAAATGCAATTTTGACAAAAGAAATGAATTTGTGCATATTTAAATTTGTGCATTCTATTTTGAAAATAAAAATCCATCCCTTTTTGTGAACCGGGAGAAATCCCGCGATTTGAAAAAAGGGTAAAAAACTGATTCCAGTCGTTTGCTTTTAATGATGAACACTAAAAAATAATTTTCTGCTTTTAATTATTTATTTATTTCTGACTTTTTCTTTTAATTGTTTTGCAGGTAAAATCAAATGAGCAGACAAAGAAGCATTGGATAGAAGATGAAGATTTAGAATTTAGGAAAAATTAGAGTAGTTTTTATTTTACTTTAAACATTGTAAAAATTATTATTGTAAATACGTTATAAATAAATACGGTATTTACACAACAATTGTACAATTAGAATAAAATGAATAAAACTCCAATATTTGCCAATTAATTCTTTTTCTTTCCAATTATTTATTTTATCATTTATAATTCTTTAAATTATATAATAACTGAAAATCAATTTCAATTACTTAAATTCAGAATAATAAACAATTAAATAAACATCATCGATCAATAAACTTCTCTTAAATTAATTATTTCATTATTTATAATTCTTCTAAATTATAATAACTGAAAATAAAATTTCAATTATTTAAACCTAGAACAATAAATAATTAAATAACATCGTTTGATCAATTAATATACCTCTTTTCAAATATTTATTTTATTATTTATAAATCTTTAAATTATATAATAACTGAAAACAAATTCCAATTATTTAAATTTAAGATAATAAATAATTAATAAACATTGTTTTAGCATTGATCGATTAATAAATTTAGCGTTCAAAAATAAACAGCTCTCGACTTGGAAAACTTATGAATTTTTACACTGCTTTGAGAAATTGATAAAAGTAGGTCAAACCCTTGCAATGCAATGATGCAGATGGGAGATGGTATCTTAGGTCAAAATTTGGGGTACAACACCCGACCAGATAATAGTATAAGGTACTGCGAAGCTTGGAATCCGACCAGATAGCAGTTTACTCGACCAATTACTATTGAAGCCTGGAAACGATCGGATGTTAGTATGCCTTAAATTCAAGTTGAAACTCGAATGCGATCGGATAACCACTTAATTAATTCTTAAGCCTGGAGCACAACCAGATAACAGTTTTTGAGATTGCAAAGCCTGGAGCACGACCAGATAGCAAGTTTAATCTCATCTCCCCAGTAAGTCACTGTAAAACCTGGAGCACGACCAGATAACAGTCAGTCTTATTATCCTTAGCAAATCACTGTAAGGCCTGAAGCACGACCAGATAGTAGTTCATTTTCATCTCCTCGACTAAGAGATGATTCCCCAGTAGAGTAACGGACAACTAAAGTTCCTAAAATTCCATTTCTCCCAAGACAAAGACCAACATTCCTCAGCAGATTCCTCCTCAACGACAGGAACAAGGATTCTCATCAAAGGAATATCTCGGGAAACCAACATCCTCTATATGGCATCTCTAAGCCCATCTCCGACGATTCTCCGTCATATCTTCCGGATGGCGTCTTTAAGCCCATCTCTGGTGTCCTTCCGTCTCATTCAAATGGCATCTGTAAGCCCATTACCGATACTACCTACACAGTCCAGCACCATCTCAGACGAGTGCAAATTTATGGGCACTCTAGTGTTCAATCATCTTCCACCTTCAGATTACGAAAGGCAGACAGTCAATCTACATCCTCAGGTTTAAGAATATTGAACAGGGGTAGATGTTGTACCCCAAAATTTTCCCTCTCATTTCACTCAAGATATGCCTCTAGAGGTCCTCAATTGCTCAAGGATGACTAAGGATTGACCAGACAAATCCTCCTCCTAAGGCAACAAGCTTCAAACTAGGGTTTCACCCCTCATCAATATGGTTGAAGTACAAGGGTCCAAAATTCTTTCCATGGTCCCAATATGTTCTCAAGATCATCCATGTCAAGTTTCATGCCTTGCACAAGAAGTTTGCTCAGTCAATTGCCCAGATGCCTGAAAATCAACTGTACTAGGTCAAAAGTCAATTGTGGCCCACATACAGTCAAACTTCAAGATTTTTGGTCAACATAAACATTTTGAAGATATATCCATCATTTTATCAAGGGTTGATCATGATTCCTCAAGGAATGCCCCCAAATTCATCAAAACCCAAAAGTTGCTAAATTAGGGTTTCACAAGAAAAGTCAACCAAACTTTGACCAGGCATAACTTCTTCATACTTTATCATAAATTTTCCATCCAAGGATAATTTTGAATAGGATGCAATCCCCTACAACTCATCTTCATACCACAAGTTCAAAATATGCACTCATCAAAAGATATGAATTTCTATATTATAGGTCCTTTTGAAAAGTCAACAAAAACACCTTTTAGGTCAAAGATTCTTACATGAACATGGAAGACCAAATTGAGATGAAACCAAAAGGTTTATTTAGGGAAAATCCTAAGCTTTCTAAAAAGTCCAATAACACCTCTCTAGGGTTAAAATTGGAGGAGATACTCCTTGTCAAAGTTGACCATTTTTGCAAAATTGCCAAAAGTCAAATGTGCTCAAAAGTGCATTTTTTGTCAAATGGGCCTAGCTTTTCATGATTGAATCTTATTGGGGACATGGTCCACGACCCAAATCAGAATCCACACTTTATTTGCTTCATTATTTATTTTCTTTTGATTTTTTATTATTTAAAATACAAATTAAATCAAATAAATGGCAAAAACTACAAAAAATTGATTTTGATCTAATTTTTTTGTAGGAATCAAATCAAATCAAATCAACCTAGCATGACCAAATAAAATCGTGAAAGGGTGGAATGGATAAAATTGGAATGATTTTGATGCATTTAGAAAGATATGATGCAAGGGAAAAAAACAAATCAAATCTTGATGATCTTCAAAGATTCAAATTGTTTTTGTTACCCTAATTCATTCTAGCATATATATTGAGCAAGAACAAGCCAAAAAGATAAGGATTTCAGTCGTAAAACGCCATACCAAAACCTAAAAAATTGGACAAAAGTGTTGGATCGTTTTTGGACCTAGAAGGCAATTCAAGCCATTCCAATACTCCCAATCGTTTCCTGAAGCCTCTCTGAAGCTAACACAATCAGTTTCACGCATCCTCACGCCTAGAATCGACCCCTAGATTTCATACGGTTTGCTTTCTTTTTCAAAATAGATTACAGCAATTTTTGCATCATTAGCATATTTTAATGATATACTTGTGATTATTGATGTATTTGCAACATGCCTGGATTGTTTAATCGAAGTTTTGAGGCTTGTATGTGTGTTTCCCATTGTTAGGGTTTTCATGGCCGTTTTAGGTTTTTTCTCTACAGGCTAAATTAGGCCAAAAAAAGGATGCCATGGTGTTCGTGGCATCAAGATAAGTTGAATCATGGTCTTTAATTTCATTTATCATGCGTATTTCTTGATGTTTGAAGTGTACAGGCTATGGCTACAGACGTTTATCTGTAGGTAAAAGGTGATACCTAAGATGACGGTCTCAATGAAGGAGACGATGACTTGGCATCATGGTACTGGTCCATTTAAATGCTGGCGCACATTTTTGTTTTTATCCATGTGTTTTCATATATTATTATTTGTTTTTATTATACTAACAAACAAAGCAGATAGCCCAGATGGCAAGACGTGTATTGATTTGAGTGGGAGGACCTGGGTTCGACCCCAGGTCCCAGCAAATTTTATTTTCTCACTTTGTTTCTACAAATTATGTGCATTGCCTTTCCAAGCGCCTCCCATGCGCTGTCACCATCTTGCCATTAGATTCATTGCTAGCCAGATCCAATGCCTCAACCAAGGAAGGACTATGGTGCACTCCCAGGCTGGCACAGCAGGGAATCACACGCATGGAATGGGCTCAGCTTCATGGGCCTAAGCAATTCAGCATCATACCCCCTCATTCAGCTTCTAACAGGCGCATTCTATCTTTTTTTATTTTAATTCTTTTAATTATTTTCTAATTATTTTCTTTAAAAATAACACAAAAATCATTACTTTTTCATTTAATCAAAAAATCATAAAAAACGTACCAAATCATTTTTCATAAAAAAATATTTCGTTTCTTCAATTAATTAATTAGTTTAATTAAATTAAGGCAATCTAATTCTTTCTTTTGTCATAATTTAAAATAATTAGACTTAGGGTTTAATTTTGTATATAATCTGATTTTTTTCTCAAAAAACTAACCTAAACATTTTTTTAATTAGATCTTTTAGGTTTTGCTAATTATTCTCGCATTTAATTCGCCGCACACATTTTTTAATTTCTTGATTATTATTATTGTAACTACTCCGAGTTTGTAATAGTAATTAGGGTTTCAATTCCGTATCTTTATTTTCGGTCAAAATAATTATGTATTTGCAAAACCCCTGTAATAGCTAGGACTTTAACTTTCTCGATTTAATTTCCGCAAGCTATAAACTGCTTAGATGTATGTTAATAGGATTGTATGGAAAGACAAACTGAAAATTAATACGGTAGAAAACCCTAAATATGCAAAGATAAATTAACTGAAAATTACACTCGCACATGCTCACTCCTAGGGTTTACTCCACTCCAGTTGCCTTCGGTAAACGGTCATGAAGTATATGGTTTGTTAGTAGTTGTCCTCTAGCCCCGAAAGATCTAAAATGACCCATTCGTATGTTGCCTCGGAAAAAGATATTTAAGGCTTTAGGATGATCACTAACATTTCCTAACATTGCTTTTGTGATCGTATTTGTCCCTTCGAATGTCCCTAAAAAACTCCAACGACGAAGCAACCTATTTCTCAATAATGGGATAGCATTGTATAAAAGGAAAATGAACAGACATTTTTCGAGTAGATAGATTAGTTCCTAGGTACTTGCTCAAACAAATAAAAACTTTTTCACACAAACACTTTCCAAACAAAGTTTTCAAAAAAAAACTCCGTAACACTCTTGAGGACAGAAACAAGGGTTAATACGAAGTAAAACAAAACTTTTCAAAACAAGCACACACAAGCAGTTTTCAAAATGAGCAAGTACCTAAGAGCCCGTGGAAAACCACTGATAGAAAGGGTGCTAACACCTTCCCTTTCTATAATCTACCCCACGTACTCAGAAACATCTCGAAAAAGGTTTTTTCTGTTCTTTTTCCTTTTCCTGATTGGATAAAATAAAAGTCGATGGCGACTCTTGCTTACCGCGACATTTGCGAACAAAAAACGCAAACCAGTATTAACGGTCGGTTCTGCCACCATATCACAGCAGTCACTTCTTCTTACATCATTTTGTTATTCTGAGGACTTTTGTCGACTCCGGTGAAGAATTTTGAGGATTTGAAGACCTCTTCTAATTGAATTTATTATTCCCAACTTTTGCCTAAACTGTTTCATTTGGAATTACAGTCAGCGGGATGCCCCAGTGTTTTTTTGCCTAAGTCTCCTTCATAGGTTTTGACTTAGCTAGATTTTTTATTTTTCTTTTCATTTCATTTTTTCTTTTTGGAAAGATAATGACTGCCTTGCTCAATGATTACGGGGAACCATATTTGTCATTTTTGGTTTGGGAGCATCTTGTACACTTCTTATTGTATGCAAAGGAAAGCTTGATCGGACCTTTATTGAAAGGCGTCTTGCACGATTTCTCTTGTAATTGAATGCACAACCAAATTAACTGAGAACTACCCATCCCCAGGTTAAGATTGTAGGTTTTTTCGTATAGAAAGAAATTCCAACTTCTAGGCTCAAAGGGGTGAACGAGGGATTAAATTCCTTATTTCTCCATTGTTTGGGAGTTAAAATAATTCTTGTACATCCTCGGCAAAGTTTTATTCGAAAGCATACCAGCAACAATTATGGGTATTTCGTTTTCATCATCCACCCTCAAATCTTTACATAAACAAAAGCTTGATAAAGAGAGTAAACAAGAGAAATATATTTGAAAGCATGTAAAGTGAAAATGATTTGAATCAAAACATTGTAATGCTCATTTCATTAGAATTAACATGGAAGTACAAACAGTATTTAAAAGCAACAATTTTAACATAAACAAGTAAAAATGTAAATAGAAATAAATATGGCCTAGTGATTAATCGGTAACAAGGATGAGTTGTCATGTCTGAAACATTGGCTTTAGGAAGTGACTTGAGGGTACCCCGACTCAGTCTTCAGCCACTTTGTTTAGGAAAAGGATTGTTGATAACTGTGATACGGTGGGAGAACTGACTTGGGTTTTGCGTTTGTTTTCGCAAATGTTTCGGTTGAGCAAGAGTCGCAACCGACTTTTTATTTTATCCTAAGGAAAGGTTAAAAAGCACAGCAAAAACCTTTGAGATGTTTTCTTGGGTTCGGGGAGTAGATTATAGAAAGGGAAGGTATTAGCACCCTTTCTATCCATGGTTATCCATGGGCTCTTAGTTACTTGCTTAGATCAACTTGCCTTGATTTTCAATTGTTTGAAATGGTGCTTTGTGTGTGGGTTTTGAAAATGTTTTGAAAAGAGGCCAATGTGGTGGCAACCTTTGTAATGATCCATGTTGGGATGTATGCAAAGGTGTATATCTTTTGAAAAGTTTTCAATGTTTTTTTTAAAGTTGTTTTGAAAGTGTGTTGTGATGTGTGGTTTTGAAAAAATAGGCAAGTGTTTTTGTTTTGCAAGTTGGCAAGTAACCAAGAGCTATCTACCCTAAATTTCTCAAAGATCTTTGCTATGTTTTAACCCTTTTAACAATTTTGTTCCACCATTGTATTTGGTGGACAATCTTGTGTTAAGATGTTAACGGGACGGGCGCGGGTCATCGTTTAGACCATGATTGCAATGGTGCCAAGTATCTTTGGGTAATTTTTCCTTTAAGGGACTTGATCATTTTTAGGCAACTTTCGAAAGCGTCATCGAGGGACTATGATCATTTGATTGTTTTGTTTTGCCAAAGATACCTAACATGCAACATGGCCCATTATTGAAGGCAACAAGTGCAGTACCGTAGGGGTGCAAGTGTGATTAGTGTTGTTCATTTTCATGCTTGTTTATCTTGAATTTAGGTCAAACTATTTGTTGTTTTTTATTTGCATACAAAACCCTAATTCTAACATGGCATAATTAGAAAGCTTTTAAATGCGAAAAATAAAAGGTCCTAAGTTATTACAACACAAATATGGAATGGGGGGTACAAATGTTCAAATGGGGATATTTTAGCAAGAAATTAAACTAAACTATTACATCCAAATTGAATTATAAAAATTAATTATTGCACAATACTTAAATAAAATAAAATAAATATGCAAGATGCAAAAATGATTTTTATGTGTATGTAAAAAGTATTTTTTATGTGTTAAATAAACAAAAAATAAAATGAATTAATTTTTGGTATTTTTATGTATTTAGGGTAAAACCCTAATTTTATAAATAAAAGGTATTCATTATGTAATATATGCAATATTTATTAATTATGTACAAAAAATAAATAAAAGAAGGTATATTGTAAAAAAAGTATTTTTGAGGTCAAAATATTAATAAAAATAAAAATGTATTATTTTATTTGTTTTTAACCTAAATATACTAATAAATATATAAGTATTTACATTATTTATTAAATATATTAAATATGTACAAAAATAAAATATTTATTATTTACAAAAAAAGTATATTTTTAGAAAATGTTTTCAAAAGATGAAATAAAATAAAAATCAGAAAATAAAAATGTATTAGTAATATTTTTAGTATTTTACATAAAAAGTATATTTGTTTATTTATATGTACAAAACTAAATGAAACAAAATAAATATCAAAAAAATGCAAAAAATGTGAGAAAAATAATTTTAATATTTTTTCATGCTTAAATAAAAATATAGAACCAAAATCAAAAGGAAAAAATAAAAAATGACAAGTGAAACTCAAAATGGGCCAGGGGGTGCATGTGAAATGCAGTGGTGTGAAAAGGAAAAATATCCCAGGCCCAGCCCAAGAAAGGTTGTCTTCAACCTTCAGACAACAATGTCAAAAAAACGCGCGCCTCTCCCTCTTGGTTCAAACATCCTGATTCCTGGACTTTTAGCACAAACTCATAACATGAAAAATGTCAAGCATCAAGCCACGATTCCATACATATAAAAAACTCAACTTAACTCTCAGAAATGAGAGAGAATTTCTCCATCCCTAATTCTTAACCTAAGTTTTTGTCAATGTTCAGGTCTTAAATTCTCTCAGCATATGGAATATAAATGGAAAGTAAGGATATGTATAGCTTCAGGGCCATGAGTAGAACATTTTTCATTCATAAACTTAAAGTTAACTCTTCCTAGATTGAGAGATAGAAGTCCATGAACTTACCTGTTCAGCTTGGATCGTGTCTGGCAATGGAGGTACTTTCAAGGCAAGGTGAGGATTGGTACAACTTGCTTGAAGTCCAGGGATGCTATTCCAACCTTTAGCTTGCTTTGAAAACAAGTGAATCAAGCTATGGAAATCAACCTGCAAAACAGAACAAGTGAAAATGGTGAAGTTGGTTAGAGGTGTTACAGGTTGTGTCCAATGCTTGGGATAGCTTGTATATGTGGTATGGAGTGTGTATGAACTGGTTTTAGCAAGAATGCACGAGTGGATTGAGTTATGGAAGTCCAACTGCAGAGGTGACTCTGTTTTCTGCAGTAGGATGGTGTTTTGAGGTTTGATGAGGTTTGAAAGGTGTTTTGGTCGTGCCTTAGCTCAGTTATGTTGTTTGGGATGTGTCTAACAAGTTTGTCTAAGCTTCTCTTGGCAGAAATGTGAGATGTTATGAGTTATGCAAGGTTTCTTCTATGTGAAGCAAGGAAATGTCAACTTGGTTTCTAGGCCAGTACAATGCCTCAATCTATGCTGCACATTTGAGTCTTGATCAGTGGGATATTTCCATGCTTTTGTGCCTCAAAGATCTGCATTGTACTTCATAGATTGCAAAATTGACATAAAGTAACACTTTACAAAAATGGATAATATGCTTTTTCTAATTAAGGCTTAATCTAACATGTATTGTCCAAATGAATGAAATAACAACTTGGCACAATGGTTTAGCATTGAATTTTTGAGTAAGAAAGGGATTAGAGGCCTGTAACCTAGCTTATGCATGCTGATTTCAAAAATGCCCAAGTTATGAACATGTAAATTGGCCATGAACAAAGTGAGTTTTGCCCATATTGCCAAATTCTATTCTCCCTAACCACAAGGTTGTTTTATGAGTTCTTGGACATTTTGGAAAGCTTGGAATGTGTACTACAATCCATCTTTGTAATGCAAATTGAAATTCCAAGTGGAAGCATGTGAAAAGTGGCCATGAAGTTAGGCAAAAATCCTACCTAAAATAGGTCAAAATTTCTCTAAGTTAAGAATGTTTTGCACCCTTGTTCCAAAAATAATAACTTGAGCTACAAGCTTCTTTTGAGGAAACTTTGTGAATCAAAGTTGTAGATTTTTAAATGGACTATAACTTTCATGTTTTGACTTTTCCTTGAATCCAAAAGTATCTTGATGGAAAAGTGGGACAAAGTTAGGAAAAAATTAGGAATTTTCATAACTTAGAAAATTTCTAAGTTATGAAATTTCTTCATTTTAAACCCTAATTTGTGATTTTTGATTTCTTGATGAACAAGTTTCATGATTTGGCATGTTTTGATGAAAAATAAATCTTGACACTTGATCTTGACCAAAAAGTCAAAGTTTGACTTTTCAGTATACAATCAAAATTGATCAATTGACTGGAAAATTCATCTGTCAATCTTTTGCATTTGGGATCTTTTGAATTTATTGAACATGTCAAGACAATTCCATGGGTTCTTTGAGTCCATATGTGATCTTGGTTTTCCATTGGCTAGGTCAAACAGTCAAAAATTGTCTTTGTGCAGTCAAAACCCTAAAAATGACCATTTTGCCTTTTTGGTGATCTGATCAAATTTCTTGTGGAATTGTGATCCAAACTTGACCAAATGGTTCAAATGAGTTCATAATGTTGATGTGGGTCAAAAATCATGAAGTTTGACTGTCAATTGACCACAGTTGACTTTTTCCCAATACAGCTGATTTCTAGGTCAACTGTCCAATTGATTGGGCAAAGATTAGAATCAAGGCTTGAAACTTGGTATGGGTAAACTTGAGAGTCCAATATGAAGCATGAAAGTCATTTTGGGCACTTTAGGTTAAAACATCTTTGTGCAAACTCAAACCCTAATTTGGGTCAACAGTGCAAGGAGGAGTCTTGAGCAGAGCAAACCCTAACTTGATCTTGAGCTCCAAGGGTCTTGTGGTGAGAAAATATTGAAGAAAAGGGAGGGAAAATTTTGGGGTACAACAGTTGCCCCTGTTCAATCTTCTTGCACCTGAAGAGTTAGATTGGCAGGTTTGCCTTTCGCGTCTCGAAGGTAAAAGGAGATTGGACACTATAGTGCCCTTAAATTTGCACTCATCAGAACAATGGATGCGGGAATGGGCTTAGAGATGCCATTTGGAGATGGGCTTAAAGATGCCATCTGAAGGGTGACAGAATCTTGTCGGAGATGGGCTTAAAGATGCCATCTGGAAGGTTTGTTGAACTACGGCGTGATGGGTCAGAAGAATGAGGATCAAAATGGTATCCGTTTCCGGAATGTATTTGAACTGCATCTAAGGACTGGGTTTGTATGAGCAGAATAATGGCCTCCGTGTCTGGGGCGTATCTGAGCTGTAACTGTGTTTGAATGTAGAACGAAAATCAGAATGACTGCCGTGTCTAGAGTGTATCTGTATTGTATCTGGGTAACAGAGAAACATCCGTATGGAGCAACTGCGTGCTGGGGACGAATTCTGAATGAGTGACAGAATGGCAACCATGTTTGGAGCGTATCTGGACTGTATCTGAAGTTGGGAGTTGTATGAGTAGCAGAATGACTTCTGTGTCTGGAGTGTATCTGAAATTGTAACTAGGATTGAGATCTGTATGAGTAATAGAATGACTTCTGTGTTTTAAGTGTATCTGAAACTGTAACCGGGGTCTAGATATATGACAGAATGACTTCCGTGGCGAACACACTGGAGAGAATCAAACTGCTGTTGTAAGGGTTAGAATGGTATCCGTGTTTGGAATGCATTGAACCTTGAGGTGGATAAATGAATCTGAATGAGAGATAGAATGGCTGCCGTGTCTGGAGCGTATCTAGTCTATATCTGATTGCTGTAGTCCGAATGAGTAGTAGAATGACCGTCGTGTCTGGGGTGTATCCATACTGTATCTGACTTGAGATTCTGAATGAGTAATAGAATGACCGTCGTGTCTGGGGTGTATCCATACTGTATCTGAATAATTATTAATGATAGCCTTTTAATCTTATCCTGAAAAGGATGAAATGTTAGCTGAAACACAAAGTTATGTTGCATGATATGTATGATGCAAAATATGTTATATCAATGTTTATGATATGAATGTAAATGAATGCATATGTAAGCTGAAGAGCTGTCTTTGCTGAGGATAGATGAATCCTAGGAACAAAGAATCTTGACTGCCGCCGGGAAAGTGAATCTTTGACTGTTGCAGGGGAAGACAAGAATTTTGATTGTTGAGGATGAAACATCCTTGTGGACTACTGCTGGAGAATTAGGGGCTTTGGGTTGTATACCAATATTCTGGGGATTCTTGTCTTGAGGAGATCTTCACCGGAGAACCTCTGATCATCCTGTGAGGAACTGAGAATGAGAGTCTTCATTCTGCTTGGGGAGATGCAAAACCTTCAATTGCTGAGGGACCTTAGGGCCACTGCTGGAGAACTGGCATTCCTTGGTGACTTGCGGGGAATGAGAATTCCTGAAGATCTCTACTGGGGAAGTTCAGAATCTGATAGACTCATGCTGGAGAGGTATGATTGAGAATCTTCCGTTTGGGTGGCAAGTATCTCTGTAGGGAGAAGGTTCACTAGCCCGGTTCAGCTGGGGATTGATGGTTAGAATTTTTAACTCCGCTGGGGATTGGATTTTCAGATTTTTAAGGCTCCACTGGGGATTCTGAAACTTAACTCTGAGGGTAATTGAGTTCTGGAAGATTCCATGGCTGGGGAATCAGTGTTGGGAAAACCTTCTCTGTTGGGGATCCTGAAGTCTAATTCTGTTTAAGGAATTAAGTTCTGACTGAGGAATTTGGATTTCAAATCTGCTGGTGATTTCTCCTGAAAGGGCATCAAGATATCTATCCGTACATTTAACCTATCAGTAATCAACTTTCTCGATTCATAAGGAAATGATTATGTTCAAATGCATATGCCTATTTAACAAAACATTGGACGTTTCTCAAAATAAAACATAAATGTAGAAAAGCAAGAGAAGACAAAGCAAATTTATGTATTTGGAAAGGTATTTGTATTAACTTTCTATGAATATATTTGTACAAAGGAGACAGTCATCCTAGTAAGAGGATGCCGTCGTAAAAATTGAAAATTTTATACAAAAGAAAGATGGCTATGTGAAACAATTCCATGGGATTCCATTCTGCTATAGCCTTCACAACTCTGAATATCTGTCCATTCAATGCTTCGTCTGCCGATGACTGGATTGATTAGAAGCTGGGAGCTGGTTGATGAAGAGATTGTCCTTAAGGTGATCCGACGAGACATAGTCATACGCTTTAATTCCCTAACTTTTGCCTGAATCGCCCTTTCGGGTTTTCGATCCACCGGGAAACCCCTTTTTGCCCAAGTCGCCCTTTCGGGTTTTCAACTTGCCGGGTGTACAGATTTTTTTTGTTTTATCCCTAATTTTTGCCTGGACCGCCCTTTCGGGTTTTCGGTCCACTGGGATGCCCATTTTTGCCCAAGCCTCCCTTTCGGGTTTTCGACTTGTCGGATTATTTTACGCGTAGTATCTTTTGACTATGTCTGCGTTCGCAGGGTGCGGTAAATCGTCGCCGTCCATGGTGGTCAGAATCATTGCACCACCAGAAAATATGCTCTTGATCACAAATGGTCCTTCGTATGTAGGAGTCCATTTGCCCCTGGGATCACTTTGTGGCAGGATAATCCGCTTGGTTACGAGATCTCCGACTTGATATACTTGACGTCTGACTTTCTTGTTGAAAGCCTTGATCATCCGTTTTTGACACGTCTGACCATGGCACACAGCAGCGAGTCGCTTTTCGTCGATCAAATTGAGTTGATCAAGTCGGGTCTGAATCCAATCATCTTCACTCAAACCAGAGTCCTTCATAATCCTTAAAGAGGGAATCTGAACTTCCATGGGCAAGACAACTTCCATGCCATATACCAAAGAAAATGGGGTTTCCCTGGTTGAAGTATGTGCCGTCGTACGGTATCCATGCAGAGCAAACGGTAACATCTCATGCCAGTCCTTGTAAGTGACTGTCATTTTCTGAATGATCTTCTTAATATTTTTGTTCGCAGCTTCAACAGCACCGTTCATCTTCGGCCGATAAGGAGATGAATTGTGATGATAAATCTTGAATTGTTCACACAATGTGGTGATCATAGTATTATTTAGATTTGTACCGTTGTCTGTGATGATCCTGTCTGGAACACCATACCGGCATATAAGGTTTTGCTTGATGAAGCGGGCAACCACATTTTTAGTGACAGAGGCGAAAGAAGCTGCTTCGACCCATTTGGTGAAGTAGTCAATGGCAACCAGGATGAAGCGATGTTCGTTGGAAGTCGTGGGCTTGATCTCTCCAATCATGTCAATGCCCCACATTGCGAATGGCCAAGGAGATGTCAGCACGTTGAGAGGAACCGGAGGAATATGAATCTTGTCAGCGTAGACTTGACACTTGTGGCAAGTACGGGAGTGCTGATGGCAATCTGCTTCCATGGTAGACCAGTAATAGCCTGCCCTTAGGATCTTTTTAGCCATAGTATGCCCGCTCAAATGGGTGCCAAATGTACTGTTGTGCATCTCTGTCATGATTAACTCCGCTTCAGCTTTGTCAACACATCAGAGTAAAACACAATCATGGTTGCGCTTATAGAGGATGTCATTGCTCAGGAAGAACTTGGCAGCAAATTCCCTTAGGAACTTCTTGTCATTTACGGAAGCTCCTTCGGGATATTCTCTGGTCTGGAGATACCTTTTGATTTCGTGAAACCAGGGTTGTTCCACTACTTCTTCGGTATTAATCTCGTGACAATTCGCAGGTTCATCCATTCGTTCGATGGTGATTTGGGGAGCCTCGTTATCCCAGTTGAGTTTAAACATAGAAGACATTGTTGCCAGAGCATCTGCTAGCTGATTCTCTTCTCGCGGGAAATGCTCGAAGGTAATTTGCTCGAAATGAGGAAACAATGTTAGGACATGTTCTTTGTATGGGATAAGATTAGGATGCTTGGTATCCCACTCTCCTTTGATTTGATTGATAACCAAAGCCGAGTCCCCAAATACGATCAAAGATTTGATCCCCAAGTCTATAGCAGCCTTGAGACCAAAGATGCAAGCTTCATATTCAGCCATGTTGTTTGTGCAGCTGAAGCAAAGTCGAGCCATGAAAGGAGTGTGACAACCTTCCGGGGAAATGAGTACCGCACCAATACCGTTTCCAAGTGCATTTGAAGCACCATCAAAGTACAGGGTCCATCGGGATCCCTTTTCGGGTCCGTCATACGGTTTGTTACCTTCAATGTTGTCCAAATTCATGACGTCCTCGTCTGGGAAGTCAAATCTCATGGATTGATAATCTTCGATAGCTTGATGAGCTAGATGGTCAGCTAGTACACTCCCTTTTATAGCTTTTTGGGTGGTGTATTGGATGTCATACTCAGTTAGGATCATTTTCCATCTAGCTATTCTTCCAGATAAAGCAGGTTTCTCGAAGATATACTTGATAGGATCCATTTTGGAAATCAACAAGGTGGTATGAGTCAGCATATACTGCCTTAGTCGGCGAGCAGCCCATACCAAAGCGCGGCAAGTTTTCTCGAGCAGTGAGTAGCGAGTCTCACAGTCGGTAAACTTTTTGCTAAGGTAATAAATAGCATGCTCTTTTCGACCAGACTCGTCATGCTGGCCCAAAACACACCCCATTGAGTTATCCAAGACGGACAGATACATGATCAATGGTCTTCCTTCGACGGGAGGCATCAGAATAGGAGGTTCTAGCAAATACTCCTTGATCTTATCAAAAGCAGCTTGGCAATCGTCGTTCCATTCGACTACCTGATCTTTCTTTAATAATTTGAAAATTGGCTCACAGGTAGAAGTCAGATGAGAGATGAATCTGGCAATATAGTTCAAGCGCCCCAAGAAACCTCTAACCTCCTTTTCAGTACGGGGAGCAGGCATCTCTTGTATTGCTTTCACTTTTGCTGGATCAACCTCAATGCCTTTGTTGCTGACAATAAACCCTAGAAGTTTACCAGACCTAACTCCAAAAGTACACTTACTTGGATTCAGCCTGAGTTTGTACTCTTTCAACCTGGCAAACAGCTTTTCCAGGTGTTCAAGGTGTTCCTCCTCTGTTTGTGACCGAGCTATCATATCGTCTACGTAAACTTCGATCTCATGATGTATCATATCATGAAATAAAGCTACCATGGCGCGTTGATAAGTTGCCCCTGCTTTCTTCAGTCCGAACGGCATCACCTTGTAACAGAAAGTACCCCATTGTGTAACAAAGGTTGTTTTCTCCATGTCCTCGGGGGCCATTTTAATTTGATTGTAGCCCGAGAATCCATCCATGAAGGAAAACACTTTGTGCTGAGCTGTGTTGTCAATCAGAATGTCAATGTGCGGTAGCGGAAAATCATCTTTCGGGCTGGCCCTATTCAAATCCCGATAGTCTACACACATCCTGACTTTGCCATCTTTTTTTAGGAACTGGCACGATGTTAGCAACCCATTATGGATAGGATGTAACAGCCAGAAAGCCAGCGTTGAATTGTTTCATCACTTCTGCTTTAATCTTCTCAGACATGTCGGGCCTCATTCGGCGGACCTTTTGCTTGATCGGTGGACAATCCTCTCTTGTAGGGAGACGGTGAACCACGATGTCTGTGTCTAAACCCGGCATGTCCTTGTAAGATCAGGCAAAGATTTCAACGTACTCATTTAACAACTGTATCAGGCGCTCCTTGACACTTGGTTCCAGATTGGCACCCATTTGTACTTCCTTCCGGTCTTCCTCCGTTCCTAGGTTGACAGTTTCCAACAACTCTTCGTGAGGTAAGATGGCCCTTTCCTCTTGCTGTAACAGTCTGGCTAGCTCTCCTGGTACTTCACAACCTTCGGCATCTTCATACTCAGCCTGATTGACCAGATTTTCAGAGTTATTTAAGGACATAGCAGAATAGTCACCCATAGAATCCAGAGTGGATGGGTACCTGCATTTGTGAGCGTGGGTGTGTGTAAGGGATAGCCATCTTTAAACAAAAAATGCAAAAAGGAAGGAAAATGAACACAGCAGTTTATCGATGAAAAATGTCCAATGAATCATTAAACATGGCATATGGATATGAAGATAATCAAAACCCTTACAAATGGACCTACATGCCCCGGGAAAGGCATGAGGTGAAAACGTAGTGTACGGATTGTTCAAAAGTAATTATTACAGACCACAGGAAATGTTTGATAGATAATTACTGATTAATAAAAGTAATGGGGACAAAGTCCTTAGCCTCCCAATTGCGTAGTCCCCCTTCGATGGTTGGGTAGATCCAATCTTCAATGTTGACCTCTTCGTCTTCACCTTCCAAAGCATTGATCCCATAAGGAGAGATCTTGATGGGTGCTCTTTCAATCTTTGAGCGGCGCATAGCTTTCTGCCCCGCAGCAGTGAATCATAAACCAAACTTGTCTGTTTTGTGAGGAATGTCCGGCAACTGTCCCCATGTTGAGCTCTTCCCTTCCTTCATTGCGGCCTTCGCGTCTTTTAGTGATGGCATCCTGGCCATCTGCTTTGGTACCTCCGCTACCACTTTTTCTACTTCCACCTCAGGAGAGACTTCCTCGAAGTGCTGGAATGGTGTCTCAATGAATTCACCCTCTACCTCCACATACCGAAAGGAGTTCAGGTGGCTGATCATATACTCCTCTTCACCGTGGACGGTTATGATCGTTCCCTTGACAGGGTACTTCAACATTTGATGTAGGGAGGAGGTGACTGCCCCAGCATTGTGTATCCATGGTCTCCCCAATAAGCAAGAGTACGACGGATGGATGTCCATCACATAGAAAGTTGAGGGGAACACCTCTATGCCGACCTTAATGGGAATGTCCACCTCCCCATGTACCATCCTCTTTGACCCGTCAAATGCCCTTACAATGATATTACTTGGCCTTAACTCCAAGCCTTCACAGTCTAATCGATCGAGGGCCTTCTTAGGCAGCACGTTCAGGGAAGAACCAGTGTCGACTAGAACATGGACCAGGGTAGTTCCTTGGTATTCTACTGACAGATGTAAGGCGTCGTTGTGCTTTCTTCCTTTTGAGGTTAGGTCAGCATCAGAGAAACCTAAACCGTTTTCTGCTGTAAGACTGGCTACACAGTTTTGGAATTGGTCGGCAGAGGTTTCCTGGGGCACATGGGCTGTCTTCAGGAATTTTATCAATGCTTTGACGTGCGCTTCTGAACAAAGTAGCAATGCTAACATGGAGATTTTTGAGGGGGTTTGCCCCAGTTGCTCTACCACGTCATAATCACTCTTTTTAATTATCTTCAAGATCTCCTCCACCTCTTTCTTAGAGGTTTCCGGGATGACCAAAGGTTGAGCCCTCGTCCTGACGAGCTCATCTTGGATCCCTTTACCCTTATCAGCAGAAGTTGGAGGGACAACAACAGGAACAACATCATCTTCAATCAACGGGGCTCTAGCGGAAAGTTTTATTGGTGCAGGAATAACTTTGGCGGCAGATGAGGGTCCAAAGATTGCCTTTGGGGGGGCAATCTCTGGAGAAAATATTCTCCCACTTCGGGTGATCTTGCTTGTGTCGGTGATGTTTCCAATGCTGGTATCTTCTTCATCAGAGCTTCCTTCGGTTACTTCAACTTGTTTGATACCATGATAGTAGATTTCTCCACCGTAATTCCATGGTATTGACTTTTCAGAACTGTAGGGGACAGGCCCTAGCATAGTTATTTTCAGAGGAACAGACGTTGTAGTAGATGTAATCTTAACAGGCTTTCTGACGGCCTTGGAAAGATTGGCGTGAATGGTGATAATTGAAACATCTTCAGTAGGGGTTGGAATAGCAGGAACTTTTTCAAACAGAATTTGTTGACTGTCCATCAGGCCTTGGATGCCTTTCTTCAGTAACGGGCAGTCAATTGGCAGAGAGTAACAACAGTAGAAATCTTCTTTGCATCCCGGGAAAATCCCGACCTTTAACAGATTTAACTTGATGGTTAACAGCGGAGTTAGCAGGTCATCGACATCAGAAACATATAAATCTTCCTCAATAGCATGGACATTTCGACCGTGCTTCGGCATCGGAGCAGATATCATGTTTGGTTTCTCTAGAGCGTCGAACTCCACCTCTTTTGCATCTATCAAGTCTTGAATTTTATTTTTCAGCGCCCAACAATTGTTTGTGTCATGTCCGACGCTATCGGAATGGTAGGCGCATTTGGCATTGGCATTGTAAGCTGGTGAGGTCGTATTCACATTTTTCGGCGCTTCTTTGATATTTGTGAGATTCAGCTTTAACAAGTATGGAAGAACTTGCGCGGGCGTCATATTAATACGGGTGAACTGCCGTGGTGGTCGTTCTCCCCATTGCTATTTAGGTCTGGACTGGTTATTGCGAGGCTGATCATTTGGTGGATTTTGGATCATTACGGCCCCCACAGTCGGCTTGCGCTCACTTCTTCCTGCTCCTCTTTGAGAATACACAACAGTTGTTTCTTTCTTCACTGGAAATGATTTCTTAGCAGTTGTAGATGCAGAGGCATCCTTCTGAATCTTCCCATTCTTGATACCGGCTTCTACCCGCTCGCCAGTCAGAATTAATTCCGTAAACCCCGAGGAAGAGCTACCGATCAAATGATTAAAGAATGGACCAGACAGGGTCCCTAGGAACATATCCACAAGTTCTCTATCGGATAGAGGTGGCTGCACTCTCCCAGCTAGATCGCGCCACTTCTGGGCGTATTCCTTAAATCCCTCACCTGAGGCCATTCCCATACTCTGCAGCTGAGTACGGGTTGGTGCCAGGTCAGAGTTATACTGATATTGGCGATAAAAAGCAGCTGCCAGATCCTCCCAACTACGTATCTCCGACCTTTCCAGCTTGTAAAACCAGTCTAGCTGAGTGCCAGATAGGCTATCTTGAAAGAAATGTACCCAAAGGTTTCTGTCAGATGTGTGAGGTTGGATTCTTCGGACATATGACCTTAGGTGCATTTTTGGGCAGGACAGCCCGTCATATCTTGCAAAAATTGGCACTTTGAACTTCGGGGGGATCACAATTCTAGCAATTAATCCCAAATCTTCGAAATCCAAACCGGGAACTCTCTGCAGCTCCATAGCTGCCAACCTGTCTTCCAAGCTTTTGTACTTATCATCGGCAGGCGGGTATTATTGCTCTGAGTAGTCTTCGTCTTCTTCAGCCTCTTCTTCTTCAGCTTCGAATTCGGAAGGTACCGCAGCCCCTTTTCCTTTACTGGTTTCTTCTTCAGATGCGGAAGGAAATTCAAGAACCCTTCTGGCTTCACCCTCAAACCTTTTCCCCAAGGTAGCCACCCCGACTCTCTTCTTCTTCTTTTTCACTTGGTCTTTGTTCCCCAGCAGGGCTTTCAGATCCTCCTGACCCTTTGCCAAGGTCATCAGGAGTTGTTGAAACTGTGCGTTCTGAGACTGCAAGTCCTTGACCGTCTGTTCGAGATCCATCTTACTGAAATAAACAGCAGAAAGATAAGGAAAACTGGTGTGGAGACCTGCTTATGCACATGATGAATGGTATGCTTATGTATGCAATGCATTCAAGGATTTAGAAAGTTCAAAATTGTTGCAAACAAAAAGAACGCACGTCATATTAATAAGAAGAAATTTGTCAGTACATAAATGCCCCATGGGCCAAATATTACAAAAACTTCTCAAGGTAAAAAGACGTTGCGCATCCTCTTTGGTGCGATGTAGGTGTTGAGGGTCTCTTCCTCATGGAGTCGGCGGGTAAGCTCCAAAACCTTCTTCTCACTGGCGTAGAAGCTGGCTTCAAAAGTGTTTCGTTCCTCCTTGAGTTGGATCCAACTCTTCTGCGTCTCCTCCCACGATGTAGGCATGTCAGGATATAGGATGGTGTAGGGAACCTCTCCTTCCTTAACGGGCTCTTTAATCACAGGGAGAACATGAGGGTAAGGCATCATTAGACTCTGGGCTCGGGTTCGTACCCACTTGAGATAAGGCTCAAGAGGGATGGAATTCTTGTGTCCCAGTGTCTTGCTGTCAACCTTGTTAGGCATCCTCCAAGCTCTGATGAATTTTTGGCGAAGTCCTTGCACATCGTTGTCGAAGTCAAAAACTAAGTCAGGAATCAACATGTCGTGAGGGCCATCCCTCCGTGCATATCCAAATTGTCTCAACGCTAGACAAGGGTTGTAGGTAATGCCTCCTCTAATGCCAAGCAATGGAACATTAGGGAACTCTCCACAACGATCGACGGTGATGACATTTTCTCTGGACCGAGAACACCAATGTACATCAGAGTGAGTAAGGGTCATCAACCGTTGTGACCACCTTAAGCCTTGGTCATTCTTCAAGACAGATTGTGGAAGGTGCGAAATAAACCACCTTGCAAGGAGAGGAGTACAGCACATGAGAACACCCCTCTTTCTCATTGTTCGTGTGTAAAATGAGTGAAGAATGTCCCCAAGCAATGTTGGTATTGGATTTCTGGATAAGAAGATTTTGACGGCATTGACATCCACAAGCTGGCCGGGATTTGGGAACAAGACCAAACCATAGATGAGGAGGGCCACAATTTCTTCAAAGGCTTGTAGATCCAATGAATTCCAACACTCTTGTGCCTTCTCAAACAAGAATTTTGCTAAGAAGCCTTTGACACCGCTTCTAGTTTCCCAATGCGCCTTGACGTCAGATGGTTGCAAGTGTAGTGCTTGAGCAACATCTTCAGGCTTTGGTTCCTTTTCCGTACCATTGTAGGGTAGTTGATTAAGGATAGGAATTCTCAGGAGTTGAGAAAACTCCTCCAAAGTGGGCACCAATTGGTAGTCGGGGAAAGTGAAACAGTGGTGAAGGGGGTCAAAGAACTGAAACAACACCTTTACCGTGTCCTCTTCAATGTTGGTGCTAACTAAGCTGAGCAGTCTACCATGTCTTTCACTGAAGGGAAAGCTTTCCGGAATCCTGGATGTGAGCTCCTTGAGTTGAGGAGGGATTCTCACAAGGTTGACTTGGATAGTTTTCCTGCGAGGAATTTCCATGACCTACAAAACAAGAACAAAGATGAAGATCTAAACCCTTGAAATGGTTAGTGAATGCATATGATGCTTTATGATGTTCATGACGTATGCACGAGACATATGTACAAGCAATTCACACAAAACCCTAGTTTCAGGCTTGCATGGGGTTTCATAGGTAAGTATCCTCTTGAGTGTAGTTGGCTTAAAAACTTGTCCTATAAATAGTAACCGGGTTCTAAGGAGCTCAATATCACTGGATTGTTTTCATTGTTCATTGTTTTGGTTTATCCACTTAACTAGCGACCAAAATATTCCAAGAAAACAACCCTCAATGAGTGTAGTATCGAGTATCTACCAACTTCGGACTGCACCAAAGCCGGTCATCTCACTACCCCTAATGAAAGGCCAAGATGGTCAAGTAAGGTTCTAGGTCATTAGTGCTTAGTGACATCACTCAGTGGCCCCGTACTCTCCTTGATTGAACTCAAGGGTTACCGGTACTCACAAATATGTCGCACTAATATAGCTATTGCTTCAACCGTGTCGGTATACCCCGCACAGTTTCCACAATGTATTGCTATCTATGAATGTTTCCCCGAATCCGGGTGTAGGATTGCAAACCCAAACAAGAGAACCAAGATGTAAAGCAATCAAAACAAACAATTAGTCATGCAAGAGGGTGATCTAAGCCCTAAGGTTACTCCACTTTAAAATTCTCCCCAGTGAAGTCACCAGTTCTGTGATACGGTGGGAGAACTGACTTGGGTTTTGCGTTTGTTTTCGCAAATGTTTCGGTTGAGCAAGAGTCGCCACCGACTTTTTATTTTATCCTAAGGAAAGGTTAAAAAGCACAGCAAAAACCTTTGAGATGTTTTCTTGGGTTCGGGGAGTAGATTATAGAAAGGGAAGGTATTAGCACCCTTTATATCCATGGTTATCCATGGGCTCTTAGTTACTTGCTTAGATCAACTTGCCTTGATTTTCAATTGTTTGAAATGGTGCTTTGTGTGTGGGTTTTGAAAATGTTTTGAAAAGAGGCCAATGTGGTGGCAACCTTTGTAATGATCCATGTTGGGATGTATGCAAAGGTGTATATCTTTTGAAAAAATTTCAATGTTTTTTTGAAAGTTGTTTTGAAAGTGTGTTGTGATGTGTGGTTTTGAAAAAATAGGCAAGTGTTTTTGTTTTGCAAGTTGGCAAGTAACCAAGAGCTATCTACCCTAAATTTCTCAAAGATCTTTGCTATGTTTAAACCCTTTTAACAATTTTGTTCCACCATTTTATTTGGTGGACAATCTTGTGTTAGGATGTTAACGGGACGGGCGCGGGTCATCGTTTAGACCATGATTGCAATGGTGCCAAGTATCTTTGGGCAATTTTTCCTTTAAGGGACTTGATCATTTTTAGGCAACTTTCGAAAGCGTCATCGAGGGACTATGATCATTTGATTGTTTTGTTTTGCCAAAGATACCTAACATGCAACATGGCCCATTATTGAAGGCAACAAGTGAAGTACCGTAGGGGTGCAAGTGTGATTAGTGTTGTTCATTTTCATGCTTGTTTATCTTGAATTTAGGTCAAACTATTTGTTGTTTTTTATTTGCATACAAAACCCTAATTCTAACATGGCATAATTAGAAAGCTTTTAAATGCGAAAAATAAAAGGTCCTAAGTTATTACAACACAAATATGGGATGGGGGGTACAAATGTTCAAATGGGGATATTTTAGCAAGAAATTAAACTAAACTATTACATCCAAATTGAATTATACAAATTAATTAATTGCACAATACTTAAATAAAATAAAATAAATATGCAAGATGCAAAAATGATTTTTATGTGTATGTAAAAAGTATTTTTTATGTGTTAAATAAACAAAAAATAAAATGAATTAATTTTTGGTATTTTTATGTATTTAGGGTAAAACCCTAATTTTATAAATAAAAGGTATTTATTATGTAATATATGCAATATTTATTAATTATGTACAAAAAATAAATAAAAGAAGGTATATTGTAAAAAAAGTATTTTTGAGGTCAAAATATTAATAAAAATAAAAATGTATTATTTTATTTGTTTTTATCCTAAATATACTAATAAATATATAAGTATTTACATTATTTATTAAATATGTACAAAAAATAAAATATTTATTATTTACAAAAAAAAAATATTTTTAGAAAATGTTTTCAAAAGATGAAATAAAATAAAAATCAGAAAATAAAAATGTATTAGTAATATTTTTAGTATTTTACATAAAAAGTATATTTGTTTATTTATATGTACAAAACTAAATGAAACAAAATAAATATCAAAAAAATGCAAAAAAATGTGAGAAAAATAATTTTAATATTTTTTCATGCTTAAATAAAAATATAGAACCAAAATCAAAAGGAAAAAATAAAAAATGACAAGTGAAACTCAAAATGGGCCAGGGGGTGCATGTGAAATGCAGTGGTGTGAAAAGGAAAAATATCCCAGGCCCAGCCCAAGAAAGGTTGTCTTCAACCTTCAGACAACAATGTCAAAAAAATGCGCGCCTCTCCCTCTTGGTTCAAACATCCTGATTCCTGGACTTTTAGCACAAACTCATAACATGAAAAATGTCAAGCATCAAGCCACGATTCCATACATATAAAAAACTCAACTTAACTCTCAGAAATGAGAGAGAATTTCTCCATCCCTAATTCTTAACCTAAGTTTTTGTCAATGTTCAGGTCTTAAATTCTCTCAGCATATGCAATATAAATGGAAAGTGAGGATATGTATAGCTTCAGGGCCATGAGTAGAACATTTTTCATTCATAAACTTAAAGCTAACTCTTCCTAGATTGAGAGATAGAAGTCCATGAACTTACCTGTTCAGCTTGGATCATGTTTGGCAATGGAGGTACTTTCAAGGCAAGGTGAGGATTTGTACAGCTTGCTTGAAGTCCAGGGATGCTATTCCAACCTTTAGCTTGCTTTGAAAACAAGTGAATCAAGCTATGGCAATAAACCTGCAAAACAGAACAAGTGAAAATGGTGAAGTTGGTTAGAGGTGTTACAGGTCGTGTCCAATGCTTGGGATAGCTTGTATATGTGGTATGGAGTGTGTATGAACTGGTTTTAGCAAGAATGCACGAGTGGATTGAGTTATGGAAGTCCAACTGCAGAGGTGACTCTGTTTTCTGCAGTAGGATGGTGTTTTGAGGTTTGATGAGGTTTGGAAGGTGTTTTGGTCGTGCCTTAGCTCAGTTATGTTGTTTGGGATGTGTCTAACAAGTTTGTCTAAGCTTCTCTTGGCAGAAATGTGAGATGTTATGAGTTATGCAAGGTTTCTTCTATGTGAAGCAAGGAAATGTCAACTTGGTTTCTAGGCCAGTACAATGCCTCAATCTATGCTGCACATTTGAGTCTTGATCAGTGGGATATTTCCATGCTTTTGTGCCTCAAAGATCTGCATTGTACTTCATAGATTGCAAAATTGACATAAAGTAACACTTTACAAAAATGGATAATATGCTTTTTCTAATTAAGGCTTAATCTAACATGTATTGTCCAAATGAATGAAATAACAACTTGGCACAATGGTTTAGCATTGAATTTTTGAGTAAGAAAGGGATTAGAGGCCTGTAACCTAGCTTATGCATGCTGATTTCAAAAATGCCCAAGTTATGAACATGTAAATTGGCCATGAACAAAGTGAGTTTTGCCCATATTGCCAAATTCGATTCTCCCTAACCTCAAGGTTGTTTGATGAGTTATTGGATATTTTGGAAAGCTTAGAATGTGTACTACAATTGAAATTCTGGCTGCAGATACTCAATGTCACGTTCAATGTTATGACACCGTATCTGACTTACTATATGACAGTAAATACAAAAGCAATAAAGAACACAGTCAATTGTTTACCCAGTTCAGTGTGCAACAACACCTACTCTGGGGGCTACCAAGCCAGGGAGAGAATCCACTATAAGAGATGTTAATTCAGGAATAAACCAACCAGTTTATCTCCTTCACTTAAGACCTACCCAATGCAATTCTAATCTAAGTACAACTTAAACCTGAGTTCCTACTCACTCCCCCTCAATCACAGCAGTGATACATAAACCAATTTGACTTAAGAATTGATGAAGACACTCTTCAAAAACACACACTTGATTAAGCTTCACAGCTTTTTAATCAAGCAACACAATCACTCGTGCTTCACAGCTTTGAGTGATGCACACAACTAACTTGACTCTGCTTCACAGCTTTAGTCAAGGAATATTCAAACACTCTTGCTTCAAAGCTTTGAGTGCTACACAAACCTTACAAATAGAAACCTATTCCAAGGCACTTATCACAATGATAATTGCTTGGAGTACAATGAACAAATCTATACAGATTACAAATTGATCTTCTAATCAATCAGCAGGGATCCTTGAAAAAACAGCAGCTCTGTTGAATATATAGCAGCTGCAACTTCAGTTAGGGTTTCCAAAAACCTAGGGTTAATTCCGTTTGACCTAAAGACCAGGTCACAGGACTTTATTAACCAGGTTAGGGTTGAGCTAGGTTACCCCTCAGAAAACGCAGGATTCTGTTCAGGAAGGACTGAGTTATTTCCTGAAAAAACTCAGACTTATCCAATCCTGCAATCCTGTTAGTTCAGAACAGGATGTCATAACATCTGTTATGACATCTGAGAAAGCCTGTCTACTGATTTAGCAAAATGTGATCATTTTGCAAAAATGCTCAGATACACACTTATAAGCATCAGTATTTGAATTACAATATTTTTCTGCAAAGGTACCTAATGAGTCAGTACAAACTGAACTAGAATGTTATGACATCAGTCATGACATTCACACATACACTTGGGATTTACGAAAAATGCAAGTCAATACCTAAACACCTACAAACTCCCCCTTTGGCAAATTTTTGGCTAAAGACCCTAAACAATCAGAGATAGATAGCAGCAGAAATAAGTGACAACAGAAAAATAGAACACAGAATGTCAAGTACTAATTAAGCAAGTACCAAAATATTCTCCCCCTCTTTAGCCACAAATGGGCCAAAGAAAACATGTTAAAAATTTTTTTACAGTTATCCAAAACAAACTAGTAAGAGCAGCAGCAACAAACAATTGAATACACTTCAGCACCAACCAACAACACCACCAAACAGCAATCAACCTTCAAGCACTGTCATCAGATTCTGAGAAGCTAGTTTCTTCAATGTTGAGATGTCCTTCACCTTCTTCCCTTCTGTTTTCTTCAGCTTCCTCCTTTTCTAGCCTGACAATTAGAAGTTCTAGGGTCCTTTTTCTAGTATCCAGCTCTTTGCAAGTTTCTTTTAAAACAGCTATGACATCTGATGTCTTGGACTGGGTCTTCACAGACGATGTCTCAGCTGATGTTATGACAATGTCTGGAGCATGAGATCCCTGAAACAGTTTGTAGTGCAGGCCAAGGGCAGGAGCTCTTTTGCAGACTGTATCTCTTGCCACAAGGATATCAGGGTATTGTGCAAGGATGATTCCACAAAGAAGGGAGGGAAAGGCAATTGGTCCTTTGACAGCATAACTGCCAGCATGCTTTAA
This sequence comes from Vicia faba, assembly GCA_948472305.1. Classification (NCBI taxonomy): domain Eukaryota; kingdom Viridiplantae; phylum Streptophyta; class Magnoliopsida; order Fabales; family Fabaceae; genus Vicia; species Vicia faba. The sequence continues at coordinate 1,460,347,064 of OX451739.1, read as the reverse complement.
AGTTTGTTCAAAGATGTACCTCCCATAGTCAAAAGCAGTCTTGGTTCCCACAGCATAGATAAATCTCCCCAATCCTGTGGAGATAGTTGATTTGTGATTTGTAGGCACCCAGTTGGCTGCACCTATTTTATGCAAGATGGCAAATTTCATGCTGAGTTTACTAGCCTTCAGCTTCCCTTTCAAAGGCCAGCACTTTACTTGCCTGGCTGTGATGGTTAGACAAACTTCATTGTCAGTTGCCTCTAGATCAGGACAGTCCTCATTTGTTCTTCCAAGAAACTTGTTGATTTCTGATGAAGAGAACTTGACCCTTCTTCCTCTAACAAACACACTCTCAAAGTCAGCTGACCTTCCATCAGCACAATCATTAGACAAGTTCACTACAAACTCCTTGACCAGATTTTCATAGCATTTGTTAAACTTTATCACTGTCTTCATTAGTCCAGCATTCTTGATCAGGTCCATGATGTCTTTGCACTCCAAGGCATCATTGTTGAGTTCTCTCTCCAAGGCTATTCTCTTTAAGCAAACATACTTCCATATGTTTGCATTGTCAGGATGATGAAAAGAGATGTTGTCTGTTGGAACTTCAGGCACTCTAGCAATCTTGCTGGAGGGGAGCTTCCTTCTGATGGGAGTTTCTTCAATATCAATCTCAAATTCTGATTCCTCATCAGAATCAGAAGTTTCAGGTTCTTTACTTTTCTTAGAGATTGGTTGTCTAGCAGTCTGCACCTGTGCCTTCTTCCCTTTTGTCTGAATACTTTTCTCAGCCATGCCTTCAGCCTTGGATTTCTTAGCATCAGGTTTATCATTCTGACTACTCTTTCTTTTCATCAATCTCCTAGCTATGCTAGGGTTCACATTAGCAATCAGTTCATTATCTGAGTAATCTTCATCCACATCAATGATAGGTGGATCAGCAGCCTTTTCAGAGGGGTTCTGAATGTTGTCTTTTGGTGTCACAACATCCTCAGTGACATCTACATTTTCAGAACCTTCCACATTTGGACTTTCTGATTGATTTAAAGGGATAGAAATCCCCGATACAGATTGGTTGCCACTCAGAATGCTAGTAACCAGCCTAGCAATAGCTTGGTGTACTTGAACTGATCCTTCTCTATTAGGTACAGAAGACGAAGTATGAGAAGAATTACCAGAGGCTGTAGCTTGAGCTCTTCCTGCATGTCTGGTTCTGAGCTTTTTGACTCTAGCTGGGTCAGTTGCCATCTCCCTGAGAGGAGTGACCTCAAGAACTTCAGATTCTATGCATGTAGTGATTGCCCTAGAATCTTGATCAGATGATGACGATGATGAGGAAGACGAAGCCGCCATGGTGGAAGACGATGTCTGAGACATTTTGATTGACTTTGAGTAATAGTAGCAGTTTGAGAAAAATATTTGATTGGGAGGAGGAAACAGGTTGCAAGGATGAGAGAGGTAGGGGGTAAAAGGGAGTCTCTTCAACTTCTTAAAGCTTTTGAAGGAATTGTGAAAGAATATGATTAACCCACTAAATATAGACTTAATAAAATTAATCCCTTCAACCCTTGTTTTAAGCAAAACTAATTGCTATAATTTCTCATGTTGGTGAATACCCAACCTGCCCCTCAAATTTTCAAGTTTATTTCCAACAAGAGCCTTGGTAGAAGAATCAGTCAACTGAAGCTTAGAGAAACTATGTTCCAGTTTAAATGACTTCTTCTCTTCAAAGTCAATAGGGTTCAAGGAAATGTTGAATGTTTTCAGATTGTCACAACACAATGTCACAACATCTTGTGTAACATTGTACTCAGGGAGCATCTGTTTTGACCAGATGTTTTGAGAACAGAATTTATGAGACTTGTTATTTCCAACATCCTTGTCAAGATGACTTAAGGTTCTGACAACACATTCTTCTTCAAGTTTATTTCCCAAATCACAGATATCATCAACCTGTAGTTTTGGAGTTCTTCTGACAGTTTCCATAGAGATAGCTCTCTTCATTCTTCTTAGATGAAGGAGACCAAGCTTATGCTGCAACAGTTTCACTTCTTTTTCTTCTTTTGCAATGGAATACACAGATGAGGAATTAGTGTTCTCAGCCTCCCACAAGTAGCAGTTGTCTTTGGATCTGACTCCTTTCATTACTATCTCTTGTTTGTCATTGATTACAAGGCATTCAGATTTTGAGAAATTGACCTTGAATCCTAGATCACACAGTTGACTGATACTAATGAGATTAGCGGTCAGTCCTTTCACCAGCAGTACTTTATTCAGACTTGGAACTCCAGGGCAGTCCAAATCACCAACTCCTTTGATTTCACCTTTAGCCCCATCTCCAAAGGTCACAAAACTGGTGGTGTGAGGCTTAACATTATTGAGGAGGTTCTTGATTCCAGTCATATGTCTGGAACATCCACTGTCAAAGTACCAGTCTTCCTTTGCAGAGACCCTCAGGGAAGTGTGAGCTATCAATGCAGTAGCCTTTTTCTTCCATTGAGGAGCATGTGGTACCTTTTTAGACTTAGGTTTGACACCTGAGATCTGATTAGGGTATCCATGTAATCTGAAGCAGAAGGGCTTTATGTGGACATATCTGCCACAATGATGGCATTTCCATCTTTGGTACCTTTTCTTCATATGTCTCTGTTCCTGATGTTGAGAGTTGTGTTGAGACATCCGTTTTGACATTTGCTTACCAGTACCAGATTTCTTTGCTTCCATAAATCCTAGTCCAGATTTATTTCCCACATTTTGTCCAACCTGAAGGATCTCTTCCAATTTGTCTGTTCCATTGGTCAACATCTTGACAGATTTGGTCATTTGATTCAGTTGTGAGTTCAGCAGTTGAACTTCTCCTTCTAGATGACTTATAGTTTCAAGATTTGCCCTTTTTTCAGCCTTCAGCTTTATAATGAGTTTTGATTGTTTCTCATTCTGCACACAGACTTCAGCACTTCTGATACACAATTTCTTGTAGGTATCAGCCAGTTCTTCAAATGTCACTTCTTTATCACTAGTGTCACTTTCAGAAGTACAAACACTAGTTAGGGCAGTAACTAGTTTGGCAGATTCTTCTTCAGAATTACTTTCTGAATCATAGTTAGACCAAGTAACAGTCATTCCTTTCTTTTGCTTCTTAAGAAAGGTAGGACATTCAGCTCGAATATGTCCATATCCTTCACATCCATGGCATTGAATACCTCTGCCTTGGTTTCCCTTATCTTCTGACCTTGGTCTTCTGCTGGAACTGTCAATGTCAGAGGGAATGTTATAAACATTAGACCTTGACTTTGGGTCCATTCTTTTGATGAGCCTGTTGAACTGTCTTCCAAGCATGGCAATAGCTTCTGATATGTTTTCTTCTTCATCCTCCTTGTATTCAACATCAGTGTTGGATACAAGTGTTATGCTTTTGTTCTTCTTGTCACCATTATCAGTGATCCCCATCTCAAAAGTCTGAAGAGACCCAATAAGTTCATCCACTTTCAACTTGCTAATGTCCTGGGCTTCCTCTATGGAAGTTACCTTCATTGCAAATCTTTTAGGCAAGGATCTGAGAATCTTCCTCACCAGTTTTTCTTCTGACATCTTTTCTCCCAGTGCTCCTGAGGTGTTGGCAATCTCCAAGATGTTCATGTGAAACTCATGAATGGTTTCATCTTCCATCATTTTTAGATTCTCAAATTTTGTAGTCAACATCTGAAGCCTTGACATTTTTACTTTGGAAGTGCCCTCATGAGTAGTTTTGAGAGTGTCCCAAACTTCCTTGGCCAGTTCATATTGATGTACTAGTCTGAAAATGTTTCTATCAATTCCATTGAACAAGGCATTTAAAGCTTTTGAATTTCCCAGAGCTAACTCATCTTCTTCTTTACTCCAATCTTCCTCAGGCTTCAGACTGATTGTCCCATCTATCTCAGTTATGGTGGGATGAATCCATCCTTTGTCAGCAGCTCTCCAAGCCTTTTTGTCCAGAGATTTTAGGAAGGCAATCATACGAGGTTTCCAGTAGTCATAATTGGTTCCGTCCAGAATGGGTGGTCTATTTCCAAAAACTCCTTCTTTGTCCATAGTGCCAGAAAGTGATATCCCTAGATCTCACCCAGTAATACAGGCAGGGTGCCTGCTCTGATGCCAATTGAAATTCTGGCTGCAGATACTCAATGTCACGTTCAATGTTATGACACCGTATCTGACTTACTATATGACAGTAAATACAAAAGCAATAAAGAACACAGTCAATTGTTTACCCAGTTCAGTGTGCAACAACACCTACTCTGGGGGCTACCAAGCCAGGGAGAGAATCCACTATAAGAGATGTTAATTCAGGAATAAACCAACCAGTTTATCTCCTTCACTTAAGACCTACCCAATGCAATTCTAATCTAAGTACAACTTAAACCTGAGTTCCTACTCACTCCCCCTCAATCACAGCAGTGATACATAAACCAATTTGACTTAAGAATTGATGAAGACACTCTTCAAAAACACACACTTGATTAAGCTTCACAGCTTTTTAATCAAGCAACACAATCACTCGTGCTTCACAGCTTTGAGTGATGCACACAACTAACTTGACTTTGCTTCACAGCTTTAGTCAAGGAATATTCAAACACTCTTGCTTCAAAGCTTTGAGTGCTACACAACCCTTACACATAGAAACCTATTCCAAGGCACTTATCACAATGATAATTGCTTGGAGTACAATGAACAAATCTATACAGATTACAAATTGATCTTCTAATCAATCAGCAGGGATCCTTGAAAAAACAGCAGCTCTGTTGAATATATAGCAGCTGCAACTTCAGTTAGGGTTTCCAAAAACCTAGGGTTAATTCCGTTTGACCTAAAGACCAGGTCACAGGACTTTATTAACCAGGTTAGGGTTGAGCTAGGTTACCCCTCAGAAAACGCAGGATTCTGTTCAGGAAGGACTGAGTTATTTCCTGAAAAAACTCAGACTTATCCAATCCTGCAATCCTGTTAGTTCAGAACAGGATGTCATAACATCTGTTATGACATCTGAGAAAGCCTGTCTACTGATTTAGAAAAATGTGATCATTTTGCAAAAATGCTCAGATACACACTTATAAGCATCAGTATTTGAATTACAATATTTTTCTGCAAAGGTACCTAATGAGTCAGTACAAACTGAACTAGAATGTTATGACATCAGTCATGACATTCACACATACACTTGGGATTTACCAAAAATGCAAGCCAATACCTAAACACCTACAACAATCCATCTTTGTAATGCAAATTGAAATTCTAAGTGGAAGCATGTGAAAAGTGGCCATGAAGTTAGGCAAAAATCCTGCCTAAAATAGGTCAAAATTTCTCTAAGTTAAGAATGTTTTGCACCCTTGTTCCAAAAATCATAACTTGAGATACAAGCTTCTTTTGAGGAAACTTTGTGAATCAAAGTTGTAGATTTTACAATGGACTATAACTTTCATGTTTTGACTTTTCCTTGAATCCAAATGTATCTTGATGGAAAAGTTGGACAAAGTTAGGAAAAAATTAGGAATTTTCATAACTTAGAAAATTTCTAAGTTATGAAATTTCTTCATTTTAAACCCTAATTTTTGATTTTTGATTTCTTGATGAGCAAGTTTCATGATTTGGCATGTTTTGATGAAAAATGAATCTTGACACTTGATCTTGACCAAAAAGTCAAAGTTTGACTTTTCAGTATACAGTCAAAATTGATCAATTGACTGGAAAATTCATCTGTCAATCTTGTGCATTTGGGATCTTTTGAATTTATTGAACATGTCAAGACAATTCCATGGGGTCTTTGAGTCCATATGTGAGCTTGGTTTGCCATTGGCTAGGTCAAACAGTCAAAAATTGTCTTTGTGCAGTCAAAACCCTAAAAATGACCTTTTGCCTTTTTGGTGATCTGATCAAATTTCTTGTGGAATTGTGATCCAAACTTGACCAAATGGTTCAAATGAGTTCATAATGTTGATGTGGGTCAAAAATCATGAAGTTTGACTGTCAATTGACCATAGTTGACTTTTTTCCCAATACAGTTGATTTCTAGGTCAACTGTCCAATTGACTGGGCAAAGATTGGAATCAAGGCTTGAAACTTGGTATGGGTAAACTTGAGAGTCCAATATGAAGCATGAAAGTCATTTTGGGCACTTTAGGTCAAAACATCTTTGTGCAAACTCAAACCCTAATTTGGGTCAACAGTGCAAGGAGGAGTCTTGAGCAGAGCAAACCCTAACTTGATCTTGAGCTCCAAGGGTCTTGTGGTGAGAAAATATTGAAGAAAAGGGAGGGCAAATTTTGGGGTACAACAATAACATTATGACATGTCTCCTTGAAAGTGAGAATATTTGCTTTCACTAATTCTTGCACTATGTTTTCAATGCATAACAGCTTTCTAAATCATGACCGGCAGCTCCCTGATGAAATTCACAATGAAGGTCATATCTAAACCCGGTTGGAGGAGGATTTCGAGGAATTAGAGGCCTAGTTGTAATCAAGCCATTATGCACCATTGCATGATACAATTCAACGTATGCCATAGGGATGAGATCAAATTGATCCATATTCCCTACATGACGATTCCGATTCTGCGTAATATTATGTCGTTAAGGAACCTGAACTGGTTGAGCATTGACTGCAAGAGTAACAGTCATTACTTGTGGTTGATCAATGTATTGAGGCCTACAGCGAGGCCCTCTTCTCTCAATCGAGACAACATTGGCTTCTACCTCTTTCTTCTTCTGAAAGTTCCCAAAGTATTTCTTTGCACCATTAGAAGATTCAACAGCTTTAGACACTTTACCATTCTTGATTCCTTCTTCTAATATTTGGCCAATAGTCACCAGGCCTGTGAAGCTGGAGGACACACTACCAATCATCTTCTCCAAAAATAAAGGGGACAAAGTATCCATGAACAATCTAGTTAGATCTTTCTCTGCCAGAGGTGGTTCAACTTGAGATGCCAATTCTCTCCATCGTTGAGCATATTCCTTGAAAGATTCTTTCTCATTCTGAGACATATTTTACAGTTGGCGACGATCAAGTTCCATGTCAAGGTTGTATTTGTATTGCTTTATGAAAGCATCAACAATATCTTGGAAGTATTGGATACGGCCTTTCTTAAATCCCATATACAATTTCAATGAAGCTCCACTCAGACTATATTGGAAACAATGGCTAAGCAGCTTGTCATTCTTTGCGTAAGTAGACATCTTTCGAAAGTACATCACCAAATGACTTCTTGGACAAGTGTGCCCCCGATATTTCTCAAACTCGGGAGTCTTAAACTTTACATATATAACCAGATCAGAAACTAGGAACATGTTGTTAGCATCAACACTGAAGAACTCATTTCCTTCCATAGCTTCAAGTCTCTTCTCTAAAGTCTGATACTATTCTTTGAACTCTTCCAACTCACCAAAGTATCCCTGACTCATACTTCGAGGACTGGAAGCATGGTACTCAAAGAGAAGGTTCGCAAAAGTAGCTTGTGCAGCAGGTTGACGAGAAATAGTATGAACGATTGGATGAGGTTCAGTGAAAAATGGAGCTTGAAAAATTGGTTGGGAAGACTGGACAACCATTGAAGTAATTGCAACAGGCGGAGAGTAGTTCTGAGGAAACCCAAACTCTAGCCATATAATAGATGTATGTTGGATAGGTTGAGTGTCAATAGTAGCAATTGGGATTTCAGATATCACAGTCCTTTGAGGTGGCTCTCCTCTAGAAATCAGGACTTGCATCATCTCAGTAAGTTTGGCCATGCCTAACTTTAACTCATCGATTTCCATTCTGACTTCTATGTTGTGTTGTTCTTGGTTTTCCATTCTTAATCTGACAGCAACTCCAGCCCCGTAGTTGTGTTGAGGAATCATCTTGACGGTAGAGGACTAACTGGAATAAAGAAGTAACTAGGAATAAGATCCTGAACAACCTGGATATATGCAGAATGATATAGAGGATGCAAATGATATACAATGTTATGCAACGCACTGCACAGTAAAAGGATCACACGGTTCAGAGTCACGAGCCTCGAGTCAAAGGTACAACCCATAATATGGACTAACAGTTATCACCTTCCGAACAAGGGTTCTAAGAGGTTCCAAGAGTCTACATCCTTCCTTTGGATATTACCAGCATCCCGATTAACTCGGTAATTAGCAATATTCTCAGGAAAAACTCGTTTGAGCGTAGTATCGCATGACAACTATTTTCGGATTACTCGGTTATAGTTTCTGCACTACACCTAAAAGGCCAAGTTGGGTTAAAGGTTCTACGGTCCTCAGCTTTAGCAGGCTCCCAGGTTGAAAGCATTATGTCTTCCCGATTACTCGGTAAACAACACTACAGTCAAAGGGGCCTCAACTGAGTGGGGGATCTCATGTCTCCTTTTTTGGGATTACTCCCTCAAAGTTAACATGACTATACATCCCGTCCTATCTTAAGTTTGCCCAAAGTTCGGGTAGAAGACTTATAAGAAATCACCAAGCCCCTAAAAACCAGGAAACTCCAGACAAACATATATACAACATAATGGGAAGTAATAAACAACAAGTAAAACAATATATAAACACTTATAGAAAAGAAACAAACAAAGCTAGGATTTACCCACTTAGGAATGGAACAGCAATAGGTCAATTTGTCCCCAGTGAAGTTGCCACTTTCTGTCGCACGCGGTCGTCAAAGACGACAAAGATAAATGAAATGCGATAGTAATGATAGGAAAAGAAATGTAGCGGTAAAGATTTGAGATTAAGCCATCAATTTACTTATCTCAACACAATGAAGTCGCCACCGCACTTTATTGTTTCCAAAGGGAAATGGGAAAAAAGCGAACAAAACCCACAATGAAATAAAAGATCAGAGATTGAGGTACGTGGGTCGGTTATGCAAAGGGAAGGTGTTAGCACCCTAAGCATCTACGGTACTTTGCAAGATCCACTTTGTTTGGTTTCTTTTAAAAGGTGTGTTATGTAAAGGTTTACTTGCTAAAGGAAAAGAATGAATGAGTATTTGCAAACAAAAGAAAATGTTTTTTTATTATTTTTGTTGCTCGCCTTGGGTCGTAAGACTTAGTGCCTACGTACTACCTCGTGCAATAGGAAAGTCAGAGCACCGTAGTTCGGCTAGAAAAGACTTGTCTGTTAATTGTTTTTAAACGAAGATACAAGTCATCATTGTTAGGAGAGAAATCTCGACTAACGCCCACAAGGTGTGGGAAAGATGGACCCTGCGTCAACAAGAGTGAGGGTTTGAGAATACCTCTAGCACTCAAGTGGAAAAGTAGACACCTTTATAACCAAGGGGATATGAGAATGTTGCTCGACTATCAATGAATCATGTCTTATCTTGAAAACGTTTTGAAGGATAGAGGTGCTTGGGCGCACAACAGAGTTTGAATGAGTTGAATTGTTTTTGTTAATTTTGAAAGATGTCAAAGTATGATTAAATGAATTGAAGTTTGTTTAAAGAAAAGAAATTTTAAAAGAAAAGGAACTCGACGAAGTCGAGGTTTATTATGAAAGCGGTTCGAGTTTATAAACAAAGAAGATTTTGAAAAAGATGAGAAAGTTTTTGAAAATTAAAGAATGGGAGAAAATGAAAAGAGTGTCCTATGTACAGGAGGGCAAAAGATAAGGTAAAGAGGATCTGACCGAATAAGAAACCAGTACTTGACATGATGAAGTATATACTGTATTCCCATCCCTTTGGGGTTTAAAGCCACAGACAGGAAAAATAAGCTAAGAGTATACCAAACCTCAGGTGAAAATACATCACAAGTCGACAACATTTAAAACCAGATGTAAGATAATACTCCAAGCAGCAAATAAAGTGCATTGAATCGTAAGCGATAGGTGCAACACGTGAAAATAAATCACGGATAAAGAAATCATGCATAAAGCTCACAGTATAAGATTCCCTTCATCACATGAAATATACAGACAAAACTAACAGCACGAGAAAAATTATATGCGTCCGTACGATTTTTCAGAAGTTAATTTGAATTAAAATTCAAAATCGCAATGCAATGAAAATGATATTACATAACCTGAATTTATTTACAAGTAAAATCTAAAATATACAGTCAAAATATTATGTACAAGTATATATTTACAGTACCAAATATTAAATCAAAATAGTGAAATACAATAAAGAGGTAAAGGAGAAAGTGTAGGAATTATGGATGCACTATGTGAGAATGGATACTTGAAACGATTTTCGAAAACCTTCACAGTAACAACCGCGTGAGTAGGATAAGCGGTATAAAAATAAAATGAAGGAAATTGCAACAATGAAAATCTATGTTAGAAATCATAAAATAAAGAATTGAAATGAAAGTGTATGAATGCACATGAATATTTACACAAATAAAAATCAAGAATTCATGATATTATTCCATGTAAACACAAAAAAAATCAGCATTGCATACATTATTTCAAGTGTTTCAAAAGCAACCGCTATTTCAATCACAACGGAAAACAAGAATCAAAAGTTCACATTGCAACATGATAAATTTAATTCAAAGAAGGATTAAAACCTTAAACAGAAATTTGGACAATAACTATGCATTAAACTATTATGTTCCAAAATTCTAATTCAAACATGGTTTGTAACAAAAGGAAATTGCATGTTGTCTTCAATAGTTTCTCAGTCAGATTTACACGCAAATAAAATGCGATATTATCGTCACCTTCATTGAAACTACACCAAGAAGAAAATTCACACACAATTAAAATCAAACAAAAAGATGCCATCACTCAAATTTCTGGCATAAAAAACATGGTATTGCAAGCGAATTTCACCTCATTTTAACATTAAGAACTTTGTCGATTTAACCCGGGCAACATAACAGTAACAATTTCTTCATCATGATTTAACAAGAAAAAACCAGAATTGACCAACTTAAACATATTTTCCAGCATTTTTCACGACCAAATATTACATGATTTCACAGCATAACAGTTCAAAAATATCAAACACACATATTATAGTAAACTGTTTTTATTCAGAAATTCATCACAGCATTTGCTTTTTAACCACATAACAACAATTATCACATAATTTCAACAACATATCGTTTATCAGAAACAACCAGAAAGGAATAGAATGTTACCAAAAAATGTCGAAACTGTCGATTTGAATCTAGCCAGAAGTTGTTGACAGGGTTGGTGTTTAGAGCTTGCTGTATCCGGAGCGGCGAAATTTGATGATGCGCGTGGAAGAGGAAGTTCACGGAACATTGCAGAAGGAGTTAACAACGGATGTATTGCTGGCGGAAGGAGGTAGATGAACAGAACAAAGGGTGAGGTTACGGTGAATACAATGATTGGAAGATGGAGGTGACAGTATCGCGGATTGTTGGGCGAATGGATGAAGGAGAATGATGGTGATGTGATGGATCGGTGGTGGATACAATGAAGGTTTATTGCTTGCGGAATCGGTAACTGGCAGATTGGGTTTGTGGGTTTTTTTGTGTTGAATTCGCGGAATGGGTTTGTATACGGATGGAGGATGAAGGGCAATTGGGGATTGTGCGCGGAGAGAAGGGAGATTGGCTTTTTGCTTTTTATTGTGTGAGGAAGAGAGAAGAGGGAGAGAAGATTAATGTGTTGCTTTTGTGTTGTGTGTGAATTACAAAGAGAATTGAGCTCTTTAAATAGGACAATGAATAGGAAAATTGTGATTTCAGATTAATCAGACTCGTTCAATATATTCAATCTGTATCAATTTGTAATTACTGCTATCAACCAATAGGAAAAAAGAAAAGTGTAATAAACATTTTTTATGACTAAAAAGCCCTTTTAATAATAAAATAACTAAAAAAACTGAAAGTATTAAAATTAACTCAATTTAAAATAATTTTTTGAATTTTTTCTGAATAAAAAATAAAGACTTAAAATGATTGAAAACGATAAAAAACGGACAATAATTTATCTGAAAAAATAAAATGAACATATTAAAATAAACTACATGTCACAAAGATTAAAGAAAAAAATTCAAAAAGTCAAAATCGGAATAAAATGAGAATAAAAATATGAGACTAAACAGACGTTTACGATTAAAAATGAGACTTCAAACTGTACTGAAAAAATAAAGCGAGCATACCGTCATAATCTACGCGAAGCGCAGATTCATAAAATGATCGGTAAAAGGTGCAAACTTGAAATATTTTTCTCGCTAATTTTCCGCACAGTGTCGAATTGCTTTTAGCAGTCTGTCTATAAAACTGAAATATTTTTATTATCGACATATAAACAATTTGGAGCAATGCAAGAAATAAGTAAAGAGATAAAAATGCATGAAGTGAAATGTCGGGTATTTTTCAACTACAGAATGATGCAAATGTCTATTTAAAAAGACTTTTGGTCAACTTAAACACGATTAAATGATGCAAATGCGATGAATGAAGCTATTTATTAATGATTTTGACCAAATAACAAAATATGATATGAAAGTGCGACTAAAAAAATTAGGGGCGAAATTTAGGGTACAACAGTGATGTGTTATACAAAAGAAACTACGATATGGTATTACTCAGGTGTGTGGAGAAACATGAAGCAGATACACTTATGAGAGAAATCCATGAAGGTACTTTCGGAATGCATACAAATGGACATGCCATGGCTAGAAAAATCCTGCGAGCGGATTATTATTGGTTGATGATGGAAGCCGACTGCTACAATTATACAAAGACATGTCACAAATTCCAAATCTACACCGACAAAATGAATGTGCCACCAACTCCTCTGAATGTCATGAGCTCTCCCTGGCCATTCTCGATATGGGGAATTGATATGATAGGCATGATCGAACATAAATCATCTAACGGGCACCAGTTCATACTAGTGGTTACTTCACCAAATGGGTGGAAGCGGCATCCTACGCAAATGTGACAATCCAAGTGGTTACTCAATTCATCAAACAGAATCTCATATGTAGATATGGGGTTCCAAGCAAAATCATTACGGATAAAAGGACTAATTTGAACAACAAAATGATGAAGGAATTATGCGATAATTTCAAAATCGAGCATCATAATTCCTCACCATATCGACCAAAGATGAACGGGGCTATTGAGGCTGCCAATAAGAACATTAACAAAATCATTCAGAAAATGGTGAAGACATACAATGATTGGCATGGAATTCTTCCCTTTGCTTTACACGGCTATTGTACTTTTGTACGTATATCAATAGGTGCAACTCCTTTCTCTCAGGTATATGGCATGAAGGCAGTACTTTCGGTTGAAGTAGAAATTCGGTCACTTCGAGTTCTAACAAAAACAAATCTTGAAGAAGCAGAGTGGGTTCAAACGTGACTTGATAAGCTCAACCTCATTAAAGAGAAATGCTTGACAACTTTGTGCCACGGTCAGTTGTACCAAAAGCGGATGAAGAAAGCATTCAACAAGAAGGTTCATCCCCGAGTGTTCAAAGAGGATTTGGTGCTCAAGAAGATTATGCTACCTCGCCTTGATTCACGTGGTAAATGGACACCCAACTACGAAGGTCCATATATGGTAAAAACAACATTCTCTGGTGGTGGTCTCATCCTCACAACAATGGATGGGGAAGAACTACCACATCCAGCAAATCCAGGCGCAGTAAAAAACTATGTATAAAAAGCTGGCTAAGTTTGAACCTAAACGGGCGACTTAGGCAAAAAGGAGCATCCCGATGGATTGAAAACCCTAAAGTGAGATCCAGGCAAAAATTAGGGACATACACAAAAAAATTTATCCCGGTGATTGAAAACTCGAAAGGGCGATCCAAGCAAAAATTAGGGATCTTATTCAAAAAAATAAAGAACAAAAAGACTGCAATCTAAGAACCACAACTGCAACCACAAAGGAATGGATTGATTCAAATCATTTAACTCAGAAGCAAAGGAGATTGGAGCTATCAAAAGGATATTGGGAAAACAATAGTAACAATTGTCATTTTTCATTGTTATTTTCAGTTTTAAAAACTTTTTGTAATTACCTCTTTCAAGGAATTACATATGGTACTCTCGCCTATTCAAAGGCATGTTTATCAATAAAACATTTACTTTTTCAATCTTTCAATTGTTTTTTCCTTTTTTGGACTTGTTTGCAAAGTACTACGATTATTTCTTGTAAATACTATGTTGAAATCATTCTGAGGATTTGACAAATAAAAACATTTGATATAACATCAAAAAGAATTTTGGTTAGAAAAACATCAAAAGAAAATCCACACCTTCGTCCGTGCCTACGTTCATGCCTACATCCACGTGCACGTCAATGTCTACATTCATGCATGCATCCACAACTACGTCCACGCATACACTTGCACCTGCGATACCAATATCGAGATCTTGGTGACGTTTTCCATCTGGTTCAAATTAATTTAAAGATACCACAACAATGCAATGTTAGGGAGTTGGCGACACAAAACCAATGGTTTAAAAGGAGAGAATAAAAAAAACATTTTTCATTACATTTTGGGGCATATACACACATTTGGTGCATATTTAAACATTTGGGGCATACACAAAATACTTGATGCATATACATTTTAGGCTCCATATCGATCTTAGACATTATGCATATACATCATACATGACATTTTTCAAACACACTTTGGGTAAAACCAATATCTCGGGGCCCTTTTTGTCAAAATATCAAAGCAAGCAATTAACTTGGTTGAGAATAGACACAATCGGTAAAACTCTGATCTCATTTTTATCTAGTTATCTAAGATTTGATCACCAAAATACTTTTCAATCATCGAGCCCCTAGGTTGTGGTAGGTGTGCGAATTGCCAGGTTCATATTATTCATTCCCTAGGTTATAATGAATACTTGAATCTATCTTTGTGCCATTTATCCCCTAGGTTGCGGCAAACGCACAAGTTCTTCAAATATTTATCCCCTAGGTTGTGATAGGTATGCGAGTTTTCAAGGTTATATTGTTCGTCCCCTGGATCGTGATGAATAACATAAGCATGTCCTTGTTGTCTTTTATCCCCTAGGCTGTGATAAATGCACAGGTTCATCCTCGTACTGTTTACTCTCTAGGTTGTAGTAAACATAACAAAATCTGCATAGTTCATTGTGTCAGTCTCCATGCGGCAATGCATTATCAAAACTATGTTTTATTCATCCCTAGGTTGTGATGAATAGACAAAATTTGTATTATAAACTTACTATATTAGTCTCAAAGCATTAGTAAGTTAACTTTCAAACTTGTATTATTTACCTCCTAGGTTATGGTAAATACGCAAAAAATCTACGATCTCTTTTAGATATTGACGAGTTATCTGCGTCGTTGTATCTAAGTCGAATCAAAACTTTTTGTTTAAACTATGGTGAGATGATACATCATCATCTATGCCTATTCCTTTCATACTCTGGGGAATGTTGTACAGTATATCCTTATAATCTTGTGGTCAAATTTTAGGGTCTTCCATTATTTAATAACCCTCCGACTTGAACGTGCAAGACCTGCATATTCTTGCATCCTTCAACCGAAGAGTAATCAAATAAGGGGAAGTTGTCATTCCCTAAATTTATCCTATCAATTTTGACGGTCGCGTTACCATTATATTGTTGAATCTCTAATTATTTTGTTCAATTTGTTTCTAAAAATGAGCATATGAGGGGTTTAAAACCAATATGGTAGTGTCTTAAATGGACCTTCAAAATCTGATGGCCCAATAAGACAATTTGTTTGGCCCAACTAAAAGAAATGGGGGTTTAAAGGCCATAAGAGGGAACTGTTTTAGTAAAAAGTTATTATGTCATTTATAATCAAGCTGGCCCAATAAACTGAGTGATCCATTTCAAGGGGGATATGATTGGTTGGGCCTTGCCAAGTCATTACCATTCTTTTATAAAAGACCCATTAAGGGTTAACATTTTTTAGCAGGGGAAGAGGTGTGATTGTTTTTGGTCTGGTCATTTGGTCTCCTCAAAGAAATTATTGGGGATTTTTTTTAAACTATTTTTTATAGGCCCATAATTCATTTTTCGAAAGCCCATTCTGCTGGCTGAAGACATTATTTATTCAAATATTATTTGCATTTTTATTTTTTGTTACTATTATTTTTAATTAAACCCGATTGACTAATTATATCTTTGTTAATTATTAATTTATTATTAAATCTTGTATTATTATTGTTGTTGTTTTTGATTAATTTTGACCGAAGTCAACGTAAGGGTTTTGAGACCCTAATTACCCAAGCCCAAATATGTACTGTACAAATCTAAAGAAAATAAAAATGCATCTTGAAGCGCATATGAAACTAAAACAAAATTAAATCAGTTTCAATCATATCTTACATAATAATTTGTACAAAATTGTCTAAAACAGAATCAAATCAATTACAATCAAATAAAATCTTCTAATTCCTAACAAAATCAATCTACCCTAAGTCAATTACAAATTGTAACGACAACTACAGAAAAACTTCATAATTCGAATCTAAAACCTAACTATAAATAAACTCTAAAAATTCTAAGAAAGGGAGAAAGTAAGAATACAAAAGAAGAAGAGAAAGAGGCTTGTGGTCTTGAGTCCCTAGTCAAAGCCACCTTCATCTAGGATATGGGTTTCCAAATCTAAAACCCTAGATCTGTGAGGTTCACCAACACCACGCCTTCATCATCCAACGTAACTGCAAGACAAAAAGAAGAAGAAGTGAGAGATCAGAAGGAGGATTCAGGAAATCAAAACTATACGACCAGTATCACGATAAGAGAGGTAACAAAAATCACTTAGCTTTAGGGATCTTAATCGTTGTTGCTATGTTTTCATAATTGATGTTTGAATGTTGTGTTTCTGGAATTTAGCTTTTTAGGGTTAATGTTCTAATCTAGGGTTAGGGTTCTTAGATACTAGAGTTAGGGTTCTTGGGGTTGTTTGAAGATTAGTGTTAGGGTTCTTCATTGTTGGGTGTTATGGGTTTTTGGATAGTTAGGGTTCATCAAGAACCCTTAGGGTTCTACGAACCCATATGAAGATCCACGGCGGTGGTCTTTGAATGTTTGAAGTTTCCAGTTGAATGTTAACCAGAAAACTAGGAAAAGGGGTGGTTGGTGGTGGTTCAAGGAGGACGGCGCAACTAAGGAGATTTCAGGCCACCTGAGTTCTAAAGAGAGGTCAGAGCCTCTCTCTCTAGGTTTTTGTTTTAGTAAGAGAGTGAATTGTAGAGAGAGAGAGACGAGAAGAGAAAAAATGATAAAAATGACAAATAATGGAATATATAAACGCTTAATGATTCTGTCCCTGCGCGTCCAAGAATCTTACAACGCGCTTCACATCACAACCTTTAGATCATCATCAAATGCTCCTGATTCGCACGCCCATTGTAACATCGTGCACTCGCCCGCATGAAGTCCAAACGGACTCCTAAATGGTTGCCAAACATTGGGCCTAGCCCATTGCTAATTACGCCACACCTGTTTTTATTTTACTACTACGTTAGAAAGTTATACCCCCTCTGGCGCTATTAGGCTAAGTCCAACATCTAGACTTAAGCCCTTGCTGACCAAACCCCCCACTTTTATTGACATGTGCAATTACTCACCCCCTCGTGCGTTTGGGCCTGAATTCAGTATTTGAATTCAAGGCCCTACTTCTCATACCCCCCTGTTTTACTAGTTCAACACAAAAACACCCCCTGCGTTTTTTTAAATCTTTTTTATTATTTATAATTATTATTTTTTATAATTTAATATATTTATAAATTCTATTATTATTTTACTATTATTATTAAAAATCAAATACTTATTTTCTAATTCATCCAGATATTTATTTGTTGCATTAAAATTATTTTGCCATGCATTAAAAATATTTTTTTAATATATTAATACATTTAAAAATACTTAACCAACACTAAACTCTTTTTTTAATAATTAATTAATTTAAAACAATTTTCAAAAAGGATTATGAGGATGTTTTTAAATCAACTATGAACTTTGTCTGACAACTCCGTTATTCACACACCTAGACTTAGTACAAGGGAAATTCAAGACATCTTCGTAATCCATAAAAAACACCAACCAACTTTGAACTACGAATTAGGACTCTGATTCCTCATAAGAGGATACATAGGTATACCGTGATACGGTGGCAGAACCGGCTGTTTTTACTGGTTTGTGTTTTGCGTTTTTTTTCCGCAAAATGTCGCGGTAAGCAAGAGTCGCCACCGACTTTTATTTCATTCAACTAAGGAAAAGGAAAAAGAACAGAAAAAACCTTTTTCGAGAATATTTCTGAGCACGGAGGGTAGATTATATAAAGGGAAGGTTTTAGCACCCTTTCTATCCATGGTTTTCCATGGGCTCTTAGGTACTTGCTCATTTTTAAAATTGCTTGTGTGTGTGCTTGTTTTGAAAAAAGGTTTACTTTGTGATAACCCTTGTATCAGTCCTCAAGGATGTGATGAAGTTGTTTTGAAAATTGTTTGAAAGGTGTTGGTGTGAAAAGTTTGTTTGAGAAGTACTTAAAAGTTAATCTACCTACTCGAAAAAGACTGTTCACTTTCCTTTAGACAGCGTTATCCCATTATTAAGGAATAGATAACACCGTTGTTGGAGTTTTAAGGGACGTTCGAAGGGACAGATACAGTCACAAAAGCAGTGTTAGGAGGTGTTAGTAATCATCCTAGAGCCTTAAAGATCTATTTCCGAGGCAACATTCGAATGGGTCATTTGAGATCTTTCGGGGCTAGAGGACGACCACTAACAAACCCTATACTTCATGATCGCTTAACCGAAGGCAACCGAAGTGGAGTAAACCCTAGGAGTGAGCATGTGCGAGTGAGTTTTTTCAGTTAATTTGTCTTTGCACATTTAGGTTATCTACCGTTTTAATTTTCAAATATTCTTGCCATACAATCCTATTAGCATACATCTAACAGTTTATAATTGCGGAAATTAAAGTGCGGAAATAGAAATCCTAACTATTACATGGCTTTCACAGATACAGAATTATTTAATTGAAAATAAAATGCGGAAATTAAAAACCTAATTGAAACCTATTACAGTTACATAAATAATAATAAAAAAGGTAATTAAAAATACGCGCGACGAGTTAAATGCGAAGAATTAATTAAGAGACCTAAAATATAAAAAGAATAATTTGGTTATTTTTAGAGAAAAAATAATTATTTACAACCCTAATTTCTAATTAGTTATAATTATGAAAAGGAATTAAATTAACCTAATTTGAACTAAATTAATTAATTAAAGAAAATAACTATTTTATGAAAAAATGATTTTTTGGTGTTTTTTATGATTTTATGATTTTTTGTAGTTAATAAA
The DNA here is from genome assembly GCA_948472305.1 of Vicia faba. NCBI lineage: Eukaryota > Viridiplantae > Streptophyta > Magnoliopsida > Fabales > Fabaceae > Vicia > Vicia faba. The sequence goes on along the minus strand of OX451739.1, from coordinate 1,460,327,790 downwards.
AAAATAATTAATTTGTGAAAATAAATAATTAAACTAATAAAATAAATAAAATAAATAGAGAAAATTAGATTGGGCCTATTTGCTTAAGTAATCAGGGTTGGTGTTGCTGAATTGTTAGGCCCAGCAAGCTGAAGCCCAGCTAGCGCGTGATCCAGTGGGGAGACTTCCTGATGGAACACCATGGTGCCTGGAAGGTGGAGACGTTGGATCTGATTGATCAGGCATGTGATGAGCTCATGTGGTTGGATGATGGAGGTGCATGGTGAACGCTTGAGTGGGTGATGTGCAGAATCTGTCAAAGGAAAATAAAATAAGGAAATTTGTTGGGACCTGGGATCGAACCCAGGTCCTCCAACTCAAATCATGTATGCCTTGGCCAACTGAGCTGCGTGAATTCTTTGTTGATTAAATAACAACAATCAATAATAGATGTTAAAACGTGAGTTAGTGGACAAAACAGAAAAACGCGCGCCAGTTTGAATGGCCCAGTGGTTGGCTGCCACGTTATCATCTCCTCCCTCCTGCCGTCGTATTAGCTTAGGGACTTTTACCTACAGTAAGCATCTATAGCTATAAACCTGCAAATTTCCAAAATCTACCACAAGAAATATAAATCAATTCCAAGCATACAGATCAACTCGTTTTGATCTAACGAGTATGATGGCATCCTTCTTTTGGCCTAATTGTACCTGTATCAAGAAACCCTAAAATACGACTTCAAACCCTAGCAATGGCAACTATCAACATATGCGCTAAAACATCAATTAAACCAATCCAATATGTTGCAGACATGATAACAAACACATACATACCATTCAAACATGTTTATAATGCAAGAATTATAGTAATTGAATTTTGAAAGAGAAGCAAATTGTGACGGTCGTGTAGCGTGTTTCTGGGCTTGTGGAGGCTTGGTGATGCTTGCGATTGCTTCAGAGGATGTCCAGGAGTGGTTGGTGGCTTTGAATCACCTTGAATCATCCTCTAAATTGAAATCTGATCCACACTTTTTCTTCAAAAATTTGAGTTTTCTTGATGACTTTCACGACCTCAATCCTTGTTCTCTTGCCTTGGCTGCATTATGTATTTGTACTAGAGTGAATTAGGGTTGTAAAAAACAACTTGTATTTTGAAATTTATGGAGATTTGATTTGGTTTTCATATGGTATGATATCCTTCCAAATTTGGCCTGATCATGCCATTCTTGTGCCAATTATATTTGATATGATTTGATTCTGATATGCCAGCATAATGAGCTTGTGATTCTGTCCAAAAATCCAATCAAAACAATTTTTTGTTATTATTTACCAATTGTTTGATTTAATTTAATTTTTAATAAATAAAAAATCAAAATAAAATAAATAATGAAGCAAATAACATGTGAGTGAACATTTGGGTCGTGGACCATGTCATGAGTGAGGTGCAAGCATAAAAAGTTAGGCCCATTTGGCAAAAAAATGCATTTTTGAGCACATTTGACTTTTGGCAATTTTGCAAAATAGGTCAACTTTGAAAAGGCATAACTCTTCCAATTTTAACCCTAGAAAGATGTTCTTGGACTTTTTAGAAATCTTAGGATGTCCCCTAAGCAACCCTTTTGGTATCATCTCAATTGGGTCTTCCGTGTTCATGTAAGAAGCTTTGAACCAAAAAGTGTTTTTGTTGACTTTTCAAAAGGACCTATAATGTGGAAATTCATATCTTTTTGTGAGTGCATATTTTGAACTTGAGGGCTGAATATGAATTGTAGGGAATTGCGTTCTATTCAAAATGAGCCTTGGATGGAAATTTTTTGATAAAGTATGAAGAAGTTATGCTTGGTCAAAATTTGGTTGACTTTTTCTAAGAAACCCTAATTTAGCCACTTTTGGGTTTTGAGGAATTTGGGGCATTCCTTGAGGAATCATGATCAACCCTTGATCAAATGATGGATATAGCTTCAAAATGTTGATGTTGACCAAAAATATTGAAGTTTGACTCTATGTGGACCACAATTGACTTTTGACCTAATATAGTCGATTCTCAAGCATCTGAGCAGTTGACTGAGCAAACTTCTGGTGCAAGGCTTGAAATTTGACATGGAGGGTCTATTAGGACCATGGAGAGCATATGAGGTCTTTGGAGTTCACCTATCTTGATGAAAATGGAAACCCTAATTTGAGACACATTGCCTTTGGAGAGAGTTTGTCTGGTCAACTCTTGGGCATCCTTAAGCAAGTTGAGGATCTCATTGGGCGTGTATTGAGTAAGATGAGAGGGAAAATTTTGGGATACAACATCTGCCCATGTTCAATATTCTTAAACCTGAGGATGTAGATTGGCTTGTCTGCCTTTTGTAATCTGAAGGTGGAAGATGATTGAACACTATAGTGCCCAAAATCTTGCACTCGTATGAATTGACACTGATTTGATGATATCGGGAATGGGATTACAGATGCCATTTGGAGAAGATGACAGAAGATTGTCAGGGATGGGCTTAAAGATGCCATCTAGAATGTGACAGAGAATCGTAGAATCGTCGGAGATGGGCTTAAAGATGCCATCTAGAGGATGTTGATTTCCTGTGATATTCCTTTGATGAGAATTCTTGTTCTTGTCGCTAAGGAGGAATCTGCTGAGGGATGTTGGTATCTATCTTGGGAGAAATAGAATTTTAGGATCTTCAGTTGTCCATTACTCTATTGGGGGAATAACTCTTGCTTGTGGAAGCGAAAGTGAACTGCATATCTGGTCAGGGTACAGGCTGCACTGCGACTTACTGGGGAAATGTGAAATCGATCGTGTTTGATCAGGTCCAGGTCTTGAAGTGTTGTGAACTGTTGTCTGGAGATAAGAGAGAAGAAACCTGGATGGTAAGGTTATGAGAAAGAACATGGATAGTAGGGTTACTTCAAAATGAAAGCCTGGATAGTAGGGCTGTGAGAAGGAACCTAGATAGTAGGGTTACTTCGAAATGAAAGCCTAGATAGTAGGGCTGTGAGAAGGAACCTGGATAGTAGGGTTACTTCGAAATGAAAGCCTGGATAGTAGGGCTGTGAGAAGGAACCTGGATAGTAGGGTTACTTCGAAATGAAAGCCTGGATAGTAGAGTTGTGAGAAGGAACCTGGATAGTAGGGTTACTTCGAAATGAAAGCCTGGATAGTAGGGCTGTGAGAAGGAACCTGGGTCGTATGGTTACTTTGAAATGAAAGCCTGGATAGTAGGGCTATGAGAAGGAACCTGGATAGTAGGGTTACTTCGAAATAAAAGCCTGGATAGTATGGTTGTGAGAAGGAACCTGGGTCGTAGGGTTACTTCAAAATGAAAGCCTGGATAATAGGGCTGTGAGAAGGAACCTGGATAGTAAGGTTACTTCGAAATGAAAGCCTAGATAGTAGGGCTGTGAGAAGGAACCTAGATAGTAGGGTTACTTCGAAATGAAAGCCTGGATAGTAGGGCTATAAGAAGGAACCTGGATAGTAGGGTTACTTCGAAATGAAAGCCTGGATATTAGGGTTGTGAGAAGGAACCTGGGTCGTAGGGTTACTTCGAAATGAAAGCCTGGATAGTAGGGATGTGAGAAGGAACTTTGGTCGTAGGGTTACTTCGAAATGAAAGCATGGATGGTAGGGCTGTGAGAAGGAACCTGGATAGTAGGATTACTTCGAAATGAAAGCCTGGATAGTAGGGCTATAAGAAGGAACCTGGATAGTAGGGATGTGAGAAGGAACCTGGATAGTAGGGTTACTTCAAAGCGATAGTTTAGATTAGTTAACCCGTTTGGTTTCGGGAACTGAGTTTCCATTAGTCGTCTGCAGACGTGACCTATATAGTTGCTGGATTTGTTGAAGATAATTGTCTTTCCTGAAAAGATACCAGGGTTAATTATATACAATGAATGATGTGCAGGGTGAGATGATGTTCTCAAAATAGATGAGATTATGCTGTATACACTATGTATGCGTATGTCATGATGTATGTTCATGAAATGCTATTGGGGTATGCCCGTGTCTGGGAAAATAAATCCCTGACAATTGGTGGGGATTTTATGAATATTCTGTTAGGAAGAGATGCTGCTTGAGAATAAACTCTGCAGGGAATGAACTTAGAAAATGTATTTTTGTAGCTGAAGTGATGAACTCTGTCAGGGATTGAGCCTCTGTCTAGAGAAATAAACTCTGCTTAGGGGACGAATTTTACTGACTCGCACGCAATTATGAACTTCACCTGGGGTGGTTACGTCTTGTTTCGAGAATGCTGACATCAATGCTTTTGAATACTTTTACTCTGTGGGGGAGTGTATGTATTGATGATTGTGCTCCAAAGCTGACTTTATCTCGATACCTGCTGGGCGGAGTAACCGTCGGGTTTGGCACTTCTTGTTTTTTCCCCTGTTTCTGGAATTACGAGTAATTGTCCTTCGTTTCTTATGTAAATATTTATGAGCAGTAATCATTTTCAAATGCATATGTCAAAAATAAGTCATTGGACGTTCTTGAAAAACAAAACAAAAAATAACAACAAACTCGAAGTTTCTTGTGAAAATAATTTTGTATTGTTTTTTGAAGTTGGCCTGTAATAGACGTTTTTGTACAAGGAGGCTGACGCTCTAGTAAGAGAATGCCGCCGAAAGATAGAAACTATAAAGTTTGTGTAAAAGAAAGAACAAACAGTTATGTGAAACAACCCCATTGGGTTCCAACTCTGCTATTGCCTTTTATATCTTCAAGTGTCTCATCACTTTGCTACTCGGTCGAAGGTTGATCAGATTGATTGGTGTCGTCCGAGCTTGATAGTCGATACCGAAGTCTGGTCGCAAGATGATCCAATGAGACATAGTGGTACGCTTTATATCCCTAACTTTTTCCCGGACCGCCCTTTCGGGTTCTCAGTCCACCGGGATACCCTTTTTGCCCAAGCCGCCCTTTCGGGTTTTCGACTTGCCGGGTGTACAGATTTTTCCATTTTCATCCCTTACTTTTGCCCAAACCCTTTTGGTTCTCCGGGAAGCCCTTATTTTTGCCTAAGCCATTCAACTTAGTGGGTCTTTTGATTAGGCGTAGTATCTTTTGATTAGCCCTTATTTTTGCCTTATTATTGCTGAAGGTTTGTTCTGATGTTTTTCTTAATGTTCAAACATTTATGGAAAATAAACAGAATCTTGATGGTGACTGTGTCATGAAGGCTAGAGCTTGTGATTCTGGATCCGTTCCTATGTCCACTACTGCCGATGTTGAAAATGAGTGGGGTTAAGAAATGCAAATTGAAGAAGTTATTCATATTGATCTTGTGTCTGATGAGGAACCAATCGAAAAATGTTTGGCCCCTAGTATAACCAAAAGGTTGAATAGTAGACAAGGAAAAACTATTTCTTTTTGAAGGTACCCCTTCCAAGATTCCTTTGAGGAAAGCTGCAGTTGTGGAGAAAACACCTTTAAAAAGTGAAAAATGAAAATCTTCAATTGGTCCCTCAACATCTTAGAGCAGTGTGATAACCTCGTCTAGAAAGAGAAAATTTGTGTCTTCAAGTGACTCTGAATTTGAAGTCGAAGAATATGTTCAAGAAATTACACCGGCGTGCAATAATGTTCCTAAGGCTCCTCTAGATAATTTGACTTTCCATGTTGTGCAAAGTGCTAAAAATGGAAGTTTGTGTCCCATCAAAAGATTGTCATATGTGATACGGTGGCAGAACCGGACTGTTTTGAGAAAATGCTGGTTTGCGTTTTGCATTTGTGTTCACAAAATGTCACGGTAAGCAAGAGTCGCCACCGAATTTTATTTTATCCAACTGGAAAGGACAAAAGCACAGAAAAATTCCTTTTTCGAGATTTTGAGTACGGGGGGTAGATTATAGAAAGGGAAGGTATTAGCACCCTTTCTATCCGTAGTTTTCTACGGGCTCTTAGGTACTTGCTCATCTTTTGAAAATTGCTTGTGTGTGTTTGTTTTGAAAATTTTTGTTTTACTTCGTTTTAACCCTTGTATCAGTCCTCAAGAGTGTTACGAAGTTGTTTTTGAAAACTTGTTTGAAAAGTGTTTGGTGTGAAAAAAGTTTGTTTGTTTTGAGTAAGTACCTAACAGTTATCTACCTACTCGAAAAAAGATTGCTTTTATTCTTGTTTCCTTTAGACAGCACTATCCTACTATTGAGAAATAGGTAGCACCGTCGTTGGAATTATAAGGGTCAATTCGTAAGGGACGTACGATCACTAAAGCAATGTTAGAACGTCTTAGTAATAACCCTACTGTCTTAAAATCATATTCGAGGCAACATTTCCGAGGCAACCTTTCCGAGGCAACATTTCCGAACGGGACATTTGATCTTTGTTTAGACAGAAAGGCGACCACTAAAATACCCTATACTTAATGATCGTTTACCGAAGGCAACCGAAGTGAGAGTATACCCTAGGAGTGCGCATGTGCGAGTGATTTGATTTCAAGTTATTATCTTTGCACATTTAAGGTTTGCTAGCCATTTTAAATTGTCATGTAATCTTGTCATACAATCCTATTATCATACATCTAACAGTTAATATTTGCGAGAATTAAAATGCGAGAAATAAAACCTACGCTATTACAAGGCTTCGGGGGAGGGATTAATTACATAGCCAAAAACCCGTAAAACGATAAAGAACGGAAAATCCTAATTAAACTATTACATATCATGAGAAGTTATATTAATATTTGCAAAAATAAATAAACGCGCGCGATGAATCGAAACGAGAGAATTAGGGTTTTGATCCCGTCTAAACCTAATTGAAATAAAAATCATTTTTTGTGGTTTTTGTGTTATTTTGAGAAAAATAGAGTTTAATTGAATAAATAAAAACCTAATTACTAATTAATTTAAATTAAGAAAAATAATTAAGTCAACCTATTTTTTTTTGTATTTTTGTTTTATTGAGAAAAAGAAATAAAAAATAAATCAAAGGCAACCCTAATTTTCTAATTTATTTTAAATATATGAAAAAAGTTAGAATTACCCTAAAATTAAATTAAACTAATATTAAATTAAATTTAGTAAAAAAAAAAAACTAACTCTAAATTTATGAAATTGATTTTATGATTTTTTGTAAAAAAAATGGAAATTAATTTGTGTCAGAAAACAATTAAATTGATTAAATCAAAAGAATTAAAATAAATAAAAAGAAATAAAGATGGGCCTGGGTTGTAGCAAGAAGGGAGGTGCCAATTGCAAATATCAAGCCCAACAGCACTTGGCCTGCTTTGACTTTCCAGATCCTGTGCATGTGCTTGACCCACGCCTATAGTGGTCCCTCAAGGACATGCCTTTGATCTGGAGCGTGGATGATTTGGGTGAATGGATGCTGAGGATGCATGGTAGACTTGTTGGACGCATGGGCACCTGATCATGTATAAGAAAATAATAGAAAGCAAAGTTGGGACCTGGGGATCAAACCCAGGCCCTTTGGTATTTTCACGCTACAAGATGACCAGCTGAGCTGGCTTGGTTATTTGTATGGATAATAACAAAGAAATATTATGTAATAAAACAAATGGCTAACTCAAACCACACGCGAAATTTTGAATGGGAAAATCAAGGAGTGCCACGCTACCCTTCTTCTTCCTCCCACCGTTGCTAAAAGTTCTGACTTTTACCTACGGACAAATGAGCGTAGGTACAACCCTGTGTTTCTCCAAAATCTTATACAAGCATGATAAATGCACAACAATGGTACCAATCAACTCGTGGCAACCTCACGAGCATCATGGTACCCTTATCCATGGCCAATTGTACTTGTACAAAGAATCCCTAAAAATGAAGTATAAACCCTAGCCATGGCATCTTTGTATACAGTCGATAAAAACACAATTAAACATAACCATTAGATTGCAAATGATTCAAGGATTAAGAATATGCAAATAAATCATGCTAAAAGTGCCAGAATTGTGATATTCGATTTCAAGAAAGTATGGAAATCGTGGGACACTTACAATGTGTTTCTGGGTGTTAAGAAGCTTGTTAATGATTGGAATGGGATCCTAGAACATCCAGGAAACAATTTGTGTGACTGGAATGGCTTGAGGAAGCTTGGAACTGGGAAAACAGTTTGCAACTTTTCTTGATTTTTTTAAAATTTTCTTTCACCTTTGCACACCTCCAATCCCCCCGTTTCTGATTTGCAAATGTTCCTTATGTACCCAAGAATAAATTGGGGTTGCAATTTGGTTTCAAATCTTCTCCAATAATGATCATTAATTCATGATTTGATTCTTAGTGCAAATCTTTCTAAATTGAGAAAATCCAATCTTTTTGTGTCCAAATGAAGCTTGCACGATTTGATTCCATCTCCAGCTGTACGATAGACCTAAACATGCATAAAATCTCAAGCTTTGATTAGTTTTTGATATTTTCATGATTTTATTTTGATTTTATTTAATTTAATTGAAATAAAATCAAAATAAATGACAAAAATAAAATAATGACAAGTGGGAAGGATCATGGGTCGTGGGTCATGTTACAAACTCAATGCAAGCATAAAAAGTTGGGCCCATTTGACAAAAAATGCAATTTGAGACACATTTGACTTTTGGCAATTTTGCAAAAAGGGTCAACTTTACCAATCCATAACTCTCTCAATTTTGACCCTAGAGAGGTGTTCTTGGACTTTTTAGAAATCTTAAGATGTCCTATAATCAACCCTTTTTGTCTCATATCAATTGAGTCTTCCATGTTCATGTATGAAGCTTTGACAAAAAAGGTGTTTTTGTTGACTTTCCAAAATGACCTATAATGTCCAAATTCATATCTTCTTATGGGTGCATATTTTGAACTTGGGAGCTGAATATGAATTGTAGGGAATTTCATCCTCTTCAAAATGAGCTTTGTATGAGTCATTTTTGATAAAGTATGAGAAAGTTATGCTTGGTCAAAGTTGAGTTGACTTTTCCTACAAAACCCTAATTTAGCAACTTTTAGGTTTTGATGAATTGTGAGCAATCCTTAAGGAATCATGATCAAAACTTGATCAAATGATGAATAATACTTCAAAATGAGGATGTTGACCAAAAATCTTGAAGTTTGACTGTATGTGGGCCACAATTGACTTTTGCCCTAGCACAGTCGATTTTCAGCCTTTTGAGCAATTGACTGAGCAAACTTCCTCTGGAAGGCTTGAAACTTGACATGGATGATCTTGAGAACATATTAGGACAATGGTGAGCATTGGGGACCCTTTGGACTCAAACATCTTGATGCAAACTGAAACCCTAATTTGGGGTAGACTGCCTTAGGAGAAAGTTTGGCTGGTCAACCCTTGGACTTCCTTGAGCAATTTGAGGACCTCATTTGAAATGTATTAAGAAATATGGGAGGGAAAATTTTGGGGTACAACACCATGGAAATAGAATTGGGTAAGGATGTCTTAAATTGTAAGGAGGTTGTGGAGATTATAGAGGTTGTTGGTTTGATGAAGACTGTCACAAAGATTGGTCCTTGATATGAAATTCTAGTCAGGGAGTTCTGTGGTAACACTCCTAAAACATGTGACAGAATCAAGGAGTGCATGAGGCTATTTGACAGGGAAAGAGGTGGAAGATCACCTGAAGATTATCAAGATTGTTCTGTTTCCAATACTATAATGTACTCCAATGAACTACTTTCTCAAGCTTTACATCCAAGGATAATTTTGTTACCACATGTTGGAACATTAGCCTTTGCAAATGCTAATGCACTTCATCTTATGGTGTTGATGTGGACTGTGCTAGGTGAAGTCATGAAGGATTGACTCTTTAAGGGCATAGGAGAAACAGGCATGTATTGAACAATTTGTTCATGGTGAAGTATAAAGTTAAGCTACTGGATAAATATGGTGTGGTTTATGGTATGAGTATCTGTCATGATGAAGAATCCATGCGTGCAAGATCAAATGCTCCGATCTCTATGGTGCTCAACCATTTGTGAGGAGGTAGCCTTATCTGTTTCTTATACCTCTAAGGGAGGTTGTGAAGGAAGGAACATGAGGAAATGTTCTTCTCCCGTGGGAGTATAAGTGTCTGATGCCAAATCCTATGTGCATAAGATCTTGCCTAACTAAAGAGGGGTGTTGTGTACTTGTCTGATGTGTTGTTGTAGGGTTGCAGTCTGAACAAAGCTTTCATTCTCTCATAAAACTTGTGTTCTTGTATCTCTGAAGGTTGGGCTCAAAGGGGGTTCTGTTATTGGATGTGAGATGCGAGACATGATGTCTTGACATTGTGTTCAGTTTTTCAGCTGAGCCTGACTAAAAATAATAGGCTTAGAATTCAGCGGGAAGCTTTGTGTTTTGGAGCATTGTGGTTCTGCTTCAATCTTTTGTGTGTTCCTCTTAATGGTACTTAGGAGGGTTCTTCCCTGGAATAATCTTGTGCCCTAGGTCAGACAGATCACATGGTGGGTTTTGATCTTGAGTAGAATATCAATCAGAATGTTAGGAAATTGTACTAAGTGGTTTTAGTGAACATCCCCATTGGATGTGATGATGGCCAAAGTGAAGATTTCATAAAAGTGTATGTTAAGGGAAATGTTGGGCATCTCTCTCCCATAGTGATTAACAGGTTATTGGGAAAGTTCATATATGTTGTTGGTACATGAACTAGAATTGGTTATGGTGCATATATTTTAGAGCAAGTTCTAAGAGAAGTTGCCTCATCGGCTATCAAGTTGATGGTAATGATGCTCCTGTTTAATTGTGTTATTTTGATGGTGTTTCTGGTTTTTTAAGGGTTTAATGCCCAAAACTTGTATTAGCACCTTATGCTTTGTTGGTGTTTATATGATACTATGGTCCCTTCTGGTTAGCTTGCCTTTGTCTTTATTATGGCTAAAAAGGTGGAGTAGTATGTAGTATATTGAGATGTAGTTTGATGTGTGCAAAACTACTGACCATTGATTGTTGCTTCCTATCTTGCTACTGTTAAGGGGGAAAATTTTATGATTCTCTATAGCAGGTTTTGAGGGGGAGTCCCAAAGTTGGATTGGACTGTGTGAAGACCGTACTAACTATTTTTTTGCTCTCCATATTTTTGTGATGAGTAGATTCCACTGTACTCTGATGATTTTTTTTATTTACGATGATTTTTTCTGCTGCTAACTGTATGATGTGTGGATTGGTTGTTGCACCTCTGATGTGTGGATTGGTTGTTGCACCTATGATGTGTGTTTGATTTATTTTCAAACCTTAGTTGTTCTCTTGTTTTAGTGTGCAAGGAGTATTAAGTTGTTTTAGCCAAAATAAGCCAAAGGGGGAGATTGCTAATTCTCTATTTTTTATTGGCATTATGTTTGGTAAAACTAACTTAGCAAAAACACGTTGAAGTAAAATGTTCAATCAACCAGAAGAACATGTTGAATAAGATATCTTATCTTGAATCATTCGACATCTTGTCTGGTACAAGTCTGCAACTTGGATTTATTTGTTTTAAATTACTAAATATTATGGGAATATTGAGTAATCCTACGTGGCATCCAAGTTTGAGGAATTGGAGATTCTGTTTTGAATTTTTTTGACAACTTGGATGATATTGAGACATTTTAGGAAGCATATGATTTAATACCTACTTTTATGGAGAATATTCTGCAGATCTTTAGCAGTTGCCTTGCTGCGTTTTTGAAGCCAAAATTCAGTCCAGACAATGCTTATATATAGATTGTATTTGTAACCTAAGAAACAGAACATAATATGTGTGTTGTATGGTTAATGATTAGGGTTTGTAGTTTGTTCTTTGTGATCCATTCTATAGTAGAGTTACACAGTGTTAATTGTTAGCCTCTCTAATATCATCTTGGTATAAGAGTGGGATTGTCTCTATTGATTTGTAATTGTTGTCAATCATTCATAAACTTTTAAGCATTGAATGGTTGTATGTTTTTGAAGTGTGTCTTATAAGATATTTTTGAGTATTGAGTTATTCATCATTGTTTGTGTCTGAAAGGGAAGTGAGAGGGGTCTCATACCTAAGTGTGTCTTAGGTAGAAGTATAGAATGAATAGTGAATAAGTGAGAAGTTGTAAACGGGAGAGTTTAGCTTCAAATTGATACTATTTAGTGGATTTCCTTCCTGATTTGGTAGCCTCCAGATGTAGGTGTTATTGTAAATCGAACTGGGTTAACAATTCTATATGTTCACTTTACTTTTCGGTTCTGTTTTAATTGTTATACATTGTCATTGTGTTTTTGTTTAGAGATCAATGTCACAACATCTCTTAGGACATCTGAGATCTGACTACCAGAATTTTAATATTTTTAATCACTAAAATTAACATTAGAAAAAATAATTCTCCTTGATTTATGTAAAAATAATTTTAATACACTTATAAGAGACACACATTTTAATCAATTATTTAAACCAACAACTTACACTAATTTAATTCAACTACTACATACTAGTTGAGTTAATCCACCAACCAAATATAATGTGTATTTGTAAAAAAATACAGATGTGTGACATACTTATACTGGTAGGGATGACAAAAAGCTTTAGGTTTTTTCGGTGCTTTAGAGCTTACTCACGGTGGTGAGAAATACCGTTCTATAATGTTTTTTACTATGAAGAGAGGAAGCTCACGTGAGATGAGAATTTCTATATTCTTAGGATATTTCGTGAGGTGAGAAGATCAGAGTTCTTTCTTCAATTCTGAAGTTGAGGTATTTATAAAGGCTTATGAGCATGGATTTAGAGAACTCCTAATAAGTGGTAACCAATCCATTTTGAATGGGAGATCTCTTGACTACCTATTTCTTAGGAAATTGTGACAAAGACCTCATACATATGCGAGTATAAGCTATACATACGTAACCAATCATGCTTTTCATCAGGGCGGGTGGCCAGCAGAGTGAGGATGATATTTGGGCGCCATATACTGGGGTGATTGTCTTATGGATCTTAGTCTCATACCATATTGTCATGGACCTTTACAAATATATCACTACTACAACTCCTTACGTACAAGGTTTTATAAAGGGTAAAGTGCTTTAGACTCTCAATCCCTTTTTTAAAAAACTCCTCCATTGAGGGTGGGTCATTAGATAGGTGAGTCCATCAATTAGGGGAAATTCCCTCAGCTATGGGGGCAAGTCCTTCAGTTGGGGGTGAGTCATCATCCCACTTTCAAGTTTCTCATGAGTATTTTGTGTGTCAGTTGAGGATGTCAAACACTAATCACTCACTTGATCTTATTTAATGTAAGCAATGATGGTTTATTTTAGAGGCGCTAAACAATCTTGTTGGTGCAATAATTGGGGGGGGGGATGGGGGTCACCGGGGGAGCATTTTTACTTTGGGGACTTTCCTTTTGAGCAACACACCTTTGTGAGACACACACCACATACTCATCCAAAACCTTAAGGTGATAGGTATGTGGATTCCCTCACTTATAAATACCCAAGTCTCCACATTCCTAACCACAGTGTGAGACTTCTCACACTACCCACACTTGTAATTCTTTTTCAACAAATTTTTGGATATTAGACGTGTCACAAACGTGTTAAGCTCTTTAAAGATTTTGGGTGAGCCGAAAAGATTTATGACCACTTATATTAAAAAAATGCAGCAATCTCAAAATAGTAACAAAATTTCTTATTATATATAAAGATTTTTAATTTATTCAATGAAAAATTCAATAATAATTACTTTCTCAAAACCCAACGGGGAAGAAATGCATAACCTTTGTAAAAATACTAAGGGAATTTTTTAATGCACTATATGCTTTACTAGGGAACCTTGTGAAAATACATTTATGCACTCAGGTTTCAGAGATACATCTCCGGATGCACCAAGATTTAACGCATTCCTGAACAAGGCCCTGAATCAGTGGAAAGAATTTTCTAGATATACATTACGTAGATGCATCTCTGGACCCACCCAAATCTAGTTAAATTATGGACTAGGCCCCAAATTTCACGCTAAAATAGTCTGGTGATACATCTCCGAAAGTTTTACGTAGATGCATCTCCGGACACTATTCGTTCAAATATGCGCTAGAGCCCATTCCCCTTCCTCACTCATGCAAACTCTTTTCAAAACCCATTTCTAAAAACACTCATCCACCCCATTTTCTCAAACTCACTCATAACACACCTACGCAACATCAAAGAGCATCAATCTTCATCAAACATCTGACTTCAAACAACATTGACCAACAATAATCAACTTTAAGACACAAATTATATGTTTTTTGTAAAGTTTATGAGTTTATGTAAAATTGTGTAGAAATTGAGTTTTAGGTTATGAAATCAAAATATTTTTAGTGTTTGATAGCTTAGAACTAATGAGGAACGGTTTAGTTAGGTAGTTTTTATGATCAATTGATTATATTTTATGTTTTATGGGTCTTCATTCCACTATTGACAGTGCTTGGAGTTGCAGGAGTTTTCAGAGATGCATAGCCGAAATGTTTCAACGTTTACCCAGAACTGGATATGCATCTCCGTAAGCAGTCTGTGTAATGTTTTTGCCTTTTTTGTAATTAATTTGTTGTGTAACCCTTGTCTTGTCTATTTACATGAGTTATGGCTGAAAGACAATCCCGATTAAGATACGGTGGGCTTGCATATGTGGAAGATCACTCGCCTAGAAGAGCCCAATGAGTTGTGGTTTCAAGAAGTTTTGTAGCTATCAGGGATGCAGGGTTTGAGCAAGACTAATTATGTTATAGTTAACCAGGGTATGCTTAATGCGTTTGTAGCGAGATGGCACATGGAAACGTCATCATTTCATCTATCACATGGTGAGATGTCTATCACACTGGACGATATCACATGTCTGCTACATCTTCCGGTTAGGGGGAGACTTTTAGATCATGTGAGGTGTAACAAATAAGATGCACTAGAGTTGATGGTAGACTATCTAGGAGTTGACCCAAAGGATACCGTTGAGGAGCTTGACTTCACCCATGGGGCTCATGCTAGGTTTAACTTTTTGCATAACGTGTTTGATGATGAGATATCAAGAATACGATAAGCTGTTAGCGCTAACGAGTGTGTATGACTGCATAAAGGGTATGTTATGAGATTATACTTGTTGTATTTGGCTGTCACTGTCATTTTTGTGGACAAGAGTGCCACTTCTGTGGATTTCATATACTTGCAGTACTTTGAGCATATCCATACGTACAACTGGGGACCGTTTGTTTGGTCTACTTGTACTCTAAGTCATCTGAAGTTTGTATGTGGCGATGATCATTGTAAATGCCATGATGGCGGAGGCTCAAGAGGCTCTGCAGTATAGGAGGCAGCGTAGGAACATGGGGTACGAGGCGCGAGGCCGACTCCCAGTGTGTCATACGCAGTAGATTATTGTATTTGTAATCTTGATACATTTTGGGTTGTATTTTGTTTATCGACTTTTAGATTGAATTTATGTAATCTTGACTTATAACTTCATATATGTCATTTTATTCATATCCTTAGTATTATCGAATCTCACAATACCTTCTAACTATTTGATATGAGAAGCGTGTTACAATAATTAGTGATTATTGTATGTATAAAATACATAGATACGCCTCTGAATACTTTACGAAAATATATCTCTGAAACAAAGTATCATTAAACAAAAATAAAGTAAATACATCTCTAAAAATTGAAGGACATTTTAAAAATTACATAATATCTTTTTCAAGTATATAAAATGCAATAAAAAACTCTAAATAAGAACGTAGTGTCTTTTTCAAATATATAAGAATGCAATAAGAAACCTTAAATACTAATATGATTGGACTTACACCCTTCCTTTCCCCAAAAGAAATACTAATAATATGATTAAAAGTTTTGTGTTTATTTGTAATAACTTTCAGCATGAATCTCAATATTTGCTTAAAATGATACTACTCCGTATTAATTTATAAACAAAAATATAATATTTATTTTTATTAAGAAAATTTAAATTTTTGTATTATTTTTAAATATGTTTTATAGAAAGACGTAAAAAAAATTTTATTGGTTATTGTTTATAGAAAAAATAAGAGCAAAGCTGAGTTAAATGTAATTTATATTTAATATCTTCTTTAAAAAAACAACTTTTTAGAATAAAATGATTAAATGACATAAAATTGATGTTTTTTTCCTTATAATTTATGATAAGAAAATGAATGTTTTTATTTATAAAATGGTACGGAAGGAGTACTTAAAAAAAAAAAAACACACTAACCGGTTGTTATCGTCGGTAGCAGTAAAAGCAGCATTTCACCGTAGTGAAAACAATCTTCCATGACCTACCTATAAACTTTGTGTACTTGGTTTACGACATACAACAACGTCATTACATTACTCACGAGGTTAAGTTTAAGGTTATTTCAATTCCCCAGAGACTATTCAACTTCTCTCTAAACACTCTCCTTTTTTCGGTAACTATGGCCACCGCCGACCCAATCCCGAACGGAACTTTACAATTCCAACCACCAGTCGACCCAATTTCGGACGCCGTCAACGCTCCGACCACCGAGGAAACAGATTCCGAAGAGAAGAAATGGCCGGGGTGGCCCGGTCATTGCGTTTTCCGGCTGATTGTTCCGGTTCTTAAAGTCGGGATCATAATAGGCCGTAAAGGGGAGCTTATCAAGAAGACTTGTGAAGAGACTCGTGCTCGGATTCGTGTTCTCGATGCTCCACTTGGTACTCCTGATCGAATTGTGAGTATTCGGTATTCCCTTTCATTAATATTTTTAGGGTTTTATTTTATCATTTACTTTTTGTTAAGTTCACTTCATGTTTTGCTTCACCCTTAGGATACAAAATGTTGCTGAATTTACTTTCTAATATATAAAGCTTGTACCTTTTGTTGTAGCTAGTAAATTGCCAAAGGGAATATGTAGTTTAGTTACATACATGAGGATATTACTTTTTTTGGGTATCTTGTTTGATTAAGTTTTGAAAATGGTTTAAATCTTATTGCTGATCAAATTGTAAGTCTTGCCTTTCATTACTCTCTTGTTAGGTTTTATATCCCCTTTGCTTTGTTAAGATCGTTACAGTTCATGTAACTAATTGATAACTCTGCCAGTGCGGGGCTGGTCAGAGTCACGAGTATGAGTCTGAGTCATATCAAAAGTGTATGTCCTTTCCTCAGTGACTGCAACTGTATTCTTTTTATAGTGGTTTTGGTCTGCTCCTTTTAATTATTCTTAATGGTGTCTTAATTGCCAGATTCTCAGCCATGTCCTTAATTCGCTCATAAATGCATTGTCCCTCGTTCCGTAATTTGAATACCCCTTCATGTTGGTTCTGTGCTGGCCTGATCGACTTGGCCATTTTAGTTGGCCTAGCTCCGCCATGCTTTGTTGGACAGGTTAGAAATCAGGGCAACTTCTTCCGATTGTACACAGTCCCTTACGCACAAAGCTTGTAAGAGTGAGATGCTTTGTGGGGGAAGACCAGATTGTACATAGTCCCTCAAGTATGAGGCTTGTAAGGGTGAGATGCTTTGTGGGGGAAAGACTAGATTGTACATAGTCCCTTAAGTATGAGGCTTGTAAGGGTAGGATGCTTTGTGGGGGAAGACTAGATTGTACATAGTCCCTCAAGTATGAGGCTTGTAAGGGTGAGATGCTTTGTGGGGGAAGACCAGATTGTACATAGTCCCTCAAGTATGAGGCTTGTAAGGATGAGATGCTTTGTGGGGGAAAGACCAGATTGTACATAGTCCCTCAAGTATGAGGCTTGTAAGGGTAGGATGCTTTGTGGGGGAAAGACCAGATTGTACATAGTCCCTCAATTATGAGACTTGTAAGGGTAGGATGCTTTGTGGGGGAAAGACCAGATTGTACATAGTCCCTCAAGTATGAAGCTTGTAAGGGTGAGATGCTTTGTGGGGGGAAGACCAGATTGTACATAGTCCCTCAAATATGAGGCTTGTAAGGGTGAGATGCTTTGTGGGGGAAAGACCAGATTGTACATAGTCCCTCAAGTATGAGGCTTGTAAGGGTAGGATGCTTTCCGGGGGAATGACCAGATTGTACATAGTCCCTCAAGTATGAGGCTTGTAAGGGTAAGATGCTTTGTGGGGGAAAGACCAGATTGTACATAGTTCCTCAAGTATGGGGCTCGTAAGAGTGACATGCTTTGTGGGGAAAGACTGGTTTGGACACAGTCCCTGAAGCGTGAAGCCGGTAAGGGCGAGATGCTTTACAGCGAGAAGACTGGGTTGTATACAGTTCTTCAAGCATGAGGTATGTAAGAGCGAAATGCTTTAGGTGGGAAATCAGGTGAGAGACCGGAATGCCTCTGGCCTCCTAATTTGATTATTCTCGTCTTGTCAATTTTGGGCCGGAAAAATAGGCTTGGCCTATTAACTTGGCCACATCCGGCTTCCCTTTGTCGGGCTAACTAAGGTTCAGAGCGGCCAACAACCCCGACCCAAAAGAGATCGAATATGTACATTTCATATTTAGCTTCACCTAATGGTTTCATTTTCTCATCTTACTTTTATTTAATGCTTATGTTAGCGATGGTGATTTGATTTTCAATTTACTTTATTTTTAACTTTATTTTTATACTAGTGGAGTTTCTTTGTAGGATTTATATGACTTGACAAATAAATGTTGCTGAATTTCGTTTGTAATATATGTAAAGCTGGCACCTTTCATTGTAGTTAGGAAATTGCCAACGTAAATATATAGTTTAGTTACATGAGGATTGAGGATAATATTTTTGTTCGTGTGTCTCGTCCAATTCGGTTTTGAAAATGGTTTGAACTTTGATTTTAGGTGCTTATATCGGGGAAGGAAGATTTGGACGCGCCTCTTTCTCCTGCAATGGATGCTGTAATAAAGATTTTTAAACGTGTCTCCGGATTAAGTGAAACTGATGACAATAATGCAACATCAGGAGCTGCATTTTGCTCCATCCGTTTATTGGTGGCCTCAACGCAAGCTATCAATTTGATAGGAAAGCAGGGTTCGTCGATTAAAACTATACAAGAAAATACCGGTGCTTCTGTTAGAGTATTGGCGGGAGGTATGCTTGATAACAGCTGTGTGTTTTTTATTCATTTTGACTAATGTTTTATCACATGTTATGAAATATATTTTTAGCCTCTGGTGGTGTTCGATTTAACTTGATTTCTATGGAATATAATTGAAACGAGGGACCTTTTTTCTTCCCATTGCGTTACCTAGTATGTAGAGGCCGAGTGTTTAGGTGCGTTGTAGTTGTGTTACCAATTGCCTCTCTCTGAACCTGATTTGTTTGTGGACTTCAATTTGACTTGAAATCAAGATTTCAGGCAAGACTCTTCCAAAATAAGGTGATTTCTACGAGTTTAAGTGAGATATGTAATTTGATCTTTCTACTTTAGATTGGAAATTAAAGGGTCAATACATCATAGCTCACATTAATGACAACAACAACTACAATAACCAAACCTTATTCCACTAAGTGGGGTTGATTAGTGGAGGTAATGGGGGTTATTCAATAGTTAGAGGTAGAGAGGGATCAAGAAAAACTAAAGGTTAAACCATAGAATGAGATATAGAAGTAAACGATTTCTTTAAATCAATACAGGAAAGGCCAGTATGGTGTTGCTTGATCCACATTGGCTGTATTGTTATTTGTACTTCATTTATTTTTTGATTGAAGAAGTTCTGATGAAAAACTCATTTCCCGGACAGAGGAGCTTCCATCGTATGTTGGTGCCGATGAAAGGATTGTAGAACTGCAGGGCGAAACCTTAAAGGTCCTTAAAGGTCTGGAAGCAGTAGTCGGGCACCTGAGGAAGTTTTTGGTTGATCATAGTGTTCTTCCCCTATATGAGAAAACTGTAAGTCTGATATTTAACCTATTTTTATTTAAAGCGTGAAAGCCATCTTTTCTGATTTTACTGTATATTTTTGTGACACTAAGATATGCAAATTCTTGTTTTTTTGTTCAAGTGCAATGCAACAATCTCCCAAGACCGCCAGACAGATTCCTGGGCAGAGAAACCCTCACTGCGTAGTGCTTCGCAACCTAGCATTGTTGCTGATATTCCTCCAACAAAAAGGGATTATTTCTTTGCTGACCGTGAAAGTCAATTCGATTCATTGCTCTCTTCCTCAACAATGTCGCAATATGGACAAGATTCTTCAATCTCTGGTCTTCGTTCTTCGGCATTTAATCGTGCTAGTGCTTCCATTGTTACTACAGTAAGCATTTTTTACTTTTTAAGTACTCTTTTTTTTTTTATTTGTGACAAATATTGTAGAACTCTTACCCACTATTTGAAAAATAATCATGTATCATAATTGTATACCTAGTGTTTATGCAAGGCATTTCATTGATTTATTATTCCCCTATCAGGTAATACAAACAATGCAAATACCACTTTCCTATGCAGAGGACATAATTGGTGTTCAAGGGACTAATATCGATTACATTCGCCGTACTAGTGGTGCCATATTGACTGTGCAGGAGAGCAGAGTGCCAGATGAAATCATTGTGGAAATAAAAGGCACCTCCTCTGAAGTTCAAACAGCACAACAATTGATTCAGGTAGAAACTCGGGCATGAGAAAAACACTACATTTTTTTTCTGTTTTTTAATGAGAATTAGTTTATGTTTATTCAAGTCACTTTTGCTGATGAAAATGTCTTTTTCTGTTGCAGGAAGTCATAGCTAATCACAACGAAACTATCGCTAGTAGTTATGGCAGGTTAGATTCAGGGCTGAGGTCTTCTTACTCTCAGTTGAGCAACTCTTCCTATCCCTCATCTTCGTTGCCATCATCGCAATCCTACAATGGGTATGGATCTTCCGGTCTAGGAGACTATAGTACTTTCAGACTTTAAACTGGTCTTAAACAAGGAAACAGTCTTGAACCAAGTTGTCCCAGTTGGGTGGAATGAAATCTGTAGCAACAAAAAGCATTTTTTTTGTTTTGTTTTATCTGATATGTCATCATTTGATGGTGTAGTTTTAAATGTGGACAAAGGATACAATGCAATAGAAAAATGAAATATTAAGCTAATAACCTTTTCTGGATGTTCAGTTTGGTAGTGTACATGCGCATGGGTTTAATGCTTAACCTTAACATGTATGGTGGCTTTGAAACTTGTATTTTATATACTGTTGTTTCTACTATTGGTGCTTAAATTTCGACTGAGTTTGGTATTTTATCGTCCAACTTTTTTTTTTTCCTTCTATGATTAAAAGAATGATATTACACTGTGGAGATGATCAAAGCACCAGGAGTGTTAAACAACTTTGAAAGAATGGGTTTTGTTTTATAGGGGCATGTCAAAAAATCTCTAGGATCAAAATATATATTTCGAGTCTGGTTCTATAAGGGTTGCGTGCAACCTCATTTATTTATTATTTTTTATAATAAATAAAATAAAATATTTATAATTTTATTATAAATAAATACAATATATAAAGTAATCATTTTTAATATAATAAAATTTTAAGTATTTATAATATATATTTTTAAAAAATACTATAACATTTTTAAGTATAATACAAGTTTAAAATTATTTAAAATTAATATATAAATATCAAACATAACACAATTTATATATTATTTTAATATAAATATCAACCTTCCCTCTCCCATGGATTCCCTCTACTTAATCGACATTGTCAGCCGTTTTCTCCCCTCACGCCTTCTCCCCTCAAACCTTCTCCCACAAACTCGCCACAGAAAAGCCCGCAGAAGCGCAAACTCTAGAAATGGTGGATGCGTCTAACGAAACTGTGACGTTGGTGGTGAAGATGATGCATGTTGAAGTTGTGTTATGTAGATAATGTATGTTGATGTTGTGTTATGTTAATGTTGTGTATTTGATATGTCGTATGATTGTGGTAAAATGATGTGAAGGTGTAAGATAAAGAATGTATGACTATGCGTAATAAATTGCTATCCACTTATTATTATGGTTAAATACACTTTACCCCCTGTAATAGTAGCGAGTTTTGATCTATCCCCCTTTTAAAAAAAATTATTTTTGTCCCTTAACAAATATAGATTCTAAAATAAAAAACCGTATAGTCCAAGATTCTCTTTGAGTTGCAGACGTGGCTTGTGACTGTTTGCTGACTGGGTAACTTTATGCCACCTTGGACTGTTTATGGTCATTACTTATAACATCTTTCGTATATTTATTCACCCCCTTGAAAAAGCTAGAGTTCACTATGAGACAAAGTTAGCAAGCTGATAATGGAGAAGAAACATGCAACGAAGAAGAAGAAGCACCCAAAACAATTGAAACATTCAAGAAAACCGAGGAAGCACGACGAAGAAGGCACTTCTGTTGATGCTGAAAAGGTAAGTTTTTTCAGCTGCTTGTTCATTTCCTGAACTCGCTGTTAAATGTTAGTTTTTTAATATTTTCCCAAATGATTTCAGAATAATCAACTGTTCAATATTGTATTCCACCATGGAGGTGAATTTATAATTTTGAATAATGGGGTAACGATTTACAGAGGGGGTGTATGTACATTAATTTCAGATCTCCACATGGATCAATTGACAATGCTTAACATCCATAGGTTGGTTACCGGTTGGGGTTAACAAGCAGGGAACATATAGAACGTGGACTTTAATTCGTGAAATAGATGATAATTATTTCCAGATTAGGAAGGATGAT
This sequence comes from Vicia faba, assembly GCA_948472305.1. Classification (NCBI taxonomy): domain Eukaryota; kingdom Viridiplantae; phylum Streptophyta; class Magnoliopsida; order Fabales; family Fabaceae; genus Vicia; species Vicia faba. Next base: position 1,460,305,249 of record OX451739.1, on the reverse strand, counting down.
GACTGTTACGATTTCGCTGCATACGCGTGTGCGACCCAATTAGACAGAGAAATGTTCGTGAAGCATGATGTTACTGATATTGGAGCCTCAGTAAGTAGTCTAAGGTGTGTCAATGAGAATGTTGAGATGGAAGGATATGATGATGATTTAGTAGAAGGGTTGGGTGATAGTGAGGATGAACGGGCCATTGTTATTCTAGTTGGTTTTGAAGGGATTGATGTAACTAAACCCATTAATGAGAGCCCTTCAGTTGGTGAGTTTATGACTGGGTCCAAACAGAAAAGTAGTGAGGATGAAGAATATGTGAGTGACGATCTGGATAGCTCTGACTCAGATTTATCCGATTGTGATAAAGGAAAAGCACCAAAGTTTGAAAAGTTTAGGAAAGAGCATTTAAATAAGGATTTTAAATTTCAGTGGGGTATGCAATTCAACTCCCTAGATGATTTTAGATATGCCATCCGTGAGTGGCCATTATTAAATGAGAGGGAAGTTACGTTTGAGAAAAATGAAAGTGACAGAGTAAAGGTAGTATGCATGGCCAATTGTGGATTTTTAATGTTGTGCTCCAAAGTGGACCATAAGCTCACTTTTGCTATAAAAATATAGTTGACAAACACACATATGCTAGTGTTTTAGACAACAAATCTGCATGTTCAAGGTGGGTGGCTAAGGTTGTGTTGAAGAAAATGCAAACTTCTGATAATGTCAGGATTTGTGATATAATTCAAGACTTGAGGCAAAATTATTGTGGGAATCACAGTGGCTAGGGCATGGAAGGCTAAACTCATAGCCAAGAAGATGCTTGAAGGATATGCAGACAAATATTATGAAAATTTAAGGAGATATGCTACAGAATTACATAGAGTGAATCCTGGGAACACTTTGAGTATCACTGTAGAAAGACCAAGTCCATCTATTCAACCAAGGTTTGGTTCCTTTTATTTTTGCTTTGATGGTTGTAAAAAGGGTTTCATTAATGGTTATAGACCCTTTGTTGGAGTTGATGGCTGTCATCTAAAAACAAAGTATGGGGGTCAATTATTAATTATTGTGGGTAGGGACCTAAATGATCAGTATTTTCCTTTGGCCTTTGGGGTGGTTGAGACTGAAACCAAAGAAAGCTGTAGGTGGTTTCTTGAGTTGCTGATGACAGATGTAGGTCAGGACAAGAGATTTGTGTTTATATCTGATCAACAAAAGGTATACATTTTTTTTGTCATTAAGTTATATGTTATGCATATTTTACTTTGCACTGATATTATACAATATTTCAGGGTTTGGTATTTGTTTTTGAGGAGATGTTTGAAAGGATAGAGCATAGGCTGTGTTTAAGGCATCTTTATGCAAATTTTAAGAAAAGGTTTGGAGGTGGAGCTTTAACTAGAGATCTAATGATGGGGGATGCAAAGTCTACATACTATTAGGGATGGTTACAAAAGATGAGTAAGCTGAAGCTGGGATATCATAATGCTTAGACTTGGTTAATGGGTGTTCCTCCAAAGGTTTGGTGTAAGCAGGCTTTCAGTTTCTACCCTGAGTGTGATGTTCTTATGAGAAATATTTCTGAGTCTTTTAATGCCACCATATTAAGTGTTAGGGATAAACCAATTTTAACAATGTGTGAGTGGATTAGGAAGTATTTAATGAACAGATGCTCTACTTCTTCCATGAAACTTAAAAAATGGCCTCATAAGGTTATGCCAATTCCTAGAAAAATACTTGATAATGAGGTTATGTTTAGTGGTCAATGGCTTCCTACTTGGGCAATGGATGAAAATTTCCAAGTCGCTCATTCCTATAACAGTCAGGAATTTATAGTTGACATTTCTAAGAGATCATGTACTTGTAATTTCTGGGATTTAGTTGGTATTCCTTGTAGGTATGTCATTGCTGCTTTAGGTTTTAGGCAACTGAATCCAGAGGATTTTGTTGATCACTGTTATTATAGAGACAAGTATGCAATATGCTATAGTTTTTCTGTGAGTTCAATTAATGGTGAGGAAATGTGGCCAAAAGTTAAGTCATAGGAGATTTTACCCTCTATGTACAAGAAAGGTCCAGGAAGACCAAGAAAGTTAAGGATAAGGGAGTGTGGTGAAGAGGGTGCTAGAAGGAGGAGATTGCAGGTGTTTCTTACAAATGCACTAAATGTAACAAATTTGGTCACAATGCTCAAACATGTAAAAGCACAACACAAGATCCTAATGGACTAAAGAGAAAGGTATGATAAGTGTGTATTTTGAACTGACATATCATGTATTTTGAACTAACAAGTAATGTGTTTTATTTTTGTAGAGGAAGGTCAAGGTAGGTACGACTGATGATGTTCAACAAGCCGGTGAAACTGATGCAACTGAAGCACCAAAACAAACTGGTGCAACTGAGGCACCAATACAAACTAGTGCAACTCAAACTTGAAAACAAACTGCTGCAACTCAAACTACAACACAAACTGGTGAAACTCAAACAGCAGTAACTGAACCAGTTGACTATTTTGGAGACATAACTGATGATTTCATTTCAAGCATTCCTAAGATCAACACAACACAGTGTTCTGTTGTGGTTGATAAACCAGAAGAAAAAAAGGTAGGACAAAAGTGAAAGATACCAAGCCAGTGAGAAAGAGGTCCAGTGAAAGAATAAAAATCCAGTGGTTTCAAAAACCAATCACAGAGCCAGGTTCAAACGTCGAGCAGCCTATGTATTTGACAGAAGAAGAAGGAAGTGGTTCTAAACATGCAATGAAGAAATCTAAGAAGTAGTCTTATGTCTGTATTGCTTATTTTATCTATTTGATACTTTGACATTAAGTTATGGTTTGTGTCCTTAAGTTAAGACTTCTGCATTTTATTAGGCTGTTATGCCCTTTTATAATGACTTTGGCATTTTTGTCTACTTATGCCTTCATGTAATGACACATTTAGTATTGGTTTCAATTGATAAGGTTATTTAATGATTTCAAATGGTAATGCAATACTGTAAGAAAAATGAAACACTTATTGTATCAAAGTTGACATTAAACAAACATCATATTACATTGATGTAACTGACACCTCAAATTACAAATACTTGTACAACACTGCAAAGATATTACAAATACACATAACACTTCACTTCTGCAAAAAAAATTACAAATACACATTACACTTCAAATTACAAATATTTGTACAACACTGCAAAGATAAACCAAGATATCAAAATTTCCATATTCAGTTGGAAAAATTTTCTCTTCAATGCAACTATCTTCAACTTGGATTTTTCCAGTTTTCTTTCTGTCAGTTCAAACTTCACTTTTGCCACATCACATTGTTTGTAATAACTTTCAGAATTTGAGATTTCACTAATGGAGTGAGCAATTTCATCATCCCAAATAAGAAGATCACAACTATTGTCCATCTGCAAACAAAAACAACATTGATCCCATAAAAGGTTTAGGTATTTCACAAAACTCATAGATTCAGGAACTTACCCCATCATTCCTACATTTCCAGAATTTCCTATTACGATTTTTTACGATGTTAGCAAACCACATCTTCATCGGACAATAACATCCGCATCTAGGAACCTTTGAATGCTTCACGAATTGCAACTTCCAACACTCTTGCTAGCATCCTCCATTTGAATGTAGAGATGTAATCGGGGTTCAGGAAATGATTTGCAGTGGAAATGGTTCAACATAGAAGGGAGAGAAGAAATGAGCAAGACGCTAGGGACATAAGGGGTACAGGTAACGATTTGAAGTGGAAATGATTGTGGAAAGGGTGGAAAGGGATAGAAGATGGTAGCCCTAGAAATAAATAGTTCAAGGTGGCATACAATTACCTAGTCAGCAAACAGTCACAAGCCACGTCTGCAACTCAAAGGAAATCTTGGGCTATAAGGTTTTTTGTTTTGGAATCTATATTTGTTAAGGGGAGAAAAGAATTTTTTAAAAGAGGGATAAATCAAAATTCTCTACTATTGCAGGGGGTAAAGTGTATTTAACCCCTTATTATTATTATGCATTATTTTATATAGTTATGATATCTCACCCCTTTTGTTTGAATGTTACCTCTATGTGGATAACGTGCAGGTGATCTGTAGTAGAAAAACCCACTGATTCCCTCTACTTAATTGACATCGTCATTGGCTTTCTCCCCTCACGCCTTCTCCCTCTAAACCCTCTCCCACAAACCCGCCGCAGAAAAGCCAGCAGAAGCACAAATCCTAGAAATGGTGGATGCGTCTAACGAAACTGTGACGTTGGCGGTGAAGAATAATTCATAAATTGATTCTGTGAAAAGGATTATCAAATAAGCTTTGGCGATGATTTTAGCGAATTCAAACTTTTGGTGCAGTTCATGTTGTTGCTCTCGAGTCTGGGTTTGTCCGTGTTGATCGAGATTCAGGTAAGACGATTGATGACATGTCTTCTTCTTTATTGATATCTTTGAGGTATACACTTCTTGATATTGTTACAAAAGGTTTGTCTCATGTTGTGGATTTAAAGATTCAAACTTTAGGGAATTTTGTGAATGTTTATGGTTCATTGTTTGCTGATGTTGGCTCTAGGGTTCATAAGGAAAAAGATAAGCTTCCATAGCCACTTTAGATTGATCTTTGTGATAAAGCTGGATTGGAAATGCTTTATTTTTATGCTTCAACAAAGGTTTTGGATTTACATATAAGTTAAGATGTAAGGCCTTTCACTTAACAGTTTCCTCCTTTTTTTTCTATAAAACTATTACCATCAATTTAGTTTTGCAGGTATATAGTGTTTATAAGATGGTGAGAGTGTTTTGGAAAAAAACTATTATAAGATTATAATACAAATTAGGGTAAAATATATCAGGATAAAAGCAAACTGAAGCAAGACCGCCTAGAGCAGAATTTGTGTAAAACTGGAAGCAATTGTAAATCTTGTAATACTCTTGATCCACCCAGGAAAATGCTACGAAACTGGAAGCAATTGTAAATCTTGAATATCCGTGTATTTCTAGTAATACTATTGTTGTCACAAGCATGGTTTTAAGTTAAACTTGAACCAAAAATTGTACTAGTCACAAGGGTGCTTAATTTGTTTGCCACTGTATCTGTAATTACATTTTTGTACTAGTATTTTGCACCACAACTTATTTAAGAAAACCCCTGCAGTTTAAATATGATTTTTAATATATACGCTAAGACTTCAATGTATCTTGAGCCACGCAAAGCCACATCAATAAACTTAACGACTTTTGACAAAAAAATTGATGGAAATGACCATATCGGATAACATAAGTGTTTTAAAAGACTAAAGTGTAACATTTTTTAGTTAAGGAACTACAGTGAAACATTAAATTAAGTTAAGGAAATTTGTGACTAATTATGCCTATTTAATATAAAGAAAGAAATTGAATAGAATAGAAAAGATAAAACTTATTGAAGTGAAGTAATCCAATGTGATGTTTTGAGTGAGACAACATACATATTAATATAATTTTTAAATTTGTAGTTATGTGGTTCAAACAGACTATTCACGGTCCATATGGACTAACCTTAATGGGTAACACATTTATTGAATTGGGATAAAAAATACTTACAAATTTCACTCTAATTTTAAAGTCTAAGTCCAATGTTTTAGGGAAATGCTCATCCTATTGATAAGTGGTATTTGCACAATTATTTAACGTTAATTGCAGTTATCTTTTATTTTATTTCCAAGTGTTTTATTTTATTTTATCATATTTTATACTTTGGTTGCGTGTTTTAGTATTTTTCAGGTCAGAGGTATAAAACAAGACAATTTAGGGCGAAAAAGTGCAAAAACTCGGAGTTTCGGAGAAAGTCAAAAATCCACCTACAAGAGGCCTGACATGGGTGATCGTGTTTCCCAACACGGACCGTGTTTGGAGGAAGGATATGGCGCGTTGAAAATGATGGGATATTAGGGGTGCGACACGGGCGTCTGTGTTACCCAACATGGGCCGTGTTGCAGCCCCTGGGCCAACACGGGCCATGTTGACCTGTGACGCTAATTTCTAGTCTTTTTTCTATTTTTCCCATCTGTTAAGTTGTGGAGGCGTTTTGGGTACTTTAAACTGACCTAAATGATTTTTTCTATTTAGAGGAGTTTCCACGATGAATTGAAGGATTTTTTTGCCAGCGAAAGAATTAAAGGATTGAAGAGAGCAACATATGAGATTCTTGGAGGACGAAGATTTTTTATGAGCCGCAACGATTAAAGATCAAAATTCACCATTTTTCTGTAATGTTTAGCTTTTATATCATTGAAATTATTTTGAATAATATGAGTAGCCAAACCCCCCAATTTAGGGGGGTGTCCCTGATTTGAATCTGTAATGACTTTGAACTTCTGATTTTATCAATTCCATAGTTTTTAGTATTCAATTTAATCGTGCAATGTTTTTATGTTTTCTTGATCGAACCAATTAGGATTAATTTATGGTTAAAAACCAGATGGACCACAATTGTTAAGGTTTTTGTACGATTAGACTATAATAGATATCACCTAGAACTAGGTGTCATACCCCAAATTTACCCGCCTTGGCGCTACGGTCAAAATTAATTTCAAACTTGGATTTATATAAAATTATTTTGATTTACATTAATATTTTGGGGTTTTATAAATATTCATTCTCAAGTTCAGTTAAAAATATAATAACTTATTTCAAATTATTTGTATTATTAAAATATCAAATATCTGCACATCTTTCATATACTTTCAATTGAGTTTATTTACAAATGAGTAATATAACATAATTGGTAAAGAATGAAGCTTGCAAGTATAAGGTCACGAGTTTCTCTTGTGGCGCACTTTTAAACATTTTTCTATTATTTTTTTCCCCACTATTTTTCTTTCCTTTTTTGGAGATCAAGCTTTGGGCCTTTCATTCATTTTGGGCTAACTTTCTCTCCAAGTTTTTAAACCTGATTTAACTCTATAAATATGACTATTGTTGTCCTAGTTTCTCATCCACAATTCCTCACAATAAAAAAATCAACAGATCAACAATTTCACAATCATCAGAAATTCAAACTTTTGTTTTGGTTTATTACATGGTTTATAAACAGAAACCCTGGAACCCTGTTGTTTTCTATATCAAACAATTACCAACAAATGACCTATGATTTCATATGAGGCCTCCCTTTTATTTTTTTATTTTTTGTCTTTCTTTTTAATTTTAACTTATTTATTATTTTTACCCTATGATGATAATTACTGATGGTTTTATTGTTTCACGACCACACATCTCACACTGTACACATTTCACATACAAATCCTTTACACTAACATAAACCTTATTAGAAAATACTAAAATCCACAATTTTCCCATTTTTTCCAGCAACACCATTTAGCCCTTCGGTTCATCATAAAATCCTTTCATATTAAAAACCTGTAGCAATTTTTAAACGTCACAAACCATATATCCACAAATCACCATTATCGAACCTTTCATCATTCGAAAACCTTTCAATAAATAACAATAAAATTTTGTTTGTTTTCTTTTTTTCTCAGTACAGTGTATCCTTGAAACTTGAAGTTGATACAAAGCAGAAGAAAACATAAACAAAAAATAAGAATAAATATTGGAACATAGGAAGTTACAGATCCGATGCAAATCCAACCGAACTCCTTCTGATCCTCTCGACAACTCAACATCACTGTGACACCGACAAAACTCTATCTCTGATCAGAATCCATCATCACAGATTGCTTGTTATGGTAAACTTTCTAATTCCATAAATGTTTGACTGACGGTGTTGTTGTATGCGTCTGTGAAGGGAAATTCAACTGTCAATCTTGTGTATTTGGGATCTTTTGAACTTGTTGAGTATGTCAAGACAATTCCATGGGGTCCTTGAGTCCATATGTGAGCTTGGTTTGCCATTGGCTAGGTCAAACAGTCAAAAAATGCCTTTGTGCAATCAAAACCCTAAAAATGACCATTTTGCCCTTTTGGTGATCTGATCAAATTTCTTGTGGAATTGTGATCCAAACTTGATCAAATGGTCCATATGAGTTCATAATGTTGATGTGGGTCAATTTTCATGAGATTTGAATGTCAATTGGCCACAGTTGACTTTTTCCCCAATACAGTTGATTTCTAGGTCAACTGTCCAATTGACTGGGCAAAATTTGGAATCAAGACTTGAAACTTGGTATGGATAAACTTGGGAGTCCAACATGAAGCATGAAAGTCATATTAGGCATTTTAGGTCAAAATATCTTTGTTCAAACACAAACCCTAATTTGGGTCAACAGTGCAAGGAGAAGTCTTGAGCAGAGGAAACCCTAACTGGATCTTGAGCTCCAAGGGTCTTGTGATGAGAAAATGTTGAGAAAATGGGAGGGCAAATTTTGGGGTACAACAGTTGCCCCTGTTCAATCTTCTTGAACCTGAAGAGTTAGATTGGCAAGTTTGCCTTTCGTGACTCGAGGGTAAAAGGAGATTGGACACTAGAGTGCCCGGAAATTTGCACTCGCATGTTGGAGTATCAGTAATGTGATGTCGGGAATGGGCTTATAGATGCCATTTGGAGAGATGGTGGATAGGGAGATGGGCTTATAGATGCCATCTGAAGGCGTGACAGAAACTTGGTCGGGAATGGGCTTATAGATGCCATTTGGAAGTGTTGATCGCATAAGAGATTCCTTAGCGAGAACTTGTGTATTTTGAGAAAGACAGATGTTTTTCTGGCTTGTTACAAGTGTTGATCTTCAATCTCTTCATGCAGATATGCCATGGCTAGATACAGGTGTCGAATCTACAATCGGTTGCTCACAGATATGCCCTGGTTGGATACAGGAATCGAATCTGGAAATAGTCGTCAACAGATATGCCCTGGCTGGATACAGGAATCGAATCTTCAAACTCTTCAGATGTGCCCTGGCTAGATACAGGAATCGAATCTGGAATTGTTGTCTACAGATATGCCCTGGATGGATACAGGAATCGAATCTGGAAATAGTCGTCAACAGATATGCCCTGGCTGGATACAGGAATCAAATCTTCAAACTCTTCAGATGTGCCCTGGCTAGATACAGGAATCGAATCTGGAATTGTTGTCTACAGATATGCCCTGGCTGGATACAGGAATCGAATATGGAAATAGTCGTCAATAGATATGCCCTGGCTGGATACAGGAATCGAATCTTCAAACTCTTCAGACGTGCCCTGGCTAGATATAGGAATCGAATCTGGAATTGTTGTCTACAGATATGCCCTGGCTGGATACAGGAATCGAATCTGGAAATAGTCGTCAACAGATATGCCCTGGCTGGATATAGGAATCGAATCTTCAAACTCTTCAGATGTGCCCTGGCTAGATACAGGAATCGAATCCGGAATTGTGACAGTTGATAGATAGTTGTCTTTTGGGTTATTTTTTCCCTGAAAAGGCAAAACATCAGTTGTATGCAATGTCATGATGTATGACATGCATGATGTCATGATGTTCAAAATGAGATAGTGTTGTATGCACTTTATCATGTATGTAAGCAAGATGTATGAAATGTGAAATGTTTATGAATGTATTCTCGTCTAGGAAAATAAATCCTTGACGATCGACCGGGGAATTAAATCCTGGGCCGACGTTGAAGAGTAGAACTCTTTGCTTCCGCTGGGGAATGATGGTTGCAAGAATACACTGGTAGGAGAAGATGACTCCGTTGGGGAATAAACTTGTTGGAGAGATTACTCTGAGGGGAATTACTCTATGGGAAGAGATACTTCGCTGAAGTTTTAACGAGAGCTCCACTGAGGATTTCAATGATGGACTCCGCTGGGGATAACAATGATAAACTCCGCTGGGAATAGGAAGAACTTCGCCGAGGACGATCTTTCCGTGGTAATTAACTGAGGATAACCCAGTTATAAGCCCTTGTGAGGAATAACTTTGAATAAAGCTCGGGAGAGACGTCCGTACTCTGCAGGGGATAAGCTTCCAGAATCTACTGGGGATAAGCTTCAAGACCTGCTGGGGATGCTTGCCGATGAAATGCCTATACTCCGCTGGGGAATGTTGATATCTTCTGGGGATACACAACTTCCTTCAGGCTGACTGTAGACTAATTCTGCTGGAGGAGAGTATTGCTGACTTGCTAGGGGAACAGGGTGCCTATTATAGGGCTTGATGATAGACTAACTCTTCCTGGGGAGAGTATTGCTGAATCTTGTCTTACTCTGTGGGGAGTTGAGGTAACTTGGTCACATTCTTCAGTTGAATCTACCTTGGTACCTTGGAGGACAGAGCAACTAGACTGCATGGACAATTCTATATTGCCCCTGTTTCCGATGTCACCTGTAATTAGTCTTTTGTTTCGTATGCAAGTATTTATGAAGTAGCATTTTAATGTCAAATGCATATATCAAAAATGAACATTGGACGTTCTTTGCAAGACAAAACAGAAAAAGGAAAAACAGTTGGCAATTTGTTTGGAAAAGTGAACTTATATTGATTTTGAAACTTGCCTGTAAATAGGCGTTTTTTGTACAAGAGGCTGACGTCCTAGTAAGAGAACACCGCCAAACAACATAAAGTTTATACAATTTTGAAAAGGAAACAAAACAACTATGTGCACAATATTCCCACTGGGTTCCAACTCTGCTATCGCCTTTATGTCTTCAAGCGTCTCATCACTTTGCTGCTTAGTCGAAGATGAAGCTGATTGATAGATGCCGAAGTCTGAGCCCAAATAGTTGATGCCGTATTCTGGATGCAAAGTGATCCAATGAGACATAGTGTTACGCTTTATCCCTAACTTTTTCCTGGACCGCCCTTTCGGGTTTTCAGTCCACCGGGATACCCATTTTTGCCCAAGCCGCCTTTTCAGGTTTTCGACTTGCCGGGTGTACAGATTTTTTTCATTTCATCCCTTATTTTTGCCCGAACCCTTTTGGTTCGCCGGGAAGCCCTTATTTTTGCCTAGGTATGTCAACCTAGCGGGTCCTTTATTCATGCGTAGTATCTTTTTACTATGTCTGCATTGGCGGGGTGAGGAAGGTCGTCACCATCCATGGTGGTCAGAATCATGGCTCCTCCTGAGAACACATGTTTAACCACAAATGGCCCTTCGTATGTAGGGGTCCATTTGCCCCTGGGATCACTTTGAGGAAGGATGATGCGCTTGATTACCAGGTCCCCAACTTGATACTCTTGTGGTCTGACTTTCTTGTTAAAGGCCCTGATCATCCGTTTTTGGTACGACTGACCATGACAGATAGCGGTGAGTCTCTTTTCGTCAATTAGGTTTAATTGATCAAGTCGAGTCTGGATCCAGTCATCTTCACTCAAGTCTGCATCCTTCATTATCCGGAGAGAGGGTATCTGGACTTCAATTGGCAAGACTGCCTCCATGCCATAGACCAAGGAAAAGGGAGTTGCCCCTGTTGACGTCCGTGCTGAGGTACGGTACCCATGAAGAGCAAACAGTAACATTTCGTGCCAATCTTTGTAGGTCACTGTCATCTTCTGCACAATCTTCTTGATGTTTTTATTAGCTGCTTCTACAACCCCATTCATCTTCGGCCGGTAAGGAGAAGAGTTGTGGTGCTGTATCTTGAATTGTTCGCAGAGCTCAGTGATCATCTTGTTGTTAAGATTGGTACCATTGTCTGTAATGATTCTTTCCGGGACGTCGTACCGACAGATCAGGTTGTGCCGAATGAAACGTGCCACGACACTCTTGGTTACAGTAGCATAGGAAGCTGCTTCCACCCACTTCGTGAAGTAATCAATTGCTACCAAGATGAAGCAATGCCCGTTGGATGCTGTTGGCCGGATCTCTCCGATCATATCAATGCCCCACATTGTAAAAGGCCAAGGTGCCGTCAGGACGTTCAGAGGAACCGGAGGGATATGCACCTTATCAGCACAGATCTGGTATTTATGACAAGTTCGAGAATGTTGGTAACAGTCGGCTTCCATTGTGGACCAGAAATATCCTTCCCTAAGGATTTTCTTTGCCATGGTATGTCCACTGGAATGTGTTCCGAATGTACCTTCATGTAGTTCTACCATGATCTTTTCTGCTTCAGCTTTATCCACACAACGCAGTAGAGTTGAATCATGATTTCGTTTGTAGAGAATGCCGTTGCTGAGGAAGAATTTTGCAGCAAACCTTCTCATGAACTTCTTGTCATTGACCGATGCGCCTTCAGGGTATTCTTGAGCTTCCAAATATCTCTTCACCTCATGATACCAGGGTTTTTCAGTCACCTCTTCGGCCTTAAGATCGCAGCAGTATGCAGGTTCGTCCAACTTCCAGATAATGATCCGGGGAGCCTCGTTGTCCCATTTGACTTTGAACATTGAAGACATCGTAGCTAGTGCGTCCGCTAACTGATTCTCCTCTCTTGGGAAGTGTTCAAAAGTTATCTCTTCAAAGTGGGGAAGCAAAGTCAACACATACTCCTTGTAAGGAATAAGATTTGGGTGTTTCGTATCCCACTCACCTTTGATCTGATTGATCACGAGAGCGGAATCTCCGAAGACACTCAGAAACTTAATCCTTAAGTCGATTGCAGCTTGAAGACCCATGATACATGCCTCATATTCTTCCATGTTGTTGGTGCAGTTGAAACACAGTCGGGCGGTGAGTGGAGTATGAGTACCTTTAGGGGATATGATCACAGCGCCGATGCCGTTACCCAAAGCGTTTGAGGCTCCGTCGAAATGCATAGACCATCGAGATCCTTCCTCAGGTCCTTCATCCGGTCCAGGTACTTCACAATCAGTTACTACCATGATATCTTCATCCAGAAATTCAAAGTTCAATGATTGGTAATCGTCCACAGGTTGGTGTGCCAAATGGTCTGCCAATACACTTCCCTTGATTTCTTTTTGAGTTGTGTACTGGATATCATATTCTGTCAAGATCATTTGCCATCTTGCTATTCTTCCAGACAGAGCAGGCTTTTCGAATATGTACTTGATGGGATCCATCTTTGAAATTAGCAGAGTAGTGTGAGTCAGCATATACTGTCTCAGCCGGCGAGCAGCCCATACCAGAGCGCAGCAAGTTTTCTCGAGCAGTGAGTGTCGAGACTCACAGTCGGTAAACTTTTTGCTCAGGTAATAAATAGCGTGCTCTTTTCGGCCAGACTCGTCATGCTGTCCCAGCACACACCCCATTGAATTGTCAAGCACTGTCAAGTATAATATTAGAGGTCTCCCTTCTACTGGTGGCATAAGAATGGGTGGCTCTTGGAGATATTCCTTTATCTTTTCGAAAGCAGCCTGACATTCATCATTCCAACGTACTACTTGATCTTTCTTCAGCAATTTGAAGATTGGCTCACAGGTAGCAGTTAGATGTGAGATGAATCGGGCTATGTAATTCAGTCGTCCCAGAAAGCCTCTGACTTCTTTCTCTGTCTTGGGAGTCGGCATCTCTTGTATGGCTTTTACCTTGGCAGTGTCCACCTGAATACCTTTATCGCTTACAATGAAACCTAGCAATTTTCCAGACCTCACCCCAAAGGTGCATTTGTTTGGGTTCAACCTCAGCTTGTACAACTTCAGTCGGTCAAACAGCTTCCGCAGATGGTCAAGGTGTTCCTCCTCAGTTTGGGACCTTGCAATAATATCATCGACGTATACTTCAATCTCATGATGGATCATGTCATGAAACAAAGCAACCATGGCACGTTGGTAGGTTGCCCCAGCATTTTTCAACCCGAATGACATGACCTTGTAGCAGAAGGTGCCACACTGAGTCACAAAGGTAGTCTTTTCCATATCTTCAGGAGCCATCTTGATCTGATTATACCCTGAAAAACCATCCATGAAGGAGAACACCTTGTGTTGAGCAGTATTGTCAACAAGAACGTCGATGTGAGGTAGGGGGAAGTCATCCTTGGGGCTTGCCCTGTTTAGATCCCTGTAATCGACACACATTCTGACCTTACCGTCCTTCTTCGGCACTGGCACCACGTTGGCAACCCACTGAGGGTAAGAAGTCACTGCTAGAAACCCGACATCGAATTGCTTCATAACCTCAGCTTTGATCTTTTCGGACATCTCTGGACGCATACGGTGGACCTTTTGCTTTACCGGAGGGCAGTCTTCCTTGGTAGGCAGGTGATGAACCGCAATGTCGGCATCCAAACCAGGCATGTCTTCGTAAGACCAATCAAAGATCTCCATGTAATCATGTAGCATCTGGATCAACCGTTGCTTCACGCTGAGCTCTAGATTGGCACCAATCTTGACTTCTTTTCTATCTGTCTCAGTACCCAGGTTCACTGTTTCCACCGGCTCTTCATGCGGCTGAATGGCCCTCTCTTCCTGGAGTAGCAGTCTTGCGAGTTCACCGGGCACTTCGCAATCATCTTCACCTTCGTCTTCGGCCAAGTTGATCGGATTTTCGAAGTCATAACTGGAAGTAGCAGAGCTGTTACCAGTGAGATCCAGAGTGGATTGAAACCTGTATAAGTGAGTGTGTGTAAATATAGCTGTTTTGCAATATATAACACAGAAAGAAAAAGAGCACAAGATTTGAAATGCAACAAGCGTCCAATGTTTTGATTAATGATATATGGAAATGTCATACAAAAAGCCCTCACAAATGGAGCCACGGTGCCCCGGGTAGGACACCGAGCCAATAAAAGTTTCAACATATTGTTTGTTACAAATTGAAAATCAAAAGAGTTCATTACCGCGTGACAAATGTAATAGGTGTAAAATCCTTTGCCGTCCAGTTGCTTGGTCCGTTGTTGGTGGTTGGATAGATCCAACTGTCAAACTCCTCTTCCTCTACGTCCTCCTCGATAGCATTCACCCTTGGGTTGGTGATGAACACCGGAGCCTTTCTGATCCTTTCCTTGCGAACAGCCCTCTGAGCCTCTGCAGTGAAACCCAGCCCAAACCTGTCGGACTTTTGAGTGAAGTCAGGAAGCTGACCCCAGTTTGCACACTTGCCTTTCTCGATTACAGCCCGGGCATCCTTCAAGGAAGCCATCTTCAGCGGAAAGTCTTCTTCAACCACTGCCTCAGCTGACGCCAATGTTGGAGGTACTTCCTCAAAATGTTGAAAAGGGGTTTCAATAAACTCCCCGTCCATCTCGATATACCAGAATGAATTCAAGTGACTAACCATGTATTCCTCCTCACCCTGCATAATAACAATCTTCCCTTTGACAGGGTATTTGAGCTTTTGGTGTAGAGTGGATGTTACTGCCCCAGCCTTGTGAATCCAGGGTCGACCCAACAAACAGGAATAAGATGGACGAATATCCATCACGTAGAACGTTGAGTCAAAGACTTGGGAACCCACACGAATAGGAATGTCTACCTCACCGTGCACCATCCTCTTAGAACCGTCGAAGGCTCTAACAATGATGTTACTAGGTTTCAATTCCAGGCCCTCACAATCCAACCGATCTAAGGCCTTCTTGGGCAATACATTCAGGGAAGAACCGGTGTCCACCAACACGTGTGCGAGAGTAGTGCCCCTGCATTCTATAGAGACGTGCAGGGCATCATTGTGGTTTTTTCCTTTGGCGGTAAGGTCAGCATCCGAGAACCCCAACCCATTGTCATCTGTCAAATTAGCCACACAGTCAGTGAACTGATCTGCAGAGGTCTCTTGCGGCACATGGGCCGTTTTCAGAAATGAAATCAGGGCCTTGGCATGGGCCTCTGAGCACAACAGCAATGATAACATAGAGATTTTGGAGGGGGTATGCCCCAGCTGTTCAACAACATTGAAGTCGCTCTTTTTAATGATTTTAAGGATTTCCTCCATCTCTTGTTGGGAGGCTTCAACAGCAGTCTTTTTTGGTGCCTCCGTCCGGGCAGGCAAATCGGTAGCAACTTCTTTGCCCCGAGCATCAAAGGACTCGACGGCAGTAGTAGACACAGGAACTTGATTTGAAACATGCACACTTGCGGGTGTGATGATAAGAGGTTTTCGGATAACTGGTGGTGCAATGTCAGGCGAGAAAAGCCTACCACTGCGAGTAATCTTGGCGGGACCAGTGATGTTACTGATACTGGTACCGGTGTTGAACTCCTGCTTCACTCCAAGCACATACATGTCTGCCCCATAGTGCCATGGGACAGCCTTGTAAGATTCATAGGGGAGAGGCCCCGGAACAGTAATGGTAATGGGCGCAACAGACATAATTTGGACTGGCTTCCTCGGGGGAGCCTTGGTAGGATTGTTGAAAATTGTGACGACAGATACTTCTTCAGCGGAAACAAATGGAACAGCAGTTTTCTTGAATAGAATTTCTTTGCTATCCATCAGGCTTTGGATGCCTGATTTCAGCAG
The DNA here is from genome assembly GCA_948472305.1 of Vicia faba. Classification (NCBI taxonomy): domain Eukaryota; kingdom Viridiplantae; phylum Streptophyta; class Magnoliopsida; order Fabales; family Fabaceae; genus Vicia; species Vicia faba. Next base: position 1,460,288,988 of record OX451739.1, on the reverse strand, counting down.
CAGACAACCGGTAGGGATAACAGCACACAGGAGGTAACCGTTGCTACAACCCGGAAATAAACCGGCTAGCAGTAGGTTCCTCTTAACAGTCAATAGAGGGGTAGCAACATCATTCACCGAAACAGCATACAAATCTTCCTCAACGGCATTTACCCTATGCTGGGGCATAGGAGCAGTTACAACATTTGGCCTCTCAGGCGCCTCAAACTGAATTTCCTTCGCATCGATAAGGTCTTGAACCTTATTTCTCAGGGCCCAGCAATCATCAGTAGTATGCCCGGGGCTATCAGAATGATAAGCACAACGGGCATTTGGGTTATACTTAGGAGATGCAGTATTCACGACCTTCGGAGCCTCTTTGATGGTCACCAAGTTGGTTGATAGCAGTTGTGGTAAGATTTGTGACAAGGTCATACTTAGCCGAGTGTATTGCCTCTTGGGCCTTTCACCTCTTTGTTGACTATACTGCTGAGGAGCAACAACAGGCTTTGAAATGACCAAAGCATTGACGGCTTGGCGGCTTTCTGGCTTGACTTGTCTTCTAGGACCATAGATTGCACTAGCTTCCTTCTTGAAAGGTTTCTTCTCAGTACTCGCGGAGGCACCCCTTTGTATCTTTCCTGACCTGATGCCAGCTTCTATCCTTTCACCCGTCAGGATCAAATCCGTAAACCCAGCGGAGGAATTACCAACCAGATGATTGAAGAATGGGCCAGACAAGGTCCCTAGAAACATGTCAACCAGCTCGCGATCAGTCAACGGAGGCTGCACCCTGCCAGCCAAATCCCTCCATTTTTGCGCATATTCTTTGAACCCTTCGCTCGTTCCTAGAGACATACCCTGAAGTTGGGTACGCGTAGGAGCGAGGTCAGAATTGTATTGATATTGTCTATAAAATGCGGTTGCCAAATCTTCCCAATGTCAGATACTGGTTCCATCTAGCTGATAGAACCACTCAAGCTGTGACCCCGAAAGGCTATCTTGGAAGAAGTGGATCCAAAGGTTCTTATCTGCCGTGTAAGGTTGGATCTTCCTTACGTACGATCTGAGATGCAGCTTTGGACAGGAAGCCCCGTCGTATTTGGCAAAGGCAGGCGCCTTAAACTTGTATGGGATTACCACCCCAGAAGATAACCCTAAATCTCCGAAATCCAGCCCCGGCACATTTTGAATCTCCATGGCGCTCAAGCGGTCCTCTAATTGCTTGTATCTGTCAGCAGCGGGAGGGTATTGTTCGTCATTGTAATCCGTCTCGTTGTCAGAGACTGCAGGACTAGGAGCTCCTACCCCTTGGGGACTATCTTTCTCTGCAGAGGAAGTAGTTGGATCAGCCTCGTTATGGAGTGTGTTCCCAAACCTGCGTCCAATATTGAACAACACAGTCCTCTTCTTCTTCTTCTTCTTCTTCTTCTTCTTTAGGAGCAGAGCCTTCAACTCTTGTTGCCCTTGGGCCAGGTTCATCACCATCTCTTGAAACTGGGCACTCTGGGCCTGGAGGGCCTTGATTGCTTGTTCACTGGATGATTCTGGATTCATGATGACTGTTCAAAATAAACAACGAAGAAGATTAAGCAACCTGTAGAAAAAGGGTACCCGTTATGCACATGATGCATGAGATGCTATCTATGCAATGCATTCAAGGATTTTAGAAATTCACAATTGTTGCAGACAAAAAGAACGCACGTCATATTAATAAGAAGAAATTTGTTAGTACATAAGTGCCCCATGGGCCAAATATTACAAAAACAACTTCTCAAGGTAAAAAGACGTTGCGCATCCTCTTTGGCGCAATGTAGGTGTTGAGGGCCTCTTGCTCATGGAGTCGGCGGGTGAGCTCTAAAACCTTCTTCTCGCTGGCGTAGAAGCTGGCTTCAAAAGTGTTCCGTTCCTCCTTGAGTTGGATCCAACTCTTCTGCATCTCCTCCCACGATGTAGGCATGTCAGGATGTAGGATGGTGTAGGGAACCTCTCCTTCCTTGACGGGCTCTTTAATCACAGGGAGAACATGAGGATAAGGCATCATTAGACTCTGGGCTCGGGCTCGTACCCACTTGAGATAAGGCTCAAAAGGGATGGAGTTTTTGTGTCCCAGTGTCTTGCTATCAACCTTGTTGGGCATCCTCCAAGCTCTGATGAATCTTTGGCGAAGTCCTTGCGCATCGTTGTCAAAGTCAAAAACTAGGTCAGGAATCAACATGTCGTGAGGGCCATCCGTCCGTGCGTATCCAAATTTCCTCAAAGCTAGACAAGGGTTGTAGGTAATGCCCCCTCTAATGCCAAGTAATGGAACATTAGGGAACTCTCCACAACGATCGACGATGATGACATTTTCTATGGACCGAGAACACCAATGTACATCAGAGTGAGTAAGAGTCATCAACCGTTGAGACCACCTTGAGCCTTGGTCATTCTTCAGGACAGATTGTGGAAGGTGCGAAATAAACCACCTTGCAAGGAGAGGAGTACAACACATGAGAACACCCCTCTTTCTCATTGTTCGTGTGTAAAATGAGTGAAGTATGTCCCCAAGTAGTGTTGGTATTGGATTTCTGGACAAGAAGATTTTGACGGCGTTGACCTCCACAAGCTGGTCAGGATTTGGGAACAAGACCAACCCATAGATAAGGAGTGCCACAATTTCTTCAAAGGCTTGTAGGTCCAATGAATTCCAACATTCTTGTGCCTTCTCAAACAAGAATTTTGCTAAGAAGCCTTTGACACCGCTTCTAGTTTCCCAGTGCCCCTTGATGTCAGAAGGTTGTAGATGTAAGGCTCGAGCAACATCCTCAGGCTTTGGCTCCTTTTCCGTACCGTTGAAAGGTAGTTGATTTAGGATAGGAATTCTCAGGAGTTGAGAAAATTCCTCCAAAGTGGGTACCAACTGATAGTCAGGGAAAGTGAAACAGTGGTGAAGAGGGTCACAAAACTGGAATAACACTTTCATCATGTCTTCTTCAATGTTGGTGTTGACTAAGCTGAGCAGTCTACCATGTCTTTCACTGAAGGATGAGCTTTCCGGAATTCTTGAGGTGAGCTCCTTGAGTTGAGGAGAGATTCTCACAAGGTTGACTTGGATGGTTTTTCTGCGAGGAATTTCCATGACCTATAAAACAAGAACAAAGATGAAGATCTAAACCCTTGAAGTGGTTAGTAAATGCATATGATGCTTTATGATGTTCATGATGTATGCACAAACATGTGTACAAGCAAATCACACCAAACCCTAGTTTCAGGCTTGCATGGGGTTTCATAGGTAAGTACCCTCTTGAGTGTAGTTGGCTTAAAAACCTGTCCTATAAATAGTAACTGGGTTCTAAGGAGCTCAATATCACTGGATTGTTTTCATTGTTCATTGTTTTGGTTTAGCCACTTAACTAGCGACCAAAATATTCCAAGAAAACAACCCTCAATGAGTGTAGTATCGAGTATCTACCAACTTCGGACTGCACCAAAGCCGGTCATCTCACTACCCCCAATGAAAGGCCAAGATGGTCAAGTAAGGTTCTAGGTCATTAGTGCTTAGTGACATCACTCAGCGGCCCCGTACTCTCCTTGATTGAACTCAAGGGTTACCGGTACTCACAAATATGTCGCACTAATATAGCTATTGCTTCGACCGTGTCGGTATACCCCGCACAGTTTCCACAACATATTGCTATCTATGAATGTTTCCCAAAATCCGGGTGTAGGATTGTAAACCCAAACAAGAGAGCCAAGATATAAAGCAATCAATTCAAACAATTAGTCATGCAAGAGGGTGATCTAAGCCCTAAGGTTACTCCACTTTTAAATTTCTCCCCAACAGAGTCGCCAGTTCTGTGATACGGTGGGAGAACTGACTAGGGTTTTGCGTTTGTTTTCACAAATGTTTCGGTTGAGCAAGAGTCGCCACCGACTTTTTATTTTATCCTAAGGAAAGGTTAAAAAGCACAGCAAAAACCTTTGAGATGTTTTCTTGGGTTCGGGGAGTAGATTATAGAAAGGGAAGGTATTAGCACCCTTTCTATCCATGGTTATCCATGGGCTCTTAGTTACTTGCTTAGATCATCTTGCCTTGATTTTCAATTGTTTGAAATGGTGCTTTGCGTGTGTGTTTTGAAAATGTTTTGAAAAGAGGCCAATGTGGTGGCAACCTTTGTAATGATCCATGTTGGGATGTATACAAAGGTGTATGTCTTTTGAAAAGGGTTTCAATGTTTTTTGAAAGTTGTTTTGAAAGTGTAGTGATGTGTGGTTTTGAAAAATAGGCAAGTGTTTTGTTTTGCCAGTTTGATTCAAGTAGCTAAGAGTTTGTCTACTCCTAAATTTCTCAAAGATTTCTCCTATGTTTTTAACCCTTTTAACAATTTTGTTCCACCATTGCATTTGGTGGACAATCTTGTGTTAGGATATGAAAGGGACGGGCGCGGGTCATCGTTTAGACCATCATTACAATGGTGCCAAGTATCTTTGGGCAATCTTTCCTTGAAAGGGACTTGATCATTTTTTAGGCAACTTTCGAAAGCGTCATCGAGGGACTATGATCATTTGATTGTTTTGTTTTGCCCAAAGAGACCTAACATGCAATATGGCCCATTATTGAAGGCAACAAGTGGAATACCCTAGGGGTGCAAGTGTGATTAGTGTTGTCAATTTTCATGCTTGTTTATCTTGAAATTAGGTCAAACTATTTTGGTTAATTGATTGGCATACAAAACCCTAATTCTAACATTGCATAATTAGAAAGCATTAAAGTGCGAAAAAATAAAGTTCCTAAGTTATTACAACACAATATATGGGAAGGGGGGTACAAATATTCAAATGGGGGTATTTTGACAAGGAATTTAAACCTAACTATTACATCAAAATTGAATTATACAAATTATTTAATATACAATAATTAAATAAAAATGGAATAAATATGTAAGATGCAAAAAAAATGTTTTTTTTATATGTCAAATAAACAAAATAAAAAGTATTAATTTTTTTTTGAAGTTTTTATGTTTAGGGCAAAAAACCCTAATTCTTTAAATAAAAGGTATTAATTATTTAATATATACAATATTTATTAGTTATGTACAAAAAATAAATAAAAAAGAAGTATATTTGTCAAAAGGTATTTTTAATGTTAAATATTAATAAAAATAAAAATGTATATATTTTGTATTTTTTTAAATCCTAAATATACTAATATATTGAATATGTATATATGTATTTGTATTATTTACCAAATATATTGAATATATACAAAATATGAAATAAAAGTCAGAAAAATATGTTTGTATTATTTTTTTTTAGCTATTTTAAATAATAGTATATAAGTATTTATTTATGTACAAAAACTAAATAAAGACTAATAAATATCAAAATAAATGCAAAAATTGTGGAAAAAAATGATTTTTATATTTTTTCATACTTAAATAAAAATATAGAAATAAAATCAAAAGGAAAAAATGGAAAATGATAAGTAAAAATCAAAATGGGTCAGGGGGGTTCAAAAGTAAAAGCAAGGTGCAAAAAGAAAAAACATTCCAGGCCCAACCCAGAACCTATCTTCTTCAACCTCCAGCAAACCTTGTTCAAAAAACGCGCGCTAGGTACATGGATTCAAACATCCTGATTCCTGGACTTTTAATGAAAACTCACAACACAAAAAATGTAAAGCATCATCTCACGAGTTCATACATATAAAGAACATGATTTAACTCTCAGAAATGAGAGAGAATTTCTTCTCCCCCAATTCCTAACCTAGTTTTTGTTCCATGTTTAGACATCAAATTCTCATAGCACACATAACATAAATGAAAACTAATTACATGGGCATGTTCAGGGCTATGAATGTGACATAATTTCTTCACAAACCTAAAGCTAATAATGCCTGGATAGAGAGATACGAGTTCATGAACTTACCTGTTCAGTTGGAATCGTATCTGGTGATGGAGGTGCTTTCAATGCAAGGTGATGGTTGGTACAACTTCCTTGATGTCCAGGGATGCTATTCCAAGCTTTAGTTTGCTTTGAAACCAAGTGAATCGTGTTATGGAACTTCAACTGCAAAACAAGAAAATGAAAATGGTGATGTTGCTTGGGAGTGTTACAGGTCGTGTTTGAGGCTTAGAATAGTTTCAAGGGATGATATGGGATATGTTTGAAGTGGTTTTAGCAAGAATGCATGAATGGATTGAGTTATGGAACTCAATCTGCAGCAGGTACCCTGTTTGGGCAGTTTTAGGGTGATTCTGTATTTGAGAAGGCAATGGAGATGGTTGGCTCGTGTTTCAGTTTAGGTTTGATGATTAGAAAGTGTTTGATAACTTTGCTTAAGCTCTGGTTCACAGGAATGAGAGTTGTGTCTTGTTATGCTATGTTTCTTCAACTTTAAGCAACAAAGTGTCCACTTGAGTTTTAGACTGATAGAGGCCCCCCTAATGTGCTGCTAACCTTCCCCTTGATCAGTGTGTTTTGTTCATAAACTTGTGCCAAAAGGATTTGCACTGTACTTGCTTGGATTGCTAATTGACATAAAGTTCTACTTTTCAAAAATGGCAAAAATGCTTTATCTAATTAAGGCTTAATCTAACATGTAATGTCCAAATGCACAAAATAATGCTAACACACAATGGATTGGCATTTAATTATTGAGTGAAAATGGGATTAGAGGCCTGTAACTAGCTTATGCACGCTGATTTGAAAAGTTGCCCAAGTTATGAACATGCAATTTGGCCAAGAACAAAGTGAGTTTTCCCCAACTTGCCAAATTCGATTCTCCCTAACCATGAGGTTGTTTGATGAGTTCTTGGACATTTTGGAAATCTTGGAATGTGTACTACAATTCATATTTGAAATGCAAATTGAAATTCCAAGTGGAAGTATGTGAAAAATGGTCTTGAAGTTAGGTAAAAACCTTGCCTAAAATAGGTCAAATTTCTCTAAGTTAAGAATGGTTTGGTACCCTTGTTCCAAAAATTGTAACTTGAGCTACAAGCTTCTTTTGAGGAAACTTTGTGAATCAAAGTTGTAGATTTTGCAATGGACTACAACTTTCATGTTTTGACTTTTCCTTGAATCCAAATGCATCTTAGTGAAAAAGTGGGACAAAGTTAGGAAAAAATTAGGGTTTTTCATAACTTAGAAAAATTCTAAGTTATGAAAAATCTTCATTTCAAACCCTAATTTGCAATTCTTGATTTCTTGATGAACAAGTTTCATGATTTGGCATGTTTTGATGAAAAATGAATCTTGACACTTGATTTTGACCAAAAAGTCAAAGTTTGACTTTTCAGTATACAGTCAAAATTGATCAATTGACTGGGAAATTCAACTGTCAATCTTGTGTATTTGGGATCTTTTGAACTTGTTGAGTATGTCAAGACAATTCCATGGGGTCCTTGAGTCCATATGTGAGCTTGGTTTGCCATTGGCTAGGTCAAACAGTCAAAAATTGCCTCTGTGCAGTCAAAACCCTAAAAATGACCATTTTGCCCTTTTGGTGATCTGATCAATTTTTTTGTGGAATTGTGATCCAAACTTGATCAAATGGTCCATATGAGTTCATAATGTTGATGTGGGTAAATTTTCATGAGATTTGACTGTCAATTGGCCACAATTGACTTTTTCCCCAATACAGTTGATTTCTAGGTCAACTGTCCAATTAACTGGGCAAAATTTGGAATCAAGACTTGAAACTTGGTATGGATAAACTTGGGAGTCCAACATGAAGCATGAAAGTCATCTTAGGCATTTTAGGTCAAAATATCTTTGTTCAAACACAAACCCTAATTTGGGTCAACAGTGCAAGGAGAAGTCTTGAGCAGAGGAAACCCTAACTGGATCTTGAGCTCCAAGGGTCTTGTGATGAGAAAATGTTGAGAAAATGGGAGGGAAAATTTTGGGGTACAACACAAGCAATTACAAAATAACCTAAAAAAACAAGAGCAATCAACTCAAGAAGCGACCTGGATCCGGACTCCATGCATCACACAACAACCGACACAACCGCGAACAACTCCTTACAGACCTATCATTTTAGCGCTCAACGCATCCCTTGTTAGAACATAGTTTGATTCTAAAACCCTTAATTAGAGTTTTGATGATAATAAACACAAACAACAAGTATGCACTTTAAATTTGTGTTATTTTGTATGCAGAAGTTCTGACCGAAACAACATCATAAATTAAGCTACAGAAGCTTTCAAGCTGAGGTAATCAGAATCTGCACTGAAGAATGATGATCAAAACCTGCGTTGAAGTGAAGAATACTCTGATTCTGAACAGAAGTTTCATATACCATCAGATCCTCACATCTCTGAGTCATCAATGTTCTAAAGCAATTGCAGCATGCAAGATTCTAAGTTCTGAAGCGTTACTATTCAATCAAGACAACATCATATGCAACGACTTCATTCATACAAGAATCTTCTCAATATGGAAACAACATTAAATTTCCATTATCACGCTTTATGTTGGACAAGATTTTCATGCCTATATAAACAAGCTAAGAGGACAAATCATTTACGATTTTGTGACACTACTGCAACATACCTCAAAAATGTTGCAATCTTACATATTCATATATAAGCTCAAAATTGTGTAAAATATCACAGTGGTGATACAGTTTTTGTAAGGAAAAACAAAAACACACAGTATAGTCTTTTATCTTGATTAAGCTAGTTTTCCTTGAGATTAACCGGGTTGTGGTTGTACTCAAGAAGACTTTGGCAGTTGTCAAAGTAGTGTTGTAATCAGTTTTTGATTAGTGAATTAAGTCCTCATTGGAGAGAGGCGAAATCACCTTGGCGGATGGACTGGAGTAGTTTGAGATCAAACGAACCAGGATAAAAATATCGTGTCTACTGCACTTTTGTTTTTAAGTTTCAATTCAACCCCCCCTTCTTGTGTTTTTCACTTCTTCAATTGGCATCAGAGCGCCTGGTTCTGAGTTCATACACTTAACTGTGTCAGTACAAGATCCAAGCTTTAGAAAAACACTATGGTGGGACCAAGCCAAAACATCAACAATGACTATCATGAGGACAAGGACAGAATCAGCGGCAAACCTCCAGTCTTTGATGGAGAAAATTTTGACTACTGGAAAGACAGAATTGAGAGCTTCTTTCTGGCTCATGATGCTGATCTATGGGACATGGTAATTGATGGATACACACAACCAGTGGATGAAAGTGGTCAGAAGATAGACAGAAAAAGGATGTCTTACCAGCAAAAACGTGATTTCAGAAACCATCATAAAGCCAGAACAATACTTCTCAGTGTTATCTCATACTCAGAATATGAAAAAATATCAAACAGAAAGACAACCAAAAACATGTTTGACTCTCTGAGAATGACACATGAAGGCAATATACAAGTCAAAGAAACCAAGGCCCTTGCGCTCACTCAGAAATATGAAGCATTCAAGATGGAAGACAGTGAATCCATAGAAGCAATGTTCTCAAGATTCCAGATTCTTGTTGTTGGGCTGAAGGTTCTTGACAAAGGATATTCTACTGCTGATCACATAAAGAAGATCATCAGAAGTCTACCCAAGCAATGGAGGCCAATGGTCACTGCACTTAAGCTAGCTAAATATCTCAACAAGATATCTCTGGAGGAACTTGTCAGCTCCCTCAGAAGTAACGAGATAGAGCTAGAAGAAGATGAGCCTCAAAAGCAAGGTAAGCCTCTAACGTTAAAATCTAACAAAAAATATGATTCTAAGGTTTTGCAGGCTATGGAAGAAACCTTTGATGGATCCTCATCAGAAGAAGATGAATTGTCTCCTCTCTCCAGAAGGGTCAACCAACTGTGGAAGCAGAGACAAAGGAAATTCAGAAACCCGAGAAGATCAGAGAATCAAAATGAATCCTCCTCCAGATACAAAAAGTCTGAGTCCTCCTCTGGACACAAAAGATCTGAAGGTTCCTCAGGACACAGAAAGTCAAATAACAAGGACATCATCTGCTATGAGTGCAATGAGAAAGGGCACTACAAAAGTGATTGTCCAAGGCTTCAGAAGGAGAAGCCCAAAAAGAAGTTCTTCAAGGAGAAGAAGAAAAGCCTCATGGGAACATGGGACGATTTAGACACTTCTGATGCTGACTCAGAGTCAGATTATGAAAGAGCCAACATAGCTCTCATGGCAAATGTATCAGAAGACAGTGAAGCTTCTGATTCAGACTCAGAATCAGACACAAAAGAGGTATTCCCTGATTTCACTGTTAATTTTACTAAGGCTGAACTTGCAGAAAGTCTAAATGAAATTCTGGAAAGGTATCAGCAAATCAGAGTCAAATTCAAGAACCTGAAAAGGGATCTTGTCTCTGACTTTGAAAATACTGAGAGTCTTAGATTAGAGAATTATGAGCTAAAAGAAAAGATTTCAAAATTAGAAAACGATTTACAAAACTCTCAGAAAGAAATAATCTCAGAGACTCCCAGTAATGCTGATAAGATCATCAAAGAGTATGATCATAACTTTCAGAAGTTTCTGGCTAAAAACGTAGATAGAAGCAAGATGGCTTCAATGATCTATGGAGTTAGCAGGAATGGAAGAAAAGGAATAGGATACCAAGGTAAGGTATCTCCACCTAAGAAAGTCATGGACCTTGTCATAAAACGCATACCACTAAAATCACACTTCACATATGGGCACACACATGACCTAAAATACACTAGTAATGATTACTCTGTCAAACCAAAATTCAACCAGAATTTTGGTAAAACTAACAAACCAGGACCCAAAAAGATACGGGTACCTAAGGACAAAATTATATATGTAGCAGATATCTTTAGCAGCAAGGCTAAAACACCAGTCATGGTACCTGGACTCTGGATGCTCTCGAGACATGACGGGAAGAAAGCATATGTTCCAAAGCCTGGAACTTAAACCTGGAGGCTACGCGGGCTTTGGAGGCAACCAAAGAGGGAAGATCATTGGCTCTGGAATAGTAGGTAATGGTAATATTCCTTCTATAAATAATGTGCTTTTAGTTGATGGATTAATGCATAACCTGTTATCCATAAGTCAATTAAGTGATAACGGTTATGATATAATCTTTAATCAAAATTCATGCAAAGCTATTAGTCAGAAAGATGGAACTATCCTTTTTAATGGAAAGAGGAAAAACAACATTTATAAGATAAAACTTTCTGAACTAAAGAGTCAGAATGTAAAATGTCTTCTCTCTGTTAACAACGAGCAATGGGTCTGGCACAAAAGATTGGGGCATGTTAGTATGAGAAGAATATCTCAGATTAACAAACTCAATCTGGTCAGAGGACTTCCTAATATGAAGTTCAGCTCATATGCTTTGTGTGAAGAATGTCAGAAAGGCAAATTTGCAAAACCTGCTTTTAAATCTAAAAATGTTGTTTCCACCTCTAAGCCATTAGAACTTCTGCACATAGACTTATTTGGACCAGTAAAAACTGCGTGTGTTAGTGGCAAGAAGTATAGGTTAGTGATCGTAGATGACTATAGCAGATAGACATGGGTAAAGTTCTTAAGACACAAGGACGAGTCACATTCTGTGTCCGTTGCATTCTGTAACCAAGTTCAGAATGAAAAGGATCTGAGAATTGTCAAAGTCAGAAGTGATCATGGTGGAGAATTTGAAAATAAAAAATTTGAAACATTTTTTATTGAAAAAGGCATCTTGCATGACTTCTCTTGTCCTAGAACTCCCCAACAAAATGGAGTTGTAGAACGAAAGAACAAAACACTGCAAGAAATGGCCAGAACCATGATCAATGAGACTAACATTGCTAAGATCTTCTGGGCAGAAGAAATTAACACACTATGTTACATTCAGAATAGAATCTCTATAAGACCTATTCTGGAAAAGACTCCATATGAATTGTGGAAGAACATAAAGCCCAACATTTCTTATTTCCATCCTTTTGGATGCACCTGTTTTATTCTGAATACTAAAGATCATCTGAACAAGTTTGACTCTAAAGCACAAAAGTGTATTATGTTAGGATACTCTGAACACTCAAGAGGGTACAGAGTATACAATACAGAAACACAGATTGTTGAAGAGTCAATCATTGTTAGATTTGATGATAAGCTTGACCCTCAAAAGTCAAAGCAGAATGAATCTTTTGCAGATATAGAAGTTGAATTCACAGGTACTGAAGCCAACCCATCAGAAGTTCCCAACAGAGATGCTCCAACAACTTCAGAAAGAAATATTACGAGTGATCCTGTACCTTCTGTTGATCAACTCCAGAAAAGGTTATCCAGAAGCAGCATAGCTCACCCAGAAGATAAGATCATGGGAAAGAAGGATGATCCAATCAGAACAAGATCAACATTCAGAAACTCTGAAGAATCCCTCATGGGATTGGTCTCTCTGATTGAACCAACAACATTTGGTGAAGCTCTTCTGGACAATGACTGGATTCTGGAAATGTAGGAGGAATTAAATCAATTCACCAGAAATGACGTATGGGATCTGGTTTCCAAACCAAAAGGATTCAACGTCATTGGAACAAAGTGGGTGTTTAGAAACAAACTGAACGAGCAAGGAGAAGTCATCAGAAACAAAGCACGATTGGTGGCACAAGGTTATAGTCAGCAAGAGGGGATAGACTATACATAAACCTTTGCTCCAGTCGCCAAGTTAGAATCCAGCAGACTCTTAATCTCATTTGCTGTAAAAAATGGCATCACTCTGTATCAGATGGATGTCAAAAGTGCATTCCTAAATGGCTACATAGATGAAGAGGTATATGTGCACCAACCCATGGGTTTGAAAATTCCAAACACCCAGAATATGTTTTCAAACTAAAGAATTCACTCTATGGTCTGAAATAAGATCCCAGAGCTTGGTATGAAAGACTAAGTAACTTCCTGTTAGAAAAGGAATTCACCAGAGGGAAAGTGGACACAACCTTGTTCTGTAAGACATTTAAGAATGACATTTTAGTTTGTCAGATTTATGTAGATGATATCATTTTTGGATCCACTAAACCTTCTATGGGAAGAGAATTTGCTAAGTGCATGCAGGCAGAGTTTGAGATGAGCTTAATGGGGAAACTCAAATTCTTTCTGGGCATTCAGATAAACCAAACTCCAGAAGGAACTTACATTCATCAGAGCAAATGTGTCGAAGAACTTCTGAAGAAATTTGACCTCTCAGAATGTAAGCCCTCAAAGACTCCAATGCACCCCACGTGCATTCTGGAAAAGGAAGAGGTAAGTAAAAAGGTAGAGCAGAAAATCTACAGAGGTGTGATTGGCTCTCTCCTTTATCTGACGGCTTCAAGGCCTGATATTTTATTCAGTGTTTTCTTATATTCTAGATTCCAATCAGATCCTAGAGAATCTCACTTAACAACAATTAAGCGAATTTTCAAGTATCTGAAAGGTACTACTAATATGGATTTGTTTTATAGAAAATCCAATGAATACAACTTAGTAGGATACTGTGATGCTGACTTTACTGGAGACAGAGTAGAGCGTAAAAGCACTTCTGGAAGCTGCCGGTTTCTAGGAGACAATCTGATCTCATGGACCAGCAAGAGACAGTCCATAATAGCATTGTCAACAGCAGAAGCTGAATACATAGCAGTTGCTGGATGTAGCACTCAAATGCTCTGGATGAAAAGTCAACTTGAAGACTTCAACATATTTGAGAGTAACATTCCTATCTTTTGTGATAACACTTCTGCCATATGTCTCAGCAGAAATCCCATTTTTCATTCTAGGGCTAAGCATATAGAAATAAAATATCACTTTATTAGGGACTATATTCAGAAAAGAATTCTCACTTTAAAATTTATTGACACAGGCCATCAATGGGATGATGTATTTACAAAACTCCTTTCTGAAGATAGATTCAATTTCATTCTGAAACATCTCAGCATGAAATTATGCCCAAAATAAAATGTTTTATTTGCATATCCTAACCTTTAGAACTTTATTGTTTTCTGTGAACATCTGATCAACTTGTCTTCAGAAGTTAGAAGTATAGTTGCCTCAAAATCTCTCTATGAAGATCTGAACGTTTCATTTCAAGGATAGAGGCGTGTAGTTCACATCATCAAACATCTGTCATCCTCTCACAAGCTACCTTCTGAGGATGAACATGCGTTCAAATTCTGAAGGATCCAAGGCTCTGATTGGATGCATTAAGACACTTGTCAGTGGTAACTGTTCAATATCTCTCTAAATCCCCTAATTTCAGGTTTCATTAATGCATATAATCATTACTTATTTTCTTTCTTACTGTTTACGTTTTCTAAAAACCTATATAAACTCAATTTACTATTTCATTCATTCATGTTTTACCCTCTTCTATATTCTCTTTTGTTCTAGTTTCTTTTTCAAAAACCCTTTCCATTAATTTTCTTCAAAGAATCCGTGTGAACAATGGCATCATCATCAAGTCTCAAGAATCTCAGTGCTCCCGAATCCTCATCAACGGAACAATATAAAGAGCCCATTAGAACGCCACTCACTCCGGTTGACAACCTTGAAGTTCTATGTGAATTGATCATTAATTTTGAAAGCTTACAAGAAAATGGGTTTAATCTGTATGAAGATGTAACTGCACATGATAGAACATATACTTTGATCGTCTGTTGGGACCAACTTTTCCCATTCTTGTTAAAGAGTTCTGGATTCATGCTACCTCATCCAACCACCAGGTCACATCATATGTTATGGGGAAGAAGATAGTGATAACAAAAGATTTGATTGAGAAACTCATTTGATACAATGGCGGTGGAGTCAAGTGCATTGATATGGCTGATAAGTGCTCTGACCTAAAATCTATTGCTAGGGAAATCTTCACTTCAGGACAGCCATCCAGCAAGATCAGAGACTTGAAGGATCATCACAGAATCTGGGCTAGAATAATTCTGGGATGTATCAATCACAGGAAGCCTACAAGCTCTCCTGATTACATCAATATTAATCAGTAGTTTCTGATTTACTTCATTGCAAAGAAGACCAAGATAAACCTTCCACACTTGCTCTTCAACCATCTCAGAACAAGTGTGAAAGAGACAAGAGAAGAAGAAAGAACTAAGAGGGATTGGATTCCCCTAGGAAGATTGATTTCAGATATTCTAATAGAAAACAGGCTGATAGAACATCTGACAGAGGCTCAAGAAATCAGTACTCTAGAAGCAACCGCTGGGAAACCTTTGAATGACAAGAATCTGAAGAAAATGAAGATTATTGAGAACATTAAGAAGGAACCATCAATTGCTTCTCATGAGGCCATCACTTCTAGGAGAATACCTCTGAAGGATTTTCCACTATTTTCTGAGATAGATGCCTCTCCAGAAATCATAGTCAGATACCTTGAAGCTTGCAAGGCTGATGGGACTATTCCAGAAATCAACATCCAAGATCTGCACAAGCCAGCTCCAGAGGTTGTGCTAAAGAAATCCAAAAAGAGGAAGGCAGTAGGAGAAGGATCCTCTCAGAAGACACCTAAAGCTGCAAAAAGAAAGGTAACCCGTCTTCTATTTCTGTTATAGAATCAATAGTTATTCCAACATCTAAAACCATTCCCCCTCAACCAACAGAAAATCCTTCACCCCAAACATTTGAGGATTTTGACATAGAGTTTGACCCATCTGTAACTCTTGGAAACTTCTTGAATGAACCTCACTCCCCCAATCCAAATCCAAATCCAGAACAACATCAACCAGAACTTGCTAAAGTTCTATCTGACATTGAACTGTTTGATCAAGAATTTTCCTCACCACTACCAGAAAATCCAAACACTCAACCTCCTCAACCAGAAAATCCACAATCATACTCTCCTCAACCAGAAAATCCACAACCACACCCTCCTAAACCAGAAACTCCATAACCATACTCTCCTCAACCAGAACATCTGAACCTCAACTCACCTCAACCAGAGAATGAAAACCCTCTCACTCCTCCTCCTGAAAACCCATCTTCTGAAATTCCTGAACCAGAAATTCAACACGCTACCGCAAACCAATCAGAAGACCCTCCTTCAGATTCTGATACCACTACCCCAATTCCTGGGATAACAGAACCTCCTACGGTTCGTTTACCTCTCACTATTCACGATATTCCAGAAATCCCTTCACCATATGAATATACACCACCAAACACCCCTAACTCACCAATCCTTATTTCTAAATCTTCCACCCCATCACCCATCAACTGTCCAGCTGAAAACCTCAGACTTGTCATTGATCCACAAGTGCTGGACCAACTAGCTTCCATCTCAAACAAAATTGCCAATCCCAAACCTAAACCAACCTCAACCAAATCAGATGTTGGTAAGAATCTGTTGATTTTTGAAATAGAAATGCAGGAATGGACTACTTCTTTGAAGCAAGCAAGTCCAAATATTTGTAATCCTGCTGCTTCTGATTCTCTGTGGGAAAGATTCATAAAATGGCTCAAATCTGAAACTCAGAAGCTGAAAGAATTGGGCTATGAAAGGGCTCATCAGAACTTCAGTGATCAGCTGGAAGCCTTCCAAGATCAAGTTCTGAGCCAATGGTACAAGAAAGAAATTCTTCTGCTGGATAATGCTCCCTGGAAAGAGAACCATCCTTCAGAAGTCACTGAACCAGATTCTGATAGTCACCCTTTGACTACTGCTCAAGAAAATATGATTGCAACAGAAGAAGTTGTTCAGTCAGAAGAGGCTGCAAAGTGTTCTGAACGACATGCAACCCCTGAAGATACACCAGCTTCGTCTCTAGTCATGCAAACTCTGGAAGATTTGAAGAAGGAAAATGCCTTAACCCATGCCAGACTGGATAAGCAAGAGGATACAAACAAAGAGATCAAGGGTATTTTGGATAAACAAGAAGATACAACAAAAGAAATCAAAGACATTATGGGAAAGTAGGAAGAATCAAGCACTCAGATTAAGAGCTTGTTGGAAGCGTTGTTCACACGTCTTCCTCCCCCTTCTTAGATTTTCTTTAAACTGTTTATCTGTAATTTTTTATCTTATCCTCCTTGTTTCTGAAAATTGTCATTGCATTCTATTTTCAATATAATTCATCTTTTTGACTCTGATTATATTGCTTTTTGATACCTGACAAAAAGGAGAAGAAAGTAAGATATTTTCAATAACAGTATACCGGGACAAAGTCTCAAACATTTTGAATATCTTACCTTTATATTTCCTGAAAAGCTTTAACAAGAACACATTCTGATAAGGACAGAAGGAGATGCATCAAAATCTCTGACGAGAAGGAACTTCAGGGAAGTAATCAATTCAGGGGGAGTCTCTCTTAAGCTTTTTGTTTTATATTTTTTCATTGAAAATCCTAGTTTTTGTCATAATCAAAAACGGGGAGATTGTTAGAACATAGTTTGATTCTACAACCCTTAATTAGAGTTTTGATGATAACAAACACAAAGAACAAATATGCACTCTAAATTTGTGTTATTTTGTATGCATAAGTTCTGACCGAAACAACATCAGAAATTAAGCTACAGAAGCTTTCAAGCTGAGGTAATTAAAATCTGCACTGAAGAATGATGATCAGAACCTGCGCTGAAGTGAAGAATACTCTGATTCTGAACAGAAGTTTCATATACCATCAGATTCTCACATCTCTGAGTCATCAATATTCTGAAGCAATTGCAACATGCAAGATTCTAAGTTCTGAAGCGTTACTATTCAATCAAGACAACATCATATGCAACGACTTCATTCAGACAAGAATCTTCTCAATATGGAAACAACATTAAATGTCCATTATCACGCTTTATGTTGGACATGATTTTCATGCCTATATAAACAAGCTTAGAGGACAAATCGTTTACGATTTTGTGACACTACTACAACATACCTCAAAAACGCTGCAATCTTACATATTCATATATAAGCTCAAAATTGTGTAAAATATCACAACGGTGATACTGTTTTTGTAAGGAAAAACAACAATAAACAGTATAGTCTTTTATATTGATTAAGCTAGTTTTCCTTGAGATTAATCGGGTTGTGGTTGTACTCAAGAAGACTTTGACAGTTGTCAAAGTAGTGTTGTAATCAATTTTTGATTAGTGAATTAAGTCCTCGTTGGAGAGAGGCGAAATCACCTTGGCGGGTGGACTGGAGTAGTTTGAGATCAAACGAAACAGGATAAAAATATCGTGTCTACTGCGCTTTTGTTTTTAAGTTTCAATTCAACCCCCCCTTCTTGTGTTTTTCACTTCTTCATCCATGGGCCATGAAAACCCGATTTATGCTTCCAACATAGTGCCGATGATACAGATCTACCATCAACCTTCAACTGTCATGTTCTTGCCCAAATCCACTCACAATCCCGCTGCAAATATTTCTCCGATCTTAGCCAAATCCACCGTCTAACCGTCACACAACCCTCATGACGGGACCTCTGTCCGATTCAGATTTACCGGCCACCATAATCAGAAAGATGGAGAAGGAATTGAATAAGTATGGAGAAAGAGAGAGGTCAGAGGTGATAAAGAGGAAAGGGGATTATGTTGATTTGTTTTGTCTCACTGTGAATCAGTATAGAGGTATCTATGAAATGTTATTATTATTTTTATGAGCGCCAAGTGTTCAGTTCTCATTGGCTACAAATTTTAATGGTGTGGAAAAGTCAAAGGAGTTATCTTGGATGATATTTAATTGGGTTTTGAATCAGGGGTGAAAGTATAGCGCTCTACCACCCTCTTATTTCTATTATTTCTGTTTTGTTATATCATTAGAATTAAGATTTAACTTGTTTTAATATTGGGCTTAGGTTCTATTTTTTTCCTAACATCTTACTAACCTCCATCTATTTAGCTCCCACACCCTCTAAACTTTGTTTCTTTTTTATTATTTTTTTATGTATTTTTTTAGTTTAGTTTAGTTTGTACTTTTACTTAATATTTTAATTAGTTCTAAACCATTATTAAAAATACAAAAAAAAATGCAACAAATATAAGAATATGTCATTTAATTAGTTTTTTTTTATTTAGAGAATTTATTAGCTCGTAAATAATTCGTACATATATCGTAATTCAAACTCAATTTTTAATCAAATTAATTCGAACATTTTATAAATAATAGGATGTCCATCTTCGAGTAATTAAATTGGTCAAGACATCGTCTACCGCTTTATTATTTAAAATCAAACAATTAAAATACACGCAACTCACCAAATTCACCATCAGCGAATGACACGTGGCCAATATCTGGCCACGTGATGAGGAGACTATATCAGACTTCCTCCGCTCTAGTCTTAATATAGCTAACCAATCAAAAATCTTTTTCTTCTAACATAACAAAAACTACAAGATTATTTTCGAAAAAGGATTGAATAGAATTACTTTCAAAATTAACTGCGAACTGCGTCTACGATCACTCAACTTATAACTCAGACGAGGTTCAAGGATAATTCAAAAGCAATGCTATGCAATCCATAAAAAACACCAACCAACACTATGATTTACAAATTGGAACTATGATTCCTCATAAGAGGATACATAGGCATACAACTTAAAAACAGTGGCGAGTTCCCCTAATAAAAATTAAAACCCTATTCCCTAAGCCGTAATTCTAAAACCTAGTATCCTTGTGAACAAGGTAGATGAGGGGTGCCTAACACCTTCTCTTTGTCTAAAATGAGCCAACAAATTAGAATCTCTGACCAAGTTAGGGTTATCCTTTATATTCCATTCCTAAAGATAAAAATTAAGGGTGGTGACTTTCAATTTAAAACTAGTTACAACAGCTGGCGACTCTGTTGGGGACTTTAACCCTAGGGTTTAGAAGCCTTTTCTTTTGGTTTTAGGGTTTTTAGGATTTTTCTTGTTTTTTGGTTTCTATACTTGCTTATTTACTTATTTATTTATTTATTTTTGCTTATCATATTATTCATTATATTTATTCATCTATGGTGGGATTTTATTATTTCAAAAAATTATTTTTAAAAACCCTTAGAAAGAAGGTTCGTCTATTAGCCAAGGGGATACATCAGTCCTATGAGTTTATGTGACGACTTCGCCTAGAGTCGATGGAATTCCGCGAAAGGAATACGTCTCAAAAGATATCATCTTGGGAAGTAGGACTTTGGAATGAAACCTATGACGCTTTGTACAATCCTTAAACC
The DNA here is from genome assembly GCA_948472305.1 of Vicia faba. Taxonomy (NCBI): domain Eukaryota; kingdom Viridiplantae; phylum Streptophyta; class Magnoliopsida; order Fabales; family Fabaceae; genus Vicia; species Vicia faba. The sequence continues at coordinate 1,460,268,930 of OX451739.1, read as the reverse complement.
AAAATCTCATTGTGAGACCTTATACGACCTTAGAGACGAAAATTTCGGTTTATAATGAGGCTCCACTTAAGGGAGACCCTTGTGCCTTTCCCTCTAGTGTAATCTATTATACCCTTAAGGAAGCCACCTTATGGGGAAGGGTAGAAAAAATTAAAACCTTTATAGGAGCTCTCCTATAGGTTATTCTATCAACATCCTATCCTCTTAACCTGTAAGGGTATCCTTATCTCTATATCTATCCCATAACTGGTATAGGGTTTTCACATACCCTAAACCCATATAGGGTATTCACTACCCTAAGCCCACGAGGGTTTCTGTTTTTCAATTACAATCCTTAGGCCCATAAGTACTTCTATGTGTCTGTTACAATCCCTAACCTGTAGGGGTTCCTTTTTGTGCGTCGTGATCCCTATCCTGCAGGGATCCCCTTTTGTCTGTCACTGTCTTTATAACCTTAGGATCTTGACCTCCATATGGGATTTTCTCACGAAAGGAGACCTTGCTAATGCACGCCATGTGGCCTATATTAGGCCATGGAATCTGGTGATCCTTGACCGGTCACCATATGCTATCTTCCACGCCATTCTCTCAAGTCTAACCTTCATCTCAACTGCTCATTGGTCTATCACAATTCCTTGCCTGTAGGAATTCCCGCCCCTCTGTTATAATCCTTAACTTGTAGGGATTCCTTTTCATCTTTCATGGTTCCTAATTCTTAAGAAGTTCATGTCTGTCTTAATCTCTGAGTCAGTGTAGGATATCCTTATTTCCATGTCTATCATTATCTTCGTCCTTAAGGAGTTCCTGCCTGTCTCAATCTCTGAGTCAATATAGGATATTATCATTTCCATATCTATCATTAAACCCGTAAAAGGTACCCTCATGTTTACCTTCATACTACGCCCATGTCGCATTGCATCTCCATGAAATTTTTAGCATACCCTTGAAAACAAAATTAATTTTTGCATACCCATGCATTAACATACATTCATACATTTGCATCTCATGCATTTCCACCTTCGCCCTTATCCAACTATCATCCATATGCTAGTTGATTTCTTGGTGCCTGCAAACGAACTTAAGAAAGTATGAAATTATGGAAGGAGGAGATTAAGCATTGGAGATTCAATGGAGCTTGGTCCTACAAGTCTTATTGTAGAGAGAAGGCATCCCTTCACCATGACAACTACATGCCTACACAATGCCTCAAATGCCACTATCATTGGCGATTCCTCTACATCTAGAGCAACTGCCCTATCAACGAAATAGGTATGCCCAAGAAAATTCAAGGGTCACCCCCATGCTTTGACAAGTCGAAGAACATCCATAAGCTCTCCTAAAGTCAAGTGGATCAAACTAAAAAGCTCTTTGATATGATCATTAGACATTATCAATTTCAAATTGTAATTTCCAAGTTGCTAAGTTGTATTTCGTGTGAACTTGTATCTTTTGACTAGTGATTCAAATAAATGAACATGCATGTTTTTGAAGTGAATTCATTCATTTCACTCTATCATCACTTTCCATTTCACTTTTCCATTTTCAATTTTCTTTAACAAACTTCGAGGGAGAATGATGAAAATTAGATAACAAAAATTTGCTAATGTATGCTTTCAATGTAAGACCAAGCTGACGATGTAAGACATTGTTTCAAATCCTAAACATTGGAGAAATAAGGAGTTAATCCATAGTCAACCCCCTCGATCCAGAAGTTGGAGTTTTGTTCTATTTTTTTATTTTAAAAAAACCCTTAATTTCAACCAGGGAGATGATAGATTTCAATTAATTCAATGATGCATTCAAATCCCAAGAGAATTGGGCCATCTAAGCAAAGGTTCATGCATATCTCCTTCCTCGATACATCATTGAGGAAATAATCTAAGTAAAGGTTCGAGCACATCATCTTCCCCGTGCACATCAACAAAGATTCAAGAAGCAATCAATAAAGACAAAGTTCACAACATCTTCTTCCTCATTACATCATTCAAGATCAAGGAAACAATAAAAACGAAGCTTACAACAATCAGCATGGTAGTCACAAACGTTCAAAGTCAAAAAAAATTCAAAAAGGAGAAAGCCTCACAAGTCAAAGAAAATCTTGACTTAGGAAAAATATAGGGTATCCCGATGCACCAAATTCAAAAAGAATTGGTCAATGCAAAAATAAGGGATTGAAAACAAACAAATTGGAGAACAATATTATGACTTCCACCTCGAGAATCTTCAAGGCTTCTTATCAAAGTTTGGATCTTATCAATGCTTTTCATTGGTGCTTGAACTTTATCTATGCTTCTTATCGCGTGACTACAAAATTTCTCTTAGAGATTGAACGCATTTGTTGCATTAATTGAATTTTAGGATTGGAGAACATCAAGGAGAATGGGGTGGGCTAAATAAATTTTGAGCCTTATATCTTTTATTTCTTAAACCACGAACCATGGCCATGTTACAACCTTCAAAAGTCCTAATTGAAGCAAGGTTAACTATGAAAGCATACTTGGAAAATTTTGTGTTAAACTGACTTCTATGTTTGTTAAAATTATTACTAACCACTTCGCCTCTTCGAATCTCCATCTCTAATCATCCATTTCTATTCAAACTTCGATTTTAAAACTTGCATGTGCATCACTAAGAACTACTTTTCAAAGCATACACTTTTATATACGAATCAATACTTAGCATCAAGAAGATCTCAAAAATTGGTTTAATCAAAAGCGATCCTTTCCAAGAAGCTCCTAACTAGGGGGCAGAGCATCTAAGGAAGAACCCTATGGTCATAGACAAGACTAATGATCAAAGGGGTATATCACATGAAGATACTATTGACAAGGGTTAATCATTCCAAGATTCAATCAACTTGGATCAAGTTTCAAAGTGTCTTTTAATTAGGGGCATACCTTTCGAAGGAGCATTCCTTAATCAAGTCATATCACAATAGGGTATGACTCGGTTTCCTTATTTGAACAAACTTCTCAAGGCCTTGATAATTAGGGGTAACCTTCCAAGATTCAAATGTTAGGGCAGTATGTTTCAAGCTCATCCCACAACATGTAGGGTCCAAGTTCCCTCTTAAACAACTTCAAGAACAAAACTTTTCAAGCTTCGAATACTTGGGGAAATCCGTAGCGGGTTCGCGTCACGTCATGGTGAGATCCAAACTCTTTCCAAGGGTACTTTATCCACATCCTAGAGGTTGGGGGTAAAATCTTTCAAAATTCGAATGATGGGGAAAACCACTACGAGGTTCGATCAAAAGGAGTTGATTCAAAATAGTTCATCAGGGGCAAGTCATCCAAAAGTACCTTCTCCAATATCTGTAGATCGAGGGAATAATGTTTCAAAGTGAAAAGTAGTGGGTCATTCATGTTATGATCAAACTATTTCCAAGCTCATATAAATGAGAATCTCCTCCAAGACCCAACATATTCCACATAGGGGAAAGCTCTTTGCGTACTTTCATAATCTCCAGTGGATCTTTCTCCTGCATCAGCAATCTTTAAGTTTAAATCAAGTATCGGGAAATCATGATAGCATAACATTCAACCATCATGTGACAAGAAACCTTGTTCCATAGACAACCCCTCTACAACTTAACCACCTGCATTAGTCAAAAGCATACAAGTCGGCATAAATCATGCATTCATTAGGTCACTTCGATCAACAATCAAGCTATACCTATCATCTCATCCATCTGATGAATTCTGACAGCATGGATCTAACTAAAGGCCCGATCTCACTTGGCGTCAACCCTTAAGCCCTATTGGAACCTCAAAAAACCAGGACTATGCATTACATGCATTGGTCAGTCATTCTATGCATTAACTCCTACATCTGTATGCATACATGACATATCATAAACCAGGACTAAGGACCTCCCATAAAAAATCCTTAGTCAACTTCCAGGGGAGTCACTATTCTCAATCCAAGTACAATCTCCAGCCAAGCCAGTAACATCTCTCTGAATGTTCCTCCCAACGAGTCTGTCGTACAAGTATCCTTCGTCAAACTGAATCATAAGCAGCCTTACATACGACCATTCAAGATGCCTTACATACAACCATCAAAGTTGTGAGCAGCCTCACAATTTACAATCACCTGATCAACGTCTCCCAGTGACCTTAACGATGTTAGAAACCCTTCCATCTGTTCTACCTTTCCAAGCCACCAAGTTGACACTATTCCAATAGCCCTACTGACATTGGTGTAAAGTCCAATTCTCGTCTGGCAGTGTTCCAATTTCCATTTGGAAGTTAATCCTTATCACCAGTTCTCGACTGGTAACCTGCCTAAGACATTGATTCCACAATTCAAATAAAATGGGCATTGCATTTATCAATCATCACATCAGTTCAATTCATAATATTATCATATTAAGCATACATACCATTCATCATGCATACATCAAGCATAATCATATCAAACATGTATACATGCATTACATTCAATCATATATGCCCATGAAAACAACGGAAAAATCTCAAGGCATGACTACCAGCTAAGGTGAACTCAAATTTAAATCCAAACTTATCACTATTCATTCATCTTTCTATCACTATAGCTACCTCGGTGGAGAACGGACACAACCGTCAAAGGTACCACTATCAAAATTTCACTAGGCTTACCTATAATTCATATCCAAGGCCTAATCATCACCAGCCTCCAGGCATTACACTTGAAATTATCAAATTCAAACTTTTCAAGTTCAAACCTTTCAAAAAACATTCAATTTCATTTGGTTATCAAGCCTCGGTTGAGAACAGACACAATCAACATCACCAGTGAAACTTCAGTTTCAATCTTCAAACCTAGCATTCTTCATGCTAAACGATTACCTTGGTTGAGAACAGACACAACCGATAAAAACTATGATCTCGTCTTTGATCTAGTTATCCAAGATTTGATCATCAAAACACTTTTCAATCATCTACCCCTAGGTTGTGGTAGGTGTTAGAATTACCAAATTCATATTATTCATTCCCTAGGTTGGAATGAATATGTGAATTCACCTTTATGCCATTTACCCCCATTGGTAGTGGTAAACGCACAAATTTTTCAAATATCTATCCCCTAGGTTGCGATAGGTATGCGAATTTTTAGGGTTATACTATTCATCCCCTAGGTTGTGATGAATAACATAAGCCCATCCCTATTGTCTTTTGCCCCCTAGGTTGTGATAAATACACAGGTTCATCCTCGTACTATTTACTCCCTAGGTTGTAGTAAACATTATGAAATTTGCGATATAACTCATTGCGTCAGTCTCCACATAGTGATGTGTTATCAAGATTTTTCAAATATCTATTCCCTAGGTTGTGATAGGTATGCAAATTTCCATGATTATACTATTCATCCCCTAGGCTGTGATGAATAACATAAGCCCACCCCTATTGTCTTTTATCCCCTAGGTTGTGATAAAGGCACATGTTCATCCTCATACTGTTTACTCGCTAGGTTGTAGTAAACATGACAAAATCTGCGATATAACTCATTGCGTCAGTCTCCATGCAATGATGTATTATCAAGCTTTTTCAGTTATCTATCCCCTAGGTTGCGATAGATATGCGAATTTTTCAGGGTTACATTATTCATCCCCTAGGTTGTGATGAATAACATAAGCCCACCCCTATTGTCTTTTATCCCCTAGGTTGTGATAATGGCACAAGTTCATCCTCGTACTGTTTAGTCCCTAGGTTGTAGTAAACATGATGAAATCTGTGATATAACTCATTGCGTCTGTCTCCATGCAGCGATGTGTTATCAAGATTTTTCAATTATCTATCCCCTAGGTTGCGATAGATATGTGAATTTTCAGGGTTATATTGTTCATCCCCTAGGTTGTGATGAATAACGTAAGCCCACCTCTGTTGTCTTTTATCCCCTAGGTTGTGATAAAGGCACAGGTTCATCCTCGTACTGTTTACTCCTTAGGTCGTAGTAAACATAACGAAATCTACATAATCCATTGCATCAAACTCCATGCAACAATGTATTATCAAACTTTGTTTTAATTATCCCCTAGGCTGCGATGAATATGCAAAAACTGTGTCATTAGCTCACTATGTTAGTCTCAAAGCGTTAGTGAGTCAAATTTCAAACTGATATTTTTTACTATGTAAATGCGATATAGCTTGTTGCACCAGTCTCAATGCAGCAATAAGTTATCAATATTTCAAGTCGCACCATTTATCTCCTAGGTTATGGTAAATACGCAAAAAATCTACAATGATCTCTCTTTTTAGGTATTGGTGAGTTATCCACGTCGTCATATCTAGGTCAAACTTACTCTTCAATCATATCTCTCTATTTAAACTCCGGTAGGATGATACATCATCGTATTTTCCTATTTCTTTATTTAAACTCTGGTAGGATGATACATCATCATCTTTGCCTATTTCTTTGTTCAAAATTTGGTAGGATGATACATCGTCATCTTTGCCGATTTCTCGGTGCTCTTGGGTATGCTATATCAGTGTATCCTTATTTAATAATGCTTTGGTCCAAATTTTGGGGTCTTCCATTATTTAATAACCCTTTGATTCGAATGCGCGAGACCTGCATATTCTCGCACCATTCAATCGCAGAGTGATTAAATAGGGGCAATTGTCATACCCCAAATTTGCCCGCTTTGGCACTACAGTCAAAATTAATTACAAACTTGGATTTTTATAAAATTCTTTTGATTTACATTAATATTTTGGGGTTTTATAAATGTTCATTCTCAAGTTCAATTAAAAATATAATACTTTATTTCAAATTATTTGTATTTTTAAAATAGCAAATATTTGCACACCTTTCATATTATTTTAATTGGGTTTATTTACAAATGAGTAACATATCACAATTGGTAAAAAACGAAGCTTGCAAGCATAAGGTCACAAGTTTGAATCTCTTGTGTCGCACTTTTAAACATTTTTCTATTCCTTTTTTTCCACTAATTTTCTTTTCTTATTTAGAGGTCAGGCTTTGGGTCTTTCGTTTATTTTGGGCTAACTTTTTCTCCAAGTTTTTTATCCTAATTTAACTATATAAATAGGACTATTATTGTCCTAGTTTCTCATCCACAATTCCTCGCAATCAACAGATCAACAATTTCACAATCATCAGAAATTCAAACTTTTGTTTTGGTTTATTACAGGGTTTCTATATCACACAATTATCAACAAATGACTGATGATTTCATATGAGGCCTCCCTTTTATTTTTTTAATTATTGTCTTTCTTTTTAATTTTAATTTATTTATTATTTTTACCATATGATAATAATTACTGATGGTTTTATTATTTAACTACCACACATCTCACACTGCACACATTTCACATACAGATCCTTTACAATAACACAAACCTTATTAGAAAATACTAAAATCCATAATTTTTCCAGATTTTTTCAGCAACACCATTTAGCCCTTCGATTCATCATAAAATCCTTTCATATTAAAAAACTGTAGCAATTTTTAAACGTCACAAACCATATATCCATAAACCACCATTAAAAAACCTTTCATCATTCGAAAACCTTTCCATCAATAACAACAAAATTTGGTTTGTTTTCTTTTTTTTTCTCAGGACAGTGTATCCACGAATCTAGAAGCTGATACAAAGCGGAAGAAAACAGAAACAAAAAATAAGAAGAGATATTGGAACATAGGAAGTTATGAATCCGATGCAAATCCAACTGAACTCCTTCCGATCCTCTTGAAAACTAAACATCACCGTGACACCGATAAAACTCTATCTCTGATCGGGATCCACCATCGTGGATTGCTTGCTATGGTAAACTTTCTAATCCCATAAATGTTTGACTGATGGTGTTGTTGTATGTGTGTAATACAGTGGGAGAACTGACTTTTTGGTTTTTATCCAAAATGTGCCGATAGCTAGAGTCTCCACTGACTTTTCATTTATCCAACAAGGAAAGGGTGAAAAGAGCGGGAAATACCTTAATAGATTTTGAGTTCGGGGGGTAGGTTATGAAAAGGTAAGGTGTTAGCACCCTTTTCATCCGTAGTTATCTACTGGCTCATAATTTCTTAGTTCACTTTTGAAAATTTGCTTTGTATGTGTGATTTGAAAATATTTTTGAAAAGCCAAAGCACAACTAACTTTGTAATGATTCTTGTATCAGTCCTCAAGAGCGCGTACAAAGTGTTTGAAAATATTTGTTTTTGAAAAGGTGATGTGTAAAATGTTTATTTTTTAGAAAAGAGTTGTGAGAAAGCGACTAAAAGTTCTTACCCGCTCAAGGCCGTTCTTTTTATTTTCCTTCTCTATAAAGATAGTACTATCCACACCATTAGTTGGTAGGTAGCCCTATCTATTGGATGTGAATGGACAAGTGTAGGGTCATTGTATGGTCATATAAGGCAACATGTAAGGATACTTTTAACAATTCGAAGGAACTATCATCATTTTTCTCGTAGGGTCATCGAATGGGCTAGATCATTTTGTAGGCAACTCGAAGGTTCATCGAGGGATTATGATCTTTATTGGAAAGGTACCATGATGATATTTTTTAACCGACAGTCTTTTCTAAAGTATTCCTATTTTCTAGGGACATGACCAATGTTTTTCGAAGGCAACAGAGGGAATTACCCTAGAGGTGTATGTGTGCAAAGTGATTCAATTACAGTTATGTTATCTTAAAATTGTTTAAGGTTATCTACCGATTAATTTTATCTTCCCATACAAGCCTATTGTTGTACCCAAAAATTTTCCCTCTCATTTTATCAACATTTCTCATCACAAGGCTCTTGGAACTCAAGACCAAGCTAGGGTTTGCTCTGCTCAAGACACCTCCTTGCACTGTTGACCTGAAATTAGGGTTTGAGTTTGCACAAGGATTTTTGGACCTTCAATACCCAAATTGACTTTAATACTTCATGTTGGACTCATAAGTTTGTCCATACCAAGTTTCAAGCCTTGAATCGAATTTTTGCCCAGTCAATTGGATAGTTGACCTAGAAATCAGCTGTATTGGGGAAAAAGTTAACTATGGCCAATTGACAGTCAAACCTCATGAATTTTTACCCACATCAAAATTATGAACTCATATTAACCATTTGATCAAGTTTGGACCACAATTCCACAAGAAATTTGAATAGATCACCAAAAGGGCAAAATGGTCATTTTTAGGGTTTTGACTGTACAAAGGCAATTTTTGACTGTTTGACCTAGACAATGGAAAGTCAAGCTCAACCATGGACTCAAGGACTCAATGGAATCATCTTGACCTATTCAACAAGTTCAAAAGATCTCAAATGCATAGGATTGACAGATGAATTTTTCAGTCAACTGATCAAAATTTGACTGTACACTGAAAAGTCAAACTTTGACTTTTTGGTCAAAATCAAGTGCCAAGGGTCATTTTTCATCAAGATGTGTCAAATTATGAAACTTGTTCATCAAGAAACCCAAAATTGCAAATTAGGGTTTGAAATTGAAAAAATTTCATAACTTAGAATTTTTCTAAGTTATGAAATTTTCTTAATTTTTCCTAACTTTGCCCCACATTTTCACCATGATGAAAATGGATTAAAACAAAACTTACAACATGAAAGTTGTATTTATCCACAAATTCTACAACTTTTATTCACAAAGTTTTCTCAAAAGAAGCTTGGATCTCAAGTTTTGATTTTTGGAACAAGGGTCCCTAAAACTTTTAACTTAGAGAAATTTTGCCCTAGTTTAGGCAGGATTTTTACCCATCTTCTTGACCATTTTTCACATAGTTCCACTTGGAGTCTAAAGTTGCATTTCAAATATGGATTATAGTACATGTTTCAATCTTTCCAAATTGTCCAAGAACTCATCAAACACATTTGTGGTTATGGAGAATCAAATGCTTGAAGTTGACAAAAACTCACTTTGTAACCATGGCCAATACATGTTCATACAAGTTGCAAAATCTGACCAAACTAGCTTTGTACTTGATTACAGGTCTCTAAACCAATTTACACTCAAAAATTGAATGCAAATACATTGGTTAGAGGCATTGTTCTGATCAAGGGAGCATTATACAATGAACAATTCCATTTTGGGCATAAAGATAACACTTCCATTTACATAAAGCATGCTTTATGTCAAGTTTCATTTCTTGAGCCATACACCAAGCCTTTTGCTGCAAACAAGGCTCCCTAATGTCAGGAAAAGCTCAACAACTTTGTGCAGCTAGGTTCCAAGCCAGTACATCCCTTGCATTGTCAACTCTCACTTTTTGCTTCAAAACCAAGTCATTATGCCAAAAGTCCATAACACACACATATGATAAAATCAACTTAAGCCAACATTCCAAACAAGTTTTACACATCCTTGTAAGCCAGAAACATGAGCCAATCATCCCTCAAACACCCTTGAACACCAAAACACCAAAAACTTGCAAAACAAGGCAGTTGCTGCAACTTGAGTGCCATAGCTCATTTTGCTCGTGCGTTTTGCTCCTTTCCACTTCAAACACCTTCCATTCAACTCACTCAAGCTATCCCAAACCTCCATTGCCAACTGTAACTCCATTTACAGTGTTCACCATTTCTGTTTCAAGCTTATGCAGGTTGACTTCTAGAGGTTGATTCAGGCCATTTCAAAACAAACTAAGAATTGGGAAAGGTTCAAGGAACATCAAGCAAGCTCAAAAGAACCTCAGGCCTCACTGAAAGTTGCTGCACTGTCCAACTCGAATCCAACTGAAACAGGTTTTTCATCAACTTCTATCTCTCTATTTAAGAACATTTAGCCTTAGGTTTGTGAATGAAAGATGTAGTACTCATTGCCCTGAAATCATACATATGCTTAGTTTTCATTTATGTTAAACGTGCTAAGAGAATTTCATCCATGAACTTTATGAAAAAACTAGGTTAGAAATTAGGGCCAGAGAAATTCTCTCTGGTCTTTGAGAGTTAGATTACGTTTTTTATATGGTTAGAATCATGGTTTGATGCTCTACAAGTTTCATGTTTTGAGTTTTGTCAAAAGATCACAAATACAGGAGATACGAGTTTGTGTAACAGGCGCGCGTTTTCAAAAGTCTGGAGGAAGAAGATGAAGCTGATGGGCTGGGCTTGGCCTTTTTGCTTCTAACACCTTCTTTTTCAGTTTCACACCCCCTGGCCCAACTTCTTGTATTTTTATTAATTTTGCATTTTAATTTCATTTCTGACTTTTTTATTTATTTCCAAACATAAAAAATACTTGAAAAATATTTTCATAATTTTTGTACATTTATTTGGTATTTATTTTAATTATTTCTAACATTAGAACATTTTTAATACCATTTTATTATTTGTTTAAATTTAAAAAATAATGTAAATAATACTCTTATTTTCATTTCTTATTTTTATTCACACTGAAAATATTTTCTTGAATATATTTTATTTTTGTAAATATTTTATTTTATTTTATACATATTTAATATATATATATATATATATATATATATATATATATATATATATATATATATACCTTTATTTTATTAAATAATTAGAGTAAAAATATAAAAATATTACCCTTTTTATTTTTTATACTAAAAAATACATTTTCTTCAATATATTTCATTTTTGTACATATTAATATATTTTTGTATATAAATAATATATAATATCATTTTCTTAAGAAAAATTAGGGTTTACCCCCTTAATTAAATAAAATCAATTCTTTTTTTTTTATTTCTTTACACCTCTTTTTACATTAAAAATACTTTGCATACATAAAAACTCCTTTTTGCATAAATACATGTCATTTTTATTTATTTATTGTGTTTATTTAAATATTGCCCATTTAAATATTATGCATTGTAAATTCAATTAGATTGTAATAATTTAGGGTTTTAATTTCTTGCAAAATAACCCCCTATTCAAAATTGTACCCCCTCCCTATATCAAAGTTGTAATAGCTTAGATTTATTTTTACGCACTTAATGCTTTCAATTATGCCATGATTAGAGAATTAGGGTTTGTATGCAAAATCAAAACCAACAAATAATTTGACCTAATCAAAGACAAAAATGCATGAAAAAACAAACACAATACACACTTGCACCCCTAGGGTTACAATCCACTTGTTGCCTTCAAAAATGGGCCATGGTATGCATGTTAAGTGCTTTGGCAAAACAAAAACAAAACAAAGATCATAGTCCCTCGATGACGCTATCTGAGTTGCCTAAACAAAATGATCAAGTCCCTCAATAAAGTTTGCCAAAAATACTTGACACAATTGCTATCATGGTCTATACGATGACCCGCGCCTGTCCCATTTAACATCCTAACACAAGGTTGTTCACCAAATACAATGGTGAAACAACACTGTTAAAAGGGTTAAAAAACATAAGAAAGATCTTTGAGTAAAATAGGGTAGATGACTCTTAGTTACTTGATCAAAAGCTTGAAAAACATCCTTGCTATTTTTAAAACACACTTCACAATACAAATTCAAAACCCTACTTTCAAACATTGAAAACTTTTCAAAAGACAAAAACACCTTTGAATACATTCAAACAAGAATCATTACAAAGGTTGCCACAATGATGGCCTCTTTTCAAAATATCTTTCCAAATCACACACAAAGCACCATTTCAAACAATTGAAGAGCACCATTTCAAACAATTGAAAAGCAAAGCAAGTGATCTAAACAAGTAACTAAGAGCCCATGGATAACCATGGATAGAAAGGGTTCTAATACCTTCCCTTTCTATAATCTACTCCCTGAATCCAAGAAAACATCTCAAAGGTCTTTCCTGTGCTTTTTGACCTTTCCTTAGGATAAAATAAAAAGTCGGTGGCGACTCTTGTTAAACCGAAACATTTGCGAGCACAAACGCAAAACCTCAAGTCAGTTCTTCCACCGTATTACAGAACTGGCGACTCTGCTGGGGACACTTTAAAAGTGGAGTAACCTTATGGCTTAGATCATCTTTGCATGCTTATCTTGATTGCTTTACATTTGGTTCTCTTGTTTGGGCTTGAAATCCTCTACCCGGATTTGGGAAACATTCTTAGGTAAATAGCAATACGTTGTGGAAACTGTGCGGGGTATACCGACATGGTTGAAGCAATAGCTATATTAGTGCGACATATTTGTGAGTACCGGTAGCCTTTGAGTCAATCAAAGAGAATACGGGGCCGCTGAGTGATGTCATGAAGCACTAATAAACTCTTAGAACCTTACTTGACCATCTTGGCCTTTTTTATGGGTAGTGAGATTACCGGCTTTGGTGCAGTCCGAAGTTGGTAGATACTCGATACTACACTCATTGAGGGTTGTTTTCTTGGAATATTTTGGTCGCCAGTTAAGTGGCTAAACCGAAACAATGAACATAAAAAACAATCCAGTGATATTGAGCTCCTTAGAACCCGATTACTATTTATAGGACAGGTTTGAGCCAACTAACTTCAAGAGGGTACTTACCTATGAAACCTCATGCAAACCTGAAACTAGGATCTTGTGTGACTTGTTTGTACATGTGCTTGTGCATACATCATGAACATCATAAAATATCATATGCATCCACTAACCATTTCAAGGGTTTGGATCTTCATCTTTGTTCTTGTTTTGTAGGTCATGGAATCTCTTTGCAGGAAAACAATACAAGTCAACCTTGTGAGAATCCCTCCTCAACTCAAGGAGCTTACTTCCAGGATTCCAGAGAATTCTCTCTTCAGTGAAAGACATGGTAGACTTCTCAACTTGGTCAACTCCAACATTGAAGAAGACATGGTGAAAGTTCTCTTCCAGTTCTTTGACCCCCTACACCACTGTTTCACATTCCCTGATTACCAGCTAGTACCTACTTTAGAGGAATTTTCTCAACTCCTGAGAATTCCTATTCTTCATCAATTACCCTACAACGGTACGGAAAAAGAACCAAAGCCTGAAGATGTTGCTCAAGCATTACACTTGCAACCATCTGATATCAAAGGACATTGGGAAACCAGAAGTGGTGTCAAGGGTTTATTGGCAAAGTTTCTGTTGGAGAAGGAACAAGACTGCTGGAACTCTCTAGATCTACAAGCTTTTGAGGAGATTGTAGCACTTCTCATCTATGGGTTGGTCTTATTCCCAAACCCTGATCAGCTTATAGATGTGATTGCTGTCAAGATTTTCATATCTCGGAATCCTGTACCTACATTGCTTGGGGACATCCTACACTCATTTTACACACGAACAATGAGGAAAAGAGGTGTTCTCATGTGCTGTACTCCTCTCCTAGCAAGGTGGTTTATTTCTCACCTTCCACAATCAGTTTTGAAGAATGAGCAGGGTTTAAGGTGGTCACAACGGTTGATGACCCTCACACATTCTGATGTGCATTGGTGTTCTCGGTCCAGAGAAAATGTCATCATCATTGATCATTGTGAGGAATTCCATAATGTCCCACTACTTGGCATTAGGGGAGGCATTACCTACAACCACTGTTTATCTCTAAGACAGTTTGGATATGCTCGGAGGGATGGCCCTCATGACATGCTGATTCCTGAACTAGTTTTTGACTTCGACAATGATGCACAAGGACTTCGACAAAGGTTCATCAGAGCTTGGAGGATGCCCAACAAAGTGGATAGTAAGACACCGGGGCACAAGAATTATATCCCTCTTGAACCTTACCTCAAGTGGGTACGAACCCGCGCCCAGAATCTTATGATGCCATATCCTCACATTCTCCTCGTGATCAAAGAGCCTGTTATGGAAGGAGAGGTTCCATACACCCTCCTACATCCTGACATGCCAACATCATTGGAATAATTACAAAAGATTTGGATCCAACTCAAAAAAGAACGAAATACTTTTGAAGCCAGCTTCTATGCCAGTGAGAAGAAGGTTTTGGAGCTTACCCGCCGACTTCATGAGGAGGAAACTCTCAACACTTACATCGCACCAAAGAGGATGCGCAATGTCTTTTTACATTAAGAATTTTGTAATATTTTGCCCATGGTGCATTTATGTACTAACAAATTTATTCTTAATATGACGTGTGTTCTTTTTGTTTGCAACAAATTTGAATTTCTGAATCCTTGAATGCATTACATGAATAACATATCATTCATCATATGCATAAACAGGTCTTCACACCAGGTTTCCTTATCTTTCTGCTGTTTATTTCAGCAAGATGGATTTGGAGCAGACGGTTAAGGATCTGCAAGTACAAAATTCGCAATTCCAGCAACTCCTCATGACCTTAGCAAAGGGTCAAGAGGACCTTAAAGCACTGTTGGAGAAAGATAAAGAGAAAAAGAAGAAAAGACCTGGTGTAGTCATCATGGGAAGAAGGTTTGAAAGCAATGCTAGAAAAGTTCTCGAGTTCCCCTCAACGTCTGATGAAGGGGCTGATAAAGGAAAAGGAACTGCGATGCCTTCTGAATCTGAAGTTGAAGTTGAAGAAGAGGAAAAGGAAGAAGATGAAGATTACTCCGAACAACAATATCCCCTGACGGATGTTAAATTTAAAAATCTTGAGGATCGGTTGGCAACCATGGAGTTGCAAAGGGTACCTGGTTTAGATTTCGAAGAACTAGGATTGGTCGCTGGGATCGTCATTCCTCCCAAGTTCAAAGTTCCTACTTTTTCCAAGTATGACGGTTTGTCCTGCCCAAAGATGCATCTAAGATCCTACGTCAGAAAGATCCAACCCCACTCATCTGATAAAGATCTTTGGGTCCATTTTTTCCAAGACAATTTATCAGGCACACAATTGGACTGGTTCTATCAACTCGAGAGATCGGAGGTTTATAACTGGGAAGACTTAGCTGCTGCTTTCTACCGGCAATACCAATACAACGCTGATTTAGCACCCACTCGTACTCAACTACAGAGTATGGGTATGGCTTCTAATGAAGGATTTAAAGAGTATACCCAGAAGTGGCGTGATCTGGCTAGAAGGGTACAACCACCATTGTCGAATAGAGAGCTGGTTGACATGTTTTTAGGGACTCTGTCTGGCCCTTTCTTCAATCATTTAATCGAGAGTTCCTCCGCAGGATTCATCGAATTAATTTTGACTGACGAAAGGGTCGAGGCCGGCATTAAAAGTGGTAAGATTCAGAAAGATGCCTCCGCGTCCACTGCTATTAAGAAGACCTTCCCAGCTAAGAAGGAAGCCTCTTATGTTTATTCTCAGAAAAGTCAAGGAAGAACCGAGCGCCGACCAACAGTAGGGGCAGTAATGATTCAAAACACTTCAAATGATCAACCTTGCAGCAATCAGCCAAGATCTAATCAGCAACGGGTAGAAAGGCCACAACGGCAGTTCACCCGAATCAACATGGCACCAGCTCAAGTACTCCCTCATTTGCTAAAGCTGAATCTTACCAATTTGAAGGAAGCGCCAAAGAACCCCAATACCTCTTCTCCATATTACCACTCCAATGCAAAATGCGCTTACCACTCTGACAATGTAGGGCATGATACCAACAACTGTTGGGCTCTTAAGAACAAAATCCAAGACCTGATCGACGCCAAGGAGGTAGAATTCGATGCGCCCGAAAAGCCAAATGTGATTTCTGCCCCGATGCCCAAGCACGGTTATAATGTTCATGCTGTTATGGAAGACCTTCATGTTACCAATATTGCTGACCTTTTGACTCCGTTACCAGTGATTAAAGTGAATTTGATGAGAGTCGGGATATTCCCAGGCTGTGGAAAAGACTGTTATTTTTGTTTAAACATACGAGCTGACTGCCTATTATTGAAATCAGGCATCCAACGCCTGATGGATACCCAAGAGATACTCTTCCAAAAGACTCATGTTGATACCTTCACTCCTGTTACTCCTGCTACTTTTGCTACTTCAACCAATGACATTGCAATAATAACCATCTCCGACAATCTTCCCAAGGCTTGCAAAAAGCCTGTCAAGATTACGCCTGATCCTAAGTTTGTGCCGTTAAAAATCACCATGCCGGGGCCTGTACCATATCAATCTAACAAGACGATACCATGGAACTACGGATGAGAAATCTTCTATCATGGTATCAAATAGATTGAATCAGTCCAAGAGAATTCTGATGATGAAACCCCTGATATAGGGAACATTGCGGGAACAAGCAAGATAACTCGCAGCGGACGGATTTTCTCTCCGGAGATTGCTCCCCCTCGAGCAGTCTTCGGACCCTCGAAAGCTTCTGTGCCTGTTAAGCCATCTGTGCAAGGCCCGATAATTGAAGAATTGGATACTCCTGAAATTAGACCCTCTGTTGATACTATCGATAAGGGTAAGGGGATACTAGAAGCGCCTGTCAGGATGAAGGCTCAGACTGTGGTAATCCCCGAAACCACCCAGAAAGAAATGGAAGAAATCTTAAAGATAATCAAGAGGAGCGACTACGACGTCGTGGAATAGCTAGGGCAGACCCCTTCCAAAATATCCATGTTGGCTCTTCTACTCTGCTCTGTGGCCCATGCTAAGGCCTTAATCAAATTTTTAAAGACGACACATGTGCCTCAAGAAACTTCGGCTGACCAGTTTCAAGAGTGCGTGGCCAGCCTCACTGCTGATAATGGTCTTGGTTTTTCCGATGTTGATTTGACTCCTAAGGGAAGGAAACACAACGACGCGCTGCATGTCTCAGTAGAATGTAGGGGAACCACACTTGCCCATGTCCTAGTTGATACCGGTTCATCCTTGAATGTGCTGCCAAAAAAGGCGTTGGATAGGTTGGACTGCGAAGGATTGACCCTCAAACCCAGTAACATCGTTGTTAGAGCCTTCGACGGTTCTAAGAGGATGGTCCATGGAGAGGTGGACATTCCTATCAAAGTGGGCACCGAGACCTTCAACTCTACCTTTTATGTGATGGACATCCGTCCCTCATATTCGTGCTTATTGGGAAGGCCATGGATCCACTATGCTGGGGCAGTTACCTTCTCTTTACACCAAATGCTGAAGTATCCTGTTCAGGGTAAGATTATAACGGTGCACGGCGAAGAAGAGTACATGATAAGTCACCTCAACTCCTTCCGCTATGTGGAGTTGGATGGAGAATTCATAGAAACGCCTTTCCAACATTTTGAGGAAGTTTCTCCTGAGGTCGCAGTTGCGAAGACAATGGTTGATGTACCTATTATTCCCAAGCATGTTTATAGGATGGCATATCTCAAGGATGCGGAGGCTGTAATCAAAGAAGGAAGGAGTACAGTGTGGGGACAATTGCCTGATTTTCCCCATAAGATCGACAAGTTCGGACTAGGTTTTACTGCTGTTGGCCAGAAAGCTATGCGTCGCTCCAAGGCTGGAGGACCGCCCGTAAAAATCACTCACCATGGAATTAATTCCTTAGAAGATGATGATGAAGAAGACAACTTTGAAGATTGGATCTTTCCAACCGTCGAAGGAGGATTAAGAAACTGGGAAGCAAAGGACTTTATTCCCATCACTTTCATCAACCAGTAATTTATCTTTGAACAATTTCCTATTTTGGTCTGTAATAACTAAACAATTCGTACACTATTTTCACCTTATGCCTTGCCCGGGGCATATAGGTCCATTTGTAAAGGCTTGATTTTCTTCATTATCATATGCCATGTTTTAATGAATCATTGTACGTTTTCATCTATAAACTGTTGTGTTCATTTTATTTCCTTTTGCATTTTGTTTTGTTTAAGGATGGCTATCCCTTACACACACCCACACTCACAAATGCAGGTACCTATCCACTCCGGATTCCATGGGTGACTATTCTGCTTTAGCCTTCGGTGACTCTGAAGATTTGGTCAATCATGCTAAGTACGAAGTTGACGAAGACTGTGAAGTGCCGGGAGAGTTAGCCAGACTTTTGCAACAAGAAAAGAGGGATATTCTGCCTCATGAAGAGTTGCTAGAAACCATCAACTTGGGAACAGAGGAAGACAAGAAAGAGGTTAAGGTGGGTGCCAACCTGGAACCAAGTGTCAAAGAGCGTTTAGTGCAGTTGTTGAACGAATATGTTGAGATCTTTGCCTGGTCCTATGAAGACATGCCGGGATTAGACACAAATATCATGGTTCACCGTCTCCCTACAAGAGAAGACTGTCCACTGATCAAGCAAAAAGTCCGCCGAATGAGGCCCGACATGTCTGAGAAGATCAAACCTGAGGTAATGAAGCAATTCAACGCTGGCTTTCTGGATGTTACTTCCTATCCACAATGGGTTGCTAACATTGTGCCCGTACCGAAGAAGGACGGCAAAGTCAGAATGTGTGTGGACTATCGGGATTTAAACAGGGCTAGCCCTAAAGATGATTTTCCACTACCACACATTGACAACTTGGTTGACAACACATCTCAACATAAGGTATTTTCCTTCATGGATGGATTCTCGGGTTACAACCAGATCAAAATGGCCCCCGAAGACATGGAGAAAACTACTTTTGTCACGCAATGGGGTGCCTTCTGCTACAAAGTGATGCCATTCGGACTAAAGAATGTCGGGGCAACCTATCAACGCGCCATGGTAGCTTTATTTCATGACATGATACATCATGAGATCGAAGTTTACGTAGACGACATGATAGCCCGTTCACAGACATAAGAAGAACACCTTGATCATCTGCAAAAGCTGTTTGTCAGGTTGAAGGAGTATAAGCTCAGACTGAACCCGAGCAAGTGCACTTTTGGAGTTAGGTCTGGTAAACTTCTGGAATTTATCGTCAGCAACAAAGGCATTGAGGTTGATCCAGCTAAAAAATGCCTGCCCCCCGCATTGAAAAGGAGGTTAGAGGTTTCTTGGGATGCTTAAACTATATTGTAAGGTTCATCTCTCACCTGACATCTACCTGTGAGCCAATATTCAAACTGTTGAAAAAAGATCAGGTAGTTGAATGGAACAATGATTGTCAAGTTGCTTTTTATAAGATCAAGGAGTATTTACTGCAACCTCCTATCTTGATGCCACCCATCAAAGGAAGGTCGTTAATCATGTATCTGACTGTTTTGGATAACTCAATGGGGTGCGTACTGGGCCAACATGACGAGTCTGGCCGAAAAGAGCATGCCATTTATTACCTTAGTAAAAATTTTACCGACTGTGAGACTCGCTACTCACTGCTCGAGAAAACTTGTTGCGCTTTGGTATGGGCTGCTCGCCGGCTAAGGCAGTATATGTTGACTCATACCACTTTGCAGATTTCCAAAATGGATCCGATCAAGTATATCTTCGAGAAGCCTGCTTTATCTGGAAGAATCGCTAGATGGCAAATGATCCTGATTGAATATGATATCCAGTATACTACCCAAAAAGCTATAAAGGGGAGTGTACTAGCTGACCATCTAGCTCATCAAGCCGTCGAAGATTACCAATCTATGAGATTCAACTTCCCTGACGAGGACATCATGACATTTGACAACATTGAAGGTAACGAACCGTATGACGGACCTGAGCAAGGATCCCGATGGACCATGTACTTTGATGGTGCTTCAAATGCACTTGGCAACGGTATCGGTGCGGTACTCATTTCTCCAGAAGGTTGCCATACACCCTTCACTGCCCGACTTTGCTTCAGCTGTACCAACAACATGGCTGAATATGAAGCTTGCATCTTTGGTCTCAAGGCTGCTATAGACTTGGGAATCAAATCTTTGGTCGTATTTGTGGAATCGGCACTGGTTATCAGTCAAGTCAAAGGAGAGTGGGACACTAAACATCCTAATCGTATCCCATACAAACAACATGTCTTGACATTGTTGCCTCATTTCGAGCATTTCCCGCAAGAAGAAAATCAGCTAGCAGATGCTCTGGCTACAATGTCTTCCATGTTTAAACTCAACTGGGATAACGAGGCTCCCCAAATCACCATCGAGCGAATGGACGAACCTGCACACTATCATGAGATTAATACCGAAGAAGTAGTGGAACAACCTTGGTTTCATGAAATCAAAAGGTATCTCCAGACTCAAGAATACCCTGAAGAAGCTTCCGTCAATGACAAAAAGTTCTTAAGGAGATTTGCTGCCAAGTTCTTCCTAAGTAATGGCATCCTTTATAAGCGCAGCCATGATTGTGTTCTACTTTGTTGTGTGGACAAGGTTGAAGCATAGCTGATCATGACCGAAATACATAGTGGCACATTCGGCACCCACTTGAGCGGACATACGATGGCCAAGAAGATTCTAAGGGCAGGCTACTACTGGTCCACCATGGAAGCTGATTGCCATCAACATTCCCGTACTTGCCACAAATGCCAAGTCTACGCCGACAAGGTACATATTCCTCCTGTTCCTCTCAACGTTCTGACAGCTCCTTGGCCATTTGCAATGTGGGGCATTGACATGATTGGAGAGATCAAGCCTACGGCATCCAATGGACATCGCTTCATCCTGGTGGCTATTGATTACTTCACCAAATGGGTCGAAGTAGCTTCCTACGCCTCCGTTACAAAGAATGTGGTTGCCCGCTTCATCAAGCAGAATCTCATATGCCGGTATGGTATCCCCGACAGGATCATCACAGACAATGGTACGAATTTGAATAACACTATGATCACCGCTTTGTGCGAGCAGTTAAAGATTTATCATCACAATTCATCTCCCTATCGGCTGAAGATGAACGGTGCTGTTGAAGCCGCAAACAAAAATATCAAGAAGATCATTCAAAAGATGACAATCACTTACAAGGACTGGCATGAGATGCTACCGTTTGCTCTGCATGGATATCGTACCACGTCACGTACTTCAATAGGGGCAACCCCCTTCTCTTTGGTATATGGCATGGAAGCTGTTTTACCTATGGAAGTTCAGATTCCCTCCTTAAGGATTATGAAGGATGTCGGTTTGAGTGAAGATGATTGGATTCAGACCCGGCTTGATCAACTTAATTTGATCGACGAGAAGCGACTTACCGCTGTTTGTCATGGTCAGACGTATCAAAAATGGATGATCAAGGCTTTCAATAAGAAAGTCAGGCGTCAGGTATATCAAGTCGGAGATCTTGTAATCAAGCGGATAATCTTACCGCAAAGTGATCCCATGGGCAAGTGGATTCCTACTTACGAAGGACCATTTGTGATCAAGAGCATCTTTTCTGGTGGGGCAATGATTTTGACCACCATGGACGGCAACAACTTGCCGCACCCTGCGAACGCAGACATAGTCAAAAGATACTACGCATAAAACGACCCGACAAGTTGAAAACCCGAAAGGGCGACTTGGGAAAAAATGGGCATCCCGGTGAATCGAAAACCCGAAAGGGCGATTTAGGCAAAAATTAGGGATAAAAAAAAATCTGTACACCCGACAAGTTGAAAACCCGAAAGGGCGACTTGGGAAAAAAAGGGTTTCCCGGTGGATCGAAAACCCGAAAGGGCGGTCCAGGAAAAAGTTAGGGAATTAAAGCGTATGACTATGTCTCGTCGGATCACTTTAAGAACAATCTCTTCACCAACGAGCTCCAAGCTTCTGATCAATCCAATCATCGGCGGACGAAACAGCAAATGGATAAGATACTCAGAGTTGTGAAGGCTATAGCAGAATGGAAACCCCATGGAATTATTGCACATAGCCATCTTTTCTTTTGTATAAAATTTTCTCAATTTACAACAACATCCTCTTACTAGGATGTCTGTCTCCTTTGTACAAAGATACTTACAAAAGTTAATACAAAGATACATCAAAGTTCATAAATTTGCTTGCCTTTCATTTCTTTTTACACTTATGTTTTATTTGAAAACGTCCAAAGTTTTGTTAAATAGGCATATGCATTTGAATATAATCACTGCTTACAAATAAAACAAAATTGAGAAAGGATAATTATTGATAGGTTGAAGGTGTAGGAAGATATCCTTGTGCTATTGATTCAGATCCTCAACAAAGCTAAAACCTTGAAGTATACACCCCTAGTGGAGTTAAATTTCAGGATCCCCAGCGGAGCCAGTGTGTTCTAAACTTTATCCCCCAGCGGAGTTAAGTTTCAGAGTTCCCATTAGAGTTCAAACTCCCAATCCCCAGTGGAGCCCGAAAACCCTGAAATACCTATCCCCAGCGGAGCCAGAATGTTTTAAACCTTCTTCCCCAGCAAATTCCAACTATCAACCCCCGGTGGGAACTGTTCAACTTCCCCCAATTTCCCCAGCAGGCTATCTTAAAAAGTCTGAGAACCAAGCTGATAACAGTTAAATTCTTGTCTTATCCCCGATTAGGATGATTCCCCAGTAGTTTGGCATACAACCCAAAGCTCCTGATTTCTCCAGCCGAGTAAACATTCTCCCCACAGAATTATTTCCCAGCAGGTCAAAGATTCTCGGTCTCATTTCTCCAGCAGAGGCCTCCCAGGTTTTAACTCCCTAGTAGAGATTTTCAGAGTTTTCCTTATTTCCCAGGAAAATCACGAAGGATTCTCATTGCCTGCAGAAGTTGTCAAAGCTCTTGATTAATCCCCACAAGTCACCAAGGATCTTCAATCTCCAGCAGTGGTCCCAAGATTTCGCATTCTCAACAATCAAAGACCTTTAATCCCTAAGCAGTCAGCAATGATTTCTCATCTTCAACAATCACAGTTTTTTTTGACTCCTCAGCATCGATTAAAAATTTACTTCCTCCGGCAGCAGTCAAAGATTTCTTCATCTCCAGTTATCAAGGATTTATTTTCCTCAGTAAGACAGCTACTCAGCTTACATGCACACCCATTACATTCATATATCATAAACATTAATGAAACACAGTTCATTGCATCATACATATCATGCAACATAACTTTGTGTTTTAGCTAACATTTTACTCTTTTTAGGATAAGATTAAAAGGCTATCGTTAACGATTATTCAGATATAGTACGGATACACCCCAGACACGGCGATCATTCTACTACTCATTCAGACTTCGGCAATCTGATACAAACTAGATACACTCCAGACACGGAGGCCATTCTATCTCTCATTCAGATTCAATTATCAACTTCAAGTTCAAATACGCTCCAAATGCGGATGCCATTCTGGCCTTTACACTAGAAGTTTGATTCTCCCCAGTGCAGTCGCCACGAAAGTCATTCTGTCACTTATTCAGATCCCCGTTACAGTCTCAGATACACTCCAGACACGAATGTCATTCCGCTACTCATACAGATCTTAACTACAGATACAGTCCAGATACGCCCCAGACATAGTTGGCATTCTGTCACTCATTCGGAATTTATCCCAATCACATAGTTGCTCCATATACAGATGTTTCTCTGTTACCCATTCATAATACAGATACACTCCAAACACGGCAGTCATTCTGATATTCATTCAAAGATCAAATACAGTTACAACTCGGATACGCTCCAGACACGGACGCCATTCCTTTGCTCATACAGACTCAGTCTCCAGATACAGTTCAAATGCATTCCAGACACGGATACCATTTTGATGCTCATTCTTCTGACTTACGACATTGCAGTTCAACAAAAATTCTTGGATGGCATCTTTAATCCCATATCCAGCAAGATTCTACCATCTCCAAATGGCATCTTTAAGCCCATTCCCTCAACAATATTTGGACGAGTGCAAATTTACGGGCACTCTAGTGTCCAATCCTCTTTTACCTTTGAGTCACGAAAGGAAAACTTGCCAATCTAACTCTTCAGGTTCAAGAAGATTGAACAGGGGAAACTGTTGTACCCCAAAATTTGCCCTCTAATTTTATCAACATTTCTCATCACAAGGCTCTTGGAACTCAAGACCAAGCTAGGGTTTGCTCTGCTCAAGACACCTCCTTGCACTGTTGACTTGAAATTAGGGTTTGAGTTTGCATAAGGATTTTTGGACCTTCAATACCCAAATTGACTTTCATACTTCATGTTGGACTCATAAGTTTTTCCATACCAAGTTTCAAGCCTTGAATCAAAATTTTGTCCAGTCAATTGGACAATTGACCTATAAATCAGCTATATTGGGGAAAAAAGTCAACTATGGCCAATTGACAGTTAAACCTCATGAATTTTGACCCACATCAACATTATGAACTCATATGAACCATTTGATCAAGTTTGGACCACAATTCCACAAGAAATTTGATCAGATCACCAAAAGGGCAAAATGGTCATTTTTAGGGTTTTGACTATACAATGGCAATTTTTGACTGTTTGACCTAGCCAATGGAAAATCAAGCTCAAACATGGACTCAAGGACTCAATGGAATCATCTTGACCTATTCAACAAATTCAAAATATCTCAAATGCATAGGATTGACAGATGAATTTTTCAATCAACTAATCAAAATTTGACTGTACACTGAAAAGTCAAACTTTGACCTTTTGGTCAAAATCAAGTGCCAAGGGTCATTTTTCATCAAGATGTGTAAAATTATGAAACTTGTTCATCAAGAAACCCAAAATTGCAAATTAGGGTTTGAAATTGAAAAAATTTCATAACTTAGAATTTTTCTAAGTTATGAAATTTTCTTAATTTTTCCTAACTTTGCCCCACATTTTCACCATGATGAAAATGGATTCAAACAAAACTTACAACATGAAAGTTGTAGTCCTCCACAAAGTATACAACTTTGAATCACAAAGTTTTCTCAAAAGAAGCTTGGATCTCAAGTTATGATTTTTGGAACAAGGGTCCCTAAAACTTTTAACTTAGAGAAATTTTGCCCTAGTTTAGGCAGGATTTTGACCCATCTTCTTAACCATTTTTCACATAGTTACACTTAGAGTCTCAAGTTGCATTTCAAAGATGGATTATCTTACATGTTTCAAGCTTTCCAAATTGTCCAAGAACTCCTCAAACACATTTGTGGTTAGGGAGAATCGAATGCTTGAAGTTGGCAAAAACTCACTTTGTAACCATGGCCAATACATGTTCATACAAGTTGCAAAATCTGACCAAACTAGCTTTGTACTTGATTACAGGTCTCTAAACCAATTTAAACTCAAAAATTGAATGCAAATACATTGGTTAGAGGCATTGTTCTGATCAAGGGAGCATTATACAATGAACAATTCCATTTTGGGCATAAAGATAACACTTCCATTTACATAAAGCATGCTTTATGTCAAGTTTCATTTCTTGAGCCATACACCAAGCCTTTTGCTGCAAACAAGGCTCCCTAATGTCAGGCAAAGCTCAACAACTTTGTGCAGCTAGGTTCCAAGATAGTACAACCCTTGCATTGTCAACTCTCACTTTTTGCTTCAAAACCAAGTCATTATGCCAAAAGTCCATAACACACACATCTGATAAAATCAACTTAAGCCAACATTCCAAATAAGTTTTACACATCCTTGTAAGCCAGAAACACGAGCCAATCATCCCTCAAACACCCTTGAACACCAAAACACCAAAAACTTGCAAAACAGGGCAGTTGCCGCAACTTGAGTGCCATAGCTCATTTTGCTCGTGCGTTTTGCTCCTTTCCACTTCAAACACCTTCCATTCAACTCACTCAAGCTATCCCAAACCTCCATTGCCAACTGTAACTCAATTTACAGTGTTCACCATTTCTGTTTCAAGCTTATGCATGTTGACTTCTAGAGGTTGATTCAGGCCATTTCAAAACAAACTAAGCATTGGGAAAGGTTCAAGGAACATCAAGCAAGCTCAAAAGAACCTCAGGCCTCACTGAAAGTTGCTGCATTGTCCAACTCGAATCTAACTGAAACAGGTTTTTCATCAACTTCTATCTCTCTATTTAGGAACATTTAGCCTTAGGTTTGTGAATGAAAGATGTAGTACTCATTGACCTGAAACCATACATATGCTCAGTTTTCATTTATATTAAACGTGCTAAGAGAATTTCATCCATGAACTTTATGAAAAAACTAGGTTAGAAATTAGGGCCAGAGAAATTCTCTCTGGTCTTTGAGAGTTAGATTAAGTTTTTTATATGGTTAGAATCGTGGTTTGATGCTCTACAAGTTTCGTGTTTTGAGTTTTGTCAAAAGATCATAAATACAAGAGATACGAGTTTGTGTAAGAGGCGCGCATTTTCAAATGTCTGGAGGAAGAAGATGAAGCTGATGGGCTGGGCTTGGCCTTTTTGCTTCTAACACCTTCTTTTTCAGTTTCACACCCTCTGGCCCAACTTCTTGTATTTTTTATTATTTTTGCATTTTAATTTCATTTCTGACTTTATTATTTTATTTCCAAACATAAAAAATACTTGAAAAATATTTTCATAATTTTTTTACATTTATTTGGTATTTATTTTAATTATTTATAACATTAGAACATTTTTAATACCATTTTATTATTTGTTTAAATTTAAAAAATAATGTAAATAATACTCTTATTTTCATTTCTTATTTTTATTCACACTGAAAATATTTTCTTGAATATATTTTATTTTTGTAATTAGAGTAAAAATATAAAAATATTACCCTTTATATATATATATATATATATATATATATATATATATATATATATATATATATATATATATATATATATATATATATATATATATATATATATATATATATATATATATATATATATATATATATATATATATATATATATATATATATATATATATATATATATATATATATATATATATATATATATATATATATATATATATATATATATATATATATATATATATATATATATATATATATATATATATATATATATATATATATATATATATATATATATATATATATATATATATATATATATATATATATATATATATATATATATATATATATATATATATATATACCTTTATTTTATTAAATAATTAGAGTAAAAATATAAAAATATTACCCTTTTTATTTTTTATACTAAAAAATACATTTTCTTCAATATATTTCATTTTTGTACATATTAATATATTTTTGTATATAAATAATATATAATATCATTTTCTTAAGAAAAATTAGGGTTTACCCCCTTAATTAAATAAAATCAATTCTTTTTTTTAAATTTCTTTACACCTCTTTTTACATTAAAAATACTTTGCATACATAAAAACTCCTTTTTGCATAAATACATTTCATTTTTATTTATTTATTGTGTTTATTTAAATATTGCCCATTTAAATATTATGCATTGTAAATTCAATTTGGTTGTAATAATTTAGGGTTTTAATTTCTTGCAAAATAACCCCCTATTCAAAATTGTACCCCCTCCCTATATCAAAGTTGTAATAGCTTAGATTTATTTTTACGCACTTAATGCTTTCAATTATGCCATGATTAGAGAATTAGGGTTTGTATGCAAAATCAAAACCAACAAATAGTTTGACCTAATCAAAGACAAAAATGCATGAAAAAACAAACACAATGCACACTTGTACCCCTAGGGTTACAATCCACTTGTTGCCTTCAAAAATGGGCCATGGTATGCATGTTAAGTGCTTTGGCAGAACAAAAACAAAACAAAGATCATAGTCCCTCGATGACGCTATCTGAGTTGCCTAAACAAAATGATCAAGTCCCTCAAGAAAATTTGCCAAAAATACTTGACACAATTGCGATCATGGTCTATATGATGACCCGCGCCTGTTCTGTTTAACATCCTAACACAAGGTTGTTCACCAAATACAATGGCGAAACAACACTGTTAAAAGGGTTAAAAAACATAAGAAAGATCTTTGAGTAAAATAGGGTAGATGTCTCTTAGTTACTTGATCAAAAGCTTGCAAAACATCCTTGCTATTTTCAAAATACACTTCAAAATACAAATTCAAAACCCTACTTTCAAACATTGAAAACTTTTCAAAAGACAAAAACACCTTTGAATACATTCAAACAAGAATCATTACAAAGGTTGCCACAACGATGGCCTCTTTTCAAAATATCTTTCCAAATCACACACAAAACACCATTTCAAACAATTGAAGAGCACCATTTCAAACAATTGAAAAGCAAAGCAAGTGATCTAAACAAGTAACTAAGAGCCCATGGATAACCATGGATAGAAAGGGTGCTAATATCTTCCCTTTCTATAATCTACTCCCCGAACCCAAGAAAACATCTCAAAGGTCTTTCGTGTGCTTTTTGACCTTTCCTTAGGATAAAATAAAATGTCGGTGGCGACTCTTGCTAAACCGAAACATTTGCGAACACAAACGCAAAACCTCAAGTCAGTTCTCCCACCATATCACACCTATTACTACATAATTATATATATACAAGGCATAAAGTATAAGTGCGGAAAAGTAAAGTCGTACGCTATTACAGTGTCTTGGGGGCAGTTACATGATAACGAAATTGTGCGGAAATTTAAACTAGGTTATTAAAAAAACGTGCAACCTATACAATTGTTTCTAGAAATTTAAATGCAAAAGAAAAATAAAGAAAAATGAAAGAAAGATTATCCTAAAGTTCTAAAATCAAAAATATTAGAAATCACTTTTTGTGTATTTTTGGTTTGATTTTAAATGTTAATAATAAAAAACCTAATGTATAATTTTAATTACAAATTATTTAATTTAATTTCAAAAACCTAATTCTAAATTAATTAAATTAATTGATAAAAAAAGACTAAACCTAATTTTTGATTTTATAAGTTTTTTCTGATTTTTCATTGGATTAAAAAAAATAGTTAAAAAATGAACTAATGGAAAATTAATTAAGAAAGAAAAAAAGAAAAAGGGTTAAAAATAAATAAGAAAAAGGGTTGCATGCGCTGGAGATTGAACCTTTACATGCGATCACATTAACTTGTTCTAAACATTGTCCTAAACACACATGAACATACAAGATTAGTTAACAATGCGAAAAATAGAAGTTTAAAGTTTTGGAAATGTTACCCAACCGGTGTTCTTGAAAGAGCATTTATGGGATGCCTCGAGCTTGTTGAAAGACTGGAAACGACTCATGGGATCTTCAGGAGTATGTTTGGATTCTTGGTTTTGATGGAATAAAGCCTGGAATAAAATTTCGACTTTGCCCTAAATCTTGATATTTTTGTGATTTCTTGAGACTAGATTTTGAGGTAGAATTTCGTGTTTTCTCTTCACTGATGATGTCCTTTATTTATAAGCATCATATTAAGTCAACAAAAATGAATGACAATTATGAGGAGTTAAGTGTGAATCAAACATGATAAAACATGTTTTCAAGCTTCCAAATTTGAAGATTCTTGTCAAAACCGATTAAAAACCTTCCAAAACAAATGAAATTCTTCCCATATTGAGGCAACACGGTTTTGGAAGGTTGGATATATGTTCTTTGGCCTCAAATTTGACCCAAAACCAAGCCCACATGCCTTGGTCCATCATTTGTTATTTTATTTAATTTATTTTGTATTTAATTGAATAAAAATCAAAATAAATATAAATAAATAAAAAAAATCATGGTAAATTATGAATGAGTTTAAGAGTCCTCTATAAGGTCATGAACATGTTTATACCTTAGAATATAGGTCCACTAGTCCAAAATTTCAAAATTGCTAAATTGAGGTTTCATGCATTTCTCAAAAATTTCTCAACTTGCACTAATCATATCTCACCCAATTTTTGTCATATGAAGTTGATCATTGACTTTTTGGAAAGCTCAAGATGTCCCATACAACTCTCATGTTGGTCACTTTTTCATTTGAAGTCTTTAACTTGATGTAAATCGCTTTGACAAAAGATGTCTTTTTGTTGACTTTCAAAATGACCTATAATGTTTTGGTTCATATCTTACAAATGAGGCATTTTTTGGACTTAAGCTTAGAGAGAAAAAGTTGTATAGAATTGAATTTACATCAAAATAGGATTTGGTTGAGAATTTTCTGATGAATCATGTGAAAGTTATGCTTGGTCAAAGTTTAGTTGACTTCTCCTAAAGAAAAACCCTAATTTAGCAATTTTTGACTTTTGATTAATCTTGAGTTTTCTTGATGAATCATGATCAAACCTTGATTAAATGATGAATTTGACATAAAAATCTTGATGTTGACCAAAAACCTTGAAGTTTGACTGTATGCTGACCACAATTGACGTTTTGTCCAATATAGTTGATTTTCACTCATCTGAGCAATTGACTCAGCAAACTTGTGATGCAAGGATTGAAAATTGTCATGAGGGTACCTTTAAGCATATGAGGAACCATGAAACTCAATTTAGGCATTATAAACTCAATTTTCTTTGAGAAACACAAAACCCTAATTATAGGCCATTGCTAAGGAGAGATGCTTGTATGTTCAAACCCTTGAGTATTCTTGAGCAATTGAGAAACCTAGGAGCATGAGGATATGTCTTGAATCAATTGTCTTCAAAGTTTGGAGGGAAATTTTTGGGGTACAATAGTTGCCCCTGTTCAATCTTCTTAAACCTGAAGAGTTAGATTGATATGTCTGCCATTCCTGATCTGAAGGTGAGAGACGATTGAAGACTTAAGTGCCTAGAAATTTGCACTCACATGTGCACAAAGTGATACTGTTGGTTTATTATACTGCTCTAATGGGCTTACAGATTCCATTTGGAGAGGTGATAGAGTGTCGTCGGAGATGGGTTTACAGATGCCATCCAAGTAGGTGTTGATTGGAGTATCAAAATGAGTCTACGCCTGACTGTATCCAAAGGATGCTTTTCAGAAGGAAAATGGTCGCCAAAATTCAGTCTCTAGGGGGAATGATTTCCAGAATAAACTTCTGAAGGAGATTGTTTGGTCATGCAGATAGTCGCCCCGTCCTGTTTCGGGAATTGATCTACAGTCTATTTTTCATTGGTAAACCTGTCTTGTTTCAGGAATTCATACCGCTTGGTCATATAGATAGTTGCCCCGTCCTATTTTAGGAATTAATATGTGACTTGTTTTTTGTTGGTAAACTCGTCCTGTTTCCGGAATTCATACCGCATGGTCATATAGATAGTTGCCCTGTCTTGTTTCGGGAATTAATCTGTGACATGTTTTTCGTTGGTAAACCTGTCCTGTTTCAGGAATTCATACCATCTGGTCATATAGATAGTTGACCCGTCCTATTTCGGGAATTAATCTATGAACTGTTTTTCATTGGTAAACCCGTCCTGTTTCGGGAATTTATACCGCCTAGTCATATAGATAGCTGCCCCGTGCTGTTTCGGGAATTAATCTGCGACCTATTTTTTTGGTTGGTAAACCCGTCCTATTTCGGGAATTCATACCACCTGGTCATATAGATAGTTTCCCTGTCGTGTTTCAGGAATTAATCTCTGACCTGTTTGAAAATTGCTGATGATATT
Source organism: Vicia faba (assembly GCA_948472305.1). Taxonomy (NCBI): domain Eukaryota; kingdom Viridiplantae; phylum Streptophyta; class Magnoliopsida; order Fabales; family Fabaceae; genus Vicia; species Vicia faba. The sequence continues at coordinate 1,460,236,886 of OX451739.1, read as the reverse complement.
TGTCTTTTTGTGAACTTTACCTGAAAAGACAAAATTAGCTTTATGTAATGTCATGATGCATGTAATGCATTGCGTAATGATGCTCTAAAAATAAATGAGAATGTTATATGTGTTTCGGTATGTATATGCTATGATGTATGGACACAATATGTCATTGAAGCGTATTAGTATCTCCTTGTAACAATGCCTAGTTGGGGAAAATAAATCTCGGGCTGTTGTTGGGGATGAAGAAAGTGATTCTTCAATTTCTGCTGGGAATAATTTTGCTGGGGATTCCTGCTTTCGGTTTGAGGATGCTCCACTGGGTATTTTCAATTTCGGCTTAAGGATAGAGGCATTTAAGGAGAGTCTATAATTCGCCGTACTTTTTGTTGAAGGATTTGATTCTTACATACCCTGACTGGGGATAAAAAAGATGGATATCCCTCCTGTGTGCTATCTGTCCAGGTTTCAGATACCATGGTAACTCTTCTGGGGATAGAAACTTTGATTAAACCCTGTTGGAGAAGAGAATTTTGTTAGGGTTTTATGGAGTTGGAGTAATAAGCTCTGTTGGGGAATTAAATTTTATAGACTACATTGAGGAAATAAACTCTAATAGGGATTAGAAATTCATAGGCTGCGCTGAGGAAATCTCAACTGTATGCTGGGGAAAAGATCAAACTTCCTTATATGTTAGGGGACCTATTGGGGAAGATGATCATGTCAAGCTATCCATCAGGGATATATAGGTGAACTGCTAGAAGATGCCCCAATTTATGTCTGAGGGCATATTAGACTTGCTGGAGAATATATCTCTGTTGGGGATGAGTTTGTGAAGATAGCTCTGTAGAGATAATTCCATGGAGATTTCCCTTTGGATATTTATGGATGACTTGAACATTATCCGAACTCCTACAGTCTTTAGTAAATGCTGATCAGAGTGATAAACAAGTGATGACATAACGGGACATAGTCGTACGCTTTAATCCCTAACTTTTTCCTGGACTGTCTGTTGTACCCCAAAATTTTCCCTCCCATATTTCTCAAAACATTTCAAGAAAGATCCTCAAGTTGCTCAAGGTAGTCCAAGGGTTGGCCAGACAAGCTCTTTCCTAAGACAGTCTACCTCAAACTAGGGTTTCATGTTGCATCAAGATACTTGAGTACAAGTGATCCCAAGTTCTCACCAATGTCCTAATATGTTCTCAAGATCATCCATGTCAAGTTTCAAGTCTTGCAGAGAAAGTTTGCTCAGTCAATTGCTCAAAGGGCTAAAAATCGACTGTGCTAGGGCAAAAGTCAACTGTGGCCTACATACAGTCAAACTTCAAGATTTTTGGTCAACATACTCATTTTGAAGTACATTTCATCATTTGATCAAGGGTTGATCATGATTCATCAAGGATTGCTCATAATTCATCAAGACTCAAAAGTTGCTAAATTAGGGTTTTGCAGGAAAAGTCAACTCAACTTTGACCAAGCATAACTTTCTCATACTTTATGAGAAATGACCCATCCAATGCTCATTTTGAATATAATGCAATTCCCTACAATCCATCTTCATCTCCTAAGTTCAAAATATGCACTCACAAGATGTTATGAATTTGGACATTATAGGTCATTTTGAAAAGTCAACAAAAACACCTTTTTTGTCAAAGCTTCATACATGAGCATGGAATATCAAAATGAGATGAGACCAAAAGGGTTGCTTAGAGGACATCTCATGCTTTCTAAAAAGCCCACAAACATAAAGAAAACAATTTTGAAAACGATGAGCAAGTACCTAAGAGCACGTAGATAACTACGGATAGAAAGGGTGCTAATACCTTCCCTTTCTATAATCTACCCCCCGTACTCAGAAATATCTCGAAAAAGGAATTTTTCTGTGCTTTTTTCCTTTCCTTGTTGGATAAAATAAAATTTGGTGGCGACTCTTTCTTACCGCGACATTTTGCAAAAACAAACGCAAAACGCAAACCAGCATTCCAAAAAAACAAGTCCCGGTTCTGGCAACCGTATCACAGAACTGGCGACTCTGCTGGGGACTAAATAAGTGGGGTGTACCTTAGGATTAGTTCATTTTGTTTTCAATTGTTTGATCTGTTTGCTTTATTTTTGTGGGTTTGAATTGGAGTTACTATAGATCCTAACTCGGATCTGGGGATACCTTTTAGGTAAGTAGCAATAGACTGTGAGGGAACTGTATGACGTCGACCGATACGGTTGAAGCAGTAGCTACGTTGGTGTGACACTTTAGTTTGTACCGATATCCCTTGTGGAGGAACAAGGAGAATATGGGGCTGCTAAGGGGTCATTAAGCACCAACTGACCTTAGAACCTATAATTGACCAACTTGGCCATAGAAAAGTAGCAGTATGCTACACTCATTGAGACCATACTCTCGCGATGATTTCGGCCGCAAGAAAAGGTTGCTAAACTGGAATTATGACCGATCGAGGATGGTCAGTGATATTGAGATCCTCTAGAACCCGGTTAATATTACTAGGACAGGTTGAACCAACTAAACTGAAAGAGGGTAGTACCTAAACTCCATGCCAGCCTGAAATTTAAGGGCTACTGTGTGACTTGTTTGCCCTTACCATGTTTGCTATCTGTGATACCTGTGGTGTGTTCTTATCATGACATCATGCATCATGACATTGCATGCATATTTCATTAGACTAACCATTTCAAAGACCGATGGGATTCATCTTTGTTCTGTTTTGCAGATCATGGCATCTATGCATAGAAACACTATTCGGATCAGCTTCGTACATATTCCTGCTCAGCTTAGAGACTTGGTTTCAAAGGTCCCTGATACTTCTTCTTTTGTCAGAAGACATGGTCACCTCCTCAGCCTAGTCACTTCCAAGCTGGATGAACAAATGATGAGCGTCTTATTCCAGTTCTTTGATCCATTGCACCACTGCTTCACCTTCTCGGACTATCAGTTGGTTCCTACTTTGGAGGAGTTCTTGGATTTACTTGGCATATCCATTCTGGAGCAGACACCATTTATAGGTTTGGAGATAGCTCATAGGCCCAAGGATATTGCTTCAACCCTCCATCTTACAAGGGCTGAGGTGGTGTCTAACTGGGACACTCGGAGTGGGATAAAAGGCTTCTTGGCTACGTTCTTGATTGATCAAGCTCATCAGTTCTGGGATAGTTTGGACTTTCAAGCGTTTGAAGACATCCTGGCTCTTCTCATTTATGGTTTGGTTCTGTTCCCAAATTCAGATTCCTTTGTCGACATGAATGCAATCAAGATTTTCATGTCCCGTAATCCAGTGCCCACTCTCTTAGGTGACATCCTACATGCTCTCTATGCCCGTACTGCTCGGAAACGGGGGACTCACATGTCTGTGCACCATTGCTGGCGAGGTGGTTTATTTCTCACCTCCCCAAATCTGTTTTGAAGAACGAGGAAGGCATGGGTTGGGCCTACAGAATTATGTCCCTTGCTCATACGGACATCATCTGGAGTACTAAAGACATGGAAGAAGTAGCTGTTATTGATTGCTGTGGGGAATACCCCAATGTTCCATTGCTTGGAATTCGAGGAGGGATCACCTATAATCCTTGTTTGGCCTTACGACAGTTTGGGCGAGCTAGGAGGAACGGACCTCATGAGTTGTTGCTTCCAGGCATTGTCTTTGACTTCATGGGAGATGTTGAGGGACATCGCTGCAGATTTATACGAGCCTGGGATAGGGTGAACATGTCTGATCCACATGAGCTAGGCATGAAGACTTCTCTCCCGATGCAACCGTATCTCCGGTGGGTTCGAGCCCGTGCTCAAAAGCTGGGGATGCCCTATGAAGCTGTTTTGCCTGTAATAGTGGAGCGTGCTGATGAAGAAGGGGTTCCTCCTACCATCCTCCATCCATACATGCCTACTGACATTGGGGCATTAAAGAGGTCTTGGATCCAGCTAAGGGAAGAAATGGATACTTACATGGAGAAGTATCATGAGCAGGAGCGGAAGATCCTGAAGCTTACAAGGCAGCTGGAGAATGAGAGGGTCCTCAACGACTATGTCAGCACCAAAGGAAAACGACCATGGGAGTGTTGATTGTCTTTTATTGTTTCTAGCGTAGATTTGCTTTCAGTATTCCTTTTGTAACGCCTTAAAGGCATTTGTCAAACATTGTTTCAAGTTTTTACCTAATAAAGTGTGTTTCGTTTTGGTTTACAAATTTGAATCTCCCTAAAAAGTCTTTGAAATCATATCATACACATTCCATTCCCATGCACCTCATTACAGGTACCCTTACAGGTTTCTCATCTTCTTCGTTGTTTATTTCAGCAAACATGTCTTCTGAAACAACTACTGATCAAGCCATCAAGGCTCTGCAAGCTCAGAATGCTCAGTTCCAGGAAATGTTCATGAACTTGGCCAAGGGTCAGCAGGATCTGAAGACTCTTATCTTGAAGGATAAGAAGAAGAAGAAGAAGATGGTCCTCCTGAATATGGGTCACAGGTTTGGAAATAGGTTACGGGAAGAAGTTGATTTGTCCCACTCATCTGGAGGGGGAGAGAATCAAGAAGAAAGGAGGGCTCCTAGCCATGTGGTTTCTGACCATGACACTGACTTTGATGAAGACCAGTATCCTCTTGCTGAGGACAGGTATAAGCAACTTGAAGACTAGTTAAGCGCGATGGAGATCCAGAAGATACCTGGGATGGACTTCGGAGATTTGGGTTTGGCATCTGGGGTGGTGATTCCCCACAAGTTTAAAGCGCTTGTCTTTGCTAAATACGATGGGGTCTCTTGCCCGAAGTTACACCTCTGCTCGTATGTTAGAAAGATTCAACCATATACTGCTGATAAGAACCTCTGGATTCATTTCTTTCAAGATAGTCTTTCAGGGACTCAACTTGAATGGTTCTATCAACTAGAAGGAGCTAACGTTCGTAACTGGGAGGACCTTGCCTCTGCTTTTTACAAGCAATACCAGTACAATGCCGACCTTACTCCCACGCGTACCCAACTTCAGAGTATGTCTATGGTTGCGAGCGAAGGTTTTAAGGACTACACTCAGAAGTGGAGAGATCTTGCGGGAAGAGTACAACCCCCTCTGGTTGATAGGGAGTTGGTGGATATGTTTCTTGGGACGCTGTCTGGTCCGTATTTCAATCATTTGATCGGTAGCTCATCGTCCAGGTTTACTGAGCTGATTATGACTGGGGAGAGAGTCGAAGCTGGTATCAAAATTGGCAAGATACAGAAAGGTGCTTTGTCAAGCACGGAGAAGAAGCCTTTTAAGAAGGAATCTAGCGTAGTTTACAGCTCGAAGAGCCAAAACTGACCCGAACGCTGCCAAGCAGTTAATGTGGTGGTAATATCAAGACCTGTTATTGCCCCTCAGCGCAACAATCAGCCAAGAGAAGAGAGCCCGCCAAGACAGTTTACTCGGTTCAGTATGACCCTGTCTCAAATTCTGCCACAGTTATTAAAGACCAACTTGGTGACTCTGAGGGAATCCCCGAAGAATCCCATTACCACCTCTCCGTCGTATAATCCGAACGCCTGTTATGCTTTTCACTCTGATAGCCCGGGGCATGATACGAATAACTGCTGGGCCTTGAAGAATAAGGTGCAAGATTTGATTGAGGCTAAGGAAATTGATTTTGAAGCGCCAGAAAAGCCTAATGTCATAACGACACCTATGCCCAAACATGACGCGGGAGTGAATGCTATTGGGGATGATGAAGAAGAGTTTGATATTGACAGCTGGATTTACCCGACTACCAATGGCGGCTTGAGCAATTGGACGTCGAAGGATTCTATGCCCGTTTCTCTTATTACCCAGTAATGAGACTTTTGTTTTGAAATGTGTAACAAACAATTTGAAACTTTTATGGCCCGATGCCTTGCCCGAGACACCGTGGCTTTGTTTGAGGGCTTATTATGTGTCATTGCCATATATCATCAATAAAAGCATTGGATGTTTTCTTGCATTTCAAACTTTGCGCTCCTTGTTTTTCTTTTCTATCTTGCAAAACAACTATTTGTCTTACACACACTCACATATACAGGTCTACATCCACTCTGGATCCCACTGATAACGACTCTGCTACTGACATTTATGACTTTGAAAGTCCGATCAACCAAGCCGAGAACGAAGGTAAGGATGATTGTGAAGTTCCTGGGGAACTTGCTAGACTGTTGCTTCAGGAAGAGAGGGCTATACAACCGCATGAAGAGTCAGTGGAAACAGTAAATCTGGGTACGGAGGAAGACAAGAAAGAGGTCAAGGTCGGTGCAAATCTGGAATCTAGTGTTAAGCAACTGTTGATACAGATGTTGTGTGACTATGTTGAGATCTTTGCCTGGTCTTATGAAGATATGCCTGGGTTGGATACCGATATTGTGGTTCACCGCCTGCCTACCAAGGAAGACTGTCCTCCAGTGAAACAGAAAGTTCGCTGAATGCACCCATAGATGTCTGAGAAAATCAAGGCTGAAGTTATGAAACAATTTGACGCCAATTTTCTAGCAGTTGCTTCTTACCCGCAGTGGGTTGCCAACGTGGTTCCAGTATCGAAGAAGGATGGTAAAGTTCGAATGTGTGTTGACTATAGGGATCTGAACAGGGGGAGCCCCAAGGATGATTTCCCTCTGCCTCATATCGACGTTCTGGTTGACAACACCGCACAGCATAAGGTCTTCTCCTTTATGGATGGTTTCTCCGGTTACAATCAGATTAAGATGGCTCCCGAAGACATGGAGAAGACAACCTTCGTCACGCAGTGGGGTACCTTTTGCTACAAAGTTATGCCGTTCGGATTGAAGAATGCTGGGGCAACGTATCAGCGCGCCATGGTCGCTTTGTTCCATGACATGATTCATCATGAAATTGAGGTATACGTCGATGATATGATTGCAAGATCTCAGACTGAAGAAGAACATCTTAACCACCTTCAGAAGCTATTTGACAGGTTGAAGTTGTATAAGCTGATGTTAAACCCGAACAAATGCACCTTCGAGGTGAGAGCTGGTAAGATGCTAGGTTTCGTCGTAAGTGATAAAGGTATTCAGGTGGATCCTGCAAAGGTGAAGGCTATACAGGAAATGCCAGCTCCCCAAACAGAAAAATAAGTCAGAGGCTTTTTGGGACGGTTGAACTACATTGCCCAATTCATCTCACACCTGACTGCTACTTGTGAGCCAATCTTCAAGCTGCTGAAGAAAGATCAAGTGGTAAGATGGAATGATGAATGTCAGTCCGCTTTCGAAAGGATCAAGGAATATCTCCAAGAACCACCTATTCTGATGCCTCCAGTTGAAGGGAGACCCCTGATATTATACTTGACAGTACTTGACAATCCAATGGGGTGCGTGCTAGGGCAGCATGACGAGTCTGGCCGAAAAGAGCATGATATTCATTACCTTAGCAAAAAGTTTACCGACTGCGAGACCCGATACTCGATGCTTGAGAAAACTTGTTGCGCTTTGGCATGGGCTGCTCGCTGGCTGAGACAGTATATGCTGACTCACACTACTCTATTGATATCAAAGATGGATCCAATCAAGTATATCTTTGAAAAGCCTGCCTTGTCCGGACGAATAGCAAGATGGCAGATGATCTTGACTGAGTATTACATTCAATACACGACCCAGAAGGCAATTAAGGGAAGTGTGTTGGCAGATCATTTAGCACATTAGGCAGTGGATGATTACCAGTCTATGAACTTCGAGTTCCCGGATGAGAATATCATGTTGGTAACTGACAGTGAGACACCTGGACCAGATGAAGGACCTAAGGAGGGATCCCGATGGTCTATGTACTTTGATGGAGCTTCAAACTCTTTGGGTAATGGCATTGGCACCGTGATCATATCTCCTGAAGGCTCTCATACTCTGTTCACCGCCCGATTATGTTTCAACTGCACCAACAATATGGCGGAGTATGAAGCGTGCATCATGGGTCTTCGAGCAGCTATTGACCTAAGGATTAAGTTCTTGAGTGTTTTCGGAGATTCCGCTCTCGTGATCAGTCAGATCAAAGGCGAGTGGGATACGAAACACCCAAATCTTATTCCTTACAAAGAGCATGTGTTGACGTTGCTTCCGCACTTCGAGGAGATAAACTTTGAACACTTTCCTAGAGAGGAGAATCAGTTGGCGGACGCGCTAGCTACTATGTCTTCTATGTTCAAGGTCAGACGGGACAATGAGGCTCCCCAGATTACCATTGAAAGGTTGGACGAACCTGCACATTGCTGCGACATTGAGACTGAAGAGGTAGCAGATAAACCCTGGTTTCACGAGGTAAAGAGGTATCTTGAGGCTCAAGAATACCCCGAGGGTGCATCTGTTAATGATAAGAAGTTTCTGAGGAGGTTCGCGGCGAAGTTCTTCATCAGCAATGGCATTCTTTACAAGCGTAATCATGATTTGACCTTACTGCGATGTGTGGATAAGAACGAGGCAGAAAAGATCATGGTGGAATTACATGAAGGTACTTTCGGAACTCATTCCAGTGGACACACCATGGCAAAGAAAATCCTACGGGCAGGATATTATTGGTCCACCATGGAAGCCGACTGTTATCAACATTCTCGGACATGTCACAAGTGTCAAGTCTATGCTGATAAGGTGCACATACCTCCAGTACCTCTGAACTTCTTGACAACACCTTAGCCTTTTGCAATGTGGGGCATCGACATGATCGGCGAGATCAGACCTACTGTGTCTAACGGGCATCGTTTCATCCTGGTAGCAATTAATTACTTCACGAAGTGGGTTGAGGCAGCTTCCTTTGCTACTGTAACCAAGAACTTCGTGGCACCGTTTATTCGGCATAATCTGATCTATCGATATGGTGTACCGGAGAGGATCATTACAGAAAATGGTACAAATCTCAACAATAAGATAATCATCGAGATCTGCAAGCAGTTCAAGATACAACATCATAACTCTTATCCCTACCGGCCGAAGATGAATGAGGTTGTTGAAGCGGCTAATAAGAATGTTAAGAAGATTGTGCAGAAGATGACGGTGACATACAAAGACTGGCACGAGATGTTACCATTTTCTCTTCATGGGTACCGTACCTCAGCGCAGACGTCAATATGGGCAACCCCCTATTCCTTGGTATATGGTATGGAGGAAGTCTTGCCCATCGAAGTTCAGATACCCTCTCTTCGAATTATGAAGGATGCAGGTTTGAGCGAAGATAACTAGATTCAGACCCGGCTTGATCAGCTGAACTTAATCGACAAAAAGAGACTTACTGTTATTTGTCATGGTTAGATGTATCAAAAGCGGACGATCAAGGCATTTAACAAGAAAGTTAGACGACAAGAGTATCAAGTTTGGGATCTGGTGATCAAGCGTATCATCCTACCTCAAGGTGATCCCAGGGGCAAATGGACCCCTACTTACGAAGGGCCATTTGTGGTTAAGAACGTTTTCTCATGAGGAGCTATGATTCTAACCACCATGGATGGTGACGACCTTCCTCACCCCGTTAATGCAGACATAGTCAAAAAATACTACGCATAATCAAAGACCCGCTAGGTCGACTGGCCTAGGCAAAAATAAGGGCTTCCCGGCGAACCAAAAGGGTTCGGGCAAAAATAAGGGATGAAAATGAAGAAAAAAAATTATACACCCGGCAAATTGAAAACCTGAAAAGGCGGCTTGGGCAAAAAAGGATATCCCGGTTGTGATCGGTGGATCTGGAACTGACTGTTTAACGCTGGTTCGCGAAATGTCGCGGAAGCAAGAGTCGCCACCGTCTTTTATTTTCTCCAAATGGAAAGGACAAAAGCACAGAAAAATTCCTTAAAGAGATTGCTCTCGGTTCGGGAGGTAGGTTATAGAAAGGGAAGGTGTTAGCACCCTTTCTATCCATGGTTATCCATGGGCTCTTAGATACTTGCTCAATGTGTTTTCAAAATTGTTTGTTTGCTTTTCAATGTGGGTTTAAAAAAGTTTCTTTGAAAAATTTCAGTTCGACTCGTACGTCAGAGTGTTTGAAAAGATTGTTTTGAAAGCTTTTGAAAAGTGTCGGTGTGAAAAGTCTTTGAATTTTTGTTTTGAAGAGAGCAAGTATCTAGAGTCGTCTACCTACCCTAAGGAATTCGTCTGTGTAAATGTCCTTTAAAGTAGTGCCATCCCACCATTGAGAGGTAGGTAGCACCACCGTTGGAGGTGTTCGGGTCAATTCGATGTTCGGGACATGGTGATCACCAGAGCAATGGGAAGACACCTTAGAAGCTACCCTCATGCCAGGTTCTCGGATCATGAGGACTTACTAAGACGTCCTCTACTCGACGACCACCTTTCGAGGCAAGGCAACAGTGAGGCGTACCCTAGGGGTGGTGTGTGCGAATTGTGTGTCGTATTCATTTGTATTTGTCTTGTCATGTTCATTGTGATCTACGCTTGATTTTATTTAAGGCCATACATTCTTTCATGCTTTTTGTTAACAGTTTAAAAGATGCGGAAATTAAATCTAAAGCTATTACAACGGCGCGGGTCCACATCGCCAAAATTAAACCGGACCCGATTTGACGGAAAGTAAATAAAGCAAATAAAATAAAGTGCGAGAAGTTCAATTGTCCGAGTTACATGGCTTTGGGAGAGGTACATGATTATTTAAATGACATAAAATAAATATGCGAAATTGAATAAAATTAAGAACATGGGCGTTGGACCCTTTTGCAAAAATTAAAATTAATAATGGAATTAAAATTAAGAATTAAAAGAAAACGTTTTTTTTAGTATTTTTAGATTTAATAGAAAAAGAGAATTGATTAAAATTAAAATAAAATGTCAAACCCTAATTCTAATTATTATTTTTTTAGTTATTAAGAAAATGTTGAAATTTTTAACTAAATGAAACCCTAATTTTTATGTACAATTTTAATTATGAAAAATAAATAAAATAAATATTATCATGGTCAAAGGGAAAAATAAATAAAAAACAATAATTAAACCTATTTCTACATATTTTTTGTATTTTTGTTATTAAAAGAAATAAAAACCACAACCTAATTAAACTAAATAATTACATATTAATTTATTTATGAAAAAAAATATTGAAACAAATAAATATTATATTTTTGCTCTTTTTCTGATTTTTTGTGTTTTTTTGTATTTTGTAAAGAATATAATTAATTTGATTAAAACAATAAAGCAAAAATAAAACAATAAATTGAAAAAAAAATGAAATGTAATGAAATTGCAAACCAGGGGGTTTCAGTCCCAATTGTGAGGTATAGGCCTTAGAATGCTAGCCCATTAAGCTTTGGTCCATTTGACCTTTTCAGTTTGTGTGCCAGCGCGTTGACCTGGGCTTATAGTGGACCTTCAATCTCAGCCTTTGATCAGAAGCAACTAGACGCGTGGCTGGCTTGATGATGATGGAATATGGTGCTCTATGACGCTTACGCTGCATGGGAATACACATGGAAAAATGATATTGAAATATGCCAGACCTGGGACTTGAACCCAGGTCATGAGCGTCACCAGTTAACACCTGTACCGCTGAGCCATCATCACGCATTTGATAAATTAATAATAAATAAATATTATAAAAACAAAACGAAGAGTTAGTGGTTCCAACGCGCGAAGATTCAAACTAACTAATCATGTTTCGCCAACACATCATCTTCTTCGCACAGTTTTTTATTTTTCTGAAACAAGGACTCATAGGCCACGGTTTTGAATGCGTGGTTTTAGGCAGCTTTAGAGAAAATAGCGACTAGCGCTATGGTGTCCATAAATCCAGCGCGATAGGTGATTCTTCTTCCTCTCCATGCACTGAACTGGATGGTGGTGGTCTCAAGGCTCAATTTTGCTTTGTTTGAGAAGCCCTAATTCTGAATCCTGTAAACCCTAAAAATCAAGTATGGCATATTTGTATATAACGCGTAAAAACGTAATTAAATCACATGGTAAGCATCAGAAAGCATCATTGAATAAGAATATATAAACCAAATGTCATGGAAATGCCTTAAAATCAAGATGCGAGTATGCAATTTTGTGAGAAAATTTTGGGTTCTGTACAGCGATTCTTGAGGTTTGGATGATTGTTCTTGATTGGAGTATGTCCAATGACCTTTTAGCAAGCTATTGAAACACAAATCCAGCCTTGAATCGCCCTCCAAAGTGGTTTTCAGGTTCTAGCTTTTTGACAAAAATCGGCAAGTTTGTTAATGGCCTCTGCGCAGCTTTTTTAGTCTCCAAGGATTAGGTTTATGATCTAGTATTTGTATGGAATGCATTAGGTTAGAAACATTGCCCAAAATCTCTTGAATTCATGAATTGGAGATTTGATTTGTTAAGGATCTTTTTTGAATCTTTTTCACATGTTCTTGTATCAACTTGCATCCAATCACCTCAAATCTTTCCTAATTAGCATGTGCACGAAATCTTGACCTTAAAACATGTATAAAAAGATTGGTTTAGGCAAGTTAGATATTTTTCATGTATTTAAATAATTTAAGTGAATTAATATAAATAATAATTCAAATAAATAAATAAAAAAATGAGAAAATACTTCTCTTTGGGCCAAGTGGTCGTGCATATGCTTGGAATGATGAATCATGGAGGAAAAATGGGCCCATTAGCAATTTTAGGTCATTTGGATCAAAGTTGACTTTTCAAAATATCCAAAAATTTCCCAACTTCCACAAGGCATAACTTGCTCAATTTTTAAGCTTTTCTCATGTTCTATGACATTTTGGAAAGGTCTTTGAGTCCTCTAACCAATGTCTTTGGTCCCATGTCATTTTGATTTACCAATCTCAAGTTATTGTCTTTGACTTAAAGTCCCTTTTTGTTGACTTTTGAAAATGACCTATAATGTTGAAATTGATAACTTTTTGTGAGAGCATTTCTTGGACTTGAAGTATGAAGATGAGTTGTAGGAAATGTCTTTCTCTTCAAAATGAGCTTTGGATGGGATTTTTCTGATAATCCATGTGAAAGTTATGCCCTGGTCAATTTCAGTTGACTTTTTCAGCTGTCCAAATATAGTAACTTCTGCATCTTGATGATTTTCTGAGCCAAATTTTGAGAATCATGATCAAGCATTGATCAAATGATGTTTGTGGCTTCAAAATGATATGTTGACCAAAAACTTGAACTTTTGACTGTCAAATGACCATTTTGCCCCTACAGTTGACTGTAGTGCAATTTAGGGTTTTGACTGTGCAATTTCGAGCTGAATGCCTTGAAACTTGATATGAGGATACTTGACCATATTTGTAGGCATATGGGACTTGGTTGGGCCTTTGAAAACTTCATTTTCTTGATCAGAACACAAACCCTAGTTTTGACTGTATAGGAGACCTTTGCACTGAGCAACCCTTGGGGAATTTTGCAACTTGACTTGGCCATTTCTTGGAGAATGTGGGAGGGCAAATTTTGGGGTACAACACCGGTGGACCGTAAACCCGAAAGGGCGGTCCAGGAAAAAATTAGGGATCAAAGTGTAACACTATGTCTCATTGGATCACCTTGCAACCAGACTTCAATATCGACTATCAAGCTCGAACGACACTAATCAATCAGATCTACCTTCAACCAAGTAGCAAAGTGATGAGATGCTCGGGGACATAAAGGCAATAACAGAGTTGGAACCCAGTGGGATTATTCACATAGCTATTTTTCTTTGTTTCTCACAAATTGTATAAATTCTATTTGTTCGGCGGCGTTCTCTTACTAGGACGTCAACCTCTTGTACAAAAACGCCTATTTACAGGCCAAACTTCAAAGTCAATACAATTCATTTTCAAAGAAATTTCAAACTGTTTTTCCTTTTTCTGTTTTGTTTTGAAAAGAACGTCCAATGTTAATTTTTGATATATGCATTTGACAATAATTGCTGCTCATGAATATTTACATGCGAAACAAAAGACGATTACTCACAATATCAGAGACATGGGAAATAAGAATTATCCAAGCTTTACTGTTGCTCTATCCATCAGGTACAGGGATAGATTTAACTGAAGAATATGACTGAGGTGCATTCACTCCCCGCAGAGTAAGAAAAAGACAGTAGAGTTAACTCTCCCCAGCTGAAGCTCGCAACCGCGAATGAGTCGGCAACATTCTCCCCAAGCAGAGTTTATCCATCATCAGCACTAGACAATTATCCCCAGCAGAGTATGGAAAATCTTCCCCAGTAGAGTTTGGAGAATCATCCCCAGTAGACTCTGGAAAATTGTCCCCAGTAGAGTCTAAAAGGTTATCCCCAGCGAAGTCGCAACTGAAAGTTCATCCCCAGCGGAATTTATCAGCGGAATCCTCAGCAGAGCATGTCCTCCCCACAAAGTCATTTCCTCATCAGTTTATTCCCCAGCGGAGTTATCCTCTCCTGCAGGTTTATTCTCACAATCATCTTCATTCACTATCCCCAGCGGAAAACAAAGAATTCAACTCTTTTTCTCCAACAGCTATCCGGGATTTATTTTCCCTAGCTAAAAACATCACATTTCCATACATCATGACACATGCATATACACATCATACAATTCAATCTCATTTATTTTGAGAACATCATTTCCTGATACATATCATGCATCACATACAACTAACCTTTACCTTTCAGGAAAGATACAATCAAATTCTCACAAAAGCAAACTATGAAGCCCAGATTCGACTGGACAATAGTTTAAATCCTCAGCAAGCTGTTAATCTCGGATTACGGCTGGATAATAGCTCAGCAAGCTATTGTGAAACCTGGATTATGACAAGACAACAATACAAGTTCCTGTGAAACCTGGATTATGACCAGATAGCGGTTAAAGACACTGTGAAGGCTGGATTTCGACCAGATAACAAATAAGGGATACTGTGTAGCTTGGATTATAACCAAATGACAGTACACCTGGCCCGATACTATGAAGCTCAGATTACGACCGGATGTTAGTAGGCCCAAAGCCAAAAGGGAATCCCGAATTATGACCGGATAGCCATTTGATCTCTTCTAAAGACTGGATTACAACCAGACAAGAAGTAAAGTATTGTGAAGATTGGATTTCAACCAGATAATAGTAAGGGATACTGTGCAGCTTGGATTACGACCAAATAGCAGTTCACCCGACCAAATACTATAAAGCTCGGATTATGACCGGATGTTAGTAGGCCCAAAGCCAAAGGGAAATCCCGGATTACGACCGAATAGCCATTTGATCTCTTCTGAAGACTGGATTACGACCAAACAAGAAGTAAAGTATTGTGAAGACTGGATTTCGACCAGATAACAGATAAGGGATACTGTGCAACTTGGATTACGACCAAATAGCAGTTCACCCAGCCAGATACTATGAAGCTCGGATTATGACCGGATGTTAGTAGGCCCAAAGTCAAAGGGAAATCCCGGATTACAACCGAATAGCCATTTGATCTCATTTAAAGACTGGATTACGACCAGATAAGAAGTAAAGTATTGTGAAGCCTGGATTACGACCAGACAGCAATACGGAACACCATGAAGCCTGGATTACGACCGGATAACGATAAAAGGACTGAAGCCTGGATTACGACCAGATAGCAGTACAAGACCCTGCAAAGTTTGGATTTCGACCAAATAGCAGTTTACCTGGACAATTATTAAGAAGTCCAGAGTCGACCGGATATTAATGTGCCATGAATTCAAGTTAAAACCCGGATGCGACCGAATAACATTTGAATTCCTTCTGAAACTTGGATTACGACCAGATAAGAATTGAGAAGTTGCAAAACCTGGATTACGACCGGATAGCAAGTTTAATCTCGTCCCCCCCAGTAAGTCACTGTAAGGCCTGGATTACAACCAGGTAGCAATCGGTCTTATTTCTATGAAGCCTGGACCACGACTAGATCACAATTCATTTTCACCTCCTCGACTAAGAGACGATTCCTCAGTAGAATAACGAACGACCAAAGTTCCTAAATATCGATAGAGATGACTCACCAGCAGAATAACAGACGCCGAAGCTCCTAAATTTCTACTTCTCTCAACAAAGATCAGCCTTCCCCAGCGGCATTTTCCTCAAACGACAGGTATACAAGCTCTCGCTAAGGAATCTCTTATGCGATCGAAACTCCTTCAGATGGCATCTTTAAGCCCATCCCCTCGTCAGAAATCTCCAAATGGCATATGTAAGCCCATTCCCGACATCACAAGACAATTACCACGTCATGTGAGTGCAAATTTCTGGGCACTCTAGTGTTCAATCAACTTCCACCTTCGGATTACGAAAGGCACGAAAGCCAATCTACATACTCAGGTTTAAGAAGATTGAACAGGGGAAGCTGTTGTACCCCAAAATTTGCCCTCCCATATTTCTAAAAACATTTCAAGAAAGATCCTCAAATTGCTCAAGGTAGTCAAAGGGTTGGCCAGACAAGCTCTCTCCTAAGACAGTCTACCTCAAACTAGGGTTTCATGTTGCATCAAGATACTTGAGTCCAAGTGATCCCAAGTGATCACCAATGTCCTAATATGTTCTCAAGATCATCCATGTCAAGTTTCAAGTCTTGCAGAGAAAGTTTGCTCAGTCAATTGCTCAAAGGGCTGAAAATCGACTATGCTAGGGCAAAAGTCAATTGTGGCATACATACAGTCAAACTTCAATATTTTTGGTCAACATCCTCATTTTTAAGTACATTTCATCATTTGATCAAGGGTTGATCATGATTCATCAAGGATTTCTCATAATTCATCAAGACTCAAAAGTTGCTAAATTAGGGTTTTGTAGGAAAAGTCAACTCAACTTTGACCAAGCATAACTTTCTCATACTTTATGAGAAATGACCCATAAAAATATCATTTTGAAGAGGATGCAATTACCTACAATCCATCTTCATCTCCCAAGTTCAAAATATGCACTCACAAGAAGTTATGAATTTGGACATTATAGGTCATTTTGAAAAGTCAACAAAAACACCTTTTTTATCAAAGCTTCATACATGAGCATGGAATATCAAAATGAGATGAGACCAAAAGGTTTGCTTAGAGGACATCTCAAGCTTTATAAAAAGCCCACAAACATAAATATAACAATTTTGAAAATGATGAGCAAGTACCTAAGAGCCCGTAGATAACTACGGATAGAAAGGGTGCTAATACCTTCCCTTTCTATAATCTACCCCCCGTACTCAGAAATATCTCGAAAAAGGAATTTTTCTGTGCTTTTTTCCTTTCCTTGTTGGATAAATTAAAAGTTGGTGGCGACTCTTGCTTACCGCGACATTTTGTGAAAACAAACGCAAAACGCAAACCAGCATTCCAAAAAAACAAGTCCCGGTCCTAGCCACCGTATCACACTGTCTTTTCAGATTTTCAGTCCACTATGATACCCTTTTTTGTCCAAGGCTCCTTCTCAAGTTTTCAACTTTCCGGGTGTATAATTTTATTTATATGTCCCTAATTTTTGCCCAAACCCTTTTGGTTCATAGGGATGCCCTTATTTTTGCCTAAGCCAATCAACCTAGAGAGTCTATTTTTCATGCGTAGTATTTTTGACTATGTCTGCATTCACGGGGCATGGGGAATTTTCACTGTCTATAGTAGTAAGTGTTGTAGCACTGCCATGAAATATTTTCTTGATCATATGTGGCCCTTCGTATGCGGGATTCCATTTGCCCCTAGGATTAGTATGGTGTACCCGATGTTTGAAGTTGTTGATCAACCATTGATTACCAGGTTTCTGATAGTCTTGACCTTCCTCAGTATTTTCTAAGAACATTCACAACAGAATGACATCATCTGATATTGCTTACATAGAAGCAATTTTGTGATATCAAAGCTCCAATTTTCATAGTGGGTTTTTTTGAATCTTATGATCATTGTAACATGCCCCAAGTGATTCAGACGGAGATCTACCCCTGGCTATTCAACACTTTTGAGAGATTTTGTGAATCTTGACTTGATCGCCATATATGAGTTGGACAATAACATGTCATGCCCCTTGATTTATAACCAATTGTGTGCATAAAAGGCCTGTTACTGGAAGTGTCTTTCTCTTTAATCCATCCTCTGAAGTAGTTATGTCCATTGGGAGGATTTTCATTCATTGAATGTTTGTTATGTGAATTTCTCTGCTGTCAAACACTTAGTCATATGCAAAGTGGTATTAAAATGCAAAGCTTATGTTTGTCTTAAAGTTTAAAAAATTCATTTTTTAGTAAAATAAAATTTGTAAGAATGTGATATCAACTCAGGATTTATAGTAATCCTTACATGAGTCAGAATACCTTTTTGTAACAATATGTTTTCGAACTAACCCATGCTTCAGTTAGGACTTTGAAGGGTTGTGACGTGGCCTGGTTCACGGTTTAAGAAACAAAGGATAAATGCTCAAAGTTTATTTGTACCCAACCTGTTCTCCATGATGTCCTTCAGTCCTATACTCAATTAATTATGTATTTAGGTTCCAATAGAGTTTGGAATTATAGCACTGAAACTTGGTGTTGGTTCAGAAACCAAAAGTTTATTTGAGAAGGCTGTCATTTTTTCTTGTAACATCTTTCTTTTGTTGAGGATTTGTAGCGACCTATTTTTGACTTTATCATCTCTAACTTTTTCCCAAACTATTTTGTTTGAGATTACAGTCAGTGGAATGCCCTAGTTTTTTTTCTAAGTCTCCTTCATAGGTTTCGACTTAGCGGGCTTTTCTTTTGAAAGATAATGACTACCCGAATTAATTATGGGAAACCATCACCGAATTTTGATTTGGAAGGATGTCTTTGATACTAACTGTTGTGTATAAAGGAAAAGCTTATGATTGAATGCACAATTGAATTAACTGAGAAACTACCCTGCCCCAGGTTATGATTAAGGGTTTCAATTTGCGTGAAAAAGAAAACTCCTACTTCTTAGGCTCAAAGGGGTTGACTAGGGATTAACTTCCTTATATCTCCACTGTTTAGGAATTGAACCAACGCTTGTACATAATCAGCAATGTCTGTTGAAAAGCATATTGTATGAGATTATGGTATCGTTTTCGTCATCCTCCCTCTAAAGGCTTATAGCTTTTAAAGAGAGTTGGATATCACAAAAAGGAAGTAAAAATCACAGTTTAAATATAGTGAAAACGAATGGATTAATTCAAGACAAACATATGAAATGCATTAATGGAAAGAAATTACAACTGAAAATTCAAACGAACTGGACGCTCTCAATCTTAGTCATGATTTAGCATGGGAGCAGTGATCACATTAGGAGTCTCGGGAGGGTCAAACTCGATGTCTTTAGTGTTAATCATATCTTGAATATTTTTCTTCAACACCCAACAACCATTAGTATCATGTCCAGGACTATTAGAATGGTATGCACACCTTGCATTGGGATGGTAGCTAGGAGCGGAAGTATTGGGATTCCGAGGAGGATCCTTCAATGTAATCAACTCTACCTTCAACATGTGTTGCAACGCTTGAGCCAATGACATGTTGATTTTGGTAAATTATCTCTTGGGTGTATCTTGCTTATGTTGATTACCCTGTTGTCGTTGTTGCACTGGTGCAGGATTAGAGATCAGTAATTTCCCCGCAGATTGGTTGTGGTCTCTCTTATTATGACCCTTCTGGTCGTACATAACATTAGACTTTTTCTTACCAATGTATGACTTCTTCTGAGTATCAGAAGAGGTAGGCACCTGAATTTTACCTCTCCTGGTTCCATTATCAACATGTTCCCCTATCAATATCAGTTTAGTGAAACTGGATGAAGAATTTCCAAGTAGGTGATTATAGAAAGGACCTTTTAGCATGCTCATGAACATGTCAACCAATTCCCTGTCGGCTAAAGGAGGTTGAAATCTGTCTGTGAGATCTCTCCATTTTTGGGCATACTCTTTGAAGCTTTCAATAGAGCCCATGGACATACTCTGCAATTGTATACGAGTTGGTGCGAGATCAACATTATACTGGTACTGCTTGTAAAAAGCAGTAGCCAAATCTTCCCAGGTATGAATATTGGTCCCTTCTAGTTGATACAACCATTCCAACTGTGTTCCATACAGGCTCTCTTGAAAGAAATGCACCCACAACTTCCTGTCAGCAGTGTGTGGTTGAATCTTCTGGACATATGACCTCAAATGAAGCTTCAGGCAAGAAACACTTTCATACTTAGAAAAGGTAGGAGTTTTGAACTCGAGGAGGAATGACGACTCCTGAGACCAAACCCAATTCTTCGAAGTGCAAGCCAGACACCTTCTGGATCTCCATAGCTTTCATACACTCTTATAACAACTTATACTTCTAATCAGCAGAGGGATATTGTTCATCCAAATAATTTCCTTCCTCTTCAACAAAGTATTTGACAGAACCATGATTTATTTTCCTCATGCTTATCACTTTCATCATTTTCATCTTGTTCATTATCATTGTCCTATGGGATTTCGATCTCCTTGACCTGTTTAGTCGGACCTCTGAATCTTCTCCCTATGTTGATAATGCCAATTGGTTTCTTTGTCTTATTCTTCTCTTTGATGATGAGTGCCTTCAGTTCTTCTCTCCCCTTGGCTAAGCTTAGAAACATCTCTTGGAACTGAGCATTCTGAGCGTGGAGATCTTTCATTGTTTGTTTGAGAGCCATTTCTGTTGAAATAAACAGCAAGAGAATCAAGCTCACCATATCAAGTGGGTTATAGCCTCTGACTCAAGAGAATGTACTTTGATCTTGATAGCATCTGGCTAGAGGAAAATAAATCCTCTTGCCCCTTGCTAGAAATATGGCTTATGATAACCCTGCACCAGAGATCCCTAAGATCCTTGAAATGGTTAGTAAAAATGAAATGTCATGATGATATGATGTTATGATGTCATATTTATATAAGCAAACACAAACAAGTCACGCAAGGGCCTTAGATTTAAAGGCTTGCATGAAGTCCATAGGTAAGTACCCTTCTCTATTGAAGTTAAGTTAGCTCAACTTGTCCTAAAAATAGTAATCGGGTTTTAGGAGTCTCATATCACTGATCTTTCCCACATGCTTTATTTAGCACGACAACTGGCTTTCCACCAAAACATCCTGCGAGTTGAATCTCAATGAGCATAGCATCGAGTATCAACCAACCTTGAACTGCACCAAAGCCAACTATTTCACTACCTTCTAATGGCCAAGATGGGTCAATTAAGGTTCTAAAAGTAAGTCAGTGCTAATGAAACCATGAAAAAGCCTAATGTTATCCTTTACTAACTCAAGGAACATTAGTACAAACCAAAGTGTTGCACTAACCGTAACCATCACTTTAACCATATCGGTATACGCCGTACAATTTTCATGATCTATTACTACTTACCTAAGGCATCCCTAGATTCGGGTGTAGGATCTTACAAGTAATAAAAAACCCAAGCAACCTATAAATTTAAAACAAATAAAGCACACAATTTAAGCAATTAAAGTGATCTAAACTCTTAAGGTAACGCCTCTTTTAGTTGTCCCCAGTAGAGTTTCCAGTTTTGTAATACGGTGGAAGAATTGACTTTTTGGTTTTTATCCAAAATGTGCGGATACCTAGAGTCACCATCGACTTTTCTTTTATCCAACAAGGAAAGGGTGAAAATAACAGGAAAGACCTTAATAGATTTTGATTTCGGGGGGTAGGTTATGAAAAGAGAAGGTGTTAGCACCCTTTTCATCCGTAGTTATCCACATGCTCTTAATTGCTTAGCTCACTTTTGAAAATTTGTTTTGTGTGTGTGATTTGAAAATATTTTTGAAAAGCCAAAGTATGACTAACTTTGTAATGATTCTTGTATCAGTCCTCAAGAACGCGTACAAAGTGTTTGAAAATATTTGTTTTTGAAAAGGTGATGTGTAAAATGTTTATTTTTTTTAGAAAAGAACTATGAGAAAGCGATTAAAAATTCTTACCCACTCAAGGCCGTTCTTGTTATTTTCCATCTACATTAGAGATAGTACTATCTACACCATTAGTTGGTAGGTAGCCCTATCTATTGGATGTGAATGGACAGGCGTAGGGTCATTGTATGGTCATAGAAGGCAATATGTAAGGATACTTTTAGCAATTCGAAGGGACTATCATCATTTTTCTCGTAGGGTCATCGAAGGGGCTAGATCATTTTGTAGGCAACTTGAAGGGTCATCGAGTGATTATGATCTTTATTCGAAAGGGACCATGATGATATTGTTTAACCGAGGGTCTTTTCTAAAGTATTCCTATTTTCGAGGGACATGACCAATGTTTTCCGATGGCAACAGAGGGAATTACCCTAGAGGTGTATGTGTGCAAAGTGATTCAATTGCAGTTATGTTATCTTGAAATTATTTAAATTTATCTATCGATTAATTTTATCTTGCCATACAATCCTATTACTACACAATTATATATATACAAGGCATAAAGTATAAGTGCGAAAAAGTAAAGTCCTACGGTATTACAGGGCCTTGGGGGCAATTACATGATAAAGAAATTGTGCGGAAATTTAAACTAGATTATTACAAAAAAAAACGTGCGACCTATAAAATTGTTTCTAGGAATTTAAATGCAAAATAAAAATAAAGAAAAATGAAAGAAAGATTATCCTAAAGTCCTAAAATCAAAAATATTAGAAATCACTTTTTTGTGTATTTTTGGTTTGATTTTATATGTTAATAATAAAAAAACTAATGTCTAATTTTAATTACAAATTATTTAATTTAATTTAATTTCAAAAACCTAATTCTAAATTAATTAAATTAATTGATAAAAAAGACTAAACCTAATTTTTGATTTTATAAGTTTTTCTGATTTTTCATTGGATTAAAAAAAATAGTTAAAAAATAGAACTAATGGAAAATTAATTAAGAAATAAAAAAATAAAAAGGGTTGCATGCGCTGGAACTTGAACCTTTACATGCGATCACATTAACCTGTTCTAAACATCATCCTAAACATACATGAACACACAAGATTAGTTAACAATGCGAAAAATAGAAGTTTAAAGTTTTGGAAAAGTTACCCAACTGGTGTTCTTGAAAGAGCATGTTCTGGGATTCCTAGAGCTTGTTGAAAGACTGGAAACAACTCATGGGATCTTCAGGAGTATGTTTGGATGCTTGGTTTTGATGGAAAAAAACCTGGAAATAGGATTTCGACTTTGCCCTAAATCTTGATATTTTTGTGATTTCTTAAGAGTAGCTTTTGAGTTAGAATTTCATGTCTTTCTTCACTGATGAAGTCCTCTATTTATAAGCATCATATTAAGTCAAAAAAATGAATGGCAATCATGAGGAGTTAAGTGTGAATTAAACATGATAAAACATGTTTTCAAGCTTCCAAATTTGAAGATTCTTGCCAAAACCAATTAAAAACCTTTCAAAACAAATGAAATTCTTCCTATACTGAGGAAACTCGGTTTTGGAAAGTTTTTTATGTTTTCTTAGGGCTCAAATCTGATCCAAAACCAAGCCCACATGCCTTAATCCATCATTTGTTATTTAATTTAATTTATTTTATATTTAATTGAATAAAAATCAAAATAAATATAAATAATTAAAAAAATCATGGTAAGGTATTAATGAGTTTAGGAGTCATCTATAAGGTCATGAACATGTTTATATCTTAGAAGATAGGTCCACTAGTCCAAAATTTCAAAGTTGCTCAATTTAGGTTTCATGCATTTCTGAAAAATTTCTCAACTTGCACCAATCATATCTCACTCAATTTTTGTCATATGAAGGTGATCTTGGAATTTTTGGAAAGCTCAAGACGTCCCTTACAACTCTTATGCTGGTCACTTTTTATTTGAAGTCTTTAACATGATGTAAATTTCTTTGACAAAAGATGTCTTTTTGTTGACTTTCAAAATGACCTGTAATGTTTTTGTTCATATCTCTCAAATGAGGCATTTTTTGGACTTGAGCTTTGAGAGACAAAGTTGTAGAGAATTGAATTTCCATCCAAATAGGCATTGTTTGAGAATTTTCTGATGAAGCATGTGAAAGTTATGCTTGGTAAAAGTTTAGTTGACTTCTCCTAAAGGAAAACCCTAATTTAGCAATTTTTGACTTTTGATGAATCTTGAGTTTTCTTAATGAATCATGATCAATCCTTGATCAAATTATGAATGTGACCTCAAAATGTTGATTTTGACCAAAAATCTTGAAGTTTGACTGTATGTTGACCACAATTGACTTTTTGTCCAATACAATTGATTTTCACTATCTGAGCAATTGACTGTGCAAACTTGTGATACAAGGCTTGAAACGTGTCATCAGGGTACCTTGAAGCATATGAGGAACCATGAAACTCACTTGAGGAATTAGAAACTCAATTTTCTTTGAGAAACACAAAACCCTAATTGTAGGCCATTGCTTAGGAGAGATGCTTGAATGTTCAAACCCTTGAGTATTCTTGAGTAATTGAGAACCCTAGGAGCATAAGAAGGTGTCTTGAATAAATTGTTATAAAAAATGGGGGGGGGGGGGGAATTTTGGGTACAACAATGTGTCTGTGAAGGGAGTAAAGAAGAGGACATAATAAGTAAGAGAAATACACGAAGAAAGAAATTCGGGACATGCAAGCAATTATAAAACAAACTGCTAAAACAAAAGTGTGATCGGTGGGAAAGAGAACTGACTGTTTTGGAATGTTGGTTCGTGTTTTGCGTCTGTGTTCGCAAAATGTCGCGGTAAGCAAGAGTCGCCACTGTCTTTTATTTTATCCAACAAGGAAAGGACAAAAGCACAGAAAAATTCCTTTTTCGAGATATTTCTCGGGTTCGGGAGGTGGATTATAGAAAGGGAAGGTGTTAGCACCCTTTCTATCCGTGGTTATCCACGGGCTCTTAGGTACTTGCTCAAAGTGTTTTCAAAAGTTTGCTTTTCTTTGTGTTTGTGGATTTGAAAAGAGTTTTTGTTTGAAAGGAGTGTAAGTGCGAAAAGTTTTGTTTTGTTTTAAAAGGAGAAAGTACTTAAGAACCATCTACCTACTCGAAAAGGGAATTAAACTGTGCAAATGTCCTTTAGACAATGCTATCCCACTATTGATGAGTAGGTAGCATCGTCGTTGAAGTTTAAGGGTCAATTCGATTAAGGGACGCGTGGTCACTAAAGCAATGTTAGGACGCCTTAGCAGTAACGCTAATGTCTTAGATCATTTTTCCAAGGCAACCGTTTCGAGGCAACTATGATATTTGGACAAGAGGGCGACCTCTAAAACTTCCTATACTCAATGACCACGTTCAAAGGCAACCAAATGAGGTGTATCCTAAGAGTGGCATGTACAAGTGTGTTACTTCGGTTAATTTTATCTGTACATGTCATGGGTGAGCTATATTGATTTTAGGTTAAAGATTGATCTTGTCATGCATTGCCTATTTATCAAACATCTAACAATTAATATTGTGCGGAAATTAAATTGCGGGAAATTAAATCTAAACTATTACAAGGCGTCGGGTATTTACATCGCCAAAAACAAACCCTTTAATTTAAATTGCGGAAAGTAAAATAAAGCGATAAATAATTAAAGTCCTAATTAAAAGCTATTACATTCCGGAAGCAATTACAATATAGGAAATAAATGGATCGCGTGCAAGAAAATTAAATCGGCGTATTTTTTAGGGTTTTGACCCTTTTTGAAAGAAAGCATGTTTTTTTGTTATTTTTGAAATTATGGAATTAAATTAAACGAACAATTAAATTAAATTAAATAATGAAAATATTTTGGATTTTTGTTTTTAAGGAAATAAAATAAAAATGGTTAAAAGTTATTAAAAACCTAATTCTACATTAATTTTAATTTATTGCAAAAAAATATTAAATGTTAAACCTATTTAAAACTAAGTTAATTAATTAATATTTATTTACAAAAATAAAATAATGAAATTAATAATAATAATATTTTTTGTGTTTTCTGATTTTATTAGGAAAATTATTAATTAGTTAATTAACAATAAAATAATAAAACAATTTAAATAAAAGAAATATAAAAAAAAGGAAAAGAAATAAACCCATAGGGGGGTGCTGGGTCCAGACTGGGAGGTTGGATTGGCAATTTGAGGCCCAGAACATTCAAGCCTGCTTTAACTTTGCCAATTCCCTAGGCGCTTGTTGACTTGGACATATGATAGTCCTTCATTCCTGGCCATTGGATTTGGTCTGAAGCTATTTGGCAATCATCTGGATGGAGGCTTATCGTAGGTCACGCTCCTGATGCTGCATGGAATTGCCTGAAAATAAAATGCAACAAAGTTTTGGGGTACCTGGGATTCCAACCCAAGTCCCAAGGGGTTTTCCACTAGCGCGCTTGCCAACCCAACTGACTTGCTTCTTTGTTAATTGGATACAAAACAAATATTATATTGAAAAACATTTAATATGCCTAGAAATAAAAAAAAGTGGCGCGAGATTTGAACTGGCCAATAGGAAGAAGACACGCCTTCGTCTTCTTCGTTGAAATAACTAGGATTTTTACCTGCGGATTTTATCCGCAGCTGAATCCATGGTCGCCCTCTAAAATCATCTATATGCCTTGGAAACGAGTTTTAAGAACATCATCGTACTCGTCTCTTTCCACTGAACACAACCATGGTCATTATTTGTCCTGATTTTCCCTGAAATAAAAACGCCTAAAAAACAAGAACATAAACCCTAGCTTCAGATCTAAGGTTATAGGCCATGAAAACAAAATTAAATAATGCAGAAATGCTCTAAATGAATCGAGTAACATGATAGTGTCAAGACTTTGGCAAAAAGATGCAAGATTCAGAGGTTATGTTTTCGTGTACAGAGCCATGTTCATGAGGACTTACAGTGCGATTGGGGATGTCTCAGGGCTTGATTCTGATTGCTTTAGCTTCAGTGAACGTCAGGCAAGGAAGCTACGTTGAGATTTTGGATTGAATCGTGCTCTAAGTATGATTTCAGTTTCCACTTTTTCAAGCTTTTTCTCCAATTTGGTTTTGCCGTTTTTGTAGTTCTTAGGTCGTGTCCTCTTGTGCTCTAGCTTGTGTGTGTATAAGGGATTGCATTAGGTTAAATCTTGGGCCTCCCATCCTTGTGCATTGAAGATTCAAGATATGATATGATCTCCATTAACAAAGCTTCCATATTTGTCTCAAATCAAATATTTTGTACATAACAAAGCTTGATACGAATTTGATTGGGCGTATCATGTTAATTGAAAGTTGTAATGATCAAAAAGATTTCATTCCATCAATTTTTGGATTTTATTTGAATTAATATTGATTTAAAATGAATTAATTCAATAAAAATTAAATAAAATAGAAAAATAAATGAACGGACATGAAACTGAAGATAGGACACGTGTGTGGTGTGACAAAGTCAAATCAAGTGGAAAAAAGTGGGCCCTTTTGTCAAAAATTGGATTTTTGAGGATAGTTGACTTTTGGCAATTTTGGAAAAATTCCCATCTTCAACAATGCATAACTTCTTAAATTTTGAACTTTTGGAGGTGTTCTTGGACTTTTTAGAAACCTTGAGATGTCCTATAACCAACCCTTTTGGTATCATCTCATTTTGATGCTCCATTATCAAGTTATAAGCTTTGGAAAAAAAGGTGTTTTTGTTGACTTTCAAAAATGACCTATAATGTCCAAATTTGTAACTTTTTGTGAGAGCATTTCTTGATCTTGGGGTATGAATATGGATTTTATTAAATTGCATCCTATTTAAAATGAGATTTGGATGGGTCATTTATCATAAAGTATGAGAAAGTTATGCTTGGTCAAAGTTGAGCTGCCTTTTCCTACAAAACCCTAATTTAGCAACTTTTGAATCTTGATGAATCTTGAGCAATCCTTGATGAATCATGATCAACCCTTGATCAAATGATGAGTTATCCTTCAAAATGAGAATGTTGACAAAAAATCTTGAGGTTTGACTATTTGTAGGTCACAGTTGACTTTTGCCCTAGCACAGTTGATTTTTGGACCTTTTGAGCAATTGACTGACCAAACTTCCTCTGCAAGACTTGAAATTTGACATGTATGATCTTGAGAGCATATTAGGAAATTGGGAATCACTTGAGGCTATTTGGATGTAAGGACCTTGATGCAACACAAAACCCTAATTTTGAATTGACTGCCTTGGGAGGTGATTTGACTGTCCAGCTCTTGAGCTAACTTGAGCCACTTGGGAGTTATTCTTAAAATGTCTTGGGAAATATGGGAGGAAAATTTTAGGGTACAACAGTTGCCCCTGTTCAATTTTCTTAAACCTGAGGATATAGATTGGCTTTCGAGCCTTTCGTGATCCGAAGGGAAAGATAATTGAACACTAGAGTGCCCATAAATTTGCACTCACATGGTGTAGTATCATCATTGTGATGTCGGGAATGGGCTTACAGATGCCATTTGGAGGTTGTTGGTAGGAGGATGGGCTTACCGATGCCATCTGCAGGAGTGTCGATCGCATAAGATATTCCTTAGCGAGAACTTGCATACCTGTTGTTGTAGAAGATTCCGCTGGGGAAGCCTAACTTTTGTTGAGATTTAGGAACTTGCCTGTACTTCAACTGAGAGAATACCTCGGCTGAGTCTTAAGAACTTGTCCATAATTCAATTGGGGGGAAACATCTTCATCAAGATCTAGGAACTGTCTGGTCTTCAACGGAGTATACCATTGAAATTAGAGAACTCGTCCACACTATGACGGAGGAAAACATCAAGATCTAGGAGCTAACTAGTGCTTAACATAGTATACCGTTGAGGTTATAGCGCTCGTCCACACTATGACATAGGGAAACATCTTCATCAAGATCCAGGAACTGTCTGGTGCTCAACATAGTATACCGTTGAGGTTAGAGAACTTATCCACACTATGACGGAGGAAAACATCAAGATCTAGGAACTGACTAGTGCTCAACGTAGTATACCGTTGAGGTTATATCACCCATTCACACTATGACGTAGGGAAACATCTTCATCAAGATCTAGGAACTGTCTGGTGCCCAACTTAGTATACCGCTAAGGTTAGAGAACTTGTCCACACTATGATGGAAGAGAACATCAAGATCTAGGAACTGACTAGTGCTCAACGTAGTATACCGTTGAGGTTATAACACTAGTCCACACTATGACATAGGGAAACATCTTCATCAAGATCTAGGAACTGTCTGGTGCTCAACATAGTATACCGCTGAGGTTAGAGAACTTGTCCACACTATGACGGAGGAGAACATCAAGATCTAGGAACTGACTAGTGCTCAACGTAGTATACCGTTAGGGTTATAGCACTCGTCCACACTATGACGTAGGGAAACTGTCGAGATTGAGAACCTTATCTGAAATTCAACCGAGGATAATTCCATTGAGATTTAAGAACTGGTCAGGTCTTCGACTAAGTTGAGAACTTAACTGCATCTTTCCTGAAAGGTAAAGGTCAGTCATATGCAATACATGAGATGGATCAAGCAATGATGTTCTCAACATAAATGAGATTGTATGGTATGATGCGTATATGCATGTATCATGATGTATGAAAATGTGATGTTTTAGCTGGGGAAAATAAATCCCGGAGCTGCTGGAGAATAGAGTTGAGCTCTTCGTTTCCGCTGGGGATGATGGACGAAGATGATTGTGAGAATAAACCTGCAGGAGAGAAGAAATCCTTTGGGGAATAAACTGATGAAGAGATTACTCTGTGGGGAATTACTCTGCTGAAGATTTTAACGATAAACTCTGCTGGGGATTCTGTTGATAAGCTCTGTTAGGGATTTTAATGATGAACTCCGCTGGGGATGGATTACCGTTGCTGGTGACATTGAATCTGTTGAGGATTGAATTCCTGCTTGTGAAAGGAAAGAACTTCACCGGGGGATGATCTTTCAGTTGCAACTTGCTGGGGATAACCTCTGTTAGACTTGTGTGGGGAAAACCCTCTGAATTTGGCTGGGGAGATTTATTTTGTACTCTGCAGGGGATAAGCTTCCAAGGTCTACTGCGATGATGATTCCACTCCGTTGGGGAAGCTTTTTAGGCTACGCTGGGGAAATGGCTCCACTAGGGGTATCATGTATTCTGTCGGGGAACATTCTTATACTCCGTTGAGGAATATTAAGACTGCCGAGGATACTCTGATACTTGCTGGGGATTATTCTTATACTCCGCTGGGGAATATTAAGACCTTTCTGGGATACCAAGCCTTTTTAGGGCTGATGGTAGACTAACTCTACTTGGGGAGAGTATTGCTGATTTGTACATAGCTGCAAGTCTCAGCTGGGAGAGCTACCATTACTACTTTAATCTGCGGGGAGTGAAGGTATCTTAGCCATATTCTTCAGCTGAATCTACCTTGGTACCTGGTGGACATAGCAACTACACAATTCGGACAATTCTTATTCCCTCTGCTTCTGATGTTACTAGTATTTCATCTTTGTTTCGCATGTAAATATTTATGAGTAGCAATTAATGTCAAATGCATATATCAAAAATGAACATTGGACGTTCTTTGCAAAACAAAACAGATAAAAACATATTTTTTTGGAAATGAATTTGTATTGATTTCGAAGTTTGGCCTGTAAATAGGCGTTTTTGTACAAGAGACTGACGTCCTAGTAAGAGAACGCCACCGAACAAATAGAATTTATACAATTTGTAAAAAAAACAAAACAGCTATGTGACCAATCCCACTGGGTTCCAACTCTACTATTGCCCTTATGTCTTCGAGCATCTCATCACTTTGCTACTGGTTGAAGGTAAATCTGCTTGATTAGTGCCGTCTGAGCTTGATAGTCGATACCGGAGTTCGGATGCAAGGTGATCCAATGAGACATAGTGTTACACTTTAATCCCTAATTTTTGCCTGGACCGCCCTTTCGGGTTTTCAGTCCACCGGGATACCCATTTTTGCCCAAGTCGCCTTTTCAGGTTTTGACTTGCCGGGTGTACATATTTTTTCATTTTCATCCCTTATTTTTGCCCGAACCCTTTTGGTTCGCCAGGAAGCCCTTATTTTTGCATAGGCCAGTCAACCTAGCGGGTCTTTGATTATGCGTAGTATCTTTTCACTATGTCTGCATTGACGGGATGAGGAAGGTCGTCACCATCCATGGTGGTTAGAATCATAGCTCCTCCTGAGAAAATGTTCTTAACCACAAATGGCCCCTCGTAAGCAGGGGTCCATTTGCCCCTGGGATCACCTTGAGGTAAGATGATGCGCTTGATAACCAGGTGCCCAACTTGATACTCTTGTCGCCTGACTTTCTTGTTAAATGCCTTGATCATCCGTTTTTGATACGTCTGACCATGACAAATAGCAGTAAGTCTCTTTTCATCGATTAGTTTTAGCTGATCAAGCCGGTTCTGAATCCAGTCATCTTCACTCAAACCTGCATCCTTCATGATCCAAAGAGAGGGTATCTGAACTTCAATAGGCAAGACTGCCTCCATGCCATAAACCAAGGAATAAGGTGTTGCCCCTGTTGACGTCCGTGCTGAGGTACGGTACCCATGAAGAGCAAATGGTAACATCTCGTGCCAGTCTTTGTATGTTATTGTCCGTAATGATCCTCTCTGGTATACCGTATTGACAGATCAGATTGTGCCGAATGAACCGTGCCACGACGTTCTTGGTTACAGTAGCAAAGAAAGCTGCTTCAAATCACTTCGTAAAGTAATCGATCGCTACCAGGATGAAACGATGCCCATTAGATGCCGTAGGTCTGATCTCGACGATCATATCAATGCCCCACATTGCAAAAGGCCACGGTGCAGTCAAGACGTTCAGAGGAACTGGAGGTATGTGCACCTTATCAGCATAGACTTGACACTTGTGACAGGTCCGAGAATGCTGATAACAGTCGGCTTCTATTGTGGACCAATAATATCCTGCCCGAAGGATTTTCTTTGCCATGGTGTGTCCACTAGAATGAGTTCCGAAAGTGCCTTCATGTAGATCTGCCATGATCCTTTATGCTTCATTCTTATCCACACAACGCAGTAAAGTTGAATCATGGTTACGCTTGTAAAGGATGTCATTGCTGATGAAGAACTTTGCCGCGAACCTCCTCAGAAACTTCTTGTCATTAACAGATGCACCTTCGGGGTATTCATGTGCTTCAAGATACCTCTTCACCTCATGATACCAGGGTTTTTCTGTTACCTCTTCAGTCTCAAGATCACAGTAATATGCAGGTTCATCCAATTTCTCAATGATAATCCGGGGAGCTTCGTTGTCCCGATTAACTTTGAACATAGAAGACATCATAGCCAACGCGTCCGCCAACTGATTCTCCTCTCTAGGGAAGTGTTCAAAGGTTATCTCCTCGAAATGGGGAAGCAACGTCAATACATACTCCTTGTAAGGAATAAGGTTTAGGTGTTTCGTATCCCACTCGCCTTTGATCTGACTGATCACGAGAGCGGAATCTCCGAAGACACTTAGAAACTTAATCCTTAGGTCAATTGCTGCTCGAAGACCCATGATGCATGCTTCATACTCCGCCATGTTGTTGGTGCAGTTGAAACATATTCGGGCGGTGAACGGAGTATGAGAGCCTTTCAGAGGTATGATCACGGCGCCAATACCGTTACCCAAAGCATTTGAAGCTCCATCAAAGTACATAGACCATCGGGATCCTTCCTCAGGTCCTTCATCCGGTCCAGGTGTCTCACAATCAGTTACTAGCATGATATTCTCGTCTGGAAATTCAAAGTTCATATACTGGTAATCATCCACTGCCTGATGTGCCAAATGGTCTGCCAACACACTTCCCTTAATTTCCTTTTGGGTCGTGTACTATATGTCATACTCAGTCAAGATCATCTGCCATCTTGCTATTCTTCCGGACAAGGCAGGCTTCTCAAAAATATACTTGATTGGATCCATATTTGATATCAACAGAGTAGTGTGAGTCAACATATACTGTCTTAGCCGGCAAGCAGCCCATGCCAAAGCGCAACAAGTTTTCTCGAGCAGTGAGTATCGGGTCTCACAGTCGGTAAACTTTTTGCTAAGGTAATAAATAGCATGCTCTTTTCGGCCAGACTCATCATGTTGACCCAACACACACCCCATTGAGTTATCGAGCACTGTCAAGTATAAAATCAAAGGTATCCCTTCAACTGGTGGCATCAAAATAGGAGGCTCTTGGAAATACTCTTTGATCTTTTCAAAAGAGGCCTGGCATTCATCGTTCCAACGTACTACTTGATCTTTCTTCAGCAGCTTGAAGATTGGCTCACAAGTAGCAGTTAGGTGCGAGATGAATCGGGCAATGTAGTTCAGTCGTCCCAGAAAGCCTCTGACCTCTTTCTCTGTTCTGGGAGCTGGCATCTCTTGTATGGCTTTCACTTTTTCCGGATCCACTTGAATACCTTTGTCGCTTACGACGAAACCCAGCAGCTTACCAGACCTTACCCCGAAGGTGCACTTGTTCGGGTTCAACCTCAGCTTGTACAACTTCAGCCTGTCAAAAAACTTCTGCAGATGGTTAAGGTGTTCTTTCTCAGTCTGGGACCTTGCAATCATATCGTCGACGTATACTTCAATCTCATGATGGATCATGTCATGAAACAAAGCAACCATGGCACGCTGATATGTTGCCCCAGCATTTTTTAGTCCAAAAGGCATGACCTTGTAGCAAAAGGTGCCCCACTGAGTAACAAAGGTTGTCTTCTCCATGTCTTCGGGAGCCATTTTTATCTGATTAAAACCGAAGAAGCCATCCATAAAGTAGAAGACTTTGTGATGAGCGGTGTTGTCAACCAGAACGTCAATATGAGGTAGAGAGAAATCATCCTTGGGGCTTGCCCTGTTCAAATCCCTGTAGTCAACAAACATTCGGACCTTACCATCTTTCTTAGGAACTGGAACCACATTAGCCACCCACTGAGGGTAAGAAGTAACTTCCAGAAAAATGGCGTCAAACTGTTTCATAACTTCAACCTTAATTTTCTCAGACATCTCTGGGCGCATACGACGAACCTTCTGTTTCACTGGAGGACAGTCTTCCTTGGTAGGCAGGCGATGAACCACAATATCAGTATCCAACCCATGCATATCTCTGTAAGACCAGGCAAAGATCGCAACGTAGTCACGCAGCATTTGAATCAATCGTTGTTTCACACTAAGCTCCAGATTGGCACCGATCTTGACTTCCTTCTTATCTGTCTCTGTACCCAGATTCACTAATTCTACCGGCTCTTCATGTGGCTGAATAGCCCTCTCTTCTTGGAGTAATAGTCTTGCAAGTTCACCAGGCACTTCGCAATCATCTTCACCTTCATCTTCGGCTAAGTTGATCCGATTTTTGAAGTCATAACTGGCAGTAGCAGAGTCGTTACCAGTGAGATCCAGAGTGGATGTAGACCTGTATATGTGAGTGTGTGTAAAATAGTTGTCTTGCAATATATAATAAAGAAAAACAGGGAGCGCAAAATTTGAAATTCAAGAAACATCCAATGATTTTATTAATGATATATGAAAATGACACACAAAAGCCCTCACAACTGAAGCCACAGTGCCCCGGGTAAGACACCAGGCCATAAAGTTAAAAACATTGTTTATTACAAATTCAAAACAAAAGTTTCATTACTGGGTAACAAAAGTAATAGGGATGAAGTCCTTTTCTGTCCAGTTGCTTGGTCCACCGTCGGTCGTAGGGTAGATCCAGCTGTCGAACTCAGATTCTTCCACTTCATCTTCAATGGCATTCACTCCCGAGTTGCTGATGAACACGGGAGGTCTTCCGATCCTTGCATTCCGAACAGCCCTTTGAGCTTCTGCAGTGAAACCCAAACAAAACTTGTTAGTCTTCTGTGTAAAATCAAGAAGTCGGCCCCAATTTTCACACTCACCCTTCTCAATAATAGCCCGGGCATCTTTTAAGGAAGCCATTTTCATAGGAGAATCTTCAACCACAGTCTCAGTTGATGCCAGTGTCTGGGGAACCTCTTCAAAGTGATGAAATGGGGGTCTCGATGAACTCCCCATCCATTTCTACATATCGTAACGAGTTGAGGTGGCTGACCATATACTCTTCCTCCCCTTGTACTGTCACAATCTTCCCTTTGACCGGGTATTTCAACTTCTGGTGGAGCATTGAGGTTACGGCCCCAGCTTTGTGGATCCATGGACGACCCAGCAAACAAGAATAAGATGGCCGAAAGTCCATCACATAGAATGTAGAATTGAAGACCTGAGAACCAACCTTGATTGGGATATCAACCTCTCCATGCACCATCCTTTTAGACCCATCAAAGGCCCTGCCAATAATGTTACTTGGTTTCAACTCCAACCCTTCACAATCCAACCGGTCTAGAGCTTTCTTGGGTAAGACGTTCAATGAGGAACCAGTATCCACCAACACATGTGCAAGAGTAGTGCCCCTGCATTCAATGGAGACATGTAGGGCATCGTTGTTATTCTTCCCTTTAGCAGTCAAATCGGTGTCCGAGAAACCCAATCCATTATCAGCAGTCAAATTTGCCACACAATCTGTAAACTGATCAGCTGATGTCTCTTGTGGCACGTGGGCAGTTTTCAAAAAGGTAATCAAAGCCTTGGCATGGGCCTCTGAGAACAACAAAAATGACAACATAGAAATCTTGGATGGGGTTTTCCCCAGCTGCTCAAATACATTATAATCACTCTTCTTGATGATCTTCAGGATCTCTTCCATCTCTTGCTTAGAAGCTTCAACAGTAATTGTCTTCGGTGCCTCCGTCTGGGCAGGCACATCAATAGTGATCCCTTTGCCCCGAGTGTCAGATGACTCGGCGACAGGGGTAAGAATAGGAACTTGAACAGGAATGGCAGGTACACTGGCAGGTGTAATAACAACAGGTCTTCGGACAATTGGTGGGACAATATCAGGTGAGAAAAGTCTTCCGCTGCAGGTGACTTTAGCAGGTCCAGTAATGTTGCTGATGTTAGTGTCAGCGTCCAACTCTTGCTTAACTCCATGAACATAAACATCAGCCCTATAGTGCCAAGGGGCAGCCTTGTCAGAGGTATAGGGGATGGGCCCCGGAACAGTGATGATCACAGGTGCGATTCTCGGAAGAAATCTAATTCTAACTGGCTTCCTCGAGGGAGCCTTGGAAGAATTGTCGAAAATGGTAATGATGGCAACTTCTTCAGAATGAACTGAGGGAACAACAGCCTTCTCAAACAGGATCTCTTTACTATCCACCAGGCTTTGGATACCTGACTTCAAGAATGGGCAACCAGTAGGTAAAACATAACACATATGGCAACCTTCGTCACAACCCGAAAATAAACCGGCTAGCAAAAGGTTCTTCTTTACAGTCATCAAAGGGGTAACAATTTCATCCACAGAACCTACAAACAAGTCTTCTTCTAGAGCATTCACTCCATACTTGGGCATGGGAGCAGTCACAACATTAGGCCTCTCAGGCGCCTCAAACTCAATCTCCTTCGCATCAATTAAGTCTTGTACCCTGTTCTTCAAAACCCAACAGTCATCTGTATTATGCCCCAGGCTATCAGAGTGAAAAGCACAGCGGGCATTAGGGTTATACCTCAGTGATGTGGTATTTGGACTCTTTGGGGCTTCCTTTAGAACCACCAGATTAGTCTTCAGCAACTGTGGCAGAATCTGAGATAAGGTCATGCTGAGACGGGTGAATTGCCTTCGAGGTCTCTCATCCTTCTGTTGATTGTTGTGCTGAGGAGCACCAACAGGTTTTGAAATAACAACCGCATTGATAGCTTGGCGGTGTTCAGGTCTATTCTGTCTTCTCGAACTGTAGACAGCACTAGACTCTTTCTTAAACGGCTTCTTCTCGGTGCTTGATGAGGCACCCTTCTGTATCTTCCCATCCTTAATACCAGCCTTAATCCTCTCACCGGTCAAATAAGATCTGTAAACCCAGATGAAGAGCTTCCAATCAAGTGGTTGAAAAATGGACCAGACAGGGTCCCCAAAAACATGTCAACAAGTTCCCGATTAGCTAAGGGTGGTTTCACCCTTCCGGAGAGGTCTCTCCACTTTTGAGCATAATCTTTGAATCCTTCACCCGTTCCCATTGACATACCCTGGAGTTGGGTACGCGTAGGAGCAAGGTCGGAGTTGTACTGATACCGCCTGTAGAATGCAGTAGCCAAATCTTCCCAGCTGCGAATACTGGCTCCGTCCAACTGATAGAACCACTCAAGCTGAGTCCCTGAGAGACTGTCTTGAAAGAAATGGATCCATAGGTTCTTATCAGCAGTGTAAGGCTGGATCTTCCTCACATATGACCGGAGGTGTAGCTTCGGACAAGAAACTTCGTCATACTTAGCAAAGGCTGGTGCCTTGAACTTATGGGGAATCACCACCCCAGATGATAGACCTAGATCTCTGAAGTCCAAACCAGGCACCTTTTGAACCTCCATAGCACTCAACCGGTCTTCCAGTTGCTTGTATCTATCCTCGGCAGGAGGATACTGTTCTTCATCGTAGTCCGTCTCGTTGTCGGAGACCACAGGGCTAGGAGCCCTCCTTTCTTGTGGACTATCTTTCCCTCCAAATGAGGTGGTCAGATCAACTTCATTCTGTAGCCTGTTGCCAAACCTGTGCCCTGTGTTGAACATGATGGTCCTCTTCTTCTTCTTCTTCTTCTCTTTCAGAATCAGGGTCTTCAGGTCTTGCTGACCCTTAGCTAGACTCATGAACAACTCTTCAAATTGGGAATTTTGGGCCTGGAGGGCCTTGATAGCTTGATCAGTTGAAGGTTCAGTAGACATGATGAGTGAGTGCTGAAATAAACAGCGAAGAAAATAAGAGACCTGTAAAGGGTACCTATTTATGAAGTGCATGGGATGAAATGCGTATGATTATGATTTCAAAGACAATCGAGAGATTCAAATTTGTAAACAAAAAGGAAACACACTTTTATTAGATTAAACTTTGAAATTCAAATTGTTCAATTGATGCCAATAAGGCGTTACATGAAAAGAAATACTAAAAAGTAAAAATAAAACTGGAAAGGAAATCATCAAAGGCCTATCAATGCTCCCACGGTCTCTTCTTCTCAGTGCGGACATAGTCATTGAGAATCCGCTCGTTCTCCAGTTGCCTAGTCAGCTTCTGGATCTTTTGCTCTTGCTCGTTGAACTTCTCTCAGTAAGAATCCCGTTTAGCCCTCAGCTGTATCCAAGACCTTTTTAGCGCCCCAATGTCAGTGGGCATATAAGAATGGAGGATGGTTGGAAGAACCCCTTCTTCATTAGCAACTTCAATAGTGACAGGCCGGACGGCTTCATATGGCATACCCAGCTTTTGGGCGCGGATACGGACCCATCTGAGATATGGCTCCATTGGCAGAGAAGTCTTTGGGCCCAACTCATGTGGATCAGATTGGTGAACTTTGTCCCAAGCCCTTATGAATCTACGACGTTGCTCGTCGCTATCCCCTTGAAAATCAAAGATGATATGAGGCATCAACATCTCATGAGGTCCTTCTCTTCTGGCTCTTCCAAATTGACGGAGAGCTAAGTATGGGTTGTAAGAAATTCCTCCGTGGGTTCCGATCAATGGAACATTGGGATACTCTCCACAACGATCAATGATAGTCACCTCATCCATACCCTTGAGAGTCTAGATAATGTTATTATGAGAAAGAGACATCACCCTATAAGCCCAGCCCATTCCTTCTTTGTTCTTCAGCACTGACTTGGGGAGGTGCGAAATAAACCACCTCGACAATAAAGGAGCACAGCACATCAAGGTTCCCCGCTTTCGGGCAGTACGAGCATAGTGCTGATGGAGAATGTCACCCAAGAGAGTGGGTACAAGGTTCTGAGAGATGAAGATCTTTATGGCATTCACATCAACAAAAGTGTCGGGATTCGGAAATAGTACCAAACCATATATCAAAAGGGCCAGAATATCCTCGAACGCCTTAAAGTCTAGGCTATCCCAGAAGTAGTTAGCCTTGCCAACCAAGAACTTAGTCAGAAAGCGTTTTGCTCCACTCCTAGTCTCCCAAATAGCCATTACCTCCTCTTTGGTCAAATAAAGGGATGCAGCAATCTCTTCAGGCTTAAGAGTCTTCTCCCAACCAGTAAACGGGGTCTGCTCCAGAACAGAGATACCGAGCAGCTTAGAGAACTCTTCTAGGGTAGGAACCAGCTGATAGTCTTGAAAAGTAAAACAATGGTACAACGGATCATAGAATTGGACCAGGACACTCATCATCTGCTCGTCCAATTTGGAGGTGACCAAACTGAGAAGAGAACCATGCCTCCTGATGAAGGAAGTAGTGTCAGGCATCTTGGCAACCAACTCTTTAAGCAAGGTAGGGACCTAGACAAAGTTGATCCTGATGGTATTCTTACGCATGGGCATCATGATGACCTACAAAACAGAACAAAGATAAATCCCTCCTGTCTTTGAAATAGGTTAGTCCTTATGCAAGATGTATGTAATGTTATGATGTCATGATGTCATGATAGTAAGCACACCACAAGTATCCACAAAAAGCAAACATGGTAAAGGCACACAAGTCACACAACAGAGAGCCCTTAGATTTCAGGCTGACATGGAGCTTAGGTACTACCCTCTTTCAGTTCAGTTGGTTTAAACCTGTCCTAAAAATAGTAACCGGGTTCTAGAGGATCTCAATATCACTGACTACCCTCAATCGGTCATAATTCCAGTTTAGCAACCTTTTCTTGCGGCCGGAATCATCGTGAGAGTTTAGTCTCAATGAGTGTAGCATACTACTACTGTTCTATGGCCAAGTTGGTCAATTTAAGGCTCTAAGGTCAGTTGGTGCTTAATGACCCCTTAGAAGACCCATATTCTCCTCATTCCAACACAAGGGATATCGGTACAGAATAAAGTGCCACACCAACGTAGCTACTGCTTCAACTGTGTCGGTCTATGCCGGACATTTCCCTCATAGTTTATTGCTACTTACCTAAAGGGTGCCCCCAGATCCAGGTTAGGATCTATAGAACTCTGATACAAGCCCACAAAATTAAAGCATACAAAACATACAATTGAAAACACAATGATCTAATCCTAAGGTACACCTCACTTATAATTTTCCCCAGCAGAGTCGCCAGTTCTGTGATCGGTGGGAAAGAGAATTGACTGTTTTAGAATGCTGGTTCGCGTTTGTGTTTGCAAAATGTCGTGGTAAGCAAGAGTCGCCACCGTCTTTTATTTTATCCAACAAGGAAAGGACAAAAGCACAGAAAAATTCCTTTTTCGAGATGTTTCTCGGGTTCGGGAGGTGGATTATAAAAAGGGAAGGTGTTAGCACCCTTTCTATCCGTGGTTATCCATGGGATCTTAGGTACTTGCTAAAAGTGTTTACAAAAGTTTGCTTTTCTTTGTGTTTGTGGATTTGAAAAGAGTTTTTGTTTGAAAGGAGTGTAAGTGCGAAAAGTTTTGTTTTGTTTTAAAAGGAGCAAGTACTTAAGAACTATTTACCTACTCGAAAAGGGAATTAAACTGTGCAAATGTCCTTTAGACAATGCTAGCCCACTATTGATGAGTAGGTAGCATCGTCGTTGGAGTTTAAGGGTCAATTCAATTAAGGGACGTGTGGTCACTAAAGCAATGTTAGGACGGCTTAGCAGTAACACTAATGTCTTAGATCATTTTTCCGAGGCAACCGTTTCGAGGCAACTATGATCTTTGGACAAGAGGGTGACCTCTAAAACTTCCTATACTCAATGACCACGTTCGAAGGCAACCAAATGAGGTGTACCATAAGAGTGGCATGTGCAAGTGTGTTACTTCCGTTAATTTTATCTGTACATGTCATGGGTGAGCTATATTGATTTTAGGTTAAAGATTGATCTTGTCATGCATTGCCTATTTATCAAACATCTAACAATTAATATTGTGAGGAAAATAAATTGCGGGAAATTAAATCTAAACTATTACAAGGCATCGGGTATTTACATCGCCAAAAACAAACCCTTTAATTTAAATTGCAGAAAGTAAAATAAATCAATAAATAATTAAAGTCCTAATTAAAAGCTATTACATTCCGGAAGCAATTACAATATAGGAAATAAATGGATCGCATGCAAGAAAATTAAATCGGCGTATTTTTTAGGGTTTTGACCCTTTTTGAAAGAAAGCCTGTTTTTTTGTTATTTTTGAAATTATGGAATTAAATTAAACGAACAATTAAATTAAATTAAATAATGAAAATATTTTGGATTTTTGTTTTTAAGGAAATAAAATAAAAATGGTTAAAAGTTACTAAAAACCTAATTCTACATTAATTTTAATTTATTGCAAAAAAATATTAAATGTTAAACCTATTTAAAACTAAGTTAATTAATTAATATTTATTTACAAAAATAAAATAATGAAATTAATAATAATAATATTTTTTGTGTTTTCTGATTTTATTAGGAAAATTATTAATTAGTTAATTAGCAATAAAATAATAAAACAATTTAAATAAAAGAAATATAAAAAAAAAGGAAAAGAAATAAACCCATAGGGGGTGCTGGGCCCAGACTGGGAGGTTGGATTGGCAATTCGAGGCCCAGAACGTTCAAGCCTGCTTTGACTTTGCCAATTCCCTAGGCGCTTGTTGACTTGGACATATGATAGTCCTTCATTCTTGGGCATTGGATTTGGTCTAAAGCTATTTGGAAATCATCTGGATGGAGGCTTATGGTAGGTCACGCTCCTGATGCTGTATGGAATTGCCTGAAAATAAAATGCAACAAAGTTTTGGGGGACCTGGGATTCGAACCCAGGTCCCAAGGGGTTTTCCACTAGCGCGCTTGCCAACCCAGCTGACTTGCTTCTTTGTTAGTTGGATACAAAACAAATATTATATTGAAAAACATTTAATATGCCTGGAAATAAAAAAAAGTGGCGCAAGATTTGAACTGGCCAATAGGAAGAAGACACGCCTTCGTCTTCTTCGTTGAAATAACCAGGATTTTTACCTGCGGATTTTATCCGCAGCTGAATCCATGGTCGCCCTCTAAAATCATCTGTAGGCCTTGGAAACGAGTTTTAAGAACACCATCGTACTCTTCTCTTTCCACTGAACACAACCATGGTCATTATTTGTCCTGATTTTCCCTTAAATCAAAACGCCTAAAAAACAAGAACACAAACCCTAGCTTCGGATCTAAGGTTATAGGCCATCAAAACAAAATTAAATAATGCAGAAATTCTCTAAATGAATCGATTAACATGATAGTGTCAAGACTTTGGCAAAAAGATGCAAGATTCAGAGGTTATGTTTTCGTGTACAGAGCCATGTTCATGAGGACTTACAGTGCGATTGGGGATGTCTCAAGGCTTGATTCTGATTGCTTTAGCTTCAGTGAACGTCAGGCAAGGAAGCTACGTTGAGATTTTGGATTGAATCGTGCTAAGTATGATTTCAGTTTCCACTTTTTCAAGCTTTTTCTCCAATTTGGTTTTGCCGTTTCTGTTGTTCTTAGGTCGTGTCCTCTTGTGCTCTAGCTTGTGTGTGTATAAGGGAATGCATTAGGTTAAATCTTGGGCCTCCAATCCTTGTGCAATGAAGATTCAAGATATGATATGATCTCCATTAACAAAGCTTCCATATTTGTCTCAAATCAAATATTTTGTACATAACAAAGCTTGATATGAATTTTATTGGGTGTATCATGTTAATTGAAAGCTGTAATGATCAAAAAGATTTCATTCCATCAATTTTTGGATTTTATTTGAATTAATATTGATTTAAAATGAATTAATTCAATAAAAATTAAATAAAATAGAAAATTAAATTAATGGACATGAAACTGAAGATAGGACATGTGTGTGGTGTGACAAAGTCAAATCAATTGGAAAAAAGTGGGCCCTTTTTCAAAAATTGGATTTTTGAGGATAGTTGACTTTTGGCAATTTTGGAAAAATGCCCAACTTAAACAATGCATAACTTCTTAAGTTTTGAACTTTTGGAGTTGTTCTTGGACTTTTTAGAAACCTTGAGATGTCCTATAACCAACCCTTTTTGTCTCATCTCATTTTGATTCTCCATGATCAAGTTATATACTTTTGAAAAAAAGGTGTTTTTGTTGACTTTCAAAAATGACCTATAATGTCCAAATTTGTAACTTTTTTTGATAGCATTTCTTGATCTTGGGGTATGAAGATGTATTGTAGGAAATTGTATCCTCTTCAAAATTAGCTTTTGATGGGTCATTTATCATAAAGTATGAGAAAGTTATGCTTGGTCAAAGTTGAGTTGACTTTTCCTACAAAACCCTAATTTAGCAACTTTTGAATCTTGATGAATCTTGAGCAATCCTTGATGAATCATGATCAACCCTTGATCAAATGATGAATTATCCTTCAAAATGAGAATGTTGACAAAAAATATTGAGGTTTGACTATTTGTAGGTCACAGTTGACTTTTGCCCTAACACAGTCGATTTTTGGACCTTTTGAGCAATTGACTGACCAAACTTCCTCTACAAGACTTGAAATTTGACATGTATGATCTTGAGAGCATATTAGGACATTGGGAAGAACTTGAGGTCATTTGGATGTAAGTACCTTGATGCAACACAAAACCCTAATTTTGAATTGACTGCCTTAGGAGGTGATTTGACTGTCCAGCTCTTGAGCCACTTGGGAGTTATTCTTGAAATGTCTTGGGAAATATGGGAGGGCAAATTTTAGGGTACAACAAAAAGCAATCAACTAAAGAAGCCACCTGGATTCAGACTCCATGCACCACACGATGACCGACACAACTGCGAACAACTCCTTGCAGATCTGTCGTTTTAACGCTCAACGCATCCCCGTGCCATGAAAATCTGATTTACGCTTCCAACACAATGCCGACGATGTAGATCTACCGTTAACCTTCAACCGTCCTGTTCTCACACAGATCTTCTCATAATCCTATCGCAAATATTTCTCTGATCTCAGCCAAATCCACCATCTAACTGTCGCGCAACCCTCATGACTGAACCTCCGTCCGATTCGAATTTACTGGCCACCATAATCAGAAAGATGGAGAAGGAATTGAATAAGTATGGAGAAAGAGAGAGGTCAGAGGTGATAAAGAGGAAAGAGGTTTATGCTGATTTGTTTTGTCTAATTGTGAATTGATATAGAGGTATCTATAAAATGTTATTGTTTTATTTTTTTTATGAGCCTCAAGTGTCCATTTCTCATTGGCTATAGATTTTAATGGTGTGGAAAAGTCAAAGGAGTTATCTTGGGTGATATTTAATTGGGTTTTGAATCAGGGGTGAAAGTATAGCGCTCTACCACCCTCTTATTCCTATTATTTCTGTTTTGTTATATAGTATTATTATCATTAGAATTAAGGTTTAACTTGTTTTAATATTGGGCTTAAGTTCCATTTTTTTCTAACATGTTACTAACTTCCAATATATTTAGCTCCTACTCCCTCTAAACTTTGTTTCTTTTTATTATTATTTATTTATGTATTTTTTTA
Organism: Vicia faba; assembly: GCA_948472305.1. Taxonomy (NCBI): domain Eukaryota; kingdom Viridiplantae; phylum Streptophyta; class Magnoliopsida; order Fabales; family Fabaceae; genus Vicia; species Vicia faba. The sequence goes on along the minus strand of OX451739.1, from coordinate 1,460,192,610 downwards.
GTTTAGTTTAGTTTGTACTTTTACTTAATATTTTAATTAATTCTAAAACATTATTAAAAAAAAATAAAAAAATATAAGAATATGTCATTTAATTAGTTTTTTTTATTTAGAGAATTTATTAGCTCGTAAATAATTCGTACATATATCAAAATTAAAACTTAATTTTTAATCAAATTAATTCAAACATTCTATAAATAATAGAATGTCCATCTCCGGGTAATTAAATCAGTCGACACATCATCTACTAATTTATTATTCAAAATCAAACAATTAAAATCCACGTAGCTCACCAAATTCACCATCCGCGAATGACACATGACCAATATCTGGCCACATGATGAAGAGACTATATCAGACTCCCCCAGCTCTACGTCTTAATATAGCTAACCAATAAAAAATCTTTTTCTACTAACATAACAAAAACTACAAGATTATTTTCGAAAAAGGATTGAATATAATTACTTTCAAAATTAACTACGAACTGTGTCTACGATCACTCAACTTACAACTTAGACAAGGTTCAAGGATAATTCAAAAGCAATTCTACACAATCCATAAAAAACATCAACCAACATTATGAACTATGAACTGAGACTCTGATTCCTCATAAGAGGATACGTAGGCATACGACTTAAAAACCATAAAGAGTTCCCCTAATGAAAATTAAAACCTTATTCCTTAAGCCGTAATTCTAAACTCTAGTATACTTGTGAACAAGGTAGATGAGGGGTTCATAACACCTTCCCTTCGTCTAAAACAAGCCAACAACTTAGAATCTCTGACCAAGTTAGGGTATCCTTTATATACACTTCCTAAAGATAAAAATTAAGAGTGGCGACTCTCAATTTAAAACCGGTTACAACACTAGGGGTACCCTATAAGTTACCAGATAACTCTTGATAAAACAAGGGCTTGAATCTATCAGATATCTCTAAGGAATTAGGATATAAGATGAATGTTCAAAGGTTTTATCACTAAGAACTTAGGGGAAAGTAATCTAACGGGCCGGTAATTGAATGTTATGAACTTGTTGAAAAAATCAGGATTAAAGGTTGTTATAGGGTAGATTACACACTTTACCCTGGCATGTCCTCATATTAGTAAAAAGCCAATTTATATTTCTACTAATTTTACAATGATAATAATAAACCAAAACCCAAATTAAGTTTTTGTTTAATTGAACCACAAATTGAACTTGGTACTTCTGCGGTGGCTCAACCAATTTTACAACAACCACTGGTGTGAAGAAGATTATTGAAGCCATTGCTGCAAATGAGCATCTAGAGCTATATGATAGGGTTGCAAGTAAACCAGAGGGAGTGATTGATCTGAAGTTAGGAGTTAACAAGAAATTAAAAACTGAAGAGATAATCGTTGTAGAAGTGGAGAAAAAGCCGAAAGCAATGAACATGGGTACTCAACAGGTAGATCAGGTTCAACAGGCACAAAAGGCAAGTTGTGAAATTTGTAGTGGACCACACATGATCGTCCATTATCTTGCAACTCCACAACAAATTGAGGAGATGAAATTCTTGAAGTGGAATAACCCATATTCTAACACCTATAATCCTGGGTGGAAGAATCACCCTAACTTTTCTTGGAAAGATCAGCAGCAACAAGCTCCTCAGAAAGTAGAGTGAGAGGTGGATATTAAAAATATGGTTGCCCACACCTCTCAATTTCAAGAAACAAGGAGAAATCATAGAAATACCACAACTGCAATAAAAAGTTTGGAAGTTCAAATGAGATAGATTGCACAACAATTATCTCTGCAAGCATAAGGAAATCAGAAAAATCACAAGAATGTTAATTTGTCACAACAAGGAGTCAGAAAGTTACCAAAGAGAAAGAAGATGAGGTAAAATTTGATGATAGTATCATAGAAGTTGATTTGGAAGTGAGAGAGAGCAAGAAAAAGCAGGAAGAAATGGTATCACCTATGAAGCCAAATGAAGAGAAGAGTGAAAAGGATGCTAAACCATTGATCAAGGTTCCATATCCCTCTCGAATGGCAAAGAAAGACACTAAAGAAAAAGATTTTGAGAAATTTGTCAAAATTTTCAAAAAGCTAGAGATCCACATATCGTTCTTTGAAGCACTCGAGAAAATGTCATTGTACCAGAAACTCATGAAGTAGGTACTATAAAAAAAGAGACCAATAGAAGATGAACAAGTATCTATTGATGAGAAATTGTGTGCAATTATGCCCGTGAGAAAAATGCCTGTCAAGTAGAAAGATCCGGGGTAGGTTGTCATACCGTGCACAATAAAAGACATAAAATTCAAGAGGGTTCTAATTGGTTGTGGTTCTAGTGTGAGTTTAATGCCATTGTCTATTTTCAAAAATATTGTTATTAAGAAGATAGGCGAGATTGAGACAAAATTGAAATTTGTTGATCACACCACCAAGCAGTAATACGGGATATCAAAAGATGTATTGGTGGAAATTGACAGTTTTGTCTTTCCCGTTGATTTCCAGATCATGGATATTCCTGAAGATGAAGAGACTCCTATCATTCTTGGTTGACCATTTCTGCTGACTAGTCAGTGTGATTTTGATATCGAGACAGGTAATTTGACATTAAAATCTTTTGATGAGGAGATAACCTTGAAGGTGTTGGAAATCAAGAAGCAAGGTGTAGGTGAAAAGAATAAATCTTCAGTCAGTATGATCAAAGTATAAGGAGAAAGAAAAATCTCAAAATCACTTCCAGAATAAGTCTCGGGCATAATCTCTCAGGTGTCATCAATAAAAATTCCCCAGCTCAGTCAAGAAGGCAAGAAGAGAAAGAAGAAGGAACACTGACCTGAGAAAATGGAAGTTGGAAGTGAGTGGAAGCACAAAGTGGTTGATACTTTTGATTTGAATGATTTCTAGGTTACAGAAAGGACAAGCAGCAAGGTGTGGAAGAGAAAGCACCCCCATAAGGATATGAATTATCGAGCCATGTGACCTTAAATGAAGCGCTTAGTGGGAGGAAACCCACACTTTTAATAACTTAGTTTTTCTTCTTGTGTGTGTTTCATTTTGTCTGTAGGTAATAAAAAGGGAGCCTTACTGATGAAAGCTAGGAGGCAGCAGCTGGTGTTACCTTACCCTCTGTGAGTCACTTTCCTTGAGCTTGTTCTGAAACATTGGGGTCAATGTTTAGTTCAAGTTTAGGGGGGTTTTAATCTTTTTTTCCAAGTTATTTGTTGGTTCTATACTAATTGTTGTTTAAACCCACGAGTTGGAGTCCTTCCCAAATTTGACCAAAATTTCTTGTTTTATTTTGCCCAAGAGCTTGTATTTCATAGAGACCGGAATAGTATATAAAGACAAAGGGATGATTGTTTGAGGGTAAGAAGTTCGGAATAATGTGACAGGGATACGAGTATAACATGTAGATTTGTACCATAGTGCTTGAATCCTGAGAAGTACTCCTTTAGTAGTTTATCTTTACAGTCTGGCATTATATAGATTCACATGCAGGTATGATTGGTTGAGAAATAAATAAAGTTGACACCAAATGATGAAAAGGCGATAAAAGGCAACTGGATCGCTAAGTTGGGTAGTCCTCACCCAGTTATTCAGCCCAAAGGGAGTTGATCCATAAACGTCGTCCATAAAGGACAATATATAAACTGAAAAGTTTTGAAAATTTCATTGAAATAAAAAAGGAGCAAAAGCTGCTTATTTGGTGCCTGAATAGAAATTTTCTTGATTAGTATTTTGTGTGTAATGATCATAAAAAATTCTCATTGCCTTAATTTGACTGTCCGGATGAAAAAGGAGAAAAATCATAAAAAGACTTAAGTACAAAGCATAGTTAGAGAGGCATCTGAAGAGGAAGCTCGAGAGTTAAAGGTTCTTACACAAACTCTTCACGTCATGTAAATATCTGATGAACTAACTGTTGATTAATTTGAATGAATGTCTCATGTATGAATATTGGGCTACTGTTATTTTCTTGAGTTCTTGTAATGGTTGCTTGAGGCCAAGCAACGGTTTAAGTTTTGTAGAGTTTAATCAATGGTATTTGCATAATTATTTATCATTAATTGCAGTTATATTTTCTTTTATTTCCGAGTGTTTATTTCATTTTACCGCATTTTATGCTTTGGTTGCGTATTTTAGTATTTTCAGCGTCAGAGGTATAAAATCGAACAATTCAGGGTGAAAAAGTGCAAAAACTCGGAGTTTCGGAGAAAGTAAAATAATCCACCTACAGGAGGCCCGACACGGGTGGCCGTGTTGCCCAACACGGGCCGTGTCAGGAGGAAGGCTATAGCGCCTTGAAAATAATGGGATGTCAGGGGTGCAACACGGGCGGCTCTATTGCCCAACATGAGCGGTCGGGTTGCCCAACACGGGCCGTGTTACAGTAGGGGGCTTGAATTTGATAATTAAAAATCCATAAGGCCAACACGGACGACCGTGTTGCCCAACACGGGCCGTGTTGGCCTGTGGTGCTGATTTATGGTCTTTTTTCTATTATGCCAATTTGTTAAGTTGTGGGGGCGTTTTGGGTACTTTGAACCGACCTAAATGAGTTTTTGCTATTTAGAGGAGTTTCCACGATGAATTGATGGACTTTTTTCTAGCGAAAGAATTAGAGGATTAAAGAGAGCAACACATGAGTTTCTTGGAGGACGGAGATTTTTCATGAGCCACAGCGATTGAAGATCAAAGTTCACCATTTATCTGTAATTTTTAACTTTTATATCATTGAAATTCTTTTAAACAATATGAGTAGCTAAACCCCCAAATGCTAGGGGGTGTCCCTGATTTGAATATGTAATGACTTTGAACTCTTGATTTTATCAATTCCATGGTTTTTAATATTCAATTTAATCATGCAATGTTTTTATGCTTTCCTGATCGGACCAATTAGGATTGATTTACGGTTAACAACCAGTTGGACCACAGTTGTTAAGGTTTTTGTACGATTAGACTATAATAGATATCACCTAGGACTAGGGATACCCTATAAGTTACTAGATAACTCTTGATAAAACAAAGGCTCGAATCCATCAGATATCTCTAAGAACTTAGGATGTAGGATGAATGTTAAAAGGTTTTCTCACTAAGAACTTAGGGGAAAATAATCTAAAGGGCTGGTAATTGAATGTTATGAACTTGTTGAAGAAATAAGGATTCAAGGTTGTTATAGGGCAGATTATACACTTTACCCTAGCATGCTCCTCATATTAGTAAAAAGTCTATTTATATTTCTGCTAATTTTACAGTGATAATAACAAACCAAAACACAAATTAAGTTTTTATTTAATTGAACCACGAATTGAACTCGGTACTTCTGTGAGTCCTTGAAATCTACATTCGGGGAATTTTCTCTATTATTAATAGAGGCGAAATAGCACACTTGTTATTTTTATGATCACCCACCCTATAGGGTGTGACTCACATCTCTTAAAACTCAAAAATGTATCTCCTCTGTCTGGAGATGCATCGTCGGACTCACTCAAAAATCACATTGTTATAGTATTTCAGTAAGCCACTCCATTTTTGTCAAAATTTATTCCGAATACGCATCTTCGAAAATGTTAATTGAGAAATTGGATAAAACATAACCTTACATATTCTTCTTCTTCATGTTGAAAAGCAAGTTTATTTTCAAAACCCTTAAAAAAATTTCTTCCATTTACAATAAACTTTTCAACACCAAAACATCATTCTTATATTTTATCACACCAAAGGGAGCAAGAGAAGCTAAAATTTAAGGTAAAACTCATTCATTTCATCCCTCATTTCTTGCATTAATGTGTTTTTTAGCTGAAAATATGAACGTTGAATCTAGAGATACATATCTGGAATCAATTTCATGTGATCCAGAGATGCATCTCTAGATGTTCCTGATAGTTTTTTAATATGTTTTTCTGTTACTATTGGTGTTAGATATGGTGCACTTAGATATATTTCTCAAAGTTATTGTGAGGATGGATATTAAAATAGATGAAGTGAATGATGATGTTAAATAGGATGATGTGAAACTGGATGATGTCAAACCAAATGATGTCAAATTGGGTTCTAGACAGGTTGTTATCGAGGTAGATGCTCCTGAAAAATTTACAAATAAACAAGAGTTTATGGTTCGTGAATGTTGTACCCAAAATTTTTCCCTCTCATTTTTCTTCAAGACATTCTCCTAAGGTCTTCATTTGCTCAAGGTTGCCTAAGAATTGATCAGACAAATTCTCCTCCTAAGCAATGGGCCCATAACTCGGGTTTTGTATATCTCAAGAAAGATTGGGTTTCCAAGGTCTCAAGTGGTTTTCATGGTTCTTCATATGTCACTAAGAATTCTCATACAAAATTTCAAGCGTTACATCACAAGTTTGCTCAGTCAATTGCTCAGATGACTGAAAATCAACTATATTAGACAAAAAGTCAATTATGGTCAACATACAGTCAAACTTCAAGATTTTTGGTCAAAATCAACATTTGAAAGTGATATTCATCATTTGATCAAGGTTTTATCATGATTCCTCAAGAAAAGCCCTCAAATCATCAAAAGTCAAAAGTTGCTAAATTAGGGTTTCCTTAGAAGAAGTCAATTGAACTTTGACCAAGCATAACTTTCACATGCTTCATCAGTTTTTCCCCAACAAAAGCTCATTTTGAAGGAAATTCAATTATCTTCAACATTGTCTCTCTAAGATCAAGTCTAAAAAATGCTTCATTTGAGAGACATGGGTCAATACATTATAGGTCATTTCAAAAGTCAACAAAAAGACACTTTTTGTCAAGGCAACTTACATCAACATAAAGTCTTCAAAAGAAAAAATGATCAACATAGATATTGTAGAGGACACCTTGAGCTTTAAAAAATGTCCAAGATCACCTTAAAAAAAATTAAAATTGAGATATTTATAACCAATGCAATTTGGAAAATTTTGAGCAAATGCATGAAGTTTAAGTAGAGCAAATTTGATATTTTGGGCTATTGGGCCATTGTTTAAGAGTCCAAACGTGTTTTGCAGCTTATCACGCACCTCACATATTACTCATGCACCCCTTGACCTCTTTATTTTATTTATTTTTTATTTTTTATTAATTAAAGTCAAAATTAATTAAAATAAAACAAAGGCTTCTACAAGGTCCAAGCCCATATTTTCTTTACCCTAATTTACCTTATATATTCTCATTCATTCTCTTCATATAAGGACATGAAACCTTGCCTCACAAACTTGTCAAAAAAATATTTAAGAATTTCAAGAACCCTAAAATCGTGAAACCCTTATCACAAGCACTTTCACTACAAAACATCCACTTAATTCACTTCCAGCAGGCATATAGAGTAAGTGTGGACCAAATTGGATTGTCCAAAACGTATGAAATCTCATTGCATGATATCTCCGATTTGATCATTTTCATAACATTTATATCTTGATTTTCTGTTTGCTTTAACATGTACTAGTGTCACTACTGTGTTCAGGAGTTTTGGTAGTGCAAGGTAGAACAATCATGGAGGTCCCATGCAATCAGGACTGCGAGCTACACCGATTCATGCGTTTTTCTTCATAACTCAAAAATCATGGATTTTTAGACCAAAATAATCCTTCTATTGAACTCACAGCCCTCGATTTAGAGGGGTAGGTTGTTTTTGGATTACTAATCTTGGTTATTTTGCAGGTTGGGAAAAAGAAGGTCACCAGAGAAGATGACCAGAGCTAGGGCTCCGGCGCCTCTCCGGTTCAAGCATTTTGTTTATATTGTATATTTATGGTTTAATATAAATTAATGGATGTACATCCGTTCCAGCGGTAGAAGCGCGCGCGTTAAGTCATTTGTGTCAAAGGGCCTGGGTTCGATCCAGCCTTTTGCCACTTTATTTTCCTAATATTTCATATTTGGCGGAGTATAATACAAAACACGCTGAGGCCAGATCCTAACACTAATGCGTGCTTGACCTGCTGGTGATTGTGTTGTTGGAAAGTCTTGACGGCATGGGTTCAACCACCACCCCTGGCAATTTTGGGTTTTTCTCTATTATTTTCTATGTTTCTCACTCTTTTTTCACCCTTTTTCCTTTTCTTCATCTTTTAGGAAAACTTTTTAAAAACCTTTGTTTTTTAAAAAAAAACCTAATATACTTTTTTAGGTTTTCATTTAATCAACCCTAATTTAATTTTTTAGGTTTTCTTAATTAAATTAAAATCAACTTAGATTTTAGGGTTTTGTTTAATTTAATTAACTAACTTCTTAAAATCAATTAGGTTTTAGGTTAATCGTCAAACTTTTTCATCAAAACGATCACAAAACAATTTTCTATTTTATTTTCATTTTTACCACTTCACGTATGTTGTACCCCAAAATTTTTCCTCTCTTTTCTCAAGGTATTTCTCACAAAAGATCTCAAATTCTTAAGATTTCTCCAACATTTGATCAGACAAACACATCTCCTAACACTGAGGCCACAAATTAGGGTTTTGATTTTCTCAAGGACAACTAGACTTTTAATGCCTCAAGTGAATTCCATGGTTCATTATAGGTCTTCAAGAATGCTCATGTCAAGTTTCAAGTCTTGCATCTCAAAATTACCCAGTCAATTATTCAGATGAATGAAAATCAGCTATATTGGGTAAAAGTCAATTATGGTCAAATTGCAGTCAAAATTCAATATTTTTGATCCACATCAATATTTTGAAGTCACATTCATCAATTGATCAAGGTCCCATCACAATTCCTCAAGAAGAAAACAATCAAATCATCAAAAGGGCAAAATGGTCAAAATTAAAGTTTTGACTGGAAATGACTGGTCAGTGACTTTTGAACTAGTACATAACCTAATGTCTTGAAGCATTATCTCAAGGACTCAAACGCAACACGATGACCCAATTTCATGGCTCAAAACATTTCTCAAGATCAATTGATTATAGTTGAAATTCAGTCAACTGATGAAAAGTCAACTGATACACCAAAAGTCAAACTTTAACTTTTTGGTCAACATTGAGTTTCAAATATCACAATTCATCAATAAATTTAAAAATATGAAGCTTGATCATCAAGAAATCAAGAAAGTAAAAAGTCAATGTGAAAAGTCAAACTTTTCAAGACTTAGAAATTTTTCTAAGTGTTTTATACATGATAATTTCATTACTTCATGCCAATTTTTCACCAAGATACAAGATGATTCAAAGAAAACTTTCAACATGAAAGTTGTAGATATTGATTAGATCTACAAATTTTCTTTAATGATCAAGTCCTGGAAGTGCTTGGATTTTGAGTTATAAATTCATGAAGTCATGCACTTTTTCTAAAAACACTTGGTGATAATTTGACCTAGTTTAGGTAGATTTTTTACCTAACTCATTGGCCAATTTTCACCAAGCTCCAAGATGATTTTGTCAAAATTTTCAACATGAAGGTTGTATAGGATGTTTCAAGATTTCTAAAATTTCCAAGAACTTGAAGAGATCATGCTTGAGCTAAAAGTTTCGAAGAGATGAAGATGGCCTCATAAACTTGAATTATAGGTCATTTCCATGATGAACAAGAATTAAAATCTCTTAGCCATTCCTTGCAATCTTACTTTGCAAACCTTTAATCCCCTAAATCTATCCATAATCAGTTGACTTCACATACGTTTGAGCCATTGTCCATTTAATTCAAGCATTGTCCAACATATCTTGCCATTTAGGGCAAAAAGATCATACTTCCATTTTAATAAAGCAAGACTTTTGCAATTGTCAATGAATTGAGACTATCAATGGCTCCTTCTGCACACACTCAACCTAGAAACTCATAAGAAGCGTGATAAAAGATTTCAACCACTTTTATAGCCTTGATACTATGTATGGAAACCACAATTTTGACTTTACTTTAAAATCAAGCAACATAGCCATAACCCTATACGTTATAAATATGATAACTTCAAGTCTCCAACATTTTTCATATAAATATATAAGTTATTTGCAAGCAAGGAAAAGAAGAAAAAAAACAGCCCCTTAAAACCTCTCAAGCATTCACAAGTCAGAACTGGCCAAAAACTCCATATCTTGAGCTTTAAACACCCCTCTCCATTTTCACTCTTAACTATCCAAACACTTCACATACACCATATAAGACTCATCCCAACACCTGTTACACTTATGTAACTATCTTTACCATCCACCATTTTCCAAAACATCCATTATAGTTGGACTTGAGTAGAGAGTTCTAGCTGGTTTCAAAACAAAGTAAGGCTTGTAAGACATTCAGGGAGGTCCAGGCAAGCTAATCAGGTCATCCTTGCACCTCCAAAGTTGCTCAAACTCCATACACGAATATCACTTCAAGAAGTAATTTTTCTAGCTATGATATCTTGATACACGCATCCTTTGTACATACATTTTGAAGTAAAAATGTATATGTCATTGTCCTAAAGCTAACCATGTTCTTAGTTTGCATTTTAATTGCTTATGTGTGAAGAATTTCATCTTTCACCAGTTAGGGCACATTTTTGGTACCAAGCAAAATTAAACTTAACCTTTGATTTCTATCTTAAATAAGTTACATGGTTGAATTCTTAATAAAATTCAAGTAAGTTTCATGTTTATATCATTGCATTTCATTGAGAATTGAGGAAGATAGCATAATCAGTCATGGATATTTCTCAAGGTTGAAGATGATACGGGGCGCGCATTTTTCATATTTGAAAAGGAAGTTTGTAATATATTGAGTGGGTGGTGTTTCATAACTGGATGAAACAGCCACCCCAGTGGCATGCGCGCGCGTACTAAGGCATTGCTAACCATAAGGGTGAGGGTTCGAACCAATGTGAACCCCCCTTTTGTGTTATTTTCATATTTTCTATTTTAGATCCAGTGCAAGCTAAGTCCAAAGCGCGCGTGGTACACCTCTCCTCTCAACCATCAAATCATCATCAATTTAGATCTAGCGTATCACATGCTTCCACCAAGATGGACCTTCAAGCCACCTCACTAGATTGTCATACAGGCGCCTGGGCCAGCTTGTTTTGGGCCTGGGAATTTACTATGTTCTCACCCCTCTTTTGACTTTCACACATAGGCCCAAAACATTTTCTTTTTCATATTTTATTTAATTATTTTTGTTTAAATATTTTTATTTAATATCATAAAATCATAAAATCACAAAAATATTAGATTTAGGTTTTTATTTAATTAAACTAATTTTTGACATAAAAATTAATTTATTTTAATCACCTCTTTGTTTTATTAATTAGAACTAGGGTTTTCATTATTATTTTTACACATTAAAATATTTTCTTAAACAAAACTCAAAAATTATTTTCCTAAAATATTTAGAACATTTTAGGGTTTAATTTATTTTCATAAATAAATTAATTTATCATACTTTTCTTTTAATCAAGTTTTAAATACTTAAAATTAGATTTAAATTTCTAATTTCTTTTCTTTCAAATTTCAAACATCTTTTTTCTCAAATAAAAACAAACAAAAATATTTTCTTTCTTAAAATATTTAGAACCTTTTTTAGGGTTTATACTTAGCCCTTTTCCCATCTTTGCACATTTATTCAGTCTTTTACATTATTTTGTGATTATTCAATTATTATAAATTTGTAATAGTAATTTAGGGTTTATTTCTTTCATCCCCTATTCATAAACTTGTACCCCCATCCCCTAAAGTGTTGTAATAGCGTAGGTGTAATACGGTGGGAGAACTGGCTTAGGTGTTTGCGTTTGATCGCAGTTGTTGCGGATAGCAAGATTCACCACCGACTTTTCTTTTATCCAATAAGGAAAGGGTGTAAAGAACAGGAAAGACCTTTGAGATTATTTTCTTGAGTTCGGTGGGTAGGTTATGAAAAGGGAAGGTGTTAGCACCCTTTTCATCCGTAGTTATCTACAGGCTCTTGGTTGCTTGCTAGATCACTTGCTTTTGTTTGAAAATGTGCTTGTGGTGTGGGTTTTGAAAGAATTTTGAAAAAAGTGTCTTTGTAATGGTTCTCGTTTCTATAAGAACACGTACAAAAGTTTTTTCTTTTAAAAATGTTTCAAATGAGAGTGTTGGTGTATAAAATGTTTTTGTTGTGAGCAAGCGAGAACTTAGGAGCATCCTACCTACTCAAAAGGTCTATATTCTTTTCCCTCTCCTTTAGATGTTACTATCTTACTATTGATTTGGTAAGAAGCCCCATCATTGGATGTGAAGGGACGGGCGTGGGACGTTTGTATAGTCATAGAAGGCAACTTATGGGACGTTTTAGCAATTTTTGTTTAGGGACTAGATCGTTTACCGAAGGCAACATTAAGGGTCATCGAGGGACTACGATCTTTTATCGAGGGTCTTTGCTAAAACACCCATATTCGAGGGACATGACTATTTTTCCGAGGAAACAAGTGAGATTACCCTAGGGGTGCATGTGTGTAAATAATGTGTTTAATTTGCATCTACTTGTTGATTTTTATCTTGCCATACATCCTAGTTACTAACATTTATAAAAAAGTAAATAAAAATGAAGAAAATAAATCCTACACTATTACAACCATATTGAATGGCAATAAAATGTAAAGATAAAACAAGAATAAAAGAAAGAAAAATGAACTTTTCAATTTGGGCAGCAGAACCCTTCAATTCTGCATCTCTGGCTCCCTTCGATCTAGGCCTAGAGTCAGTAAGGTTATGTCTTTTGATTTCACCCTTTTCCAGCTTCTTTCGATTGAGACCTGACAGTCAGTGTGGACATCCCAAAGGCTACTTCCTTCGTTTGAGGCCTGGGGTAAATGTGGAGTGCACTCTTTGCCTCAGGTTCCTTACTGCCTCCTTCGAATGCGAGAATACTAGGCCCTCAGGTTGAGATTCGAAAGGCTTGAGTACTTAGCCAATCGGAGGATATAGAGAACCTGTTTTAAACTTTTAAAATGCAACATTCAAGTGTAACTTTCGAAAGCTACAGGCCAGGGGTTAGCACAAAATTATTGGGTCTCAAAGTCTAAAGCCTAACTAGTCAGGGTTGAGATTTTCAACATATGGGCAATCTGGATCGAAGGTTAAAACAATGGTCAAGCTCCCTAGATGAAATATCTATATTTTCTCTTTATTGGTATGTACACATGATATTTAAATGAAATAGTTCCAAGTTTAAAGAGAACTTACCTCTTGGAGTGCTTAAATCGAAGGAAACTGCAAATGTCTTCCTTGGTGATGAATGGAAGTTCGTTGGGGCCTTCTTGAGACTAGTCCAGTTACTACTTTGTTCAAGGAGTCACTAAATTGAAGGAGGATATATGAGTGAAATGAAGGTTACTCTATAACAGGTAAGGGAGTGAATCAAAAAGCTATTATATTGTAGTTGGGGAATGGGTCGAAGGTGAGTTATCTGGCAACTTAAGGAGTGAATCGAAGGGTTCACTTAGTGTGTGAAGGGGTCTGAGTTTTTCAAAAGTGTTTGGAATATTTAAAAACGTTGGATGGATGTTTGAGAGTTTTGAGAAATTTCTTACAACAAGAGTTTTCTTGCAACTATCCAGGGGCCCCTAAGATGTGTGGTGGAGGCTCATATTTATAGATGGCTTTGGCTGATGTTTTAGGAGGGAAAACAAAAAGTTTAAACAAAAAAGGCATGATGTTCTTGTAGCTTTCGAGGGGCAGTATTCATATTCCATTTTGGTGCAAGAATGGGGCAATGTTTTAGGACTGTTGTGCAACAGTTTTGGAGCGTTATGGCCAGTGTATCAGGCCTGAATTTGGCAGCACAAGGGACTCTGGCCAACAAGTATCTTTGGATGTCTCAACCTTTTGTTTTGACCCCTTAGCCTTATCCTTCGACCAGATTCCTCAACAACCTTTATTTTCAAATCAAAGTGTCCTTCTAATGGCTCAAATGGGTATCCTTTGAAGAGGCCCAAATAGGTGCCTTTTGACTAAGCCTTTTGTATGCTCCTTCGAATGGCTCATATAGGTATCCTTTGAAGAGGCCCAAATATGTGTCTTTCGACTAGGCCTTTTGTATGCTCCTTGAAATGGTCCAAATACATGCCCCTGGAGTGGATCAACAAAACATGGCATTCGATTGGGACATCCAGGTATGTCTGGCAAGTCCTTCGAATGTGCCACCATGATATGTCTTTTGAATGAGACAATAGTTATGTGTCATTGTGTGTTAAAGAAAACTATTTCCAAGGGAGATACTGCCCAGTCGAAACTTGCCTGTAAGGGGCCATATGGCTAAACGAAAGGGTGTATGTAAGAGGTCCCTGCTTTGTGACTTCAAGCAAACATGCAAGAGGTCTTTGCTCAAACGAAAGCTTGCATGAAAGGAGCCACATGCCCAAATGAAAGGTGTAACAAAAACTTGTATTGAAGGATTCACACGCCCTAAACGAAGAATGCATGTAGAGGGTAAAGGACACTGATACGGTGGGAGAACTGACTTGAGGTTTTGCATTTGTTTTCTCAAATGTTTCGGTTTAGCAAGAGTCGCCACCGACTTTTTATTTTATCCTAAGGAAAGGTTAAAAAGCATAGGAAAAACCTCTGAGATGTTTTCTTGGGTTCGGGGAGTAGATTATAGAAAGGGAAGGTATTAGCACCCTTTCTATCCATGGTTATCCATGGGCTCTTAGTTACTTGCTTAGATCACTTGCCTTGCATTTTCAATTGTTTGAAATGGTGCTTTGTGTGTGTGGTTTTGAAAATGTTTTGAAAAAGATGCCTTGTCTAGGCAACCATTGTAACAATTCTTTACTCGAATGTTTTACAAAGGTGTTTGTCTTTTTGAAAAGATGTTTCAATGTTTTTTGAAAGTTGTTTTGAAAGTTGTGTTGTGGAGTGTATTTTGAAAAAGGCAAGGATTGTTTTGCAAGTTTGGTCAAGTAACCAAGAGCTATCTACCCTAGATTTCTCAAAGATCTTTCCTATGTTTTAACCCTTTTAACAGTGTTGTTTCACCATTGTATTTGGTGAACAACCTTGTGTTAGGATGTTAACGGGACGGGCGCGGCTCATCGTTTAGACCATGAATGCAATAGTGTCAAGTATTTTTGGTAATTTGCTTGAGGGACTATGATCATTTTGTTTAGGCAACTTCGAAAGCGTCACCGAGGGACTATGATCATTTGATTTGTTTTTGTTTCGCCAAAGACACTCAACATGCAACATGGCCTTTTTTGGAAGGCAACGAGTGGAGGAACCCTAGGGGTGCAAGTGTGAATGGTGTATTGATTTTCATGCATTTATCTTGAATTAGGTCAAGCTATTTGTTGATTTTATTTGCATACAAACCCTAGGTCTATCATGGCATAATTTGAAAGCTTTTAAATGCGGAAATTTAAAGTCCTAAATTATCACAACATGATTATGGGAATGGGGGTACAAATGTTTGAATGGGGATATTTGGCAAGAAATTAAATCTAACTATTACATCCATATCGAATATACAAATATTTAATTGTACAATATTAAAATAAATACAATAAATATGCAAAATGTATTATGCACAAAAAGATTTCTTATGTATGTGAAAGTATTTTTTCATGTGAAATATAAACAGAAATAAAAAAGTCAAATTTGAATATTTTTGTCATTTAGGGCAAAACCCTAGTTTTTGAATAAAATGGTATTTATTTATTGATTATGTACAATATTTTGTTAATTAATTTATACAAAATAAAATAAAAAAAGTATATTGTAAAAAAAAGTATTTTTTAGTGTCAAATATTAAAAATAAAAATGTATTATTTTCATATTTTTTATCCTAAGTATTCTAATAAAATATACAAATATTTGTATTATATATTAAATATACTAAATATATACAAAAAATAAAATATTAATTATTTACAAAAAAAAAGTAGTATATTTTAGAAAATGTTTTCAAAATGTAAATAATAAATAATGACTAAAAAATATATACTTTTGTATTATTTTCTAGGGTTTTAAATAAAAAGGTTTTTATATTTATTTACATACATGTATTAAATAAAACAAATAAATGCCAAATAAATGCAAAAAAGGGTGGAAAAATATTTTTTATATTTTTTATATTTGAGCAAAAAATAATAAGTCAGAATCAAAAAGAAAAAATAAAAAATGATCAATATATCACACAATGGGCCAGGGGGTGTAAATTGGAAAAGGGAGTGCAAAGAGCAAGAACCAACTCAAGCCCAGCCCAAGTCAGCCTTCTTCAACCTCCAGCTTCGTTTGAACAACCAAAACGCGCGCTTTCTATGCTTCATTCAAACTCCTAATTCTTTGACTTTTAACAAAAACTCATAACATAAACAATGTAGAGCATCAAGAGACGAATTCATACATATAAAACACTTGACTTAACTCTAAGAAACGAAGGAGAATTTCTTCATCCCCAATTTCTGACCTAATTTTTCTTCAATGTTCATGGCCAAAATTCTCACAGCATACTCAATATAAATGAAAAGTAAATATATGGATGACTTCAGGGCTATGAGGAGAACATGTTTCATTCACAAACCTAAGCCTAACTCTTCCTATATTGAGAGATAGAAGTTCATGTTTTTACCTGTTTCAGCTTGAATCGTGTACAGCAATGGAGGTATCTTCAATGGAGTTTGAGCTTTGGTACAGCTTGCCTGAAGTCCAAGGATGCTTCTCCAACATCTGGCTTGCTTTGAATCACTATGAATCGTGCTATGGAAGTTCACCTGCAAAACTGAAAAAATGAAAATGGCAACAGGGGTTAGGGATGTTACAGTTTGTATTTAGGGCTT
This sequence comes from Vicia faba, assembly GCA_948472305.1. Classification (NCBI taxonomy): domain Eukaryota; kingdom Viridiplantae; phylum Streptophyta; class Magnoliopsida; order Fabales; family Fabaceae; genus Vicia; species Vicia faba. Next base: position 1,460,175,937 of record OX451739.1, on the reverse strand, counting down.
GGGATAGTTCCAATGGATGGTAGGGAATGTGTTTGAACAAGCTTTGGCCAAAACGCACGAGCAAACTGAGTTGTGCAACTCAATCTGCATGGATGCCCTGTTTCTTGCAGAAAAATGGTGTTTTGGTGAATGAGGGGGTATTGAGGATGAAGGAATCGTGTTTTAGGTCAGCTTAGGTGTATGAAAGATGTTCACAAGGTTTTTGTTTGACTGTGTTGACAGGAAGTGAGAGTTAGATAGTTTTTGCAAGCTTTCTTCCTATGTAAGCAAAGAGATGTCAACTTGTGATATATGCATGTACCAAGTTCTCAAGCATGCTGCATACTTTGTTCTTGATCAGTGGGATTTGCCTACCAACTCTTGCCTCAAAGATTTGGCTTGTACTTCTTGGATTTTGAATTTGACATAAAGCACTACTTTTCAAAAATGGCAAATGTGCTTTTTCTATTTAAGGGATAATCTTGCATGTAATGACCAAATGCACAAAACAATGCTTGAACACAATGGTTAGGCATTTAATTATGGAGTGCAAACTTGGTTTAGAGGCCTGCAAGCAAGTACCAAGCATGCTGATTTGAAAATGGAACTTGTATGAACATGCATTTGGTTATGAACAAAAGTGAAATTTTCCCAACTTTGCAAATTCGAATCTCCCTATCCACAAGGGTGTTTGAGTAGTTCTTGGACAATTTGGAAAGCTTGGAATGTGTACTACAATCCATCTTTGTAATGCAAATTGAAACTCCAAGTGGAAGCATGTGAAAAATGGCCAAGAAGTTGGACAAAAATCTTGTCTAGAATAGGTCAAAATTTCTCTAAGTTAAAAATGTTTTGCACCCTTGTTCCAAAATTCATAACTTGAGCTACAGGATTTCTTTGAGAAAACTTTGTGAATAAAAGTTGTAGATTTTGAAATGGACTACCACTTTCATGTTTTGAGTTTTGTTTGAATCCATTTGTATCTTGATGAAAAAATGGGACAAAGTTAGGGAAAAATAAGGAAGTTTCATAACTTAGAAAAATTCTAAGTTATGGAATTTTCTCATCTTAAACCCTAATTTGCAATTTTGGGTTTCTTGATGAACAAGTTTCATAATTTGACATGTCTTGATGAAAAATGAATCTTGGCACTTGATTTTGACCAAAAAGTCAAAGTTTGACTTTTCAGTATACAGTCAAATTTTGATCAGTTGACTGAAAAATTCATCTGTCAATCCTATGCATTTGAGACCTTTTGAACTTGTTGAATGGGTCAAGACAATGCCATTGAATCCTTGAGTCCATATGTGAGCTTGGTTTGCCATTGGTTAGGTCAAACAGTCAAAAATTGCCTTTGTGCAGTCAAAACCCTAAAAATGACCATTTTGCCCTTTTGGTGATCTGATTAAATTTCTTGTGGAATTGTGATCAATACTTGACCAAATGGTTCATATGAGTTCATTATGTTGATATGGGTCAAATTTCATGAGGTTTGACTGTCAATTGGCCACAGTTGACTTTTTCCCAATACAGATGATTATTAGGTCAACTGTCCAATTGACTGGGCAAAGATTGGAATCAAGGCTTGAAACTTGGTATGGATAAACTTGTGAGTCCAACATGCAGCATTAAAGTCACTTTGGGCATTTTAGGTCAAAACATCTTTGTGCAAACTCAAACCCTAATTTGGGTTAACAGTGCAAGGAGGAGTCTTGAGTAGAGCAAACCCTAACTTGATCTTGAGCTCCAAGGGTCTTGTGGTGAGAAAATGTTGATGAAATGAGAGGGCAAATTTTGGGGTACAACAGTTTCCCCTGTTCAATCTTCTTGAACCTGAAGAGTTAGATGGGCAAGTTTGCCTTTCGCGTCTCGAAGGTAAAAGGAGATTGGACACTAGAGTGCCCTTAAATTTGCACTCGTCAAAGCATGGGTGCGGGAATGGGCTTGAAGATGCCATTTGGAGATGGGCTTAAAATATGCCATCTGGAGGGGTGACAGAATCTTGTCGGGGATGGGCTTAAAGATGCCATCTGGAATGTTTGTTGAACTGTAGGTCGTTGATGAGTGAGTGAGTATCAGAAAGGTATCCATGTTTTGGAACATCCCTGAACCAGGGATCTTGAGTAAGCAATGGATTGACATCCGTGTTTGGAGAATCCGTAAACTGTTTTCAGAGATCTTGGATCTGAACAAGCGATAGGTTAACATCCGTGTCTGGAGAACCCGTAAACTATTTTCAGAGGTCTTGAAGATGAATAAGCAATAGATCAGCATCCATGTTGGGAAGCATCCGTAAACTGTTTTCAAAAGTTGAGTCTGAACAAGTGATAGATTAACATCCGTGTTTGGAGAATCCGTAAACTGTTTTCAGAAGCTGAAGAATCTGAACAAGCGATAGGTTAACATCCGTGTCTGGAGAACCTGTAAATTGTTTTCAGAAGTCTTGAAGTTGAATAAGCAATAGATCAGCATCCATGTTGGGAAGCGTCCGTAAACTGTTTTCAAAAGTTGAGTCTGAACAAGCGATAGATTAACATCCGTGTTTGGAGAATCCGTAAACTATTTTCAGAAGTTGAAGAATCTGAACAAGCGATAGGTTAACATCCGTGTCTGGAGAACCCGTAAACTGTTTTCAGAAGTCTTAAAGTTGAATAAGCAATAGATCAGCATCCATGTTGGGAAGCGTTCGTAAACTGTTTTCAAAAGTTGATTCTGAACAAGCGATAGATTAACATCCGTGTTTGGAGAATCCGTAAACTGTTTTCAGAAGTTGAAGAATCTGAACAAGCGATAGGTTAACATCCGTGTCTGGAGAACCAGTAAACTGTTTTCAGAAGTCGAAGCTTATTAATCTTATCCTGAAAAGGGTAAAATATTAGCTGAAACACATGGTTATGTTGCATGAAATGTATGATGCAATATATGCTATATCAATGTTTATGATATGAATGTAATGAATGCACATGTAAGCTGATGAGCTGTTTTGCTGAAGATAGATGAATCCTAGATATCCAAAGATAATAGAATCTTGACTGTTGCCAGGGAAAGTGAATCCTTGCTGCTGCAGGGGATTGCAAGAATTTTTGGTTGCTTGAAGATGAGACATCCTTGTTGACTGCTGACTGCTTGTGGAATGCAAGATCTTCAATTGTTGAGGGATCTTAGGACCACTGCTGGGGATTGGAACTCCTTGGTGACTTGTAGGGAATGAGAATTCTGATGATCTCTACTGGGGAGTCCAGAACCTGGTAGGCTTAAGTTGGAGAAGTAAAATTGAGAATCTTCAATCTGACGGGAAGTATCTCTGTGGGGAGAAGGTTCACTAGGCTGGTTCCGCTGGGGATTGATAGTTGGAAGTTTTAGCTCCGCTGGGGATTAACAGTTTTGACTTCACTGGGGATAAGATTTTTGGATTTCAGGGCTCCACCGGGGATACTTAACTCTGAGGGGAATTAAGTTCTGGAAGGCTCTCTGGCTGGGGAAATCAACTTTGAGAAAGCTTCTGTTCTGCTGAAGATCCTGAAGTTTAACTCTGTTTGGGGAATTAAGCTCTGGATTTTAACCTTGTTGAGGAATTTGGAGTTTAGAACCGCTGGGGAATCCTTCTGAAAGGGTATCAAGATATCTATCTGTACCTTCAACCTATCAGTAATCATCTTTTCTTAGTTTGTAAGAAAACGATTATGTTCAAATGCATATGCCTATTTTAACAAAACATTGGACGTTTCTCAAATAAAACATAAGTGCAAAAGAGAAAAAGGAAGACAAAGCAAATTTCTGTATTTGGAAAAGTATTTGTATTAACTTTTTATGAGTATCTTTGTACAAAGGAGACAGGCATCCTAGTAAGAGGATGTTGTCGTAAAAATTGAAAATTTTATACAAAAGAAAGATGGCTATGTGTAACAATTCCATGGGATTCCATTCTGCTATAGCCTTCACAACTCTGAATATCTTGTCCATTCAATGCTTCGTCCGCCGATGATTGGATTGATCAGAAGTTTGGAGCTTGTTGATGAAGAGATTGTTCTTTAAAGTGATCCAACGAGACATAGTCATACGCTTTAATTCCCTAACTTTTGCCTGGATCGCCCTTTCAGGTTTTCAATCCACCGGGAAACCCCTTTTTGCCCAAGCCGCCCTTTCGGGTTTTTGACTTGCCGGGTGCACATTTTTTGTTTTATCCCTAATTTTTGCCTGAACCTCCCTTTCGGGTTTTCGGTTCACCGGGATGCCCATTTTTGCCCAAGTCGCCCTTTCGGGTTTTCGACTTGTTTCATGCGTAGTATCTTTTGACTATGTCCGCGTTCGCAGGGTGCGGAAAATCGTCGCCGTCCATGGTGGTCAGAATCATTACACCACCAGAAAAGATGCTCTTGATTACAAATGGTCATTCGTAAGTAGGAGTCCATTTGCCCCTGGGATCACTTTGCAGCAAGATGATCCGCTTGATTACAAGATCTCCGACTTGATATACTTGACGTCTGACTTTCTTGTTGAAAGCCTTGATCATCCGTTTTTGGTACGTCTGACCATGGAAAACAGCAGTAAGTCGCTTCTCATCGATCAAATTGAGTTGATCAAGTCGGGTCTGAATCCAATCGTCTTCATTCAAACCAGCGTCCTTCATAATCCTTAAAGAAGGAATCTGAAATTCCATGGGTAGGACAGCTTCCATGCCATATACCAAAGAAAATGGGGTTGCCCCTGTCGAAGTACGTGCCGTGGTACGGTATCCATGCAGAGCAAACGGTAACATCTCATGCCAATCCTTATAGGTCACTGTCATTTTCTGAATGATCTTCTTGATGTTTTTGTTCGCAGCTTCAACAGCACCGTTCATCTTCGACCGATAGGGAGATGAATTGTGATGATAAATCTTGAACTGTTCGCATAGAGCGGTGATCATATTATTGTTCAGATTTGTACCGTTGTCTTTGATGATCCTGTCGGGGACACCATACCGGCATATGAGGTTCTGCTTGATGAAGCGGGCAACCACATTCTTTGTAACAGAGGAGAAGGAAGCTGCTTCGACCCACTTGGTAAAATAGTCAATGGCGACCAGGATGAAGTGATGTCCATTGGATGCTGTGGGCTTGATCTCTCCAATCATGTCAATGCCCCACATTGCAAATGGCCAAGGAGCTGTCAGAACGTTGAGAGGAACAAGAGGGATATGAATCTTGTCAGTATAGACTTGACATTTGTGGCAAGTACGGGAATGTTGATGGCAATCAGCTTCCATGGTAGACCAGTAATAGCCTGCCCTTAGAATCTTCTTAGCCATCGTATGTCCACTCAAGTGGGTGCCAAATGTGCCGCTGTGTATCTCAGTCATGATCAACTCTGCTTCAGCTTTGTCTACACATCAGAGTAAAACACAATCATGGCTGCGTTTATAGAGGATGTCGTTGCTCAGGAAGAACTTGGCAGCAAATTTCCTTAGGAACTTTTTGTCATTTACGGAAGCTCCTTCGGGATATTCTCTAGTCTGGAGATACCTTTTGATTTCGTGAAACCAGGGTTGTTCCACTACTTCTTCGGTATTAATCTCATGACAATGTGCATGTTCATCCATTCGCTCGATGGTGATTTGGGGGGCCTCATTATCCCAATTGAGTTTAAACATGGAAGACATTGTAGCCAGAGCATCTGCTAGCTGATTCTCTTCTCGCGGGAAATGCTCGAAGGTGATTTGCTCGAAATGAGGCAACAATGTCAGGACATGTTCTTTGTATGGGATAAGGTTAGGATGTTTGGTATCCCACTCTCCTTTGATTTGACTGATAACCAAAGCCGAGTCCCCAAATACGATCAAAGATTTGATCCCCAAGTCTATAGCAGCCTTGAGACCAAAGATGCAAGCTTCATATTCGGCCATGTTGTTGGTACAGCTGAAACAAATTCGGGCCGTGAAAGGTGTATGACAACCTTCTGGGGAAATGAGTACCACACCGATTCCGTTTCCAAGTGCATTTGAAGCACCATCAAAGTACAGGGTCCATCGGGATCCATTTTCAGGTCCGTCATACGGTCCGTTACCTCCAATGTTGTCCAAAGTCATGATGTCCTCGTCCGGGAAGTCGAATCTCATGGATTGATAATCTTCGATAGCTTGATGAGCTAGATGGTCAGCTAGTACACTCCCTTTTATAGCTTTTTGGGTAGTATACTGGATGTCATACTCAGTCAGGATCATCTGCCATCTAGCGATTCTTCCAGATAAAGCAGGCTTCTCGAAGATATACTTGATAGGATCCATTTTGGAAATCAACAGAGTGGTATGAGTCAACATATACTGCCTTAGTCGGCAAGCAACCCATACCAAAGCGCAGCAAGTTTTCTCGAGCAGTGAGTAGCGAGTCTCACAGTCGGTAAACTTTTTGCTAAGGTAATAAATGGCATGCTCTTTTCGACCAGACTCGTCATGTTGGCCCAGTACGCACCCCATTGAGTTGTCCAAAACAGTCAGATACATGATCAGCGGCCTTCCTTCGATGGGTGGCATCAGAATAGGAGGTTCTAGCAAATACTCCTTGATCTTATCAAAAGCAGCTTGGCAATCGTCGTTCCATTCGACTACCTGATCTTTCTTCAATAGTTTGAAAATTGGCTCACAAGTAGACGTCAGATGAGAGATGAATCTGACAATATAGTTCAAGCGCCCCAAGAACCCTCTAACCTCTTTTTCAGTACGGGGGGCAGGCATTTCTTGTATAGCCTTCACTTTTGTTGGATCGACCTCGATGCCTTTGTTGCTGACAATAAATCCTAAAAGTTTACCAGACCTAACTCCAAAGGTGCACTTACTTGGATTCAGCCTGAGTTTGTACTCCTTCAACCTGGCAAACAGCTTTTGCAGATGTTTAAGGTGTTCCTCCTCTGTTTGTGATCGAGCTATCATGTCGTCTATGTAAACTTCGATCTCATGATGTATCATATCATGAAACAAAGCCACCATGGCGCGCTGATAAGTTGCCCCTGCGTTCTTCAGTCCGAACGACATCACCTTGTAACAGAAGGTACCCCATTCGGTAACAAAGGTTGTTTTCTCCATGTCCTCGGGGGCCATTTTAATCTGGTTGTAGCCCGAGAATCCATCCATGAAGGAAAATACCTTATGCTGAGCTGTGTTGTCAATCAAGATGTCGATATGTGGCAGTGGAAAATCATCTTTAGGGCTGGCCCTATTCAAATCCCAGTAGTCCACACACATTCTGACCTTGCCGTCTTTTTTAGGTACTGGCACAATGTTAGCAACCCATTGTGGATAGGATGTAACAGCCAGAAAGCCAGCGTTGAATTGCTTCATTACTTCAGCTTTAATCTTCTCAGACATGTCGGGCCTCATTCGGCGGACTTTTTGCTTGATCGGTGGACAGTCCTCTCTTGTAGGGAGACGGTGAACCACGATGTCTGTGTCTAACCCCGACATGTCTTCATAAGACCAGGCGAAGATTTCCACGTATTCATTTAACAGCTGCATTAAGCGCTCCTTGACACTTGGTTCCAGATTGGCACCCACTTGTACTTCTTTCCTGTCTTCCTCTATTCCTAAGTTGATTGTTTCCAACAACTCTTCATGAGGCAAGATGGCCCTCTCTTCTTGTTGTAGAAGTTTGGCTAGCTCTCCTAGTACTTCACAATCTTCGTCATCTTCGTATTCAGCCTGGTTGACCAAATCTTCAGAGTTATTGAAGGATATAGTAGAATAGTCACCCATAGAATCCAGAGTGGATGGGTACCTGCATTTGTGAGTGTGGGTGTGTGTAAGGGATAGCCATCCTTAAACAAACAAAAATGCAAAAGGAAAGAAAATGAACACAACAGTTTATAAATGAAAAACGTCCAATGAATCATTAAACATGGCATATGAATATGAAGAGAATCAAAACCCTTACAAATGGACCTACTTGCCCCGGGCAAGGCATGAGGTGAAAAATAGTGTGCAAATTGTTTTAGTAATTATTACAGACCAACAGGAAATGTTCGAAAGATAAATTACTGATTTATGAAAGTAATGGGAATGAAGTCTTTCGCCTCCCAGTTGTGTAGTCCCCCTCCGATGGTTGGGAAGATCCAATCTTCAATGTTGGCCTCTTCGTCTTCGTCTTCCAAAGCATTGATTCCATGAGGAGAAATCTTGATGGGTGTTTTTTCAATTTTTGAGCGACGCATAGCTTTTTGCCCCGCAATGGTAAATCCCAACCCAAACTTGTCTGTTTTATGAGGAATGTCAGGCAACTGTCCCCATGTTGAGCTCTTCCCCTCCTTCATTACAGCCTTTGCGTCTTTCAGAGATGCCATCCTGGCCAACTGCTTGGGCTCCTCAGCTACTGTCTTTGCTACTGCAACCTCGGGAGCAATTTCCTCGAAGTGTTGGAACGGTGTCTCAATGAATTCGCCCTCCACTTCCACATACCTAAAGGAGTTCAGGTGACTGATCATATATTCCTCTTCACCGTGTACGATTATGATTTTTCCTTTGACAGGGTATTTCAGCATCTGATGTAGGGAGGAAGTGACTACGCCAGCATTATGTATCCATGGTCTCCCTAGAAAGCAAGAGTATAACGGACGAATGTCCATCACATAGAAAGTTGAGTGGAATACTTCAGTGCCCACCTTGATGGGAATGTCGACCTCCCCATGCACCATTCTTTTAGACCCATCAAAGGCCCTGACAATGATATTACTTGGTTTCAGCTCCAAGCCTTCACAATCCAACCGGTCGAGAGCCTTTTTAGGCAACACATTTAGGGAAGAACCAGTGTCGACCAAGACATGGGCGAGAGTAGTTCCTCAACATCCGACTGACACATGCAATGCGTCATTGTGCTTTCTTCCTTTCGAAGTGAGGTCAACATCAGAGAAACCCAGGCTGTTGTCGGCGGTAAGGCTGGCTACACAATCTTGGAATTGATCGGTTGAGGTTTCCTGGGGAACATGGGCTGTCTTCAGAAATCTTATCAAAGCTTTGGCATGAGCCTCCGAACAAAGCAGCAAAGCTAGCATGGAGATCTTCGAGGGGGTTTGCCCCAGTTGCTCTACAACGTCATAATCACTTTTCTTTATTATTTTCAGAATCTCCTCCATTTCTTTCTTAGAGGTTTCGGGGATGACCAATGGCTGAGCCCTCGTCCTGACGAGCTCATCTTGGATCCCTTTCCCCTTATCAGCAGAAGTAGGAGGGACAACCACAGGAGTAACAGCTTCTTCAATCAACGGAGTTCTTGCAGAAAGTTTTATCGGTGCAGGAGTAACCTTGGCAGCAGCTGAAGGTCCAAAGATTGCCTTTGGGGGGGCAATCTCTGGAGAGAAAATTCTCCCACTTCGGGTAATCTTGCTCGTACCGGCAATGTTTCCAATGTCGGTAGTTTCTTCGTCAGAGCTCTCTTCAGTTATCTCAACTTGTTTAACACCGTGGTAGTAGATTTCTCCACCATAATTCCACGGTATCAATTTGTCAGATTTGTAGGGGACAGGCCCAGGAACGGTTATTTTCAGAGGAACAATCTTCGTAGCGGATGTAATCTTAACAGGCTTTTTAGGGACCTTGGAAAGATTGGTGGAAATGGTGATTATTGAAACATCTTTGATAAGGGTTGGAGTAGCAGGAATCTATTCGAAAAGGATTTGTTGGCTGTCCATTAGGCCTTGGATGCCTATCTTCAGCAATGGACAGTCGATTGGTAGGGAGGAACAACAGTAGCAGTCTTCTTTACATCCTGGGAAAATCCCAGCTTTCAACAGATTCAACTTGATTGTTAGTAGTGGAGTTACCAGATCATCCACAGCAGCAACATACAGATCTTCTTCAATAGCATGGACATTGCGACCATGCTTTGGCATCGGAGCGGATATTACATTCGGCTTCTCTGGAGAGTCGAACTCAACCTCTTTTTCATATATCAAGTCTTGAATTTTATGCTTAAGCGCCCAGCAATCGTTGGTGTCATGCCCGATGCTGTCAGAATGATAGGCACATTTAGCATTGGGATGATAATGCGGGGAAGTTGTATTCACATTTTTTGGTGCCTCTTTGATATTGGCGAGATTCAGCTTCAACAAATGGGGAAGAACTTGTGCGGGCGTCATATTGATGCGGGTGAACTGCTGTTGTGGTCGTTCTCCCCATTCCTGTTTAGGCCTGGACTGATTGTTACGAGGCTGATCATTTGATGAATTTTGAATCATCACAGCCCCCACAGTCGGCCGGCGCTCAGTTCTTCCCGATCCTTTTTGAGAGTACACAACAGCTGCTTCCTTCTTGGCCGGAAATGATTTCTTAACAGTTGTGGAGGCAGAGGCATCCCTTTGAATCTTCCCACTCTTAATACCCTCTTCCACCCGTTCGCAAGTCAGAATCAATTCAGTAAACCCTGCGGAAGAGCTCCCGATCAAATGGTTGAAGAACGGGCCAGATAGGGTCCCCAAGAACATATCAACTAGTTCCCTATCTGAAAGAGGTGGCTGCACTCTTCCGGCCAAGTTGCGCCATTTCTGGGCGTATTCTTTGAATCCCTCATTTGAGGCTATCCCCATACTCTGTAGCTGAGTACGGGTTGGCGCCAAGTCAATATTATATTGATACCGGCGATAAAAGGCAGCTGCCAAGTCTTCCCAATTATGCACTTCTGACCTCTCAAGCTGGTAAAACCAGTCTAGCTGTGTACCAGACAAGCTGTCCTGAAAGAAGTGTACCCAAAGATTTCTATCGGATGTATGAGGTTGAATTCTTCTGACATATGACCTCAGGTGCATCTTCGGACAAGACAACCCGTCATATTTCGCAAAATTGGCACCTTAAACTTTGGAGGGATCATAATCCCATCAATCAATCCCAATTCTTCAAAATCTAACCCGGGAACCCTTTGCAGCTCCATAGCTGCCAGTCTATCCTCCAGGTTTTTGTATTTATCATCCGCTGGCGGGTATTGCTGCTCTGAATAGTCTTCATCTTCCTCAACCTCTTCCTCTTCAGCCTCGGACTCAGAAGGTAATGCAGCCCCTTTTCCTTTACCGGTCCCCTCATCAGATGTGGAGGGGAATTCAAGAACTCTCCTAGCTTCATTCTCAAATCTTCTACCCAGTGTAGCTACCCCAACTCTTTTCTTCTTCTTTTTTCCTTTTTCTTGCTCTTTATTCCCTAACAGTGCTTTAAGATCCTCCTGACCCTTTGCCAAGGTCATTAGGAGCTGTTGAAACTGTGAGTTTTGTGACTGCAGATCTTTGACCGTCTGTTCAAGATCCATCTTACTGAAATAAACAGCAGAAAGATAAGGAAACCTGGCGTGAAGACCTGTTTATGCATATGATGAATGATATGTTTATTCATGCAATGCATTCAAGGATTTAGAAATTCAAAATTGTTGCAGACAAAAAGAACACACGTCATATTAATAAGAAGAAATTTGTCAGTACATAAATGCCCCATAGGCCAAATATTACAAAAACTTCTTAAGGTAAAAAGACGTTGCGCATCCTCTTTGGTGCGATGTAAGTGTTGCGGGTCTCCTCCTCGTGAAGTCGGTGGGTAAGCTCTAAAACCTTCTTCTCACTGGCGTAGAAGCTGGCTTCAAAAGTATCCCTTTCTTCCTTGAGTTGGATCCAACTCTTCTGCATCTCCTCCCATGATGTTGGCATGTCAGGGTGTAGGATGGTGTAGGGAACCTCTCCTTCCTTAACAGGCTCTTTAATCAAAGGGAGAATGTGAGGGTAAGGCATCATAAGACTCTGGGCGCGGGTTCGTACCCACTTGAGATAAGGCTCAAGAGGGATGGAATTCTTGTGCCCCAGTGTCTTACTATCTACCTTGTTAGGCATCCTCCAAGCTCTGATGAATCTTTGGCGAAGTCCTTGCGCATCGTTGTCTAAGTCAAAAACTAGGTCAGGAATCAGCATGTCATGAGGGCCATCCCTCCGTGCATATCCAAATTGTCTCAAAGCTAGACAAGGGTTATAAGTAATGCCTCCCCTTATGCCAAGTAATGGAACATTAGGGAATTCACCACAACGATCGATGATGATGACATTTTCTCTGGACCGAGAACACCAATGTACATCAGAAAGTGTGAGGGTCATCAATCGTTGCGACCACCTTAAGCCTTGCTCATTCTTCAAAACAGATTGTGGAAGGTGAGAAATAAACCACCTTGCAAGGAGAGGAGTACAGCACATGAGAACACCTCTCTTTCTCATTGTTCGTGTGTAAAATGAGTGGAGGATGTCCCCAAGCAATGTAGGTATGGGATTCCTTGATAGGAAAATCTTGACAGCATTGACATCTATAAGTTGGTCAGGATTTGGGAACAAGACCAACCCATAAATAAGGAGTGCCACAATCTCTTCAAAGGCTTGCAGATCCAGGGAATTCCAACACTCTTGTGCCTTCTCAAACAAGAACTTTGCCAAGAAGCCCTTGACACAACTTCTAGTCTCCCAATTCCCCTTGATGTCAGATGGTTGCAAGTGTAGTGCTTGAGCAACATCTTCAGGCTTTGGTTCTTTTTCCGTACCGTTGTAGGGTAGTTGATTAAGAATAGGAATTCTCAGGAGTTGAGAAAATCCCTCCAAAGTAGGCACCAATTGGTAGTCGGGGAATGTGAAACAATGGTGAAGGGGGTCAAAGAATTGGAACAACACTTTCACCATGTCTTCTTCAATGCTGGTGTTGACTAGGTTGAGCAGTCTACCATGTCTTTCACTGAAGAGAGAGCTTTCTGGAATTCTGGATGTAAGCTCCTTGAGTTGAGGAGGGATTCTCACAAGGTTGACTTGGATAGTTTTCCTGCGAAGAATTTCCATGACCTACAAAACAAGAACAAAGATGAAGATCCAAACCCTTGAAATGGTTAGTGGATGCATATGATGCTTTATGATGTTCATGATGTATGCACAAACATATGTACAAGCAAGTCACACAAAACCCTAGTTTCAGGCTTGCATGGGGTTTCATAGGTAAGTACCCTCTTGAGTTTAGTTGGCTTAAAAACCTGTCCTATAAATAGTAACCGAGTTCTAAGGAGCTCAATATCATTGGATTGTTTTCCATGTTCATTGTTTTGGTTTAGCCACTTAACTAGCGACCGAAATATTCCAAGAAAACAACCCTCAATGAGTGTAGTATCGAGTATCTACCAACTTCGGACTGCACCAAAGTCGGTCATCTCACTACCCCTAATAAAAGGCCAAGATGGTCAAGTAAGGTTCTAGGTCATTAGTGCTTAGTGACATCACTCAGCGGCCCCGTACTCTCCTTGATTGAACTCAAGGGTTACCGGTACTCACAAATATGTCGCACTAATATAGCTATTGCTTCAACCGTGTCGGTATACCCCACACAGTTTCCACAACGTATTGCTATCTATGAATGTTTCCCAAATCCGGGTGTAGGATTTCAAGCCCAAACAAGAGAACCAAAATGTAAAGCAATCAAAGCAAACAATTAGTCATGCAAAAGGGTGATCTAGCCCTAAGGTTACTCCACTTTTAATGATTTCCCCAGCAGAGTCGCCAGTTCTGTGATACGGTGGAAGAACTGACTTGAGGTTTTGCGTTTGTTTTCGCAAATGTTTCGGTTTAGCAAGAGTCGCCACCGACTTTTTATTTTATCCTAAGGAAAGGTTAAAAAGCACAGGAAAAACCTCTGAGATGTTTTCTTAGGTTCGAGGAGTAGATTATAGAAAGGGAAGGTATTAGCACCCTTTCTATCCATGGTTATCCATGGGATCTTAGTTACTTGCTTAGATCACTTGCCTTGCATTTTCAATTGTTTGAAATGGTGCTTTGTGTGTGTGGTTTTGAAAATGTTTTGAAAAAGATGCCTTGTCTAGGCAACCATTGTAACAATTCTTTACTCGAATGTTTTACAAAGGTGTTTGTCTTTTTGAAAAGATGTTTCAATGTTTTTTGAAAGTTGTTTTGAAAGTTGTGTTGTGGAGTGTATTTTGAAAAAGGCAAGGATTGTTTTGCAAGTTTGGTCAAGTAACCAAGAGCTATCTACCCTAGATTTCTCAAAGATCTTTCCTATGTTTTAACCCTTTTAACAGTGTTGTTTCACCATTGTATTTGGTGAACAACCTTGTGTTAGGATGTTAACGGGACGGGCGCGGGTCATCGTTTAGACCATGAATGCAATAGTGTCAAGTATTTTTGGCAATTTTGAGGGACTATGATCATTTTGTTTAGGCAACTTCGAAAGCGTCATCGAGGGACTATGATCATTTGATTTGTTTTTGTTTTGCCAAAGACACTCAACATGCAACATGACCTTTTTTGGAAGGCAACGAGTGGAGGAACGCTAGGGGTGCAAGTGTGAATGGTATATTGATTTTCATGCATTTATCTTGAATTAGGTCAAGCTATTTGTTGATTTTATTTGCATACAAACCCTAGGTCTATCATGGCATAATTTGAAAGCTTTTAAATGCAGAAATTTAAAGTCCTAAATTATTACAACATGATTATGGGGATGGGGGTACAAATGTTTGAATGGGGATATTTGACAAGAAATTAAATCTAACTATTACATCCATATCAAATATACAAATATTTAATTGTACAATATTAAAATAAATACAATAAATATGCAAAGTATTATGCACAAAAAGATTTCTTATGTATGTGAAAGTATTTTTTCATGTGAAATATAAACAGAAATAAAAAAAAGTCAAATTTGAATATTTTTGTCATTTAGGGCAAAACCCTAGTTTTTGAATAAAATGGTATTTATTTATTGATTATGTATAATATTTTGTTAATTAATTTATACAAAATAAAATAAAAAAAGTATATTGTAAAAAAAAGTATTTTTTAGTGTCAAATATTAAAAATAAAAATGTATTATTTTCATATTTTTTATCCTAAGTATTCTAATAAAATATACAAATATTTGTATTATATATTAAATATACTAAATATATACAAAAAATAAAATATTAATTATTTACAAAAAAAAGTAGTATATTTTAGAAAATGTTTTCAAAATGTAAATAATAAATAATGACTAAAAAATATATATTTTTGTATTATTTTCTAGGGTTTTAAATAAAAAGGTTTTTATATTTATTTACATACATGTATTAAATAAAACAAATAAATGCCAAATAAATGCAAAAAAGGTTGGAAAAATATTTTTTATATTTTTTATATTTGAACAAAAAATAATAAGTCAGAATCAAAAAGAAAAAATAAAAAATGATCAATATATCACACAATGGGCCAGGGGGTGTAAATTGGAAAAGGGAGTGCAAAGAGCAAGAACCAACTCAGGCCCAGCCCAAGTCAGCCTTCTTCAACCTCCAGCTTCGTTTGAACAACCAAAACGCGCGCTTTCTATGCTTCATTCAAACTCCTAATTCTTTGACTTTTAACAAAAACTCATAACATAAACAATGTAGAGCATCAAGAGACGAATTCATACATATAAAACACTTGACTTAACTCTAAGAAGCGAAGGAGAATTTCTTCATCCCCAATTTCTGACCTAATTTTTCTTCAATGTTCATGGCCAAAATTCTCACAGCATACTCAATATAAATGAAAAGTAAATATATGGATGACTTCAGGGCTATGAGGAGAACATGTTTCATTCACAAACCTAAGCCTAACTCTTCCTATATTGAGAGATAGAAGTTCATGTTTTTACCTGTTTCAGCTTGAATTGTGTACAGCAATAGAGGTATCTTCAATGGAGTTTGAGCTTTGGTACAGCTTGCCTGAAGTCCAAGGATGCTTCTCCAACACCTGGCTTGCTTTGAATCACTATGAATCGTGCTATGGAAGTTCACCTGCAAAACTGAAAAAATGAAAATGGCAACAGGGGTTAGGGATGTTACAGTTTGTATTTAGGGCTTGGGATAGTTCCAATGGATGGTAGGGAATGTGTTTGAACAAGCTTTGGCCAAAACGCACGAGCAAATTGAGTTGTGCAACTCAATCTGCAGGGATGCCCCGTTTCTTGCAGAAAAATGGTGTTTTGGTGAATGAGGGGGTATTGAGGATGAAGGAATCGTGTTTTAGGTCAGCTTGGGTTTATGAAAGTTGTTCACAAGGTTTTTGTTTGACTGTGTTGACAGGAAGTGAGAGTTGGATAGTTTTTGCAAGCTTTCTTCCTATGTAAGCAAATAGATGTCAACTTGTGATATAGGCCTGTACCAATTTCTCAAGCATGCTGAATACTTTGTTCTTGATCAGTGGGATTTGCCTACCAACTCTTGCCTCAAAGATTTGGCTTGTACTTCTTGGATTTTGAATTTGACATAAAGCACTACTTTTCAAAAATGGCAAATGTGCTTTTTCTATTTAAGGGATAATCTTGCATGTAATGACCAAATGCACAAAACAATGCTTGAACATAATGGTTAGGCATTTAATTATGGAGTGCAAACTTGGTTTAGAAGCCTGCAAGCAAGTACCAAGCATGCTGATTTGAAAATGGAACTTGTATGAACATGCATTTGGTTATGAACAAAAGTGAATTTTGCCCAACTTTGCAAATTCGAATCTCCCTATCCACAAGGGTGTTTGAGGAGTTCTTAGACAATTTGGAAAGCTTGGAATGTGTACTACAATACATCTTTGTAATGAAAATTGAAACTCCAAGTGGAAGCATGTGAAAAATGGCCAAGAAGTTGGACAAAAATCCTGTCTAGAATAGGTCAAAATTTCTCTAAGTTAAAAATGTTTTGCACCCTTGTTCCAAAATTCATAACTTGAGCTACAAGCTTGATTTGAGAAAACTTTGTGAAACAAAGTTGTAGATTTTGCAATGGACTACAACTTTCATGTTTTGAGTTTTGTTTGAATCCATTTGTATCTTGATGAAAAAATGGGACAAAGTTAGGGAAAAATAAGGAAGTTTCATAACTTAGAAAAATTCTAATATGGAATTTTCTCATCTTAAACCCTAATTTGCAATTTTGGGTTTCTTGATGAACAAGTTTCATAATTTGACATGTCTTGATGAAAAATGAATCTTGGCACTTGATTTTGACCAAAAAGTCAAAGTTTGACTTTTCAGTATACAGTCAAATTTTGATCAGTTGACTGAAAAATTCATCTGTCAATCCTATGCATTTGAGACCTTTTGAACTTGTTGAATGGGTCAAGACAATTCCATTGAATCCTTGAGTCCATATGTGAACTTGGTTTGCCATTGGTTAGGTTAAACAGTCAAAAATTGCCTTTGTGCAGTCAAAACCCTAAAAATGACCATTTTGCCCTTTTGGTGATCTGATTAAATTTCTTGTGGAATTGTGATCAATACTTGACCAAATGGTTCATATGAGTTCATTATGTTGATGTGGGTCAAATTTCATGAGGTTTGACTGTCAATTGGCCACAGTTGACTTTTTCCCCAATATAGATGATTTCTAGGTCAACTGTCCAATTGACTGGGCAAAGATTGGAATCAAGGCTTGAAACTTGGTATGGATAAACTTGTGAGTCCAACATGAAGCATGAAAGTCACTTTGGGCATTTTAGGTCAAAACATCTTTGTGCAAACTCAAACCCTAATTTGGGTTAACAGTGCAAGGAGGAGTCTTGAGTAGAGCAAACCCTAACTTGATCTTGAGCTCCAAGGGTCTTGTGGTGAGAAAATGTTGATGAAATGAGAGGGCAAATTTTGGGGTACAACAGACACAATCAAAGATTGCAACAAAGGAGGGCCACATTCCCCAAATGAAAGAGGCATGCAAAAGGTTTAATTTCCCAAACGAAGCTTGCAACAAAGTAAGGGCCACATGCCCCCAACGAAAGAGGCATGCAGGAGGCAAAATGTGCAATCGAAGGAGACCGGAAAAGAGGCCTTTGCCTCCTGAATCGAAGGACATCAGCAAGAGGCTTTTTGCCTTGTGAATTAAAGCTAGTTGAAGATAAGCGTTGCCCTATCGAAGCTTGCAACAAGTTGTTTAAAGGGAGACTTTGGCCTTGTGCATGCTAGCGTGGTGGTAAATTCTACCTTGTGAATTTGGCAAACATGCAAGAAAGAGGCTTTTATGGCCAAACGAAAGATATATACCAATCTTGCACAAAGAGACTAAAATGTCCCAACGAAGCTGGAATCGAACTTGTCCAAAATAAGTCTAATGCCCAAACGAAGCAGGAGATAAACTTGCCCAAAAGAAGTCCAATGCTCAAACGAAGCAGGAGATAAACTTGCCCAAAAGAAGTCCAATGCTCAAACGAAGGGTGTAACCAAAGCTTGCATCAAAGGAGCCAAAGTGCCCAATTGAAAGATGTAAAATTGAAGGAAACTTGTTTTTCCTTCAATTTTGTCAAAAAGAATATTTTCATCTGTTTTGCCCTTTTTAACAATTTCCTCTTTAACTTGATGCTGAAAAATCCAATTGTACTTGTGTAAGCTTGAATTTCTTGAGAATCCTTTGTGAGAAATGCCTTGAGAAATGAGAGGGCAAATTTTGGGGTACAACAGTAGGACATTTAAATTCTGCAATTTACCGCTTCCCATTATTGCTAGTAACTACAGTTTGTATGGCAAGATAAAATCAATCTTAGAAAACTCTAATCTCAAAGACAAATACATGAAAACAAAACATAATTCACACATGTATCTCTAGGCTATACCACACTTGTTGCCTTAGAATAAACAGTCATGTCCCTCGAACGTGGGATACTTTAGCAAATACCCTCAAATACAAGATCATAGTCCCTCGATGACCCTTCGATGTTGCTTTTGATAAATGATATTAGACCCTTACGAAAAATTGCTAAGGTATCCTACAATGTTGCCTTCTATGACTATACGATGACCCACGCCCGTCCCTTCACATTCAATGATATGGTTGCTTACTAACTAATGGTAAGATAATACTATCTAAAGGAGGAGTAAAATAACTAAGACTTTTTTAGTAGGTAGAACACTCATAGTTGCTTGCTCACAAATAAAACCATTTTCACACTTACACTTTCAAAATATATTTCCAAAAACAAACATCTCTTTGAACTATTTTCAAAACCAACACTTTGTATACAATCTCGCTAAAACAAGAATCATTACAAAGTTTGCCGAAACAAAGGTGTTTTCAAAATATTTTTAGACTTACACAAAACACAAAAAAATTTATAAAGCATTTCAAAGTGAGCTAGAAATTAAGATCCCATAGATAACTACGGATGAAAAGGGTGCTAACACCTTCCCTTTTAATAACCTACCCCCCAAACTCAAGAGAATTCTCAAAAGGTCTTTCTTGTTATTTTCACCCTTTCCTTTATTGGATAAAATAAAAGTCGGCGGCGACTCTTGCTATCTACAACAATTGTGATAAAATGCAAAACACCTAAGTCAGTTCTCCCACCGTATTACAGAACTGGCGACTATGGTAGGGAGGAATTTTTAAAAGTGGGGTTTTCTTAGAGACTAGATCACCTTTAAATGCTTTCATTGTTTGACTTGCTTAAAAGGGTGTTTGGGTTTTGCGTAGATCCTCTACCCGGATCTGGGAACATTATTAGGTAAGTAGTAATATATTGTGGAGACTATACGGCATAAACCGATATGGTTGAAGCAATAGCTACGTTAGTGTGACACATTTGATGGTATTGGTATCCCTTGTGGTGAATTGCGGAGAATATGGGGCCGTTGTGTGGTGTCATGAAGCACTAACTGACCTTAGAACCTTTAGTTGAACAACTTGGCCATTAGGAAGTAGTGAGATAGCCGAATTTAGTGCAGTCCGAAGTTGGTTGATACTCAATACTACGCTCATTGAGATCAGACTTTTGGGATATTTCGGTCGCCAATAAAGAGGCTTGCACTGAAACAATGACCGATGAAGAAAGATCAATGATATTGAGATTCCCTAGAACCCGATTACTTTTTAGGACAAGTTGAGCCAACTAAACTTCAAGAGGGTACTTACCTATGAACCTCGTGCAAGCCTAAACCTAAGGACTTGTTTGCTTTGCTTGTATATGATTATTTGTACATAACATCATTACATCATACCATAGCATTTGCGCTAACCATTTCAAGGACCTTGGGATTTATCTTTGTTCTGTTTTGTAGGATATGGCTTCCATTCGCAGAAATACCATCTAAATCAACCTTGTGAAAGTGCCTCCTCAACTCAAGGAGTTAGCATCAAGGGTCCCTGAAAATTCTTTGTTCACCAAGAAGTATGGTCGACTCCTCAACTTGGTTGCCTCAAACTTTGAAGAAGACATGGTACATGTTCTTTTTCAATTCTTTGACCCTAAACATCACTGTTTTGCATTTCCTGTTTACCAATTGATGCCCAACATGGAAGAATTCTCTCAACTATTAGGAGTGCCTATTCTTGATCAATTAACTTTCACCAGTATTGAGAAAGACCCGAGACTTGAGGGGATTGCTCTAGCCTTACATTTGCAACGGTTCGACATTATGGCTAACTGGGAAACTAGAAGTGGTGTTAAGGGTTTTCTAGCCAAGTTTCTGTTTAAGAAGGCTCAACTATTTTGGGATGCTCTGGATTTGCAAGCTTTCGAAGAAGTTTTGGCTCTTCTAATCTATGGGATGGTAATGTTCCTTAATCCATACCAACTTATAGATTTGAATGCGGTCAAAATCTTCCTATCTCGTAACCCAATGCCTACCTTACTCAGAGATATTTTGCATTCTCTCCACGCCCGTACCATGAAGAGAAGGGGGATTCTTATGTGTTACACTCCTTTGCTAGCTTGGTGGTTTATTTCGCACCTTCCTCAATCAGTTTCGAAGAATGAATAAGGCATGAAGTGGTCTCAAAGGTTGATATCACTATCGCATTCGGATATTCATTGGCGTTCTTGATCTTTAGAGGATGTCACCATCATTGACTGTTGTGGGGAATTCCCTAATGTCCCACTCCTTGGAATTATGGGAGGTATCACTTATAACCCTTGCTTGGCTCTTCGATAGTTTGGTTATGCTCAGAGGGATGGTCCTCATGAGGCGCTTATCCAAGGTATTGTGTTTGACTATGAGGACGATGTCCAAGGTTATCATCAAAGGTTTGTACGAGCTTGGGGCATCGTAAACAAAGTTGATAGCAAAACTTTAGGGAATAATAACTCCATTCCTTTGGAACCTTATCTCAAGTGGGTGCAAGCTCGCGCTTAAAACCTCATGATGCCATATGTGGACATCCTACCAATCATTATGGAGCCTATTTCCGAAGGAGACGTTCCTTACACCATTCTTCATCCTAACATGTCTACTACTCTCGAAGAATTACAAAGGTCATGTATTCAACTCAAGGGGGAGCGAGACACCTTTGAAGCCCAATTCTATTCAAGCGAGAAGAAAGTGTTAGAGCTCACAAGGCAACTTCACGTGGAGCGGGACTTGAATGCCTACATCAGTCCAAAGAGGAAGCGTCCATGGGAGACTTGAGTCTTTTGTTGTATATTTTCATTTTGTTGTTTTTCTTTCATTATAAGCCCAAGAGGCAGTTTGTAACCTTTGAACTTATTAATACCACTAATGAGATACAGTCAAGCGTAGACTCGTTCTGATACTTCTATCAACAGTCAAGCGTAGACTAGTTCTGATACTTCTATCAACAGTTACTTTGGATGGAATCTATAAGCCCATCTCTGAAGACTCTCTGTCACCTCTCCGAATGGCATATTTAAGCCTATTCAAGCAATATTATCAACCAACAGTGTTACCGCCTGCACATGCGAGTGCAAATTTCTGGGCACTTAAGTGTTCAATCATCTTATTCCTTCAAGTCACGAATGGCGGACATGTCAATATAACTCTTTATGTTTAAAAAGATTTAACAGGGTCAGCTTATGTACCCCAAAATTTTCCCTCCCATTTTTCTTCAAGACATTCTCCTAAGATCCTCATTTGCTCAAGGTTGCATAAGAATTGATCAGACAAATTCTTCTCCTAAGCAATGGCTCCACAACTAGGGTTTTGTAAGAAATATTTGGTTTCTAAGGTATAAAGTGGTTTTAATGGTTCTTCATATGTCCCTAAGAATACTCATACCAAATTTCAAGCCTTGCATCACAGGTTTGCTCAGTCAATTGCTCAGATGACTGAAAATCAATTGTATTGTATAAAAAGTAAATTGTGGTCAACATACAATCAAACTTCAAGATTTTTGCTCAACATCAACATTTTTTAGTGATATACATCATTTGATTAAGTATTGATCATGATTCCTCAAGAAAAGACCTCAAATCATCAAAAGTCAAAAGTTGCTAAATTAAGATTTCCTTAGGAGAAGTGAGCTGAACTTTGACCAAGCATAAATTTGACATGCTTCATCATTTTTCCCCAACCAAATCTCATTTTTAAGGAAATTCAATTTTATACAACTTTGTCTCTCTAAGCTCAATTCCAAAAAAAGCTTCATTTGAGAGATACGGGTCAATACATTATAGATCATTTCAAAAGTCAACAAAAAGACACTTTTTGTAAAGGTAACTTACATAAAGATAAATTCTTCTAAAGCAAAAATAATAAACATATAGATTGTAGAGGACATCTTGAGATTTCTAAAAAGTCCAAGATCACCTTCAGAAGATAAAAATTAAGAGAGTTATGAGCAATGCAAGTTGGGAAATTTTGAGCAAATGCATGAAGTTCAAGTGGAGCAAATTTGATATTTTGGGATATTGGGCTATTGGGCCATTGCTTAAGAGTCTAAACTTGTTTTTCATCTTATCATGCACCTCACATCTTACTCATTCACCCCTTGACCTCTTTATTTTATTTATTTTTGATTTTTTATTAATTAAAGTCAAAATAAAATAAAATAAAATAAAGGCTTCTACAAGGTCCAAGCCCATATTTTCTTTACCCTAATTTCCCTTATATATTCTCATCCATTCTCTTCATACAAGGACACGAAACCTTGCCTCACAATCTTGTCAAAAAAATATAAAAGAATTTCAAGAACCCTAAAATCGTGAAACCCTTATCACAAGCCCTTTCACTACAAAACATCCACTCCATTCACTTCTAGCAGGCATATAGAGTAAGTGTTGGCCAAATTAAATGGTCCAAAACGTATGAAATCTCATTGCATGATATCTCTGATTTGATAATTTTCATAACATTCATATCTTGATTTTCTGTTTGCTTTAACATGTACTAGTGACACTAATGTGTCCAGGAGGTTTGGTAGTGTAGGGTAGAACAATCGTGGAAGTCCCATGCAATTAGGATCGTGAATCACCATACCTACACATATTCATGTGTTTTTCTTCATAACTCAAAAACCATGAATTTTTAGACCAAAATAATCCTTCCATTGAACTCGCAGCCCTAGATTTAGGGGGGGGGGGGTAGGTTTTTTTTGGATTACTAATCTTGGTTATTTTGCAGGTTGGGCAAAAGAAGGTCACCAGAGAAGATGACCGGGGCTAGGGCTACAGCGTCTCTCCCGTTCAAGCATTTTGTTTATATTATATATTTATGGGTTGACATAAATCAATGGATGTACAGCTACCCCAGCGGTAGAAGCACGAGCGATAAGTCATTTGTGTCAAAGGGCCTGGGTTCGATTCAGCCTTTTGCCACTTTATTTTCCTAATATTTCATATTTTGAAGGGTATAATACAAAACGTGTTGACGCCAGATCCTAACACCAGGGCGCGCTTGGCCTAGTGGTGATTGTGTTGTTGGAAAGTCTTGAGGGCATGGGTTCAACACCCATCCCTGACAATTTTTGGTTTTTCTCTATTATTTTCTATGTTTCTCACTCTTTTTTCACCCTTTTTCCTTTTCTTCATCTTTTAGAAAACCTTTTTTAAAACCTTTGTTTTTTTTAAAACCCTAATTTAGTTTTTTAGGTTTTCATTTAATTAGCCCTAATTTAATTTTTTAGGTTTTCTTAATTAAATTAAAATCAACTTAGATTTTAGGGTTTTGTTTAATTTAATTAACTAGCTTCTTAAAATCAATTAGGTTTTAGGTTAATCGTCAAACTTTTTCATTAAAGTGATCACAAAACAATTTTATCTTTTCATTTTCTTTTTACTGCTTCGTGTACTTTATTACTTTCGCATTATTTTTCCAATTATGTAACTGCTTACTATTGTAATAGTTTAATTAGGGTTTACTCTTTCCCCCCGGTTTTACTATTTGTACCCCCACTCCTGAAGCCTTGTAGTAGCGTAGAATTTTATTTCTTGCACTTTACTGCTTTTCATTATTACTATATTATTTTACTAGTAATTAGGGTTTGTATGGAAAAACATAAAAACAATCGTAGAAAACCTTAATTGCAAGTTTAAAATAACTGAACATGAATCACTCTTCACACATGTACCTCTAGGGTAACCTCAATTGTTTCCTTCGGAACGAAAAACAGTCATGTCCCTCGAACATGGGGATGCTTTAGCAAAGACCCTCGGTTAAAAAGATCGTACTCCCTCGATGACCCATCGATGCCACCTCGCTAAACAATCTTAGTCTCTTACGATAAAATTGCAAAAGCGCCCCTACGAGTTGCCTTTATGACTGTATGATAACCCGCGCCTGTCCCTTCACATCCAACTGTGATACGGCAGAAGGACTGACTTGGGTCGTTTGCGTTTGATCGCAATTGTGCGGATAGCAAGAGTCGCCACCAACTTTTTTTATCCAAAAGGAAAGGTAAAAAAGCACAGGAAAGACCTTTCGAGATTATTTCTCGGGTTCGGGGGTAGATTATGAAAAGGGAAGGTATTAGCACCCTTTTAATCTATAGTTATCTACGGGCTCTTAGTTACTCTCTAAATCACTTGCTTTTGTTTGAATGTGCTTGTGGCGTGGTTTTTGAAAGTATTTTGAAAATGCCTTTGCAATGGTTCTTGTCTCTATAAGAACGTATACAAAGTGTTGTTTTGAAAAATAGTTCAAAGAGGTGTTTGTGTATTTTATTTTTGAAAATGATTTTAAAAAGTTGTTTTTGTAATGGTTCTCGTCTCTATAAGAACGTATACAAAATGTTTTGTCTTTTTGAAAATGTTTTGAGATGAAAGTGTTGGTGTGAAAATGTGTTTGTCGTGAGCAAACGAGTAATTAGGAGCAAATCTACCTACTCTGAAGGTCTTAAATGTTCTTTCCTTCCTCCTTTAGATGTTGATATCTTACCATTAATTTGGTAAGAAGCCCCATCGTTGGATGTGAAGGGACAGGCACGAGACGTTTGTACAGTCATAGAAGGCAACTTGTGAGACGCTTTAGCAATTTTCGTAAGGGACGAGATCGTTTTACCAAAGGCAACATCGAGGGACATCGAGGGACTACGATATTTTTTATCGAAGGGTCTTTGCTAAAGCGTCCCATATTCAAGGGACATGACTGTGTTTCCGAGGCAACAAGCGAGGTTACCCTAGAGGTGTGCGTGTGAAAAAAGTGTGTTTGATTCAAGTTATTTTTGTCTTTGAGATTAGGTTATCTAGCGATTGATTTTTGAATCTTGCCATACACGCCTAATTACTATACAGTATAAGGAAAACATTAAATTGCGGAAATTGAAATTCTACGCTATTACAGAGTTTCCGGGAATGGGGGTACAATTTTTACAAATGGGGATGAGTCGAATGCGATTAAAAGTCCAAATAGGCAATCAATACAAACAAATCGAATTGAACGATTAATTAAAATCATAATAGTTTATGAAATAAAATTAATTAACAAAGTATGGAACTAAAATTCTTGTTATTTGTTTGAAAAGTTTGAAAGGAAAAATAGGAAAATCTATTCTATTAATTAGCTAAAGAATTAAATCAAATGCATGTATTTTGCTTTTTAGGTTTTTTTTTTGTTATTAGGAAATTTAATGAACGAAATAAAAACTTAAAATGTAAAATAATTAGTAAAATTATTAACAAAGTTTTTTTTCTAAATTAAATTAGAACTAAGAATTAAATTGTGAAAATTAATTAACAAAAAATATGATTTATTAAACTAATAGAAATATTTAAAACAAAACAAAAATGGGGAGGTGGTGTTAAATTGGAAATGGGGGTGATGCTGTCTTTTGAGTATGGGCTTTAGGGCTTAAGCCCAAGAGGTTTTGTTTTAACAAAACAAAAAATGAAATAAAACAGTCAGGAAAATGAAAAAATGTCCCAAGGGGGGCTTGAACCCAGGACCTCACGCACCTCACACCCACTCCCTAACCACTACACCAATTTCTCACTCATTACCTTAATCACCTTTGCAAACATATATTGTGAAACTTAAAAAATGGGCTGGGCCAAAATAAACCAGGCCCAAACCCGGTTTTAGGAAGGAATTGAAAGGGGTTTTTTCCCTAAACAGACGGGGACGCTATTGTTGTTGTTGTTTCAATTGGGAACCCTAACAGCAAACCCTTTCTCTCTTCCTAATTTCACGCTATCTTCTTCCTTCTCTCTCGATACTTGAGAATTCCAACATCATCTTGTCCTCACCTTCTTCCAACCTTCTGTAATCAGAACCTATCTCTCTCGTCTCTCTCATCCTCACCAAATTAACCTAGCGATTTTGCTCTCTTTATCAATACAAGCCCGAACCTTTCGCTAACCCTAAACTCCGCCTCTCATAATACTCATGAAGGGGAATCGGTGATGGATTTGGAGAAGATTGAAGATTTGTGCTACTGTATTTTTGCAATTTTCTGTGTCTAATGATTTTTGTTTTTTGTGCCCTAGTTGATGTAGAAAATATATGAGTAGAGGCGTGAGAATAGGGGAAAGGATTATACCTGTGGAAACTCTTATTTCTGGTATGGATTCTTCCTTCGTTTTGCTGGCTTTCGTTCTCTTGTAATTCCCTTTGCAATTTGTGAGCTTTGCTGGATGGAGGGATGAGGCAGATGATGGTGTTCAGTGGTGACTGAGGGTGAGTGAGGAAGGGAGATGATGATGAGTTGAAAACAGTTGGAAAAGGGTTGTGGATCTATGTGGTGATGGATTATGTTCTATCTCTTTTTTGTTTTCAGGATTTTGTGTGTATATTGGCTTAGTTGGTATATTGTCTTGTTGGTCCGGTCTCTTAGTTTTTGTATCTTTGCTGGCCTTGCTGTTTTATTTTGTATATTGTCTTGTTGTTTGGTTTTTGTATCTTTTCTGGTTTTTACTCTTGGTTTTAATCTTGCTGGTTTTGCTGCTTGGTTAGTTTGTATATTGTTTTGGCCACCTTTTGCTTTGTGAAATAACAACTGGTATTATAATGAAAACAGGGTGAAAAGTGGGGGAATTTTTTTTAGGGTTTGAATATTTTCTGATATGCTGACTGTGGTCTTTTGAGGGGAAAGCCTTGAGTTGCCTCTTTTGTGCAATAGTTGGGCTGAGTTTTTGGTATATAGCATGACTTTGGACTGTATTTCTAGGTGATATCTCTTTCATCTTTCCTCTTTCCTCTTTCCTCTTTCAATGAAAAAAAAGAAGTTTTGCTTATTTTTGAAATTCTGAAGGGTTTGCAGTATTTAGGAAAATGATGATGTGAACAAGCTGACCAGCCTTGTTGTTGCTGCTATGCTTATGCTATACGTGTTCTATATTGTTGCTTGTTTTGGTTTTATTTGATGCTGCTGCCCTGTATTCTTGTGTTGCTGTACTACCTTGCTTGCTATGCTTGCTTTTGTTTGATAGTAGGTTAGGAAGCTTGCTTGCTGGCTTTATGGACTGTTGTAGTAGCTGTTTGGGCATCTTGCTTGCCCTGCTGATTTTGCTTTATTTTGGTTCCTTAGCAGCCTATGTTGCCTTGTTTGTATTTGTTTGCTGCAAATGCAATGCAGTCCCGTTTTGTTTGGCGATTTTGCAATGCAGCCCTGTTTTGTTTGGACTATTGCAGTAGCTTGTTTTATTTGCTTGTAGGCCTGCCTTGTATATATCTTTTCCCCTTTTTTTGTGAACCAAAATTTAAGCTTTGAGATTTTCAAAATAGGGAGAAATGGATTGTGATTAAAACAAACAAATGTTCTGATTCCAAAACGCAAACCCTAATGATGAATTTCTCTTCTTTACACATTACTTTAATTGAATGCCTGCTAACTTTTCTTCTTCTTGTTTCATGAATGGCGAGCGAGGCTTGGGATGAGTTACTGGAAGACGAAGCAAGGAAGACTTTAAGAAGAAACAAAACTTCTCTTTGTAAACAAGACAAAAAGTTTGTAATTTTATTTGCAGTGTAATAATACAAAGCATTGAACAACTTTTGATATGATGGGATTTTATACAAATCTTTGTATTTTAATTGAATTTTGAAATTCCCCATTGGAATAGTTTTAAATGAAATACTTCAGTCTGGTAACTTGAATTCCAAGCAATCACAAATGAATTTGTAACTTGTATTTTCAAACAAACATGCGCCTTGTACTCTAATCCAATTCCTAAACAAAATAAATGTTTAAGAACTCAATTCCACTTGGTCAACTTGAATCCAAAATCATGGTTGTTTTAAATGAAAGCCTTAATCTTTAAATCGTATCCAACTCAAACCTTCATTCGAAAATGGACTCGCACACCACGCTCGATAAAAACAAACATGTTTTAAGAACATTCATCAATCTTGCAACAAACTGTGGTTAAAAACATTCAAAAATCAACAAATGACTTACGACGATTCGATAATTTTTGAGGTCTTCCAAACATAATTTCCTTTTGATCTTTGAAAATAAACTCGTGAGCAACATCACTTATGACCATATACAGGAATAATCGTCTCAAGATCTTGTAGTTTTAAGAAATCACAATTTTTAGAAATCAAACGACTGTTATTTAAAATTAGGTCAAAGTCCATGATGCGACTTCTAACGTACTCGAATTTTGGTGATCTTCTATACGCAACCATCTCTTGATTTGTGAAGAGAAATTGGAGATGGCATCAAGGAGAATCATACACAATAAGAACCACTCAAAAATATTTAATAATGAAGAAGTTACGATCTTTTGAACTTTTTCTCGCAAAAAGGTCAATTTTTGGGTCAATGTAGTCGTTTTCATTTATTTGAACCATTGATTGAGCAAACTTGCGATGCGAGGTTTGAAAACTGGCTTAAACAACCTTGAGGAGACATGAAGTTCTATGAAGACCATTTGAAATCTTGAAGACTCAATTTTCTCTGGGAAATGCAAAACCCTAATTGTGGACTTACTGTCTAGGGAGAATCTGTCTGACCAACTTCTGAGCCAAATTGAGTATTCGAGAAACCCTAGAATAGTATCTTGAATGAAAAATGAGAGGGCAAATTTTGGGGTACAACAGTTGCCCCTGTTCAATCTTCTTCAAATGTTGTAAAGTTGAAGTGTTGATGAATTTCCTTTTAGAGAAATAAACTCTATTGTAAGGGAAATACCGTGTATTGCTTGTGAAATCCTGTTGGGAGATCCTGAGAAATCTGGTGACTTCTACCGGGGATTGTTAACTGAAAGCGTTGTTCCGCTAGGGATTATACTGTATACTGTGGGGATTTTTGAAATATCCTAGAGAGATTTCCCTATCCCTTGAAGCCATTAGTAATTGTCTTTCTATTTTGTTTATTTGTAAACAGTAATTATGTTCAAATGCATATGTTCAACAATAAATCATTGGAATTTTTGCAAACAAAACACAAGAGTAAAGAAAACAAATAGTTTTTGCACTTTCAAAGGGATATCTTTGTATTGACCTTGAGTAAGTATTTTTTTACAATGAGACAAACACTCTAGTAAGAGAATTCCGTCGTAAAAAAATGAAAATTTGATACAAAGAAAAGATAGCTATGTGAAATAATCCCATGGGGTTCCCATTCTGCTATAGCCTTCATATCTCCAAGCATCCTGTCTATTTGTTTCCTCATCCTAAGATGATTGAATTGATCCGAACTTTTGAGTTTGTCAATGGAAGCCAAAGGTTGTCCGTAACGTGATCCAACGGGACATAGTCATACGCTTTAATTCTATAACTTTTTCTTGGACCGCCCTTTCGGGTTTTCAGTCCACTGAGAAACCCTTTTTTGCCAAGTCACCCTTTCGGGTTTTCGACTTACCGGGTGTACAAATTTTTTTATTTTATCCCTAATTTTTGCCCGAACCTCTTTGGTTCGTCGGGATGCCCTTGTTTTTCCTAGGTGTGTCAACCTAGCGGGTCTCTTATGCGTATTATCTTTTGACTATGTCTGCGTTTGCAGGGTGCGGCAGGTCGTTGCCATCCATGGTGGTCAAGATCATTGCTCCACCAGAGAAGATGTTTTTGATTACAAATGGTCCTTCGTATGTAGGAGCTCATTTTCCCCTAGGATCACCTTGCGGCAGTATGATGCGCTTGATCACCAGATCCCCGACTTGATACACTTGGCATCTGACCTTTTTATTGAAAGCCTTGATCATCCGTTTCTGATACATTTGACCATAGAAAACAACAGTAAGCCTTTTCTCATCAATTAAGTTAAGTTGACCAAGTCAAGTCTAGATCCAATCTTCTTCGTTCAGCCCTGCATCCTTCATAATTCTCAGAGAGGGGATATGGACCTCAATAGGTAAGACAACCTCCATGCCGTATACCAGAGAATAAGGTGTTGCCCCGGTTGATGTACGAGTTATGGTTCGATACCCGTGGAGAGCGAATGGTAGAATCTCATGCCAGTCTTTGTATGTGACTTTCATTTTCTGTATGATCTTCTTAATGTTCTTATTTGCAGCTTCGACAACACCATTCATCTTCGGC
This sequence comes from Vicia faba, assembly GCA_948472305.1. NCBI lineage: Eukaryota > Viridiplantae > Streptophyta > Magnoliopsida > Fabales > Fabaceae > Vicia > Vicia faba. The sequence goes on along the minus strand of OX451739.1, from coordinate 1,460,145,330 downwards.
CGGTAAGGGGAAGAATTGTGATGCTGGATCTTAAATTTCTCGCACAAGGCGATGATCATAGTGTTGTTTAGATTTGTACCATTGTCAGTGATGATTCTCTCTGGGATACCGTATCGACATATGAGATTTTGTTTGATGAATCGGGCGACAACATTCTTGGTAACGGAAGCGAAAGAGGCTGCCTCCACCCATTTTGTAAAATAGCCAATGGCCACTAATATGAAGCGGTGTCCATTGGAGGCCGTTGGATTGATTTCCCCCATCATATCAATTCCTCACATAGCAAAGGGCCCAGGAGACGTCAAGACATTCAGAGGAACCAGAGGTACATGCACTTTATCAACATAAATCTGTCACTTATGGCAAGTTCGAGAGTGTTGATAGCAATCTACTTCCATGGTAGACCAATAATAGCCTTCCCGTAGGATTTTCTTTGCCATCGTATGCCCACTGGAGTGGATACCAAAAGTGCCTTCGTGCAATTCAGCCATGATCCTTTCAGCTTCAACTTTGTCTATGCACCGAAGTAATATAGAGTCATGATTGTGTTTGTACAAAATGTCGTTACTAAGGAAGAACTTAGCCGAGAATCTTCTTAAGAATTTCTTGTCATTAACTGAAGCTTCTTCCGGATATTCTTGAGACTCGAGATACCTCTTGACTTCGTGAAACCAGGGTTGGTCCACTACTTCTTCAGTATTAATCTCGTGAGAGTGTGCTGGTTTATCCATTCGTCCGATGGTGATCTGGGGAACCTCGTTATCCTAATCAAGTTTAAACATAGATGACATTGTAGCTAGTGCATCTGCTAGTAGATTTTCTTCTCGCGGGAAATGCTCGAAGGTAATCTTCTCAAAATGTGGCAGCAATGTCAAAACATGTTCTTTGTAAGGGATGAGGTTAGGGTGTTTGGTGTCCCATTCCCCTTTTATCTGACTGATGACCAAAGCTGAATCTCTGAACACACTCAAAGATTTGATCCCCAAATCTATGGCAGCTCTGAGACCAAAGATGCACGCTTCGTATTCTTCCATGTTGTTTGTACAATTGAAGCAGAGTCTTGCGGTAAAGGGAGTATGACACCCTTCAGGAGATACGCGTACATCACCAATACCATTTCCAAGTGCATTGTGTGATACGGTGGGAGAACTGACTTGAGGTTTTGCGTTTGTGTTCGCAAATGTTCGGTTTAGCAAGAGTCGCCACCGGCTTTTTATTTTATCCTAAGGAAAGGTTAAAAAGCACAGGAAAAACCTTTGAGATGTTTTCTTGGGTTCGGGGAGTAGATTATAGAAATGGAAGGTATTAGCACCCTTTCTATCCATGGTTATCCATGGGCTCTTAGTTACTTGCTTAGATCACTTGCCTTTGCTTTTCAATTGTTTGAAATGGTGCTTTGTGTGTGGTTTTTGAAAATGCTTTGAAAAAGATGCCTTGTCTAGGCAACCATTTTAACAATTCTTGTTTGAATGTTTTACAAGGGTGTTTGTCTTTTTGAAAAGATGTTTCAATGTTTTTGAAAGTTTGTTTTGAAGTTGTGTTGTGATGTGTGTTTTGAAAAATGGCAAGGATTGTTTTACAAGTTTGGTCAAGTAACCAAGAGCTATCTACCCTAAATTTCTCAAAGATCTTTCTCATGTTTTAACCCTTTTAACAATGTTGTTTCACCATTGTATTTGGTGAACAACCTTGTGTTAGGATGTTAACGGGACGGGCGTGAGTCATCGTTTAGACCATGAATGCAATAATGTCAAGTATTTTGGGAATTTTCTTGAGGGACTTGATCATTTTAGGCAACTTGATAGCGTCATCGAGGGACTATGATCATTTGATTTGTTTTTGTTTTGCCAAAGACACTTGACATGCAAACATGGCCCATTTTTGAAGGCAACAAGTGGAGTAACCCTATGCAAGTGTGCATTGTTTGTTTTTTCATGCATGTTTATCTTGAATTAGGTCAAGCTATTTGTTGATTGATTTTGCATACAAACCCTAGGTTTATCATGGCATAATTGAAAGCTTTTAAATGCGAGAATTTAAATGCTAAGCTATTACAACAAGATATAGGGAGGGGGGTACAAGTTTGCATTGGGGATATTTGACAAGGAAATAAAATCTAAGTTATTACAACCATATCGAATATACAAATTAATATTTGGCAATTAAATAGATACAATGTAAATAAACATCAAAATGCAATGTATTATGCAAAAAAGATTTGCTCATGTATGTGAAAAGGTTTTCATGTTTGAAGTATAAACAAAATAAAAAAAGTCATATTTTGATTATTTTTGTTGTTTAGGGCAAAACCCTAATTTTGAAGTAAATAGTATTTATTTATTAATTATGTACAAGATATATTAATTTATACAAAAAATAATAAAAAAAGAAGTATATTGTAAAAAAGTATTTTTAGTGTCAAATATTAAATAAAAAAATAAAAGGTATTATTTTTTGTATTTTTGCCCTAATTATTTAATAAAATATGTACATGTATCTATTATATATATTAAATATGCTAAATATGTACAAAAATAAAATATTAATTATTTTCAAAAATGTGTATTTTAGAAAGTGTTTTCAAAATATAAATAAAAAATAATAACTGAAAAATAAATATTTTTATATTATTTTTTAGGGTTTTAATAAATGAAAAGATTTATATTATTTACATATATATGCTTAAAAGGTAAATAAATGCCAAATAAATGCAAAAAAAAGTAGAAAAAAATATTTTTGTTAATTTTTATATTTGAGCAAAAAATATAAAGTCAGAATAAAAAAGAAAAATGCAAAAATGTCAAATATTTAACCAAATGGGCCAGGGGGTGCAAATTGAAAAAAAAGGGGGTGCAAACAGCAAGGATGGCTCAGGCCCAACCCAAGCCATCATCTTCTTCCTCCAGCTTCTGTCAAACGCGCGCTTCCTTGTTCAAAATACAAACTCCTGATTCTTTGATTTTTAGGAAAAACTCATAACACAAACAATGTAGAGCATCAAACCACGATTCCAAATATGTAAAAAACTTGACCTAACTCTAAGAAACCAGGGAGAATTTCTTCACCCCCAATTTCTGACCTAGTTTTTCTTCAATATTCATGGTTAAAATTCTCGCAGCATGCTTAATATAAATCAAAAGTGATCATATGTATGGCTTCAGGGCTATGAGTAGGACATGTTTCATTCACAAACCTAAGCTTAACTCTTCCTAGATTGAGAGATAGAAGTCCATGGTTTTACCTGTTTCAGCTTGAATCGTATACATCAATGTGGCCACCTTCAATGGAGTTTGAGCTTTTGTTGAGCTTTCCTGAAGTCCAAGGATGCTTCCCAAGTACCTAGCTTGCTTTGAAACTTCCTATATCGTGCTGTAGAAGTTCACCTTCACAGCTTGAAAGTAAAAATGGAAAACGTGGTTAGGGGTGTTACAGCTTGAGTTTAAGGCTTGAGATAGTTTCAGTGGATGGTATGGAATGTGTTTGAAAGGTTTTTAGCCAAAGTGCACGAGTGGATTGTTCTATAGAGGTCAAGTTGCAGAACTTGCCCTGTTTTGCAGCAAAACAGGGATTCTGAGTGTTGGGAGGTATGAGGGATCAATGAATCGTGCTTTAGGCTTGTTTTGGTGTATGGAAGATGTGTACAAAGTTTGCTTAAGCTTTTTGTTTACAGGAATGAAAGATGGTATGTGTTTTGTCAAGTTTCTTCTACTTGAAGCAAGAAAGTGCAAGTTTCAATACAAGCCTGTACAATGCCCTAAAGTATGCTGCAACTTTGGCTCTTGGTAACTGGGATTTGTGGATTTAATCTTGCCTCAAAGATCTGGCCCCATGTCTCAAGGATTCATCTTTGACATAAAGTATCACTTTTCTAAAATGGCAAGTTTGCTTTTTCCAATTAAGGATTAATTTAGCATGTATTGTCCAAATGAATGAAATAAAGCCTTAACACAAAGGTTAGACATTAAATTATTGAGTGTAGAGAGGTTTATAGGCCTGCAATCTAGCATTAACCATGCTGAGTTGAAAATGCAAGTTGTTGTGAACATGCTTTGGCCATGAACAAAAGTGAGTTTTGGCCAACTTTGCAAATTCGATTCTCTCTAATCACAAGGGTGTTTGAGAAGTTTTTGGACAATTTGGAAAGCTTGGAATATGCACTACAATCCATATTTGTAATGCAAATTGAAACTCCAAGTGGAACCATGTGAAAAATGGCCAAGAAGTTGGACAAAAATCCTGCCTAGAATAGGGCAAAATTTCTCTAAGTTAAAAATGTTTTGCACCCTTGTTCAAAAAATCATAACTTGAGATAAAAGCTTCTTTTGAGAAAACTTTGTGAATCAAAGTTGTATATTTTTCAATGGACTATAACTTTCATGTTTCAAGTTTTGTTTGAATCCATTTGCATCTTGGTGAAAAAATGGGACAAAGTTAGGAAAAAATAAGGAAATTTTATAACTTAGAAAAATTCTAAGTTATGAAATTTTCTCATTTCAAACCCTAATTTGCAATTTTGGGTTTCTTGATGAACAAGTTTCATAATTTGACATGTCTTGATGAAAAATGAATCTTGGCACTTGATTTTGACCCAAAAGTCAAAGTTTGACTTTTCAGTATACAGTCAAATTTTGATCAGTTGACTGAAAAATTCATCTGCCAATCCTATGCATTTGAGATCTTTTGAACTTGTTGAATGGGTCAAGACAATGTCATTGAGTCCTTGAGTCCATATGTGAGCTTGATTTGCCATTGGTTAGGTCAAACAGTCAAAATTTGCCTTTGTGCAGTCAAAACCCTAAAAATGACCATTTTGCCCTTTTGGTGATCTGATCAAATTTCTCGTGGAGTTGTGATCCAAACTTGATCAAATGATTCACATGAGTTCATAATATTGATGTGGGTCAAAAATAATGAGGTTTGACTGTCAATTGGCCATAGTTGACTTTTTCCCAATACAGTTGATTTTTAGGTCAACTGTCCAATTGACTGGGCAAAGATTGGAATCAAGGCTTGAAACTTGGTATGGATAAACTTGTGAGTCCAACATGAAGCATGAAAGTCACTTTGGGCATTTTAGGTCAAAACATCCCTGTGCAAACTCAAACCCTAATTTGGGTCAACAGTGCAAGGAGGGGTCTTGAGCAGAGCAAACCCTAACTTGATCTTGAGTTCCAAGAGTCTTGTGGTGAGAAAATGTTGATGAAATGAGAGGGAAAATTTTGGGGTACAACAGTTGCCCCTGTTCAATCTTCTTGCACCTGAAGAGTTAGATTGGCAAGTTTGCCTTTCGTGTCTCGAAGGTAAAAGGAGATTGGACACTAGAGTGCCCTTAAATTTGCACTCGTCAAAACATGGATGCGGGAATGGGATTAGAGATGCCATTTGGAGATGGGCTTAAAGATGCCATCTGGAGGGGTGACAGAATCTTGTCAGGGATGGGCTTAAAGATGCCATCTGGAATGTTTGTTTAACTGCATGTCGTTGGTGAGTGGGTGAGTATCAGAAAGGTATCCATGTTTGGAATATCTCTGGACTGGGGGTCTGAATAAGCAATAGATTGACATTCGTGTTTGGAGAATCCGTAAACTGTTTTCTTGGAGTTGAATAAGCAATAGATCAGCATCCATGTTGGGGAGGCGTCTGTAAACTGTTTTCAAAAAGTTAAGTCTGAACAAGCGATAGATTAACATCCGCATTTGGAAGCATCCGTAAACTGTTTTCAGAAGTCTTGAAATTGAATAAGCAATAGATCAGCATCCATGTTGGGAAGCGTCCGTAAACTGTTTTCAAAAGGTTGAGTCTGAACAAGCGGTAGATTAACATCCGTGTTTGGAGAATCCGTAAACTATTTTCAGAGGTGTTGAATCTGAACAAGTGATAGGTTAACATCCGTATCTGGAGAACCTCTGAACTGCTTTCAGAAGCCTTGGAGTTGAATAAGCAATAGATCAGCATCCATGTTGGGAAGCGTCCGTAAACTGTTTTCAGAAGTTAAGTCTGAACAAGCGATAGATTAACGTCCATATCTGGAGAACCCTTAAACTGTTTTCAGAAGTCTTGAATCTGAACAAGTGATAGATTAGCATCCGTGTTTGGAGAATCCGTGAACCGTTTTCAGAAGTTTGGAATCTGAACAAGCGATAGATTAACATCAGTGTTTGGAGAATCTGTGAATTGTTTTCTGAAGTTTGGAATCTGAACAAGCGATAGATTAACATCCGTGTTTGGAGAATCTGTGAACTGTTTTCGGAAGTTTGGAATCTGAATAAGTGATAGATTAACATCCGTATCTGGAGAACCCGTGAACTGTTTTTAGAAGTTTGGAATCTGAACAAGCGATAGATTAACATCCGTGTTTGGAGAATCCGTGAACTGTTTTCAGAAGTTTGGAATCTGAACAAGTGATAGATTAACATCCGTATCTGGAGAACCCGTGAACTATTTTCAGAAGTCTTGAATCTGAACAAGTGATAGATTAACATCCATATCTGGAGAACCCGGAAACTGTTTTCAGAAGTTTGGAATCTGAACAAGCGATAGATTAACATCCATATCTGGAGAACCCGTAAACTGTTTTCAGAAGTCTTGAATCTGAACAAGCGATAGATTAACATCCATATCTGGAGAACCCGGAAACTATTTTCAGAAGTTTAGTCTGAACAGGCGATAGATTAACATCCATATTTGAAGAACCCGTAAACTGTTTTCAGAGGTCTGGAATTTGAACAAGCGATAGATTAACATCCATATCTGGCGAACCCGTAAACTATTTTCAGAGGTCTGGAATCTGAACAAGCGATAGATTAACATCCATATCTGGAGAACCCGTAAACTGTTTTCAGAAGTTGAATCTGAACAAGTGATAGGTTAACATCCGTATCTAGAGAACCCGTGAACTGTTTTCAGAAGTCTAAGAGTTGAATAAGCAATAGATCAGCATCCATGTTGGGAAGCGTCCGTAAACTGTTTTCAAAAGTTGAGTCTGAACAAACGATAGATTAACATCCGTGTTTGGAGAATCCGTAAACAGTTTTCAGAAGTCTTGGCTTATTAATCTTATCCTGAAAAGGGTAAAATATTAGCTGAAACACAAAGTCATGTTGCATGAAATGTATGATGCAATATATGTTATATCAATGTTTATGATATGAATATAATGAATGCGCATGTAAGCTGATGAGCTGTCTTACTGAGGATAGATGAATCCCGATAGCGGGAGATAATAGAATCTTGACTGTTGTCGGGGAAAGTGAATCCTTGACTGCTGCAGGGGATTGCAAGAATCTTTTGATCGTTGAAAATGAGAAGTCCTGGGACCACTGTTGGGGACTCAGGAGCTTGGGTTGTACGCCAATCTACTGGGGATTTCTGTCTTGAGGAGATCTTCACTGGGGAATATCTGAATACTCTGTGAGGAACTGAGAATGAGAGTCTTCATTCTACTTAGGGAATTTAGGAATTCAGGTTGTCTACCACATTGAGAATGAGAATCTTCATTCTGTCGGGAGTATCAGGAACTCAGGTTATATACCACTTTGAGAATGAGAATCTTCATTCTGTTGGGGATATCAGGAGCTTGGGTGTATGCCAATCTACTGGGGTTTTAAGGACGAGAGTCTTCATTCTGTTAAGGGTCAGAAATTGGGAGTATACCAATCTTCTGAGGTTTTAAGGATGAGAGTCTTCATTATGTTAAGGGTCAGAAATTGGGAGTATAACAATCTTATGAGGTTTCAAGGATGAGAATCTTCATTCTGTTAACGGTCAGAAACTGGGAGTATACCAATCTTCTGAGGTTTTAAGGATGAGAGTCTTCATTCTGTTAAGGGTCAGAAATTGAGAGTATACCAATCTTCTGAGGTTTTAAGGATGAGAGTCTTCATTCTTGAGAGAAACAGATTTTTAGGAGCTTCAATTATCCGTTATTCTGTTGGTGGTTCTAACTTCCAGAAGGTGATGGAGGAAATTTGATGATGACCGCAACTTCCAGCAGGTGATGAAGGAAATTTTGAACGACCTTGAATTCCAGCAGGTGATGAAGGAATTTTTGATGATGACCGCAACTTCCAGCAGGTGATGAAGGAAATTTTGAACTACCTTGATTTTGACATTCGAATGCCCCAAGTGATGGTGAGGGAGACTTGCCCCAAGTTCACTGAACTTTTGAGAAATTTGTTGAAATCTTGACTGGACTGCCCCAGGTTAACTGAACTTTGAAAGATCTGTTGAAACCTTGACTGGACTGCCCCAGGTTAACTGAACTTGGAAATATCTGTTGAAACCTTGACTGGACTGCCCCAGGTGTGCTGGATAGTGACATGTCAAGTCCCCTTGTTGATAGGAGATTTTTCAATGGAAGTGTGATCCTTTTTTGAAGTGATTTTGCTCACTGAGAGAGCTTTCGTTCATCGGATATTCATTGTGTGAATTTCTCCGCTGTCAAACAAATAGACAAATGCAAACAGTGATATTCAAGTAACGCAAAGTTTATGTTTGTCTCGAAGTTTTGAAAAAAATGCATTTTTAGCAAGTAGACTTTTTATAAGACAAATTCAACACAAGATTTAGGGCAAAGCCTTACAGGAGTCAGGATACCTTTTATAACAGTATGCTTTCGAACTAACCCATGCTTCAATTAGGACTTTTGAAGGGTTGTAACGTGGCTTGGTTCACAGTTTAAGAAACAAAGGATAAAGGCTCAAAGTATATTTGTACCCACCCGCTCTTCGTGATGTCCTTCAATCATAAACTCAGTTAATTGTGCGTCGAACTCTATTCGAGTTTGGAATGACTTTTTGGTGATGGTTCACACCAATTGAATTTTATGGAAGGCAGTCATCATCTCCTTTTTTTTTGCAACATTTTTCATGTTGTTGAGGATTTGTAATGACCTCGTCCTTTTGATTTGTTATCCCTAACTTTTGTCTGACTGTTCCTATTTTTGAAATCACAGTCAGCGGGATGCCCCAGCTTTCTTAAGCCTCCTTTGTAGGTTTTGGCTTAGTGGGCTTTTCTCTTTTGAGAGATTGACTGTCTATGAGATAAGGAACCATCACTGTCTTTTGGTTCCAGATGAATGTTGTTTTTTTTATGTCGTTCGTTGTATTACAAACTGAGAGTTGGCGACTTCAATGCGCATCTTTTTTTGAGTTAACTGAGAGACTACCCTACCCCAGGTTTAAATCAAAGGTTTTAATTTGTTTAGAATAGAAAACTCCTACTTCTTTGGCTCGAAGGGGTTGACTAGGGATTATCTTCCTTATAACTCCAGTGTTTAGGATTTGAAAGAAACGCCTGTACATCGTCAGCAAGGTCTATTCAAAAGCATATTGTATGAGATTATGGTATTGTTTCGTCATCCTCCCTCTAAAGGCTTGTAGCTTTTTATCAAGAGTAAAATATCATAAAGAAAGCATAAAGCACAGTTTAAGAATAGTGAAAACGAATGGATGAATTCAAGACAAACATATGCAATGCATTAATGAAACAGAGTTTGAAATCAACAGATAAATGTTTGAATAACAGAAGAAATTACAACTTGAAAATTCAAATGGAACAAAAGTCTCTCAGTTCGAGCTTTGTCATTTCAAATGGAGAAACCTTGGCGAAAGATTTTCATCTCACCATCCGGCATGAATTCCAGCACTCCTTCGTCGATCAAGTCTTGGATCTTGTTTTTCAAAGCCTAACAGTCATCGGTGTCATTTCCAGGACTATGGGAGTGGTAAACACAAAATGCGTCGGGGTGATAACTAGGAGAAGAAGTCTTAGGGTTCAGATGAGGAGCCCTTAAAGCAAGCAGATTGACCTCCAACAAGCGTTTCAGTATCAGAGATGATGGTATGTCAGTCTCAGAGAAATGTCTTCCAGACGTATTTTTCTTACGCTGATTACCCTGTTGACGCTGACGAGGTTGTTGACGGGCTTGTGACCCTGAAGCAAGTTGAGGAGCTTTTCCCTTGTCTTCTTGTCTCCAAGGAGGTTGAACGACGACTTGATCTTCAACCTTAGGTGTTTGCCCCACTTGGTTATTTTGAAGCAGCTTGTTGACGAGGACCCTGAGCTCTTCTTGTCTTTGAGCTAAGTCTTGAATAAGAGCCATCTGGCCCACCAGTTGTCCCATCATCTGGATCTTCATTGTTGCCAGCTCAATCTGCAGTCCTTCCAACTGATTATTCCTGATGCCTCCCGGATTCCCCAAGACCATGCCCCTTGTGAGGAGAGCTTTTATCTCTTCTTGCCCCTGGGATAGGTTCAAGAACATCTCTTGAAGTTGAGCGCTTTGAGCCTGGATGCCCTTGATAGTGTACTCCAGAGCCATCTCTACTGAAATAAACAGTAGGAGAATAAGGAAACCTGAAAAGGAAAAATTGTTATAATGCAATGCATGATATGTGGATGCATGTTTTCAAGAATCTCGCGGGGTAAACACAAGAAAATGTTAGAGGTTGAATTTTGATCAACATCCTTGACTGGAGAACTTCGTATCGGTGGATGTCTTTCCACGAGAATCAAGCTCACCATGTCAAGTGGGTCATAGCCCCTGATTCAAGTTGTTGCACTTGATCTTTGATGGCATTTGTTTAGAGGGGAAAACCTCTTGCCCTTTGGTAGACGTCTGGTTCAACGTGACCCTGCATCAAAAGACCCTCGAGATCCTTGAAATGGTTATTGAAAATGCTATGGTATGATGTTATGATGTTATGTACATGTATGCAAAAGTAAGCAAGTGTATATACAGGTAATCATATTCACACAGAGCAAACAAGTCCTTAGGTTTAGGCTTACATGGGGTTTGTAGGTAAGTACCCTCTTGAAGTTAGTTGGCTCAACCTGTCCTAGAATAGCAACTGGGTTCTAAGGAGCTCAATATCGTTGGATTATTTTCTGTGTTCATTATTTTGGTTTAGCCACTTAACTGGAGACCAAAATATCCCAAGAAAACAATTCTCAATGAGTGTAGTATCGAGTATCTACCAACTTCGGACTGCACCAAAGTCGGTCATCTCACTACCCCTAAAAAGGCCAAGATGGTCAAGTAAGGTTCTAAGAGTTCGTTAGTGCTTCATGACATCACTCAGCGGCCCCGTATTCTCCTTGACTACTCAAGGGCTACCGGTACTCACAAATATGTCACACTAACATAGCTACTACTTCAACCATGTCGGTATACCCCGCACAGTCCCCTCACAGTTTATTGCTATTTACCTAAAAAGGTGCCCCCAAATCCGGGTGTAGGATTTGAACAAACCCAAACAAGGACCCAAAAGTAAAGCAATCAAAGCAATCAAAACAAGCATGTAAAGGTGATCTAAAACCCTAAGGTAACCCCATTTTCAGAAGAAATCCCCAGCAGAGTCGCCAGTTCTGTGATACGGTGGGAGAACTGACTTGAGGTTTTGCGTTTGTGTTCGCAAATGTTCGGTTTAGCAAGAGTCGCCACCGACTTTTTATTTTATCCTAAGGAAAGGTTAAAAAGCACAGGAAAAACCTTTGAGATGTTTTCTTGGGTTCGGGGAGTAGATTATAGAAAGGGAAGGTATTAGCACCCTTTCTATCCATGGTTATCCATGGGCTCTTAGTTACTTGCTTAGATCACTTGCCTTTGCTTTTCAATTGTTTGAAATGGTGCTTTGTGTGTGGTTTTTGAAAATGCTTTGAAAAATATGCCTTGTCTAGGTACCCATTGTAACAATTCTTGTTTGAATGTTTTACAAGGGTGTTTGTCTTTTTGAAAAGATGTTTCAATGTTTTTGAAAGTTTGTTTTGAAGTTGTGTTGTGATGTGTGTTTTGAAAAATGGCAAGGATTGTTTTGCAAGTTTGGTCAAGTAACCAAGAGCTATCTACCCTAAATTTCTCAAAGATCTTTCTCATGTTTTAACCCTTTTAACAATGTTGTTTCACCATTGTATTTGGTGAACAACCTTGTGTTAGGATGTTAACGGGACGGGCGCAGGTCATCGTTTAGACCATGAATGCAATAGTGTCAAGTATTTTTGGAATTTTCTTGAGGGACTTGATCATTTTAGGCAACTTGATAGCGTCATCGAGGGACTATGATCATTTGATTTATTTTTGTTTTGCCAAAGACACTTGACATGCAATGGCCCATTTTTGAAGGAAACAAGTGGAGTAACCCTAAGGGTGCAAGTGTGCATTGTTTGTTTTTTCATGCATGTTTATCTTGAATTAGGTCAAGCTATTTGTTGATTGATTTTGCATACAAACCCTAGGTTTATCATGGCATAATTGAAAGCTTTTAAATGCGAGAATTTAAATGCTAAGCTATTACAACAAGATATAGGGAGGGGGGTACAAGTTTGCATTGGGGATATTTGACAAGGAAATAAAATCTAAGTTATTACAACCATATCGAATATACAAATTAATATTTGGCAATTAAATAGATACAATGTAAATAAACATCAAAATGCAATGTATTATGCAAAAAGGATTTGCTCATGTATGTGAAAAGGTTTTCATGTTTGAAGTATAAACAAAATAAAAAAAGTCATATTTTGATTATTTTTGTTGTTTAGGGAAAAACCCTAATTTTGAAGTAAATAGTATTTATTTATTAATTATGTACAAGATATATTAATTTATACAAAAAATAATAAAAAAAGAAGTATATTGTAAAAAAGTATTTTTAGTGTCAAATATTAAATAAAAAAATAAAAGGTATTATTTTTTGTATTTTTGCCCTAATTATTTAATAAAATATGTACATGTATATATTATATATATTAAAAATGCTAAATATGTACAAAAATAAAATATTAATTATTTACAAAAATGTGTATTTTAGAAAGTGTTTTCAAAATGTAAATAAAAAATAATAACTGAAAAATAAATATTTTTGTATTATTTTTTAGGGTTTTAATAAATGAAAAGATTTATATTATTTACATATATATGCTTAAAAGGTAAATAAATGCCAAATAAATGCAAAAAAAAGTAGAAAAAATATTTTTGTTAATTTTTATATTTGAGCAAAAAATATAAAGTCAGAATAAAAAAGAAAAATGCAAAAATGTCAAATATTTAACCAAATGGGCCAGGGGGTGCAAATTGAGAAAAAGGGGTGCAAACAGCAAGGATGGCTCAGGCCCAGCCCAAGCCATCATCTTCTTCCTCCAGCTCCTGTCAAACGCGCGCTTCCTTGTTCAAAATACAAACTCCTGATTCTTTGATTTTTAGCAAAAACTCATAACACAAACAATGTAGAGCATCAAACCACGATTCCAAATATGTAAAAAACTTGACCTAACTCTAAGAAACCATGGAGAATTTCTTCACCCCCAATTTCTGACCTAGTTTTTCTTCAAAGTTCATGGTTAAAATTCTCACAGCATGCTTAATATAAATGAAAAGTGATCATATGTATGGCTTCAGGGCTATGAGTAGGACATGTTTCATTCACAAACCTAAGCTTAACTCTTCCTAGATTGAGAGATAGAAGTCCATGGTTTTACCTGTTTCAGCTTGAATCGTATACAACAATGTGGCCACCTTCAATGGAGTTTGAGCTTTTGTTGAGCTTGCCTGAAGTCCAAGGATGCTTCCCAAGTACCTAGCTTGCTTTGAAACTGCCTATATCGTGCTGTAGAAGTTCACCTGCACAGCTTGAAAGTAAAAATGGAAAACGTGGTTAGGGGTGTTACAACTTGAGTTCAAGGCTTGAGATAGTTTCAGTGGATGGTATGGAATGTGTTTGAAAGGTTTTTAGCCAAAGTGCACGAGTAGATTGTTCTATAGAGGTCAAGTTGCAGAACTTGCCCTGTTTTGCAGCAAAACAGGGATTCTGAGTGTTGGGAGGTATGAGGGATCAATGAATCGTGCTTTAGGCTTGTTTTGGTGTATGGAAGATGTGTACAAAGTTTGCTTAAGCTTTTTGTTTACAGGAATGAAAGATGGCATGTGTTTTGTCAAGTTTCTTCTACTTGAAGCAAGAAAGTGCAAGTTTCAATACAAGTCTGTACAATGCCCTAAAGTATGCTGCAACTTTGGCTCTTGGTAACTGGAATTTGTGGACTCAATCTTGCCTCAAAGATCTGGCCCCATGTCTCAAGGATTCATCTTTGACATAAAGTATCACTTTTCTAAAATGGCAAGTTTGCTTTTTCCAATTAAGGATTAATTTAGCATGTATTGTCCAAATGAATGAAATAAAGCTTTAACACAAAGGTTAGACATTAAATTATTGAGTGTGGAGAGGTTTAGAGGCCTGCAATCTAGCATTAACCATGCTGAGTTGAAAATGCAAGTTGTTGTGAACATGCTTTGGCCATGAACAAAAGTGAGTTTTGGCCAACTTTGCAAATTCGATTCTCTCTAACCACAAGGGTGTTTGAGAAGTTTTTGGACAATTTGGAAAGCTTGGAATGTGAACTAAAATCCATATTTGTAATGAAAATTGAAACTCCAAGTGGAACCATGTGAAAAATGGCCAAGAAGTTGGACAAAAATCCTGCCTAGAATAGGGCAAAATTTCTCTAAGTTAAAAATGTTTTGCACCCTTGTTCCAAAAATCATAACTTGAGATACAAGCTTCCTTTGAGAAAACTTTGTGAATCAAAGTTGTAGATTTTGCAATGGACTACAACTTTCATGTTTCAAGTTTTGTTTGAATCCATTTTCATCTTGGTGAAAAAATGGGACAAAGTTAGGAAAAAATAAGGAAATTTCATAACTTAGAAAAATTCTAAGTTATGAAATTTTCTCATTTCAAACCCTAATTTGCAATTTTGGGTTTCTTGATGAACAAGTTTCATAATTTGACATGTCTTGATGAAAAATAAATCTTGGCACTTGATTTTGACCCAAAAGTCAAAGTTTGACTTTTCAGTATACAGTCAAATTTTGATCAGTTGACTGCAAAATTCATCTGCCAATCCTATGCATTTGAGATCTTTTGAACTTGTTGAATGGGCCAAGACAATGCCATTGGGTCCTTGAGTCCATATGTGAGCTTGATTTGCCATTGGTTAGGTCAAACAGTCAAAAATTGCCTTTGTGCAGTCAAAACCCTAAAAATGACCATTTTGCCCTTTTGGTGATCTGATCAAATTTCTCGTGGAGTTGTGATCCAAACTTGATCAAATGATTCATATGATTTCATAATGTTGATGTGGGTCAAAAATCATGAGGTTTGACTGTCAATTGGCCACAGTTGACTTTTTCCCCAATACAGTTGATTTTTAGGTCAACTGTCCAATTGACTAGGCAAAGATTGGAATCAAGGCTTGAAACTTGGTATGGATAAACTTGTGAGTCCAACATGAAGCATGAAAGTCACTTTGGGCATTTTATGTCAAAACATCCATGTGCAAACTCAAACCCTAATTTGGGTCAACAGTGCAAGGAGGGGTCTTGAGCAGAGCAAACCCTAACTTGATCTTGAGTTCCAAGAGTCTTGTGGTGAGAAAATGTTGATGAAATGAGAGGGAAAATTTTGGGGTACAACAAATTGGATGCCCCATCAAAAAACAGGGTCCATCTGGATCCTTGTTCAGGTCCGTCATATGGCCTAAATTCTTCACAGTTGTTTACCGTCATGATGTCTTCGTCTGGGAATTCGAACTTCATGGATTGGTAGTCTTCCACAGCTTCATGAGCAAGGTGATCAGCTAGTACACTTTCCTTTATTGCTTTCTGGGTAGTATACTGTATGTCATATTTCGTCAGGATCATCTGCCATCTTGTTATTCTCCCAGAGAGAGCAGGCTTCTCGAAGATGTATTTTATTGGATCCATTTTAGATATCAACAAGGTAATATGGGTCAGCATATACTGTCTTAGCCGGCGAGCAGCCCATGCCAGAGTGTAGCAAGTTTTCTCGAGCAGTGAATATCTTGTTTCACAGTCGGTAAACTTTTTGCTCAGGTAATAAATAGCATGCTCTTTTCGGCCAGACTCATCATGCTGCCCCAACACACACCCCATTGAGTTTTCTAAAACAGTCAGATACATGATCAATGGTCTTCCCTCGACTGGTGGTATCAACACAGGAGGCTCTTGTAAGTATTCTTTGATTTTTTCAAAAGAAACTTGGCACTCGTCATTCCATTTGACTACTTGATCTTTCTTCAACAATTTTAAGATTGGTTCACAAGTAGTTGTCAGGTGAGAAATGAATCTGGCAATGTAGTTCAAACGTCCCAAGAATCCTCTGACTTTCTTCTCAGTACGAGGAGCATGCATCTCTTGTATCGCTTTAACCTTGGCAGGATCAACCTCGATACGTTTGTTTCCGACAACAAAGCCTAGGAGTTTACTAGACTGTACCCCGAACGTGCATTTATTTGGGTTTAACCTCGGCTTGTATTTCTTCAGCCTCTCAAACAGTTTCTGTAAATGATCGAGATGCTCTTATTTGGTTTGAGATCTGGCTATCATATCGTCCATGTAGACCTCTATTTCGTGATTTATCATGTCGTTAAATAGAGCTACCATGGCACGCTGATAGGTTACCCCAACATTCTTCAGTCCGAATGGCATGGCCTTATAGTAGAATGTGCCCCACTGTGTAACAAAGGTTGTTTTCTCCATATCTTCAGGCACCATTTTGATTTGGTTGTAGCCTGAGAAATCATCCATGAAGGAAAACACTTTGTGTTGTGTTGTATTATCAACCAGAATATCAATGTGGGGGAGTGGAAAATCATCCTTAGGGCTTGACCTATTCAAATCTTTATAGTCCACACACATTCGTACTTTTTCGTCCTTTTTGGGGACGGGAACAACATTGGCAATCCATTGCTGATAAGAGGTGACGGCCAAGAATCCAGCGTTGAATTGTTTCATGACTTCTGCCTTAATCTTCTCCGACATGTCTGGTCGCATACGACGAACCTTTTGTTTTACTGGTAGACAATATTCTCTTGTAGGTAGACGATGTACCACAATGTCTTCATCAAGTCCCAGCATGTCTTCATACGACCAGGCAAAGACTTCGACATGTTCGTGTAACAACTGAATCAGACGCTCCTTGACACTGGGTTCCATATTGGCACCCATCTTGACTTCTCTTTTGTCTTCTTCGATACCTAGATTGATCATATCCATAAGTTCCTCGTGGGGCTAAATGGTCCTTTCTTCTTGTTGTAGTAATTTGGCAAGTTCCCCTGGTACTTCGTAATCTTCCTCACCTTCGTCTTCGGCTTGGTAGATTAGATTCTCAGAGTCACAAAAGTCCATAGCAGTACCGTTACACATGGGATCCCGAATGGAGGTAGACCTGCATTATGAGTGTGAGTGTGTGTAAGAGTATAACTATCTTTGAAAGAAATTAAAATGTAAAAAGAAGAAAAAATGGTGCGAAAGTTTGTATGCAAAACGTCCATGATTCATTGATGTCATATGGAAATGAGATAATAACCCTTACAAATGGACCATTGTGCCTCGGGTAAGACACAAGGTTTTAAGAGTCTGAATTGTTTTAATATTACAGATCCAACAAAATGTAAAGACAAATTACTGTGGGATAAAATTGATCGGGACAAAATCTCTATCCTCCCAGTTGCTGAGCTCTCCATTGACAGTTGGGAAAATCCAATCCTCCAGGTCACAGCTATCTTCATCATCTTCCACGACATTGACTTCGTGGTTGCTGATCTTCAATGGTGGTCCTCCGGCACGAGCGCGGCGTACAACCTTCTGGACACCTGAAGTGAAACCCAGGCCAAATTTGTCAGACTTATATGGGATATCTGGGAGTTGCCCCCAGATAGTGCACCCACGTTCTTCTACCACTGCCTTGGCATCCTTCAAATATGACATCCTGAGCGGAGGCCTTGTAATCTTGGGCACTTGAGACACAGCCTTGGTCACTGCCACATCTTGTGGGACTTCTTCAAAGTGTTGAAATGGAGTTTCAATAAATTTACCATCTAATTCCACATATCTGAAGGAATTGAGGTGGATGATCATGTACTCTTCCTCTCCATGAACGGTGATAATCTTCCCTTGAATTGGATATTTCAGCAATTGGTGCAACGTAGAAGTAACGAAACCTGCATTGTGAATCCACGGATGGCCTAGTAAGCAGGAATATGAGGGGAGAATATCCATTACATAAAAAGTTAAATCAAATGGTTGGGTTCCAACTTTTATGGGAATGTCTACTTCCCCATGCACCATCCTTTTTGAGCCGTCAAAGGCCCTCACCACTATATTGCTTGGTTTCAATGTCAATCCTTTACAGTCAAGCCTATCAAGAGCCTTTTTAGGAAACACATTCAGGGATGAACCGGTATCAACTAACACATGAGCCAACGTCGTGCCCCTACATTCAACCGAGACATGCAATGCCTCATTATGCTTCCTCCCTCTTGGCGTTAAATCAGCATCCAAAAAACCTAGACCATTATCTGTAGTCAAGCTAGCTACGCAGTCTTGGAACTGATCGGCAGATGTTTCTTGGGGTACATGGGCAGTTTTCAGGAATTTTACCAAGGCCTCTGCATGCGCCTCAGAACATAATAGGAGAGCCAGCATGGAAATTTTTGATGGAGTTTGCCCCAGCTGTTCGACTACATTGTAGTCGCTTCTTTTTATGATCTTTAGAATTCCCCCCATCTCTTTCCGGGAGGTCTTAGGGATAGCTACCGATTGGGCCTTCGTCTGGATAGGCTTACTCAAAATACTTTTACCTCGAGTGTCGGTTGACTCGGTAGCAGGAATGTCAGTAGGGGTGATAACAGGGATTGTAACAGCTTTGTCAACAGGAGCGTTTGCAGAGATGATTATGGGAATGGGAGTAACCTTCGGAGGAGAAACAACAACAGGAATGATTACGGGTCCAGAAACAGCCTTTGGGGGAGAAATTTCTGGAGAGAAAATCCTACCACTTCGGGTAATCTTACTAGTCCCTGAAATATTACTGACATTGGAATCATCTTTCTCAGAACTTGAATCTTCGACCGCTGGACAATCTTGCTTAATACCGTGGTAGTAGACATCCCCTCCATAATTCCATGGCACGGTTTTGTCTGACGTGTACGAGATTGGTCTAGGCATTGTGATTATTAAAGGAGCTACTTTTGGAACTGATGTAATTTTAACGGGTCTTTTGGTGGAGACCCTGGAAGAATTGGCGGATATGGTAATGATGGAAACATTATTATAAGGAACAACTGGAATAGGAGTCTTATCGAATAAAATTTCTTTGTTATCTATTAGGCACTGAACGCCTGTTTTCAACAAAAGACAGTTGGTCGGTGAGGTCAAACAGAAATGGCAGCTTTCATTACAGCCTGGGAAAACACTGGCTTTTAACAAGCTCTTTTTGATAGTCAGGAGTGGGGTCACAAGTTCATCAACTAAAGCAACAAACATATCCTCCTCAATGGCGTTGGCATTATGGCCGTGTTTGGGCATAGGGGTAGAAATGACATTGGACTTTTCTGGCGCATCGAATTCAATCTCCTTAGCTTCAAGGAGGTCTTGTACCTTGTTCTTTAGAGCCCAACAGTTATTAGTATCATGGCCAGGACTTTCATAGTGATATGCGCAACGGGCATTGGGATGATAGTGAGGAGAGGTTGTATTAGGGTTCTTCGGAGCTTCTTTCAAGGTCACCAAATTGGATTTTAACAGATGTGCTAATACCTGAGATAGGGTCATGTTAATTCTGGTGAACTACCTGACCGGTCTTTCCATCCTTGGTTGATTGCTTCTTTGTTGATTAGGCGCAAGTTTAGGAATCATAACAGCCCCCACCATTGGTCGGTGTTCGGCCCTATCTTGGTTTCTTTGAGGATATATACAACCATTTCTTTCTTTCTGATGAATGGCTTTCTTACAGCTGCGGAAGAGGATGCATCTTTTTGTATCTTTCCATTCTTTATCCCGGCTTCTACTCTTTCTCCGATCAATATCAATTCAGTAAAATCGCCCGATGAACTCCCCATTAGATGATTGAAGAAGGGACCAGACAAGGTGCCCAAGAACATGTCTACCAATTCTCTTTCTGATAGAGGAGGTTGAACACTTCCGGCTAAATCTCTCCATTTTTTTGCATAATCCTTGAAGCCTTCACTTGAAGCCACGGCCATACTCTGGAGTTGAGTACAGGTAGCCGCAAGATCAGCGTTATATTGGTATTGTTTGTAAAAGGCTGCAGCAAGATCTTCCCAATTGTGAGCGTTGGCTCTTCTAGTTGGTAAAACCAGTCAAGTTGAGTTCCAGACAGACTGTCTTGGAAGAAGTGTACCCATGAATCCTTGTCAACGGTATGAGGCTGGATTTTCCTTACATAGGACTGGAGATGCATTTTGGGACATGAGACCCCATCATATTTGGAGAATACTGGTGCTTTGAATTTTGGAGGGATGACAATCCCAAATACTAACCCCAATTCCTCAAAGTCCAATCCAGGAACTTTTTGATTCCCATCGCACTCAACCGTTCTTCGAGATGTTTATACTTGTCATCAGTTGGAGGGTATTGTTCTTCAGAATAGTCTTCTTCTTCCTCTTCCTCTTCTTATTCTGATGGGACAACTGTTTCCTTGCCTTTCCCATCTTGATTGTCTCTCTCACTGGATGTCGTTTCAAAGTCTAGGGTCCTTCTTGTCTGCCCATGAAATCTTCTTCCCATGTTTAGAACTCCGGTCACCTTCTTTGTTTTCTTCTTTTTCTTTTCAACCAACAAGGTCTTCAACTCTTCTTGTCCTTTGGCTAGAGTTAAAAGAATCTGTTGAAACTGTGCATTCTGAGATTGGAGGTTCTTCACCGTTTTCTCGAGATCCATCTTACTGAAATAAACAGTAGAAAGATGAGGAGACTTGTCGCAAGAAACCTGCTTATGTTATGATGAATGGTAAATGTGTATACAATGATTTCAAGGAACTTAGAGATTCAAATTCGTTTTAGACAAAAAGGAAACACACGTTATATTAAGATATTAAAGCGTGAGTACATCAATGCCTCTTTGGGCTTACACAGAAATACAACAAAAAGCTCTAAGATAAAAAGGTTGTGCGCATCCTCTTTGGTGCAATGTAGGCATTTTGGGTCCGTTCCTCATGAAGTTTCTTACTGAGTTCAAAAACCTTCTTCTCACTAGCGTAGAATTGGGCCTTAAAAGTGTCTCGCTCTCCCTTGAGCTGTATCCAATCTCTTTGTAAATCTTCAAGAGAGGTGGGCATGTCAGGATGCAGGGTGGTGTATGGAACATCTCCCTCCATGATATGCTCGATGATTACCGGGATAGCGGAGGGATAAGGAATCATAAGACTCTGAGCACGAGTTCATACCCATTTGAGGTAAGGTTCAAGAGGGATGGAATTCTTGTGCCCCAAAGTCTTGCTATCTACCTTGTTTAGCATCCTCCAGGCTCAGATAAACCTCTGGAGAAGACCTTGATTGTCACTTTCGTAGTCAAATACTATCCCTTAAATTAGCATCTCATGTGGACCATCCCTTCGGGAGTAACCAATTTGTCTTAATGCCAAACAGGGGTTATAGGTGATACCTCCCCTAATGCCAAGTAAGGGGACATTAGGGAACTCTCCACAACGGTCGATGATAATAACATTCTCTAATGATATGGAACACCAATAGATGTCTGAATGTTTGAGCGTCATCAATCTTTGTGACCACCTTGAACCTTGCTCGTTCTTTAAGACCGATTGGGGAAGATGCGAAATAAACCATCTTGCCAATAGCGGAGTACAACACATAAGGATACCTCTTTTCCTCATAGTGCGAGTGTGAAAATAATGTAGGATGTCTCCTAGCAAAGTAGGCATCGGGTTGCGAGATATGAAGATTTTGACAGCGCTCACATCTATGAGTTGGTCAGGATTTGGGAACAAAACCATCCCATATATGAGGAGATCCACAATTTCCGTGAAGGCTTGCAAATTCAAAGAGTTCTAATAGTTTTGAGCTTTCTCAAACAAGAACTTTGCTAGGAAACCCTTGACACCACTCCTTGTTTCCCAATGAGTTGTGACATCAGATGGTTGCAAGTGTAGAACTTGAGAAATCTCTTCTGGCTTTGGGTCTCTTTCCGTACCGTTGAAAGGTAGTTGATTGAGAATGGAAATCCTCAAAAGTTTGGAGAATTCTTCCATAGTTGGCACAAGTTGATAGTCGGGAAATGTGAAGCAATGGTGTAAGGGATCGAAGAACTAAAAGTGCACCTTCATCATGTCCTCATCAGTGTTGGAGGTGACCAAGTTGAGTAAGCAACCATGTCTCTCAGTGAATAGAGAATTTTCCGGAATCCTTGAAGCTAACTCCTTAAGTTGTGGAGGAATCCTTACAAGGTTGACTTGAATAGTTTTCCTGCGAAGAGAGTCCATATCCTACAAAACAGAACAAAGATAAATCCTAAGATCCTTGAAATGGTTAGTGAATATGTATGATGTTATGATGTTCATGATGTTATGTACAAGTAAAATGTACATAAACAAAGCAAACAAGTCCTTAGGTTTAGGCTTGCATGGAGTCTCATAGGTAAGTACCCTCTTGAAGTTTTAGTTAGCTCAAACCTGTCCTAGCAATAGTAACCGGGTTCTAAGGAACTCAATATCACCGGTTTGTTTCCTTGGTCATTGTTTCAGCGCAAGCCTCTTTAATGGCGACCGAAATATCCCAAGAAATCAAACCTCAATGAGTGTAGTATCGAGTATCTACCAACTTCAGACTGCACCAAAGTCGGTCATCTCACTACGTCCTAATGGCCAAGTTTGTCAAGTAAAGGTTCTAAAAGTTCATTAGTGCTTCATCACATCACTCAGCGGCCCTGTATTCTCCTTGACTACTCAAGGGCTACCGGTACCCACAAATATGTCACACTAACATAGCTATTGCTTAGACCGTGTTGGTATACCCCGCACAGTTTCCACAATGTATTGCTACTTACCTATAAGGTATCCCAAATCTGGGTAGAGGATTCAAACCCAAACAAAGAACCATAATGTAAAGTGTGATACGGTGGGAGAACTGAATTGAGGTTTTTCATTTGTGTTCGCAAATGTTTCGGTTTAGCAAGAGTCGCCGCCGACTTTTTATTTTATCCAAAGGAAAGGTCAAAAAGCACAAGAAAGACCTTTGAGATGTTTTCTTGGGTTCGGGGGGTAGATTATGAAAAGGGAAGGTGCTAGCACCCTTTTCATCCATGGTTATCCATGGGCTCTTAGTTACTTGTTTAGATCACTTGCTTTTGCTTTTCAATTGTTTGAAATGGTGCTTTTGTGTGTGGTTTTGAAAATGTTTTGAAAAGAGGCCTTTGTCTAGGCAACCTTTGTAATGATTCTTGTTTGAATATATACAAAGGTGTTTGTGTTTTGAAAAGATGTTTCAATATTTGAAAGTTTGTTTTGGGAAATGTTTTGAAATTGTGTGTTTTGAAATTAGCAAGGATGTTTTGCAAGTTGATCAAGTAACTAGGAGTTGTCTACCTTAACTCAAAGATCTTTCCTACACATTTGTAACCCTTTGACATTGTTGTTTTACCATTGTATTTGGTAAACAACCTTGTGTTTGGATGTTAAACGGGACAGGCGTGGGTCATCGTATGGCCATGATAACAATGTTGCCAAGTATCTTAGCAAGTTTTTTCAGGGACTAGATTATTTTGTATAGGAAACCAAGATAGCGTCATCGAGGGACTATGATCTTTTTGTTTTGTTTTTGTTTTGCCAAGATACCTAGCATGCATACCATGGCCATTTTAAAGGCAACAAGTGGATGAAACCCTAGGGGTGCTTGTGTGCATTGTGTTGTCATTTTTCATGCATTTTTGTCTTGTGTTAGTCAAGCTATTTGTTTGATTTTGGATTCTTGCATACAAACCCTAATCTTTCTATCATGCATATTTGAAAGCTATAAAGTGCGTAAAAGTAAATTTACGACTATTACATTGATATGGGGAGGGGGATACAAGTTTGAATAGGGGATATTTTGCACAAAATAAAACCCTAAAACTATTACAACCATATTGAATTTATTGTACAAATAATAAGTTGACAAATATTTAAATATGCAATTAAATATGAATATGCAACAAAAAATTTTTGTATTTTTTATGTATGTAAAAATGAATTATTTAATATCATAAAAAATAAGAAAATAAAAAGATTATTTTTGGAAAGGGTAAAACCCTAATTTGTTTTAAGAAAATATGTATATCATAATTATTTATTTATGTACAAGAAAATAAATAAAAATATTCACAAAAATATTAAAAAAATAAAATATGTGAGAAAATATTATTTAAGTGTATAAATAATAAAAAATAAAAATATATAATATTTTTATAATATTTACAAGTTTTTATTTAAGAAAATGAAAGTATATTATTATAGTAATTATTTCTATGTCCAAAAAATAATAAAATAAAATGTGAAAATTTAAGAAAACATTTTTAGTGATTTTTTATATTTAGAAAAAAATAATTAAAGTCAGAAATGAAAAAGAAATAGAAAAATATACAAAAATAATCAAATGGGCCAAGGGGGTGTGAGAAGCAAGCAGAGGGGTGAAAAAAGCAAGGCAAAGTCAAGCCCATCCCACATTCATCTTTGTCCCTGACCTTGTGAAACAGAAAAACACGCGCCAATGGTTCAAACTCGTATCTCCTGCATTTGTGCTTAAAAACAAAAACTTGCAACATGAAAGTTATAGAGCATGATTATACGATTCTAACCATATAAAAAACTTAATCTAACTCTCAAAGACCAGAGAGAATTTCTCTGGCCCTAATTTCTAACCTAGTTTTTTCATAAAGTTCATCATTCAAATTCTCCCAGCTCAGTTAACTTAAATGAATTCTATGCATATGTACAACTCAAGGGAAATGAGGACTACATTTTTTATTCACAAACCTAAGCCTAATGATTCCTAAATAGAGAGATAGAAGTTTGAACTTTACCTGTTTCAGTCAAACTCGAGTATGGCAATGTAGGGGTTGTGAGTGAGGCCTGAGATACTTGTGAGCTTGCTTGAAGTTCCTTTGAGCTTTCCCAATGCTTAGCCTGCTTTGAAATAGCTTGAATATGCTTGTAGAACTCAACCTGCAAAGTTAGAATTTGAAAATGGTGAAGTGTGTAAATGGAGTTACAGTGACTTGGGAATGGTTGGGATAGCTTAGGTATGTTGTATGGAGTGTGTTGGAACTGGTTGCAAGCAAAATGCACGAGTGGATTGTGATTTGGCTTATGATTTACAGATCCTGCCCTCTTTTGGCAGAAAATGGGGTTTTTGGTGTACAAGGGTGTTTGAGAGGTTTCTAGCTCGTGTTTATGGCTTAGTATAATGTGTTCAAGTTGTTTGAAATGTTTACCAACTTTGGTTTTATCAGATTGCAAAGTTATGTGGTTTTTGCAAGTTGACTTGGTTTTGAAGTAAAAGGTGATTTTGACGATGCTATGGCATGTACAGGCTAGCTTCAAGCATGCTGATTGTTGGTGTACTTTCCCTGATCTTTATGGATGTGGTTTGCTGCAAAAGATTAAGTCCAATGCTCAAGACAAACAAAAGTGCAAAAGTTGTGCTTTATGTAAATGACATTGTTTCCTTTTTGCCAAAAATGGATTAATTCAATGTGTAATCTTCTAAAGCTCAGAACAAAGCTGTAATCCATTGTGTTTGCATTCAAATTTTGAGTGTGGAAGGGTTTAAGGACCCGTAAACAAGTACAAGCAAGGTTGGACAGAATTTGCAACTTGTATCAACGTGAAAAATGCCATGGACAAAAGTGAGAAATGGCCATTTTCTTTTCTTCGATTCTCCCTAACCATAAATGCTTTTGGAGAGTTCTTGGACATTTTGGAAAGCCTGTAACATGCTCCACAATCCATATTTGAAATGCATTTTGAGATTCCACTTGGAACTATGTGAAAAATTGCCATGAAGATAGGTCAAAATCCTGCCTAAACTAGGGCAAAATTTTACTAAGTTAAAAGTTTCATGGGCCCTTGTTCACAAAATCATAACTTGAGATACAAGCATATTTTTGGAAAACTTTATGAATAAAAGATGTAGATTTTGTGTAGGAATACAACTTTCATGTTGGAAGTTTTGTTTGAATCCAATTGCATCATGGTGAAAAAGTTGGGAAAAATTGGGAAAAAAATAAGAAAATTTCATAACTTAGAAAGTTTCTAAGTTATGAAATTTTTCAATCTTAAACCCTAATTTCCAAAATTAGGTTTCTTGGTGAACAAGTTTCATGTTTTGACACATCTTGATGAAAAATGACCCTTGGCACTTGATTTTGACCAAAAAGTCAAAGTTTGACTTTTCAGTGTACAGTTGATTTTTGATCAGTTGATTGGAAAATTCATCTGTCAATTCAATGCTTTTGAGATCTTTTGAACCTTGTGATTAGGTTAAGATAATGTCATTGAGTCCTTGAATCCATTCTTGAACCCAATTTGCCATTGGCTAGGTGAAAAATCAGAAATTGCCCTTCTGCAGTCAAAACCCTAAAAATGACCATTTTGCCCTTTTGATGATTTGATCAAATTTCTTGAGGAGTTATGGTCCAAACTTGATCAAATGGTTCATATGAGTCTATAATGTTTATGTGGATCAAAAATTATGAGGTTCGACTGTAAATTGGCCACAATTGACTTTTTCCCCAATATAGCTGATTTTTAGGTCAACTATCCAATTGACTGGGCAAAAATTTGATTCAAGACTTGAAACTTGGTATGAGCAATCTTAGAGGTCCAACATGAAGCATGAAAGTCACATTGATCATTGAAAGTCCAAAAATCCTTGTGCAAACTCAAACCCTAATTTCAGGTCATCAGTGCAAGGAGATGTCTTGAGCTGAGCAAAACCCTAATCTGATCTTGAGTCCAAAGAGTCTTGTGAGGGGAAATCTTGATAAAATAAGAGGGGAAATTTTGGGGTACAACAATTGCCCCTGTTCAATCTTCTTAAACCTGAAGAGTTAGATTAGCGAGCTTGTCGTTCGTGACTCGAAGGTAAAAGATGATTGGACACTAGAGTGCCCGTAAATTTGCACTCGTCAAAATGTAGTTGAGGGAATGGGCTTAAAGATGCCATTTGGAGAGGTTGATAGAATCTTGTTGGAGATGGGCTTAAAGATGCCATCCAAGGAAGTTGATTGCACAAGAGATTCCTTTGCGAGAGCCCGTATACCTGTTGTTGAGGAGGACTACACCGGGGAAGGCTGGTCTTTGTCGTGGTAGAAATAGAATTTTAGGAGCTTCAGTCGTTCGTTATTCTAATGGGGAACCATCTCTTGGTTGAAGAGGTGAAAATGAACTGCTATCTGGTCGTGCTCCAGGCTTTACAGTGACTTATTGGGGGGATGAGATTGAACTTGCTATTCGGTCGTTCTCCAGGCTTTGCAATTTCAATTCTTATCTGGTCTTACTCCAGGATTTAGAAGGAAATAAATTGTTATCCAATCGCATCCGGGCTTTAACTTGAATTTAAGGCACACTAATATCTGGTCGATTCCGGTCTTCTTAGTAATTTGCCAAGTAAACTGTTTTTTGGTCGAAATCCAAGTTTCACAGTATACATCACTGTTATCTGGTCAAAATCCAGGCTTCAGAGTCTTGTATTGCTATCTGGGCGAAATCCAGGTTTCACGATACCTTACTTCCTATCTGGTCAAAATCCAGGCTTCAGAAGAGAATCAAATGGTTATCTGGTCGCCTCCGGGCTTCCCTTTTGATTTTGGGGCCTACTAATATCCGGTTGAATCCGGGCTTCAAAGTAATTGGCCAAGTAAACTGCTTTTTTGGTCGAAATCCAAGTTTCACAGTATACCTTACTATTATCTGGTCAAAATCCAGGCTTCACAGTGTACCTTACTGTTATCTGGTCAAAATCCAGGCTTCACAGTGTTTTGTAGAGATCAAGATACTATCCGGTCGAACCCGAGCTTCATAGCTTGAATTTAAGGTGTACCGCAATCTGGTCAATTCCAGGCTTCACAGTAATTTGCTGGGGATCCAACTATTTTTCTGGTCGATCTCCGGGCTTCATAGTACGGTGGAGAAAAAAAATCAAGACATTATCCGGTCAAATCCGGGCTTTATAACTTGAACTGGAACAGAGATCTGAGCATTGATTTGAATAAGCAGTGGAATAACATTCGTGTCTGGAGCATCTCTAAGTTGTATTTGAGCTCTGAATATTTGTTAAAGATATCTGTTAATTTTATCCTGAAAAGGGTAAAGTGTTAGCTGAAACACAAAGTTATGTTACATGAAATGTATGATGCAATAAATGTATTTTATCAATGTTTATGATATATGAATGTAATGTATGCGTATGTAAGTTGATCAGTTGTCCTGCTGATGAAAATAAATCCTTGATAGCCGGAGATAATAAAATCTTTGACTGCTGCCGGGGAAAAAGAATCCTTGACTGCTGCTGGAGATTCAAAACCTTTGACAAATTCTGTGGGGATGTGAGAATCCTTCACGACTTTCCTTGGGATACAGGGATACTTCAAGTCTTGAAGTTGGAGTACTGACAAAATATGTTGTGGGAAGAATGCCAAGTGCTGTTTGAGAAACCTGCTTGGGGAGTCCCGAGAACCTTGGTTACTGTGGCTGGGGATTGAGAATCTTCAATCTGTTGGGAAATAAGAATAACTTTGCGGGGAGAAAGTTTATTCTGTTGGAGAGTAGTAAAAAATCTGTGGGGAATTGGAGGAAACTGGATAGTTTTCCACCGGGGTTTAAAGGTTAATGTTTTGGACTCCGCTGGGGATTGGGAGTTTGAAAACTTAGCTCTGATGGGGATTTCTAAATTTAACTCCACTGGGGATATGTATCTCAAGGTTTTAGCTCCACTGGGGGATCTAGATGATGTACTGCAGGGGATTTCTCCTGGAATAGCCTAAAGACGTCTTCCTATACTTTCAACCTATCAGTAATTATTCTTTCTCATTTCGTTCATTTGTAAACATGTGATTATATTCAAATGCATATGCTCATTTAATAAATCATTGGACGTTTTCAAATAAAACACAAGT
The DNA here is from genome assembly GCA_948472305.1 of Vicia faba. Taxonomy (NCBI): domain Eukaryota; kingdom Viridiplantae; phylum Streptophyta; class Magnoliopsida; order Fabales; family Fabaceae; genus Vicia; species Vicia faba. The sequence continues at coordinate 1,460,116,349 of OX451739.1, read as the reverse complement.
GTAAAAAAAAAGGAAAAGACAAATAGTTTTTTTGTACTTTGAAGTATCTTTGTATTAACTTTGTGTAAGTATTTTGTACAAAGGAGACAGACATCCTAGGAAGAGAATGTTGTCATAAAATTGAGAAAAATTTATACAAAAAAGATGGCTATGTGTAAAAATTCCATGGGGTTCCCATTCTGCTATAGCCTTCGTAACTCTGAATATCTTGTCCATTCGCTGCTTCGTCCGAAGATGATTGAGTTGATCAGAAGCCAGGAGCTTGTCAGTGAAGAGATTGTCCTTAAAGTGATCCGACGAGACATAGTCATACGCTTTAATTCCCTAACTTTTTCCTGGACCGCCCTTTCGGGTTTTCGATCCACTGGGAAACCCTTTTTTGCCCAAGTCGCCCTTTCGGGTTTTCAACTTGCCGGGTGTACTGATTTTTTTCATTTATCCCTAATTTTTGCCTGAACCGCCCTTTCGGGTTTTCGATTCACCGGGATTCCCTTTTTTGCCCAAGTCACTCTTTCGGGTTTTCAACTTGTCGGGTCGTTTATGCGTAGTATCTTTTGACTATGTCTATGTTCGCAGGTTGCGGCAGATCGTTGCCGTCCATGGTGGTTAAGATCATTGCCCCACCAGAAAAGATGTTTTTGATCACAAATGGTCCTTCGTAGGTAGGAGTCCATTTGCCCCTGGGATCACTTTGCGGCAAGATGATCCGCTTGATTACAAGATCCCCGACTTGATATACCTGGCGCCTGACTTTCTTGTTGAATGCCTTAATCATCCGCTTTTGATACGTCTGACCATGAAAAACAGTAGTAAGTCGCTTTTCATCAATCAAGTTAAGTTGATCAAGCCGGGTCTGAATCCAATCGTCTTCACTCAAACCAGCATCCTTTATGATTCTCAAGGAGGGAATCTGAACCTCGATAGGTAAAACAGCTTCCATGCCGAACACCAAAGAATAGGGTGTTGCCCTAGTTGATGTATGTGTCGTGGTACGGTACCCGTGCAAAGAAAACGGTAACATCTCATGCTAGTCCTTGTAGGTGACTATCATCTTTTGTATGATCTTCTTGATATTTTTGTTCGCGGCTTCGACGACACCGTTCATCTTTGGCCAATAAGGAGATGAAATGTGATGTTGAATCTGGAACTGCTCGCACAAAGCGGTGATCATAGTGTTGTTCAGGTTTGTACCGTTGTCAGTGATGATCCTGTCGGGGATACCGTACCGACATATGAGGTTCTGTTTCATGAACCGGGCAACCACATTCTTTTTAACGGAGGCGAAGGAAGCTGCTTTGACCCACTTGGTAAAGTAATTAATGGCCACCAGAATAAAGCGGTGCCCATTGGATGATGTAGGCTTAATCTCTCCAATCATGTTGATTCCCCACATTGCGAATGGCCAAGGAGCTGTTAGGACATTGGGAGGCACTGGAGGAATATGTACCTTGTCCGCATATATTTGACATTTGTGACAAGTACGGGAATGTTGATGACAATCAGCTTCCATGGTAGACCAGTAATAGCCTGCCCGCAGAATCTTCTTAGCCATCGTATGACCGCTTAAATGGGTGCCAAATGTACCATTATGTAGTTCAGCCATGATCTGCTCAGCTTCAACCTTGTCCACACAACGGAGCAGGACGCAATCATGATTGCGCTTGTATAGGATACCATTGCTCAAGAAGAACTTAGCTGAGAATCTCCTTAAGAACTTTTTATCATTGACTGAAGCTCCTTCAGGGTATTCTTGGGCCTCGAGATACCTTTTGACTTCGTGAAACCAAGGTCGGTCCACTACTTCTTTGGTATTAATCTCGTGACAATGTGCAGGTTCGTCCATCCGTTCAATGGTGATTTGGGGAGCCTCATTATCCCAGTTAAGTTTAAACATGGAAGACATTGTAGCTAGAGCATCTGCTAGCTGATTTTCTTCTCGCGGGAAGTGCTCGAAGGTAATCTGCTCGAAATGAGGTAACAATGTCAGGACATGTTCTTTGTAAGGGATGAGGATAGGATGTTTAGTGTCCCACTCTCCCTTGATCTGACTGATGACTAAGGCTGAGTCTCCAAACACAACCAAAGATTTGATTCCCAAGTCTATTGCAGCCTTGAGTCCAAAGATGCAAGCTTCATACTCGGCCAAGTTGTTGGTGCAGTTGAAGCAGAGTCTAACGGTGAAAGGTGTATGGTAACCTTTAGGAGAGATGAGTATCGCGCCGATACCGTTGCCAAGTGCATTAGAAGCACCATCAAAGTACAGGGTCCATCGGGATCCTTGTTCAGGTCCGTCATACGGTCCGTTATCTTCAATGTTGTCCAATGTCATAATGTCCTCGTCAGGGAAGTAAAACTTCATTGATTGGTAATCTTTGACAGCTTGATGAGCTAGATGGTCATCTAGTACACTCCCCTTTATAGCTTTTTGGGTCGTGTACTGTATATCATATTCAGTCAGGATCATCTGCCATCTAGCTATTCTTCCAGATAAATCAGGCTTCTCGAAGATGTACTTGATCGGATCCATCTTAGAAATCAATAGAGTGGTATGAGTCAACATATACTGCCTTAGCCGGCGAGCAGCCCATACCAAAGCGCAGCAAGTTTTCTCGAGCAGTGAGTAGCGAGTCTCACAGTCGGTAAACTTTTTGCTAAGGTAATAAATGGCATGCTCTTTTCGACCAGACTCGTCATGTTGGCCCAGTACGCACCCCATTGAATTCTCTAGGACGATCAAATATATGATTAGTGGCCTTCCTTCAACGGGTGGCATCAAGATAGGAGGTTCTAGGAAATACTCCTTGATTTTATCGAAAGCAACTTGACAGACATCATTCCATTTAACCACCTGATCTTTCTTCAACAACTTGAAGATTGGCTCACAGGTAGATGTTAGGTGAGAAATGAACCTTGCAATGTAGTTTAGGCGTCCCAAGAAACCTCTAACCTCCTTCTCAGTGCGAGGGGCAGGCATTTCTTGTATAGCTTTGACTTTGGCAGGATCAACCTCGATGCCTTTGTTGCTGACTATGAAACCCAAGAGTTTACCGGATCTGACTCCGAAAGTGCACATGTTAGGGTTCAGTCTGAGCTTGTACTCTTTCAACCTGACAAATAGCTTTTGCAAATGGTCGAGGTGTTCTTCTTCCGTTTGTGAACGGGATATCATGTTGTCTACGTAGACCTCTATCTCATGATGTATCATATCATGAAACAAAGCTACCATGGCGCGCTGATAGGTTGCCCCGACATTCTTCAGTCCGAATGGCATCACTTTTTAGAAGAAGGTACCCCACTGTGTAACAAAAGTAGTTTTCTCCATGTCTTCAGGGGCCATTTTGATCTGGTTGTACCCTGAAAATCCATCCATGAAAGAAAATACCTTGTGTTGAGTTGTGTTGTCAACCAAGATGTCAATGTGCGGTAGTGGAAAGTCATCTTTAGGGCTAGCCCTGTTTAAGTCTCTGTAATCCATGCACATTCTCACTTTGCCGTCCTTTTTAGGCACGGGCACAATGTTAGCAACCCATTATGGATATGATGTAACAGCGAGAAATCCAGCATTGAACTGCTTAATTACTTCGACTTTGATCTTTTCAGACATATCGGGCCTCATTCGGTGGACTTTCTGTTTAATTGGTGGACAATCTTCTCTTGTAGGGAGACGGTGAACCACAATATCTGTATCGAGTCCCGACATGTCTTCGTAGGACCAGGCGAAGATCTCAACATATTCATTCAACAGCTGAACTAAGCGCTCTTTGACACTTGGCTCAATGTTGGCACCCACTCTGACTTCTTTTCTGTCTTCATCAGTACCCAAGTTGATTGTCTCTAACAGCTCTTCATGGGGAAGAATAGCCCTTTCTTCCTGTTGTAGAAGTCTAGCTAATTCTCCCAGCACTTCACAGTCTTCATAACCTTCGTATTCGACATGATTGACCAGATCTTCAGAGTCACTGAAGGCCATAGCAGAATTGTTACCCATGGAATCCGGAATGGAAGGGTACCTGCATTTTGTGAGTGTGGGTGTGTGTAAGGGATAGCCACCTTTAAACAAATAAAATGTAAAAAGAAAGAAAATGGACACAAAAGTTTATATGTGAAAACGTCCATGATTCATTAAAATGGCATATGAAGATGAAAAATCAAATCCTTACAAATGGACGGATGTGCCTCGGGTAAGGCACAAGGCAAAAAGTGTACGAATTGTTTAAGAACTATTATAGACCAACAAAAATGTTTGAAAGATAAATTATTGATTTATGAAAGTAATGGGAACAAAGTCCTTTGCCTCCCAGTTGTTTAACCCTCCGCCAACAGTAGAGAAAATCCAGTCTTCCAGATTTCTCTTCTCTTCACCATCCTCCAAAGCATTGACTCCATGATATGTGATCTTCTACGGTGGCCCCCAGCCCGAGAGAAGCGTACAACCTTTTGAGCAGAAGCAGTGAAACCCAAGGCGAATTTATCAGATTTGAAAGGAAAGTCTGATAGCTGACCCCATATTGTGCTTCCTCCTTCTTCAATCACACCCTTCGCATATTTGAGGGATGATGGGTACAGAAAACACTGTCTTGGTTGCTACAACTTCAGGAGAAACCTCTTCAAAGTGTTGAAAGGGGGTCTCGATGAATTCACCATCCAATTCCACATAGAGGAATCAATATAGATGGCTTATCATGTACTCCTCCTCGCCATGAACTGTTATAATTTTCCCCTGGACAGGGTACTTAAGCATTTGGTGCAGAGAAGAAGTGACGGCTCCAACATTATGAATCCATGGTCTTCCCAACAAGAAAGAGTAGGAAGGGCGGATAGCCATCACATAAAATGTAGATTTGAAAGTTTCCGTTCCCACTTTAATCGGGATGTCCACCTCCCCGTGGACCATCCTTTTAGAACCGTCAAAGGCTCTGACAATGATATTGCTGGTGTGATACGGTGGGAGAACTGACTTGAGGTTTTGCGTTTTGTGTTTGCAAATGTTTCGGTTTAGCAAGAGTCGCCACCGACTTTTTATTTTATCCTAAGGAAAGGTCAAAAAGCACAGGAAAGACCTTTGAGATGTTTTCTTGGGTTCGGGGAGTAAATTATGAAAAGGGAAGGTGCTAGCACCCTTTTCATCCATGGTTATCCATGGGCTCTTAGTTACTTGTTTAGATCACTTGCTTTTGCTTTTCAATTGTTTGAAATGGTGCTTTATGTGTGGTTTTGAAAGATGTTTTGAAAAGATACCATTGTTATGGCAACCTTTGTAATGATTCTTGTTTAAATGTATACAAAGGTGTATTTGTCTTTTGAAAAGATTTCAATGTTTGAAAGTTTGATTTGGGAAATGTTTTGAAATTGTGTTGTGAAATGTGTTTTGAAAATAGCAAGGATGTTTTGCAAGTTTTGATCAAGTAACTAAGAGTTGTCTACCCTATTTTACTCAAAGATATTTCCTATATGTTTTTAACCCTTTTGACAGTGTTGTTTTACCATTGCATTTGGTAAACAACCTTGTATTAGGATGTTAAACGGGACAGGCACGGGTCATCGTATAGACCATGATAACAATTGTGTTAAGTATTTTTATCAATTTTCCGAGGGACTAGATCATTTTATGTAGGCAACCAAGATAGCGTCATTGAGGGACTATGATCTTTTGTTTTGTTTTTGTTTTGCCAAAGTACTCAACATGCATAACATGGCCCATTTTTAAGGCAACAAGTGGATGCAACTCTAGGGGTGCATGTGTGTATTGTGTATTGATTTTCATGCATTTTTGTCTTTGTATTAGGTCAAGCTATTTGTTGATTTTGGATTTTTGCATACAAACCCTAATCTCTAATCATGGCATAATTGAAAGCGTAAATGCGTAAAATAAATCTACCACTATTACAACATGATTATGGGGAGGGGGATACAATTTTTGAATGGGGATTATTTGACAAGAAATTAAAATCCTAATTTTACTATTACATCCAAATTGAATCAATGGCATAAATAATAAATGAATAATATTTAAATAAACAAATTAAATAAATATATAAGATATTATGAATATGCAAAAATGGTTTATGTTTATTTTTTATGTATGTAAAAATATTTAATGCAAATAAAAAGATTATTTTTTTTCATTAAGGGTAAAACCCTAATTTTTTTAAGAATGTAAATATATTAAATATACTAAAGATAAAATAATGTATATACAAAAAAAATATATATATTTAGAAAAATTATTTTTAAGTATAAATAATAATAAAAATAAAAGTATAATTTTTATGTTTTTATTCTCAAGTATTTAAAAAATAAAAGTATGTATATTTATGTTTTTATTCTAAAGTATCTATTAAATAAAATAAAAGTATGTATATATATTAATTATATTAAGGGTTAATACCTATTTTCACCCCTGACATATGGGGTGTATTTGAAAAACCCCCCTGCCAAAAAAAAGTTCCAATTGTTACCTTGACAAATTTTAAAAGTTTCAGTTTTTACCTTGAGGATGCCACATCACCTAAAAAGTTCCAATTGTTACCTTGACAAATTTTAAAAGTTTCATTTTTTACCTTGACAAATTTTAAAAGTTTCAGTTTTTACCTTGAGGATGCCACAAAAATATAAGCAACATCAGCCTTTTAGGTGATGTGGCATCCTCAAGGTAAAAACTGAAACTTTTAAAATTTGTCAAGGTAACAATTGGAACTTTTTTTTTGGCAGGGGGATTTTTCAAATACACCCCATATGTCAGGGGTGAAAATAGGTATTAACCCTTATATTAAATATGTACAATAAAAAATAAAATAAAAATATATACAAGACAAAAATATATTTAGAAAAATATTTTTTAGTATAAATAAGATAAAGAATAAAAATAAAAGTATAATGTTATTATTTATTATTTTCAAGTTTTCAATAAATAAAAGTATATACTAATTAAATTATTTTATGTCTAAAAAAAACAATAAAATAATAAAAATAAATGTGAGAAATTATGAAAATATTTTTGGATATTTTTATGTTTGGAAAATATGAAATAAAAATCAGAAATGATAAATAAATACAAAAATATAAAATATAAAGAAATTGGGCCAGGGGGGTGCATTCAGTAAAAGGGGGGTGTCAATAGTGAGCCAGGACCAAGCCCAGCCCACCACACTTCATCTTCAACCTTTGTTCAGAAATTTCGCGCGCTTGGCTTCAAACACGAACAACCTGTATACGTGCTCTAATGCAAAAACACATAACATCAAAGTTGTAGAGCTTTTCAAGACGAATTCAACCATATAAAAAACTTGTCCTAACTCTCAAAGACCAGAGAGAATTTCTCTGGCCCTAAATCTTAACCTATTTTTTCTAGGATGTTCATGGACCAAATTCTCTTAGCATGCTTAATTAAAATGAAAACTGAGCATATGTACAACTTCATGGCTATGAATACTACATTTCTTATTCACAAACCTAAGTCTAAATGTTCCTAAATAGAGAGATAGAAAGTTGATAAAAACCTGTTTCAACTGACTTCGTGTATGGCAATGTGGAGCTTTTCAACAAGGCCTGAGATGTCTGGGAGCTTGCTTGAACTTCACTTGACCTTCTCCAATGTCTAGCTTGCCTTGAATGTACTTGAACAAGCCTACAGAACTCAACCTGCACAAGCTCAAATCAAAAATGGCAACCCCTGTTAATGGAGTTACAGTCAGTGTTTAAGGGTTGGGATAGTTTGGATATGTTGTATGGAAGGTGTTTGAACCAATTTGAGACAAAACGCACGAGGGATTTGAGTTGTGGCAATCAAACTGCAGGGGTGCCCTGTTTTGCCAAATGAAGATGATTTTGTGCTATATGAGGTTTGAGGGCTCAAAGGGTCTTGTTTCTGGCTCAAGGGGATGTGAGAAAGTTGTCTCAAAAGCTTGCACAAGTTGGTTTTTGTTGAGGTTCCAGTTCTTGTGTTTTGGACATGTTTCTTGTATTTTAAGCCAAAATGCACAATGATGTAATACAAGCCTGTACAGGCTATCTATCAGCCTGCTTCTTCTGATCTTGGCCCCTCAAGTTGGTGGATATGCTTTGCTGCACAAGATTTGGCTATATGCTTAAGGATTATGGTTTTGACATAAAGCAAACTTTGGCAAAAATGGTAATGTACCTTTTACCATTTAGGGATTAATCTTGTGTGCAATGCTCTAATGACCAAAACAATGCCTTAGACCAATGGATTTGAATTTAATTATTGATTGTGGAATGGTTTTGAGGCCTGTAATCTAGTGCAAAGTAAGCTGATTAGAATTGGCAACTTGTATTACTATGAACATGCCATGGATGAAAGTGAGTTTTTGCCAACTTCAAGCCTTCGATTCTCTCTAACCACAAATGAGTTTGGAGAGTTCTGTGACATTTTGGAAAGCTTGTAACATGCTCTACATTCCATATTTGAAATTCAATTTGATATTCCAAGTGGAACTATGTGAAAAATGGCCATGAAGATAGGTCAAAATCCTGCCTAAATTAGGGCAAAATTTCACTATGTTAAAAGTTTCATGAACCCTTGTTCCAAAAATAATAAATTGAGATCCAAGCTTATTTTGGGAAAACTTTGTGATTCAGATTTGTATACTTTGTGGAGGACTACAACTTTAATGTTGGAAGTTTTGTTTGAATCCAATTGAATCATGGTGAAAATGTTGGGCAAAGTTAGGAAAAATTAAGAAAATTTCATAACTTAGAAAAATTCTAAGTTATGAAAATTTTCAACTTTAAACCCTAATTTGCAAAAATGGGTTTCTTGATGAACAAGTTTCATGTTTTGACACATCTTGATGAAAAATGACCCTTGGCACTTGATTTTGACCAAAAAGTCAAAGTTTGACTTTTCAGTATGCAGTCAAAATTTAATCAGTTGACTGAAAAATTCATTTGTCAATCCAATGCAATTGAGATCTTTTGAACCTTTTGAATAGGTCAAGATGATGCCATTGAGTCCTTGAATCCATGCTTGAACCCAATTTGCCATTGGCTAGGTCAAAAATCAGAAATTGCCCTTGTGCAGTCAAAACCCTAAAAATGACCATTTTGCTCTTTTGGTGATCTGATCAAATTTCTTGTGGAGTTGTGGTCCAAACTTGAAAAAATGGTTCATATGAGTTAATAATGTTGATGTGGATCAAAAATTGTGAGGTTTGACTGTAAATTGGCCACAGTTGAATTTTTCTCCAATATAGTTGATTTCTAGGTCAACTGTCCAATGGACTGGGCAAAAATTTGATTCAAGGCTTGAAACTTAGTAGAGGTAATCTTGTAAGTCCAACATGAAGTATGAAAGCCACTTTGAGCATTAGAAGTCCAAAAATCCCTGTGCAAACTCAAACCCTAATTTAGGTCAACAGTGCAAGGAGATGTCTTGAGCAAAGCAAACCCTAGCTTGATCTTGAGTTCAAAGAGCCTTGTGATGAGAAATGTTGATAAAATGAGAGGGCAAATTTTGGGGCACAACAGTTTCCCCTGTTCAATCTTCTTGAACCTGAAGAGTTAGATTGGCGAGTTTGGCCTTTCGTGAATCGAAGGTAAAAGATGATTGGACACTAGAGTGCCCGTAAATTTGCACTCGTCAAAATGTAACTAAGGGAATGAGCTTAAAGATGACATTTGGAGATGGTAGAATATTGCTGGAGATGGGCTTAAAAGATGCCATCCAAGATTCATTTGTTGAAAATCAAGAGAATGATTATCAGAATTGTATTCGTATCTGGAGCGTATCTGAGTTGTATCCGGAGATTGGATTTGTATGAGCAAAGGAATGGCGTCCATATTTGGAGCGTGTCCGAATTGTAACTGTATTTGATTCTTGAATGAATATCAGAATGAGTTTCGTGTCTAGAGTGTATTTGTATTGTATCTGTAATTGAGATTTGTATGAGTAGCAGACTGACTTCCGTGTCTGGAGTGTATATGTACTGTAACTGGGATCTGGACAAGTGACAGAATGACTTCCGTGTCTGGAGAGTATCTTAATTTGAAGTTGATAGTTGAATCTGAATGAGAAATAGAATGGCTTCCGTGTCTGGAGCGTATCTAGTCTGTATCTGATTGCTGAAGTCTGAATGAGTAGTAGAATGATCGTCGTGTATGGGGTGTATCCATACTGTATCTGAAATCTTTGAACATTTATTAAAGGTAGCTTTTAATCTTATCCTGAAAAGGGTAAAATGTTAGATAAAACACAAAGTTATGTTGCGTGACATGTATGATGCAATAAAAATGTGTTTTATCAATGTTTATGATTTATGGATGTAATAGATGTGCATGTAAGCTGATTAGTCGTCTTGCTGAGGAAAATAAATCCTTGATAGCGGGAGATAATGAAATCCTTGACTGCTACCGGGGAAAATAAACCCTTGACTCCTATTAGAGATTCAAAACCTTTGATTGTTGAGGCTGAGAAATTCTTTGGACTACTGTTGGGGATTGAAAATCCTTGGTGACTTGTAGGGATTAACAAGAGTTTTGACAACTTCCGCGGGGATATGAGAATCCTTCATGATTTTCCTGGGGAATAAGGAAAACTCTGGAGACCTCTACTGGGGAATCAAAACCTGGGAGGCTTCAAACGGAGGAACGAGATCGAGAATCTTTGATCTGCAGGGAAATAACTCTGTGGGGAGAATGCTTATCCTGTTGGAGAGTTTTCAAAAGCTTGGGTTGTATGCCAATCTATTGAGGGAGAAAGAATGAGAATCTTCATTCAGGCGTTTGGGTCAGGAGGTTGGGTGTATGCCAATCTTCTTGAGTTTTAAGAATGAGAATCTTCATTCTATTAAGGGTATCAGGAGGTTGGGAGTATGCCAATCTTCTGGAGTTTTAAGAATGAGAATCTTCATTCTGTTAAGGATATCAGGAGGTTGGGAGTATGCCAATCTTCTGGAGTTTTAAGAATGATAATCTTCATTCTGTTAAGGGTATCAGGAGGTTGGGAGTATGCCAATCTTCTGAGGTTTTAAGAATGAGAATCTTCAGTCTGTTAAGGGTATCAGGAGGTTGGGAGTATGCCAATCTTCTGAGGTTTTATCCTTGGTTGGGGATAGAACAAAAGTTAACTGTTATCTGGTGGATTTCCAGGTTTTAAGATAACTTGCTGGAGAATTTGGAGAAACCGGATGATCTCCACTGTGGTTTAGAGGTTGAAATTTTGGACTCCGTTGGGGAAGAAAGTTTCATCTTCACTGGGGATTTGTAGTTCAAAGTCTTCTGGCTCCGCTGGGGATCGGGAGTTTAGAAACTTAGCTCTGATGGCGATTTTGAAACTTAACTCCGTTGGGGATATGTATTTCAAGGTTTCAACTCTGTTGAGGATCTGGATGATGTACTGCAGGGGATTTCCTCTGGAATAGCCTAAAGACATTTTCCTATACTTTCAACCTATCAGTAATTATCCTTTCTCATTTTGTTTTATTTGTAAGCAGTGATTATATTCAAATGCATATGCTCATTTAATAAATCATTGGACCTTTTCAAATAAAAACACAGGTGTAAAAAAGAAAGAAAAGGCAAACAAATTTCTGCACTTTGAAGTATCTTTATATTAACTTTGTGTAAGTATTTTGTACAAAGGAGACAGACATCCTAGTAAGAGAATGTTGTCATAATAATGAGAAAATTTTATACAAAGAAAGATGGCTATGTGTAACAATTCCATGGGGTTCCCATTCTACTATAGCCTTCGTAACTCTGAGTATCTTGTCCATTCGTTGCTTCATTCGCAGATGATTGGATTGATCAAAAGCTTGGAGCTTGTCCGTGAAGAGATTGTCCTTAAAGTGATCCGACGAGACATAGTCATACGCTTTAATTCCCTAACTTTTGCCTGGACCGCCCTTTCGGGTTTTCGATCCACCGGGAAACCCTTTTTTGCTCAAGTCGCCCTTTCGGTTTTTCAACTTGCCGGGTGTACAGATTTTTTTATTTATCCCTAATTTTTGCCTGAATCTCCCTTTCGGGTTTTCGATTCACCGGGATGCCCATTTTTTCCCAAGTTACCCTTTCGGGTTTTCAACTTGTCGGGTTGTTTATGCGTAGTATCTTTTGACTATGTCTGCGTTCGCAGGGTGCGGCAGGTCATCACCGTCCATGGTGGTCAAGATCATTGCCCCACCAGAAAAGTTGTTTTTGATCACAAATGGTCCTTCGTAAGTAGGAGTCCACTTTCCCCTGGGATCACTCTGCAGCAAGATGATTCGCTTGATTACAAGATCTCCGACTTGATACACCTGACGTCTAACTTTCTTGTTGAAAGTCTTGATCATCCGTTTTTGATACGTCTGACCATGACAAACAGCAGTAAGTCGCTTCTCGTCGATAAAGTCAAGTTGATCAAGCCGGGTCTGAATCCAATCGTCTTCACTTAAACCAACATCCTTCATAATCCTCAAGGAAGGGATCTGAACTTCCATAGGTAAAACAGCTTCCATGCCATATACCAAAGAAAAGGGGGTTGCCCCGGTTGAAGTACGCGCCGTGGTACGATATCCGTGCAGAGAAAACGGTAACATATCATGCCAGTCCTTGTAGGTGACTGTCATCTTTTGAATAATCTTCTTGATATTTTTGTTCGCAGCTTCAACAACACTGTTCATTTTTGGCCGATAGGGAGATGAATTGTGATGTTGAATTTTGAACTGCTCGCACAGAGCGGTGATCACAATGTTATTCAGGTTTGTACCGTTGTCCGTGATGATCCTGTCGGGGATACCATACCGGCATATGAGGTTCTGCTTGATGAAGCGGGCAACCACATTCTTTGTAACGGAGGTGAAGGAAGCTGCTTCGACCCATTTGGTAAAGTAATCAATAGCCACCAGGATGAAGCGATGTTCATTGGATGTCGTAGGCTTGATCTCTCCAATCATGTCGATTCTCCACATTGCAAATGGCCAAGGAGCTGTTATAACATTGAGAGGAACTGGAGGAATATGTACCTTGTCAGCATAGACTTGGCATTTATGACAAGTACGGGAATATTGATGACAGTCAGCTTCCATGGTAGACCAGTAGTAGCCTGCCCTTAGAATCTTCTTAGCCATCGTATGTCCGCTTAAATGGGTGCCAAATGTGCCACTATGCAATTCAGTCATGATCAGCTCAGCTTCAACCTTGTCCATACAACGAAGTAGAACACAATCATGGCTGCGCTTATATAGGATACCATTGCTTAGGAAGAACTTGGCAGCAAATCTCCTTAAGAACTTTTTGTCGTTGACTGAAGCTCCTTCAGGGTATTCTCGAGTCTTGAGATACCTTTTGATTTCATGAAACCAGGGTTGTTCCACTACTTCTTCGGCATTAATCTCATGACAGTGCGCATGTTTGTCCATTCGCTCGACGATTATTTGGGGAGCCTCGTTACCCCAATTAAGTTTAAACATGGAATACATTGTAGCTAGAGCATCCGCTAGCTGATTTTCTTCTCGCGGGAAGTGCTCGAAGGTAATCTGCTCGAAATGAGGTGACAATGTCAGGACATGTTCTTTGTATGGGATAAGATTGGGATGTTTAGTGTCTCACTCTCCTTTGATTTGACTGATAACCAAAGCTGAGTCCCTAAATACAACCAAAGATTTGATTCCTAGGTCAATCGCAGCCTTGAGACCAAAGATACAAGCTTCATACTCGGCCATGTTGTTGGTGCAGCTGAAGCAGAGTCTAGCAGTGAAAGGCGTATGGCAACCTTCTAGAGAAATAAGTACCGCACCGATACCGTTACCAAGTGAGTTTGAAGCACCATCAAAGTATAGAGTCCATCGGGATCCTTGTTCAGGTCCGTCATACGGTCTGTTACCTATAATGTTGTCCAATGTCATAATGTCCTCGTCAGGGAAGTCGAACCTCATAGATTGGTAATCTTCGACGGCTTGATGAGCTAGATGGTCAACTAGTACACTCCCCTTTATAGATTTTTGGGTTGTGTACTAGATGTTATACCCAGTCAGGATCATTTGCCATCTAGCGATTCTTCCAGATAAAACGGGCTTTTCGAAGATATACTTGATCGGGTCCATCTTGGAAATCAACAAAGTGGTATGTGTCAACATATACTGTCTTAGCCGGCGAGCAGCCCTTACCAAAGCACAACAAGTTTTCTCGAGCAGTGAGTAGCGAGTCTCACAGTCGGTAAACTTTTTGCTAAGGTAATAAATGGCATGCTCTTTTCGACCAGACTTGTCATGTTGGCCTAGTACGCACCCCATTGAGTTATCTGAAACAGTCAGATACATGATTAACAGCCTTCCTTCGACGGGTGACATCATGATAGGAGGTTCTAGCAAATACTCCTTGATTTTATCGAAAGCAACTTGACAGTCATCATTCCATTCAACCACCTGATCTTTCTTCAACAGCTTGAAGATTGGTTCACAAGTAGAAGTTAGATGAGAAATAAACATTGCAATGTAGTTTAGGCGTCCCAAAAAACCTCTGACCTCCTTTTCAGTGCGGGGGGCAGGCATTTCTCGTATAGCTTTGACTTTAGCAGGATCAACCTCAATGCCTTTGTTGCTGACGATGAATCCCAAAAGTTTACCAGACCTGACTCCAAAAGTGCACTTGCTAGGGTTCAGTCTGAGCTTGTATTCTTTTAACCTGACAAACAGCTTTTGCAGATGGTCAAGGTGTTCTTCTTCTGTCTGTGAACGAGCTATCATGCCATCTACGTAGACTTCAATCTCATGATGTATCATATCATGAAATAAAGTTACCATGGCTCGCTGATAGGTTGCCCCGGCATTCTTCAGTCCGAATGGCATCACTTTATAGCAGAAGGTACCCCACTGCGTAACAAAAGTAGTCTTTTCCATGTCTTCGGGGGCCATTTTGATCTGGTTGTACCCTGAAAACCCATCCATGAAAGAGAATACCTTGTGTTGAGTTGTGTTGTCAACTAAGATGTCAATGTGTGGTAGTGGAAAATCATCTTTAGGGCTAGCCCTGTTTAAATCTCTGTAGTCCACACATATTCTGACTTTTCTGTCCTTTTTAGTGTTTACCTTGGTATTTGGTAAACAACCGCTGATCCTCCAAATGGTTACTTATTTGGTTACTCGCAGGATCGATCAGATTGATCCTAGGACATAGGTTGATTTTGAAGTTTTGATTAAATTGGATATTGGTTAAATGACAATAAAATAAAGAGGCTTTAAATAAATTGCATGAAGAAAGGACTTGGTAAAATAAATAAGGCTTTGAATGAAAAGGTTCGACAGGAAAGTAAAGAAGAAAGCAAATAAATTTCTGGGAAAGTAAATGACTTTGATTAATAAAGTTGGTGTTTCACACATACATTTCTCAACAATTCTTTCTCACACGCTGGGTACTCGAATCTATATGAGTGACTTTGTATAGAATTGTGAACACACGCGAGAACTTACATGACTACTACTATTTATACTAAAACATCCCAAGTAACCGTCGGGCAGTTACACTGCTTCGAGATGACTCCACTTGGCACGTTCTCAACGTTCGACACTCCAGATCTTTGCACGTTGTACTTGGTAACCGCTGGAAACCGTTTTCCCTCCAAACGCTTGAATTTCAAACTGCTCCACTCTGAACCATCGAACACCTTTGTCGAGAGACATCTTCGACGAGAAACTCCTTCGACGTCGAAGGCAACCAACTTCTCCCTTAGAAGAAATCTTTTAAGTACCTTGCCATCTTTCGATGGGCATTTCGACGGACCTAGCTAGTCGAAAACATCCTTCAGCTTTAATGGCTGACATTAATAAAACAAGGGTGTCGAATTTAGGAGCCAACAAATTGCCCCCCAAGAATGCCTTATTTCGACTCTGAAAGAAAAAGGCATTCTTTGAAACGCCATTCGACACCTGTCTTTTCACGCTTAGTCACAAATTAAATTGTGCACTTTTTGTTGTCTTCTACCAACCACTGGCAATCCCAAGAAAACCATCATTTATCCGTACCTAAGATGTCACTTCAGTACGGCGTGCAGTACCAAACGTCATTTCAGAATTTGTCATTATGACAATTCCCAAAAACGAGGACGCACGCTGCGTCCCTCTATTTCTGCAGAACGGCTAAAACAACAGGGGGATGCCACATGTCCCACTATCTCCTGCAACATTAAATGGCATTTAATGTCCTCGGTTTTGGGGATTTTCCCCCACTACTATAAATAGCAGTAAGTACCCCATTGTGGGACTTTTTACGCCATCTAGCTTTCAGACTTCCCTATTGTCATACAAACTTGTCATCTTTGCAAAAACCTTTCCTCCTTCACTTCATCTTCAACCTCATCATTAACAATGGCATCTGGTTCCAATGCTCCTAGCGCTACTGTACCATCTGGAAACGTCAAACCTAAGGTTTTCGTCACCGCTCCAGTAGTAACTGCTACGGGCCAACGAAGGGTCCCTGAACCCTTGGACATCGCCGTGCGTGATGCTTACTCACACCACCTTATGATCCCGGTTGGATATTCCAACCAGATCTTTGCTATGTCTGGCCCCTTGTATCCAAGTATTGCTGAGGCCATGAAGATCAAGAGTTATTTTCCGGTAGTTGAGAAACTCAAACCGGTTGCATGCGCGAAGAAAGATGCAGAGGATACTGAAGAACCTGCTAAAGAGAAAATCGACCTTCGTTTCTTCAACAAAGGTGTTAGGGCTTTCAGGTCTGGCCCTAGCCTTACTCCTGATTACGTTGCTTGGCTGGAAAAGATGGAGAAATGCCAAGCTTCGATCTGGAAAAAGATGGGGATTTTCGACCTGGTGATGCTGTCGAAGACAGGTTTGAACTATTCTCCGGAGATGTTGATAGCTTCTCTGCTTTTCTGGGACTACTCCCACTTTACTTTCCATCTTCCCTGTGGGATGTTGACCCCTACACTCTTCGATGTGGCCGCTATCACTGGCCTTCGACCCACCGGGGACTACTTCGATCCGGAGGAGATGTCGGAGGATCAAATTGGATTCTCTGCCACCAAACCAACCTATACCACCTTCATCAATCACTACCACGACAGGTCGACAGATGTTGTGTCGGATGTCGAACACATAGCGTTTCTAGCCTTATGGCTGACTCGCTTTGTATTTTGCTCGAAGTCCTTACAGGTGACCAAGAAAATGGTCACTCTAGCCACCCAACTCCATCATGGCCAAAATGTCTGTTTGGCAGAATTGATTTTGGCTAGCCTCTATGATTCGATTAGTAATGGGGCAACTCTTCTAAAAATTATCGAGAACAGGGCCAGTTTGCTACTTGCTGGGCCTTTTTGGCTGCTCCAACTGTGGCTCAATGCCACCTTCGAATCTTTCTTGCCTAAGAAGGTTCAAATAAATGAGCAGGCTCCAGAGATAGCGAACAGACGCGTCGAAGGAACCAGACTGGCTCTGTTGACGCCTATGGAAGATGGACTGGAGTTTCAGCAAACCTTCACCAACTTCGTTCTGATGTTTGCTCGAAGGAAGGAGTTTTCTTCGACTATGGCTCCGTTTGCTCGACGGAAGGTAGGCCCAGCATGGTTCACAAGGCCACATCCAAGGACGTCGAGTGGTCCTAATGTCGACGAACATACAATAATATGGGAGGCGTTCCTCACACCAAGGATCATGCCTCTTCGATTCAGGAGCTCTAAGACTCACTTGAGTCTGATTGCATACCAACCAAACCTGGTATCTCGCCAGTTTGGTATTATTCAAACCCTACCTTCTCCAATTTTTCCAAGAGAGAAGTCTATGTTGTACTTCTGCAATGATTACACCGAAGAAGCTGCCATTAAACATATCGGAAGATATGCTGGTCGAACAGTTCTCTCGTTGTTTGACTACCAGCTCAACTTTCTTTGCTCACCATCCTTCGAGGAGTGGTGGAAAAGTTATTACGCTGAGGAGTTTTTCGACGAGAAGGACTTCGTGGATGAGCTTCAGAAATCTTTTGTCCTTGTGTTGGACAAAATAAAGAAATGTAAGTTCATCCTCTCACATTACTTTGTCTTTCTCTTTCGACTGCTAGCCTGTTAACTATTTATTTGATTTCAGTTGTTCGAAAGCCTGTAGCCAAGAAGGCTGCAGAAAGCCAACAGGGAGGAGGCCCCTCAACAAAACCTCCACCGCCGGCGAAGACTACAGCGCCGGCGAAGACCACAATCAACCAACAGGGGGAAGGCCCTTCGAAGAAGCCTTCTGTATCGGTAACCAGACTTTCATTATTTTCTTCTGGCTTTCGATTTTTGACTTTCGATGCAACTGCTAAGTCGAATTCCCATTGGTTTTTTAGGCACCTTCGCCCAAGAAACGGCCAGCACTGGTGGTCGAATCTGGGAGCGATGAAGAAGGTGATTCTCCTCCTGCTCCTCTAAAAAGGCGAAAGCTGACGAAGGACGCTCCTGCTCCTGCTCCTGCTCCTGAGGGTCGAACAATTAGAATAAAGGTTGCTGGGAGAAAGCCCAGGCCACCTCCAGTGATCATTGAGGAGCCAACGGAGGAGGAATTAAACGTTCTTCTCAATAAGCCTGTCGAAAGCGACAATTCCAGCCCTGGGGCTGAAGCTAATTTACAGGTAATCTCTTAGACCTTTTTGTAACTTAGGTGTAGATACCTACATTCGATTATGTCTCTTTCGATTTCTGAAGATTCTTCCTCTTTCCTTTCTCAGGACACCACTGAAAGCTCACCGCCGAGGACCTCTGAAACACTGGAGTCTGCTGAACTCAGCAGGCCACAAGAAAAAGGCTTGGAAAATGACGAAGCCCATACTGAAATAAATGAGGCCAATGCTGAGACGGTAGAAAAACCAGCAGAGGATCCTCAAGCGGAAGAACAACAGCCAGAAGAGGTTCAGGTGGTGGATCTGTCGGAAGAGAATCGTGACGAAGGGGACCATAGCAATGCTGGCGAAGAAAACCAAGGTGCCGCTGGCGAAGAGAACCAAGGTGACACTGGCGAAGGGCACCAAGGTGACGCTGGCGAAGGGCACCAAGATGACGCTGGTACTGCCCCAGTCCGAGTCGAAGGGAAACAAGTCGAGACACCTAACACTCAACAGCCTCAAACCCAAGACAATGTTGTTGCAAGGGCTGTTACCTCAACGAAGCACATGTTGAAAGAGGATTTAGAACTCTTGAAACAAACTGACCCTGTTAGCTATCTCAACGCAATCGTCGAGAGCAAGAGTTCGTCCGATGCTAGTCAGGAGGTTCCTACCCTGTCGGGGAAGTCCACTGAAACCTCTCCTCTTGATGAAGCTTTAGCAAAGGTTAAGGCCCAGTTTTTCAAGAAGGACCTGATGAAGGCTTTAGAGGGGGACCCCACTGCTCCATCATACTTGAGGGATGTTTTGAATGCTGTCGACTTGTTAGCTGTAGCTCCAGAAGTTTCAGGCTTGATCATGGAGTTACACTCCATGATTGATCAAGTCTCAGCAGATTATAGGCGCCAAAGGGGCTTTAATAGTCAGCTTGAGGTGTTATATGGAAAAAGCTCCTCTGCATGGACTGCTGTTTCGGAGACGACTTCTCGAATTGCGGAGTTGTCGAAGCAAAAAGCATCTACGCAGGAAGAAGTCGATGCCATCGATCGAGAGAATGCTTCCTTCAGGGCACAAATCGAAGAAATAAAGGCTAAGATAAATGCCAACACTAAACGCAAGGAGGAACTTCTTTCGACCGTCTCAGACACCGAGAGTCAGACTGAAATCAAACAAGGCCTGGAATTTGCTGAGAAGGCCCAAGGCTTCGATGCTCAGATTGCCAAACTGGTGCAGGAGAACGCCTGGTGCAAGAAAAGATTGGAGCTGCAGCAAGCCAAATACCTTCGACTCAAAGACTCTGTTCCCTTCTGATTGATTCAGCTTTTGTAACCATATTTTGTAATCTATATTCGACAACATTGCCATCTTGGCTAAAATTTATAAAAATTTCCATTTTGGCTTTTTATGGTTAATTTAGTCTTGTTATTTTATTATTTTATTTTTATCTCTTGGAGTGTAGGTTTGTATTTTTTCAAATATTTACCATTTACTCTCAAGAGCCTTTTATCTTCACCTAACTCTTCGACTTCATAGGCTCCACCAGAAAAAGTTTGGATAACTCTGAATGGTCCTTCCCATTTGGGTGACCATTTCCCCATGCTTCGATCCCTTCGATCCATGGGAAGGATTACCTTCCAAACTAGTTCTTCAGGCAAAAATACCTTAGGTTTTACCTTTTTATTATAAGAGTCTTCTACTCTTTTCTTCTGAAGCCTGAGTAGGTCGAGAGCGCGCAATCTCTCTTCGTCTAAATCCACCAGTTCATCTAACATCATGTTCCAATAAATCTCAGAGAGAATATCATAATGCCTCTGAACCCTTGCAGATTGAAGACAAATTTCTGCTGGCAACACTGCATCATGGCCAAAAGTTAGCCTATATGGTGTTGTACCTGTGGCTTCTTTTGGGGACGTTCGACAAGCCCACAGAATCTGGTCTAACGTCTTGTGCCAATTCTTTGGTTTCTTCCCAACATGCTTTTTTATCAAGCCAATCACTACTTTGTTTGCTGCTTCGACTTGACCATTTGCCTGTGCATAATAAGGCGTTGATGTTAGGAGTTTGAAACCTGTTTCCTGAGCAAATTCCTGCATCTTTCGACCAGTGAAAACTGATCCTTGATCAGTTGTTATCGTCTCAGGGATTCCATACCTAAAGATAATGTTCTTTTGAATAAATTCAATGACATTTTCTTGGTCTACATTGACTAAAGGGATTGCTTCGATCCACTTAGTAAAGTAATCAATGCCTACCAGTATGTATTTCTGACTCTTTGATGATGCTGGTCGAATCTCTCCAATGAGGTCCAACGCCCATCCTCTAAAGGGCCAAGGCTTCACTATCGAGTGAAGTTCGCTTGCTAGTACATGTTGGATGCCTGTATGGACTTGACACTCTTGACAACCTTTAGCGAACTCAACACAATCTTTCAGCATAGTGGGCCAATATAGTCCTTGTCGAAACAACAACCATTTCATCTTATGGCCTGCTTGGTGAGCCCCACATGCTCCAGCGTGCGTAGTCGAAAGGGCTATGTATGCCTCAGTTTCACTTAAGCATTTTAGCAATACCCCTTCAGGCGTTTTCTTGAATAACTCATTACCCATGAGTACATAACTCAACGCCCTGTACTTTGTTTTTCGTTCTGTCAAAGCTCCTGGATTTTGAAGATAGGTTACAATGGGTTTCCTCCAATCTTGCTCTGATAAATTATCTATGAACGAAATTTCGAAGTTACTTTGATCAGCATATCCTAGTCTCGTCGATTCCAAGTCTGTTGTAGATAGACAAGTTGCTTTTATCTTTTCTCGAACTTCGATTGCTCTTTGCAATCTCGTTTTTGAAATCTTATACCCAGATGCAATCTGTGCCAAGTCATTGGCTATTTGATTTTCGACTCTGGGTATGTGTCGAATATTGACTGTTTCAAATTTTTTCAATAAACGATTCGCTATCACAAAGTACATAATGAGATTCTCTCTTATGCATTTATATTCCTTTGTGACTTGCTTAATGACTAACTCTGAGTCTCCCATTATTTCGACTCGAGTTGCCCCCAATTCCAACAATATCTCAAGGCCAGTAATTAGAGCTTCATACTCAGCCTCATTGTTCGAACAAGAACCTGATATTTTGTACTTGAATGTTGTTGGAATTTTATCTGGAGAAATAATCAAGACTCCTACCCCTGTTCCATCTTTATGGCTGGAACCATCGAAGTAGAATTTCCAAGGCTCTATATCCACATAATTAATATCCTCGACTTGAATTGAGTGGTCGACTATGAAGTCTGCAACCACTTGTCCTTTTACTGCCTTAAGAGGCATAAAGGTCAAGGAGTATTCAGTTAATGCTAATGCCCACTTGCCGATTCGACTGTGCAAGATAGGTTTCGACAACATATACTTGAAAACATCAAAATGAGACGAAACATACACATCAACTGGTTTTATATATTGCTTGAGTTTTGTACAAGAGAAATACAGACATAGACACAATTTTTCAACTTCACTATATCTAGTTTCTGCACCGTTCAAAACTCTACTGAGATAGTAAATGGGTCTTTCGACTCCATTCTCATCCTCTTGGGCTAACATGCTTCCCAAAGTTTTGTCGGATGCAGCTATGTACAATCTCATACTCCTATTGCTACAAGGAGGCACCAAAATAGGTGGCTTAGTGAGGTACCCTTTGATTTTGTCGAAGGCTTCTTGTTGCTCTTGCCCCCATTCGAACCCCTCTTTATTCAGTCGAAGTAAGGGTGAAAAGGCCTGAGCTTTCCCACTTAGATTAGATATGAATCTCCTTAAGAAATTTATCTTGCCTAACAGAGATTGCAGTTCCTTCTTATTCGATGGCGCTTTCGCTTCCAGAATTGCCTTCGTCTTGTTCTGGTTGATTTCGATTCCTTTCTTGTGGACAACGAAGCCCAAGAAATCTCCAGCTTTCACACAGAATGCACACTTCAAAGGGTTCATCTTCAGACCATGTTCTCTCATTCTTTCGAATGATTGTCGAAGGTGGTCAATATGATTCTTCCTGGAAACAGATTTTATAACAATGTCATCAATATATACTTGCATAAAAGTGTTAATAAAATCATGGAAGATAGTATTCATTGCTCGCTGGTACGTTGCCCCAGCGTTCTTTAGGCCAAAAGGCATCACTACCCATTCGTAAGTGCCTAAGGCCCCAGGGCATCGAAAAGCTGTTTTCGACACATCCTCTTCAGCAATGAATATTTGATTATATCCTGAATAACCATCGAGCATACTCAGGTATTCATAGCCAGCGGCAGAATCGACTAGCATTTCCGCCACAGGCATAGGATATTCATCTTTGGGTGTAGCAGCATTCAAATCTCTGAAATCTATGCACACCCTTAACGTACCATTTTTCTTAATTACTGGCACAATGTTTGCAATCCATTCGACATACCTTGTAACACGTATAAATTTGCATTTCAGCAGTCTTTCGACTTTCGTCTTGATCTTCGACAGTATTTCTGGAGCGAAGCGCCTTGGATTTTGCTTGATTGGCTTCTTCCCAGGTTTGATTGGCAACTGAAGTTCTACCAATCCTCTGTCGAGACCAGGCATTTCGTCATAATCCCATGCGAAACAGTCTTTGAACTCTTTCAGCAATTGGATTACTTCCAACCTAAGTTCTGGATCAATTTTGGCACTGATGTAAGTTGGCCTTTTCTCTGACCCTTCGCCTAAGTTGATTTCTTCTAAAGGATCTTGCGCTAACATTTTAATGTTGTTCGCCAAGGGGTCCTTTTCGAAGCCCAAAGGCTCATCGTCATAGATGGCGTCGAGCCTCTGTTCCTGCATTTCTTCTGGCATGATATCAGGAGGTTTTGGATCGAAATCCTTTCCTGGACCTGCAGCAGATAATTGTTGATCATTGGCCTGTGTGGCCATGTACTTTACTTCGGCTTCGAGAGCCGTTATCATCTTAGTTTCGGCTACATAAGCCGAAATTCGCTTCAAAGATTGTGACTCAGTCATTATCACTGAATTCACTTCCCCAACCAGTTGGTTGGATATCAGTTAACCCACTGAAGTCTATGTGGGACAAGTCTTCTCTGTCCCATTGGAAACCATGCTCAGGATGCAGGTATAGGGAACAAAAAGTGTTTGGCGCTGGCGCCATGTCGAAGTCAGGTGTTGGACATGGCCCTATGTGAGCCAAGTTCTTGTCGAAATCTGCCAACCCCGGGTGATTCACTTCGCCCAGGTAGTAGCTTTGATCTGCCTCTATGTTTTCGACCATTCCATCTGGACGCCATAGAAGCAACCTCTGGTGCATTGATGATGGCACAGCTCCAACACCATGAATCCATTCACGACCCAACAAAAGATTGTAGTTAGGTTTGGCCGATATGACCATAAACATCGTTGGTCGAAGGATAGATCCTACTTTGATATCTAGCTGGATCACTCCCATAGTGGTCCCTATGCCGCCCTCATAGTTCGACAGGACCATGTTGTGAGGCTTAATGTCCTCATCCCTTTTGCCAATTTTCCTTAGCATAGAGTGAGGAATAATATTGATGGTCGCCCCGCAATCCACCAAAATTTTATTCACAGTAGTTTCTTCGAGTTTAGCCCTTATAAATAAAGGCTTGAGGTGATTTTTCATCGCCTCTGTAGGTGGCTCGAAGAACCCATTTTGTTCCTCAGTGGTGCCATTGTCCATGACGAAATAGCACACTGGCCTGTGTTTGGCCATTTCTTGCTCCACTTCCCAGTCACTTGCTTCGACCTCCACTTGTCGGTTGAATTCTCTGGGTAGCACTGAGACTATATTCACCATTATGTCCAAAGTATCATCGGACTCAGAATCGTCTTCGTCTTCGGCTTCACTTTGGTTAGGCCAAACTAGCCTGTTGGTTACTGGCTCTCTTTCTAGAGGTTTCCTTTGCTTCCTTTGAGGAACATTCGAACTGGTTTCTGCCTTTGGTTCGTTGGCAGCCTCCCTTTCAGCTTTTCGTCTCCTTTGGTATCTCCTCCATTGAGATCAAGACATGGGATTTTTACCTTTGTAGTTGCTTGACACTTGTGCAACTTTAGGTCCAGCAACTTGAGGCTCTTTCTTTTGAGTCAAAGAGGAACCCCTTGGCACGTCGAAAGAGTGCCATCTCTCCTCACTTGGCCTTTTTCGACCAGAGGTTTTGTACCAAGTATCTACCGGCACATTTGTTGGAGGCCTAAAAGTCAATGGCCTCTTTTCTTGGTTTGAACCTCTTTGGGAGGCTCTTCTGGGGTCATGTCGAAGATCAACATTTTCCCTTCTCTTATTCGCTGCTCTCACAACTTGAATGTTCTCAGCAGCTTTTTTGTCAAAGATCGAACTGCATCTTGGACACAGCATCACCTCTGATTTCTTTTTCTGGCATCTTTGTAGAAAATCTGCCAAATTTTCATTTTCCCGAGGGAAAGCAGTCTTATTCGCTTGTTCTTGCCTCATGGCCTCTTCTGATGCTTTTGGGTCAGAAAGTTCGACCATGTTGATATTCATTGTATCTTCGTTAGCAAGAGTTAACTGCTTCATTTGTATCTCCAGATTCTCCGTCTGGCCTTGAACTATGGCCAAGTGGGAACTGGGTTTTGGTCCAGTTTTTTGTGCTTCAGCGGTCTCCAACTTCGGGCTTTCGACCGCTTTCTGAACTGCTTCAATTGTCTTTCTGGATAAATTTCCAGAAAAACTGCCAAAGATTGGCATGTTGATGTGGTCCTTTGAGACTTCGACCATTGTGATTCCTGGCTTCTTCGACTGGCTCCTGGTTGCCTCTATCACGTTCACCTCAGAGGGCTCCGCATAGTGAGCTTCAGCCTGCAATGGATTTGAGTCGACAGCCATGGGGGTTTTGTCAGCAAACTTCAACCTCCCTTCTTCGATAGCGTCTTGCACAAGATTCCTGAAAAGAAAACATTGAGAAGTTTTATGGCCCAAAAAATTATGATATTTGCAAAAACCTCTCTTCTTTCTTTGATCAAGAGGCGGCACTTTTACCCCTGGGGGTATTATCATTTGGCCATCTTTAACAAGCAAGTCAAATATTTCATCACATTTTGTGATGTCAAAACTATAAGTCTTTTTTGGGAACCTATCGCTGGTCCTTTCTGGACCAATGGGATTTTTCCCACTTGAGGGGACTAACAGTTTACAAGAGTATGGTGGCCCTTGTTTCAATTCCGCTAAATCGACTTCTCCTTCTTCGACAGTTAAAGTATCGTCGAAGGATTCTGGATCTTCGTCATCCATATCAACATACGCTATCCTCTCTCTCTCTTGTGAGCTTTCGTTGCCTTTGCTTTTTCAGCTTTGAGGCGTTCTACCTGTCGAACTCTATCGGCCAGTTGGGCCATGTCTCTCAGGTATTGGGTGTCTAGCTTCTTCCTAATGGAATAATCTAAACCGCCTGCGGCTATTTCGACTAACTCATGTTCTGGCACTTGTGTAAAGCATCTCGCCTTAAGCAACCTAAACCTATTTAGATATTCGTCTATAGGTTCAGTGAAACGTCTCTTCACACTGGCCAATTCTTTCAGGCTTATCTTGGTTTGCCCCATGTAGAATTGTTCGTGGAACAATCTTTCCAACTGGGTCCAATGATGGATCAAATTGGGGGGGAGTGTTGTAAACCAAGTAAAAGCGTTCTTTGTTAAAGAACTTGGGAAGTACTTGATCCTTAGGTTTTCGTTATTCGAAATGTCACCTGCTTCGATCAAGTATCTCGCCACATGCTCGACAGTAGATTCTGTCGTGTCCCCAGAGAACTTCGTAAATTTGGGGACTTTGCATCTAGGAGGTAAGTCTGTCTGTAACACGTATTCTGACAATGGAGATGTAAAGTTGGGCCTTCGAAAGCCCATGTTCATCCCATTTTGAGTCATGATCCTTTCGATCATGGTTGCCAGATTATTTTCCAAACCCGTATTCTGGTATTGGATATGCTGGACTACTTCGTCAGCATTTTGGTTTCTGTTAACTAACCTTACCTCTGGGGTTATTACCCTAGGTTCCTCGACGGGTTGCTCCAATCGAGCCCTAAGGTTTTCTTCGACAGGTTGTTGAGCCTGGTTGATGGTGGTTTCTTCCTCTAAGAATATCCCCTGGTTACCCCTTATTTGCGCCCTTTGGGGCAGTCGAATAGGTTGGGGTACTCCAAAGAAATCAGCCAAACGCGTCATTTGCGCTGTCACTTGTTGATTCGATTGAGTAGTGTTTTGTATTAGAGGGTTTAGCACTGTACTCAAAGTTTGTGCCAACATTTGCACCATATCATGGTTGCTTTCGTCCATTTGTTGCCTCAAGACTGCTGTCGAGGCATTTGTAAGGCCATGGGCTACTTGGGACGTTCCTCCTAAGAGTTGGGTCCTATTCCTATTCGCCATGCCTACTCCAGAACCTTGGAGTGGCGAAGAGGCACTCACTAAAGGGTCTGAAAAAGTGGACGCAACATTCTTCAGGCTAGCCACTTCAGACGTTGGCATACCATAGAGTGGCATAAATCCTGGGGGAACAAAAGGCCTTGTGCCTAAATTTCCCCTTGGTGGGGGAGTTCCCAAAGGAATCCTGGGGCCCGTGGACGAAAGTAATGGCCCCGTTGCTGTGATCGTTACTGCTGGTGTCGAACCAACAGTTGTCGCTTCACTTACGGTCGTACTAACCGTTGCTCCCACATTCGTTTGTGGGATTTCGTTATTGTTTGGCGGATTCGCCATCTCTTCCCTTCTTCTGGCAGTATTGTTATCGTTAGTGTATATTCTACCACTTCTCAATAACATACAACACTCCTCGAAAAGATGAGATTATTTTCAACAATCAACACACAGTCCCACCGGGTGTGCCAATTTGTTTACCTTGGTATTTGGTAAACAACCGCTGATCCTCCAAATGGTTACTTATTTGGTTACTCGCAGGATCGATCAGATTGATCCTAGGACATAGGTTGATTTTGAAGTTTTGATTAAATTGGATATTGGTTAAATGACAATAAAATAAAGAGGCTTTAAATAAATTGCATGAAGAAAGGACTTGGTAAAATAAATAAGGCTTTGAATGAAAAGGTTCGACAGGAAAGTAAAGAAGAAAGCAAATAAATTTCTGGGAAAGTAAATGACTTTGATTAATAAAGTTGGTGTTTCACACATACATTTCTCAACAATTCTTTCTCACACGCTGGGTACTCGAATCTATATGAGTGACTTTGTATAGAATTGTGAACACACGCGAGAACTTACATGACTACTACTATTTATACTAAAACATCCCAAGTAACCGTCGGGCAGTTACACTGCTTCGAGATGACTCCACTTGGCACGTTCTCAACGTTCGACGCTCCAGATCTTTGCACGTTGTACTTGGTAACCGCTGGAAACCGTTTTCCCTCCAAATGCTTGAATTTCAAACTGCTCCACTCTGAACCATCGAACACCTTCGTCGAGATACATCTTCGACGAGAAACTCCTTCGACGTCGAAGGCAATCAACTTCTCCCTTAGAAGAAATCTTTTAAGTACCTTGCCATCTTTCGATGGGCATTTCGACGGACCTAGCTAGTCGAAAACATCCTTCAGCTTTAATGGCTGACATTAATAAAACAAGGGTGTCGAATTTAGGAGCCAACACTTAGGCACGGGCGCAATGTTAGCAACCCATTGTGGATAGGAAGTAACAACCAGAAATCCAACATTGAACTGCTTCATCACTTCAGCTTTGATCTTTTCGGACATGTCGGGCCTCATTCGGTGGACTTTTTGTTTGATTGGTGGATAGTCTTCTCTTGTAGGGATATGGTGAACCACAATATTTGTATCCAGTCCCGACATATCTTCATAGGACTAGGCGGAGATCTCAACAAACTCATTCAACAGCTGAATTAAGCGCTCTTTGACACTTGGCTCCAGGTTGGCACCCACTTTAACCTCTTTTCTGTCCTCCGCAGTACCCAAATTGATAGTCTCTAACAACTCTTCATGGGGCAGAATAACCCTTTCTTCTTGTTGCAAAAGTCTAGCTAACTCTCCAGGCACTTCACAGTCTTCATCACCTTCGTACTCGACATGATTGACCAAATCTTCAGAGTCATTGAAGGCCAAAGCAGAATAGTCACCCATGGAATCCAGAGTGGATGGGTACCTGCATTTTGTGAGTGTGGGTGTGGGTAAGGGATAGCCATCCTTAAACAAAATAAAATGTAAAAGGAAAGAAAATGAACACAAAAGTTTATAGATGAAAACGTCCATGATTCATTAAAAATGGCATATGAAAATGAAGAATCAAAACCCTTACAAATGGACCTATATGCCCCAGGCAAGGCATAAGGCAAAAAGAGTGTACGAATTGTTTAATAATTATTACAGACCAAACAGGAAATGTTCAAAAGATAAATTACTGATTGATGAAAGTAATGGAAACGAAGTCTTTCGCCTCCAAGTTGTTCAGTCCCCCTTCAATGGTTGGAAAGATCCAATCTTCAAAATTTCTTCCTTCTTCATCATCTTCTAAAGCATGAACTCCATGATGAGTGATTTTTAAGGGTGGTCCTCCAGCCCGGGAGCGACATACAGCCTTATGGCTAGCAGCAGTTAAACCCAATCCGAACTTATCTATCTTGTAAGGGAAATCTGGCAGTCGACCCCATATTGTGCTTCATCCTTCCTTGACTACAACCTCTGCATCTTTAAGGGATGACATCTGGGACACAGGTTTGGTAATGATGGGCACATCAGTCATCTTCTTAGCTACCGCAACCTCAGGAGAAAACTCTTCAAAGTGTTGGAAAGGTGTTTCTATGAATTCACCATCTAACTCCACATAGAGGAAAGAGTTAAGGTGGCTCATCATATACTCCTCCTCGCCATGAACTGTTATGATCTTACCCTGGACTGGGTATTTGAGCATCTGGTGTAGAGAAGAAGTGACTTCCCCAGCGTTGTGGATCTATGGCCTTCCCAACAAGCATGAATATGAAGGACAGATGTCCATCACATAAAAAGTAGAGTTGAAAATTTCCGTTCCCACCTTAATTGGGATGTCCACCTCTCCGTGAACCATCCGCTTAGAACCGTCGAAGGCTCTAACAATGATATTACTGGGCTTTAAGGTCAAACCTTCACAGTCTAGCTTGTCCAATGCTTTCTTTGGTAGGACATTTAAAGATGAACCGATATCAACCAGAACATGAGTAAGAGTGGTCCCTCTGCACTCTACCGAGACATGCAGTGCATCATTATGCTTTCTTCCCTTAGACGTTAGATCGACATCAGAAAATCCCAGACCATTGTCAGCTGTAAGGCTGGCTACACACTCTTGAAACTGATCTGCAGAAGTTTCTTGAGGCACGTGCGCCGTCTTCAGGAATTTGATCAAGGCTTTGGCATGATCCTCAGAGCAGAGCAATAGAGCCAGCATAGAGATTTTTGAAGGGGTTTGCCCCAGATGCTCTACGACATCATAGTCGCTCTTCTTAATTATCTTTAAGATT
Source organism: Vicia faba (assembly GCA_948472305.1). Taxonomy (NCBI): domain Eukaryota; kingdom Viridiplantae; phylum Streptophyta; class Magnoliopsida; order Fabales; family Fabaceae; genus Vicia; species Vicia faba. The sequence continues at coordinate 1,460,086,325 of OX451739.1, read as the reverse complement.
TCCTCCATTTCCTTTTGGGTGGTCTCGGGGATAACCAAAGTCTAAGCCCTCGTCCTGACGGGCGCTTCTTGGATCCCCTTACCTTTATCAGCAATAACGGCAGAGGGCACATCTTCAGGAGTAACAATTTCTTTCGATCACTGGACTTCGCACAGATATCTTGATAGGCACAGAAGCACTTGAGGGTCCGAAGACTGCCCTTGGAGGAGCAATCTCCGGAGAGAAGATTCTTCCTCTACGAGTTATCTTACTCGTCCCCATAATATTTCCTACATCAGGAGTTTCTTCATCGGAATTCTCTTTGGCTTATTCGATCTGCTTAACACCATGGTAGAAGATCTCTCCTCCATAATTCCATGGTATCGTCTTGTTGGACTTATATGGGATAGGCCCCGGCATCGTAATCTTCAGCGGTACAAACTTTGGATCAGGTGTAATCTTAACAGGCCTTTTGTAGGTCTTGGAAAGATTGTCAGAAATGGTGATTATAGAAATATCATTGATTGGAGTAACAGGAGTAACAGGAGTAACATGAGTAATAGTATCAACAGGAGTTTTCTAAAAGAGGATCTCTTGAGTATCCATCAGGCGCTGGATTCCTGATTTCAACAGTGGACAGTCGGATTGCAAGGTTGAACAAAAGTAACAATCTTTATCACAACCCGGGAAAATCCTGGCTTTCAACAGATTCATCTTGATCATTAGCAATGGAGTCATTAAGTCATCAACGGCAGTAACATGAAGATCTTCTACAATAGCATGGACATTATGACCATGTTTTCGCATAGGAGCGGATATCACATAAGGTTTTTCGGGAGCATCAAACTCTACCTACTTGGCATCTATCAAATCTTAGATCTTGTTTTTAAGGGACCAACAGTTGTTGGTGTCATTCCCCACACTGTCTGAATGATATGCACATTTTGCATTTGAATGATAATAGGGAGAAGAGGTATTTATGTTTTTCGGCGCTTCTTTCAAGTTGGTAAGGTTTAACTTTAACAGATGAGGGAGGATCTGAGCCGGTGTTATATTGATCCGAGTGAATTGTCGTTGTGGCCTTTCCACCCTATTTTGGTTAGCCCTAGGTTAACTTCTTCGAGGTTGATCGGTTGAAGAGTTCTGAATCATCACAGCCCCCACCGTTGGTCGGTGCTCCGTTCTTCCTTGATTTCTCTGGGAGTAAACAACAGAAGCTTCTTTCTTGGTTGGGAAGGTGTTCTTGACAGCAGTGGAAGCAGCTGCATCCTTCTAAATTTTACCACTCTTAATGCCAGCTTCGACCCTTTCAACTATTAGTATTAATTCGGTGAACCCTGCAGATGAGCTCCCGATCAAGTGATTAAAGAATGGACCTGACAGAGTCCCCAAAAACATATCAACCAGCTCTCTATTCAACAATGGTGGTTGCACCCTTCCGGCCAAATCCCGCCACTTCTGGGCGTACTCCTTAAAGATTTCATTAGAGACCATACTCATACTCTGTAGTTGAGTACGAGTAGGCGCTAGATCTGTGTTATATTGGTATTGTCGGTAGAAAGCAGCAGCCAAATCCTCCCAGTTATGTACATCAGATCTCTCAAGTTGATAGAACCATTCCAATTGCGTACCTGGCAAACTATCTTGAAAAAAGTGGACCCACAGATCCTTATCAGAAGAGTGAGGTTGGATCTTTCTAAAGTAGGACCGCAGATGCATCTTCGACAGGACAAACCATCGTATTTAGCAAATGTAGGTACTTTGAACTTGGGGGGAATGACGATCCCAGCAACCAACCCTAGTTCTTCGAAATCCAGCCCAGGAACCCTTTGTACTTCCATGGCTGCCAGCCAATCTTCCATATTTTTATACTTATCATCCGCAGGAGGATACTTCTGCTCTGAGTAATCTTCCTCCTCTTCTTCTTCTTCCTCTTCAGCTTCAGACTCGGAGGGCATTGCAACTCTTTTACCTTTACCAACCCCTTTGTCAGACGTTGAGGGAAACTCGAGGACTCTTCTAGCCTGGTTCTCAAACCTTCTCCCTAAAGTGGCCACACCAGCCCTTTTCTTCTTTTTCTCTTTGTCTTTTTCCTTCTCTTTCTGTAACAGTGCTTTAAGGTCCTCCTGACCCTTTGCCAAGGTCATGAGGAGTTGTTGGAACTGAGAATTTTGGGCTTGCAGATCTTTGACCGTCTGCTCTATATCCATCTTGCTGAAATAAACATCAGAAAGATAAGGAAACCTGGTGTGAAGACCTGTTTATGCATATGATGAATGATATGCATTCATGTAATGCATTCAAGGATTCAGAAATTCAAAGTTGTTGCAAACAAAAAGAACACACGTCATATTAATAAGAAGAAATTTGTTAGTACATAAATGCCCCATGGGCAAAATATTACAAAATTCTTAATGTAAAAAGACATTGCGCATCCTCTTTGGTGCGATGTAGGTGTTAAGAGTCTCCTCTTTGTGAAGTCGACGGGTAAGTTCCAAAACCTTCTCCTCACTGGCATAGAAGCTGGCTTCAAAAGTATTTCGTTCTTCCTTGAGTTGTATCCAACTCTTTTGCAATTTTTCCAATGATGTTGGCATGTCAGGATGTAGAAGGGTGTATGGAACCTCTCCTTCCATAAAAGGCTCTTTGATCAAGGGGAGAATGTGGGGGTAAGGCATCATAAGACTCTGGGCGCGGGTTCGTACCCACTTGAGATAAGGCTCAAGGGGGATGGAATTCATATGTCCCAGTGTCTTACTATCCACTTTATTGGGCATACTCCAAGCTCGGATAAACCTTTGTCGATGTCCTTGAGCGTCATTGTCAAAGTCAAAAACTAAGTCAAGAATCAGCATGTCATGAGGGCCATCCCTCCGGGCATACCCAAATTGTCTCAGAGCTAAACAGGGGTTGTAGGTAATGCCTCCCCTAATGCCAAGTAGTGGGACATTAGGGAATTCCCCACAACGGTCAATGATGATGACATTTTCTCTGGACCGAGAACACCAATGAACATCAGAATGTGTAAGGGTCATTAACCGTTGCGACCACCTCAAGCCTTGCTCATTTTTCAAGACTGACTGGGGAAGGTGAGAAATAAACCACCTTGCTAGAAGAGGAGTGCAGCACATGAGAACACCTCTTTTCCTCATTGTTTGTGTGTGAAATGAGTGTAGGATATCCCCAAGCAATGTAGGCACAGGATTCCGAGATATGAAAATCTTGACAGCATTCACATCTATAATCTGGACAGGGTTTGGGAACAATACCAACCCATAGATGAGAAGTGCTACAATCTCCTCAAAAGCTTGCAGATCTAAAGAATTCCAACAGTCTTGTGCCTTCTCAAACAGAAACTTTGCCAAGAAACCCTTGACACCACTTCTGGTTTCCCAATGACCTTTGATATCAGATGGTTGCAAGTGTAATGCTTGAGCAACATCTTCAGGCTTTGGTTCTCTTTCCGTACCGTTGTAGGGTAGTTGATGGAGATTAGGAATTCTCAGGAGTTGAGAAAATTCCTCCAAAGTAGGTACTAGTTGGTAATCAGGAAATGTAAAGCAATGGTTTAAGGGGTCAAAGAAATAGAAGAGGACTTTCACCATGTCTTCTTCAATATTGGAGTTGACCAAGTTGAGAAGTCTACCATGTCTTTCACTGAAGGGAGAATTCTCTGGAATCTTGGAAGTAAGCTCCTTGAGTTGAGGAGGGATTCTCACAAGGTTGACTTGAATTGTTTTCCTGCGAAGTGATTCCATGACCTACAAAACAAGAACAAATATGAAGATCCAAACCCTTGAAATGGTTAGTGGATGCATATGATGCTTTATGATGTTCATGATGTATGCACAAGTATATGTACAAGCAAATCACACAAGATCCTAGTTTCAGGCTTGCGTGAGGTTTCATAGGTAAGTACCCTCTTGAAGTTAGTTGGCTCAACATGTCCTATAAATAGTAACCGGGTTCTAAGGAGCTCAATATCACTGGATTATTTTCTATGTTCATTGTTTCAGTTTAGCCACTTAACTGGCGACCGAAATATTCCAAGAAAACAACCCTCAATGAGTGTAGTATCGAGTATCTACCAACTTCGGACTGCACCAAAGTCGGTCATCTCACTACCCCTAAAAAGGCCAAGATGGTTAAGTAAAGGTTCTAAGAGTTCATTAGTGCTTCATGACATCACTCAGCGGCCCCTTATTCTCTTTGATTGACTCAAAGGCTACCGGTACCCACAAATATGTCACACTAATATAGCTATTGCTTCAACCATGTCGGTATACCCCGCACAGCTTCCACAACATATTTCTATTTACCTATGAATGTTTCCCAAGAATCCGGGTGGAGGATTTCAAACCCAAACAATAGAATCAAATGTAAAGCAATCAAAGCAAACAAGATAAGCATGTAAAGGTGATCTAAACCCTAAGGTTACTCCACTTTTCAAATTTTCCCCAGCAAAATCGCCAGTTCTGTGATACGGTGGGAGAACTGACTTGAGGTTTTGCATTTTATGTTCGCAAATGTTTCGGTTTAGCAAGAGTCGCCACCGACTTTTTATTTTATCCTAAGGAAAGGTCAAAAAGCACAAGAAAGACCTTTGAGATGTTTTCTTGGGTTCGGGGAGTAAATTATGAAAAGGGAAGGTGCTAGTACCCTTTCCATCCATGGTTATCCATGGGCTCTTAGTTACTTGTTTATATCACTTGCTTTTGCTTTTCAATTGTTTGAAATGGTGCTTTGTGTGTGGTTTTGAAAGATGTTTTAAAAAGAGGCCATCGTTATGGCAACCTTTGTAATGATTCTTGTTTGAATGTATACAAAGGTGTATTTCTCTTTTGAAAAGATTTCAATGTTTGAAAGTTTGATTTGGGAAATGTTTTGAAATTGTGTTGTGAAATGTGTTTTGAAAATAGCAAGGATGTTTTGCAAGTTTTGATCAAGTAACTAAGAGTTGTCTACCCTATTTTACCCAAAGATCTTTCCTATATGTTTTTAACCCTTTTGACAGTGTTGTTTTACCATTGCATTTGGTAAAAAACCTTGTATTAGGATGTTAAACGGGACAGGCGTGGGTCATCGTATAGACCATGATAGCAATTGTGTTAAGTATTTTTAGCAATTTTCCGAGGGACTAGATCATTTTGTGTAGGCAACCAAGATAGCGTTATTGAGGGACTATGATCTTTTGTTTTGTTTTTGTTTTGCCAAAGTACTCAACATGCATAACATGGCCCATTTTTAAGGCAACAAGTGGATGCAACCCTAGGGGTGCATGTGTGTATTGTGTATTGATTTTCATGCATTTTTGTCTTTGTATTAGGTCAAGCTATTTGTTGATTTTGGATTTTTGCATACAAACCCTAATCTCTAATCATGGCATAATTGAAAGCGTAAATGCGTAAAATAAATCTACCACTATTACAACATGATTATGGGCAGGGGGATACAATTTTTGAATGGGGATTATTTGACAAGAAATTAAAACCCTAATTTTACTATTACATCCAAATTGAATCAATGGCATAATAAATGAATAATATTTAAATAAACAAATTAAATAAATATATAATATATTATGAATATGCAAAAATGGTTTATGTTTATTTTTTATGTATGTAAAAATACTTAATGCAAATAAAAAGATTTTTTTTTTCATTAAGGGTAAAACCCTAATTTTTTTAAGAATGTAAATATATTAAATATACTAAAAATAAAATAATGTATATACAAAAAAAATAAAATATATTTAGAAAAAGTAATTTTAAGTATAAATAATAATAAAAATAAAAGTATAATTTTTATGTTTTTATTCTCAAGTATTTAAAAAATAAAAGTATGTATATTTATGTTTTTATTCTAAAGTATCTATTAAATAAAATAAAAGTATGTATATATATTAATTATATTAAATATGTACAATAAAAAATAAAATAAAAATATATACAAGACAAAAATATATTTAGAAAAATATTTTTTAGTATAAATAAGATAAAGAATAAAAAATAAAAGTATAACGTTATTATTTATTATTTTCAAATTTTCAATAAATAAAAGTATATACTAATTAAATTATTTTATGTCTAAAAAAAACAATAAAATAATAAAAATAAATGTGAGAAATTATGAAAATATATTTGGATGTTTTATGTTTGGAAAATATGAAATAAAAATCAGAAATGATAAATAAATACAAAAATAAAAAATATAAAGAAATTGGGCCAGGGGGTGCATTCAGTAAAAGGGGGGTGTCAATAGTGAGCCAGGACCAAGCCCAACCCACCACACTTCATCTTCAACCTTTGTTCAGAAATTTCGCGCGCTTGGCTTCAAACACGAACAACCTGTATACGTGCTCTAATGAAAAAACACATAACATCAAAGTTGTAGAGCTTTTCAAGACGAATTCAACCATATAAAAAACTTGTCCTAACTCTCAAAGACCAGAGAGAATTTCTCTGGCCCTAAATCTTAACCTATTTTTTCCAGGATGTTCATGGACCAAATTCTCTTAGCATGCTTAATTAAAATGAAAACTGAGCATATGTACAGCTTCATGGCTATGAATACTACATTTCTTATTCACAAACCTAAGTCTAAATGTTCCTAAATAGAGATATAGAAAGTTGATAAAAACCTGTTTCAACTGACTTCGTGTATGGCAATGTGGAGCTTTTCAACAAGGCCTGAGATGTCTGGGAGCTTGCTTGAACTTCACTTGACCTTCTCCAATGTCTAGCTTGCCTTGAATGTACTTGAACAAGCCTACAGAACTCAACCTGCACAAGCTCAAATCAAAAATGGAAAACCCTGTTAATGGAGTTACAGTCAGTGTTTAAGGGTTGGGATAGTTTGGATATGTGGTATGGAATGTGTTTGAACCAATTTGAGACAAAACGCACGAGGGATTTGAGTTGTGGCAATCAAACTGCAGGGGGTGCCCTGTTTTGCCAAATGAAGATGGTTTTGTTCTATATGAGGTTTGAGGGCTCAAAGGGTCGTGTTTCTGGCTCACGGGGATGTGAGAAAGTTGTCTCAAAAGCTTGCACAAGTTCGTTTTTGCTGAGGTTCCAGTTCTTGTGTTTTGGACATGTTTCTTGTATTTTAAGCCAAAATGCACAATGATGTAATACAAGCCTGTACAGGCTATCTATCAGCCTGCTTCTTCTGATCTTGGCCCCTCAAGTTGGTGGATATGCTTTGCTGCACAAGATTTGGCTCTATGCTCAAGGATTGTGGTTTTGACATAAAGCAAACTTTGGCAAAAATGGTAATGTACCTTTTACCATTTAGGGATTAATCTTGTGTGCAATGCTCTAATGACCAAAACAATGCCTTAGACCAATGGATTTGCATTTAATTATTGAGTGTGGAATGGTTTTGAGGCCTGTAATCTAGTGCAAAGCAAGCTGATTAGAATTGGCAACTTGTATTACTATGAACATGCCATGGATGAAAGTGAGTTTTTTCCAACTTCAAGCCTTCGATTCTCTCTAACCACAAATGAGTTTGGATAGCTCTTGGACATTTTGGAAAGCTTACAACATTATCTACATTCCATATTTGAAATGCAATTTTAGATTCCAAGTGGAACTATGTGAAAAATGGCCATGAAGATAGGTCCAAATCCTGCCTAAATTAGGGCAAAATTTCACTAAGTTAAAAGTTTCATGGACCCTTGTTCCAAAAAACAAAACTTGAGATACAAGCTTCTTTTAGGAAAACTTTGTGAATAAAAGTTGTAGACTCTGTGGAGGACTACAACTTTCATGTTGGAAGTTTTGTTTTAATCCAATTGAATCATGGTGAAAATGTTGGGCAAAGTTAGGAAAAATTAAGAAAATTTCATAACTTAGAAAAATTCTAAGTTATGAAATTTTTCAACTTTAAACCCTAATTTGCAAAAATGGGTTTCTTGATGAACAAGTTTCATGTTTTGACACATCTTGATGAAAAATGACCCTTGGCACTTGATTTTGACCAAAAAGTCAAAGTTTGACTTTTTAGTGTATAGTCAAAATTTGATCAGTTGACTGAAAAATTCATCTGTCAATCCAATGCAATTGAGATCTTTTGAACCTTGTGAATAGGTCAAGATGATGCCATTTAGTCCTTGAATCCATGCTTGAACCCAATTTGCCATTGGCTAGGTCAAAAATCAAAAATTGCCCTTCTACAGTCAAAACCCTAAAAATGACCATTTTGCCCTTTTGGTGATCTGATCAAATTTCTTGTGGAGTTGTGGTCCAAACTTGATCAAATGGTTCATATGAGTTCATAATGTTGATGTGGATCAAAAATTATGAGGTTTCACTGTAAATTGGCCACAATTGACTTTTTCCCCAATACAGCTGATTTCCAGGTCAACTGTCCAATGGACTGGGCAAAAATTTGATTCAAGGCTTGAAACTTGGTAGAGGTAATCTTGTAAGTCCAACATGAAGTATGAAAGCCACTTTGAGCATTAGAAGTCCAAAAATCCCTGTGCAAACTCAAACCCTAATTTAGGTCAACAATGCAAGGAGATGTCTTGAGCAGAGCAAACCCTAGCTTGATCTTGAGTTCAAAGAGCCTTGTGATGAGAAATGATGATAAAATGAGAGGGCAAATTTTGGGGTACAACAGTTGGGCTTCAGGGTCAAACCTTCATAGTCCAATTTGTCCAATGCTTTCTTCGGCAAGACATTTAAAGATGACTCAGTATCAACTAGAACGTGAGCTAGAGTAGTCCCTCTGCATTCCACCAAAACATGCAGAGCATCATTATGCTTTCTCCCCTTAGATGTTAAATCGGCATCGGAGAACCCAAGACCATTGTCTGCTGTTAGGCTAGCTACACACTCCTGGAACTGGTCCGCGGAGGTTTCCTGAGGCACGTGGGCCGTCTTCAAGAATTTGATCAAAGCTTTGGTATGAGCTTTGGAACAAAGCAATAAGGCCAGCATAGACATTTTTGAGGGGGTTTGCCTCAGTTGTTCCACAACATCATAATCGCTTTTCTTAATTATTTTCAAAATCTCTTCCATTTCTTTTTGGGTGGTCTCAGGGATGACCAAAGGCTGAGCCCTCGTCCTGACGGGCGCTTCTTGAATCCCCTTCCCTTTATCAGCAGCAACAGCAGAAGGGACAACCACAGGAGTAACAATTTCTTCAATAACTGGAGTTCTCGCAGATATATTGACTGGCACAGGAGTAACCTTAGGAGCATTTGAGGGTCTGAAGATTTCCCTTGGAGGAGCAATCTCCAGAGAGAAAATTCTTCCGCTGCGGGTGATTTTACTCGTTCCAACAATATTTCCTATGTCAGAAGTCTCTTCATCATAACTCTCTTCAGTTGATTCAATCTGTTTAATACCGTGGTAGAAGATCTCTCCCCCATAGTTCCACGGTATTGATTTGTTGGACTTGTACGGGATAGGCTCCGGCATGGTTATCTTCAGAGGTGTAATCTTTGGATCGGATGTAATCTTAACAGGTCTTTTGGAGACCTTGGAAAGATTGTCGGATATAGTAGTTATAGCAACATCATTGACAGGAGTCGGTGTAACAGGAGTCTTTTCAAAAAGGATTTCTTGATTATCCATTAGGCGTTGGATACCTAACTTCAACAACAGACAATCAGTTGGTAAGGATGAACAAAGGCAACAATCTTTTTCACATCCTGGGAAAATCCCAGCCTTCAATAAATTTAGCTTGATTATCGGTAACGGAGTCATTAAATCATCAACAACAGTAACAAAAAGATCTTCTTCAATAGCATGGGCATTATGGCCATGCTTTGGCATTGGAGCAGAGATCACGTTCGGCTTTTCAGGGGCGTCGAATTTCACTTCCTTAGCGTCTACTAAATCCTGGATCTTATTCTTGAGGGCCCAACAATTATTGGTGTCGTGCCCCAGGCTGTCTGAATGATAAGCACACTTAGTGTTGGCATGGTAAAAAGGAGAAGTTGTATTCGGATTTTGCAGTGCCTCTCTCAAGGTTGTAAGGTTTAACTTCAAGAGATAGGGGAGAACCTGAGCAGGCGTCATGTTTATTTTGGTGAATTGCCTAGCAGGCCTTTCCGCCCTTTGTTGGTTGGTTTTGGGTTGATTGTTTCTGGGCTGATCAGTCGCAGACTTCTGAATCATTACGGCCCCCACCGCTGGCCGACACTCAACTCTTCCTCGACCTCTTTGGGAGTAAACAACTGAAACTTCTTTCTTTGCTGGAAAAGGCTTTTTGATGGCAGCGGAAGTAGATGCATCTTTTTGAATTTTGCCGCTCTTGATTTCGGCTTCAACTCTCTCACCAGTTAGAATTAACTCGGTGAACCCCGCAGATGAACTTCCTATCAGGTGATTGAAGAATGGACCTGACAGAGTCCCCAAGAACATATCAACTAGCTCCCTCTCAGATAGAGGTGGTTGCACTCGCCCCGCCAAGTCTCTCCATCTCTGGGCATACTCCTTAAAGCCTTCATTAGAAACCATGCCCATACTCTATAATTGAGTATGGCTTGGTGCTAAGTCTGTATTATATCGATATTGTCTGTAGAAGGAAGCAGCCAAATCCTCCCAATTGTGCACATCAGACCTCTCAAGTTGGTAGAACCAATCCAATTGCGTCCCCGACAAACTATCCTAAAAAAAATGGACCCACAGGTCCTTGTCAGAAGAATAAGGTTGAATTTTTCTGACATAAGACCGTAGGTGCATCTTTGGGCAAGACAACCCATCGTACTTAGCAAAAAGAGGCACTTTAAACTTGGGGGGAATGATGATCCCAAAAACCAAACCTAACTCTTCGAAATCCAGCCCAGGCACCCTTTGTACCTCCATAGCTGCCAGACTTTCTTCCAGATTCTTGTACTTGTCATCTGCAGGAGGGTACTGCTGTTCAGAATAGTCTTCATCCTCCTCCTCTTCTTCTTCCTCAGACTCAGATGGTACTACATCTCCCTTTCCTTTTCCTACCCCTTCATCAGATGTTGAGGGGAAATCCAGGACCCTTCTAGCTTGACCTTCAAATCTTCTACCCAAAGTAGCCACACCAACTCTCTTCTTTTTCTTTTTCTCTTTTTCCTTATCTAACAGAGCTTTAAGATCCTCCTGACCCTTTTCTAAGGTCATGAGTAGTTGTTGGAACTGTGAATTATGCGCTTGCAAATCTTTGACCATCTGCTCTATATCCATCTTGCTGAAATAAACAGCAGAGAGATAAGGAAACCTGGTGTGAAGACCTATTTATGCATATGATGAATTATATGTATTCATGTAATGCATTCAAGGATTCAGAAATTCAAATTTGTTTTAGACAAAAAGGAACACACGTCATATTAATAAGATAGAATTTGTGAGTACATAAATGCCCCATGGGCAAAATAATACAAAATTCTAAGGTAAAAAGACGTTGTGCATCCTCTTTGGTGCGATGTAGGTGTTGAGAGTCTGCTCTTCATGGAGTCGACGAGTAAGTTCTAAAACCTTCTTCTCACAGGCGTAGAATTGGGCTTCAAAAGTATTACGTTCTCCCTTGAGCTGTATCCAACTCCTTTTCAAATCTTCTAGTGATGTTGGCATGTCAGGATGTAGGAGGGTGTATGGAATCTCTCCTTCCACAACAGGCTCTATGAAGTAGTGAGAAACACAAGAAGGGGGGGTTGAATTGTAAAACTGAAAATCAATGCAATGAACAAGATATTTTTATCCTGGTTCGTTTGACCTCAAACTACTCCAGTCCACCCGTCAAGGTGATTTCGCCTCTCTCCAACGAGGTCTTAATCCACTATATTCAACTGAATATTACAGACTGCTTTAACAACTGCTAAAGCCTTCTTGATGCAAACCACAACCCGGTTTGTCAAGGAAACACTTTCTTACAAAGAAGATAAATCTAAGTGTGTGAATGTTTTCTACAAAACTGTATCACAACTGTGATGTATACACAACTTAAAGCTTAGAAATTAGATTGCTAAACAATGATTGAATATGAGAATGTGTAGTGTTTAGCAAACTGAGAGAAGGAAGATTTTGATCAGCTTTTATGCGTGTAAAGTTTTTGGAGAGCATTAGCCAATTCAATCTTCAAAGTCTTGTTTATATAGCACTGAGATGTTGAACGTTGGAGCAATATTCTTAATTCAATGCTATTAACAAACTTTCCTTATCGAGCAGATCTTGTCTGGAATGAGGCCGTTGGTATTAATTTGCTTTCAATGCACAGTACCGTTGCTTACTTAATGCAAGTTCTGGCTTGGGTCATTCTGACTCTGCTTAGCTGCTGATGAAATGTTGTGTTTCTTTATCAGAGTGTTGAGCGCAGTTTTGTTCATCAGGCTTCAGCATATACGTGAGTTAATCTTCTGATTCTGACATTCTGATATGGCAACTTCTGATGCTGATGTCAGGAACCAAAATTCTGATGCTGATTAGGTGTGATCTTGCTTATATCAATCAGAGTATCTGCAAATCAGAACGTAATAATTTAGGCAGCAGATAGTTCATACATGAATCATATAAATAATATATCTTTTCACTTTGTTATCATCAAAACTTAAACATAGGGTAGTATATTCAAACTTTGTTCTAACAATCTCCCCCTTTTTGATGATGACAAAAACTAGATATTTTTAAATGAAAATAACGTGAAAAGGTATCAGAGAGATGCATCAGAGTAAGAGGTTATCAAAGATAAGGGGTAAAAAGATATCAGAGTTGAGAGATACTCCCCCTGAGTTTATTGCTTCCCTTTGATTACAAGTGTTCTTCAGGATCAGATCTTTTTGCCTTTCTTTGAACATCAGAGTATCAGAGTCTTTGACTATCGGAAGCTTTAGATCAGCATATCAGAGCAGAGCTTCAGATCAGCGTATCAGAGCTTTTCTTGTCAGAGCTTTGCTTTGGATCAGAGTATCAGAGCGGATTAGAGCTTCATAGCTTTTAGTCTTCAGAGTGTCCAGGAGCTTCCTTGTACCTGTAGACTTTAAGCAAAACAAAAAAACATTTTCAAGTATAATAGAGTTAGAATGTTTGAGAATTTCTGTCTTAGTTAACCGTTATTGTTTAAAATATCATTCTTGTTCTCCCCCTTTTTGTCAGCAATCAAAAAGTGTAGGTGAGTGCCAAAACAATTAAGATCAGAAAAACTTGTCATATTAAAAGGTTCAGAATCAAACAGAACATATTCAAATAGCATATCAGAAAATCAAAGAAAACATGAAAAAGACATGAATGAAAAAACTAAGGTTGGGGAGGAAAGCGTGTGAACAGGTTCTCCAGCATGGCTTTGATCTGATCAGCAGTCTCATTCTGCTTGTGCACCATGCTGACAACAGTGTCAATCTTGCTATCCTGCACATCCATTCTTTCTTTCATCTTCTGGTTGTTTTCATCCATCCTCTGCTGCAGACGTATGTCATTCAGCTTCAGCTCTTCCAGAGTCTGCCTGTCCAAGGCAGCTTGAGAAACATCAGAAGCAGGAAGCTTCTGAGAGCTTTCTGCAACATCTTCTGCTTGACTTGCTTCAGCTTGAATGGTCTTGTCTTCTTCTGGTTGCACCTTTGAAGTTAGTTGTTTCTCAGAACAAGATTCACTATCCAGAGGGAGCACAGCTTCCTGAGGCAGCTGACTTTCAACTTCCTTCAGCAGCTTGCTGAAGTTCTGTTGTGCCTGCTCATAGTTGATATCCTGCAACTTGAGGGCTTCAGCACGTACCCAAAGTCTGAATTGTGACCAGAGCTGATCAGAAGCAGCTGGGTCAATCATTCCAGGACAGGCTTGCTTCAAAGAAGCAATCCATTGCTGCACACCTGTTTCAAAATTCATAATACCAGAGCCGACATCTGGTTGTTTTGGTTTAGGGATGGCTATTTTATGTTTCATATCAGCAAGACGGTCAAGACTGGCTAAGTCTATGAAGGTCCTGCTGGGGTTTTCGGTGGTTTGCTTGGCAGCTGTTTGTTTTGGAGATGGAGTGGGAGAATCAGAGATTATGATTGGACTGTTTGGTGTTTTGGGAGTATTGGGTGGTGTAGATTCTGGTGAGGATGCCAACTGGGCCATGGTAACTGTTGTTCCACATGGCAGCTGGATTGCCAGAGGTGATGGTTGTGGTGAATGAGGTTCAGATGGTTGAGGAGAAGGAGTTTCAGAGTGATGAAACTCAGGTTGAGGTGATGGTGGATGAATTTCTGGTTGAGGAGAGGGAGACGGAATTGCTGGTTGAGGAGAAGTTGTTGGAATTTCTGGTTGTTCAGGGATAATGGGTTCTTCTGGAATTGATGAGAGAGGTTGTTGTTGTTCAGGTTCTTCAGCAAATTGCTGTTGTTCTGGTTGTGGAGGAGGGACAATTTGTGGTTCAGAGTTTGGATTGGCGGAGTGATCAGAAGTGTGTTGATCAATGTCAGACAGCACTTTGTCAATTGCTGATGTTGTTGAGATTGTTGGTTTGGGATGTTTGGTTCTGGGTCTTCTGAGTTTTAATGCCTCAGAAGGGTCATCTTCTGGTTCAGTTTCATCTATTGTTGGGATGGGGATTGAGATTCTATGAGAGGTTGGAGGAGGAATAGATGCTGGAATAGTAGAAGAATTTAAAACAGAAGCAGTAGATAAATTACCTCTTTTCTTGGGTGTCTGCTGGGATGATCCTTCTGAAGGTGCCTTCCTCTTCTTCGTCTTCTTCAGAGTCACTTCTTGTTGAGGTTGATGCAGAGCTTTGATAATCAGATTTGGATCTGTACCATCTGCCTTGCACGCATCTAAGTATCTGAGAACCACCTCTGGTTTAGATTCTATCTCAGAAAATAAAGGAAAGTCACTCAGTGGAACTCTTCTGCTGGTGATATCAGCAATAGGAGTAGCTCTGGGTTCCTTTTTGATATTCTCTATCAACTTCATTTTCTTCAAGTTCTTCACGTTCAGAGGCTTCCCAACTGTTGGTTCAATGGTGCTTAACTCTTGAGCTTCTATCAGATGCTCTATCAGCCTATTCTCTGTCAGAATATCTGATATCAACCTTCCAAAGGGTATCCAATCCATCTTTGTTCTTTCTTCTTCCCTGGTTTCCTTCACACTTATTCTGAGGTGGTTGAACAGAAGATGAGCCAAGTTGATTTTTACCTTCTGATCAATAAAGTAGATCAGAAACTGCTGATCCACATTTATGTAATCAGGTGAACTAGTTGGCTTCCTATGGTTGAAGCACCCCAGAATTATCTTAGCCCAAACTCTGTGATGATCCTTCAGATCTTTGATCTTGCTGCTGGGCACCCCATGGGTGAAAATCCTTGCAGCTATCACGCCCACGTCAGCACATCTCTCAGCCATATCAACACAGCGGACGCCACCGCCACTGTAACCGATTAACCTTGCTATGTGATCCTCAGTGATCACAATCTTCTTCCCCATAACGAAGGAGGTGACTAGATGCGTTGAAGCCTTCGTATGAATCCAGAATTCCTTGACTAACATAGGGAATGTTGGTCCAACCAACCTGTCAAAATACCTTTCCCATTTCTGTGCCCTAACTTCTTCTGTTAGGTCAAAACCGTTCTCCTTCAAGCTTCCAAAATCAATGATCAATTTAGATAACACTTCAAGATTCTTCACAGGAGTGAGGAGTGTTCTGAATGGCACTTGATACTGTTCAGATGATGCTTTCTTCTGAGGACCTGCAGAAGCACTGCTGGAGGTTGCCATGTTCACACTAAAAGATTTTGAGAAGAAACTAGGAAAAAGGGTTTTGCAAGAGATGAACACAGAAAAATGTAGAGAATGCTTGAGAATTAGTGAGAAACTGTAAAGAATTAGAATGATCGGTTAATGTGTTTAAATAGAGTTTCAGAATATTTTGAAAAAATAAACGTTTTTAAGAAAGAGAAAAATCATGATTGCATTTTAAAAGCATGATTTCTTTTATTAAATGCTTGCTGATTTTGGGGGATTTGAGAAAGATACTTAAAAACGGTTACCAGACATGTGTCTCAATGCACCCAATCAGCGCTTTGCCTTCTCAGAAGCGTGCACGCATTCTGCTTCAGAGATTTGCTGATGATTGGATGACACTTGTTTGATGTAGTGATCAGCACGTCTGTCTTTGAGCTTTGACTCTCAGATCTTTAGACTTGCATCTGATACAATCTGCATGTTCTATCTTTCTGAAAGAAGATTGATCAGAAGTTCATAGTAAAACAATTACATTCTGAAGGTAAATATATGGAGTTAAAACATTTTCACTCTGGACAGACTTTCATGCTGAGATGTTTCAGAATGAAATTAAACCTATCTTCTGAAAGGGGTTTAGTAAAGATATCAGCCCATTGATGGTTTGTATCTATAAATTTTAAGTTCAAAATGCCTTTCTGAATATAGTCCCTAATGAAGTGATGTTTTATTTCTATATGCTTAGCTCTAGAATGTAAAATGGGATTCTTACTTAAGCAAATAGCAGAAGTATTATCACAGAGTATAGGAATGTTACTCTCAAAAATCTGGAAGTCTTCAAGCTGACTTTTCATCCAGAGCATTTGTGTGCTACATCCTGCTGCTGCTATGTACTCAGCTTCTGATGTTGATAGCGCAATTGTTGATTGCCTTTTGCTGGACCAAGAGATCAGATTTTCTCCCAGAAACTGGCAGCTTCCAGAAGTACTTTTACGCTCCACTCTGTCTCCAGCAAAATCAGCATCGCAGTAGCCTACTAAGCTGTAATCACTAGATTTTCTATAAAACAGACCCAGATTAGTAGTACCTTTCAGATACTTGAAAATTCGCTTAACAGCTGTTAAGTGAGATTCTCTAGGATCTGATTGGAATCTAGCACAGATACAAACATTGAATAATATGTCAGGTCTTGAAGCAGTCAGATAGAGGAGAGAACCAATCATACCTCTGTAGACTTTATGTTCTACATTTTTGCTTACCTCTTCTCTTTCCAGAATGCACGTGGGATGCATTGGAATCTTTGATGGCTTACATTCTGAGAGGTCAAATTTATTCAGAAGATCTCTGATGTATTTGCTCTGATGAATGTAAGTTCCCTCTGGAGTTTGATTGATCTGAATTCCTAGAAAGAATTGCAGTTCCCCCATGAGGCTCATCTCAAATTCTGCCTGCATACACTTAGCAAATTTTCTTCCAAGAGAAGGATTAGTAGAACCAAAGATAATATCATCAACATAAATTTGACAAACTAAGATGTCATTCTTAACTGATTTACAGAATAGAGTAGTGTCCACTTTCCCTCTGGTGAATTCATTTTCTAATAGAAAGTTACTTAGCCTTTCATACCAAGCTCTGGGAGCTTGTTTCAGACCATATAGTGACTTCTTTAGTTTGAAAACATGTTCTGGATGTTTTGTATTTTCAAAACCAGGGGGTTGGTGTACATAGACTTCTTCTTCTATATAACCATTTAAGAATGCACTTTTGACATCCATCTGATACAGAGTGATGCCTCTATTAACAGCAAATGAAATTAAAAGTCTGATAGATTCTAACCTGGCGACTGGTGCAAAGGTTTCTGTATAGTCTATCCCCTCTTGCTGACTATAACCTTGTGCAACCAGTCGTGCCTTGTTTCTGATGACTTCACCTTGTTCATTTAGCTTGTTTCTGAACACCCATCTTGTTCCAATGACGTTGAATCCTTTTGGTCTGGGAACGAGATCCCATACGTCGTTTCTGGTGAATTGATTCAGCTCTTCTTGCATTGCCAGAATCCAGTCATTATCCAGAAGTGCTTCATCAATAGAAGAAGGTTCAATCAGAGACACAAGTCCCATGAGAGTTTCTTCAGAGTTTCTGAAGCTTGCTCTTGTTCTGATTGGATCTTCCTTTCTTCCTAAGATAGTCTCTTCTGGGTGATCCAAGCTGCTTCTGGATAATCTCTTCTGAGGTTGATCAGCAGCTGTTGTAGGATTGCTAGCAGTGCTCCTTTCAGACGTTGAAGGAGTGTCTATGTTGAGAGCTTCTGATGACTTGTCTTCAGAACCTGTAAACTCAATTTCCATACCTGCAAAAACTTCATTCTGCTTTGACTTTTCAGAGTCAAGCTTATCATCAAAACGAACACTGATTGATTCTTCCACAATATGTGTTTCTGTATTGTATACTCTGTACCCTCTTGAGCGTTCAGAGTATCCTAACATGATACACTTCTGTGCTTTAGAGTCAAACTTGTTCAAATAATTCTTTGTATTTAATATAAAGCAAGTACATCCAAATGGATGAAAATATGAAATGTTGGGCTTTCTGTTCTTCCACAATTCATATGGAGTCTTTTCCAGAATAGGTCTTATTGAGATTCTATTCTGAATGTAGCACGCTGTGTTTATTGCCTCTGCCCAGAAGGTCTTAGCAACGTTTGTCTCATTGATCATGGTTCTGGCCATTTCTTGCAATGTTCTGTTCTTTCGTTCTACAACTCCATTTTGTTGGGGAGTTCTAGGACAAGAGAAATCATGCAGAATGCCTCTATCATTAAAGAATGACTCAAAATCTTTGTTTTCAAATTCTCCACCATGATCACTTCTGACTTTAACGATTCTAAGATCCTTTTCATTCTGAACTTGGTTATAGAAGGTAACAAACACAGAGTGTGACTCCTCCTTGTGTCTTAAGAACTTTACCCATGTCCATCTGCTATAGTCATCTACGATTACTAACCCATACTTCTTACCACTGACTGAAGCAGTTTTAACTGGTCCAAATAAGTCAATGTGCAGAAGTTCTAATGGCTTAGAGGTAGAAACAACATTTTTGGATTTAAAAGAAGGTTTTTCAAACTTGCCTTTCTGACATGCTTCACACAGAGCATCTGAATTGAACTTAAAATTAGGAAGTCCTCTGACCAGATTGAGTTTGTTAATCTGAGATATTCTTCTCATACTAACATGCCCCAATCTTCTGTGCCAGATCCACTGGTCGTTGTTAACAGACAGAAGGCGTTTTACATTCTGACTCTTTAGTTCAGAAAGTTTGATTTTGTAGATGTTGTTTTTCCTCTTACCATTAAACAGGATAGTCCCATCTTTCTGACTAACAGCTTTACATGATTTTTGATTAAAGATTATATCATAACCGTTATCACTTAGTTGACTTATGGATAACAGATTATGCATCAATCCATCTACTAGCAGAACATTATTAATAGAGGGAAGATTTCCATTACCTACAGTTCCAGAGCCAATTATCTTTCCCCTATGATTGCCTCCAAAACCAACGTGGCCTCCAGGCTTAAGTTCTAGGCTTTGGAACATATGCCTTCTTCCCGTCATGTGTCGCGAGCAGCCAGAGTCCAGGTACCATGACTGGTGTTTCTGACTTGCTGCTAAAGATATCTGCAACATGTATTATTTTATCCTTAGGTACCCAGATTTTCTTGGGTCCTGATTTGTTAGTTTTACCAAAACTCTGGTTGAATTTTGGTTTCACAAAGTGCTTACTGCTAGTGTATTTAATATCATGTGTGTGACCATACACAAAATGTGAATTCAGAGGAGTGTGTTTAATGGTTAAGTCCATGACATTCTTTGGTGTAGGAACCTTACCTTGGTATCCTATTCCTTTCCTGCCGTTTCTGCTAACTCCATAGATCATTGAAGCCATTTTGCTTCTATCTATGCTTTTAGCGAGGAACTTTTGGAAACTGTGATCATACTCCTTGATGATCTCATCAGCGTTGCTGGGAGTTTCAGAAATTGGTTCCTTCTGAGAGTTTTGTAAAGTGTTTTCTAATTTTGAAATCTTATTTCTCAGCTCAGAATTCTCCAATTTGAGACTCTCAGTCTTATTAGAGTCAGATTCAAGATTCCTTTTCAGGTCTCTGAATTTAACTCTAATTTGCTGATACCGTTCCAGAATCTCATTAAGGCTTTCAGCAAGTTCAGCCTTTGTAAAATTAACAGCAAAGTTAGGAAATACCTCTTCAGTATCTGATTCTGAGTCTGATTCAGAAGCTTCACTATCTTCTAAGATGTTAGCCATGAGAGCTATGTTTGCCCTCTCATCATCTGATTCTGAGTCAGCTTCAGACGAGTCAGAGTCATCCCATGTAGCCATGAGACTTTTCTTCTTCTCTCTTCCAAACTTCTTTTTGGGTTTTTCCCTCTGAAGCTTTGGGCAGTCACTCTTATAGTGTCCTTGCTCATTGCACTCATAGCAGATGATGTCCTTGGTGTTTGGCTTTTTGCTGCTAGAGGAGCCTTCAGATCTTCTGTATCCAGAGGAAGAATCTGTCCTTCTGTATCTGGAAGAAGACTCGTTTTGATCAGATCTTCTGGGATTCCTGAACTTACTTTGTCTTTGCTTCCACAGTTGATTTACTCTTCTGGAAAGGAGGGAGAGTTCGTCTTCTTCTGATGAGGATCCATCATATGTTTCTTCAACTGCCTGCAAAACTTTAGACTCAAATTTTTTGTTAGATTTTAATGCTAAAGGCTTACCTTGCTTCTAAGGCTCGTCAGCTTCTAGCTCTATCTCATGACTTCTGAGGGAGCTGATAAGTTCCTCCAGAGTGATTTTGTTGAGATCTTTAGCTAGCTTCAGAGCTGTAACCATTGGTCTCCACTGCTTGGGCAAACTTCTGATGATTTTCTTGACATGGTCAGCAATAGAGTATCCTTTGTCCAGAACCTTGAGACCAGCTACCAGAATCTGGAATCTTGAGAACATTGTTTCAATGGATTCAGATTCTTCCATTTTGAACGCCTCATACTTCTGAATGAGCGCCAGAGCTTTAGTTTCTTTGACCTGAACGTTGCCCTCATGCGTCATTCTGAGTGAGTCAAAAATATTCTTTGTTGTGTCTCTGTTGGAGATCTTTTCATATTCAGTATAGGAGATGGCGCTGAGGAGGATGGTTCTGGCCTTGTGGTGATTCTTGAAGTCACGCTTTTGTTGGTCAGACATTGTTTTTCTATCAATCTTCTGACCGCTTGCATTCACAGGGTGTGTGTATCCGTCTGTCACCATATCCCACAGATCAGCATCATGTGCCAGAAAGAAGCTTTCAATTATGTCTTTCCAGTAATCAAAGTTTTCTCCATCAAAGACTGGAGGTTTGCCGCTGAATCTGTCTCTGTCCTCATTGTTGTCATTGCTGGTGTGAGAATAGTTTCCTGCCAATGTGTTTTTCTGACGCTGGATCTTGTACTGACACGGTTAAGTGTTTTAGCTCAGAACCAGGCGCTCTAATGCCAATTGAAGTAGTGAGAAACACAAGAAGGGGGGGTTGAATTGTAAAACTGAAAATCAATGCAATGAACAAGATATTTTTATCCTGGTTCGTTTGACCTCAAACTACTCCAGTCCACCCGTCAAGGTGATTTCGCCTCTCTCCAACGAGGTCTTAATCCACTATATTCAACTGAATATTACAGACTGCTTTAACAACTGCTAAAGCCTTCTTGATGCAAACCACAACCCGGTTTGTCAAGGAAACACTTTCTTACAAAGAAGATAAATCTAAGTGTGTGAATGTTTTCTACAAAACTGTATCACAACTGTGATGTATACACAACTGTGATGTATACAAAACTTAAAGCTTAGAAATTAGATTGCTAAACAATGATTGAATATGAGAATGTGTAGTGTTTAGCAAACTGAGGGAAGGAAGATTTTGATCAGCTTTTATGCGTGTAAAGATTTTGGAGAGCATTAGCCAATTCAATCTTCAAAGTCTTGTTTATATAGCACTGAGATGTTGAACGTTGGAGCAATATTCTTGATTCAATGCTATTAACAAACTTTCCTTATCGAGCAGATCTTGTCTGGAATGAGGCCGTTGGTATTAATTTGCTTTCAATGCACAGTACCGTTGCTTACTTAATGCAAGTTCTGGCTTGGCTCATTCTGACTCTGCTTAGCTGCTGATGAACTGTTGTGTTTCTTTATCAGAGTGTTGAGCGCAGTTTTGTTCATCAGGCTTCGGCATATACGTGAGTTAATCTTCTGATTCTGACATTCTGATATGGCAACTTCTGATGCTGATGTCAGGAACCAAAATTATGATGCTGATTAGGTGTGATCTTGCTTATATCAATCAGAGTATCTGCAAATCAGAACGTAATAATTTAGGCAGCAGATAGTTCATACATGAATCATATAAATAATATATCTTTTCACTTTGTTATCATCAAAACTTAAACATAGGGTAGTAGATTCAAACTTTGTTCTAACACTCTATAATCACAGGAAGCATGTAGGGGTAAGGCATCATAAGACTTTGGGCGCGGGTTCATACCCAATTGAGGTAAGGCTCAAGGGGGATGGAATTCTTGTGTCCCAAGGTCTTGCTGTCCACCTTGTTGGGCATCCTCCAAGCTCGGATAAACCTTTGTCGAAGTCCTTGAGCGTCATTGTCAAAGTTAAAAACTAAGTCTGGAATCAGCATGTCATGTGGGCCATCCCTTCGGGCATACCCAAACTGTCTCAGAGACAAGCAGGGGTTGTAGGTAATGCCTCCCCTAATGCCAAGTAGAGGGACATTAGGGAATTCCTCACAACGATCAATGATGATAACATTTTCTCTGGACCGAGAACACCAATGAACATCAGAATGTGTAAGAGTCATCAATCGTTGTGACCACCTTAAGCCTTGCTCATTCTTCAAGACTGACTGGGGAAGGTGAGAAATAAACCACCTTGCTAGAAGAGGAGTACAGCACATTAGAACACCTATTTTCCTCATTGTTCGTGTGTGAAATGAGTGGAGGATATCCCCAAGCAATGTAGGCACATGATTCCGAGATATAAAAATCTTGACAGCATTCACATCTATAAGTTGATCAGGGTTTGGGAACAAAACCAACCCATAGATGAGAAGAGCCACAATCTCCTCAAAAGCTTGTAGATCTAGAGAATTCCAGCAATCTTGTGCCTTCTCAAACAGAAACTTTGCCAAGAAACCCTTGACACCACTTCTGGTTTCCCAATGACCTATGATATCAGATGGTTGCAAGTGTAAGGCTTGAGCAACATCTTCAGGCTTTGGATCTCTTTCCGTACCGTTGTAGGGTAGTTGATGGAGAATAGGAATCCTCAGGAGTTGAGAAAATTCCTCCAAAGTATGCACTAACTGGTAATCGGGAAATGTGAAGAAGTGGTGTAGGGGGTCAAAGAACTGGAAGAGAACTTTCACCATGTCTTCCTCTATGTTGGAGTTGACCAAGTTGAGGAGTCTACCATGTCTTTCAGTGAATGTAGAATTCTATGGAATCTTGGAAGCAAGCTCCTTGAGTTGAGGAGGGATTCTCACAAGGTTGACCTGAATAGTTTTCCTGCAGAGTGAATCCATTACCTACAAATAGGAACAAAGATGAAGATCCAAACCCTTGAAATGGTTAGTGGATGCATATGATGCTTCATGATGCTCATGATGTTTATGCACAAGTATATGTACAAGCAAATCACACAAGTTCCTAGTTGCAGACTTGCATGGGGTTTCATAGGTAAGTACCCTCTTGAAGTTTAGTTGGCTCAACATGTCCTATAAATAGTAACCGGGTTCTAAGGAGCTCAATATCACTGGATTATTTTTTGTGTTCATTGTTTCAGTTTAGCCACTTTAATGGCGACCGAAATATTCCAATAAAACAACCCTCAAAGAGTGTATATCGAGTATCTACCAACTTTGGACTGCACCAAAGCCGATCATCTCACTACCCCTAAAAAGGCCAAGATGGTCAAGTAAAGGTTCTAAAAGTCCATTAGTGCTTTATGACATCACTCAGTGGCCCCGTATTCTCTTTGATTGACTCAAAGGCTACCGGTACCCACAAATATGTCGCACTAATATAGATATTGCTTCAACCATGTCGGTATACCCTGCACAGTTTCCATAACGTATTGCTATTTACCTATGAATGTTTCCCAAATCCGGGTAGACGATTTCAAACCCAAACAATAGAACCAAATGTAAAGCAATCAAAGCAAACAAGGTAAGCATGTAAAGGTGAACTAAACCCTAAGGTAACCCCACTTTTAGAAAGATCCCCTAGCAGAGTCACCAGTTCTGTGATACGGTGGGAGAACTGACTTGAGGTTTTGCGTTTTTGTTCGCAAATGTTTCGGTTTAGCAAGAGTCACCACTGACTTTTTATTTTATCCAAAGGAAAGGTTAAAAAGCACAGGAAAGACCTTTGAGATGTTTTCTTGGGTTCGGGGGGTAGATTATGAAAAGGGAAGGTGCTAGCACCCTTTTCATCCATGGTTATCCATGGGCTCTTAATTACTTGTTTAGATCACTTGCTTTTGCTTTTCAATTGTTTGAAATGGTGCTTTTGTGTGTGGTTTTGAAAATGTTTTGAAAAGAGGCCTTTGTCTAGGCAACCTTTGTAATGATTCTTGCTTGAATATATACAAAGGTGTTTGTCTTTTGAAAAGATGTTTCAATGTTTGAAAGTTTGTTTTGGGAAATGTTTTAAAATTGTGTGTTTTGAAATTAGCAAGGATGTTTTACAAGTTGATCAAGTAACTACGAGTTGTCTACCCTAACTCAAAGATCTTTCCTACACATTTTTAACCCTTTGACATTGTTGTTTTACCATTGTATTTGGTAAACAACCTTGTGTTTGGATGTTAAACGGGACGGGCGTGGGTCATCGTATGGCCATGATAACAATGTTGCCAAGTATCTTAGCAAGTTTTTTGAGAGACTAGATCATTTTGTATAGGCAACCAAGATAGCGTCATCGAGGGACTATGATCTTTTTGTTTTGTTTTTGTTTTGCCAAGATACCTAGCATGCATACCATGGCCATTTTAAAGGCAACAAGTGGATGAAACCCTAGGGGTGCTTGTGTGCATTGTATTGTCATTTTTCATGCATTTTTGTCTTGTGTTAGTCAAGCTATTTGTTTGATTTTGGATTCTTGCATACAAACCCTAATCTTTCTATCATGCATATTTGAAAGCTATAAAGTGCGTAAAAGTATATCTACGACTATTACAACATTGATATGGGGAGGGGGATACAAGTTTGAATAGGGGATATTTTGCACAAAATAAAACCCTAAAACTATTACAACCATATTGAATTTATTGTACAAATAATAAATTGACAGATATTTAAATATGCAATTAAATATGAATATGCAAAATGTTTTTTTTGTATTTTTTATGTATGTAAAAATGAATTATTTAATGTCTTAAAAAATAAGAAAATAAAAAGATTATTTTTGGAAAGGGTAAAACCCTAATTTGTTTTAAGAAAATATATATATTATAATTATTTATTTATGTACAAGAAAATAAATAAAAATATTCACAAAAATATTAAAAAATAAAATATGTGAGAAAATATTATTTAAGTGTATAAATAATAAAAAATAAAAATATATAATATTTTTATAATATTTACAAGTTTTTATTTAAGAAAATAAAAGTATATTATTATAGTAATTATTTCTATGTCCAAAAAATAATAAATAATAATAAAATAAAATGTGAAAATTTTAGAAAACATTTTTAGTGATTTTTTATATTTAGAAAAAAAATAATACAAAAATAATCAAATGGGCCAAGGGGGTGTGAGAAGCAAGCAGAGGGGTTCAAAAAGCAAGGCAAACTCAAGCCAGCCCATATTCATCTTCGTCCATGACCTTGTGAAACAGAAAAACGCGCGCCAATGGTTCAAACTCGTATCTCCTGCATTTGTGCTTAAAAACAAAAACTTGCAACATGAAAGTTATAGAGTATGATCATACGATTCTAACCATATAAAAAACTTAATCTAACTCTTAAAGACCAGAGAGAATTTCTCTGGCCCTAATTTCTAACCTAGGTTTTTCAGAAAGTTCATCATTCAAATTCTCCAGCTTAGTTAACTTAAATGAATTCTATGCATATGTACAGCTCAAGGGCAATGAGGACTACATTTTTTAGTCACAAACCTAAGCCTAATGATTCCTAAATAGAGAGATAGAAGTTTGAACTTTACCTGTTTCAGTCAAGCTCGAGTATGGCAATGTAGGGGTTGTGAGTGAGGCCTGAGATACTTGTGAGCTTGCTTGAAGTTCCTTTGAGCTTTCCCAATGCTTAGCCTGCTTTGAAATAGCTTGAATATGCTTGTAGAACTCAACCTGCAAAGTCAGAATTTGAAAATGGTGAAGTGTATAAATGGAGTTACAGTGACTTGGGAATGGTTGGGATAACTTAGGTATGTTGTATGGAGTGTGTTGGAACTGGTTGCAAGCAAAACGCACGAGTGGAATGTGATTTGGCTTATGATTTGCAGATCCTGCCCTGTTTTGGCAGAAAATGGGGTTTTTGGTGTACAAGGGTGTTTGAGAGGTTGCTAGATTGTGTTTCTGGCTTAGTATAATGTGTTCAAGTTGTTTGAAATGTTTACCAACTTTGGTTTTATCAGATTGCAAAGTTATGTGGTTTTTGCAAGTTGACTTGGTTTTGAAGTAAAAGGTGATTTTGACAATGCTATGGCATGTACAGGCTAGCTTCAAGCATGTTGATAGTTGGTGTACTTTCCCTGATCTTTGTGGATGTGTTTTGCTGCAAAAGATTAAGTCCAATGCTTAAGACAAACAAAAGTGCAAAAGTTGTGCTTTATGTAAATGGCATTGTTGCCTTTTTGCCAAAAATGGATTAATTCAATGTGTAATCTTCTAAAGCTCAGAACAAAGCCTTAATCCATTGTGTTTGCATTCAATTTTTGAGTGTGGAATGGTTTAAGGACCTGTAAACAAGTACAAGCAAGGTTGGACAGAATTTGCAACTTGTATCAACAAGAAAAATGCCATGGACAAAAGTGAGAAATGGCCATTTTCTTTTCTTCGATTCTCCCTAACCATAAATGCTTTTGGAGAGTTCTTGGACATTTTGGAAAGCTTGTAACATGCTCCACAATCCAACTTTGAAATTAATTTTGATATTCCACTTGTAACTATGTGATAAATTGCCATGAAGATAGGTCAAAATCCTGCCTAAACTAGGGCAAAATTTTACTAAGTTAAAAGTTTCATGGACCCTTGTTCACAAAATCATAACTTGAGATCCAAGCATCTTTTGGGAAAACTTTGTGAATCAAAGTTGTATATTTTATGGAGGACTACAACGTTCATGTTGGAAGTTTGGTCTGAATCCAATTGCATCATGGTGAAAAAGTTTGGAAAAGTTGGGGAAAAAATAAGAAAATTTCATAACTTAGAAAATTTCTAAGTTATGAAAATTTTCAATCTTAAACCCTAATTTCCAAAATTAGGTTTCTTGGTGAACAAGTTTCATGTTTTAACACATCTTGATGAAAAATGACCCTTGGCACTTGATTTTGACCAAAAAGTCAAAGTTTGACTTTTCAGTGTACAGTTGATTTTTGATCAGTTGACTGGAAAATTCATCTATCAATTCAATGCTTTTGAGATCTTTTGAACCTTGTGATTAGTTCAAGATGATGTCATTGAGTCCTTGAATCCATTCTTGAACCCAATTTGCCATTGGCTAGGTGAACAATCAGAAATTGCCCTTCTGCAGTCAAAACCCTAAAAATGACCATTTTGCCCTTTTGATGATCTGATCAAATTTCTTGAGGAGTTGTGGTCCAAACTTGATCAAATGGTTCATATGATTCTATAATGGTGTGGATCAAAAATTATGAGGTTTGACTGTAAATTGGCCACAGTTGACTTTTTCCCCAATACATCTGATTTTTAGGTCAACTGTCCAATTGACTGGGCAAAAATTTGATTCAAGACTTGAAACTTGGTATGAGCAATCTTAGAGGTCCAACATTAAGCATGAAAGTCACATTGAGCATTGAAAGTCCAAAAATCCTTGTGCAAACTCA
The DNA here is from genome assembly GCA_948472305.1 of Vicia faba. Taxonomy (NCBI): domain Eukaryota; kingdom Viridiplantae; phylum Streptophyta; class Magnoliopsida; order Fabales; family Fabaceae; genus Vicia; species Vicia faba. Next base: position 1,460,058,566 of record OX451739.1, on the reverse strand, counting down.
AACCCTAATTTCAGGTCATCAGTGCAAGGAGATGTCTTGAGTTGAGCAAAACTCTAATCTGATCTTGAGTCCAAAGAGTCTTGTGAGGGGAAATCTTGACAAAATGAGAGGGAAAATTTTAGGGTACAACATAAAGCATACAAGTCAAATAATGAAAGCAAGTAAATGTGATCTAAGCCCTAAGGTAACCCCACTTTTAAAATTTTATCCCCAGCAGAGTCGCCAGTTCTATGATACGGCGGGAGAACTGACTTGGTTCGTTTGTGTTTGATCGCAATCGTGCGGATAGCAAGAGTCTCCACCAACTTTTTTTATCCAAAAGGAAAGGTAAAGAAAAGCACAGGAAAGAGCTTTCGAGATTATTTCTCGGGTTCGGGGGGTAGATTATGAAAAGGGAAGGTATTAGCACCCTTTTCATCCATAGTTATCTACGGGCTCATATTTACTCGCTAGATCACTTGCTTTTGTTTGAATGTGCTTGTGGCGTGGTTTTTGAAAGTATTTTGAAAATGTATTTGCAATGGTTCTTGTCTCTATAAGAACGTATACAAAGTGTTGTTTCGAAAAATAGTTCAAAGAGGTGTTTGTGTATTGTGTTTTTGAAAATGATTTTAAAAAGTTGTTTTTGTAATGGTTCTCGTCTCTATAAGAACGTATACAAAATGTTTTATCTTTTTGAAAATGTTTTGAGATGAAAGTGTTGGTGTGAAAATGTTTTTGTCGTCGTGAGCAAGCGAGTAATAAGGAGCGAATCTACCTACTCGAAAGGTCTTAAATGTTCTTTTCTTCCTCCTTTAGATGTTGCTATCTTACTATTGATTTGGTAAGAAGCCCCGTCGTTGGATGTGAAGGGACATGCACGGGACGTTTGTACAGTCATAGAAGGCAACTTGTGAGACACTTTAGCAATTTTCATAAGGGACGAGATCGTTTTACCGAAGGTAACATCGAGGGACTACGATCTTTTTTATCGAAGGGTCTTTGCTAAAGCATCCCATATTCGAGGGACATGACTATGTTTCCGAGGCAACAAGCGAGGTTACCCTAGAGGTGTGTGTGCGAAAAAAGTGTGTTTGATTCAAGTTATTTTTGTCTTTGAAATTAGGTTATCTAGCGATTTATTTTTAAATCTTGCCATACACGCCTAATTACTATACAGTATAAGGAAAACAATAAATTGTGGAAATTGAAATTCTACGCTACTACAGAGTTTTCGGGAATAGGGGTACAATTTTTACAAATGGGGACGAGTCGAATGAGATTAAAAGTCCAAATAGGCAATCAATACGACCAAATCAAATTGAACGATTAATTAAAACCATAACAGTCTATGAAATAAAATTAATTAACAAAGTATGGAAATAAAATTCTTGTTATTTGTTTGAAAAGTTTGAAAGGAAAAATAGGAAAATCCATTCTATTAATTAGCTAAAGAATTAAATCAAATGCATGTAATTTGTTTTTTAGGCTTTTTTTTGTTATTAGGAAATTAAATGAACGAAATAAAAACTTAAAATGTAAAATAATTAGTAAAATTATTAACAAAGTTTTTTTTCTAAATTAAATTAGAACTAAGAATTAAATTGTGAAAATTAATTAACAAAAATTATGATTTATTAAACTAATAGAAATATTTAAAACAAAACAAAAATGGGGAGGTGGTGTTAAATTGGAAATAGGGGTGATGCTGTCTTTTGAGTATGGGCTTTAGGGCTTAAGCCCAAGAGGTTTTGTTTTAACAAAACAAAAAAAATGAAATAAAACAGTCAGGAAAATGAAAAAATGTCCCTAGGGGGGCTTGAACCCAGGACCTCACGCACCTCACACCCACTCTCTAACCACTACACCAATTGTTCACTCATTAACTTAATCACCTTTGCAAACAAACATTGTGAAACTTAAAAAATGGGCTGGGCCAAAATAAACCAGGCCCAAACCCAGTTTTAGGAAGGAATTGAAAGGGGGTTTTGCCCTAAACAGAAGGGGACGCTATTGTTGTTGTTGTTGTTTCAATTGGGAACCCTAACAGCAAACTCTTTCTCTCTTCCTAATTTCACGCTATCTTCTTCCTTCTCTCTCGATACCTGAGAATTCCAACATCATCTTGTCCTCACCTTCTTCCAACCCTCTGTAATCAGAACCTATCTCTCTTGTCTCTCTCATCCTCACCAAATTGACCTAGCGATTTTGCTCTCTTTATCGATACAAGCCCGAACCTTTCGCTAACCCTAAACTCCGCCTCTCATAATACTCATGAAGGGGAATCGGTGATGGATTTGGAGAAGATTAAAGGTTTGTGCTACTGTATTTTTGCAATTTTCTGTGTCTAATGATTTTTGTTTTTTTATGCCCTAGTTGATGTAGAAAATATATGAGTAGAGGAGTGAGAATAGGGGAAAGGATTATACCTGTGGAAACTCTTCTTTCTGGTATGGTTTCTCCCTTTGTTTTGCTAGCTTTCGTTCTCTTGTGATTCCCTTTGCAATTTATGAGCTTTGCTAGATGGAGGGATGAGGTAGATGATGGTGTTCAGTGGTGACTGAGGGTGACTGAGGAAGGGAGATGATGATGAGGTGAAAACAGTTGGAAAAGGGTTATGGATCTATGTGGTGATGGATTCTACTCTATCTCTTTTTATTTTCTGGCTTTTGTGTGTATATTGGCTTAGTTGGTATATTTTCTTGCTGGTCTGCTCTCTTAGTTTTTGTATCTTTGCTGGCCTTGCTGTTTTATTTTGTATATTGTCTTGTTGTTTGGTTTTGTATCTTTTCTGGTTTTTGCTCTTGGTTTTAATCTTGCTGGTTTTGCTGCTTGGTTGGTTTGTACATTTTTTTGGCCACCTTTTGCTTTGTGAAATAACAACTGGTATTATAATGAAAACAGGGTGAAAAGTGGGGGGGAATTTTGTAGGGTTTGAATATTTTCTGATATGCTGGCTGTGGTCTTTTGTGGTGTAGGCCTTGAGTTTCCTCTTTAGTGCAACAGTTGGGCTGAGTTTTTGGTATATGAAGGACTTTGGACTGTATTTCTAGGTGATATCTCTTTCATCTTTCCTCTTTCCTCTTTCAATGAAAAAAAGCAGTTTTGCTTATTTTTGAAATTCTGAAGGGTTTGCAGTATTTAGGAAAATGATGATGCGTGAATAAGCTGACTAGTGTTGTACCCCAAAATTTGCCCTCCCATATTTCTCAAAACATTTCAAAAAAAATTCACAAGTCCAACCCGGCGCGTCATATTCAGGTGTTCTTTCACCAAGATATCTCTGATAACGTATTCTCAAATTCAGGTTCGGCTCAAGAGTCAATTCTTTAAAGAAGGTATCTGAATGGGTGAGTTTTCTTGAAGAAATATGGTGAAAAAGTGTGCTGAAAGTGCAGTTTTTACGCGCTAAAAAATTCATAACTTGAAGATCGTGACTCGTTTTGAACCCGTTCCGGTGGCCAAAATTCCGTCTTGACATCATCTATGTTTTCATCTCTCACGGCTGGAAGCCAATTTCAATCAGAAAGTCTTCAAAAATGTGGATTTATCAAGTATTTTCGTACAGAAAATTTGTGACAGAAGTTTATTTGCGTCATGTTCAGAAAATCATAACTTGGTCGATTTTCATCGTATCGAGCTGGTTCCGACGCCAAAATTTCAAAAATTGAGTTGGCTACATTTTCACAGAAGGTATTGAGTTCAAAAGGTATTCAAAAGGCCTTCGTTTTTTGCTCAGAGTGCGTGACGTGCCGAAAATCTTGAATGCTGAATATTATTTCATTTGGGCCGAAACTTCGAAAATTCATAACTCGATCAATTTTTATCGGATTGGGCTCATATTTTTACACAAGGTCACTGACTCATAGATCTACAACTTTGCTTCAAAAGTCGAGACTGAATTATGCTCCGATCAATACCAGTTTTTTATTGAAGAACGTGTCAGAGTCGACACTGGAGCCCAAAATAAGTTTGTCTGAGCTGAAACTTCAATAATTCATAACTAATTCACCGTTTATCTGATGGAGCCGATTTTCGGACATGAGTTAGTTCTCGAGGTCGGCTACATTTTGTTTTCACATTTCAACTTCAAAAATTGCACTTAAGTCCCTGCGATTTATCCTGGAAAGTGACGAACTCAAGTGAATATTGGAGGCCCAATTGCACATTCAAAGCCCATCTTTTTCTCTTTAATTTCTATTATATAATCCCATTCCTTTCACAAACAAAGAAAGAGAAAAAAAAACCCTTGCCACAACGCTGTCAGAATATCAAATTCTTTCAAGAACCCTAAAACCTTGAAATCCTTATTACAAATCCCTCTCTCACTACAAACAAGCCATCCTGGTTACAAACCAACATCTCACTACAAACAAGTCATCCCAGTTACAAACCAACATCTCACTACTTCTTCAGTAAGGGTAAGGCTGGTTTGATCTCCATAATCAAAAGGACATAAAAGCATTCATGTCACTACTTTTCCAGTAAGGGTAAAGTTGATTTGATCTCCATGATCAAAAGGGTATAATCATTCATACATGCCATATTAGCCTAAACATTAAATTTCTTCATATATTGGCTTTATTTGTATTTTATGATATATAGTAATTTATTTAATGTGTTCATGAGATTCAACACTGCAGATTTAGACAGGATCACATACAGGTTCATTAAGGAACGTTGAGGCCAAAACACAAATGGCCAAAAGCCAAAACACAAATGGCCAAAACAAAACAGCTTACACATGACACAAATACATGGCGAGGCAGACATCCCGAGAAGGTTAAGGAACGTTGAGGCCAGAACACAAATGGCCAATAGCCAAAACACAAATGGCCAAAACAAAACAGTTTACACATGACGCCAACAGCTGTTTCATCCCTCCAATCAGGCTCGTATACTCCTAAACTCTCTCTCTATTTTTATTATTTTCCTTTAATTAATTAATCGTTATTCTTTTTATTAATCACTAACCAATTAACATTTTTTCCTAATAAAATCAAAAACACAAAAAATATTTTATTTATTAAAATTAAATTCAGCACTTTATTTTTGTAAATAAATATTAATTCAATTAATTTAGTTTAATTAGGAAATAACTTTAATATTTTTGCAATAATTAAAATTAATTTAGATAACTAGGTTTTTATTAGCTTTGATTAATTTATTTTATTTCTTTAAATACTCAAAAATCCAAAAATATTTTCATTAATTAATTAATTTATTAATTTAATTGTTAACTTAATTTAATTTCTTTTAATCCAAAAATAACCAAAAAAATCACTTTATTTCAAAAAAGGGTCAAAACCCCAAAAAACTCGCATCCGATTTAATTTCCCGCACGCGATCCATTTTATCATATTATTGTATCTGTTTCCCGGAATGTAATAGCTTTTAATTAGAACTTTAATTATTTATTGCTTTATTTTACTTTCCGCATTTTAATTTCAAGGGTTGTTTTTGGCGATGTAAATACCCGACGCCTTGTAATAGTTTAGATTTAATTTCCGCAATTTAAATTCCGCAACTATTAACTGTTAGATGTTTGATAAATAAGGAATGCATGACAAGATCAAATGTATGAACTTAAAATCAACATAGCTCACCCATGACATATACAAAGATAAAATTAACTGAAAAACAATACACTCGCACATGCCACTCTTAGGGTACACCTCACTTGGTTGCCTCGAACGTGGTCATTGAGTATAGGAAGTTTTAGAGGTCGCCCTTTTGTCCAAAGATCATAAGTTGCCTCGAAACGGTTGCCTCGGAAAAAATGATCTAAGACATTAGGGTTACCGCTAAGGCGTCCTAACATTGCTTTAGTGGCCACACGTCCCTTAAATCGAATTGACCCGAAAACTCCAAAGACGGTGCTACCTACTCCTCAATAGTGGGATAGAATTGTCTAAAGGACATTTGCACAGTTTAATTCCTTTTTGAGTAGGTAGATGTTCTTAAGTACTTGCTCTTTTGAAAACAAAAACAAAACTTTTCGCACTTACACTCTCTTCCAAACAAAAACTCTTTTCAAACCCACAATCACAAAGAAAAGCAAATTTTTGAAAACATAGTGAGCAAGTACCTAAGAGCCCGTGGATAACCACGAATAGAAAGGGTGCTAACACCTTCCCTTTCTATAATCTACCTCCCGAACCCGAGAAACATCTCAAAAAGGAATTTTTCTGTGCTTTTGTCCTTTCCTTGTTGGATAAAATAAAAGACGGTGGCGACTCTTGTTTACCGCGACATTTTGCAAAAACAAACGCAAACGCGAACCAGCATTCCAAAACAGTCAGTTCTCATTCCCACCGATCACAACTAGCCTTGTTGCTGCTGCTATGCTTATGCTATACTTGTTCTATATTGTTGCTTGTTTTGGTTTTATTTGATGTTGATGCCTTGTATTCTTGTGTTGTTGTGCTACCTTGCTTGCTATGCTTGCTTTTGTTTGACAGCAGGTTAGGCAGCTTGCTTGCTGGCTTTATGGACTATTGCAGTAGTTGTTTGGGCAGCTTGCTTGCCCTACTGGTTTTGCTTTGTTTTGGTTTCTTAGCAGCCTATGTTGCCTTGTTTGTATTTGTTTACTGCAAATGCAATGCAGCCCCGTTTTGTTTGGCGATTTTGCAATGCAGCCCTGTTTTGTTTGGACTGTTGCAGTAGCTTGTTTTATTTGCTTGTAGGCATGCCTTGTATATATCTTTTCCCCTTTTTTGTGAACCAAAATTTAAGCTTTGAGATTTGCAAAATAGGGAGAAATGGATTGTGATTAAAACAAACAAACATTCTGATTCCAAAATGCAAACCCTAATGATGAATTTCTCTTCTTTACACATTACTTTGATTGAATGCTTGCTAAATTTTCTTCTTCTTGTTTCATGAATGGCGAGCGAGGCTTGGGATGAGTTGCTTGAAGACGAAGCAAGGAAGACTTTAATAAGAAATAAAACTTCTCTTTGTAAAGAAGAAACTTGTGATTCTTTGTGTTGCACCCCAAAATTTTCCCTCTCACTTATCAACAATTTCCTCACAAGATCTCTTTGATTCAAGACTGCATTAGGGTTTGACCAGCTCAAGACACCTCCTCATACACTGATGACCAAAATTAGGGTTTGAGTTTGCACAAGTATTTTTGGACTATCAAAGCTTCATTTGACTTTCAAGGATCATTATGGACCCCCAAGATTATTTATGCCAAGTTTCAAGCTTTGAATCACATTTTTTATCAGTCAATTGGACAGTTGACCTAAAAATCAATTGTATTAGGGGAAAAGTCAACCATGGCCAATTTACAGACAAACTTTATAATTTTTTATCTACATCAACATCTTAGACTCATATGTATCATTTGATCAAGTTTGGACCATAATTCCTTAAGAAATTGGATCAAATCATCAAAAGGGCAAAATGGTCAAAATTAGGGTTTTGACTGAGAAGGGGCAATTTCTGATTTTTGACCTAGCAAATGATCAATTGGTTTGAATAATGATTTCAAGAGTTCAATTGCATCATCTTGACCTAATGACATGGTTCAAAATATTATAAATCCATTGGATTGACAGATGAATTTCTCAGTCAACTGATCAAAAGTCAACTGTATACTGAAAAGTCAAACTTTGACTTTTTGGTCAAAGTCAAGTGCCAAGGATCATAATTCATCAAAACATGTCAAAATGTGAAACTTTTTCATCAAGAAATCAAAGATTGAAGATTTTGTTTTGAAATTTGAAATTTCTTAACTTAGAAATTTTTCTAAGTATAGGAAATTTCTTATTTTTTCTCAACTTTAAGCCAAATTTTCGCCATGATACAAGATGATTCAAAGGAAGTTCCCAACATGAAAGTTGTATATATATATATGAAATCTACAACTTTTCTTCACACAATTTCTCCTAAAGATGCTTGAATCTCAAGATATAATTTTGTGAATACATGCTCATGAACTAAAATAACTTAGTGAAATTTTGCCCTAGTTAGGCAGGTTTTTGACCCAACTTCATGCTAATTTTTCACATAGTTACAAGGGGAATATTTGAAATCAATTCAAAGAAGAGTTGTAGAGCACATTGCAAGCTTTCAAAAATGTCCAAGAACTCCTTGAGATCATTCTTGAATAGGTAGAATCGAAGAGATGAAGTTGGCAATTTCTCACTTTGATTTCAAGCCATTTCATGATGAACCAAAATTCAAATTCAAACCTAGGCTGCATAATATTTGCTTTGCAAGCCTCAAACTTGTTTCTCACTCCATAATTAAATTTTTACACATCTGATAGAGCTTTGATCCAAGCATTAGAGCCTTTGTCCAAGTTACAATTCCATAAATGGCACAAAGTTTCCATTTCCATTTTGGAAAAGCACAACTTTTGCAATTGTCAACTCCTTGAGCTTTGCACTTGTTCTTTCTGCACACACAAACCCTATAAACCAAAAGCAATGTGTCTAGAACCTTTACCAACTCAGATCAGGCTTGTACAAACACATAGAGACTTGTCTCCTCACTTTTCTTCAAAAGCAAGCAATAGAGCCAAAAGGCTATAACTCAGAAATCTTGAGGAAGCTTGATGTCTAACTTTTTCTATACTTATACACAAATACATTACAACCTAGAACACGAAGGCTAAAGCTCAGAAACTCTCCCAAACTCTCTATCACTGAAAATCTGCCATAACTTGCAGTTTTGCACCTTGCATAGCAATCTCAAAAACCACTCGTGCGTTTTGAGTTTTAACCACCTAAACACTTAATATACATCATATTTAAGTGTTCTAGACCATTGTTCCCTCACTGTAACTCCTCCTTCTCCATCTGCCATTTTTACATTTCAAGCTTGCAGGTTGACTTGAGTAGATAGATTCAGGAGCTTTCAAGGCAAAGTAAAGATTGGAATACACTCAGGGAGGTCCAGGCAAGCTAAAAATATCCTCAGGCCTTCTTAAAACATGCTCAAACTCCATTCACGATATCAACTGAAAGAGGTAAAAACTCAAACTTCTATCTCTTCATACAAGCATCCTTTGGTCTTGATTTGTGAAAACAAAATGTAGATATCCTTGCACTAAAGCTAACCATGTTCATAGATTTCATTTATATTCATTGTGTATAGAGAATTTTGGATTTGAAATTTATGTAAAAATTAGGTTTTAAATTAGGGCCAGTAAAATTAGCTTTGATCTTTTACTTTTAGTTTACATGAGTTATATGGTTGAAATCGTGGGAAGAAATACTATCACTTTCATATTTGGAGTTTCCATTTTCATGGAGAAATGAGAGAGATACAGGTGGTCCGACCATGGCTCAAGGTTGAAGATGAAGTTGCCTTCAAGAGGCGTTTTATAATATATATTTATCTTTGTGCTACTATAAACGGATGTACAGCCACCCCAGTGGTAAGGCAGCACACAAAAATGCCATAGGTCACGGGTTCGAGCCTTGGTGCCTGCCTTTTGCATTTTTTCATACTTTTTTCCATTTTTTGTTGTTTTTGCAGCGTGGGCTTCAGTACATTGGGCCTAGTGTTTTTGCTAACCTCTTGCCTCCCCTTTTGCTTGCAGCACCCCTGGCCCAAATATTTTCATTTGCTTATTTTATTTTTGTTTTATTTTATCAAATATATTTTTCTTAATATTAAAAATCATAAGAAATGTGAAAATGATAGATTTTATTTTAACTTATTTTATTTGATTTTTCTCAATAAAAAATATTTTCTTTAGTTATATATATTATCTATTTTTCTTAAATAACTTGGTAAATTAATTTAGAACTAGTTTTAATATTTATTTTTCTTCATATTTATGAAACATATTATTTTAATACAAAAAGACCAAAACACCTCATAAATATCATATATTATTTTTCAAGACAAAAAATACAAAAATATTTATTCTTTCTTAAAGAAATTTATTTTCTTTTAATCAAGTAGAATTAGGGTTTTCTTAAAAAAATCTTTTCTTAAATAATTCTTTTCCTTAATTAATCTAAGTTAATCTTGATTTTCTCATTTTCTAATTAGGGTTTAGGTTAAAACTTTTTCACATAAAAAACCAAACAAAATCTTCTTTTGCATTTAAATATCTTTGAATATTTAAATTATCTTGTACATTATTTATTCCAATATTTGTACAAATTCAATTTGGTTGTAATAGATTAATTAGGTTTATATTATTGCAATCCCCATTCATAAATTGTATACCCCTCCCACAAAGTGTTGTAATAGTGTAGTAATCTTTAAATTTCGCAATTTATCGCTTTTATATGATATGCTAGTAATTAGGGTTTGTATGGCAAGATAAAACCAATAAAATAGAAAACCCTAATCCAAGACAAAATCAAGCATGAAAATGACTCACTTGCACATAAGCACCCCTTAGGGTTACTCCACTTGGTTGCCTTATACAAAAATGGTCATATTATGCATGTAAGGTATCTTAGCAAAACAAACAAATACAAGATCATAGTCCCTCGATGACGCTATCCAAAGTTGCCTTACAAAATGATCTTAGTCCCTTAAAAATGCTAAGATACTTCACAACATTTCTAATCATGGCTATACGATGACCCACGCCCGTCCCGTTTACATCCAAAGATAGGGTTTCTTACCAAATCAATGGTAAGAGAACAATATCAAAGGAAAAGAAAATGAACAAGAAAGACATTTGAGTAGGTTGATTACTTTTAGTTGCTTGCTCCATTTCAAACAAATATACGTGCTATTTTCAAAACAAACACACACATTTTCAAACATCTTACAAACATTGAAAACATTTTCAAAAAGACAAACATCTTTGTATACATTCTTACGAACAAGAATCATTACAAAGATTTCCTAAACAATGGCCTCTTTTACAAAATACTTTCAAAAACCACACAAAGCACAATTTCAAACAAAAGCAAGTAATCTAGCAAGTAACTAAGAGCCCATGGAAAACCATGGATGGAAAGGGTGCTAATACCTTCCCTTTTCATAATCTACCCCCCGAACTCAAGAAACAATCTCAAAGGTCTTTCCTGTGCTTTTTCACCTTTCCTTTTGGATAAAAGAAAAGTCGGTGGGGACTCTTGCTAAACGCAACATTTGCAATCAAACGCAAAACAATCAAGTCAATTCTCCCACCATATCACAGAACTGGTGACTCTGCTGGGGAGAATTAATAAAGTGGGGTTACCTTAAGGATAGATCATGTTTATTTGCTTACATTGTTTGACTTGTATGCTTTACATTATGGTTCTTTATATGGGTTTGAATCCTCTACCCGGATTTAGGATACATTATAGGTAAGTAGCAATACGTTGTGGAAACTGTGCGGGGTATACCGACATGGTCTAAGCAATAGCTACGTTAGTGCGACATATTTGTGGGTACCGGTAGCCTTTGAGTTAATCAAAGAGAATACAGGCCGCTGAGTGATCTCATGAAGCACTAATGAACTTCTAGAACCTTTACTTGACCAACTTGGCCTTTAGGATGTAGTGAGATGACCGGCTTTAGTGCAGTCCGAAGTTGGTAGATACTCGATACTACACTCATAGAGGATTGGTTTCTTGGGATATTTCGGTCTCCATTAAAGAGGCTTGAGCTGAAACAATGACCAAGGAAACAATCCAGTGATATTGAGCTCTTTAGAACCCGGTTACTATTACTAGGACAGGTTTAAGCCAACTAAAATTCAAGAGGGTACTTGCCTATAAAACTCCATGAAAGCCTAAACTAAGAACTTGTTTTCTTTGTTTATATATGCATACTTGTACATAACGTCATGAACATCATGAACATCATATACATCTACTAACTATTTCAAGGATTTTGGGATTCATCTTTGTTCTTGTTTTGTAGGATATGGATTCACTTCGCAGGAAAACTATTCAAGTCAACCTTGTGAGAATTCCTCCACAACTTAAGGAGATAGCTTCAAATATTCTTGAGAACTCTCCATTCATCGAAAGACATGGTCGTCTACTCAACTTGGTCACGTCCAACACAGATGAGGATATGATGAAGGTGCTCTTTCAGTTCTTTGATTCTTTGCACCATTGCTTCACATTTCCCGACTATCAACTTGTGCCCACTTTGGAAGAATTCTCCCAACTCTTGAGGATTCCCATTCTCAATCAACTACCTTTAAACGGTACGGAAAGAGACCCAAAGCCAGAAGAGATTGCTCAAGCTCTACACTTGCACTCATCTGATGTCACAACTCATTGGGAAACTAGGAGTGGTTTCAAAGGTTTCTTAGCAAAGTTCCTGTTTGAGAAAGCCCAAAGTTGTTGGAACTCCTTAGACTTGCAAGCCTTTGAGAAAATTGTGGCTCTTCTCATCTATGGGATGGTTTTGTTTCCAAATTCTGACCAGCTCATAGATGTGAACACCGTCAAAATCTTCATGTCACGTAACCCGGTGCCTACATTGCTACGAGATATCCTACACTCTTTTCACACTCGCACAATGAGGAAAAGAGGTGTCCTTATGTGTTGCTCTCCTCTCTTGGCAAGATGGTTTATTTCTCATCTTCCCCAATCAGTCATAAAGAATGAGCAAGGATTAAGGTGGTCACAAAGGTTGATGACGCTCAAACATTCAGACATTCATTGGTGCTCCCAATCCAAAGAGAATGTTATCATTGTTGACCATTGTGGATAATTCCCTAATGTCCCTCTACTTGGCATTAGGGGAGGCATCACCTCCAACCCATTCTTAGCCTTAAGACAGTTTGGTTACGCCCGAAGGGATGGCCCGTACGAGATGCTGATTCAAGGTTTGGTATTCGACTACGACAACAAAGATCAAGGTCTTCGCCAGAGATTTATCCGAGCTTGGAGAATGTTAAACAAGGTGGATAGAAAGACTTTGGGGCACAAGAATTTCATCCCTATTGAGCCTTACCTCAAATGGGTACGAACTCGTGCTCAGAGTCTTATGATTCCTTACCCCTCCATTCTCCCGGTAATCATTGAGCCTGACAAGGAGGGAGATGTTCCATACACTATCCTACATCCTGACATGCCCACATCTCTTAAAGATCTACAAAGGGATTGGATACAACTCAAATGAGAGATAGATACTTTCGAAGCCCAATTTTATGCAAGCGAGAAGAAGGTTTTGGAACTCACTAGGCTACTTCATGAGGAGCGGACTCTGAATGCCTACATTTCACCAAAGAGGATACGTACTACTTTTTTATCTTAGGGTTTTTGTATTATTTTGTCCAAGGGGAATTGATGTACTCAAACTTGATCTTATTAATATAATGTGTGCTTCCTTTTTGTCTAAAACAAATTTGAATCTTTGAAATCCTTGAAATCATTGCATATGCATATATCATTCATCATAACATAAACAGGTCTTTTACAATAAGTTTCCTCATCTCTCTACTGTTTATTTCAGTAAGATAGATCTCGAACAAACAGTGAAAGATCTCTAAGCTCAGAATACGCAGTTTCAACAATTACTCATGACCCTAGCCAAGGGGCAAGAAGAATTGAAGACTCTACTAGCTGAAGAGAGGAAAAAGAAAACAAAGAAGGTAATTGGGGTCTTAAACATGGGGAGAAGATTTCATGGGCAGACAAGAAGGACTTTGAATTTTGCAACAACATCTGGTGAAGGAGAGGGGAAAGGCAAGGAAACAGCGGTCCCGTCAGAATCTGAAGAGGAGGAAGAAGAGGAAGACTACTTTGAGGAACAATACCCTTCAGCTGATGACAAGTATAGACATCTCGAAGAGCATTTGAGCGCGATGGAAATACAAAAGGTACCAGGCTTAGACTTTGAGGAATTGGGACTAGTGTCGGGGATTGTGATTCCTCCGAAATTCAAAGTGCCTATGTTTGCCAAGTATGATGGAGTGTCATGCCCTAAAATGCATCTCCGGTCATATGTGAGAAAAATTCAACCCCATACCGCTGATAAAGACTTATGGGTGCACTTTTCCAAGACAGTCTGTCTGGAACACAACTAGACTGGTTTTACCAACTAGAAAGAGCCAACGTCCACAATTTGGAAGATCTTGCCGCAACTTTCTACAAGCAATATCAATACAATGCTGATTTGGCGCCTACCCGTACTCAACTCCAGAGTATGGCCATGGTTTCTAATGAAGGTTTCAAGGATTACTCACAAAAATGGAGAGATTTGGCTGGAAGAGTTCAACCCCCTCTGTCTGAAAGGGAATTGGTAGACATGTTCTTAGGCACTTTATCTGGTCCCTTTTTCAACCAATTAATCGGAAGTTCATCTGCAGGCTTTACTGAACTAATACTAACCGGAGAGAGGGTGGAAGCTGGCACAAAAAGTGGAAACATTCAGAAGGATTCATCTTCTTCTACAGCTGTAAGGAAACCTTTTATTGGGAAGAAGGAGATAGTTGTTGCATATCCGCAAAGAAACCAAGAGAGGGCTGAACGCCAACCAATGGTGGGGGTTGTTATGATTTCGAAGCCTACATCTGATCAACAAAGAAGTAATCAACCAAGGGTGGAAAGGCCAGTCAGGCAATTCACTTGAATTAACATGACTCTGTCTCAAGTTCTACCGCATCTTCTGAGATCCAATTTGGCAACCTTGAAAGAGGCTCCGAAAAACCCCAATACAACATCCCCTCGTTATCACCCCAATGCCCGTTGCGCATATCACTCTGAAAGTCCTGGTCACGATACTAATAATTGTTGGTCCTTGAAGAACAAAATACAAGACCTCATTAAAGCAAAAGAAATTGAGTTTGATGCGCCCGAGAAGCCAAATTTCATTTATGCTCTTATGCCCAGTGTGATACGGTGGGAGAACTGACTTGAGGTTTTACGTTTGAGTTCGCAAATGTTTCAGTTTAGCAAGAGTCGCCACCGACTTTTTATTTTATCCAAAGGAAAGGTCAAAAAGCACAGGAAAGACCTTTGAGATGTTTTCTTGGGTTCGGGGGGTAGATTATGAAAAGGGAAGGTGCTAACACCCTTTTCATCCATGGTTTTCCATGGGCTCTTAGTTACTTGTTTTAGATCACTTGCTTTTGCTTTTCAATTGTTTGAAATGGTGCTTTGTGTGTGGTTTTGAAAATGTTTTGAAAAGAGGCCTTGTTTAGGCAACCTTTGTAATGATTCTTGTTTGAATATATACAAAGGTGTTTGTCTTTTGAAAAATGTTTCAATGTTTGAAAGTTTGTTTTGGGAAAATGTTTTGAAATTGTGTGTTTTGAAATTAGCAAGGATGTTTGCAAGAGATCAAGTAACTAGGAGTTGTCTACCCTAACTCAAAGATCTTTCCTACACATTTTTAACCCTTTGACATTGTTGTTTTACCATTGTATTTGGTAAACAACATTGTGTTTGGATGTTAAACGGGACGGGCGCGGGTCATCGTATTGACCATGATAACAATATTGCCAAGTATCTTAGCAAGTTTTGAGGGACTAGATCATTTTTGTATAGGCAACCAAGATAGCGTCATCGAGGGACTATGATCTTTTGTTTTGCCAAGATACCTAGCATGCATACCATGGCCATTTTTAAGGCAACAAGTGGGTGAAACCCTAGAGGTGCTTTGTGTGCATTGTGTTGTCATTTTCATGCATTTTGTCTTGTTTTAGTCAAGCTATTTGTTTGATTTTGGATTTTTGCATACAAACCCTAATCTTTCTATCATGTATATTTGAAAGCAATAAAGTGCGTAAAAATAAATCTACAATCATTACAACATGATTATGGGGAGAGGGGTACAAGTTTGAATAGGGGGATATTTGCAAGAAAATAAAACCCTAAGATTATTACAACCATATTGAATTCTTTGTACAAATAAATAAATAGACAATATTTAAATATGTAAATAAATATAAATATGCAAAATGTTTTTGTATTATTTTATGTATGTAAAAATAAGTTATTTAATGTCTCAAAAATAAGAAAAATAAAAATGATTATTTTTATTAAGGGTGGAAACCCTAATTTGTGTTAAGAAAATATATATATTATAACATTTATTTATTCACAAGAAAATAAAATAAAATATATACAAAAATGTTAAAAATTAAATGTGTGAGAAAATATTATTTAAGTATGTAAATAATAAAAATAAAAAATATAATATTTTTTGTATTAATTATAAGTTTTATTTAAGAAAATAAAAGTATATTATTTAATAATTATTTCTATGTCCAAAAAATAATAAAAATAATAAAATAAAATGTGAAAATTTAAGAAAAATTTTTTTTTTGTAATTTTTAATGTTTAGAAAAATAAATAAAAGTCAGAAAATAAAAAGGAAATTCAAAAATATAAAAAATAATGAAAATGGGCCAGGGGGTGCAAAAAGCACAAAGGAGGGTGCAAATAGTAGGAACAAACAGGCCCAGCCCAAAGTCCAGCTTTGTCTTCAACCTTTGAACAATAAAACGCGCGCTATGTACAAATTCGTATCTCCTGTTTCAATTCTTAAAAACAAAAACTTATAACATGAAAGTTATAGATCATGATCATACGATTTTAACCATATAAAAAACTTAATCTAACTCTCAAAGACCAGAGAGAATTTCTCTGGCCCTAATTTCTAACCTAGTTTTTTCAGAAAGTTCATCATTCAAATTCTCCCAACTCAGTTAACTTAAATGAAATCTATGCATATGTACAACTCAAGGGCAATGAGTACTACATTTTTTATTCACAAACCTAAGCCTAATGTTTCCTAAATAGAGAGATAGAAGTTTGAACTTTACCTATTTCAGTCAAGCTCGAGTATGGCAATGCAGGGGTTTTCAGTGAGGCCTGTGATGCTTGTGAGCTTGCTTGAAGTTCCTTGGAGCTTTCCCAATGCTTAGCTAGCTTTGAACCTGCCTGAATAAGCTTGTAGAAGTTAACATGTACAGTCAGAATTCAAAAATGGTGAAGCTTGATAACAAGGTTACAGTTGCTGGCCAATGGTTAGGATAGCTTAGGTGTGTTGTTTAGAATGTGTTTGAAGTGGTTGCAAGCAAAACACACGAGTGGATTTTGCTTTGGATGTCAAATTGCAGAAGTTGCCCTGTTTTGCAAGAAAATGTGATTTTGGTCTTTTGGAAGGTTTGAGAAGTGGTTAGCTTGTGCTTCTGACTTAATGTGATATGCAAAACTTGTTTGAAATGTTTATAACACTTGGTTATATCTGATACAAGAGTTATGGTGATTTTGCAAGGTTTCTTGGTTTTGAAGCAAAAGTGAGAAGTGATTGTGATACGGTGGGAGAACTGGCTTGGGATTTTGCGTTTGTTTTCGCACTTGTTCGGTTTAGCAAGAGTCGCCACCGACTTTTTATTTTATCCTAAAGGAAAGGTTAAAAAGCACAGAAAAAACCTTTTGAGATGTTTCGTGGGTTCGGGGGGTAGATTATGAAAAGGGAAGGTATTAGCACCCTTTTCATCCATGGTTATCCATGGGCTCTTAGTTACTTGGTTTTAGATCACTTGCCTTGATTTTTGATTGCTTGAAATGGTGTGTGTATTTGTGTTTTGAAAATGATTTGAAATAGACGCCTTTGTTTCGGCAACCGTTGTAACGACTCGTGTTTGAGTATATACAAAGGTGTGTATCTTTTCGAAAAGATGTTTCAAATGTTTTTGAAAGTTTGTTTTGAAAGTGTTTGTGGAATGGTTTGAAAAGTAGGCAAGTGTTTTTGCAAGTTGATCAAGTAACTAAGAGTTTTGTCTACCCCTAAGTTTACTCAAAGTTTTTTCTCATGTTTTAACCCTTTTTAACAATTTTGTTCCACCATTGTATTTGGTGGACAATCTTGCGTTTAGGATGTTTAACGGGACAGGTGCGGGTCATCGTATGGACCATGAATACAATGGTGCCAAGTGTCTTTGGCAATTTTGCTTGAAGGGACTATGATCATTTTGATAGGCAACTTTCGAAAGCGTCATCGAGGGACTTATGATCATTTGAATTGTTTTGCCAAAGAAACTCGACGTGCAAGCATGGCCCATTTTGGAAGGCAACAAGCGGGATTACCCTAGGGGTGCAAGTGTGATTGTGTATTGATTTCATGTATTTGTCTTGTATTAGGTTATGTCTACTTGTTGTTTTCATTTTTTTCATACACCCTAGTTACTATCATTTGTGCGAAAGTAATAAAAATGCAGAAAATAGATCCTACGCTATTACAACCCTATTAAAGAGCAATAAATGTAAAGACAAAACAAAAATAAAAGGGATAAAAATGATCCTTTCGATCTGGGCAGAGACATCCTTCGATTCTGCCCTTTTTGACTTCCTTCAATTTGGGCTCAGAGTCAGTAAGGCCGTGTCTTTCGATTTCACCCTTCTCCTGCTTCTTTCGATTGAGACTTGGCAGTCAGTATGGACATCCTCCTGGCTACTTCTTTCGTTTGAGGCCTGGGGTCAATGTGAAGTACATTATTTGCCTCAGGCTCCTTGCTACTTCCTTCGACTGCAGGAGTGTTAGGCCCTTAGGTTGAGATTCAAAGGGCTTGAACACTTAGCCGAGCGAAGGATACAGAGAAACCTGTTTTAAACTTTTAAAACGCAACACTCAAGTGTAACTTTCAAAGCTATAGGCCAATGGGTTAGCACAAGATTAACGGGTCTCAAAAGTCCAAAGTTTAAACGGTCAGGGTCGAAACTTTCAACATGTAGGCATTCAGGATCGAAGATTGAAACATGGTCAAACTCCCTAGATGAAGTATCTACATTTTTATTGGCATGCACACATAATAGAAAAATGAAATGGTTCGAAGTTTACAGTGAACTTACCTCTTGAAGCGCTTAAATCCAAGGAAACTGCAAGTTACCTCCTTGGTAATGAATGGAAGTTCGTTAGGGTCTTCCTGAGGTTAGTTCAATCACCGCCTTGCTTGAACAGTCACTGAATCGAGGGAGGGAGTTTTATAGTGGTGAGTGAATGGAAGGTTATTATATAAGTCTAAAGGATAAATTGAATGCTGGTTATCGGGCTGTTGGAGAGTGAATCGAAGGATCCACCAAGGTATGAAAGGGTCTGAGTTTTCTTAAAACGTTGTGAAGTGTCTAAGAGTTTTTTTTTGTTTTTTTTTTTTTTGAGAATTTTTGCGAGAGTTTTCTTGCTTGAGGATTTCTTGTGTTTTTTTCTCTTAGTCAAAAATCTGGCTCGTTTCTTTGTCAATGATTCCTCTATTTATAGAGGAAAGGTTTAGGAGTTAAAAAACAAAGATGTGACTTGGCTGACACTTTGAGAGGGAAAACAAAAAAAAATTCAAACAGAAGGGGTATGTTGTATTTGTAGCTTTCGAGGGGCAGTATTTTATTGCCATTTCAGTGCAAGGAATTTGGACAGTGCTTCAGAACTGCTGTGCAGCAGTCCTGGCGTTTTATGGCCAGTGAATCAGGCCCCTGCCTGGCAGCGCATGAGTCTTAGTCAACAAATGCCTTTGGCCTCTCATCCTTTTGTTTTGACTCCCTGACCTCACCTTTCGAACAGACTTTCAGAAACCATCTTCTTTTTTCAATCGAAGTGACGTTCGAATGACTCCCATAGACAATCCTTCGAATGGGCCAAATTAATGCTCTTGGGATGGAAGGCTCAATCGAAGCTTGCGACGCTGGAGAAGTCACTCCTCCAAATGAAAAAAAGCGTGCAAGGGCAGGATGTGTGATCGAAAGAGGGCAAAAGAGAGGCTTTTTCCTCCTGGATCGAAGGACACCATCAAGAGGGTTTTTTCCTTGTAAATGAAATAGATTACAAGAGGCTCTTTTCCTTGTGAATCCAAACCAAACTGTGTCAGAGGCCCATGCCCAGTCGAAGGATGCAAGCCAAACTTGTGTCGAAAGAGGCCAAAAAGCCAATCGAAAGAGCTGAAACGAAGGACACTTGTTTTTTTATCCAAATTTGCCAAAATATTAATTTTATCTGTTTTCCCCCTTTTTGACAGTTTCCTTTTGGTATTGGAAAATCCAAATGCACTTGTTCAAGCTTGAACCTTTGAGAATCCTTGTGAGAAAGGCCTTGAGAATTGAGAGGGAAAATTTTGGGGTACAACAGCGCCCCTGTTCAATCTTCTTACACCTGAAGAGTTAGATTGGCAAGTTTACCTTTCGCGACTCGAGGGTAAAAAGAGATTGGACACTAAAGTGCCTAAAAAATTTGCACTCGGTGATGTGATGGTAGAGGGAATGGGCTTAAAGATGCCATTTGGTGATGGGCTTAAAGATGCCATCTGGAATGTGACAGAATCTTGTCGGGAATGGGCTTATAGATGCCATCTGGAAATGTTGAACTGTATGTCATTGGTGAGTGGACGAGTATCAGAAAGGTATCCATGCTTTGGAACGTTTCTTGAACTGGGGTTCTGAACAAGCAATAGATTGACATCCGTGTTTGGAGAATCCGTAAACTGTTTTCAGAAGTCTTGAAGTTGAATAAGCAATAGAGCAGCATCCGTCGATGGGGAAGCGTCCGTAAACTGTTTTCAAAAGTTGAGAAGAATCTGAATAAGTGATGGGTTGTCATCCGTTACTGGAGAACCTGTAAACTGTTTTCAGAAGTCTTGAATCTGGAGCTTACTAATCTTTATCTTGAAAAAGGGTAAGATATTAGCTGAAACACAAAGTCATGTTGTATGATGCAATGTATGTTATATCAATGTTTATGATATGAATGTAATGAATATGCATGTAAGCTGATGAGCTGTCCTGCTGAGGATAGATGAGTCCCGGATGGTTGGAGATAAAAGAATCTTGACTACTGCCGGGGAAAATAATTCCTTGACTGCTGCTGGGTAGGGCAAGAATCTTTTGATCGTTGAAAAGGAGAAGTCCCGGGACCACTGTTGGGGGATCAGGAGTTTGGATTGTATGCCAATCTACTGGGGATTCCTGTCTTGAGGAGGTCTTCCTTGGAGAATATTCGAATATTCAGTGAGGAACTGAGAATGAGCCTTCATTCTGCTAATGCTTAACTGTTATCTGGTCGATCTCCAGGCTTTCACAGAAACTTGTATTGTCATATGGTCGTAATCCAGGCTTCACAATAGCTTGCAAAGCTGCCATCCGGTCAAATTCGGGCTTCACGGCTTGTGTTAAAGATATACCACTATCTGGTCGACTCCAGGCTTCGTAGTATTCTTGACTATTGTCTGGTCGTAATCCGGGCTTCACATAAATTTGTATTGTTATCTGGTCGCAATCCAGGTGTGATCGGTGGAAATAGAACTGACTGTTTAAAGATGGTTTTGCGAAATGTCGCGGAAGCAAGAGTCGCCACCGTCTTTTATTTTCTCCAACATGGACAGGACAAAAGCACAGCAAAATTCCTTATGAGAATGTTTCTCGGTTCGGGAGGTAGATTTATAGAAAGGGAAGGTGTTAACACCCTTTCTATCCATGGTTATCCATGGGCTCTTAGATACTTGCTCTTATGTTTTCAAAATGTTTGCTTTTCAAAATGTGAGTGGGTTTGAAAGAGTTTCATTGAAAGATTTCTGAATGACTCTTGTATCTGTCCTCAAGAGTGTTTGAAAAATTTGTTTTGAAAGCTTTTGAAAGTGTCAGGTGTGAAAAGTATTTTGTTTGTTTTTGAAGAGAGCAAGTATCCATGAGTCATCTACCTACCCTAAGGAATTAGGCTGTGTAAAAGTCCTTAAAGTAGTGCCATCCCACCATTGAGAGGTAGGTAGCACCACCGTTGGAGGTGTTCGGGTCAATTCGATTGTAGGGACAGTGTGGTCACTGAAGCAATAGTAGGACACCTTAGAAGTTACCCTTATGTCCTAGATCCTTTTTTTAATCCGAGGCAACCGTTTCGAGGCAACTATTTTGAGGAAACTGTTTCGAGGCAACTGGATCATGGACATAAGAGCGACCGCTAAAACGTCCTATACTTGACGACCACGTTTCTAAGGCAACGAGTGAGGCGTACCCTAGAAGTGGTGTGTGTATTGTGTGTTGTTTTCATGTTATGTTTTATCTTTGATCGTGGCATTGTGAGCTACGAGTTGTTTTTTAATTAACATACATTCTTTCATGCAATTTAGAATTTAAGGGTGCGGAAAGTAAAAGACGGAAAGATAAAAGCTACGCTATTACAAGGCGCGGGTCTATACATCGCCAAAATACAAAGACCCGTTTTTGATAAAGATGCGGAAAGTAAAAAAAAGCAGTAAACCTAATTACTATTACATCCTTGAACAGTTACATAATAATCAATAAGAAAAATAATGCGTGAAAAGAAATAAACTGAACGTCCGAGGGTTTTGACCCTTTGTTCGAAATTAAATTAAAGCCTAATTAATTATTTAATTAAAGAAAAGAAAGTGTGTTTTATGTTTTTGGTATTTATGAAAATAAAGAAAAGAATTTAAAAGTTAGTAAACAACCCTAATTCTAGATTATTTTAATTATTAAAGAAAATGTCAAAGTTGACCTAATTTACTAATTAATTAATTTACATATTTATGTACAAAAATAATAGTAATTAATAATGATAATAATAATAAATAATGATAAAAATAATGATAAAAATAATGATAAAAATAATCAAAACCTAATTCTATAGAATTTTATTTATTAAGAAAAAGATTGAGTTTTAAACCTAAATTAACTAAGTTAATTATTAACATTTATTTACAAAAATAAATTAGTGAGGAAATTAATAAAATAATTAAACATATTTTTGTATTTTGATTTTCTGTTTTTATTAGGAAAATTAATTAATGGTGAATTAATAAAAAAACAATTAAAACAATTAAAAAGAATTAGAAAAGAAAAGACACTAAAATTATACAAACCAAGGGGGGTGTCAGGCCCAAAGTGGAGGTGTGATTTGAGGAATTCTGGCCCATTAGCACAAGGCCATCTTTGACTTTTCTGATCGTGTGGATGCTCATTGACTGGACCATATGATAGACTTCATTCTGTGTCTATTGGATCGTTGATCAAGAACATCTGGCAAGCCAACGCGTGAGGGTGCATGATGGAACGTTTGAGAAGTGCTGCACCTGAATGCGTTAAGAAAAATATGAAGAATATATGTGGGGACCTGGGAATCGAACCCAGGTCCCTATACCTGCCAGCCACGTTCCCAACCACCTGAGCCACCAAGCGCGTTTGTAAACATAATAATAAAGAATTATAATATACGTAAAGTGCCAATTATGCTGGGATATGAAAAAAACGCGCTAAAGTTTAAACTCTCCAATCACAGGATGCCACGCCCGTCTTCGTCTTCGTTTTCCTGCAATAACATGAACAAGATAGCGGGGGTTTTAAACCCCCACTAAGTGAAAGTCAAAAAAAATAGCGATTACGCCCACAGATGATATAAATTGAGCGTGAGGTTGCCATTCAACTCGTATTGAGCTCCTGAATTCAACTGCATAGGTCTCAGGGCCTGATTTTTCCTCTACAAGAAAGCCATATTTTTCAAGCTTCTAAACCCTAGATTTTGTCCATGGTAGATTTCGATTCAGGCAGCCTTAGCAAAATTAAGCTATCTCAAACGCTTCAGGAAGGTGTCAGTAGTACAAATCAATGAGCAAAACATATGAATGATGCATAGAAATTAGGTTTCGATTATGAAAATATTCGTTCAAACCATGACTATGTTTTACCGTTTCTTTGAGTATGAGAGCTTGTTCTTGATAGTAATAGCTTCCTGGAGACTTAGGCAACGTATTGGAATCCTTTTTAGGCGTGGAAAGGCACTGCAAGTAGGAAATCAGTTTCACACTTGTTCTCTATTTTTTGCAAATTGGTTCTATGGCTTTAGCAGCTTTCACGTGTGTCTTGCTTTAGGGTTAGCTTATGCCTTTGTATGTGAACGAATTTAGGTCAAAACCTTGGCCCAAAAGTCCATGAATTAATGTTTGCAATCTTTGATTTTCAATTATGTGTTTTTCAATCTATTTCCATGAAAACCTTGCCAATTATGGAAGATCTTGTCCCCTTGAGTGATGCACAAAATCTTTAGCATGTGTGGAGTGTATTTGCTTCATAAAAAGATTTGCCAACCATGCTTTGATATTTTTTCTACAATTAAAACCAATTAAATGAATTAATAATAATAAAAACTCAATTAATTAATTAAAAATAAGAAAATAAATCCTTTTAATCTCAATGGGTCGTGCATAGGCCTTGGGTAATGATTCAAGAAAGAATTTGAGGCCCATTAGCAAATTTGAAGCTTTTTAGGCAAAGTTGACTTTTGAAAGTTCCCAAACATTTCCCAACTTCTCCAATGCATATCTTGCTCAATTTTGAAGCTATGAACATGTTCTTGGACATTTTGGAAAGGTATTGAAGTCCTCTAACCAATTCCTTTGGTCCCATGTCATTTTGATTTACCAATCTCAAGTTATGGTCTTTGACTTAAAGTGCCTTTTTGTTGACTTTTGAAAATGACCTATAATGTTGAAATTGATAACTTTTTGTGAGAGCATTTCTTGGACTTGGAGTGTGAAGATGAGTTGTAGGAAATGTCATCCCCTTCAAAATGAGAATTGGATGGGATTTTTATGATAAACCATGAAAAAATTATGCCTTGGTCAATTTGCAGTTGACTTTTTCAGCTGTCCTAAAATAGAAACTTTTGATTCTTGAGCCTTTTTGAGCCTGCTTTTGGGATCATGATCAAGAATTGATCAAATGATGATTGTGGATTCAAAATAAGATGTTGACCAAAAATTTTGACTTTTGACTGTCAAATGACCATTTTGCCCCTGCAGTTGACTATGAAGCAATTAGGATTTTTGACTGTACAACTTGATGTTGTTAGTCTTGAAACTTGACATATGGATGCTTGACAATGTCTATGGGCACATGGGACTTGATTGAGCCCTTGAAAACCTCAACTTCCTTGCAGGAACCAAAACCCTAATTTTGACTATGTTAGGAGGCAATTGGACTGTGCAACCCTTGAGAGATTTTGAACCATTTAGAGATTGACCCTGACAAATCTTGAAGAATATGGGAGGGAAAATTTTGGGGTACAACAGTTACCCCTGTTCAATCTTCTTAGACCTGAGGATGTAGATTGGCTGGCGTGCCTTTCGTAATCCGAAGGTGGAAGATGATTGAACACTAAAGTGCCCAGAAATTTGCGCTCACATAGTTGAATGTTAGCAGTGTGATGTAGGGAATGGGCTTACAAATGCCATTTGGAGAGATGATGGATAGGAGGATGGGCTTATAGATGCCATCTGGAGCTGTGACGGAGTCTTGTCGGGAATGGGATTATAGATGCCATTTGGAGATTGTTGGTATGTGGATGGGCTTATAGATGCCATCTAGGTGTCGATCGCGTAAGAGATTCCTTAGCGAGAACTTGCGTACCTAAGAAAGAAAGATAATTACCTGGCCTGTTACAGGGGTTGATCTTCAAAACTCTTTATGTAGATATGCCCTGGCTGGATATAGGTATCGAATCTACAAACTCTTCAGACGTGCCCTGGCTGGATACAGGAATCGAATCTGGAAATAGTCGTCAACAGATTTGCCCTGGCAGGATACAGGAATCGGATCTTCAAACTCTTCAGACGTGCCCTGGCAGGATACAGGAATCGAGTCCGGAAAATAGTCGTCGACAGATACACCCTGGCAAGATACAGGAATCGGATCTTCAAACTCTTCAGACGTTCCCTGGCAGGATACAGGAATCGAGTCCGGAAAATAGTCGTCAACAGATACACCCTGGCAGGATACAGGAATCGGATCTTCAAACTCTTCAGACGTGCCCTGGCAGGATACAGGAATCGAGTCCGGAAAATAGTCGTCAACAGATACACCCTGGCAGGATACAGGAATCGGATCTTCAAACTCTTCAGACATGCCCTGGCAGGATACAGGAATCGAGTCCGGAAAATAGTCGTCAACAGATACACCCTGGCAGGATACAGGAATCAGATCTTCAAACTCTTCAGACGTGCCCTGGCAGGATACAGGAATCGAGTCCGGAAAATAGTCGTCAACAGATACACCCTGGCAGGATACAGGAATCAGATCTTCAAACTCTTCAGACGTGCCCTGGCAGGATACAGGAATTGAGTCTTGAAAATAGTCGTCAATAGATACATCCTGGCAGGATACAGGAATCGGATCTTCAAACTCTTCAGACGTGCCCTGGCAGGATACAAGAATCGAGTCCAGAAAATAGTCGTCAACAGATACATCCTGGCAGTATACAGGAATCAGATCTTCAACCTCTTCAGACGTGCCCTGGCAGGATACAGGAATCGAGTCCGGAAAATAGTCGTCAACAGATACACCCTGGCAGGATACAGGAATCGGATCTTCAAACTCTTCAGACGTGCCCTGGCAGGATACAGGAATCGAGTCCGGAAAATAGTCGTCAACAGATACACCCTGGCAGGATACAGGAATCGGATCTTCAAACTCTTCAGACGTGCCCTGGCAGGATACAGGAATCGAGTCCGGAAAATAGTCGTCAACAGATACACCCTGGCAGGATACAGGAATCGGATCTTCAAACTCTTTAGACGTGCCCTGGAAGGATACAGGAATCGAGTCCGGAAAAATAGTCGTCAACAGATACACCCTGGCAGGATACAGGAATCGGATCTTCAAACTCTTCAGACGTGCCCTGGCAGGATACAGGAATCGAGTCCGGAAAAAATTCGTCAACAGATACACCCTGGCAGGATACAGGAATCGGATCTTCAAACTGTTCAGACGTGCCCTGGCAGGATACAGGAATCGAGTCCGGAAAATAGTCGTCAACAGATACACCCTGGCAGGATACAGGAATCGGGTCTTCAAACTCTTCAGACGTGCCCTGGCAGGATACAGGAATCGAGTCCGGAAAATAGTCGCTCACAGATATGCCCTGGCTAGATGCAGGTATCGAATCTGGAATTGCAACAGTGGATAGTAATCATCTTTGTATTGATCTTGGTCCTGAAAAGACAAAACGTTAGTTGTATGCGAATGTCATGATGTATAACATGCGTGATGTTCTCAGAATAAATGAGATTGTATGTTCATGATGCGTATGTGCATGCTATAAGGTATGAAGATGTGATGTTTATGAATGTATTTTCGTCCAGGAAAATAAATCCTTGACGAATGTAGGGAACTTGAATCCTGGGCTGACGTTGAAGAGTTGAGTTCTTCATTTCTGCTGGGGATGATGGTTGCAAGAATAGACCGGTAGGAGAAGATGACTCCATTGGGAAATAAACTTGGCGAATAGATTACTCTGCGGGGAGTGAAATCTGTGGGGAAAGAGAGGTACTTTGCTGAGGTTGATGATAACTCCGTTGTGGATACCATTGATAAGTTTTGTTGGGAAGATTTGATGAACTCCACTGGGGATAGGAAGACTTCGTCGGGGACGATCTTTCCATGGCAATTGGCTGAGGATAACCCAGTTATATCCTGGTGGGGAAATAACCTTTGAATAAAACCGGGGATAGACGCTTTCGTACTCTGCAGGTGATAAGCTTCCAGAATATACTGGGGATAAGCTTCCTACTGGGGAGATAGATTCAACTTTCCTGGGGAATTTTTTCAAATTGTACTAGGGAGGCTCCGCTGGATGTCTGGACTCTGCCGGGGAACAATCTTAGATCAAGACTGCCGGGGATGCTTGTAGAGGAATATTTGTATACCGCGTTGGGGAATGTTAAGATCTTCGGGGGATAATCCAACTTCCTTAAGGCTGACAGTAGCCTAACTCTGCTTGGGGAGAGTATTGCTAACTTGCTTGGGATACTGTGCCTTGTAGGGCTTATGAGAGACCAACTCTGCTTGGGGAGAGAATTGTTGAATCTTGTTTTACTTTGCGGGGAGCGAAGATATCTTGGTTACATTCTTCAGCCGAACTTACCTTGGTACCTTGGTGGACAGAGCAATTAGATTGCTTAGACCACTCATTATTGCCCCTATTTCTAATGTCACCTGTAATTAATCCTTTGTTTTGCATGCAAATATTTATGAGTTAGCAATTAGTGTCAAATGCATATATCACAATTGAACATTGGACGTTTTTTACAAAACAAAACAGAAAAAGGGAAAAACAATTGGCAATTGGTCTGAAAAGTGAATTTGTATTGATTTTTGAATTTGCCTGTAAATAGGCGTTTATGTACAAGAGGATGACGTCCTAGTAAGAGAACGCCGCCGAATAGAATAGAGTTTATACAATTTGTACAAGGGAAAACAAAACAGCTATGTGAAAAATCCCACTGGGTTCCAACTCTGCTATTGCCTTTATATCTTCGAGCGTCTCATCACTTGGCTGCTTAGTTAAAGATGAAGCTGATTGATCGATGCCGTCTGAGCCTGATGCTGATACCAGATTCTGGATGCAAAGTGATCCAATGAGACATAGTATTACGCTTTAATCCCTAACTTTTGCCTGGACCGCCCTTTCGGGTTTTCAGTCCACCGGGATACCCATTTTTGCCCAAGCCGTCTTTTCAGGTTTTCGACTTGCCGGGTGTACAGATTTTTTTCATTTCATCCCTTATTTTTGCCCGAACCCTTTTGGTTCGCCGGGAAGCCCTAATTTTTGCCTAGGTATGTCAACCTAGCGGGTCTTTTATCATGCGTAGTATCTTTTTACTATGTCTGCATTGGCGGGGTGAGAAAGGTCGTCACCATCCATGGTGGTTAGAATCATAGCTCCTCCTGAGAAGATATGTTTAACCACAAATGGCCCTTCGTACGTAGGGGTCCATTTGCCCCTGGGATCACTTTGAGGAAGAATGATGCGCTTGATTACCAGGTCCCCAACTTGATACTCTTGTGGTCTGACTTTCTTGTTAAATGCCCTGATCATCCGTTTTTGGTACGTTTGACCATGACAAATAGCAGTGAGTCTCTTTTCATCGATTAGGTTTAACTGATCAAGTCGAGTCTGGATCCAGTCATCTTCGCTCAAGCCTGCATCCTTCATTATCCGGAGAGAGGGTATCTGGACTTCAATAGGCAGGACTGCCTCCATGCCATAGACCAAGGAAAAGGGAGTTGCCCCGGTTGACGTCCTTGCTGAGGTACGGTACCCATGAAGAGCAAACGGTAACATCTCGTGCCAATCTTTATAGGTCACTGTCATCTTTTGCACAATCTTTTTGATATTCTTATTAGCTGCTTCTACAGCCCCATTCATCTTCGGCCGATAAGGAGAAGAGTTGTGGTGTTGTATCTTGAATTGCTCGCAGAGCTCATTGATCATCTTGTTGTTAAGATTGGTACCATTGTCCGTAATGATCCTTTCTGGGACGCCGTATCGACAGATCAGGTTATGCCGAATGAACCGTGCCACGACGTTCTTGGTTACCGTAGCATAGGAAGCTGCTTCAACCCACTTTGTAAAGTAATCAATCGCTACCAGGATGAAGCGATGCCCGTTGGATGTTGTAGGTTTGATCTCGCCGATCATATCAATGCCCCACATTGCAAAAGGCCAAGGTGCAGTCAAGACATTCAGAGCGACTGGAGGAACGTGCACCTTATCTGCATATATCTGGCACTTATGACATGTCCGAGAATATTGGTAACAGTCGGCTTCCATTGTGGACCAGAAATATCCTGCCCGAAGGATTTTCTTTGCCATGGTATGCCCACTGGAATATGTTCCGAAGGTACCTTCATGCAGCTCTGCCATGATCTTTTCTGCTTCAGTCTTATCCACACAACGCAGTAAGGTTGAATCATGGTTTCACTTGTATAGAATGCCATTGCTGAGGAAGAACTTTGCAGCGAACCTTCTCAGAAACTTCTTGTCGTTGATAGATGCACCCTCGGGGTATTCTTGAGCTTCCAGATACCTCTTCACCTCATGATACCATGGTTTTTCAGTTACCACCTCAGCCTCAAGATCACAATAATATGCGGGCTCATCCAGTTTCCAGATAATGATCCGGGGAGCCTCGTTATCCCATTTGACTTTGAACATAGAAGACATCATAGCCAGCGCGTCCGCCAACTGATTCTCCTCTCTTGGGAAGTGTTCAAAAGTTATCTCTGTGAAATGGGGGATCAACGTCAACACACATTCTTTGTAAGGAATAAGATTTGGGTGTTTCGTATCCCACTCGCCTTTGATCTGATTGATCACGAGAGAGGAATCTCCGAAGACACTCAGAAACTTGATCCTTAAGTCAATCGCAGCTTGAAGACCCATGATGCATGCCTCATACTCCGCCATGTTGTTGGTGCAGTTGAAACATAGTCGGGCAGT
The DNA here is from genome assembly GCA_948472305.1 of Vicia faba. Taxonomy (NCBI): domain Eukaryota; kingdom Viridiplantae; phylum Streptophyta; class Magnoliopsida; order Fabales; family Fabaceae; genus Vicia; species Vicia faba. The sequence goes on along the minus strand of OX451739.1, from coordinate 1,460,028,437 downwards.
GAGTGGAGTATGAGTGCCTTTGGGGGATATGATCACAGCGCCGATGCCGTTACCCAAAGCGTTGGAGGCTCCGTCAAAGTGCATAGACCATCGGGATCCCTCCTCGGGTCCTTCATCTGGTCCAGATACTTCACAATCAGTCACTACCATGATGTTCTCATCAGGAAATTCAAAGTTCATTGACTGGTAGTCGTCCACTGCCTGGTGTTCCAAATGGTCTGCCAATACACTTCCCTTGATTGCTTTCTGAGTCGTGTATTGGATGTCGTATTCTGTCAAGATCATCTGCCATCTTGCTATTCTTCCGGACAGAGCAGGCTTTTCGAATATGTACTTTATTGGATCCATTTTTGAAATCAACAGCGTAGTGTGAGTCAGCATATACTGTCTCAGCCGGCGAGCAACCCATACCAAAGCGCAGCAAGTTTTCTCGAGCAGTGAGTATCGGGTCTCACAGTCGGTAAACTTTTTGCTAAGGTAATAAGTGGCGTGCTCTTTTCGGCCAGACTCGTCATGCTGCCCCAACACACACCCCATTGAGCTGTCAAGTACCGTTAAGTATAGTATTAGAGGTCTCCCTTCAACCGGTGGCATAAGAATGGGTGGTTCTTGGAGATACTCTTTGATTCTGTCGAAAGCCGCCTGACATTCATCGTTCCAACGTACTACCTGATCTTTCTTCAGCAGCTTGAAGATTGGTTCACAGGTAGCAGTTAGATGTGAGATGAACCGGGCAATGTAGTTCAGACGTCCTAGAAAGCCTCTGACTTCTTTCTCTGTCTTGGGAACTGGCATCTCTTGTATGGCTTTAACCTTGGCAGGGTCCACTTGAATACCTTTGTCGCTCACGACGAAGCCTAGCAACTTTCCAGATCTTACCCCAAATGTGCACTTGTTTGGGTTCAACCTCAGCTTGTACAACTTCAGACGGTCAAACAGCTTCTGCAGATGGTCAAGGTGTTCCTCCTCAGTTTGAGACCTTGCAATCATATCATCGACGTATACTTCAATCTCATGATGGATCATGTCATGAAATAAAGCCACCATGGCACGTTGGTAGGTTGCCCCAACATTTTTCAGTCCAAAAGGCATGACCTTGTAACAGAAGGTGCCCCACTGAGTAACGAAGGTAGTCTTTTCCATGTCTTCGGGAGCCATCTTGATTTGATTATAACCTGAGAAACCGTCCATGAAGGAGAATACCTTATGCTGAGCAGTGTTGTCAACCAGAACGTCGATGTGAGGTAGAGGGAAGTCATCTTTAGGGCTGACCCTATTCAGATCCCTGTAATCAACATACATTCTGACCTTACCATCTTTCTTTGGCACCGGCACCATGTTGGCAACCCACTGAGGGTAAGAAGTTACTGCAAGAAAACCGGCGTCAAATTTTTTCATAACCTCAGCTTTGATCTTCTCGGACATCTCTGGACGCATACGGCGGACCTTCTGTTTAACCGGAGGGCAGTCTTCCTTGGTAGGCAAGTGATGGACCACAATGTCGGTATCCAACCCAGGCATGTCTTCGTAGGACCAGGCAAAGATTTCCACATAATCATGCAACATCTGAATCAACCGTTGTTTCACGCTGAGCTCCAGATTGGCACCGATCTTGACTTCCTTTCTTTCTGTATCAGTACCCAGATTTACCGTTTCCACTGGCTCTTCATGTGGCTGAATGGCCCTCTCTTCCTGGAGTAACAGTCTTGCAAGCTCACCAGGGACTTTGCAATCATCTTCACCTTCGTCTTCGGCTAAGTTGATCGGATTTTCGAAGTCATAACTGGTAGTAGCAGAGTCGTTACCAGTGAGATCCAGAGTGGATTGAAACCTGTATAGGTGAGTGTGTGTAAATATAGTTGTTTTGCAATATATAAAGAAAGAAAGAAAGAAAGGGAGCACAAGATTTGAAATGTGAAAAACGTCCAATGTTTTTATTCATGATATATGGAAATGACAAGTAATAGGCCCTCACAAATGAAGCCACGGTTCCCCGGGTAAGACACCGGGCCATAAAGTTTCAATTTATTGTTCATTACAAATTTAAAAACAAAGGAGTTCATTACTGAGTAACAAAAGTAACAGGTATGTAGTCTTTTGCAGTCCAATTGTTCAGTCCACCATTGGTTGCCGGGTAGATCCAGCTGTTGAACTCAGATTCCTCCACTTCGTCACCATCCCTGATAGAATTCACCCCATGGTTGGGCATGGGAGCAGTCACCACATTAGGCTTCTCGGGCGCCTCGAACTGAACCTCTTTAGCATCGATAAGGTCTTGAACCTTATTTCTTAGGGCCCAGCAATCATCAGTAGAATGCCCCGGGCTATAGGAGTGATAAGCACAGCGGGAGTTGGGATTGTACTTCGGAGAGGTGGTGTTTACCACCTTCGGAGCTTCTCTGACGGTTACCAAGTTGGTCGATAGCAGTTGCGGAAAGATCTGCGACAAGGTCATACTAAGCCGAGTATATTCTCTTCTGGGTCTCTCACCCCTTGGTTGGTTAGGTTGCCGAGGAGCGGCAGCAGGCTTTGCAATTACCACCGCATTGACATCTTGGCGGTGTTCTGGTTTATTTTGCCTCCTGGGGCCATACACAGCATTGGCTTCCTTCTTGAAAGGCTTCTTTTCAGAACTTGAGGATGCACCCTTCTGTATTTTCCCCGATTTCATACCAGCTTCTATCCTTTCACCTGTCAGAATGAGATTTGTGAACCCTGCAGAAGAATTACCAATGAGATGGTTGAAGAACGGCCCGGATAGGGTCCCCAAGAACATGTCCACAAGCTCATGGTCGGTTAACGGCGGCTGCACCCTGCCAGCCAGGTCCCTCCACTTCTGCGCGTACTCTTTAAAACCTTCTCCCGATCCTAGTGACATACCCTGGAGCTGGGTACGTGTAGGAGCGAGGTCGGCATTGTACTGATACTTCTTGTAAAAAGCAGTAGCCAAGTCCTCCCAGTTATGAACCTTGGTTCCATCCAGCTGATAGAACCATTCGAGATGAGTCCCTGAAAGACTCTCCTGGAAGAAATGGATCCATAAGTTCTTGTCCACAGTATACGGCTGGATCTTCAGCACATAAGATCTGAGATGCAGCTTAGGGCAGGACGCCCCGTCATACTTTGCGAAAGATGGTGCTTTGAACTTGTGTGGGATTACCACACCAGAAGATAGACCCAGGTCTCCAAAATCCAACCCAGGAACTTGTTGAATTTCCATGGCATTCAGGCGATCCTCTAACTGCTTGTACTTGTCTTCAGCTGGAGGGTACTGCTCTTCATTGAAATCAGTCTCGTTGTCAGAGACCACCGGACTAGGAACCCTTCCCCCTTGGGGACTGCCTTTCCCTACAAAAGAACCAGCTTGATCAACCTCATTTTGCAGTGTATTGCCAAACCTTCGGCCAGTGTTGAATAGTACAGTCCTCTTCTTCTTCTTGACCAGCAAAGCCTTCAATTCCTCTTGACCTTGGGCTAAACTCATGATCAATTCTTGGAACTGGGCGTTCTGAGCCTGGAGGGCCTTGATGGATTGCTCAGTAGATGACTCAGGATTCATGATGGCGTATGGCTGAAATAAACAGCGAAGAACATTAAGCAACCTGAAAAGAAGAGTACATGTTATGCACATGATGCATGATATGCTGTTTATGCAATGCATTCAAGGGTTCGAAAGTTCAAATTTGTTGTAGACAAAAAGGAACACACGTTATCATTAAGAAATAATTTTTCAGTACATCAAGGCCTCATGGGAAAAACATTACAAAGTAAATTAATCCCAAAAGACACTGCACATCCTCTTTGGAGCTATGTAAGTGTTGAGAGTCTTTTCCTCGTGCAGTAGGCGGGTGAGCTCCAAGACCTTCTTCTCACTGGCATGCAGACTGGCTTCAAGAGAATTCCGTTCTTCTTTAAGTTGGATTCAGCTCTTCTGCATTTCTTCCCAGGATGTGGGCATGTCAGGATGTTGAATGGTGTGAGGCACCTCTCCTTCCAAAACTGGCTCTTTGATCACAGGGAGAACATGAGGATATGGCATCACCAGCTTCTGGGAGCGGGCTCGTACCCACTTGAGATAAGGCTCCAACGGGATGGAGTTCTTGTGCCCCAGTGTCTTGTTGTCTACCTTGTTGGGCATCCTCCAAGCTCTGATAAATCTCTGGCGAAGTCCTTGTGCATCGTTGTCGAAGTCAAAAACTATGTCAGGAAGCAACATGTCGTGGGGGCCATCCCTCCGAGCATATCCAAACTGTCTCAAAGCCAGACACGGGTTGTAAGTAATGCCTCCTCTGATTCCAAGTAAAGGAACATTAAGAAACTCCCCGCAACGATCAATGATAGTGACATCTTCTCTAGACCGAGAACACCAATGTATATCAGCATGTGTAAGAGTCATCAATCGTTGTGACCATCTCAAACCCCGCTCATTCTTCAAAACTGATTGTGGAAGGTGCGAAATAAACCACCTTCCCAGGAGAGGAGTGCAGCACATAAGAACACCTCTTTTTCTCATGGTTCGAGTGTAACATGAGTGAAGGATGTCCCCAAGCAACGTAGGTATAGGATTCCTAGACATGAAGATCTTGACAGCATTGATATCTACAAGCTGATCTGGATTCGGGAACAATACCAACCCATAGACAAGGAGTGCCACAACTTCTTCAAAAGCTTGTAGGTCAAGGGAATTCCAACATTCTTGGGCCTTCTCAAACAGAAACTTTGCCAAGAATCCTTTAATACCGCTTCTAACTTCCCAATGTCCCTTGATGTCAGATGGTTGTAGGCGTAATGCTTTAGCAACCTCTTCAAGTTTGGGTTCCTTTTCCGTACCGTTGTAGGGTAGTTGACTAAGGATAGGGATCTTCAGAAGCTGGGAGAACTCTTCCAATGTAGGCACCAGTTGATAATCCAGGAAAGTAAAACAGTGGTGCAGAGGGTCAAAGAACTGGAAGAGGACCTTTATCATATCTTCCTCAATGTTGGTGTTGACCAAACTGATGAGTCTTCCATGTTTCTCACTGAAAGAAGAGCTATCGGGAATCCTGGATGTAAGTTCCTTAAGTTGAGGAGGGACCCTTACAAGATTGATCTGAATTGTCTTTCTGCGGATAGTTTCCGTGTCCTACAAAACAAGAACAAAGATGAAGATTCGAACCCCTGAAGTGGTTAGTGGATGCATATGATGTTGTATGATGTTATGATATTATGATAAAACACACCACAAGTATCCACAGAAAGCAAACATGGTAAGGCACACAAGTCACACAAGACAGCCCTTAGAGTTCAGGCCAGCATGGGGTCTAGGTATTACCCTCTTGAAGTTGGTGGGCTCAAACCTGTCCTATCAGAAGTAACCGGGTTCTAAGGATCTCAATATCATTGGATTGTTTTCTATGTTCATAGTTTCGATTTAGCCACTGAACTGGCGATCAAAATATTCCAAGAAAACAACCCTCAATGAGTGTAGTATCAAGTATCAACCAACTTCGGACTGCACGAAAGTCAGTTATCTCACTACCCTAAAGAGGCCAGGATGGTTCAATTAAGGTTCCTAAGGTCATTTGATGCTTGACGACACCATGCGGCGGCCCCGTACTCTCCTTGACTTGACTCAAGGGTTACTGGTACTCACCAAAGTGCCACATCAACGTAGCAGACTGCTTCAACTGTGTCGGTATACCCCGCACAGTTCCCTCACAGTCTTGTTGCTAATTTCTAAGAGGTATCCCCCAGATCCGGGTTAGGATCTATAGAACTCCCAAAACAGGACCAATAATATTAAAGCACACAAATCAGGCAATTGAAAACATAAGTATAATCTATCCTAAGGTACACCTCACTTTAAAGTGTCCCCAGCAGAGTCGCCAGTTCTGTGATCGGTGGAAATAGAACTGACTGTTTAAAGCTGGTTTCGCGAAATGTCGCGGAAGCAAGAGTCGCCACCGTCTTTTATTTTCTCCAACATGGACAGGACAAAAGCACAGCAAAATTCCTTATGAGAACGTTTCTCGGTTCGGGAGGTAGATTTATAGAAAGGGAAGGTGTTAGCACCCTTTCTATCCATGGTTATCCATGGGCTCTTAGATACTTGCTCTTATGTTTTCAAAATGTTTTCTTTTCAAAATGTTTGCTTTTCAAAATGTGAGTGGGTTTGAAAAAGTTTCATTGAAAGATTTCTGAATGACTCTTGTATCTGTCCTCAAGAGTGTTTAAAAAATTTGTTTTGAAAGCTTTTGAAAGTGTCAGGTGTGAAAAGTATTTTATTTGTTTTTGAAGAGAGCAAGTATCCATGAGTCATCTACCTACCCTAAGGAATTAGGCTGTGTAAAAGTCCTTAAAGTAGTGCCATCCCACCATTGAGAGGTAGGTAGCACCACCGTTGGAGGTGTTCGGGTCAATTCGATTGTAGGGACAGTGTGGTTACCGAAGCAATAGTAGGACACCTTAGAAGTTACCCTTATGTCCTAGATCCTTTTTTTAATCCGAGGCAACCGTTTCGAGGCAACTGTTTCGAGGCAACTGGATCATGGACATAAGAGCGACCACTAAAACGTCCTATACTTGACGACCATGTTTCGAAGGCAACGAGTGAGGCGTACCCTAGAAGTGGTGTGTGTATTGTGTGTTGTTTTCATGTTATGTTTTATCTTTGATCGTGGCATTGTGAGCTACGAGTTGTTTTTTAATTAACATACATTCTTTCATGCAATTTAGAATTTAAGGGTGCGGAAAGTAAAAGACGGAAAGATAAAAGCTACGCTATTACAAGGCGCGGGTTTATACATCGCCAAAATACAAAGACCCGTTTTTGATAAAGATGCGGAAAGTAAAAAAAAGCAGTAAACCTAATTACTATTACATCCTTGAACAGTTACATAATAATCAATAAGAAAAATAATGCGCGAAAAGAAATAAACTGAACGTCTGAGGGTTTTGACCCTTTGTTCGAAATTAAATTAAATCCTAATTAATTATTTAATTAAAGAAAAGAAAGTGTGTTTTATGTTTTTGGTATTTATGAAAATAAAGAAGAGAATTTAAAAGTTAGTAAACAACCCTAATTCTAGATTATTTTAATTATTAAAGAAAATGTCAAAGTTGACCTAATTTACTAATTAATTAATTTACATATTTATGTACAAAAATAATAGTAATTAATAATGATAATAATAATAAATAATGATAAAAATAATGATAAAAAGAATCAAAACCTAATTCTATAGAATTTTATTTATTAAGAAAAAGATTGAGTTTTAAACCTAAATTAACTAAGTTAATTATTAACATTTATTTACAAAAATAAATTAGTGATGAAATTAATAAATAATTAAACATATTTTTGTATTTTGATTTTCTGTTTTTATTAGGAAAATTAATTAATGGTGAATTAATAAAAAAAACAATTAAAACAATTAAAAAGAATTAGAAAAGAAAAGACACTAAAATTATACAAACCAAGGGGGGTGTCAGGCCCAAAGTGGAGGTGTGATTTGAGGAATTCTGGCCCATTAGCACAAGGCCATCTTTGACTTTTCTGATCGTGTAGATGCTCATTGACTGGACCATATGATGGACTTCATTCTGTGTCCATTGGATCGTTGATCAAGACCATCTGGCAAGCCAACGCGTGAGGGTGCATGATGGAACGTTTGAGAAGTGATGCACCTGAAAGCGTTAAGAAAAATATGAAGAATATATGGGGGGACCTGGGAATCGAACCCAGGTCCCTATACCTGCCAGCCACGTTCCCAACCACCTGAGCCACCAAGCGCGTTTGTAAACATAATAATAAAGAATTATAATATACGTAAAGTGCCAATTATGCTGGGATATGAAAAAAACGCGCTAAAGTTTAAACTCTCCAATCACAGGATGCCACGCCCGTCTTCGTCTTCGTTTTCCTGCAATAACATGAACAAGATAGCGGGGGTTTTAAACCCCCACTAAGTGAAAGTCCAAAAAAATAGCGATTACGCCCACATATGATATAAATTGAGCGCGAGGTTGCCATTCAACTCGTATTGAGCTCCTGAATTCAACTGCATAGGTCTCAGGGCCTGATTTTTCCTCTACAAGAAAGCCCTATTTTTCAAGCTTCTAAACCCTAGATTTTGTCCATGGTGGATTTCGATTCAGGCAGCCTTAGCACAATTAAGCTATCTCAAACGCTTCAGGAAGGTGTCAGTAGTACAAATCAATGAGCAAAACATATGAATGATGCATAGAAATTAGGTTTCGATTATGAAAATATCCGTTCAAACCATGACTATGTTTTACCGTTTCTTTGAGTATGAGAGCTTGTTCTTGATAGTAATAGCTTCCTGGAGACTTAGGCAACGTATTGGAATCCTTTTTAGGCGTGGAAAGGCACTGCAAGTAGGAAATCAGTTTCACACTTTTTCTCTATTTTTTGCAAATTGGTTCTATGGCTTTAGCAGCTTTCACGTGTGTCTTGCTTTAGGGTTAGCTTATGCCTTTGTATGTGAATGAATTTAGGTCAAAACCTTGGCCCAAAAGTCCATGAATTAATGTTTGCAATCTTTGATTTTCAATTATGTGTTTTTCAATCTTTTTCCATGAAAACCTTGCCAATTATGGAAGATCTTGTCCCCTTGAGTGATGCACGAAATCTTTAGCATGTGTGGAGTGTATTTGCTTCATAAAAAGATTTGCCAACCATGCTTTGATATTTTTTCTACAATTAAAACCAATTAAATGAATTAATAATAATAAAAACTCAATTAATTAATTAAAAATAAGAAAATAAATCCTTTTAAGCTCAATGGGTCGTTCATAGGCCTTGGGTAATGATTCAAGAAAGAATTTGAGGCCCATTAGCAAATTTGAAGCTTTTTAGGCAAAGTTGACTTTTGAAAGTTCCCAAAAATTTCCCAACTTCTCCAATGCATATCTTGCTCAATTTTGAAGCTATGAACATGTTCTTGGACATTTTGGAAAGGTCTTGAAGTCCTCTAACCAATGCCTTTGGTCCCATGTCATTTTGATTTACCAATCTCAAGTTATGGTCTTTGACTTAAAGTGCCTTTTTGTTGACTTTTGAAAATTACCTATAATGTTGAAATTGATAACTTTTTGTGAGAGCATTTCTTAGACTTGGAGTGTGAAGATGAGTTGTAGGAAATGTCATCCCCTTAAAAATGAGCATTGGATGGGATTTTTCTGATGAACCATGAAAAAGTTATGCCTTGGTCAATTTGCAGTTGACTTTTTCAACTGTCCTAAAATAGAAACTTTTGATTCTTGAGCCTTTTTGAGCCATGCTTTTGGAATCATGATCAAGAATTGATCAAATGATGATTGTGGCTTCAAAATAATATGTTGACCAAAAATTTTGACTTTTGACTGTCAAATGACCATTTTGCCCCTGCAGTTGACTGTGAAGCAATTAGGGTTTTTGACTGTACAACTTGATGTTGTTAGTCTTGAAACTTGACATATGGATGCTTGACAATGTATATGGGCACATGGGACTTGATTGAGCCCTTGAAAACCTCAACTTCCTTGCAGGAACCAAAACCCTAATTTTGATTGTGTTATGAGGCAATTGGACTGTGCAACCCTTGAGAGATTTTGAACCATTTGGAGATTGACCCTGACAAATCTTGAAGAATATGGGAGGGCAAATTTTGGGGTATAACACCAGGCTTCTCAATAGCTTGCTAAGCTGCTATCCGGTCAAATCCGGGCTTCACGGCTTGTGTTAAAGATATACCACTATCTGGTCGACTCCAGGCTTCGTAGTATTCTTGACTGCTGTCTGGTCGTAATTCAGGCTTCACAGAAATTTGTATTGTTATCTGGTCGCAATCCAGGCTTCTCAATAGCTTGCTACGCTGCTATCCGGTCAAATCCGGGCTTCACGGCTTGTGTTAAAGATATACCACTATCTAGTCGACTCCAGGCTTCGTAGTATTCTTGACTGCTGTCTGGTCGTAATCCAGGCTTCACAGAAGTTTGTATTGTTATCTGGTCGTAATCCAGGCTTCTCAATAGCTTGCTAAGCTGTTATCCGGTCAAATCCGGGCTTCACGGCTTGTGTTAAAGATATACCACTATCTGGTCGACTCCAGGCTTCGTAGTATTCTTGACTGCTGTCTGGTCGTAATCCAGGATTCACAAAAGTTTGTATTGTTATCTGGTCACAATCCAGGCTTCTCAATAGCTTGCTAAGCTGCTATCCGGTCAAATCCGGGCTTCACGACTTGTGTTAAAGATATACCACTATCTGGTCGACTCCAGGCTTCGTAGTATTCTTGACTGCTGTCTGGTCGTAATCCAGGCTTCACAGAAGTTTGTATTGTCATCTGGTCGCAATCCAGGCTTCACAATAACTTGGTTAGGGATTAAACTAATATCCTGTCAAATCCGGACTTCCTAGCTTGCTCCGAGGGGACATCCCTATCTGGTCGTAATCCAGGCTTGATGGTTGTATGGCATTGTTATTCGGTCGTACTCCGGGCTTCACAATATGCTGTAGGGATTAAGATACTATCCGGTCACATCCGGGCTTTGTAACTTGAATCTTGTGAGAATTTGATCTTCGGTGACTGTAGCCTCCAACAGATGATGAAAGAGCTTTTGAACGACCGATCAATCTGAAATGTAATTTGTTCTAGAGAATAAATCCTGGACAAATGTTGGGGAAATAAACCCATAACCAAAGTTGGGGATAAAAGAACTTTGGGGTTACTGAGGATGAGGAATCCTTGTTGTCTGCCAACTGCTTAGGGAACAAGATCTTTACTGGTTGAGGGATCTTAGGACCGCTGCTGGGGATTGGAACTCCTTGGTGACTTGCGGGGTGAGAGAATTCTGATGATCTCTGCTGGGGAGTTCAGAACCTGGTAGACTTATGCTGAAGAGGTATGACTGGGAATCTTCAGTCTGGTGGGAAGTATCTCTGTGGGGAGGATGTTCACTGGTCTGATTCCACTGGGGATTGGAAGTTTTAGCTCCGCTGGGGATAGGATTTTCAGATTTTAGGGCTCCACTGGGGGTGTTGAAACTTATCTCCGAGGGGGACTAAGTTCTGGAAGATTCTCCGGCTGGGGAAATCAGCTTGGAGAAAGCTCTTGTTCTGCTGAGGATCCTGGAGTCTAACTCTGTTTGGGGAATCCTTCTGAAAGGGCATCGAGATATCTATCTGTACCTTCAACCTATCAGTAATCATCTTTTCCTGATTTGTAAGGAAACGACTATGTTCAAATGCATATGCCTATTTAACAAAACATTGGACGTTTCTCAAGTAAACATAAGTGTGAAAGAGAAAAAGGATGACAAAGCAAATTTGTGTATTTGGAAAAGTATTTGTATTAACTTTCTATGAGCATCTTTGTACAAAGGAGCCAGGCATCCTAGTAAGAGGATGTCGCCGTAAAAATTGAAAGTTTTATACAAAAGAAAGATGGCTATGTGAAATAACTCCATGGGATTCCATTCTGCTATAGCCTTCACAACTCTGAATATTTGTCCATTCAATGCTTCGCCTGCCGGTGACTGAATTTACCAGAAGCTTGGAGCTGGTTGATGAAGAGATTGTCCTTAAAGTGATCCGACGAGACATAGTCATACGCTTTAATTCCCTAACTTTTGCCTGAATCGCCCTTTCGGGTTTTCGATCCATCGGGAAACCCTTTTTTGCCCAAGCCGCCCTTTCGGGTTTTCGACTTGCCGGGTGTACATATTTTTTTGTTTTATCCCTAATTTTTGCCTGAACCCCCCTTTCGGGTTTTTGGTTCACCGGGATGCCTATTTTTGCCCAAGCTGCCCTTTCGGGTTTTCGACTTGTCGGGTTATTTCATGCGTAGTATCTTTTGACTATGTCTGCATTCGTGGGGTGCGGCAAATTATCATCGTCCATGGTGGTCAGAATCATTGCACCACCAGAAAATATGCTCTTGATCACAAATGGTCCTTCGTAAGTAGGAGTCCATTTGCCCCTGGGGTCACTTTGTGGTAAGATAATCCGCTTGATCACGAGATCTCCGACTTGATATACCTGACGTCTGACTTTCTTGTTGAAAGCCTTGATCATCCGTTTTTGGTACGTCTGACCATGGCAAACAGCAGCGAGTCGCTTCTCGTCGATCAAATTGAGTTGATCAAGTCGTGTCTGAATCCAATCATCTTCATTCAAACCTGCGTCTTTCATAATCCTTAAGGAAGGAATCTGAACTTCCATGGGCAGGACAGCTTCCATGCCATATACCAAAGAGAATGGGGTTGCCCCGGTTGAAGTACGTGTTGTGGTACGGTATCCGTGCAGAGCAAACGGTAACATCTCATGCCAGTCCTTGTAAGTGACTGTCATTTTCTGAATGATCTTCTTAATGTTTTTGTTCGCAGCTTCAACAGCACCGTTCATCTTCGGCCGATAGGGAGATGAATTGTGATGATAAATCTTGAACTGTTCGCATAGAGCGGTGATCATAGTATTATTCAGATTGGTTCCATTGTTTGTGATGATCCTGTCGGGGACACCGTACCAGCATATGAGGTTTTGCTTGATGAAGCGGGAAACCACATTTTTTATAACAGAGGCGAAGGAAGCCGCTTCGACCCATTTGGTGAAATAGTCAATGGCGACCAGGATGAAGCGATATCCATTGGATGCAGTGGGCTTGATCTCTCCAATCATGTCAATGCCCCACATTGCAAATGGCCACGGAGCTGTCAGCACGTTGAGAGGAACCGGAGGAATGTGCACCTTATCGGCGTAGATTTGGAATTTATGGAAGGTACGGGAGTGTTGATGGCAATCAGCTTCCATGGTTGACCAGTAATAGCCTGCCCTTAGAATCTTCTTAGCCATCGTGTGTCCGCTCAAGTGGGTGCCGAACGTACCGCTGTGTATCTCAGTCATGATCAACTCTGCCTCAGCTTTGTCCACACATCGGAGTAAAACACAATCATGGCTGCGTTTATAGAGGATGCTATTGCTCAGGAAGAACTTGGCAGCAAACTTCCTTAGGAACTTTTTGTCATTTACTGAAGCTCCTTCGGGATATTCTCTAGTCTAGAGATACCTTTTGATTTCATGAAACCAGGGTTGTTCCACTACTTCTTCGGTATTAATCTCGTGACAATGCGCAGGTTCATCCATTCGCTCGATAGTGATTCGGGGAGCCTCGTTATCCCAATTGAGTTTAAACATGGAAGACATTGTAGCCAGAGCATCAGCTAGTTGATTCTCTTCTCGCGGGAAATGCTCAAAGGTGATTTGCTCGAAATGAGGCAACAATGTCAAGACATGTTCTTTGTACGGGATAAGATTAGGATGTTTGGTATCCCACTCTCCTTTGATTTGACTGATAACCAAAGCCGAGTCCCCAAATACGATCAAAGATTTGATCCTCAAGTCCATAGCAGCCTTGAGGCCAAAAATGCAAGCTTCATATTCAGCCATGTTGTTGGTACAGCTGAAGCAGAGTCGGGCCGTGAAAGGTGTGTGGCAACCTTCCGGGGAAATGAGTACTGCACCGATACCGTTTCCAAGTGCATTTGAAGCACCATCAAAGTACAGGGTCCATCGGGATCCCTTTTCAGGTCCGTCATACGGTCCGTTACCTTCAATGTTGTCCAAATTCATGATGTCCTCGTCTGGGAAGTCAAATCTCATGGATTGATAATCTTCGATAGCTTGATGAGCTAGATGGTCAGCTAGTACACTCCCTTTTATAGCTTTTTGGGTGGTGTACTGGATGTCATACTCGGTTAGGATCATTTGCCATCTAGCGATTCTTCCAGATAAAGCGGGCTTTTCGAAGATATACTTAATAGGATCCATTTTGGAAATCAACAGAGTGGTATGAGTCAACATATACTGTCTTAGTCGGGGAGAAGCCCATACCAAAGCGCAGAAAGTTTTCTCGAGCAGTGAGTAGCGAGTCTCACAGTCGGTAAACTTTTTGCTAAGGTAATAAATAGCATGCTCTTTTCGACCAGACTCGTCATGCTGGCCCAAAACACACCCCATTGAGTTATCCAAGACGGTCAGATACATGATCAATGGCCTTCCCTCGACGGGTGGCATCAGAATAGGAGGTTCTAGCAAATACTCCTTGATCTTATCAAAAGCAGCTTGGCAATCGTCGTTCCATTCGACTACCTGATCTTTCTTTAATAGTTTGAAATTGGCTCACAGGTAGAAGTCAGATGAGAGATGAATCTGGCAATATAGTTTAAGCGCCCCAAGAACCCTCTAACCCCTTTTTCAGTATGGGGAGCAGGCATCTCTTGTATTGCTTTCACTTTTTCTGGATTGACTTTAATGCCTTTGTTGCTGACAATAAACCCTAGAAGTTTACCAGACCTAACTCCAAAAGTGCATTTACTTGGATTCAGCCTGAGTTTGTATTCTTTCAACCTGGTAAACAGCTTTTCTAGATGTTCAAGGTGTTCCTCCTCTGTTTGTGACCGAGCTATCATATCGTCTATGTAAACTTCGATCTCATGATGTATCATATCATGAAATAAAGCTACCATGGCACGTTGATAAGTTGCCCCTGCGTTCTTCAATCCGAACGGCATCACCTTGTAGCAGAAGGTACCCCATTGTGTAACAAAGGTCGTTTTCTCCATGTCCTCGGGGGCCATTTTAATTTGGTTGTAGCCCGAGAAGCCATCCATGAAGGAAAACACTTTGTGCTGAGCTGTGTTGTCAATCAAAATGTCGATGTGCGGTAGCGGAAAATCATCTTTAGGACTAGCCCTATTCAAATCCCGGTAGTCCACACACATTCTGACCTTGCTGTCTTTTTTAGGTACTGGCACGATGTTAGCAACCCATTGTGGATAGGATGTAACAGCCAGAAAACTAGCATTGAATTGCTTCATCACTTCTACTTTGATCTTCTCAGACATGTCGGGCCTCATTCGGCGGACTTTTTGTTTGATCGGTGGACAATCTTCTCTTGTAGGGAGACGGTGAACCACGATGTCTGTGTCTAAACCCGGCATGTCTTCATAAGACCAGGCGAAGATTTCAACGTACTCATTTAACAATTGTATTAAGCGTTCCTTGACACTTGGCTCCAGATTGGCACCCACTTGTACTTCCTTCCGGTCTTCCTCTGTTCCTAAGTTGACAGTTTCCAACAACTCTTCGTGAGGCAATATGGCCCTTTCTTCTTGTTGTAGAAGTCTGGCTAGCTCTCCCGGTACTTCACAATCTTCGTCATCTTCATACTCAGCCTGATTGACCAGATCTTCAGAGTTATTGAAGGACATAGTAGAATAGTCACCCATAGAATCCAGAGTGGACGGGTACCTGCATTTGTGAGTGTGGGTGTGTGTAAGGGATAGCCATCCTTAAACAAACAAAATGCAAAAAGGAAAGAAAATGAACACAGCAGTTTATCAATGAAAAACGTCCAATGAATCATTAAACATGGCATATGGATATGAAGATAATCAAAACCCTCACAAATAGACCTACATGCCTCGGGCAAGGCATGAGGTGAAAAGGTAGTGTACGGATTGTTCAAAAGTAAACATTACAAACCAACAGGAAATGTTTGACAGATAATTACTGATTAATAAAAGTAATGGGGACAAAGTCTTTTGCCTCTCAGTCTTTTGCATCGAACTCCACCTCTTTTTCATCTATCAAGTCTTGGATTTTATTTTTTAGCGCCCAACAATCATTTGTGTCATGTCCGACGCTATCAGAATGGTATGCGCATTTAGCATTGGGATGATAGTGCGGTGAAGCAGTATTCACAGTCTTCGGTGCTTCCCTAATCTTGGTAAGATTCAAATTCAACAGATGTGGAAGAACCTGCGCAGGTGTCATATTGATGCGGGTAAACTGCCGTGGTGGTCGTTCTCCCCATTGCTGTTTAGGTCTGGGCTGGTTATTGCGAAGCTGATCGTTTGATGGATTTTGGATCATCACGGTCCCCACAGTCGGTCGGCGCCCATTTCTTCCTGCTCCTCTCTGAGAATACACAACAGTTGTTTCCTTCTTCGCCGAAAATGATTTCCTAACAGCTGTAGATGCAGAGGCATCCTTCTGAATCTTCCCATTCTTGATACCGGCTTCTACCCGCTCGCCAGTCAGAATTAATTCGGTAAACCCTGCGGAAGAGCTACCGAACAGATGATTAAAGAATGGACCAGACAGGGTCCCCAGAAACATATCAACAAGCTCTCTATCAGAAAGAGGTGGCTGCATTCTCCCGGCCAGATCGCGCCACTTCTGGGCATATTCCTTGAATCCTTCACCTGAGGCCATCCCCATACTCTGTAGCTGAGTACGGGTTGGTGCCAGGTCAGAGTTATACTGATATTGGCGATAAAAAGCAGCTGCAAGATCCTCCCAACTATGTACCTCTGATCTCTCGAGATTGTAGAACCAATCCAGCTGTGTGCCAGACAGGCTATCTTGAAAGAAGTGTACCCATAGGTTTCTGTTAGATGTGTGAGGTTGGATTCTTTGGACATACGACCTTAGATGCATCTTCGGGCAAGACAACCCATCACATCTTGCAAAAACTGGCACTTTAAACTTCGGGGGGATCACAATTCCAGCAATTAATCCCAAATCTTCGAAATCTAAGCCTGGAACTCTCTGCAGCTCCATAGCTGCTAACCTGTCCTCCAAACTCTTGTAATTGTCATCGGCCGGCGGGTATTGTTGTTCTGAGTAGTCTTCTTCTTCTTCTGCCTCTTCCTCTTCAACTTCGGATTCGGACGGTACCGCAGCCCCTTTTCCTTTACTGGTTCCCTCTTCAGATGTAGGGGGAAATTCAAGAACCCTTCTGTTTTCACCCTCAAACCTTCTTCCCAGGGTAGCCACCCCGACTCTCTTCTTCTTCTTTTTCACTTGCTCTTTGTTCCCGAGCAGGGCTTTTAGATCCTCCTGACCCTTTGCCAAGGTCATCAGGAGATGTTGAAACTGTGAGTTCTGAGACTGTAGATCTTTGACCGTTTGTTCGAGATCCATCTTACTGAAATAAACAGCAGAAAGATAAGGAAACCTGGTGTGGAGACCTGCTTATGCACATGATGAATGATATGTTTATTTATGCAATGCATTCAAGGATTTAGAAATTCACAATTGTTGCAGACAAAAAGAACACACGTCATATTAATAAGAAGAAATTTTGTTAGTACATAAATGCCCCATGGGCCAAATATTACAAAAACTTCTCATGGTAAAAAGACGTTGCGCATCCTCTTTGGCGCGATGTAGGTGTTGAGGGTCTCTTCCTCGTGGAGTCGGCGGGTAAGCTCCAAAACCTTCTTCTCGCTGGCGTAGAAGCTGGCTTCAAAAGTATCCCTTTCTTCCCTGAGTTGGATCCAACTCTTCTGCATCTCCTCCCATGTCGTTGGCATATCAGGATATAAGACGGTGTAGGGAACCTCTCCTTCCTTAACGGGCTCCTTAATCACAGGGAGAACATGAGGGTAAGGCATCATTAGACTCTGGGCTCGGGTTCGGACCCACTTGAGATAAGGCTCAAGAGGGATGGAATTCTTGTGCCCCAGTGTCTTGCTGTCTACCTTGTTAGGCATCCTCCAAGCTCTGATGAACCTTTGACGGAGTCCTTGCGCATCGTTGTCGAAGTCAAAAACTATGTCAGGAATCAACATGTCATGAGGGCCATCCCTCCGTGCATATCCAAACTATCTCAAAGCCAGACAAGGGTTGTAGGTAATGCCCCCTCTAATGCCAAGCAATGGAACATTAGGGAACTCTCCACAACGATCGACGATGATGACACTTTCTCTGGACCGAGAACACCAATGTACATCAGAGTGAGTGAGGGTCATCAACCATTGTGACCACCTAAGGCCTTGGTCATTCTTCAAAACAGATTGTGGAAGGTGCGAAATAAACCACCTTGCGAGGAGAGGAGTACAGCACATGAGAACACCTCTCTTTCTCATTGTTTGTGTGTAAAATGAGTGGAGGATGTCCCCAAGCAACGTTGGTATTGGATTCCTGGATAAGAAGATCTTGACGGCGTTGACATCTATAAGCTGGTCAGGATTTGGGAACAAGACCAACCCATAAATGAGGAGTGCCACAATTTCTTCAAAGGCTTGTAGATCCAAGGAGTTCCAACACTCTTGTGCCTTCTCAAACAAGAATTTTTCCAAGAAGCCTTTGACACCGCTTCTGGTTTCCCAATGCCCCTTGATGTCGGATGGTTGCAAGTGTAGTGCTTGAGCAACATCTTCAGGTTTTGGCTCCTTTTTCGTACCGTTGAAAGGTAGTTGATTAAGGATAGGAATTCTCAGGAGTTGAGAAAATTCCTCCAAAGTGGGCACCAATTGGTAATCGGGGAAAGTGAAACAGTGGTGAAGGGGGTCAAAGAACTGGAACAAAACCTTCATCATGTCTTCTTCAATGCTGGTGTTGACTAGGCTGAGCAGTCTACCATGTCTTTCACTGAAAGGAGAGCTTTCTGGAATTCTGGATGTGAGCTCCTTGAGTTGAGGAGGGATTCTCACAAGGTTGACTTGGATAGTTTTCCTGCGAGGAATTTCCATGACCTACAAAATAAGAACAAAGGTGAAGATCTGAACCCTTGAAATGGTTAGCGGATGCATATGATGCTTTATGATGTTTTATGATGCATGCAAAAACACATGTACAAGCAAATCACACAAAACCCTAGTTTCAGGCTTGCATGGGGTTTCATAGGTAAGTACCCTCTTGAGTGTAGTTGGCTTAAAAACCTGTCCTATAAATAGTAACTGGGTTCTAAGGAGCTCAATATCATTGGATTGTCTTCCATGTTCATTGTTTTGGTTTAGCCACTTAACTAGCGACCAAAATATTCCAAGAAGACAACCCTCAATGAGTGTAGTATCGAGTATCTACCAACTTCGGACTGCACCAAAGCCGGTCATCTCACTACCCCTAATAAAAGGCCAAGATGGTCAAGTAAGGTTCTAGGTCATTAGTGATTAGTGACATCACTCAGTGGCCCCGTACTCTCCTTGATTGAACTCAAGGGTTACCGGTACTCACAAATATATCGCACTAATATAGCTATTGCTTCAACTGTGTCGGTATACCCCGCACAGTTTCCACAACGTATTTCTATCTATGAATGTTTCCCAAATCCGGGTGTAGGATTTCAAGCCCAAACAAGAGAACCACAAAGGTAAAGCAATCAAAGCAAACAATTAATCATGCAAGAGGGTGATCTAAAACCCTAAGGTAACCCCACTTTTAAATCCAATCCCCAGCAGAGTCGCCAGTTCTGTGATACGGTGGGAGAACTGACTTGGGATTTTGCGTTTGTTTTTGCACTTGTTCGGTTTAGCAAGAGTCGCCACCGACTTTTTATTTTATCCTAAAGGAAAGGTTAAAAAGCACAGAAAAAACCTTTTGAGATGTTTCGTGGGTTCGGGGGGTAGATTATGAAAAGGGAAGGTATTAGCACCCTTTTCATCCATGGTTATCCATGGGCTCTTAGTTACTTGGTTTTAGATCACTTGCCTTGATTTTTGATTGCTTGAAATGGTGTGTGTATTTGTGTTTTGAAAATGTTTTGAAATAGACGCCTTTGTTTCGGCAACCGTTGTAATGACTCGTGTTTGAGTATATACAAAGGTGTGTATCTTTTCGAAAAGATGTTTCAAATGTTTTTGAAAGTGTTTGTGGAATGGTTTGAAAAGTAGGCAAGTGTTTTTGCAAGTTGATCAAGTAACTAAGAGTTTTGTCTACCCCTAAGTTTACTCAAAGGTTTTTCTCATGTTTTAACCCTTTTTAACAATTTTGTTCCACCATTGTATTTGGTGGACAATCTTGTGTTTAGGATGTTTAACGGGACAGGCGCGGGTCATCGTATAGACCATGAATACAATGGTGCCAAGTGTCTTTGGCAATTTTGCTTGAAGGGACTATGATCATTTTGATAGGCAACTTTCGAAAGCATCATCGAGGGACTTATGATCATTTGAATTGTTTTGCCAAAGAAACTCGACGTGCAAGCATGGCCCATTTTGGAAGGCAACAAGCGGGATTACCCTAGGGGTGCAAGTGTGATTGTGTATTGATTTCATGTATTTGTCTTGTATTAGGTTATGTCTACTTGTTGTTTTCATTTTTTTCATACACCCTAGTTACTATCATTTGTGCGAAAGTAATAAAAATGCAGAAAATAGATCCTACGCTATTACAACCCTATTGAAGAGCAAGAAATGTAAAGACAAAACAAAAATAAAAGGGATAAAAATGATCCTTTCGATCTGGGCAGAGACATCCTTCGATTCTGCCCTTTTTGACTTCCTTTGATTTGGGCCCGGAGTCAGTAAGGCCGTGTCTTTCGATTTCACCCTTCTCCTGCTTCTTTCGATTGAGACTTGGCAGTCAGTATGGACATCCTCCTGGCTACTTCTTTCATTTGAGGCCTGGGGTCAACGTGAAGTACATTCTTTGCCTCAGGCTCCTTGCTACTTCCTTCGACTGCAGGAGTGTTAGGCCCTTAGGTTGAGATTCAAAGGGCTTGAACACTTAGCCGAGCGAAGGATACAGAGAAACCTGTTTTAAACTTTTAAAGCACAACACTCAAGTGTAACTTTCAAAGCTATAGTCCAATGGGTTAGCACAAGATTAACGGGTCTCAAAAGTCCAAAGTTTAAACAGTCAGGGTCGAAACTTTCAACATGTAGGCATTCAGGATCGAAGATTGAAACATGGTCAAACTCCCTAGATGAAGTATCTACATTTTTATTGGCATGCACACATAATAGAAAAATTAAATGGTTCGAAGTTTACAGTGAACTTACCTCTTGAAGCGCTTAAATCCAAGGAAACTGCAAGTTACCTCCTTGGTAATGAATGGAAGTTCGTTAGGGTCTTCCTGAGGTTAGTTCAATCACCGCCTTGCTTGAACAGTCACTGAATCGAGGGAGGGAGTTTTATAGTGGTGAGTGAATGGAAGGTTATTATATAAGTCTAAAGGATAAATCGAAGGCTGGTTATCGGGCTGTTGGAGAGTGAATCGAAGGATCCACCAAGGTATGAAAGGGTCTGAGTTTTCTTAAAACGTTGTGAAGTGTCTAAGAGTTTTTTTTTTGTTTTTTTTTTAAGAATTTTTGCGAGAGTTTTCTTGCTTGAGGATTTCTTGTGGTTTTTTCTCTTAGTTAAAAATTTGGCCCGTTTCTTTGTCAATGATTCCACTATTTATAGAGGAAAGGTTTGGGAGTTAAAAAACAAAGATGTGACTTCGCTGACACTTTGAGAGGGAAAACAAAAAAAATCCAAACAGAAGGGGTATGCTGTATTTGTAGCTTTCGAGGGGCAGTATTTTATTGCCATTTCAGTGCATGGAATTTGGACAGTGCTTCAGAACTGCTGTGCAGCAGTCCTGGCGTTTTATGGCCAGTGAATCAGGCCCCTGCCTGGCAGCGCATGAGTCTTAGTCAACAAATGCCTTTGGCCTCTCATCCTTTTGTTTTGACTCCCTGACCTCACCTTTCGACCAGAAATTCAAAAACCATCTTCTTTTTTCAATCGAAGTGACGTTCGAATGACTCCCCTAGACAATCCTTCGAATGGTCCAAATTAATGCTCTTGGGATGGAAGGCTCAATTGAAGCTTGCGACGCTGGAGAAGTCACTCCTCCAAACGAAAAAAAGCATGCAAGGGCAGGATGTGTGATCGAAAGAGGGCAAAAGAGAGGCTTTTTCCTCCTGGATCGAAGGACACCATCAAGAGGGTTTTTGCCTTGTAAATGAAATAGATTACAAGAGGCTCTTTTCCTTGTGAATCCAAACCAAACTGTGTCAGAGGCCCATGCCCAGTCGAAGGATGCAAGCCAAACTTGTGTCGAAAGAGGCCAAAAAGCCAATCGAAAGAGCTGAAACAAAGGACACTTGTTTTTTTATCCAAATTTGCCAAAATATTAATTTTATCTGTTTTCCCCCTTTTTGACAGTTTCCTTTTGGTATTGGAAAATCCAAATGCACTTGTTCAAGCTTGAACCTTTGAGAATCCTTGTGAGAAAGGCCTTGAGAATTGAGAGGGCAAATTTTGGGGTACAACAGTGACCATGCTATGGCCTGTACAGGCCTCCTTCTTAGCTGCACAAAGTTGTTGTACTTTGCCCTAAGTTTGTGGAGTTAGTTTTCTGCAAAGGGATGGGTTCAAGGCTCAAGGGAAACAAAAATGCATAAAGTGAACTTTATCAAAATAGCATTGTTAACTTTTTGCCATTTTTAGATTAATCCTTTGTGTAATCTTTCATTGATAAGAATAATGCCTTAAACCAATGTGTTTGCATTCAATTTTTGAGTGTGGAAGGGTTTAAGGACCTGTAAACAAGTACAAGCAAGGCTGGACAAAAATCAACTTGTAGCAACATGAAAAATGCCTTGGATGAAAGTGATATTTTACCAATTTCAAACCTTCGATTCTCCCTAACCACAAATGATCTTGGAAAGTTCTTGGACATTTTAAAAATCTTGTAACATGCTCTACAATACATATTTGAAATGCATTTTGAGACTCTAATTGTAACTATGTGAAAAATTGCCATGAAGATAGGTCAAAATCCTGCCAAAACTAGGGCAAAATTTCACTAAGTTAAAAGTTTTATGGACCCTTATTCCAAAAATCATAACTTGAGATCAAAGCTTCTTTTGGGAAAACTTTGTGAATAAAAGTTGTAGATTTTGTGGAGGACTATAACTTTCATGTTGAAAGTTTTGTTTAAATCCAATTGCCTCATGGTGAAAATGTTAGGCAAAGTTGGGAAAAAATAATAGAAAATTTCTAAGTTATGAAAAAATTTCATTTTAAACCCTAATTTGCAAAATTAGGTTTCTTGGTGAACAAGTTTCATGTTTTGACACATATTGATGAAAAATGACCCTTGGCACTTGATTTTGACCAAAAAGTCAAAGTTTGACTTTTCAGTGTACAGTTGATTTTTGATCAGTTGACTGGAAAATTCATCTGTCAATCCAATGCATTTGGGATCTTTTGAACCTTGTGATTAGGTAAAGATGATGCCATTGAGTCCTTGAATCTATGCTTGAACCCAATTTGCCATTGGCTGGGTGGAAAATCAGAAATTGCCCTTCTGCAGTCAAAACCCTAAAAATGACCATTTTGCCCTTTTGGTGATCTGATCAAATTTCTTGAAGAGTTGTGGTCCCAACTTGATCAAATAGTCCATATGAGCCTATAATGTTGATGTGGATCAAAAATTATGAGGTTTGACTGTAAATTGGCCACAATTGACTTTTTCCCTAATTTAGTTAATTTCTAGGTCAACTGTCCAATTGACTGGGCAAAAAATTGATTCAAGGCTTGAAACTTGGTATGAGAAATCTTAGAGGTCCAACATGAAGCATGAAAGTCACATTGAGCCATGAAAGTCCAAAATCCTTGTGCAAACTCAAACCCTAATTTCAGGTCATCAGTGCAAGGAGATGTCTTGAGCAGAGCAAACCCTAATTCTGTCTGGAGTCCAAAGAGTTTTGTGAGGGGAAATCTTGATAAAATGAGAGGGAAAATTTTGGGGTACAACAGCTGCCCCTGTTCAATCTTCTTGAACCTGAAGAGTTAGATTGGCGAATTTGCCTTTCGTGACTCGGAGGTAAAAGATGATTGGACACTAGAGTGCCCGTAAATTTGCACTCGTCAAAATATAGTTGAGGAAATGGGCTTAAAGATGCCATTTGGAAGTGTGAATCTTGTTGGAGATGGGCTTAAAGATGCCATCCGAGAATGTTTGTTGAAAATCATGAGAAGGAGCGCCAGAATGGTATCCGTGTCTGGAGCATCTCTGAGCTGGGGATCTGAATAAGTAATAGAATAGCATCCGTGTTTGGAGCGTCTCTAAGCTGTTTTCTGAACTTTGAATTTGAATAAGCAATATAATAGCATTTGTGTCTGGAGCGTCTCTAAGTTGTTTTCTGAACTTTACATCTGAATAAGCAATAGAATTGCATCCATGTCTGGAGCATCTCTAAGTTGTTTTCGAAATCTTTGAATAAGCAATAGAATTGCATCCATGTTTGGAGCATCTATAAACTGTTTTCCGAACTTTGAATCTGAATAAGCAATAGAATAGCATCCATGTCTGGAGCATCTATAAATTGTTTTCTGAGATTTGAATCTGAATAAGCAATAGAAAAGCATCTGTGGTGGAGCATCTTTAAACTGTTTTCTGAGTTTTTGAAACTGGATAAGCAAAAGAAAAGCATCCGTGTCTGGAGCATCTTTAAGCTGTTTTCATGATTGTATATTGGTAGCTTGCTAATCTTATCCTGAAAAGGGCAAAATGTTAACTGAAACACAAACTTATGTTGCATGAAATGTATGATGCAATATACGTGTTTTATCAATGTTTATGATATATGAATGTAATGTATGCGCATGTAAGATGATTAGTTGTCTTGCTGAGGAAAATAAATCCTTGATAGCTTGGAGATAATAAAATATTTGACTGTTGTCGGGGAAAATAAATCCTTGACCGCTGCTGGAGATTCAAAATCTTTGATTGTTAAGGATGAGACATCCTTGGACCACTGATAGGGATAGAAAAATCCTTGGCAACTCGCGGGAATTATCAAAAACTTTGACAACCTTTGTGGGGATGTGAGAATCTTTCACGACTTTCCTAGGGATGTAGGGATCCTTTCAAGTCTTTGGAGTATGATAAACATTATGTTGTGAGAATAAATACCGAGTGTTGTTTGAGAAACCTGCTTAGGGAATCCCGAGAACCTTGATGACCATGGCTGGAGATTACACAAAGGGAATCTTTACTCGGCTGGGGAATAGGGAAAACTCTGGCGATCTATACCGGGGATCAAACAAAGGAAAACCTTGATCTGTTGGAGAATAAGGAAGACTCTGATGGCTCCTGCGGGGAACTGAGAATGGAAATCTTCGATCTGCTAGGGGATTAAAAATTATGACAAATTCATGCTGAGAGTAAAGAAGGCTCTGGCAACTTCACTGGGGAATCAAGAATAGGAATCTCCAATCTGTTGGGGAGTGAAAAATTCTGTGGGGAGTAGTTATACTGCTGGAGAGTAAGCTATCCTGCTGGGGAGATCAAGAGTTTGGGTTGTATGCCAATCTACTGGGGAATTATCCTAGGTTGGTGATAAGACAAGAGTTAACTGTTATCTGATTGATTCTTAGATTTTAAGACAACTTACTGGAGGAATCTGGAGAAACTGAATGGTTTTCGCTGTAGATTGATAGTCTTAGCTCCGCTGGGGATCTTAATGACATGTTGATTTGATTGTGGAAATTTGACTCCGTTGAGGAAGAAGGTTTTAAAAACACTCTCTGGGGAATTATTTGGTCTTAAAGTGACTCTCCGGGGAAATTGGAGGAAACTGGATGGTTTCCACTGGGGTTTAAAGGTTGAAGATTTGACTTCGTTGCAGAAGAAAGTTTCATCTTCACTAAGGGTTTGTAGTTCAAAGTTTTGCTCCGTTGGGGATTGGGAGTTTGAAAACTTAACTCTGATGGGAAATTTTGAAATTTAACTCCGCTGGGGATATGTTATTTAAAAGTTTTAGCTCTGTCGGGGGTCAGGATGATATGCTGCAAGGGATTTCTTCTGGAATAGCCTAAAGACGTTTTCCTATACTTTCAACCTGTCAGTAACTATTCCTTCACATTTCGTTTATTTGTAAACATGTGATTATATTCAAATGCATATGCTCATTAAATAAATCATTGGACGTTTTCAAATAAAACACAAGTGTAAAAAGAAAGAAAAGGCCAATAGTTTTCTGCACTTTGAAGTATCTTTGTATTAACTTTGTGTAAGTATTTGTACAAAGGAGACAGACATCCTAGTAAGAGAATGTTGTCATAAAAAATGAGAAAAATTTATACAAAGAAAGATGGCTATGTGTGAAAATTCCATGGGGTTTCCATTCTGATATAGCCTTCATAACTCTGAATATCTTATCCATTCGTTGCTTCGTCCGAAGATGATCGGATTGATCAGAAGCCTGAAGCTTGTCTGTGAAGAGATTGTCCTTAAAGTGATCCGACGAGACATAGTCATACGCTTTAATTCCCTAACTTTTGCCTGGACTTCCCTTTCGGGTTTTCGATCCACCGGAAAACCCTTTTTTGCCCAAGTCGCCCTTTCGGGTTTTCAACTTGTCGGGTGTACAGATTTTGTATTTATTTATCCCTAATTTTTGCCTGAACCGCCCTTTCGGGTTTTCGATTCACCGGGATGCCCATTTTTGCCCAAGTCGCCCTTTCGGGTTTTCAACTTGCCAGGTCGTTTATGCGTAGTATCTTTTGACTATGTCTGCATTTGCAGGGTGCGGCAGGTCGTCGCTGTCCATGGTGGTTAAGATCATAGCCCCACCAGAAAAGATGTTTTTGATCACAAATGGTCCTTCGTAGGTAGGAGTCCACTTGCCCTTGGGATCACTTTGCGGCAAGATGATCCGCTTGATTACAAGCTCCCCGACTTGATATACCTGGCGTCTGACCTTCTTATTGAATGCCTTAATCATCCGCTTTTGATACATCTGACCATGACAAACAGCAGTAAGTCTCTTTTCGTCAATCAAGTTAAGTTGATCAAGTCGGGTCTGAATCCAATCGTCTTCACTCAAACCAGCATCCTTCATGATTCTCAAGGAGGGAATCTGAAACTCAATAGGTAAAACAGCTTCCATGCCGTATACCAAAGAATAGGGTGTTGCCCCAGTTGATGTACGCGCCGTGGTACGGTACCCGTGGAGAGCAAACGGTAACATCTCATGCCAGTCCTTGTAGGTGACTTTCATCTTTTGAATGATCTTCTTGATATTTTTGTTCGCAGCTTCGACAGCACCGTTCATCTTTGGCCGATAGGGAGATGAATTGTGATGTTGAATCTAGAATTGCTCGCACAAGGCGGTGATTATAGTGTTGTTCAGGTTTGTACCGTTGTCAGTGATGATCTTGTCGGGGATACCATACCGGAAAATAAGGTTCTGCTTGATGAAGCGGGCAACCACATTCTTTGTAACGGAGGCAAAGGAAGTTGCTTCGACCCACTTGGTGAAGTAGTCAATGGCCACCAGGATGAAGTGGTGTCCATTGGATGTTGTAGGCTTAATCTCTCCAATCATGTTGATTCCCCACATTGCGAATGGCCAAGGAGTTGTTAGGACATTGAGAGGAACTGGAGGTATGTGTACCTTGTCCAAATAGATTTGACATTTGTGACAAGTACGGGAATGTTGATGACAATCAGCTTCCATGGTAGACCAGTAGTAGCCTGCCTGTAGAATCTTCTTAGCCATCATATGCCCGCTTGAGTGGGTGCTAAAGGTACCATTATGTAGTTCAACCATGATCTTCTCAGTTTCAACCTTGTCCACACAACAGAGCAGGACGCAATCATGATTGCACTTGTATAGGATATCGTTGCTCAAGAAGAACTTGGCAGAGAATCTTCTTAAGAACTTTTTGTCATTGACTGAAGCTCCTTCAGGGTATTCTCGCGTCTCGGGATACCTTTTGACTTCGTGAAACCAAGGTCGGTCCACTACTTCTTCGGTATTAATCTCGTGACAATGTGCAGGTTCATCCATTCGCTCAATGGTGATTTGGGGAGCCTCATTATCCCAGTTGAGTTTAAACATGTATGACATTGTAGCTAGCGCATCTGCTAGCTGATTCTCTTCTCGGGGGAAGTGCTCGAAGGTAATCTGCTCGAAATGAGGCAATAACGTCAGGACATGTTCTTTGTAAGGGATGAGGTTAGGATGTTTAGTATCCCACTCTCCTTTGATTTGACTGATAACCAAAGCTGAGTCCCCAAACACAATCAGAGATTTGATTCCCAAGTCAATTGCAACCTTGAGACCAAAGATACAAGCTTCATACTCAGCCATGTTGTTGGTGCAGCTGAAATAGAGTCTGGAGGTGAAAGGTGTATGGCAACCTTGTGGAGAGATGAGTACTGCGCCGATACCGTTGCCAAGTGCATTAGAAGCACCATCAAAGTACAGGGTCCATCGGGATCCTTGTTCAGGTCCGTCATACAGTCCGTTATCTTCAATGTTGTCCAATGTCATGATATCCTCGTTAGGGAAGTCAAACTTCATGGATTGGTAATATTCTACAGCTTGATGAGCTAGATGGTTAGCTAGCACACTTCCCTTTATAGCTTTTTGGGTCGTGTACTGTATATCGTATTCGGTCAGGATCATCTGCCATCTAGTGATTCTTCCGGATAAAGCGGGCTTCTCAAAGATATACTTGATCGGATCCATCTTAGATATCAGCAGAGTGGTATGTGTCAACATATACTGCCTTAGCCGGCAAGCAGCCCATACCAAAGCGCAGCAAGTTTTCTCGAGCAATGAGTATCGGGTCTCACAGTCGGTAAACTTGTTGCTAAGGTAATAAATGGCATGCTCTTTTCGGCCAGACTCGTCATGTTGGCCCAGTACGCACCCTATTGAATTATCCAAGACAGTCAGATACATGATTAGCGGCCTTCCTTCGACGGGTGGCATCAAGATAGGAGGTTCTAGCAAATACTCCTTGATTTTATCGAAAGCAACTTGACAATCATCATTCCATTTAACCACCTGATCTTTCTTCAACAGGTTGAAGATTGGCTCACAGGTAGATGTTAGGTGAGAAATGAACCTTGCAATGTAGTTTAGGTGTCCCAAGAAACCTCTAACCTCCTTCTCAGTGCGAGGGTCAGGAATTTCTTGTATAGCTTTGACTTTGGCAGGATCAACCTCGATGCCTTTGTTACTGACGATGAAACCCAAAAGTTTTCCGGACCTAACTCCGAAAGTGCACTTGTTAGGGTTCAGTCTGAGCTTGTACTCTTTCAACCTGACAAACAGCTTTTGCAGATGGTCGATGTGTTCTTCTTCTGTTTGTGAACGGGCTATCATGTCATCTATGTAGACCTCTATCTCATGATGTATCATATCATGAAACAAAGCTACCATGGCGCGCTGATAAGTTGCCCCAGCATTCTTCAGTCCGAATGGCATTACTTTATAGCAGAAGGTACCCCACTGTGTAACAAAAGTAGTTTTCTCCATGTCTTCAGGGGCCATTTTGATCTGGTTGTATCCTGAAAATCCATCCATGAAAGAAAATACTTTGTGCTGAGCTGTATTGTCAACCAAGATGTCAATATGCGGTAGTGGAAAGTCATCTTTAGGGCTAGCCCTATTTAAGTCTCTGTAATCCGCGCACATTCTCACTTTGCCGTCCTTCTTAGGCACGGGCACAATGTTAGCAACCCATTGTGGATATGAAGTAACAGCAAGAAACCCAGCATTGAACTGCTTCATCACTTCAGCTTTGATCTTTTCAGACATATCGGGCCTCATTCGGAGGACTTTCTGTTTAATTGGTGGACAGTCTTCTCTTGTAGGGAGACGGTGAACCACAATATCTGTATCTAGTCCCGACATGTCTTCATAGGACCAGGCGAAGATCTCAACATATTCATTCAACAGCTGAACTAAGCGCTCTTTGACACTTGACTCAAGGTTGGCACCCACTCTGACTTCTTTTCTATCTTCATCAGTACCCAAGTTGATAGTCTGTAACAGCTCCTCATGGGGCAGAATAGCCCTTTCTTCCTGTTGTAGCAGCCTAGCCAACTCTCTCGGCATTTCACAATTTTCATCACCTTCGTATTCGGCATGATTGACCAGATCTTCAGAGTCACTGAAGGCCATAGCAGAATTGTTACCCATGGAATCCGGAATGGAAGGGTACCTGCATTTTGTGAGTGTGGGTGTTTGTAAGGGATAACCACCTTTAAACAAATAAAAATGTAAAAAGAAGGAAAATGAATACAAAAGTTTATATATGAAAACGTCCATGATTCATTAAAAATGGCATATGAAGATGAAAAATCAAACCCTTACAAATGGACCTATATACCTCGGGTAAGGCATAAGGCAAAAAGTGTACGAATTGTTTAAGAATTATTAGACCAACAGAAATGTTTGAAAGATAAATTACTGATTTATGAAAGTAATGGGAATGAAGTCTTTCGCCTCCCAGTTGTTCAGCCCTCTGTTAACAGTTGGAAAGATCCAGTCTTCAAAGTTGCTTTCTTCTTCACCATCCTCCAAAGCATGAACTCCATGATGAGTGATCTTCAACAGTGGCCCTCCAGCCCGGGAGCAGCGCACAACCTTTTGAGCAGAATCAGTGGAAACCCAAGCCAAATTTATCTGTCTTGTAAGGAAAATCTGGCAGCTGATCCCATATTGTACTTCCTCCTTCTTCAACCACAGCCTTCGCAACTTTAGGGGATGACATCCGGGACACAGTTTTGGTAATGATGGGCACAGAAGACATCGTCTTGGTTGCCGCAACTTCAGGAGAAACCTCTTCAAAGTGTTGGAAGGGGGTTTCTATTAATTCACCATCTAACTCCATATAGCGGAAAGAATTAAGATGGATTATCATATATTCCTCTTCACCGTGAACTGTTATGATTTTCCCCTGGACAGGGTACTTGAGCATTTGGTGCAAAGAAGAAGTGATTGCCCCAGCATTGTGGATCCATGGTCTTCCCAACAAGCAAGAATATGAGGGACGGATGTCCATCACATAAAACGTGGAGTTGAAAGTTTTCGTTCCTACTTTAATCGGGATGTCCACCTCCCCGTGGACCATCCTTTTAGAACCATTAAAGGCTCTGACAATGATATTGTTGGGCTTCAGGGTCAAACCTTCACAGTCTAATCTGTCCAATGCTTTCTTCGGCAAGACATTTAAAGATGACCCGGTATCAACCAGAACATGAGCTAGAGTAGTCCCTCTGCATTCCACCGAGACATGCAGCGTGTCATTATGCTTTCTCCCCTTAGATGTTAGATCGGCATCAGAGAAGCCAAGACCATTGTCGGCTGTTAGGCTAGCTACACACTTCTGGAACTGGTCCGCGGAGGTTTCCTGAGGCACGTTGGCCGTCTTCAAGAATCTGATCAAGGCTTTGGCATGAGCTTCGGAACAGAGCAACAGGGCCAGCATAGAGATTTTTGAGGGGGGTTGCCTCAACTGTTCCACAACATCATAGTCGCTTTTCTTAATTATTTTCAAAATATCCTCCATTTCTTTTTGAGTGGTCTCGGGGATGACCAAAGGTTGAGCCCTCGTCCTGACAGACGATTCTTGGATCCCCTTCCCTTTATCAGCAGCAACAGCAGAGGGTACAACTGCGGGAGTCACAATTTCTTCAATAACTGGAGTTCTCACAGATATGTTGACCGGTATAGGAGTAACTGTAGGAGCAATTGAGGGTCCGAAGACTGCCCTTGTAGGAGCAATCTCCGGAGAGAAAATTCTTCCGATGCGGGTGACTTTACTCGTCCCAACAATATTTCCAATGTCAAGAGTCTCTTCATCAGAACTTTCTTCATTTGATTCAATCTGCTTAATACTGTTGTTGTACCCCAAAATTTGCCCTCTCTCTTTTTCACAAGAAATCACAGCTTCAGGCTTTTCCTGATTTTTCATATTGGTTTAAGAATCGGTCAAACAAACTTTTCTCATCAGTCAGACAAAATTAGGGTTTTTCATTGATTTTGAATCAGTCAGACAAAATTAGGGTTTCTTTTGATTTGTTTGAGTTTGGCTCAGGGTTTGATCAAGCAGACGCTTCTTTAACATTAAATCAAGAATTAGGGTTTGCACACGCATTCTCAGAAGAATTTGAATCCACTGTGTCTTAATTGGCTGTCACACTGCTTTGACGCCTGATTTCAGTTTGTTTCTCAAAACCTGAACCTATGGATTAGAAGCTGAGGCTTCTGGTTGGAAATTTGCAGTGTTTGGTTTAATCAGTAAAAGGAAAGGCATATGGATGTTTGTTTGATTAACTATGCAATGCTTATGGTTAATTGGAACGCCGGGTTTATTATTGGTTAATGCGAAGTTGCAAGACTACAGTGTTTATTAATTATTTATTTTATCTAAGTTAAAATAATTGGAATGCATTTCCAGTCGTTTTAATTCAAGAGACTTAAATAAATAAATAAACAGTGAATTAGAGAATTATATGACAAAAGGACTTTTATTTATTTTTAATTATTGGTACAAGTGTTATTTAAATACAGTATTTTTATTTACAGTGTTTATAATAATATTTATTACAAATGATTAAAATAAAATAAAACTATATCCTAAATGTCTTGAAATCTTCATCTTCTACTGCTGCTCCCCTTTGCTCAACTGATATTTATCTGCAAAGACAAAAAAGGAAGAAGTCAATACAGTTAAAATTAAAAGGGCATTCTCAGACAGATAAATAAAAACTCATCATTAAAGGTTTTGGCCGGAATCAGTTTGTTCGTCCTCTCTGTAAATCACAAGAAGATGTCTCTTCTTGGTTCACAAAGAGGGAAGTAAATATGTTTGCAAGCATACGAATTAATACAAGGCAGCATATTAAACAAAATGCACAAAACTGCATAAATTCAAACTATCAACCAAAGGGACAAGCTACTGAATATGCCAAAACAGGCTGCATAATTTCAAACCAAATTGCAAACTGAAAAGGCAAACCAAACTGAAATGCCAAAACCAAATTGCATTGTCAAAATGTTAACTAAGCTGTAACTGTCAAAAGCGGTCAACAAGTACACAAAAGCAAGGCAGAAAATCTGGAGGTAAGAAGATATGCAGAGGAAAGACAAATGCAAGCAAGCTTGTGAAAAGTACATTTTTATTCATCATTTTCCAGGCCAAAATCTTTTCATAAAAAAAAGAGGTATTCTAAGAAAAGATGTGCTTTCTGTGGAGAGAGAAAGAGAGGGAAAAGTAGCAGGCTTACAGTTTTCCAAGCAGGCTTAGAGATAAAAATAACAAAATTAGAACACTGTCAGAGGGGGGCAGAAACACATAGAAGAAGATATCACAAAAAACTGTAAACCTCAAGCCTTGCAGCCTGCATAAACTCAGAACCCAAGCCTGCTCAAGCATTGGCATTCAAACCAAAGCTTGCTTCAAAAACAAGCCTTGAGGCCTGTATCAAAGGGAGCTGCCTGCATAATACCAGTTACAGAAGCCAAAAGCAAAAACAACAAACTCAGAAACTTGTTAAAACATACAGCCTGCTTAAAACCTCTAAGCAAGCGAAAAACTTCAAATGGCCTTGCAACCTGTGTTCAAAACAAACACATAACAAAAAAACCAAGCCTGCATAAGCTCAACAAAAGCCTATACCAGAAAAAAGCCTAACACATCATGCACCTTAAGCCTACTTCCAAGCATCCTGCACCACAAGCTTGTAACCTCAAGCCTGGCAAACTGCCTTCAAACCAGTTCAAACAGCAAGCAAACCACAGCCTGCTTCAAACTACTACAAACCTGTTCAAATACAAAACCTGCTTGAGACCTGTATCAGCAACCCATACAAACATTCAACCTGCCTTCGAACTTACAAATTGAAGCAAGTCCAAGCATCTCAAATCATAAGCAAACAACTCTCAGTTTCAATATCATCATCATTGAGAAAACAAATCCAAGCTCTCAGAACTAAAGTTCATCATTGAGTAACAAAGCCAAAGAGAGGAAAAACACTGAAGCAACTCTCAGACTCGAAATCATCATCATTGTAAAAGAACAACAAAGTTCATCAGAAATCAGAAGCAAATAAAACAAGCATCTCAGATTCAAAGAACATCATCAAATAAACATACAGAGGCAAGCAATCAGAAGAGGAAAAGAAGTTATCCTAGGGTTTTCAGATTGCAACTATCATCATTAAACAAGGTTAAAGATACCAAATACCAGGAAGGCCACAAAGCTAGCATCACATACTCCCTCCGCCTCCGGCCACCTGAGAAGCGCCGCCGTCCTCCTCCGTCTCCTCTCTAAAGTTAGTAATTCCTTCTCCCTTTTTACACATCTCACATAAGCATGTAACACATAAAAATCAATAACTTGTAGAAAATAATAGCATGCAAGAGAAAATCCGAAAACCCTAAAACATGAAAAGCAGAAATCAAATACCTTTGTTTCATCACTGCCTGAGCAATCTTGGAGAGAGGGAGATGGACGGTGGCGCTCTGGCAGCTGAGGTGTAGAGGGAGCATCAATGGCCTTCGTTTGAGAACGAGAAAGACGAAGAAGAAGAAGGGAGCGGCGCCGTTCTAAGCCAATATGAAACCCTATTCTGAACAAAACAATTCAACCCTAAACAAAATCTTGTCAAACGCATGGGCCTGCCCCTTTGGAAAAAAACCCTAAGCCCAATTAAGTTCTAGCGCCTTACCCCTCTTGCAGCGTGTACACCTCCTTTCTTCAAATCTGTTTGTTTCTTTTCTTTGGGCCAAACGCCTCATAAAGCCCATTTAACTCTTTTTTTATTTAAACTAATACTTTTTTTTTGTTATCACATTATATCTTTTTTATACAATTTATTTTTGTTAAGAAAAACAATATATTGATTTTTGTACAAAAACTTTTCTTAATGTGTATTACATTTTACAAGAATATGTAAATATTAGGTTAATAGATTTTTGTCTTAAAACTCTTTTTTTAATAAATCTTTTTTTTTACATAAAAACATTAACCAAAATACCTAAAAAAATAGAAATTTTTAAGATTAAATATTTCTTTCTTTAAGAACTTTTTGTTTATATAATTAACAAAAACTCAAAAATAAATAAAATACTTAACAATTTCATTAGGTTAACATTTTTACTCACTTGTAAATAATCATGTGCATCTTACATACTTTTATTTCTCTTTGATTCTTATACATTGTTATATTTTACATTGAGAATGTGATTCGATTTGGTTGTAAATAATATTTGGACACTACTATTCCGATAACTCTCATCCCCATTTGTAAATATTTGTATCCCCATCCCCATAATCATGTTGTAATAATTTAGGACTTTAAATTTCCGCATTTAAAAGCTTTCAAATTATGCCATGATAGACCTAGGGTTTGTATGTAAATAAAACCAACAAATAGTTTGACCTAAACACAAAGATAAATGCATGAAAATCAATACACAAATCACACTTGCACCCCTAGGGCAATCCCGCTTGTTGCCTTCAAATATGGGCCATGTTTGCATGTCAAGTACTTTGGCAAAACAAAAACAAATC
Source organism: Vicia faba (assembly GCA_948472305.1). NCBI lineage: Eukaryota > Viridiplantae > Streptophyta > Magnoliopsida > Fabales > Fabaceae > Vicia > Vicia faba. Next base: position 1,459,993,354 of record OX451739.1, on the reverse strand, counting down.
AAATGATCATAGTCCCTCGATGACGCTTTCGAAGTTGCCTAAACAAAATGATCATAGTCCCTCAAGAAAATTGCCAAAGACACTTGACACTATTGCATTCATGGTCTAAACGATGACCCGCGCCCGTCCCGTTAACATCCTAACACAAGGTTGTTCACCAAATACAATGGTGAAACAACACTGTTAAAAGGGTTAAAAACATAAGGAAAGATCTTTGAGTAAATTTAGGGGTAGACAACTCTTAGTTACTTGATCAAACTTGCAAAACACACTTGCCTATTTTCAAAATACACTTCACAAACACAACTTCCAAAACAACTTTCAAAAACATTGAAACATCTTTTCAAAAAGACAAACACCTTTGTAAAACATTCGAGTAAAGAATTGTTACAACGGTTGCCTAGACAAGGCATCTTTTTCAAAACATTTTCAAAACCACACACACAAAGCACCATTTCACACAATTGAAAATCAAGTCAAGTGATCTAAAATAAGTAACTAAGAGCCCATGGATAACCATGGATGAAAAGGGTTCTAGCACCTTCCCTTTTCATAATCTACCCCCCGAACCCACGAAAACATCTCAAAGGTTTTTCCTGTGCTTTTTAACCTTTCCTTTAGGATAAAATAAAAAGTCGGTGGCGATTCTTGCTAAACCGAACAAGTGCGAATACAAACGCAAAACCTCAAGTCAGTTCTCCCACCGTATCACAATTGTGGTAGAAGATCTCTCCTCCATAGTTCCAAGGTATTGATTTGTTGGACTTGTATGGGATAGGCCTCGGCATGGTTATCTTCAGAGGTACAATCTTCGGATCAGATGTAATCTTAACAGGTCTTTTGGAGACCTTGGAAAGATTAGAGGATATGGTAATTATAGCAACATCATTGACAGGAGTCGGAGTAACGGGAGTCTTCTCAAAAAGGATTTCTTGATTATCCATTAGGCGTTGGATGCCTAACTTCAACAATAGACAGTCGGATGGTAAGGATGAACAAAGGCAGCAATCTTTTTCACATCCTGGGAAAACCCCAGCCTTCAACAAATTTAACAGGATTATCGCAACATATAGATCTTCTTCAATAGCATGGGCATTGTGGCCATGCTTTGGCATTGGAGCAGAGATCACATTCGGCTTCTTGGGGGCGTCGAATTCCACTTCCTTAGCGTCTATTAAATCCTGGATTTTATTCTTGAGGGCCCAACAATTATTGGTATCGTGCCCCAGGTTGTCTGAATGATAAGCACAATTAGCGTTGGCATGGTAAAAAGGAGAAGTTGTATTCGGATTTTGTAGGGCCTCTTTCAAGGTTGTAAGGTTTAACTTTAAGAGATGGGGTAGAACCTGAGCGGGAGTCATGTTTATCCGGGTATACTTCCGTACAGGCCTTTCCACTCTTTGCTGGTTGGTTCTGCGTTGATTATTTCTGGGTTGATCAGCTGCAGACTTCTGAATCATTACGGCCCCCACCGCTGGCCGGCGCTGAACTCTTCCTTGACCTCTTTGAGAGTATACAACTGAGACTTCTTTCTTTGCTGGAAAAGTCTTCTTGATGGCAGCAGAAGCAGATGCATCTTTTTGAATTTTACCGCTCTTGATTCCGGCTTCAACTCTTTCACCAGTCAGAATTAACTCAGTGACCCCGTAGACGAACTTCTGATCAAGTGATTAAAGAATGGACGTGACAGGGTCCCCAAAAACATATCCACAAGCTCTCTCTCAGACAATGGTGGTTGCACCCTTCCAGCCAAGTATCTCCATTTCTGGGCATACTCCTTAAAGCCTTCGTTGGAGACCATACCCATACTCTGTAATTGAGTACGAGTAGGTGCTAAGTCCATATTATATTGATATTTTCGGTAGAAGGCAGCAGCCAAATCCTCCCAATTGGGCACATCAGACCTCTCAAGCTGATAGAACCAATCCAATTGCGTACCCGATAAACTATCCTGAAAAAAGTGGACCCACAGGTCCTTGTCAGAAGAATGAGGTTGAATTTTTCTAACGTAAGACCGCAGGTGCATCTTTGGGCAAGACACCCCGTCGTATTTAGAAAACAGTGGAACTATAAACTTAGGGGGAATGACAATCCTAGAAACCAACCCTAATTCTTCGAAATCCAGCCCAGGCACCCTTTGCACTTCCATAGCTGCCAGTCGTTCTTCCAGATTCTTATATTTGTCGTCTGCAGGAGGGTACTGCTATTCATAATAGTCTTCATCCTCCTCCTCTTCTTCTTCCTCGGACTCAGATGGTACGGCAGCTCCCTTTCCTTTTCCTACCCCTTCATCAGATGTTGAGGGGAAGTCTAGGACCCTTCTAGTATGACCTTCAAATCTTCTACCCAAAGTAGCCACACCAACTCTTTTCTTTTTCTTTTTCTCCTTTTCCTTCTCCAACAGAGCTTTAAGATCCTCCTGACCCTTTGCCAAGGTCATGAGTAGTTGTTGGAACTGTGAATTATGCGCTTGCAAATCTTTGACCGTCTGCTCTATATCTATCTTGCTGAAATAAACAGTAGAGAGATAAGGAAACCTGGTGTGAAGACCTGTTTATGCATATGATGAATAATGTGTATTCATGTAATGCAATCAAGGATTCAGAAATTCAAATTTGTTGTAAACAAAAAGGAACACACGTCATATTAATAAGATAGAAATTTTCAGTACATAAATGCCCCATGGGCAAAATAATACAAAATTCTAAGGTAAAAAGACGTTGCGCATCCTCTTCGGTGCAATGTAGGTGTTGAGAGTCTGCTCTTCATGGAGTCGGCGAGTAAGTTCTAAAACCTTCTTCTCAATGGCATAGAATTAGGCTTCAAAAGTATTGCGTTCTCCCTTGAGATGTATCCAACTCCTTTGCAAATCTTCCAATGATGTTGGCATGTGAGGATGTAGGAGGGTGTATGGAACCTCTCCTTCCATAACAGGCTCTTTGATCACAGGAATAATGTAGGGGTAAGGCATCTTAAGACTCTGGGAACGGGTTTGTACCCACTTGAGGTAAGGCTCAAGGGGGATGGAATTTTTGTGTCCCAGTGTCTTACTGTCCACCTTGTTGGGCATCCTCCAAGCTCGGATGAACCTTTGTCGAAGTCCTTGAGCGTCTTTGTCGAAGTCAAAAACCAAGTATGGAATTAGCATGTCATGAGGTCCATCCCTTCGGGCATACCCAAATTGTATCAGAGCCAAGCAATGGTTGTAGGTGATGCCTCCCCTAATGCCAAGTAGTGGGACATTAGGGAATTCCCCATAATGATCAATGATGATGACATTTTCTCTGGACCGAGAACACCAATGAACATCTGAATGTGTAAGAGTCATCAGCCGTTGTGACCACCTTAAGCCTTGCTCATTCTTCAAGACTGACTGGGGAAGGTGAGAAATAAACCACCTTGCTAGAAGAGGAGTACAGCACATGAGAACACCCCTTTTCCTCATTGTTTGTGTGTGAAATGAGTGGAGGATATCCCCAAGCAATGTAGGCACATGATTCTGAGATATGAAAATATTGACAGCATTCACATCTATAAGCTGATAAGGGTTTGGGAACAAGACCAACCCATAGATGAGAAGTGCTACAATCTCCTCAAAAGCTTGCAAATTTAGAGAATTCCAGCAGTCTTGTGCCTTCTCAAACAGGAACTTTGCCAAGAAACCCTTGACACCACTTCGGGTTTCCCAATGACCTATGATATCAGATGGTTGCAAGTGTAGGGCTTGAGCAACATCTTCAGGATTTGGCTCTCTTTCTGTACCGTTGTAGGGTAGTTGATGAAGAATAGGAATCCTCGGGAGTTGAGAAAATTCCTCCAAAGTAGGCACTAGTTGGTAATCAGGAAATGTAAAGCAATGGTGTAGGGGGTCAAAGAACTGGAAGAGCACTTTCACCATGTCTTCTTCAATGTTGGATTTGACCAAGTTGAGAAGTCGACCATGTCTTTCCGTGAATGGAGAATTCTCTGGAATCTTGGAAGCAAGCTCCTTGAGTTGAGGAGGAATTCTCACAAGGTTGACCTGAATAGTTTTCCGGCGGAGTGATTCCATAACCTACAAAACAGGAACAAAGATGAAGATTCAAACCCTTGAAATGGTTAGTGAATGCATATGATGCTTCAGGATGTTCATGATGTATGCACAAGTATATGTACAAACAAATCACACAAGTTCCTAGTTTCAGGCTTGCATGGGGTTTCATAGGTAAGTACCCTCTTGAAGTTTAGTTGGCTCAACCTGTCCTATAAATAGTAACCGGGTTCTAAGGAGCTCAATATCACTGGATTATTTTATGTGTTCATTGTTTCAGTTTAGCCACTTTACTGGGGACCAAAATATTCCAAGAAAACAACCCTCAATGAGTGTAGTATCGAGTATCTACCAACTTCGGACTGCACCAAAGTCGGTCATCTCACTACCCCTAAAAAGGCCAAGATGGTCAAGTAAAGGTTCTAAAAGTCCATTAGTGCTTCATGACATCACTCAGTGGCCCCGTATTCTCTTTGATTGACTCAAAGGCTACCGGTACTCATAAATATGTCGCACTAATATAGCTATTGCTTCAACCATGTTGGTATACCCCGCACAGTTTCCACAAAGTATTGCTATTTACCTATGAATGTTTCCCAAATCCGGGTAGAGGATTTCAAACCCAAACAATAGAACCAAATGTAAAGCAATCAAAGCAAACAAAGTAAGCATGTAAAGGTGATCTAAACCCTAAGGTAACCCCACTTTTAGATTTCTCCCCAGCAGAGTCGCCAGTTCTGTGATACGGTGGGAGAACTGACTTGAGGTTTTGCGTTTGTGTTCGCAAATGTTTCAGTTTAGCAAGAGTCGCCACCGAATTTTTATTTTAACCAAAGGAAAGGTCAAAAAGCACAGGAAAGACCTTTGAGATGTTTTCTTGAGTTCGGAGGGTAGATTATGAAAAGGGAAGGTGCTAGCACCCTTTTCATCCATGTTTTTTCATGGGATCTTAGTTACTTGTTTTAGATCACTTGCTTTTGCTTTTCAATTATTTGAAATGGTGTTTTGTGTGTGGTTTTGAAAATGTTTTGAAAAGAGGCCTTGTTTAGGAAACCTTTGTAATGATTCTTTTTTGAATATATACAAAGGTGTTTGTCTTTTGAAAAGTGTTTCAATGTTTGAAAGTTTGTTTTGGGAAAATGTTTTGAAATTGTGTGTTTTGAAATTAGCAAGGATGTTTGCAAGAGATCAAGTAACTAGGAGTTGTCTACCCTAACTCAAAGAGATTTCCTACACATTTTTAACCCTTTGACATTGTTGTTTTACCATTGTATTTGGTAAACAACCTTGTGTTTGGATGTTAAACGGGACGGGCGCGGGTCATCGTATTGACTATGATAACAATATTGCCAAGTATCTTAGCAAGTTTTGAGGGACTAGATCATTTTTGTATAGGCAACCAAGATAGCGTCATCGAGGGACTATGATATTTTGTTTTGCCAAGATACTTAACATGCATACCATGGCCATTTTTAAGCAACAAGTGGGTGAAACCCTATAGGTGCTTGTGTGCATTGTGTTGTCATTTTCATGCATTTTGTCTTGTTTTAGTCAAGCTATTTGTTTGATTTTGGATTTTTGCATACAAACCCTAATCTTTCTATCATGCATATTTGAAAGCAATAAAGTGCGTAAAAATAAATTTACAATTATTACAACATGATTATGGGGAGAGGGGTACAAGTTTGAATAGGGGGATATTTGCAAGAAAATAAAACCCTAAGATTATTACAACCATATTGAATTCTTTGTACAAATAAATAAATAGACAATAGTTAAATATGTAAATAAATATAAATATGCAAAATGTTTTTGTATTATTTTATGTATGTAAAAATAAGTTATTTAATGTCTCAAAAATAAGAAAAATAAAAATGATTATTTTTATTAAGGGTGAAAACCCTAATTTGTGTTAAGAAAATATATATATTATAACATTTATTTATTCACAAGAAAATAAAATAAAATATATACAAAAATGTTAAAAATTAAATGTGTGAGAAAATATTATTTAAGTATGTAAATAATAAAAATAAAAAATATAATATTTTTTGTATTAATTATATGTTTTATTTAAGAAAATAAAAGTATATTATTTAATAATTATTTCTTGTCCAAAATATAATAAAAATAATAAAATAAAATGTGAAAATTTAAGGAAATGTTTTTTGTAATTTTTAATGTTTAGAAAAATAAATAAAAGTCAGAAAATAAAAAGGAAAATCAAAAATATAAAAAATAATGAAAATGGGCCAGGGGGTGCAAAAAGCACAAAGGAGGGTGCAAATAGTAGGAACAAACAGGCCCAGCCCAAAGTCCAGCTTCGTCTTCAACCTTTGAACAAGAAAACGCGCGCTATGTACAAATTCGTATCTCCTGTTCCAATGCTTAAAAATAAAAACTTGTAACATGAAAGTTATATAGCATGATCATACGATTCTAACCATATAAAAAACTTAATCTAACTCTCAAAGACCAGAGAGAATTTCTCTAGCCCTAATTTCTAACCTGGTTTTTTCAGAAAGTTCATCATTCAAATTCTTCCAACTCAGTTAACTTAAATGAAATCTATGCATATGTACAGCTCAAGGGCAATGAGTACTACATTTTTTATTCACAAACCTAAGCTTAATGTTTCCTAAATAGAGAGATAGAAGTTTGAACTTTACCTGTTTCAGTCAAGCTCGAGTATGGAAACGCAGGGTTTTTTAGTGAGGCCAGAGATTCTTGTGAGCTTGCTTGAAGCTCCTTGGAGCTTTCCCAATGCTTAGCTAGCTTTGAACCTGCCTGAATAAGCTTGTAGAAGTCAACCTGCACAGTCAGAATTCAAAAATGGTGAAGTTTGAAAACAAGGTTACAATTGCTGGCCAATGGTTGGGATATCTTAGGTGTGTTGTTTAGAATGTGTTTGAAGTGGTTGCAAGCAAAACGCACGAGTGGATTTTTCTTTGGATGTCAAACTGCAGAAATTGCCCTGTTTTGCAAGAAAATGTGATTTTGGTGTTTTGGAAGGTTTGAGAAGTGGTTAGCTTGTGCTTCTGACTTAGTGTGATATGCAAAACTTGTTTGAAATGTTTATAACACTTAGTTATATCTGATACAAGAGTTGTGGTGATTTTGCAAGGTTTCTTGGTTTTGAAGTAAAAGTGAGAAGTGACCATGATATGGCCTGTACAGGCCTCCTTCTTAGCTGCACAAAGTTGTTGTACTTTGCCCTAAGTTTATGGAGTTGGTTTGCTGCAAAGGGATGGGTTCAAGGCTCAAGGGAAACAAAAATGCATAAAGTGAACTTTATCAAAATAGCATTGTTAACTTTTTGCCATTTTTAGATTAATCCTTTGTGTAATCTTCCATTGATCAGAATAATGTCTTAAACCAATGTGTTTGCATTCAATTTTTGAGTGTGGAAGGGTTTAAGGACCTATAAACAAGTACAAGTAAGGCTTGACAGAAATTGCAACTTGTAGCAACATGAAAAATGCCTTGGATGAAAGTGATATTTTACCAATTTCAAACCTTCGATTATCCCTAACCACAAATGATCTTGGAGAGTTCTTGGACATTTTGGAAAGCTTGTAACATTATCTACAATCCATATTTGAAATGCATTTTGAGACTCCAATTGGAACTATGTGAAAAATTGCCATGAAGATAGGTTAAAATCCTGCCTAAACTAGGGCAAAATTTCACTAAGTTAAAAGTTTCATGGACCCTTATTCCAAAAATCATAACTTGAGATCCAAGCTTCTTTTGGGAAAACTTTGTGAATCAAAGTTATAGATTTTGTGGAGCACTATAACTTTCCTGTTGGAATTTTTGTTTGAATCGAATTGCCTCATGGTGAAAATGTTGGGCAAAGTTGGGAAAAAATAAGAAATTTTCATAACTTAGAAATTTTCTAAGTTATGAAAAATTTTCATTTTAAACCCTAATTTGCAAAATTAGGTTTCTTGGTGAACAAGTTTCATGTTTTGACACATCTTGATGAAAAATGACCCTTGGCACTTGATTTTGACCAAAAAGTCAAAGTTTGACTTTTCAGTGTACAGTTGATTTTTGATCAGTTGATTGGAAAATTCATCTGTCAATCCAATGCATTTGAGATCTTTTGAACCTTGTGATTAGGTCAAGATGATTCCATTGAGTCCTTGAATCCATGCTTGAACCCAATTTGCCATTGGCTGGGTGGAAAATCAGAAATTGCCCTTCTGTAGTCAAAACCCTAAAAATGACCATTTTGCCCTTTTGGTGATCTGATCAAATTTCTTGAAGAGTTGTGGTCCCAACTTGATCAAATGGTCCATATGAGCCTATAATGTTGATTTGGATCAAAAATTATGAGGTTTGACTGTAAATTGGCCACAGTTGACTTTTTCCCCAATTCAGTTGATTTCTAGGTCAACTGTCCAATTGACTGGGCAAAAAATTGATTCAAGGCTTGAAACTTGGTATGAGCAATCTTAGAGGTCCAACATGAAGCATGAAAGTCACATTGAGCAATGAAAATCCAAAAATCCTTGTGCAAACTCAAACCCTAATTTCAGGTCATCAGTGCAAGGAGATGTCTTGAGCAGAGCAAATCCTAATTCTGTCTGGAGTCCAAAGAGTCTTGTGAGGGGAAATCTTGATAAAATGAGAGGGAAAATTTTGGGGTACAACACCCAGACATGGTCACAATAGCAATGCTATTGAAGAAGATTTGTTTGTTACCTCAGTTGATGAACTCATGACTCCACTTCCGACCATTAAGATAAACTTGTTGAAAGTCGGTGTGTTCCCAGGCTGTAATTAAGTTTGCCATCTCTGCTTATCCTCACCATTTGACTGTCCTTCGTTGAAGGCAGGCATTTAGTGCCTGATAGATAACAAATAGATTTTGTTTGAAAAAACTCATGTTTCACCTATTCCTGTTGAAGATATTTCTATCATTACCATTTCCGCCAATTCTTCCAGGGTCTCCACCAAAAGACCCGTTAGAATTACATTGGTTCTGAAAGTAGCTCCTTTAATAATCACAATGCCTGGGCCAATCCCATATGAATTAGATAAAATCGTGTCGTGGAATTACGGAGGAGACATTTACTACCATGGCATCAAACAAGATTGGCCTGCCGCCGAAGAGATAAATTCCGAAGAAGAAGATTCTGACATCAGCAATATTGTCGGAACTAGAAAAATTACCCGAAGTGGTAGGATCTTTTCTCCAGAAATTGCTCCACCAAAAGCAGTTTTTGGACCCGTGATCATCCTTGCGGCTGCTCCAAAGGTTACTTCCGTACCCATAATCATCTCTGCAAGTGCTCCTATTTACGAAGCCATCACAACTCCTGTTATCATTCCTACCAACACTCCTGCTGCTGAAACTCGAGGAAAAGGTGTTTTGGTTGAGCCTGTCCGGATGAAGGCTCAATCACTGACTATCCCTGAGACATCTAAGAAAGAAATGGAGGAGATCCTAAAAATTATAAAGAGGGGAGACTACGATGTAGTTGAACAATTATGGAAAACTCCTTCCAAAATCTCCATGCTGGCATTACTACTGTGTTCTGAGGCACATGCGAAAGCCTTGGTGAAGTTCCTAAAAACAACCCATGTGCCTCAAGAGACGTCTGTTGATCAATTCCAAGACTGCATAGCCAGCTTGACAGCGGATAATGGTCTAGGTTCTCGAATGCTGATCTAACACCGAGGGGAAGAAAGCACAATGAGGCATTGCACATCTCAGTGTAGTGTAGGGGCACAACTTTGTCCCATGTCTTGGTGGACACTAGCTCATCTTTGAATGTATTACCGAAAAAAGCTCTTGACAGACATGACTGCTAGGGACTGACGTTAAAGCCAAGCAACATAGTAGTAAGGGCATTTGATGGCTCGAAGAGGATGGTGCACGGGGAAGTGGATATCCCCATAAAGGTTGGAACCCAAACTTTCAATTCAACCTTTTATGTAATGGATATCCGCCCTTCTTATTCATGCTTGCTAGGCCGGCCATGGATCCACAATGCTGGCGCTGTCACCTTTATGTTGCACCAGATGCTGAAGTATCCGGTTCAAGGGAAGATTATCACTGTCCATGGAGAGGAATAATACATGATCATCCATCTCAATTCCTTCAGATATGTGGAATTGGACGGCGAATTCATTGAAACTCCATTTCAACACTTCAAAGAGGTCCCGCAAGAGGTGGTAGTGACCAAGATTGTGTCCCAGATTCCCAAGATTACAAGACCTCCAATCCGGATGTCATCACTAAAGGACGCCAAAGCAATGGTAGAGGAAGGTGGATGCACTATCTGGGGGCAACTTCCAGATATAACGTATAAGTCTGACAAGTTTGGCCTAGGTTTCACTTCAAGTGCTCAAAAGGTTGTACGTTGTGCCCGTGCTGTAGGGCCACCCTTTAAGATTAGCAACTGTGAGGTCAACGCGGTAGAAGACGGTGAATATGATTGCAACCTGGAGGATTGGATCTTTCCGACTTTCAATGGAGGGCTCAGCAATTGGGAGGCTAGAGACTTCATCCCAATCACTTTTATCCCACAGTAATTTATCTTTACATTTTGTTGGATCTGAAATATTCAAAAACAATTCGCACTCTTAAAACCTTATGTCTTACCCGAGGCACAATGGTCCATTTGTAAGGGTTATTATTTCATCTTCATATGACATCAATGAATCATGGACGTTTTCGCATACAAACTTTTGCGCTCATTGTTTTTTCTTTTACAATTTATTTTCTTTCAAAGATAGTTATACCCTTACACACACACACACTCACAATGCAGGTATCCATCCATTCTGGATCCCATGGGTAACGATATTGTTATGGCCTTTCGTGACTCTGAGAATCTAATCTACCAAGCCGAAGACGAAGGTGAGGAAGATTGTGAAGTACCAGGGGAACTTTCCAGACTGCTACAAGAAGAGGAGAGAACCATTCAGCCTCACGAGGAACCCGTGGATACAATCAACCTGGGAACCGAAGAAGACAAAAAAGAGGTCAAGGTGGGTGCCAATCTGGAACCCAGTGTCAAGGAGCGTCTGATCCAGTTGTTACACGATTATGTTGAAGTCTTCTCCTGGTCATATAAAGAAATGTCAGGACTTGATGCAGATACCATGGTACACCGTCTGCCTACAAGAGAAGATTGTCCGCCAGTAAAGCAAAAGGTTCACCGCATGAGGCCTGATATGTCAGAAAAGATTAAAGCAGAGGTCATGAAACAATTCAATGCTGGATTCTTGGCTGTCACCTCTTATCCTCGATGGGTTGCCAACATTGTTCCCGTACCTAAAAAAGATGGCAAAGTACGAATGTGTGTGGAATACAGAGATTTGAATAGGGAGAGCCCCAAGGATGATTTTCCAATCCCCCATATTGATATCCTAGTTGACAATACAGCACAACACAAAGTGTTTTCCTTCATGGACGGATTCTCAGGTTATAACCAAATCAAAATGGCACCTGAGGACATGGAGAAAACAACATTTGTCACACAGTGGGGCACATTCTGCTACAAGGTAATGTCATTCAGATTGAAGAATGTTGGGGAAACCTATCAACGCGCCATTGTAGCTTTATTTCATGACATGATACATCATGAAATAGAGGTCTACATAGATGATATGATATCCAGATCTCAAACAGAAGAAGAGCATCTTGATCACTTACAAAAGTTGTTTGAGAGACTGAAGAAGTACAAGCTGGGGTTGAATCCAAACAAGTGTACATTCGGGGTACGATCCGGTAAACTCCTAGGCTTTTTCGTCAGTAACAAAGGTATTGAGGTCGATCCTGCCAAAGTTAAAGCAATACAAGAGATGCCTTCTCCTCGTACTGAGAAGGAAGTCAGAGGATTCTTGGGACGTTTGAACTATATTACTAGATTCATTTCTCACCTGACAACTACTTGTGATCCAATCTTCAAGCTATTGAAGAAAGATCAAGTAGTCAAATGGAATGACGAATGCCAAATTGCTTTTGACAAAATCAAAGAATACTTACAAGAACCTCCTGTATTGATACCACCAGTCGAGGGAAGACCATTGATCATGTATCTGACTGTTTCAGAAAATTCAATGGGGTGTGTATTGGGTAAGTTTTGTACCCCAAAATTTGCCCTCCCGTATTTCTCAATACATTTCAAGTGAGGTCCTCAAATTTCTCAAGGAAGTCCAAGGGTTGACCAGACAAACTCTCTCCTAAGGCAGTCTACCTCAAATTAGGGTTTCAGTTTGCATCAAGATGTTTGAGTCCAAAGGATCCCAAATTCTCACCATTTCCCTAATATGCTCACAAGATCATTCATTTCAAGTTTCAAGCCTTGCAGAGGAAGTTTGCTCAGTCAATTGCTCAAAAGCCTGAAAATCAACTATGCTAGGGCAAAAGTCAACTGTGGCCCACATGCAGTCAAACTTCAAGATTTTTGGTAAACATTCTCATTTTGAAGTATTATTCATCATTTGATCAAGGTTTGATCATGATTCCTCAAGGATTGTTCACAATTCATCAAAACCCAAAAGTTGATAAATTAGGGTTTTGTAGGAAAAGTCAACTCAACTTTGACCAAGCATCACTTTCTCATACTTTATCAAAAATGACCCATCCAAAGCTCATTTTGAAGAGGATGCAATTCCCTACAATTCATCTTCAGCTCCCAAGTTCAAAATATGCACTCACAAGAAGATATGAATTTGGACATTATAGGTCATTTTAGAAAGTCAACAAAAACACCTTTTTTGTCAAAACTTCATACATGAACATGGACGACTCAATTGATATGAGACCAAAAGGGTTGCTTATAGTACATCTTAATCTTTCCAAAAAGTCCAAAAACACATCTCTAGGGTCAAAATTGAAGGAGTTATGCATTGGCAAAGTTGACCTTTTTTGCAAAAATTGTCAAAAATCAAATGTGGCCAAAATTGCAATTTTTGTCAAATTGGCCCAACTTTTTATGCTTGCATTGAGTTTGTAATATGACCCATGACCCATGATCTCTCCCACTTGTCTTTACCTTATTTTTGTCATTTATTTTGATTTTATTTCAATTAAATTAAATAAAATCAAAATAAAATCATGAAAATATCAAAACTAATCAAAGCTTGAGATTTTGTGCATGTTTAGGCCTCTTATACAGCTGGAAAGAGAATCAAATCTTGCAAGCTTCATTTGGACACAAAAAGATTAGATTTGGCTTGATTTGGAAATATTTGCATAAGGATCAAATCTTGAAAGAATGATCTTAATTGAGGAAGATTTGAAACAAGTTTGTAACCCTAATCCAGTCTAGGGTACATAAGGAAGGAATGCAGATCAAAAAGAGGCAGATTGGAGGCGTGAAAACAAGAGAACAAGTTTCAAAAAAAATGGAAAATAGCGACACACTGATCTCTAAGTTGGAGACCAATTCAAAGCGTTCCAATCATCTCAATCACTTCCTAGACGTTCTAGGATCCTATTCCAATCATTACCAAGCCTCATAACATCCAAAAACGCGTTGTAAGTATCCCACGATATCCATACTTTTTTGAAATCGAATTCAATGGTTCTGGAACTTTTAGCATGATTTATTTGCATATTCTTAATCCTTGAATCATTTGCAAGCTAATGGTTATGTTTAATTGCATTTTCATTAACTGTAGAGCAAGATTCCATAGTTAGGGTTCTTGGTTCGTTTTTGGGGGTTTTCTTTACAGGTACAATTGGCCATGGATAAGGGTACCATGATGCTCGTGATGTTGCCACGAGTTGATTGGTACCATTGTTGTGTATTTATCACGCTTGTATAGGATTTTGGAGAAGCCCAGGGTTATACCTACACCCCTTGACCGTAGGTAAAAGTTGCAGAACTTTTGGCAACGGTGGGAGGAAGAAGAAGGGTAGCATGGCATTCTATGAATGGCCCATTCAAATTTGCGCGCGTTTTGATAATTATTGTTTTGTTTTATCCATATAATGATTATTTGTTGTTCCATGTACAAGAAAACAAGCCAGCTCAGATGGTCAGCGCGTGTATGGAAAATGCCAAAGGGCCTGGGTTCGATCCCCAGGTCCCCATATTTGTTCAATATTATTTTCTTTTACATGATCAGGTATACGTGCATACAATGAGTCCACCATATGCCCTCAGCACCCAGCCACCAGATCATCAACAAGGCAGAATCAATGCCTTCTCCCTGAAAGTCCACCATGGGCATCAGTCAAGCTAGCAACATGGGTTCTGGAGAAGTCAAAAGGGCCAAGGAGTTTTTGGGCCCAGTATTACAATTGACACCCCCATTTTGCTCAAGCACTAGGCCCATTTCTTTTCCTTTTATATTTTTCCTTTTATTTAAATTCTTTATTTAATTATTGTCTAACCACAAATTAATTCCCTTTTTTACAAAAAAAATCATAAAATCAATGTCACCAATTTAGAATTTAGGTTTTATTTTATTTTGTCAAAATTAATTTTATATTAGTTTTAATTTAGGTTCAATTCTAACCTTTTTTGAATAATTAAAATCAAATTAGAAAATTAGGTTTGTTCTTGATTTAATTTTTACTTCTTTTCACAAAATAACAAAAATACAAAAATAGTTAATTTAATTATTTTTCTTAAATAAAATTAATTAGTCATTAGGTTTTCTTTATTTATTCAATGAAACTCTATTTTTCTCAAAATAACACAAAAACCACAAAAATATGATTTTTCTTTTAATTAGGTTTAGACGGGGTCAAAACCCTATTTTCTCTCATTCTTAATTCATCGCGCGCATATATTATTTTTGCGATATTAATGTAACTGCTCATGGTATGTAATAGTTTAATTAGGGTTTTCTTTTATTTATCATTTTTTTGAGTTTTTGGCTATGTAATTAATCCCCCTCCCTGAAGCCTTGTAATAGCGTAGTTTTATTTTCCGCATTTTAATTCTCGCAAATATTAACTGTTAGATGTATGATAATAGGATTGTATGACGAGACTGTATGTTAATTTAAAATGGCTAGCAAACCCTAAATGTGCAAAGATAATAACTGAAATCAAATCACTCGCACATGCGCACTCTTAGGGTATACTCTCACTTCGGTTGCCTTCGGTAAACGATCATTAAGTATAGGGTGTTTTAGTGGTTGCCCTCTTGTATAACAAAGATCAAAAGTCTCGTTCGTAAATGTTGCCTCGAATATGTTGCCTCGGAAATGTTGCCTCAAATATGATCTTAAGACACTAGGGTTACTACTAAGACGTCCTAACATTGCTTTAGTGATCGTACGTCCCTTTCGAATTGACCCTTACAAACTCCAACGACGATGCTACCTATTTCTCAATAGTGGGATAGCATTGTCTAAAGGAAACAAGAACAGAAATAATCTTTTTTCGAGTAGGTAGAATCTTAAGTACTTGCTCAAATCAAACTTTTCCACACTTACACTCTTTTCAAACAAAGTTTTCAAAAACACTTCGTAACACTCTTGAAGATGGAAGCAAAGGTTAAAACGAAGTAAAACAAAAACTTTTTCAAAAACAAACACACAAAAGCAATTTTCAAATGATGAGAAAGTACCTAAGAGCCCGTGGAAAACCACGGATAGAAAGGGTGCTAATACCTTCCCTTTCTATAATTTACCCCCCGTACTCAAAATCTCGAAAAAGGAATTTTTCTGTGCTTTTGTCCTTTCCAGTTGGATAAAATAAAAGTCGGTGGCGACTCTTGCTTACTGCGACATTTTGCAAACACAAACGCAAAACGCAAGCCCGCATTTTCTCAAAACAGTCTGGTTCTGCCACCGTATCACAGGCAGCATGACGATTCTGGCCTAAAAGAGCATGCTATTTACTACCTGAGCAAAAAGTTTACCGACTGTGAAACCCGATATTCACTGCTCGAGAAAACTTGATGTGCTCTGGCATGGGCTGCTCGCCGGCTAAGACAGTATATGCTGACTCATACTACCTTGTTGATATCTAAAATGGATCCGATAAAATACATCTTCGAAAAGCCTGCTCTTTCTGGGAGAATAGCGAGATGGCAGATGATCCTGACAGAGTACCACATACAGTATACTAACCAAAAAGCTATAAAGGGCAATGTACTAGCTGATCACCTCGCTCACCAAGCTGTGGAAGACTACCAGTCCATGAAGTTTGAATTCCCGGATGAAGACATCATGGCATTAGACAACTGTGAAGAAATCAGGCCATATGACGGACCTGAACAAGGATCCCAATGGACCCTGTTCTTTGATGGAGCATTCAATGCACTTGGTAATGGTATTGATGTTGTACTCATATTTCTGGAGGGGTGTCATACTCTCTTTATTGCCAGACTTTGCTTCAATTGTATAAACAACATGGCAGAATACGAAGCATGCATCTTCAGTCTCAAAGCTGCCATAGACTTGGGGATCAAATCCTTGGATGTATTTGGAGATTCAACTTTGGTCATCAGTCAGATCAAAGGGGCATGGGACACCAAACACCCTAACCTTATCCCTTACAAAGAACATGTCTTGACATTGCTACCATATTTTGAGAAGATTACCTTCGAGCATTTCCCGCGAGAAGAAAATCAGCTAGCAGACACTCTAGCCACAATGTCATCTATGTTTAAACTTAATTGGGATAACGAGGCCCCTCAGATCACCATCGAATGAATGGAGGAACCAGCACACTATCACGAGATTAATACTAAGGAAGTAATGGACCAGCCTTGGTTTCACGAAGTCCAGAGGTATCTCGAGGCTCAAGAATATCCAAAAGGAGCTCCAATCAATGATACGAAGTTCTTAAGGAGATTCTCTACTAAATTCTTCCTTAGTAACGACATCCTGTACAAACACAATCATGACTCCGTATTGCTTCGGTATGTAGATAAGGTTGAAGCTGAAAGGATCATGGTTGAATTACATGAAGGCACTTTTGGTACCCATTCCAGTGGGCATACGATGGCGAAGAAAATCCTACGGGCAGGCTATTACTGGTCTACCATGGAAGAAGATTGCTATCAACACTCTCGAACCTGCCATAAGTATCAAATTTATGCTGACAAGGTGCGTGTACCTCCGGTTCCTTTGAATGTCTTGACAGCTCCTTGGCCCTTTGCTATGTGGGGAATTGATATGATCGGGGAAATCAAGCCGACAGCTTCCAATGGACACCGCTTCATCCTAGTGGCCATTGACTATTTTACAAAGTGGGTTGAAGCATCCTCCTTCGCCTCTGTCACCAAGAATGTTGTTGCCCGCTTCATCAAGCAAAATCTCATTTGCCGGTACGGTATCCCGGAAAGGATCATCACTGACAATGGTACAAATCTCAACAACACTATGATTACCGCACTGTGCGAGCACTTCAATATTCAGCATCATAATTCTTCTCCCTATCGGCCAAAGATGAATGGTGTTGTAGAAGCTGCAAATAAAAACATTAAAAAGATCATACAGAAAATGACAGTCACATACAAAGACTGGCATGATATGTTACCATTCGCTCTCCACGGGTATCGTACCATGGCCCGCACATCAACCGAGGTAACACCTTATTCTTTGGTATACGGCATGGAAGATGTCTTGCCTATCGAGGTTCAGATCCCCTCTCTGAGGATTATGAAGGATGTAGGGTTGAACGAAGACGATTGGATCCAAACTCGACTTGATCAACTGAACTTGATTGATGAAAAGAGGCTTACTGTTGTTTGCCATGGTCAAATGTATCAAAAACGAAAGATCAAGGCTTTCAACAAGAAAGTCATATGCCATGTGTATCAAGTTGGGGATCTAGTGATCAAACGCATCATCTTGCCACAAAGTGATCCCAGGGGAAAATGGACTCCTACCTATGAAGGACCATTCGTAATCAAAAACATTTTCTCCGGTGGGGCAATGATCTTGACCACCATGGATGGTGACGACCTGCCACATCCTGCGAACACGGACATAGTTAAAAGATACTACGCATAAGAGACCCGCTAGGTTGACATACCTAGGCAAAACAAGGGCATCCCGACGAACCAAAAGGTTCGGGTAAAAGTTAGGGATAAAACAAAAAATTTGTACACCCGGTAAGTTGAAAACCTGAAAGGGCGACTTGGGAAAAAAAGGTTTCGAGGTGGACTGAAAACCCGAAAGGACGGTCCAGGCAAAAGTTAGGGAATTAAGGCGTACGACTATGTCCTGTCGGATCACTTTTACAAACAACCTTTGACTTCCACTGACAAACTCAGAGGTTCCAATCAATTCAATCATCTTCGGGCAAGGCAACAAATAGACAAAATGCTCAGGGATACGAAGGCTATAGCAGAATAGGAACCCCATGGGATTATTACACATAGTTATCTTTCTTTGTATCAAATTTTTCTTGTTTTACGACAGCATTCTCATACTAGAATGTTTGTCCCCTTTGTACAAAAATATTTACTCAAAGTCAATACAAAGATATCCCTTTGAAAGTGCAAAAATTATTTGTCTTTTTCTTTACGCTTGTGTTTTATTTGCGAAAACGTCCAATGGTTCCTTGTTGAACATATGCATCTAAACATAATTATTATTTACAAGTAAACAAAATGGGAAAGACGATTACTAATAGGTTGAAAGGATATGGAAATATCTCTAGGATATTCCATAAGTAATCCCCTGCAGTACATCATTTAAATCCCCAGCGGTACACTGTTTAAAATTGTTGATCCCCAGTAGAAGTTGTCAAATTTCTCGGGACTCCCCAACAGATTTTACAAGCAATACATGGCATTGCCCTTACAACAGAATTTATTTCTCTCGGCAGAAATCCATCAATACTTCGACTTCAAGAAATGAAGACTCACATATCCTCAGCAGCATTCAGGGATTTATTTTCCTTAATCCAAACAGCAATGCAGCAGATTAGCTCACATACGCATACATTGCATCCATATATCATAAACATTGATAAAGCAAATACATTACATCATACATTTCATGCAACATGACTTTGTATTTTAGCTAACATTTTACCCTTTTCAGGGAAAAATTAACAGCTACCATCAACAGATTTAATCTGCAGATACAGTTCAGATACGCACGAAATACGGATGTCATTCTGATACTCATTCAGATTCAACCTCTTAATACAGTTCAGATACGCTCTAGACACGGATTCCATTCTGATACTCATTCAGATCTCAATTTTAAGATACAGTTCAAATACGCTCCAGACACGGATGCCATTCTGATACTCATTCATATTACAGTACAGATACGCTCCAAACACGGATGCCATTATGACGCTCATTCAGATTTCAATACAGATACGCTCCAAACGCGGATGCCATTCTGATAATTATTCAGAATCAACTCTCAGATACAGTTCAGATACGCTCCAGACCCGGATGCCATTCTGATACTCATTCAAAATCAGCTCTCAGATACAGTCCATATACGCTCCAGACACTGACGCTATTTTGATACTCATTCTTTCAGCTTACAAATTACAATACCAACAATCACTTTTGGAAGGCATCTACAAGCCCATCTCCAACAAGGTTATATCACCTCTCCAAATGGCATCTTTAAGCCTGTTCCTTCTGTCATCGCATCGCCGAGTGCAAATTTCTGGGCACTCTAGTGTCCAATCATCTTCCACCTTCGAGTCGCGAATGGAAAAACTCGCCAATCTAACTCTTCAGGTTTAAGAAGATTGAACAGGGGAACTTTGTAAACAAGACAAAAAGTTTGTAATTTGATTTGCAATGTAATAATACAAAGCATTGAACAACTTTTGATATGATGGGATTCTATACAAATCTTTGTATTTTAATTGAATTTTGAAATTCCCCATTGGAATAGTTTGAAATGAAATACTTCAGTCTGGTAACTTGAATTCAAAGCAAACCCAAATGAATTTGTAACTTGTATTTTCAAACAAACATGTGCCTTGTACTTTAATCTAATTCTTAAACAAAATAAATGTTTAAGAATTCAATTCCACTTGGTCAACTTGAATCCAAAATCATGGTTGTTTTAATTGAAAGCCTTAATCTTTAAATCGTATCCAATTCAAGCCTGCATTCAAAAATGGACTCGCACGCCACGCTCGATAAAAACAAACATGTTTTAAGAACATTCATCAATCTTGCAACAAACTCTGGTTAAAAGCATTCAAAAATCAACAAATGACTTACGACGATTCGATAATTTTTGAGGTCTTCCAAACACAATTTCCTTTTGATCTTTGAAAATAAACTCATGAGTGACATCACTTATGACCATTTTTGTACCCCAAAATTCGCCCTCTTATTTTATCAACATTTCTCATCACAAGGCTCTTGGAACTCAAGACCAAGCTAGGGTTTGCTCTGCTCAAGACACCTTCTTGCACTGTTGACCTAAATTAGGGTTTGAGTTTGCACAGGGATTTTTTGACCTAAAGTGACTTTCATACTTCATGTTGGACTCATAATTTTGTCCATACAAAGTTTCAAGCCTTGAATCAAATTTTTGCCCAGTCAATTGGACAATTGACCTAAAAATCAACTATATTGGGGAAAAAGTCAACTGTGGCCAATTTACAGTCAAACCTCATGAATTTTGACCCACATCAACATTATGAACTCGTATGAACCATTTGATCAAGTTTGGACCACAATTCCACAAGAAATTTGATCAGATCACCAAAAGGGCAAAATGGTCATTTTTAGGGTTTTGACTGTACAAAGGCAATTTTTGACTGTTTGACCTAGCCAATGGCAAATTAATCTCAACCATGGACTCAAGGACTCAATGAAATTATCTTGATCTATTCAACAAGTTCAAAAGATCTCAAATGCATAGGATTGACAGATGAATTTTTCAGTCAACTGATCAAAATTTGACTGTACACTGAAAAGTCAAACTTTGACTTTTTGGTCAAAATCAAGTGCCAAGGGTCATTTTTCATCAAGATGTGTCAAAATATGAAATTGGTTCATCAAGAAACCCAAAATTGCAAATTAGGGTTTGAAATTGAAAATTTTCATAACTTAGAAATTTTCTAAGTTATGAAATTTTCTTAATTTTTCCTAACTTTGCCCCACATTTTCACCATGATGCAAGTGGATTCAAACAAAACTTACAACATAAAAGTTGTATTCCTCCACAAAGTATACAACTTTTATTCACAAAGTTTTCTCAAAAGAAGCTTGATCTCAAGTTATGATTTTTGGAACAAGGGTCCCTAAAACTTTTAACTTAGAGAAATTTTGCCCTAGTTTATGCAGGATTTTAACCCATCTTCTTGGCCATTTTTCACATAGTTAAACTTGGAATCTCAAGTTTCATTTCAAAGATGGATTATAGTACATGTTTCAAGCTTTCCAAATTGTCCAAGAACACCTCAAACACATTTGTGGTTAGGGAGAATCGAATGCTTGAAGTTGGCAAAAACTCACTTTGTAACCATGGCCAATACATGTTCATACAAGTTGCAAAATCTGACCAAACTAGATTTGTACTATATTACAGGTCTCTAAACCCTTCAACACTCAAAAATTGAATGCAAACACATTGGTTAGAGGCATTGTTCTGATCAAGGAAGCATTATACAAAGGATTAATCCATTTTTGGCAAAAAGGTAGCATTGCCACTTTGATAAAGCATGCTTTATGTCAAATTGCTTATCTTGAGCCAAGGACCCAATCTTTTGCAGCAAACAAAGTTCACTAATATCAAACAATTGGTACCAACTCTTAGCAGACCCTAAGCTAGATTGTACAAGCCTTTGCATTGTCAATTCTCACTTTTACTTCAAAAATAAGAAACCTTGCAAAAGGTTAATAACTTGCATATCTGATATAATCAACTTGAGCCAACATTTCAAACAAGTCTTGCACATCCCTGTGAGCCATAAACACGAGCCATTCATCCCTCAAACACCCTTGTATACAAAAATCACATTTTCTTGCAAAACAGGGCAGGCCCTGCAAAATCACTTCCATTCTCACATCCACTCGTGCGTTTTGCTTGCAACCAGTTCCAATACCTTCCATTCAACTCACTCAAACTATCCCAAACCTCCATTAACAACTGTAACTCCATTTACAGTGTTCACCATTTCTTTTTTGAAGCTTTGCAGGTTGAGTTCTATAGAGAGATTCAGACCATTTCAAAACAAACTAAGCATTGGGAAAGGTCCAGGGAACATCAAGCAAGCTCAAAAGAACCTCAGGCCTTACTGAAAGTTGCTGCATTGCCATACTGGAGCTTGATTGAAACAGGTATTTCTCAAACTTCTATCTCTCTATTTAGGAACATTTAGCCTTAGGTTTGTGAATGAAAAATGTAGTCCTCATTGCCCTTGAGCTGTACATATGCTTAGAATTTATTTATGTTAACTGAGCTAGGAGTATTTGATAGTTGAACTTTTTGAAAAAACTAGGTCAGAAATTGGGGGTGATAAAATTCTCCCTGGTTTCTTAGAGTTAGGTCAAGTGTTTTATATGGTTGAAATCGTTGTTTCAAGCTCTATAATTTTCATGTTATGGGTTTTTGATTTCAAGCAAAGTACAGAGAGAACAGGTTTCAAGGTCAGAAGCGTGCGCGTTTGGTCGTTGGCCAGAGGACAGGGACGAAGGCCATTGGGCTGGGCTTGGCTTGTTGCTACTTTTTGCACCCATATGCTTGCTTTTCACACCCCCTGGCCCAATTTTTATTATTTTTGCATTTTTATTTCATTTCTGACTTTATTATTTTATTTCCAAATATAAAAAAATGCTCCAAAAAAATTTTCATAATTTTTTACATTTATTTGTCATTTTATTTTATTTTTACTAACATTAAAACATTTTAATACTTTTCATTATTTGTTTAATTTTAAAAATATTGAAAATAATACCTTTTATTTTTATTTCTTATTTTTATTCACACTGAAAATATTTTCTTGAATATATTTTATTTTTGTAAATATTTTATTTATTTTATACATCCTTAATATATTTAATATATATATATATATATATATATATATATATATATATATATATATATATATATATATATATATATATATATATATATATATATATATATATATATATATATATATATATATATATATATATATATATATATATATATATATATATATATATATATATATATATATATATATATATATATATATATATATATATATATATATATATATACTTTATTTTATTAAAAAACATAGAATAAAAATACAAAAAATAATACATTTTTATTTTTATTATTATTTTATACTAAAAAACACTTTTTTCAATATATTTTTATTTTTGTACATATTAATATATTTTTGTATATAAATAATAGATAATATTATTTTCTTAAAGAAAATTAGGGTTTACCCTAAAACAAATAAAATTAATCCCTTTTTTATTTATTTATTTCTTTATATTTCTTTACATTAAAAATACTTTACATACATAAAAACTTCTTTTTTTGCATAATACATTTTACTTAATATTTATTTATCTTGTTTATTTAAATATTGTACATTTAAATATTGATTGCATTTGAGATTCAATTTGGATGTAATAGTAACTAGGGTTTATATTTCTTGTCAATTACCCCATATTCAAAACTTGTACCCCCATCCCCATAATCATGTTGTAATAGCTTAGAATTTAAATTCTCGCACTTAAACGCTTTCAATTATGCCATGATTAGAGAATTAGGGTTTGTATGCAAAATCAAATTAACAAATAGTTTGACCTAATCAAAGACAAAAATGCATGAAAAACAAACACAATGCACTCTTGCACCCCTAGGGTTACAACCCACTTGTTGCCTTTAAAAATGGGTCATGGTATGCATGTTGAGTACTTTGGAAAAATAAAAACAAAACAAAGATCATAGTCCCTCGATGATGCTATCTTGGTTTCCTAAACAAAAATGATCAAGTCCCTCAAGAAAATTGCCAAAAATACTTGACACAATTGCTATCATGGTCTATACGATGACCCGCGCCTGTCCCGTTTAACATCCTAACACAAGGTTGTTCACCAAATGCAATGGTGAAACAACACTGTTAAAAGGGTTAAAAACATAAGAAAGATCTTTGAGTAAAATAGGGTAGACAACTCTTAGTTACTTGATCAAAAGCTTGCAAAACATCCTTGCTATTTTCAAACACACTTCACAACACAAGTTCAAAACCCAACTTTCAAACATTGAAAACTTTTCAAAAGACAAAAACACCTTTGTATACATTCAAACAAGAATCATTACAAAGGTTGCCACAACGATGTCCTCTTTTCAAAACATCTTTCAAAACCACACACAAAGCACCATTTCAAACAATTAAAAAGCAAAAGCAAGTGATCTAAACAAGTAACTAAAAGCCCATGGATAACCATGGATGAAAAGGGTGCTAATACCTTCCCTTTTCATAATCTACTCCCCGAACCCAAGAAAACATCTCAAAGGTCTTTCCTGTGCTTTTTTACCTTTCCTTAGGATAAAATAAAAAGTTGGTGGCGACTCTTGCTAAACCAAAACATTTGCGAACACAAACGCGAAACCTCAAGTCAGTTCTCCCACCGTATCACAGAACTGGCGACTCTGCTGGGGACTACTTTAAAAGTGGAGTAACCTTAGGGCTTAGATCACATTTGCATGCTTATCTTGATTGCTTAGATTGCTTTACATTTGGTTCTCTTGTTTGGGCTTGAAATCCTCTACCCGGATTTGGGAAACATTCATAGGTAAATAGCAATACATTGTGGAAACTGTGTGGGGTATACCGACATGGTTGAAGCAATAGCTATATTAGTGCGACATATTTGTAAGTACCGGTGGCCTTTGAGTCAATCAAAGAGAATACGGAGCCACTGAGTGATGTCATGAAGCACTAATAAACTCTTAGAACCTTACTTGACCATCTTGGCCTTTTATTAGAGGTACTGAGATGACCGGCTTTGGTGCAGTCCGAAGTTGGTAGATACTCGATACTACACTCATTGAGGGTTGTTTTCTTGGAATATTTTGGTCGCCAGTTAAGTGGCTAAACCAAAACAATTAACACAGAAAATAATCCAGTCATATTGAGCTCCTTAGAACCCGGTTACTATTTATAGGACAGGTTTGAGCCAACTAAACTCAAGAGGGTACTTACCTATGAAACCTCATGCAAGCCTGAAACTAGGGTTTTGTGTGATTTGCTTGTACATATGTTTGTGCATACATTATGAACATCATAAAGCATCATTTTCATCCACTAACCATTTCAAGGGTTTGGATCTTCATCTTTGTTTTGTAGGTCATGGAATCTCTTCGCAGGAAAACAATTCAAGTCAACCTTGTGAGAATCCATCCTCAACTCAAGGAGCTTACTTCCAAGATTCCAGAGAATTCTCTCTTCAGTGAAAGACATGGTAGACTTCTCAACTTGGTCAACTCCAACATTGAAGAAGACATGGTGAAAGTTCTCTTCCAGTTCTTTGACCCCCTACACCACTGTTTCACATTCCCTGATTACCAACTAGTACCTACTTTGGAGGAATTTTCTCAACTCCTGAGAATTCCTATTCTTCATCAACTACCCTACAACGGTATAGAAAAATAACCAAAGCCTGAAGATGTTGCTCAAGCATTACACTTGCAACCATCTGATATCAAAGGACATTGGGAAACCAGAAGTGGTGTCAGGGGTTTCATGGAAAAGTTTCTGTTTGAGAAGGCACAAGACTGCTGGAATTCTCTAGATCTACAAGCTTTTGAGGAGATTGTAGCACTTCTCATCTATGGATTGGTTTTGTTCCCAAACCCTGATCAGCTTATAGATGTGAATGTTGTCAAGATTTTCATATCTCAGAATCCTGTGCCTACATTGCTTGGGGACATCCTACACTCATTTTACACACGAACAATGAGGAAAAGAGGTGTTCTCATGTGTTGTACTCCTCATCTAGCAAGGTGGTTTATTTCTCACCTTCCACAATCAATTTTGAAGAATGAGCAGGGTTTAAGGTGGTCACAACGGTTGATGACCCTCACACATTCTGATGTTCATTGGTGTTCTCGGTCCAAAGAAAATGTCATCATCATTGATCGTTGTGGGGAGTTCCCTAATGTCCCACTACTTGGCATTAGGGGAGGCATTACCTACAACCCTTATTTAGCTCTAAGACAGTTTGGATATGCTCGGAGGGATGGCCCTCATGATATGTTGATTCCTGACCTAGTTTTTGACTTCGACAACGATGCGCAAGGACTTCAACAAAGGTTCATCAGAGCTTGGAGGATGCCCAACAAAGTGGATAGTAAGACACTAGGGCACAAGAATTCCATCCCCCTTGAGCCTTATCTCAAGTAGGTGCGAACCCGCGCCCAGAATCTTATGATGCCATATCCTCACATTCTCCCTGTGATCAAAGAGCCTGTTATGGAAGCAGAGGTTCCATACACCCTCCTACATCCAGACATGCTGACATCATTGGAAGAATTACAAAAGAGTTGGATCCAACTCAAAGAAGAACGGAATACTTTTGAAGCCAGTTTCTATTCCAGTGAGAAGAAGGTTTTGGAGCTTACCCGTCGACTCCATGAGGATGAAACTCTCAACACTTACATCGCACCAAAGAGGATGCGCAATGTCTTTTTACGTTAAGAGTTTTGTAATATTTTTCCCATGGGGCATTTATGTACTAACAAATTTCTTCTTAATATAACGTGTGTTCTTTTTGTTTGCAACAAATTTGAATTTCTGAATCCTTGAATGCATTACATGAATAACATATCATTCATCATATGCATAAACAGGTCTTCACACCAGGTTTCCTTATCTTTCTGCTGTTTATTTCAGCAAGATGGATTTGAAGCAGACGGTTAAGGATCTGCAAGCACAGAACTCTCAATTCCAGCAACTCCTCATGACCTTAGCAAAAGGTTAAGAAGACCTTAAAGCACTGTTGTAGAAAGATAAAGAGAAAAAGAAGAAAACACCTGGTGTAGTCATCATGGGAAGAATGTTTGAAAACAACGCTAGAAAAGTTCTCGAATTCCCCTCAACGTCTGATGAAGGGGCTGGTAAAGGAAAAGGAACAGCGATGCCTTCTGAATCCGAAGTTGAAGAGGAAGAAGAGGAAGAGGATGAAGATTACTCCGAACAGCAATATCCCTCGGCGGATGATAAATTTAAAAATCTTGAGGATCGGTTGGCAGCCATGGAGTTGCAAAGCGTACCTGGTTTAGATTTCGAAGAACTAGGGTTGGTCGTTGGGATCATCATTCCTCCCAAGTTCAAAGTTCCTACATTTGCTAAGTATTACGGTTTGTCCTACCCAAAGATGCATCTGAGATCCTACGTCAGAAAGATCCAACCCCACTCATCTGATAAAGACCTCTGGGTACACTTTTTTCAAGACAGTTTGTCAGGCACACAATTGGACTGGTTCTATCAACTTGAGAGATCTGAGGTTCATAACTGGGAAGATTTAGCTGCTGCTTTCTACCAACAATACCAATACAACGATGATTTAGCGCCTACTCGTACTCAACTACAGAGTATGGGTATGGCTTCTAATGAAGGGTTTAAAGAGTATGCCCAGAAGTGGCGTGATCTGGAGGGAAGGGTGCAGCCACCATTGTCGAATAGAGAGTTGGTTGACATGTTTTTAGGGACCCTGTCTGGCCCTTTCTTCAATCATTTAATTGGGAGTTCCTCCGCGGGATTCACCGAACTAATTCTGACTGGTGAAAGGGTCGAGGCCGGCATTAAAAGTGGTAAGATTCAGAAAGATGCCTCCGCATCCACTGTTAATAAGAAGACCTTCCCAGCTAAGAAGGAAGCTTCTGTTGTTTATTCTCAGAAAAGCCAAGGAAGAACCGAGCATCGATCAACGGTGGGGGCTATGATGATCCAAAACTCTTCAACCGATCAACCTCGCAGTAATCAGCCAAGATCTAATCAACAAAGGGTAGAAAGGCTGCAACGGCAATTCACCCGAATTAACATGACGCCAGCTCAAGTACTCTCTCATCTGTTAAAGCTGAATCTCACCAATTTGAAAGAAGCGCCAAAGAACCCTAATACCTCTTCTCCATATTACCACTACAATGCAAAGTGTACATACCACTCTGACAGTGTAGGGCATGATACCAACAACTGTTGGGCTCTTAAGAACAAAATCCAAGACCTGATCGATGCTAAGGAGGTAGAATTTAATGCGCCCGAAAAGCCGAATGTGATTTCTGCCCCAATGCCCAAGCACGGTCATAATGTTCATGCCATTATGGAAGACCTTCATGTTACCAATGTTGCTGACCTTTTGACTCCCTTACCAGTGATTAAAGTGAATTTGATGAGAGCCGGGATATTCCCAGGCTGTGTAAAAGACTGTTACTTTTGTTTAAACATACGCGCTGACTGCCCACTGTTGAAATCAGGCATCCAACGCCTGATAGATACCCAAGAGATACTCTTTCAAAAGACTCTTATTGATACCTTCACTCCTGTTACTCATGCTACCTTTGTTACTTCAACCAATGACATTACAATAATAACCATCTCCGACAATCTTCCCAAGGATTGCAAAAGGCCTGTCAAGATTACGCCTGATCCTAAGTTTGTGTCGTTAAAAATCACCATTTCGGGGCTTGTCCCGTATAAATCTAACAAGACGATACCATGGAACTACGGAGGAGAAATCTTCTATCATGGTATCAAATAGAGTGAATCAGTCCAAGAGAATTCTGATGATGAAACCCCTAATATAGGGAACATTGCGGGAACAAGCAAGATAACTCGCAGTGGAAGGATCTTCTCTCCGGAGATTGCTCCTCCACGAGCAGTCTTCGGACCCTCGAAAGCTTCTGTGCCTGCCAAGCCATCTGTGCAAAGCCCAATAATTGAAGAATTGGATACTCCTGAAGTTAGAACCTCTATTGATACTACCGATAAGGGTAAGGGGATACTAGAAGCGCCTGTCAGGATGAAGGCTCAGACTGTGGTAATCCTCGAGACCACCCAGAAAGAAATGGAAGAAATCTTAAAGATAATCAAGAGGAGCAACTACGATGTCGTGGAACAGCTAGGGCAGACCCCTTCCAAAATCTCCATGTTGGCTCTTCTACTCTGCTCTGAGGCCCATGCTAAGGCCTTGATCAAATTTTTAAAGACGGCACACGTGCCTCAAGAAACTTCGGTTGACCAGTTTCAAGAGTGCGTGGCTAGCCTTACCGCTGATAATGGCCTTGGGTTTTCTGATGTTGATTTGACCCCTAAAGGAAGGAAGCACAATAATGTGATGCATGTCTCAGTAGAATGCAGGGGAACCACACTTGCCCATGTCCTAGTTGATACTGGTTCATCTTTGAATGTGCTGCCGAAAAAGGCGTTGGATAGATTGGACTATGAAGGATTGACCCTCAAACCCAGTAACATCGTTGTTAGAGCCTTCGAAGGTTCTAAGAGGATGGTTCATGGAGAAGTGGACATTCCTATCAAAGTGGGCACCGAGACCTTCAACTCTACCTTCTATGTGATGGACATTCGTCCTTCATATTCATGCTTGTTGGGAAGGCCGTGGATCCACTATGCTGGGGCAGTTACCTCCTCTTTACACCAAATGCTAAAGTATCTTGTTCAGGGTAAGATTATAACGGTTCACGGCAAGGAAGAGTACATGATAAGTCACCTCAACTCCTTCTGCTATGTGGAGTTGGATGGCGAATTCATAGAAACGCCTTTCCAACATTTTGAGGAAGTTTCTCCTGAAGTCGCGGTTGCAAAGACAATGGTTGATGTGCCTATCATTTCCAAGCATGTGTCTAGGATGGCATCTCTCAAGGATGCGGAGGCTGTAATCAAAGAAGGATAGAGTACAGTGTGGGGGAAACTTCCTGATTTTCCTCACAAGATGGACAAGTTCGGACTAGGTTTTACTGCTGCTGGCCAGAAAGTTGTGCGTCGCTCCAGGGCTGGAGGACCACCCGTAAAAATCACTCACCATGGGATTAATGCCTTAGAAGATGATGATGAAGAAGACAACTTTGAAGATTGGATATTTCCAACCGTCGAAGGAGGATTAAGCAACTGGGAAGCGAAGGACTTCGTTCCCATCACTTTCATCAACCAGTAATTTATCTTTAAACAATTTCCTATTTTGGTCTGTAATAACTAAACAATTCGTACACTATTTTCACCTTATGCCTTGCCCGGGGCATATAGGTCAATTTGTAAGGGCTTGATTTTCTTCATTATCATATGCCATGTTTAATGAATCATTGGACGTTTTTATCTATAAAATGTTGTGTTCATTTTCTTTCCTTTTACATTTTGTTTTGTTTAAGGATGGTTATCCCTTACACACACACACTCACAAAATGCAGGTACCCATCCACTCCGGATTCCATGGGTGACTATTCTACTTTAGCCTTCGGTGACTCTGAAGATTTGGTCAATCATGCTGAGTACGAAGTTAACGAAGACTGTGAAGTGTCGGGAGAGTTAGCCAGACTTTTGCAACAAGAAGAGAGGGCTATTCTGCCCCATGAAGAGTTGATAGAAACCATCAACTTGGGAACAGAGGAAGACAAGAAAGAGGTTAAGGTGGGTGCCAACCTAGAACCAGGTGTCAAAGAGCGCTTAGTGCAGTTGTTGAACGAATATGTTGAGATCTTTGCCTGGTCCTATGAAGACATGTCGGGATTAGACAAAGATATCATGGTTCACCGTCTCCCTACAAGAGAAGACTGTCCACCGATCAAACAAAAGGTCCGCCGAATGAGGCCCGACATGTCTGAGAAGATCAAAGTTGAGGTAATGAAGCAATTCAACGCTGGCTTTTTGGCTGTTACTTCCTATCCACAATGGGTTGCTAACATTGTGCCCCGTGCCCAAAAAGGACGGAAAAGTCAGAATGTGTGTGGATTATCGAGATTTAAACAGGGCTAGACCTAAAGAGGATTTTCCACTGCCACACATTGACATCTTGGTTGACAACACAGCTCAACACAAGGTATTTTCCTTCATGGATGGATTCTCGGGATACAACCAGATCAAAATGGCCCCCGAAGACATGGAGAAGACTACTTTTGTTACACAATGGGGTACCTTCTGCTACAAAGTGATGTCATTCGGACTGAAGAATATTGGGGAAACCTATCAACGCACCATGGTAGCTTTATTTCATGACATGATACATCATGAGATTGAAGTTTACATAGACGACATGATAGCCCGTTCACAGACAGAGGAATAACACCTTGATCAGTTGCAAAAGCTGTTTGTCAGATTGAAGGAATATAAGCTCAGACTGAACCCGAGCAAGTGCACTTTTGGAGTCAGGTCTGGTAAACTTTTGGGATTTATTGTCAGCAACAAAGGCATTGAGGTTGATCCTGCTAAAGTCAAGGTTATACAAGAAATGCATGCCCCCGCACTGAGAAGGAGGTTAGAGGTTTCTTGGGACGCTTAAACTATATCGCAAGGTTCATCTCTCACCTAACATCTACCTGTGAGCCAATCTTCAAACTGTTGAAGAAAGATCAGGTAGTTGAATGGAACAATGATTGCCAAATTGCTTTTGATAAGATCAAGGAGTATTTGTTGGAACCTACTATCTTGATGCCACCCGTCGAAGGAAGGTTGTTAATCATGTATCTGACTGTTTTGGATAATTCAATGGGGTGCGTACTGGGCCAACATGACGAGTCTGGCCAAAAAGAGCATGCCATTTATTACCTTAGCAAAAAGTTTACCAACTGTGAGACTCGCTACTCACTGCTCGAGAAAACTTGTTGCGCTTTGGTATGGGCTGCTCGCCGGCTAAGGCAGTATATGTTGACTCATACCACTTTGCTGATTTCCAAAATGGATCCGATCAAATATATCTTCGAGAAGCCTGCTTTATCTGGAAGAATCTCTAGATGGAAAATGATCCTGACTGAGTATGATATCCAGTATACTACCCAAAAAGCTATAAAGGGGAGTGTACTAGCTGACCATCTA
Source organism: Vicia faba (assembly GCA_948472305.1). Classification (NCBI taxonomy): domain Eukaryota; kingdom Viridiplantae; phylum Streptophyta; class Magnoliopsida; order Fabales; family Fabaceae; genus Vicia; species Vicia faba. Next base: position 1,459,961,402 of record OX451739.1, on the reverse strand, counting down.
GCTCATCAAGCCGTCGAAGATTACCAATCTATGAGATTCGACTTCCCTAACGAGGACATCATGACATTGGACAACATTAAAGGTAACGGACCGTATGACGGACCTGAACAAGGATCCTGATGGACCCTGTACTTTGATGGTACTTCAAATGCACTTGGCAACGGTATCGGTGCGGTACTCATTTCTCCGGAAGGTTTCCATACACCCTTCACCGTTCGACTTTGCTTCAGCTGTACCAACAACATGGCTGAATATAAAGCTTGCATCTTTGGTCTCAAGGCTGCTATAGACTTGGGAATCAAATCTTTGGTCGTATTTGGGGACTCGGCTTTGGTCATCAGTCAAGTCAAAGGAGAGTGGGACACTAAACATCCTAATCTTATCCCATACAAAGAACATGTCTTGACATTGTTTCCTCATTTCGAGAAGATTACTTTCAAGCACTTCCCGCGAGAAGAAAATCAGCTAGCAGATGCTCTGGCTACAATGTCTTCCATGTTTAAACTCAACTGGGATAATGAGGCTCCCCAAATCACCATCGAGCGAATGGACGAACCTGCGCACTGTCATGAGATTAATACCGAAGAAGTAGTGGAACAACCCTGGTTTCATGAAATCAAAAGGTATCTCCAGACTCGAGAATACCCCGAAGGAGCTTCCGTCAATGACAAAAAGTTCTTAAGGAGATTTGGTGCCAAGTTCTTCCTGAGCAATGGTATCCTTTATAAGCGCATCCATGATTGCGTTCTACTTCGTTGTATGGACAAGGTTGAAGCAGAGTTGATCATGACCGAAATACATAGTGGCACCTTTGGCACCCACTTAAGCGGACATACGATGGCTAAGAAGATTCTAAGGGCAGGCTACTACTGGTCTACCATGGAAGCTGATTGTTATCAACATTCCCGTACTTGTCACAAATGACAAGTCTATACTGACAAGGTACATATTCCTCTTGTTCCTCTCAATGTTCTAACAGCTCCTTGGCCATTCGCAATGTGGGGAATCGATATGATTGGAGAGATCAAGCCTACGGCACCCAATGGACATCGCTTCATCTTGGTCGCTATTGATTACTTCACTTAATGGTTTGAAGCAGCTTCCTTCGCCTCTGTTACAAAGAATGTGGTTGCCCGCTTCATTAAGCAGAACCTCATATGCCGGTATGGTATCCCCGACAGGATTATCACGGACAACGGTACAAATTTGAACAACACTATGATCACCGCTCTGTGCGAGCAGTTCAAGATTTATCATCATAATTCATCTCCCTATCGGCCAAAGATGAACAGTGTTGTTGAAGCCGCGAACAAAAATATTAAGAAGATCATTCAAAAGATGACAGTCACCTACAAGGACTGGCATGAGATGTTACCGTTTTCTCTACATGGATATCGTACCACGGCACGTACTTCAACAGGGGCAACCTCATTTTCTTTGGTATACGGCATGGAAGTTGTTTTACCTATGGAAGTTCAGATTCCCTCCTTGAGGATTATGAAGGATACTGGTTTGAGTGAAGACGATTGGATTCAAACTCGGCTTGACCAACTTAATTTGATCGACGAGAAACAAATTACTGCTGTTTGTCATGGTCAGACGTATCAAAAACGGATGATCAAGGCTTTCAACAAGAAAGTCAGACGTCAAGTATATCAAGTCGGAGATCTTGTAATCAAGCAGATCATCTTGCCGCAAAGTGATCCCAGGGGCAAGTGGACTCCTACTTATTAAGGACCATTTGTGATCAAAAACATCTTTTCTGGTGGGGCAATGATTCTGACCACCATGGACGATGACGACTTGTCGCACCCTGCGAACACAGACATAGTCAAAAGATACTACGCATAAAACGACCTGACAAGTTGAAAACCCGAAAGGGTGACTTGGGAAAAAATGGGCATCTTGGTGAATCGAAAACCATAAAGGTCGGTTCAGGAAAAATTAGGGATAAACAAAAAATTTGTACACCCGGTAAGTTGAAAACCCGAAAGGGCGACTTGGGCAAAAAAGGGTTACCCGGTGGACTGAAAACCCGAAAGGGCGGTCCAGGCAAAAGTTAGGGAATTAAAGCGTATGACTATGTCTCGTCGGATCACTTTAAGGACAATCTCTTCACCAACAAGCTCCAAGCTTCTGATCAATCCAATCATCGGCGGACGAAGCAGCGAAAGGACAAGATACTCAGAGTTGTGAAGGCTATAGCAGAATGGGAACCCCATGGAATTATTACACATAGCCATCTTTCTTTTGTATAAAAAAATTTCTCAATTTTTACGACAACATTCTCTTACTAGGATGTCTGTTTCCTTTGTACAAAGATACTTACAAAAGTTAATACAAAGATACTTCAAAATGCAGAAATTTGCTTGCCTTTCATTCTTTTTTTACACTTATGTTTTATTTGAAAACATCCAATATTTTGTTAAATAGGCATATGCATTTGAATATAATCACTGCTTACAAATAAAACAAAATTAAGAAAGGATAATTACTGATGGGTTGAAGGTGTAGGAAGATATCCTTGTGCTATTCCAGAAATCTCCTGCAGTACATCATCCAGCTCCTTAACAAAGCTAAAACCTTAGAGTATACATCCCTAGCAGAGTTAAATTTCCAGATCCCCAGCGGAGCCAGTGTGTTCTAAACTTTATCCCCCAACGGAGTTAAGTCTCAGAATTCCCATCAGAGTTAAGTATCCGAACTCCCGATCCCCAGTGGAGCCCGAAAACCCTGAAATACATATCCCTAGCGGAGCTAGAATACTCTAAACTTTCTTCCCCAGCGAAGTCAAATTTCCAACTATCATTCCCCAGTGGGAACCATTCAGCTTCCCCCAACTTCCCCAGCAGGTTATCTTAAAAAGTATGAGAACCAAGCAGATAATAGTTAACTTCTTGGCTTGCCCCCAACTAGGATGATTCCCCAGCAGTTTGGCATACAAACCAAGCTCCTAATTTCCCCGACCGAGTAAACACTTTCCCTACAGAGTTATTTCCCAGCAGATCTAATATTCTCGGTCTCATTTCTCCAGCAGAAGCCTCCCAGGTTTTAATTCCCCAGTAGAGGTCTTCAAAGGTTTCCTTATTTCCCAGGAAAGTCATAAAGGATTCTCATTCCTCGCAGAAGTTGTCAAAGCTCTTGTTAATCCCCACAAGTCACCAAGGATTTTCAACCCTCAGCAGTGGTCCCAGGATTTCTCATTCTCAACAATCAAAGATCTTTAATCCCCAAGCAGTCAGCAAGGATTTCTCATCTTCGACAATCAAAGATTCTTCGGAATCCCCAGCAAAGATCAAGGATTCACTTTCCCCGACAGCAGTCAAGGATTTCATTATTTCCAGTTATCAAGGATTTATCCTCCTCAGCAAGATAGCTACTCAGCTTACATGCACATCCATTACATTCATATATCATAAACATTGATAAAACACAGTTCATTGCATCATACATATCATGCAACATAACTTTGTGTTTTAGCTAACATTTTACCCTTTTCAGGATAAGATTAAAAGGCTATCATTAACATTTATTCAGATACAGTATGGATACACCCCAGACACGGCGGTCATTCTATTACTCATTCAAATTTTCAAGTCAAGATACAGTACGGATACACCCCAGACACGGAGGTCATTCTACTACTCATTCAGGCTTCAGCAATCCGATACAGACTAGATACGCTCCAGACACGGTGGCCATTCTATTTCTCATTCAGATTCAACCACAAAGTTCGGATACGCTCCAAATACGGATGCCGTTCTGGCCCTTACACCAGAAATTTGATTCTCCCCAGTGCAGTCGCCACGGAAGTTATTTTGTCACTTATTCAGATCCCAATTACAGTATAGATACACTCTAGACACGAAAGTCATTCTATTACTCATACAGATCCCAACTTCAGACACAGTCCAGATACGCTCCAGACACGGTTGCCATTCTGCCACTCATTCAGAATTTATCCCTAGCACACAGTTGCTCCATACACAGATTTTTCTCTGTTACCCATTCACAATACAGATACACTCCAGACACGGCAGTCATTCTGATATTCATACAAGAATCAAATGCAGTTACAGCTCGGATACGCTCTAAACATAGACGCCATTCCCTTGCTCATACAAACCCAGTCTCCAGATACAATACAGATACGTTCCAAATACGGATACCATTCTGATGTTCATTCTACTGATTTTCAACAAAAAATTCTTGGATGGCATCTTTAAGCCCATCTCCAGCAAGTTTCTACCATCTCCAAATGGCATCTTTAAGCCCATTCCCTCAACAATATTTTGATGAGTGCAAATTTACGGGCACTCTAGTGTCCAATCCTCTTTTACCTTCGAGTCACGAAAGGCAAACTTGCCAATCTAACTCTTCAGGTTAAAGAAGATTGGACAGGGGAAACTGTTGTACCCCAAAATTTTCCCTCTCATTTTATCAACATTTCTCATCACAAGGCTCTTGGAACTCAAGACCAAGTTGGGGTTTGCTCTGTTCAAGACACCTCCTTGTACGGTTAACCTAAATTAGGGTTTGAGTTTGCACAGAGATTTTTTGACCTACAATGCCTAAAGTGACTTTCATACTTCATGTTGGACTCATAAGTTTGTCCATACCAAGTTTCAAGCCTTGAATCAAATTTTTGCCCAGTCAATTGGACAGTTGACCTAGAAATCAACTATATTGGGGGAAAAGTCAACTGTGGCCAATTTATAGTCAAACCTCATGAATTTTGACCCACATCAACATTATGAACTCATATGAACCATTTGATCAAGTTTGGACCACAATTCCACAAGAAATTTGATCAGGTCACCAAAAGGGCAAAATGGTCATTTTTAGGGTTTTGACTGTACAAAGGCAATTTTTGACTGTTTGACCTAGCCAATGGCAAATTAAGCTCAACCATGGACTTAAGGACTCAATGACATTATCTTTATCTATTCAACAAGTTCAAAAGATCTCAAATGCATAGGATTGACAGATGAATTTTTCAGTCAACTGATTAAAATTTGACTGTACACTGAAAAGTCAAACTTTGACTTTTTGGTCAAAATCAAGTGCCAAGGGTCATTTTTCATCAAGATGTGTCAAAATATGAAATTGGTTCATCAAGAAACCCAAAATTGCAAATTAGGGTTTGAAATTGAAAATTTTCATAACTTAGAAATTTTCTAAGTTAAGAAATTTTCTTAATTTTTCCTAACTTTGCCCCACATTTTCACCATGATGCAAGTGGATTAAAACAAAACTTACAACATTAAAGTTGTAGTCCTCCACAAAGTATACAACTTTTATTCACAAAGTTTTCTCAAAAGAAGCTTGGATCTCAAGTTATGATTTTTGGAACAAGAGTCCCTAAAACTTTTAACTTAGAGAAATTTTGCCCTAGTTTAGGCAGGATTTTGACCCATCTTCTTAGCCATTTTTCACATAGTTCCACTTGGAATATGAAGTTGCATTTCAAAGATGAATTATATTACATGTTGCAAGCTTTCCAAATTGTCCAAGAACTCCTCAAACACATTTGTGGTTAGGGAGAATCGAATGCTTGAAGTTGACAAAAACTCACTTTGTAACCATGGCCAATACATGTTCATACAAGTTGCAAAATCTGACCAAACTAGCTTTGTACTAAATTACAGGTCTCTAAACCCTTCAACACTCAAAAATTGAATGCAAACACATTGGTTAGAGGCATTGTTCTGATCAAGGAAGCATTATACAAAGGATTAATCCTTTTTTGGAAAAAAGGTAGCATTGCCACTTTGATAAAGCATGCTTTATGTCAAATTGCTTATCTTGATCCAAGGACCCAATCTTTTGCAGCAAACAAAGTTCACTAATATCAGGCAATTGGTACCAACTCTTAGCAGACCCTAAGCTAGATTGTACAAGCCTTTGCATTGTCAATTCTCACTTTTACTTCAAAAATAAGAAACCTTGCAAAAGGTTAATAACTTGCATATCTGATATAATCAACTTGAGCCAACATTTCAAATAAGTCTTGCACATCCCTGTGAGCCATAAACACGAGCCATTCATCCCTCAAACACCCTTGTATACAAAAATCACATTTTCTTGCAAAACAGGGCAGGCCCTGCAGAATCACTTCCATTCTCACATCCACTCGTGCGTTTTGCTTGCAACCAGTTCCAATACCTTCCATTCAACTCACTCAAACTATCCCAAACCTCCATTAACAACTGTAACTCCATTTACAGTGTTCACCATTTCTGTTTTGAAGCTTTGCAGGTTGAGTTCTATAGAGAGATTCAGACCATTTCAAAACAAACTAAGCATTGGGAAAGGTCCAGGGAACATCAAGCAAGCTCAAAAGAACCTCAGTCCTCACTAAAAGTTGTTGCATTGCAATACTCGAGCTTGACTGAAACAGGTATTTCTCAAACTTCTATCTCTCTATTTAGGAACATTTAGCCTTAGGTTTGTGAATGAAAAATGTAGTCCTCATTGCCCTTGAGTTGTACAGATCCTTAGAATTCATTTATGTTAACTGAGCTAGGAGTATTTGATAGTTGAAATTTCTGAAAAAAACTAGGTCAGAAATTGGGGGTGATAAAATTCTCCCTGGTTTCTTAGAGTTAGGTCAAGTGTTTTATATGGTTGAAATCGTTGTTTCAAGCTCTATAATTTTCATATTATGAGTTTTTGATTTCAAGCAAAGTATAGAGAGAACAGGTTTCAAGGTCAGAAGCGTGCGCGTTTGGTTGTTGGCTAGAGGACAGGGACGAAGGCCATTAGGCTGGGCTTGGCTTGTTGCTACTTTTTGCACCCATATGCTTGCTTTTCACACCCCCTGGCCCAATTTCTTCAATTTTTATTATTTTTGCATTTTTATTTCATTTCTGACTTTATTATTTTATTTCCAAATATAAAAAATGCTCCAGAAATATTTTCATAATTTTTTACATTTATTTGGCATTTTATTTTATTTTTACTAACATTAAAACATTTTAATACTTTTCATTATTTGTTTAATTTTAAAAATATTGAAAATAATACCTTTTATTTTTATTTCTTATTTTTATTCACACTGAAAATATTTTCTTGAATATATTTTATTTTTGTAAATATTTTATTTTATTTTATACATCCTTAATATATTTTATATATATATACTTTATTTTATTAAAAAACATAGAATAAAAATACAAAAAATAGTACATTTTTATTTTTATTATTATTTTATACTAAAAAACACTTTTTTCAATATATTTTTATTTTTGTACATATTAATATATTTTTGTATATAAATAATAGATAATATTATTTTCTTAAAGAAAATTATGGTTTACCCTAAAACAAATAAAATTAATCCCTTTTTTATTTATTTATTTCTTCATATTTCTTTACATTAAAAATACTTTACATACATAAAAACTTCTTTTTTTTCATAATACATTTTACTTAATATTTATTTATCTTGTTTATTTAAATATTGTACATTTAAATATTGATTGCATTTGAGATTCAATTTGGATGTAATAGTAACTAGAGTTTATATTTCTTGTCAATTACCCCCTTATTCAAAACTTGTACCCCCATCCCCATAATCATGTTGTAATAGCTTAGAATTTAAATTCTCGCACTTAAACGCTTTCAATTATGCCATGATTAGAGAATTAGGGTTTGTATGCAAAATCAAATTAATAAATAGTTTGACCTAATCAAAGACAAAAATGCATGAAAAACAAACACAATGCACTCTTGTACCCCTAGGGTTACAATCCACTTGTTGCCTTCAAAAATGGGCCATGGTATGCATGTTGAGTACTTTGGCAAAATAAAAACAAAACAAAGATCATAGTCCCTCGATGACGCTATCTTGGTTGCCTAAACAAAAATGATCAAGTCCCTCAAGAAAATTGCCAAAAATACTTGACACAATTGCTATCATGGTCTATACAATGACCCCGGCCTGTCCCGTTTAACATCCTAACACAAGGTTATTCACCAAATGCAATGGTGAAACAACACCGTTAAAAGGGTTAAAAACATAAGAAAGATCTTTGAGTAAAATAGGGTAGATAACTCTTAGTTACTTGATCAAAAGCTTGCAAAACATCCTTGCTATTTTCAAACACACTTCACAACACAATTTCAAAACCCAACTTTCAAACATTGAAAACTTTTCAAAAGACAAAAACACCTTTGTATACATTCAAACAAGAATCATTACAAAGGTTGCTACAACGATGGCCTCTTTTTAAAACATCTTTCAAAACCACACACAAAGCACCATTTCAAACAATTAAAAAGCAAAAGCAAGTGAACTAAACAAGTAACTAAGAGCCCATGGATAACCATGGATGAAAAGGGTGATAATACCTTCCCTTTTCATAATCTACTCCCTGAACCCAAGAAAACATCTCAAAGGTCTTTCCTGTGTTTTTTGATCTTTCCTTAGGATAAAATAAAAAGTCGGTGGCGACTCTTACTAAACCGAAACATTTGCAAACACAAACACGAAACCTCAAGTCAGTTCTCCCACTGTATCACAACCATATACAGAAATAATCGTCTCAAGATCTTGTAATTTGAAGAAATCACAATTTTTAGAAATCAAACGACTGTTATTTAAAATTAGGTCAAAGTCCATGATGCGACTTCTAACGTACTCGAATTTTGGTGATCTTCTATACGTAACCAGCTCTTGATTTGTGAAGAGAAATTGGAGATGGCATCAAGGAGAATCATACGCAATAAGAACCACTCAAAAATATTGAATAATCAAGAAGTTACGGTCTTTTTAACTTGTTCTCGCAAAAAGGTCGATTTTTGGGTCAATGTAGTCGTTTCCAGTTATCTGAACCATTGATTAAGCAAACTTGCGATTTGAGGTTTGAAAACTAGCTTAAACAACCTTGAGGAGACATGAAGTTCTATGAAGACCATTTGAAATCTTGAAGACTCAATTTTCTTTGGGAAATGCAAAACCCTAATTGTGGACTTACTGTCTAGGGAGAATCTGTCTGACCAACTTCTGAGGCAAATTGAGTATTCGAGAAACCCTAGAATAGTATCTTGAATTAAAAATTAGAGGGTGAATGAAAAATGGGAGGGTAAATTTTGGGGTACAACACCAACGATAGGGCTTCCTTCTATCTAATGGTAGGATAACACTATCTAATGGAGGAGGAAAATAACACGAAAGACTTTGAGTAGGTAGATAGTTCTTAATCGCTTGCTCGCGAATATTTTAAAACATCTTTTTCACAAACACTTTCTCTGAAATATTTTTAAGAATAAATACTTTGTACGCATTCTCAACTGATACAAGAATCATTACAAATTTTCCTTACTATTGTCATTTTTTCCAAATATTTTCAAACACACGAACACAAAACATTTTCAAACAAAGTGAGCTAGCAATTAAGAGCTTATAGATAACTACGGATGAAAAGGATGCTAACACCTTCCTTTTTCATAACCTACCCCCCCCCCCCCCGAACTCAAAAATCTCGAGGTATTTCCTGTTCTTTTCACCCTTTCCTTATTGGATAAAAGTAAAGTCGGTGGCAACTCTTTCTATCCGCACATTTACGATAAAATGCAAAACAAGTCAGTTATCCCACCATATTAAAGTGAACATATGCTACAGATGGTCTACGTGGAGGCTGGTAAATTGGGATTTGGCGTTATAATTGGAAGGTAGAATAATGCTTCTGATATAAAACAAGAATTTGTAACAATGAGATGTGAAAGAAGAGGCATGTACCAACTGTCGCACACTTTTCTGGCGCTCAATTGCGACAATGATGATATGTAAAGAAATGTAGCGGTAAAGATTTGAGATTAAGCCATCAATTGACTCATCTCAACACAATGAAGTCGCCACCGCACTTTATTGTTTCCAAAGGAAAATGGGAAAAAAGCAAACAAAACCCAAAAAGATCAGAGATCGAGGTACGGGGTTCGGTTATGCAAAGGGAAGGTGTTAGCACCCTAAGCATCTACGGTACTCCGTAGGATCCACTTTGTTTGGTTTCTTTTTAAAAGGAGTGTTATGTAGAGGTTTACTTGCTAAAGGAAAAGAAAGAATGAGTATTTGTAAACAAAAGAAAATGAAATGTTTTTTTATTATTTTTGTTGCTTGCTTTGGGTCGTAAGAATTAATGCCTACGTAGTCCCTCGTGCAATGGGAAAGTCAGAGCACCATAGTACGGCTAGAAAATACTTGTCTGTTGATTGTTTTTAAACAAGGAGACAAGTCGTCATTGTTAGGAGATAAATCTCGACTAACGCCCACAAGGTGTAAGAAAGATGAACCATGCGTCAGCAAGAGTGAGGGTTTGAGAACGCCTCTAGTACGCAAGTGGAAGAGTCGACGCCTTTATAACTATATGGATAGGAGAATGTTACTCGACTATCAATGAATCATGTCTCATCTTGAAAAAAGTTTTGAAGGGAAAAGGTGCTCGGGCGCACAAAAGAGTTTGAATGTGTTGAATTGTTTTGTTAATTTTGAAAAATGTCAAAGTATGATTAAATGTATTGAAGTTTGTTTAAAGAAAAGAAGTTTTAAAAGAAAAGGCACTCGACAAAGCCGAGGTTTATTATGAAAGCGGTTTGTGTTTATAAACAAAGAAAATTTTGAAAGAAGGTGAGAAGGTTTTGAAAATTAAAGAAGATGGGAGGAGATGAAGGGAATATCCTAAAGCATAAGGTAAAAGCTAAGGAAGAGAACTGTCTAACCAACAAGAAGCCAATACTTGACATTATGGGTCAAGATAGAATTCCCATTCTTTGGAGCGAAACCAAGCAAGCAAAGATACTAGACCTCTTGAGAAGACCAAATTTCAAGTGTATTAAGTCTTCTAAAAAATTGTGCAGAGTAACGGTTGTATACGGGTGAATTCCAGATTACAAGCAAAGTATGTAATCACAATAACCTGCACACAAAACAAATAAACAACCCAATGTCTTGAGGTAAACCTCAAGAGCTCCAGACAAAATATCCATTAAGGTCAAAAGGTCTCCATACATAAGCCAAGGTCTCTAATCCTAAGTCCAAGAAGTCCAATACTCCATAATGCAAAGGATAGTAACCAAGTAGTCCAAGTATCATTAATGCTTTTTATGGTTCATGTTGATTATTAAGTGTCTTTAAAAGGAAAATAAAAGCTCAAGTGAGCAAAAATAAAAAAATAAAAAATGACATAAAAGTAAATGCTCAAGTGAGCAAAGATGAAAATAGCATGAAATGTAAATGCAAAAAGTAAATGGTACATAAAGCATAAAAAATAAAAGCATAAAGTAAAGTCAATTGTTAGAAATTAGTGGTTAGTTGATGACCATCTTGAAACTTGCATTTGGAACTCATTAGAGGATTGGTATAACCAAAGCCTCCACACAACAAGTTGCATTTGCTTTTTGTCAAGTATATCATCCATTTTGGAATCCTCAAAAAGTAACATGTAATGATCAACGATGTTTAAGTGATCCGCGTTGACCAAAATTGATGAAGATCCATTAGAGGATTGGTAGAACTAAAGCCTCCACACAATGAATCTCAAGGTTATTGGATCAAAGATATCAAATTAACATACTTGGGATTGCAAACATAGGTTTGGGCCACGAATGATCATTTATCTGAATCGGGACAAAATTTAGCGTTATGTTAAGCAATCGTAACTGGACTTATGTAGAAGTCACACCTATTTTGAGGTCGGTCAATAGCAATCTATGTACTTCATGTTTGGATAAATGATATAGAGATCATCATACCTTAACATGTAGCACAATTAAAAAATAAAGGGATAATATGAAGATGGAGGGGAATGATAAGTTAATTTGGATTACCACCTCAAAATTCTTTTATCTTTAAATTCAACCACTCCTCTAGATGGATTAAAGCATTAAACATATCATTAATCCAAAGCACCAAAAATGAATTAAATAATTCAATCTTAGGTAGATTTGAATTGATGAACATTTATCCAACTTCATCTACATCACAAATTCCATTGAATTTAAAGAGAAATTGGACATTTAAAATTGCAATCCAAACCAACAATCAAAAGGAGTGAGTAGAAAAAGCATTTTGGATCAAAGCTGCCCCAAAACAAGGCAAAAAAATGCATTATGTCAATGTGCAAATCGATTTCACTACTGTGTAAATCGATTTGCACAGTGAAGTTTTCAAAATTTTGAGCAAATTTCACTTAGTGCAATCGATCACTGTTACAGCAATCGATTGCACGCTGTTGCAGACAGCAAAATAGCATTTTAAAAGGCCAAATTCTTGTTCAAACTTTCCATCAAACACATTATGATCATGGATTCAATTGAGCACGAAAATTCCATCAAATTATGAGAAAATAGCACCAATGGAATCGCAAAACAATGATCAATGAATCAATCCCAAAGATCACCAAGAGATCACATTGTGAAAGATGGAAAATCCAACTTACCAAAGGTAGATCTAGAGAATTATCAACACAACTTCAAGAATTTGCTTCAATTCAACTACAAGAATCAATTGCCAAGCTTGGATGTAGAGAGTTGATGAAGAAAACGTGTTTGGATGAAGGTTTAGCTCAAAGATTAAAAAGCTTCAATGCAAAGCTTACTAACTTTTCTTGAAAATGGAGCTTTGAATGAATTTGGTAGATGGAGAGAATTGAGAGATTTTTTAGCAAAGTGATTTTAGCTATCAAAAGCTTGAAATTTGAATAATATGGGGGCTTTATTTATAGAGTTTAGGATTGGGATTAGTGGTAATTTGGTAATTGATTCTTGGAGCCAAAATTTGAATTAATGATAATTCTTTCAAAAATTAGAGCCAAATTGGAGCCAAAAATTTGACAAGCTAGAAATGCTGATTTTTTTCAAATTTTCACGCTGTGAAATCGATTGCACTACAATGCAAATCGATTTGCACGGTGTATTTTTTTCAAAAATTGCGCAAAATGCACTTTATGCAATCGATTGCACTCTAGGAGCAATCGATTGTACAGTAAAAAAATGAAAATTTTTTTAATTCTTTTTCTTTGCAAATAGAGATTTTAGGGAAATAATACCGGAAAACCTTACTTGCCATATGCTTCGACTCGGTACCTACAAAACACAAATATGCAAAGACAAAGACAAATATTTTTTTGTATTTTGATTAGAAGTTAGTCAACAACACAAGAGCAAACTTAAAGATAAGATGCAAATATGATGAATGAAGCTATTTATTAATGATTGTGACCAAATGATAAAATATGATATGAAAGTGTGACTGAAAAAGTTAGGGGCGAAATTTAGGGTACAACAGCTGCCCCTATTTAATTATATTTTTTCCAGATAGGCGGAAAGTAATTAAATACAAACAGGCCTGAATTTCGTCCCTAATGCGATGAGATGATAGCGTATGTTATGAATGAATGCATAGACTCTTTTTTTGACATATATTTTTTTGAATGATGTATGAGATGAGACAGACTCTGTGAGAATATGGAAAGACTTGAAACTGGAAACTTATGGTAGTTCAGGTGAAATGATGTGGAAAGATACGCTAGGGAAACAACAAGGTAATTTTGGATATCTGTCAGGGTGACAAAGAGTAACCATCAATACCTGGAAAAAAGAGATAAAACCCGAAAAGGCAAGCAGCGACATCCAAGAATGGCATTGAATGAGGCAGGCAACTCTCTGGAAAAGACAATCATAAACATCTAGAAGAACATCAGATGTGGGATGAAACCAAATCTGAAGCTACATCAGAGTCGTCCAGGAAAGACGCTGGACGGAAAAGAAACACGACATCCAATACTGGATTTGAATGAAGGGAAAACTCAACGTCTAATAATGGCTTTAAATGAGGGAAAAGATCACAACATCCAATACTGGCTTTGGATGAAAACAAAAGATCCTGACATTCAATACTGGCTTTGAATGAAAGAAAAGATGGTAGCATCCAATACTGGCTTTGGACGGCAACAGAAGGTAACAACATCCAATATTGACTTTGGATGGAAACAAAAGAGACAACATATCCAATATTAGCATTGGACGAAAGAGAGAAAGAGCTCATCCAATATTAGCATTGGACGAAAGAGAAAAACAATCGAACTGACGTTTGCTTTGGTAGGTGCCAAGTAAGTTGGACTTTGATCTCAAGGTGACATGTCAGCCGCAACAAGACCTCGGGAAATGCAAATGAGGATGAAACACTCTTGTTATGCATTATGTGTGAATTTTGTTATGCATGATATGTGAATGATCTATGCATGTAATGTCGACATTTACAACAATGGAGTTTGACTCTTTTGTGGAGGTAAGATCGGAAGTTTGATTCCTCAAAACGGAGAGCTCTGCCAAATTTGCTTGGAAAGAAAATGTATTGAGCCCAAATTTGTCACACTTGTAAACTGTATTGAACTGATGATCTTCTGGGGAAGGACATGGAGAGTTGCTTGGGTATTTGCCCCAGATTAGCTGACTGTTGAAGATAAACTGATCATGGCTTCAGTCAAAAAATGTTGGTAATGAGCTGATCATGGCTTCAGCTCTAAAAATGACTATTTGAGATAAACTGATCATGGCTTCAGCTCTAAAATGATTGTTGGAATAAAATGATCATGGCTTCAGCTCTGAAATGACTATTGGAAAGGAATGCCCCAATATGAGTCTTGAAAATGATCTTCTGGCTAACCAATTATGAGAAAACTCGCACTAAGAAACAAATCTTGAATTGATTCACAACTGGATCTGGAAGATACTTGCCCCTGATATGGTCACTGACCAAGTTTCTCAGCTGTTTGGAATTCCTTAACGAGGAAAGCTTGTTTGCAAGCAAAAATCGTTTATTCAAACATGGTAATTTTAATGCAAAGTTCATGCAAAAGTTTTGAATCTAAAATCATTTTTGAAATGATGTTATTGGTGTATAGAAAATGCACCACTGGTTAAATCACAATGGTTTATACTTTTAAAGTGAAAACAAAGGTATGAAACCAAAACAAATGATTCGCAAAAGATCATAGGAGTCAGTTTACGCAACCTTGCTGTAGTATGCTTTCAAAAGAAACCTGGCTTCAATTAGGTATTTTAAGGGTTGTAACGTGGTCGAGTTCACGGTTTAAGAAATAAAGGATAAAGGCTCAAAGTTTATTTGTACCCACCCCAATATTCATGATGTTCTCCAGTCCTACGTTCAGTTAATTCAGACTATGCATTCAGGTTTCAAGAGATTTTGGAATTGCACTGATGGTAGTAATGAAGATGATTCAGAAGCTAAGGAATTCTTGAGAATGACAGTCATTTCTTCTTACATCTTTTTGTTGTTTTGAGGACTTTTGTCAACTCTAGTGGAGAATTTTGAGGATTTGAAGACCTCTTCTGATTGAATTTATTATTCCCAACTTTTGCCTGAACTGTTTCATTTGGAATTACAGTCAACAGGATGTCCCAGTTTTTTTGCCTGTACTGTTTCATTTGGAATTAGAGTTAGCGGGATGCCCCAGTTTTTTGCCTAAGTCTCCTTCAGAGGTTTTGACTTAGCAGGACTTTTCTTTTGATTTTTCTTTTCATTTTATTTTTCTTTTTGGAAAGATAATAATTGTCTTGCTCAATGATTACGGGGAACCATCTTTGTCATTTTTTGTTTGAGAGCGTCTTTGACACTTCTTGTTGTGTGCAAAGGAAAGCTTGATCACGACCTTTATTGAAAGGTGCCTTGCACGATTTCTCTTGTAGTTGAATGCACAACCAAATTAATTGAGAACTACCCATCCCCGGGTTAAGATTGCGGGTTTTTTCGTATAGAAAGAAACTCCAACTTCTAGGCTCAAAGGGGTGAACGAGGGATTAACTTCCTTATTTCTCCAGTGTTTGGGAGTTGAAATAATGCATGTATATCCTCAGCAAAGTTTTATTCGAAAGCATACCAGCAACAATTATAGGTATTTCATTTTCATCATCCTCCCTCAAATATTTGCATAAACAAAAGCTTGATAAAAGGAGTAAACAAGAGAAATATATTTGAAAGTAGTAAACGAAAATGATTTGAATCAAAACATTGCAATGCTCATTTCATTAGAATTAACATGAAAGTATAAACAGTATTTGAAAGCAACAATTTTAACATAAACAAGGGGAAAATGCAAACAGAAAGAAACATGGCCTAGTGACTAATCAGTAACAAGGATGAGTTATCCTGTCTGAAACACTGGCTTTAGGAAGTGACTTGAGGGTACCCCGACTCAGTCTTTAGCCACTTTGTTTTGGCAAAGGATTGTTGATAACATTAGGACCTGCCTCTTTGAAATTGAGGATATTTGTTTTCACCAATTCTTGCACTCTGTTTTTCAATGCATAACAGCTTTCTAAATCATGACTGGCAGCTCCCTGATGAAATTTACAGTGAAGGTCATATTTGAACCCGGCTGGAGGAGGATTTCGAGGAATTAGAGACCTAGTTATAATCAAGACCTTATACACCAATGCAGGATACAATTCAGTGTATGTCATAGGGATGGGATCAAACTGAGCCCTATTCTGATTTTGATTCTGCGCAATATTCTGTTGTTGAGGGACATGAACTGGTTGAGCATTGACCACAGGTGTAACAGCCGCTACTTGTGGTTGATCAGTGTATTGAGGCCTACGGCGAGGTCCTCTTCTCTCAGTCAAGACAGCATTGGCTTCTACCTCTTTCTTCTTCTGAAAGTTCCCAAGGTATTTCTTTGTACCATTAGAAGATTCAGCAGCTTTAGACACTTTACCGTTCTTGATTCCTTCTTCTAATCTTTGGCCAATAGTCACCAGGTCTGTGAAGCTGGAGGACACACTTCCAATCATCTTCTCCCAAAAGAAAGGGGACAAAGTATCCATGAACAAACTAGTTAACTCTTTATCTGCCAGAGGTGGTTCAACTTGAGATGCCAATTCTCTCCATCGTTGAGCATATTCCTTGAAAGATTCTTTCTCGTTCTGAAACATATTTTGCAGTTGGCGACGATCAGGTGCCATGTCAAGGTTGTATTTATATTGCTTTATGAAAGCATCAAGAAGATCTTGGAAGCATTGGATATGACCTTTCTCAAGTCCCATATACCATTTCAGTGAAGCTCCACTCAAACTATCTTGGAAACAATGGATAAGCAGCTTGTCATTCTTTGTGTAAGCAAACATTTTTCAAAAGTACATCACCAAATGACTCCTTGGACAAGTGTGCCCCCGATATTTCTCAAACTCGGGAGTCTTGAACTTTACAGGCATAACTAGATTAGACACTAGGCACATGTTATTAGCATCAACACTGAAGAACTCATTCCCTTCCATAGCTCGGAGTCTCTTCTCCAAAGTCTGATATTGTTCTTTGAACTCTTCAAACTCACAAAAGTCTACCTGACTCATACTTCGAGGAATGGCATCATGGTACTCAAAGAGAGGGTTCCCAAAAGCAGCTTGTGCAGCAGGTTGACGAGAAGCAGTATGAACGATTGGTTGAGGTTCAGTGAAAATTGGAGCCTGAAAGACTGTGGGAGGACTGGCCAACCATTGAAGTAATTGCAACAGGCGGAGAGTAATTCTGAGGTAACCCAAACTCTGGCCATGTAGTAAATGTATGCTGGATAGGTTAAGTGTTAACAATAGTAGTTGGGATTTCAGATATCATAGTCCTTTGAGGTGGCTCTCCTCTAGAAATCAGGACTTGTATCATCTCAGTAAGTTTGGCCATGCCTGACTTCAACTCATCGATTTCCATTCTGACTTCCATGTTGTGTTGTTCTTGGTTTTCCATTCTCAATCTGATAGCAGCTCTAGTCCCGTAATTATGTTGAGGAATCAGCTTGACAGTAGACGACTAACTAGAAGAAAGAAGCAACTGGGAATAAGATCTTGAACAACCTGGATGTATGTAGAATGACGCAGAGGATGCAAATGATATGCAATGTTATGCAATGCACTGCATAGTAACAGGATCACATGGTTCAGAGTCACGATCCTGGACTCAAAGGTACAACCCATAAGGTATGCACTAACGGTTATCACCTATCAAACAAGGTTCTAAGAGGTTCCCAGAGTCTACATCCTTCCTTAGGATATTACCAACATCCTAATTTAACTTGGTAATTAGTAATATTCTCAAGAAAAACTCATTCGAGCATAGTATCACGTGACAACTACTTCCGGATTACTCCGCCATAGCTTCCGCACTACACCTAAAAGGCCAAGACGAGTTAGGTAATCTACGGTCCTCAGCTTCAACAGGCTCCCAGGTTGAAAGCAGTACGTCTTCCCGATTACTCGGTAAACGACACTACAGTCAAAGAGGCCTCCACTGAGTGGGGGATCTCATGTCTCCTTTTTTGGGATTACTCCCTCAAAGTTAACATGACTATACCGCCCGTCCTGTCTTATGTTTGCCCAAAGTCCGGGTAGAAGACTTATAAGAAATCACCAAGCCCCTGAAAACCAGGAAATTCCAGACAAACATATATACAGCATAATGGGAAGTAATAAACAACAAGTAAAACAATATACACACACTCATATAATAGAAACAAATAAAGCTAGGATTGACCCACTTAGGAATGGACCAGCAATAGGTCAATCTATCCCTAGTGAAGTCGCCACTTTTCTGTCGCACACTTTTCTGGTGCTCAATTGCGACAGTGATAATATGTGAAGAAATGTAGCGGTAAAGATTTGAGATTAAGCCATTAATTGACTCATCTCAACACAATGAAATCGCCACCGCACTTTATTGTTTCCAAAGGAAAATGGTAAAAAAGTGAACAAAACCCAAAAAGATCAGAGATCGAGGTACGGGGGTCGATTTTGCAAAGGGAAGGTGTTAGCACCCTAAGCATCTACGGTACTCTGTAGGATCCACTTTGTTTGGTTTCTTTTTAAAAGGAGTGTTATGTAGAGGTTTACTTGCTAAAGGAAAATAAATAATGAGTATTTGTAAACAAAATAAAATGAAATGTTTTTTTATTATTTTTGTTGCTCGCTTTAGGTCATAAGACTTAATGCCAACGTACTCCCTCGTGCAATGGGAAAGTCAGAGCACCGTAGTTCGGCTAGAAAAGACTTGTCTGTTGATTGTTTTTAAACAAGGAGACAAGTCGTCATTGTTAGGAGAGAAATCTCGACTAACGCCCACAAGGTGTAAGAAAGATGGACTATGCGTCAGCAAGAGTGAGGGTTTGAGAATGCCTCTAGTACTCAAGTGGAAGACTCGACACCTTTATAACCATATGGATAGGAGAATGTTGCTCGACTATTAATGAATCATGTCTCATATTGAAAAAAGTTTTGAAGGGAAAAGGTGCTCGGACGCACAAAAGAGTTTGAATGTGTTGAATTGTTTCGTTAATTTTGAAAAATGCAAAGTATGATTAAATGTATTGAAGTTTATTTAAAGAAAATAAGTTTTAAAAGAAAAGGCACTCAACAAAGTCGAGGTTTATTATGAAAGCGGTTTGTGTTCATAAACAAAAAAGATTTTGAAAGAAGGTGAGAAGGTTTTGAAAATTAAAGAAGATGGGAGGAGATGAAGGGACTATCCTAAAGCATAAGGTAAAAGCTAAGGAAGAGAACCGTCTAACCAACAAGAAGCTAATACTTGACATTATGGGTCAAGATAGAATTCCCATTCTTTGGAGCGAAACCAAGCAAGCAAAGATACTAAACCTCTTGATAAGACCAAACTTCAAGTGTATTAACTCTTTGAAAAAATTGGGCAGAGTAACGGTTGTATACGGGTGAATTCCAGATTACAAGCAGAGTATGTAATCACAATAACCTGCACACAAAACAAACAAGCAACCCAATGTCTTGAGGTAAACCTCAAGAGCTCCATACAAAATATCCATTAAGGTCAAAAGGTCTCCACACATATGCCAAGGTCTCTAATCCTAAGTCCAAGAAGTCCAATACTCCATAATGCAAAGGATAGTAACCAAGTAGTCCAAGTATCATTAATGCTTTTTATGGTTCATGTTGATTATTAAGTGTCTTTAAAAGGAAAAGAAAAGCTCAAGTGAGTAAAAATAAAAAATAAAAAATGACATAAAAGTAAATGCTCAAGTGAGCAAAGATGAAAATAGCATGAAATGTAAATGCAAAAAGTAAATGGTACATAAAGCATAAAAAATAAAAGCATAAAGTAAAGTCAATTGTTAGAAATTAGTGGTTAGTTGGATGACCATCTTGAAACTTGCATTTGGAACTCGTTAGAGGATTGGTATAACCAAAGCCTCCACACAACAAGTTGCATTTGCTTTTTGTCAAGTATATCATCCATTTTGGAATCCTCAAAAAGTAATATGTAATGATCAACGATGTTTAAGTGATCCGTGTTGACCAAAATTGATGAAGATCCATTAGAGGATTGGTAGAACTAAAGCCTCCACACAATGAATCTCAAGGTTATTGGATCAAAGAGATCAAATTAACATACTTGGGCTTGCAAACATAGGTTTGGGCCACGAATGATCATTTATCCGAATCGGGACAAAATTTAGCGCTATGTTAAGCAATCGTAAGTGGACTTATATAGAAGTCGCACCTATTTTGAAGCCGGTCAATAGCAATCTATGTACTTCATGTTTGGATAAATGATATAGAGATCATCATCCCTTAACATGTAGCACAATTAAAAAAGAAAGGGATAAGATGAAGAGGGAGGGGAATGATAAGCTAATTTGGATTACCACCTCAAAATTCTTTCATCTTTAAATTCAACCACTTCTCTAGATGGATTAAAGCACTAAACATATCATTAAACCAAAGCACCAAAAATGAATTAAATAATCCACTCTTAGGTAGATTTGAATTGATGAATATTTATCCAACTTCATCTACATCAAAAATTCCATTGAATTTAAAGAGAAATTGGACATTTAAAATTGCAATCCAAACCAACAATCAAAAGGAGTGAGTAGAAAAAGCATTTTGGATCAAAGCTGCCCCAAAACAAGGCAAAAACATGCATTCTGTCTCTGAAAATCGATTGCACTACTGTGTAAATCGATTTGCACAGTGAAGTTTTCAAAATTTTGAGCAAATTTCACTTAGTGCAATCGATCATTGTTACAGCAATCGATTGCACGCTGTTGTAGACAGCAAAACAGCATTTTAAAAGGCCAAATTCTTGTTCAAACTTTCCATCAAATACCTTATGATCATGGATTCAATTGAGCACGAAAATTCCATCAAATTATGAGAAAATAGCACCAATGGAATCGCAAAACAATGCTCAATGAATCAATCCCAAAGATCACCAAGAGATCACATTGTGAAAGATGGAAAATCCAACTTACCAAAGGTAGATCTAGAGAATTATTAACACAACTTCAAGAATTTGCTTCAATTCAACTACAAGAATCAATTGCCAAGCTTGGATGTAGAGAGTTGATGAAGAAAAAGTGTTTGGATGAAGGTTTAGCTCAAAGATTAGTAAGCTTCAATGCAAAGCTTACTAACTTTTCTTGAAAATGGAGCTTTGAGTGAATTTGGTAGATGGAGAGAATTGAGAGATTTTTTAGCAAAGTGATTTTGGCTATCAAAATCTTGAAATTTGAATAAGATGAGGTCTCTATTTATAGAGTTTAGGATTGGGATTAGTGGTAATTTGGTAATTGATTCTTTGAGCCAACATTTGAATTAATGATAATTCTTTCAAAAATTAGAGCCAAATTGGAGCCAAAAATTTGACAAGCTTGAAATGCTGATTTTTTCAAATTTTCACGATGTGCAATCGATTGCACTACAATGCAAATCGATTTGCACAGTGTATTTTTTTCAAAAATTGCGCAAAATCCACTTTATGCAATCGATTGCACTCTAGGAGCAATCGATTGTACAGTAAAAAAATGAAATTTTTTTAATTCTTTTTCTTTGCAAATAGAGATTTTAGGGAAATAATACTGGAAAACCTTACTTGCCATATGCGTCGACTCGATACATACAAAACACAAATATGCAAAGACAAAGACAAATGTTTTTTTGTATTTTGATTAGAAGTTAGTCAACAACACAAGAGAAAAGTTAAAGATAAGATGCAAATGTGATGAATGAAGCTATTTATTAATGATTGTGACCGAATGACAAAATATGATATGAAAGTGCGACTGAAAAAGTTAGGGGCGGAATTTAGGGTAAAACACCAACCACCGAATAGGAAGTTGAAATGTGATGACACCGGATAGAGAAAATATGAGTGTCCATTTAAATTGTACGAATGCCATAAGGTGAATGATACACATAAATTTAATGTGGTTTTCAGTATAAATGATCATGCCTTGAGTGACAATACATCCAGTCATCCAATTGTATGTCGCCTTATTCCGGAGGAGAATGAACTTGTTCCGAAAAACATGGTGGCGCAGAAAAACATGCGTGCAACTTTAAAACGGAAAAGACTTCAAAATGTTTTAAATATCAAACAAGTATATAATGTGTGTGCCCGAAACAACAAGGTGGTAAGAGGTCCAAGATCCGAAAGCAACAATTGTTAAAGCTTTTGGAATATGACAACTATGTTTTTAGGTACCAATTATGTGAGGATAATGTCACAGTTCGAGATATATTTTGAACTCATCCCAATTCCATTAACTTGTTCAACACATTTTCCACTGTGCTCATAATTGAGTCCACATATAAGACCAACAAGTATATGCTTCCACTTTTGGAAATTGTTGGTGTTACTTCTACGGATATAACTTTTTCAGTCGATTTTTTATTTTTAAAATCTGAAAAAAGAGGACAATGTTGCATGGGCTCTTAAAATATGCAAAACTATGTTGAATGATCAAGAAAACATGTGAAATGTAATTGTCACCAATCGCGATACCGCAACAGAAAACTATGTTGAAGGATCAAGAAATCATACAAAACTATGGTCAAGGATCAAGAAACTATGCAACAGTTTTATCTACATCGTATGCCTTACTTTATAAGTATCACATAACCAAAAATGTGAGAAATCGAATAAAATCTACAGTAGGCACCTAACAAATCAAGGGTGAAGATGTAAAAATGGTAAAACCTTGTGTGATGCTGGAAAAGATAATGGATGCATGGAATGATATATAAAATTCTTCCAGGAAAGAGTTATATGCCGATTTTGTAATACGTTTCAGGAGGGTGTGTGTAACAGCCTAAATTCTCACGTGCCAAATCATAATATAAATCAAGTATGGATCACACATACACAATTAGGATGTCACTCATCATCAAACAACACTTGTTCCGTAACACTTATCATTTAAAATAAAACATTCAAGTACACCTGTCATCACATGCTCACCTTCACTTATGATATCATCGCAGCGGAATTCATCAAATAAGCATGCTTCAAAATTATTAAATTTCATAAAAATACTTCATTTGAAATTAAAGCAAATATGGAAAAATCCTCCTCAATAAACATAATGAAAACATCGAGAGTATAACGTCCAACTCTCTATCAACGAATTATAATAAAAAATAACATTGTTCGCCCCCTAGTGTTATAGAATCAGAGCATTAAACCACTAAAAATGCGATAAACTAATGAAATTAACTCCAAGATTTATTTCCTACTCACAACAGCAAACTCTATTCCTAACTATATGTAATATGTCCATGGTAGAAAATATTAAAGCAAAGGGGTGAGAATTTACTTCAATAAATTAAATGGTATAAGCTACAAGGTAGAATACAAACATCTACACATGTTCCACATCAATCA
The DNA here is from genome assembly GCA_948472305.1 of Vicia faba. NCBI lineage: Eukaryota > Viridiplantae > Streptophyta > Magnoliopsida > Fabales > Fabaceae > Vicia > Vicia faba. Next base: position 1,459,937,704 of record OX451739.1, on the reverse strand, counting down.
CATAATCATATTCTTACATCCAACACAACATCATACACAATCACAATCAAACATATAACTCATTTATACAATGTGAATCATGACAACAACTTGACTCTTATGCATGTGGTACCATTTATGGATAACACATGTCCATATGGCTCCCTGATCCCCACCATAGGATCTGATTCCCTCTTGGAATCAGAGCATACCAAAATCATTATAATCACCATAGGTAACGCTTCATCGATTCCCACCTTAGGCCCAATAATAAAGACCATCAAGGTTACGTATGTAGTGGAGTCCAGCACGTGGCCTCCTCCCTGGTCAACTGCCCCGAGATAATAGGGAAGTTAGATCTGTTATTCTTGGTGGGCAGGATGATGGTGGTTACGGATAACTGTTGGCCACGTTCGCCTAAGAGACACGTGAGGAAATCCCCAACGGTTATTGACTTGGGATGAATGCCATTGGGCCTCAGGTGTTGGATTGTGCATGCTCAATGGTGGACTAAGTGTCAGCCCAACCCAGAATAGGAGCCCCCCAAGTTGTTTCTCTTAGACGAAAGAGTGATGACTTAAGGCTAACTTGGTCATCAAGGAAACGTTGCTTGAAAGGGGACTGTTATTCGGTTGGGGAAACCAAATGTTACCCAAAAAAATGACTGTTATTTGGTCGGGGAAACCAAATGCTGCCTGAAAAAAGTGACTATTATTTGGTCGAGGAAACCAAACGCTGCCCAAAAAAGTGAGTTTTATTTGGTCGGGGAAAGCAGACGTAAATAATCACTATATTTAGGTCAGGGATTATATGGTCGTCAGGTCATCAATTTCCTCGCCAGTTCTTCATGGTTGCGTCATCCTACCCGACATAGGGGCGTGTATGTAGCGCGGGTGATTTGTCCTGAAGGACTTTCCTCGGCTGATTTATTAGGTGTCTGTCTTGATGCAGATGCTCGTTTTTGAATTTGCATTTGTGGGGAAAGTGCAGAGTTATTCCTCGGGTTTAACTTTTCGAGGTGCTCGAGAAAAAGCGTCGCAACAATGTCGAGCAAGTGTTCATCAACAAGGGATTTTGAAATAGCGTTAGCGCGTGGTTTCACGCGTGAGATTTTGATGTCAGTGGCACATCACTACGCGTGTCACACATGATAGTCATTTAGAACACCATCATTACCTGGGGAATCCTAAAGGTCTAAGAAATGATGATTCCTTGCATGCTACCCCGTATGGTGGGGACTAGCTATAAAAGGAGGTGAAGGAATTCACTTTAAGTATTTCCACTTTTGCTCTCCTCTTGTTTCTCCTTCGTTCACAAGTTGTTCTGCTGCCGCCGCCATCACCGTAGGTTTTTTCAACGTTCATCCTTCTCCAAGTAAGTAATTTCCTTTAAACATGTCAATTTACCTTAGGGCTTTAGACAAACGGGTGAAGTTTCTGACGAAGTTAATGAATTTCGGATGAAGATCCATGAGTTTTTCGATGAATTTTATGAACTTCGAATGAACATTATTTAATTATGTATGAAGATCCATGAATTTCGGATGAACTTCATACGGGTCCATGTCGGGGATTCATTCACGTGCCTTGGAAAAATCCAAACAAGCTGCTCCATCGGGGAGAGTGTTCGTGACTTTATGCTTACCCGAGGGGAGTTTCTTCCTTTCGCGCGAGCCATCAAGGGCTTGAGTCGAGGACCCACCCTCGAGGAGCTCATCTCCCTTTCACTTGACTTACAATAGAAGGGTGAAAAAGATGCTAACACCTTCCCTTTTCATAACTTACCCCCACGAACTCAAAAATCTCGAGGTCTTTCATGTTCTTTTCACCCTTTCCTTATTGGATAAAAGAAAAGTCGGTGGCAACTATTTCTATCTTCACATTTGCGATAAAATGAAAAACAAGTCAGTTCTCCCACCATATTATAGTGAACATATGTTGCAATTGCTCCGCGTGGAGCCCGGTAAATTAGGATTTGGCATTGTAATTGGAAGGTCGAATAATGATTCTGATAGAAGACAAGCATTTGTAACAATGAGATGTGAAAGAAGGGGCATGTACCAACCACCGATTAAGAAGTTGAAATGTGATGACACCGGATAGAGAAAATATGAGTGTCCATTTAAATTTTACGAATTCCATAAGGTGAATGATACACATAAATTTAATTTGGTTTTTAGTATACATGATCATGCCTTGAGTGAAAATACATCCAGTCATCCAATTGTATGTCGCCTTATTCCGGAGGAGAATGAACTTGTTTCAAAAAACATGGTGGCGCAGAAAAACATGCTTGCAACTTTGAAACGAAAAAGACTTCAAAATGTTTCAAATATCAAACAAGTATATAATGTGTGTGCCCGAAACAACAAGGAGGTAAGAGGTCCAAGATCCGAAAGCAACAATTGTTGAAGCTTTTGGAATACGACAACTATGTTTTTAGGTACCAATTATGTGAGGATAATGTCACAGTTTGAGATATATTTTGAACTCATCTCAATTTCATCTACTTGTTCAACACATTTTCCATTGTGCTCATAATTGAGTCCACATATAAGACCAACAAGTATATGCTTCCACTTTTGGAAATTGTTGGTGTTACTTCTAAGGATATGACTTTTTCAGTTGATTTTTCATTTTTAGAATCTGGAAGAAAAAAAAGGACAATGTTGCACAGGCTCTGAAAATATGCAAAACTATGTTGAAGGATCAAGAAAACATGCGAAATGTAATTGTTACCGTTCGCGATACCACAATAGAAAACTATGTTGAAGGATCAAGAAATCATACAAAACTATGGTCAAGGATCAAGAAACTATGCAACAGTTTTACCTATATCGTATGCCTTACTTTATAAGTATCACATAACCAAAAATGTGAGAAATCGAATAAAATCTACAGTAGGCACCTAACAAATCAAGGGTGAAGATGTAAAAATGGTAAAGCGTTGTGTGATGCTAGAAAAGATAATGGATGCATGGAATGGTATATAAAATTCTTCCACAAAAGAGTTATATGCCGATTTTGTAATACATTTCAGGAGGGTGTGTGTAACATCCTAAATTCTCACGTGCCAAATCATAATATAAATCAAGTATGGATCACATGTACACAATTAGGATGTTACTCATCACCAAACAACACTTGTTCCGTAACAGTTATTATTTAAAACAAAACATTCAAGTAAACCTGTCATCACATACTCACCTTCACTTAGGATATCATCGTAGTGGAATTCATCAAATAAGCATGCTTCAAAATTATTAAATTTCATAAAAATACTTCATTTGAAATTAAATCAAATATGGAAAAAACCTTCGCAATAAAAATAATCAAAACATCGAGAGTATAACGTCCAACTCTCTATTAATGAATTATAATAAAAAATAACATTGTTCGCTCGCCTAGTGTTATAGAATCGGAGCATTAAATCACTAAAAGTACGATAAACTAATGAAATTAACTCCAAGAGTTATTTCCTACTCACAATAGCAAACTCTATTCCTAACTATATGTAAGATGTCCATGGTGGACAATATTAAAGCAAAGGGGGTGAGAATTTACTTCAATAAATTAAATGGTATAAGCTGCAAGATAAAATACAAACATCTACACATGTTCCACATCAATCACATAATCATATTCTCACATCCAACACAACATCATATAGAATCACAATCAAGCATATAACTCATTTATACAATGTGACTCATGACAACAACTCGACTCTTATGCATGTGTTACCGTTTATGGACAACATATGTCCATATGGCTCCCTGATCCCCACCATAGGATCTGATTCCCTCTTGGTATCAGAGCACGCCAAAATCATTATAATCACCATAGGTAACGCTTCATTGATTCCCACCAGAATCAATTATTCGCTCTCAATACCCACCATAGGACCATAGCACAACAAAACTAAACTGAAGTTCGTAAACCATGAATGAGTGACTCAACAACATCCACTTAGACGCATGCATATATGGCCTCTGTTCTGACTGTGCACCACACTAATAATACCAACAACATAATCATGATAGGTAAACACATCAACAGACAACAACATTTAATCACAATAAATATCACCATAATATTCATTATTTGCACCACATAACATAATTTATCATTTATCAATGAACTCATTAAATCGATTAAAATCATGGTTAGTTATCAAGTTACATCAAAATAACATCAAACAGTAGGCCAATAGTCAACAACTAAGAAAAATAAAAAACGACAATTAATTCTAGCAACTGGACGAATTACAGTCTTACTGGAAGCATGACGGGCTACCTGTCACCAGCGTGGTGCCCATCACCAACCTAAAAACCCCAACATGTCACATCTGTGATGTCCGACTTGGAAAACAAGCCTAGAGACCGTGACGGTCTCCCCGTCAGGGCCATGACGTCCGTCATAAACCTCAAGCTCCAAAACCAACATAATGAAATACAAATATCTTTTGGTCAGAGCATTATTGTGTTTGAACGTTGATTCAAAGACAATATCCTTTATTTATAGTTGGTTGGAAACATATCTCGGAAAGGATTAAACTTTATTTTTAACGAAACAAAGTGAGCAGATAAAATAGTTTTAAATAGCTCAAAGTATGGTTTTACACTTAGGAAGATGTACCTTCTCCCATGGGCTTGTTTAATTTCAAAGATGATGAAGCTTGATAAACATATATGTATGGATCAAATTCACTCACTAAAAAAGGCTCAGGTTTGATAATGGTGGTGTGATGAAGGATGATCAATCAAGTACAACTATTATGATGGAATGGGAAGTAATCCAAGAAATATTTTTGAAAGCTATGTCATCATAAAATTGCACATCAAAGAGCAACTAAGGAAGATTGCATATCCAGAAACAACTGATTTGAAATCACCATCGGAATTCGTTAAAACAAAGGGTGTCCATAAAAAGCTCAAACCGACACATAACAACAACTCTACAAGATGGTCTCCTTCATACTTTGAACATGTTGATGCACATTTTCCAGATTCTCCAAATCCAAAACAAAAAAATGTGTTCAAGGATGTTGGCATTAGCAAACTATATCCTCCACCACCGTTACAAAAAAATCATCCACGTTGAAGAGATGTCATTTTTATGCACAAATACATTGAGTGGATTGTAGATGTTAAAAGTGATGGCAATTGTGATTTTTGAGCTATTTCAGGATTGCTTGGTAAAGAAGGGGAGAACCACCAATTTGTCCTCCGCGAGCTTATAAACAAGTTGATGATGCATAGGGAATCATATACATCGCTATACGGGAAAAAAGAAAATTACGATGCAATTCTCAATGCTCTTGTTCCTTCTGTTAGTGGTCTGCTACCAATTGATAAATGAATGTGTTTCTCATAAATGAGACATCTAACAGCAAGTGCTTACGATAGACAACCTCAAAATCCATCTGGATGCATCATGTTTATTGAGTGATTTTCAAAAGCACAACATTTTGTTCAACTATATTTGAAATTGGGATGCCCTATACCAAAAATATCACCAGAGTAGACAACACACTTCACACAAGATGCTGAAACTTGACCATATCACTTTCTAAAAAGGATGAAAGAATTCATCGAATTGAACGACGTTAAGAAAGAATCAAATAAGAAAACGTCAAAGAAGAAAGCACTAATATATATAAATTTAAGTAGTGACACATATTTTAATACATTTAACTTTTATCTAACAATGTAACTTATTTTTTGCATGTAATATTTTTCATAATGTTATATAATTTGGGAGTGATTTTTACACAATTTTTCTATTTCTAAATTTTGCACTGCGTAATATATTAATTTTATATAAATAATATTTTGAATGGGTTCGGCGATACATGTCTTACACACCTTTTAATCATAAAAAACTAAAAGAGGGGATTTTATAAATCACTTTAAAGACAACAATAACCATTTTTCATTGAAATTCGTATAGATATTGGAGACAAACACCAAAATAAACCAAACAAAAAACATTGGTGTGTGAAGAGAAACCTTATCCTGAAGAGATAACTGGAACAACGCAATGCCCACTTTGAACCTCTTCACCAACATTCCCGTGGACCCTGTTATTGCTTCAGACATTCTCAGGGATGCCACCAAAGCTGTTGCAAAGATCATTGGAAAACCTGAATCTGTTGAGTATATTTTTAGACATTCTTTATTCTTGACCACCAATTGTTTGATCAAATTAGTCTGTAGAAAAACAAAACTTTATCCAACCCATGATGGGCTTAAGGCCAGCAACACTCAATTGTAGTTTTATCTATGAACTTTTTTAGTTTAATTTGACTTAAACTTGTGTTGTTTTATGTAAAAATGTGTGGGGTTCTGTTTCAGTATGTGATGATTTTGTTGAATGGTGGAGTGCCTATTGCATTTGGTGGGACTGAAGAGCCAGCTGCCTATGGAGAATTGGTATCAATTGGAGGCCTTGGTCCAACTGTTAATGGAAAATTGAGTTCTACTATTGCCGAAATTATTCAAACTAAGCTGTATATTGATAGCTCCAGATTCTACGTCAAGTTTTATGATGTCGAGGTAAATTTCTGTTTTTCTCTGTTTTTAACTGGCATCTGGTATATTCATTCTATTCAATTATGATTCTAGGTTAACTAACTTTATCTAGTTATGTGTGGTACTCTATTTCATGTATTATTCTCATTAAGTATTTGAATAATAGGATAAAATCAGTAATATGGCTTGAGACTGTACTTGATAGACTGTGAGAACATTGTGCCTGAGAATTATTTCACCCCAAAGGTGAATATTTAAGGTGCCAAAATTTATCGGCTTTTTGGAAATTATTCCAGATATATGAAGCAACAATGGATATTGTTATTTTTGTGATCGGTAACTCCTTTGTTAGTTGGTTAGGTTGGAGTGTGATGTTATGCATGTAAATACGAAGAGGGAATTATAGGAAGATTGGTTTTTGATGGGGAGCAGATTCTACATAGTATCAGTCCAGAGTTGCGGCTTCGTTTGGTCTGTTTTAGTGTAATGCTGATTTTTTCTGATAAGTCAGCCCTGGCTCTCCTGCCATGGGGTTGTTTATGTTTTAGCTTTTCTTGGTTTTGGCCGTTGTGTTGTACGCTTATTCGGATGGTTTGGTAATGGGGTTGTTTCTGTTATGGATTTGTGCCAATCTGAAGCTTTGGGGCCTGTTTTTTCAGTCCATTTGTACTCTTGCTCTAATTTTCTTCTTGTACACACCTTATCTTAAAAGTGAATCCAATTAATATATTTTGATTTTAAAAAATAATGTGTGGTATGAGGAAGAGATTAGAGTGAGGTAGCTTGTCATTTTGATTGAGTTGGGGCCTTTTGGCATTAAAAGGCGCAGACCCTTGAAGCTCTGCAACATTGTAATCCAAGAAGCTTCCTTATTCTTTTGTAATGAGATACTAGCTCCCATCACATTTTGTGGAAACAGTTCTAGTGGAAATAGTTATGACAATGAATTCTCAACATACACTGATCTGGATCATGATTTATGTATTTTCACCATCATTTTGAATATATTTTACAATATATATTTGATTCCTTCATTGCTGACATTCTAGATCTGATTTTATGTGTTGTGATGCAGCGCCCATTTTTTGGGTTCAATGGCTCAACCTTCTGATCAGAGGTATTTCAAGTCAAAGATTTGGGGAGCTTCATTGCTGACATTCATCTTTCTGTGGGTCATTACAAATTTCAGATTTGTATGTAAAATTGTGGTGAACAAACACATTTGATATATAAAAATGCATCCTTCTCAGTCCCCTCATTTTGGTCTGTTCAAAAATCATTTAGTTTATTGTTCTTGATGGACCTGAATCTCAGTAACAAATTATATAAACAGATAAAAGTTATTTAGATTTTAAAGAGAAAGGTAGCAGTCAATAAACACTTGAGTGACACTCCAACTAAAAAGATAGCAAGTAATGTTATGTGTGACATAGGTTCTCTCACAGTTTACTAACAAAAATTATAATGTTGCCTCATGATTATTTTAAAAATCAAGCATTGATCAACTAAATTGGAGTAAATCTGTAAATGTATGCATACAGAACAGTATAACACAAGTGCTGCAGCTACATTTGAAAGCTGGCTTTGTAAATCTTTTTACAAATGGAAGTTCTTAAAATTACAGCATCATCCCCCAAATCACCATCCATATTTCGCTTGTGTTTCAGCTTTGGTAAGCATGCCCTTAGAACGGCGCTCGGCGAGTTTCATTTCATTTTGTTTCATATCAAAGTACAATGAACCAATTTGATGCTTTCTCTTCATCAGCTTTGAAGGCTTTCCCTTTGCTGAAACAGGCTACAAAAGGAAAGAAAAATGATAAATACAAAATAGTAATAACAGTAACATACTTTTTAAGGCAAGTAAGAAAGAGAATTTAAGGAGGTGTACAATTTCTAGCGACAATCCCCACCAACCAAAATCTCCTATTTCTTAAAGATTTGAATTTTGATGTGATATGACATCGAGCTCTAGGTTTTGTCCACCGACATTACATTGGTATGAATAGAGTTGAACTCAGTTCTCTTAAGTAAGATTTCGAGTTCGAGCATTGTGGATGGAGAAAGGGAGATTCCATTAAAAGTGGATACTACACCCCAAAAACACCGTTACAAAAAAAAATGGAATCTAGGTTTTGTCTGAAAAATAAATGATAACCTTTTTATGTCACCAGTAACATTAACTTCTTTTCTATGTGCCTCCAATTGTAAAAATGGTGTAAAATGAACTATGATTTATGATTGACATGTGATGAATGGTGATAGTGGTATAGGAATACACAAAAGACAGTTACAAAAAAAAGGACTTCAGGTTTTGTCTGAAAAATAAATTATTTATCTTTTTATGTCACCAATAAAATTAACTTTTTTTATCTGCCTCCAATTGTAAAAATGGTGTAACATGAACTATGATTTATTGTTGTCATGTGATGAATGATGATAGTGGCAAAGGCATACACCCTTCACACAGTAGTTTTTCCATATACATATGGACCCAAAATCAAACTCAAGAACACATGCTTAAAATATTTTCAGCTAAGCACTTACCACTATAAACCAACACATGCCAAAAAATTTGTTATCACTACTATTGTCTTTTATTGGGATAGTGGCACTAGAAGATGAGGATCCAACAATACAGTATTGAACAGTCCAAGTGTCCAACAATATTATACCATAATTCTTTCGAATGTTATAAGAAACAGACTCAACTAACAACTATTTGAAAGGTTTTCTTTGTAGTTGCAAAGGCATCCAAAAAGTGGCAACAGAAATTAATGTTTAAAATATAAGTTGGATTTATGCATAGACAGACAGACATGACAACAACAACCAAGTTTTCCTACTAGATGAGATTGGTTACATGGGTTAATTAACTAACGCCAAAATGCTCTATTGTGTGTTAATTCAAAGATAGATCATAAAACAGTCAAATTCCATTGTGTTAATTCAGACAGCTTCCTCTTAAAACCTCGAGGGCTAGCCGGTTGGTGAAGGCTAGGGACATGAGAGTGTGCTCCTCTCAAGGTCTCAAGTTCGAATTTCACTAGGTGCTAACAATCCTTGTGTTGGGTCAATCCATACAGAGCTTTGCTAAAGTTCTAGCTTTAAATGATCCTGACAAATTCAAAATCTTTAAAGCCATGAATTTCCTTTTCTGTACACAAAAATGTCAGATGCAATGTTTGAAGCGCTCTACCCTGCGTTTAGTTGTTAATCCCTAGCCCCTGCCTTAGGAACCAATGTAAGTAAATACACCTTGCCTTTACAAATCTCCACTTATAGCTATCTGGATTATTGCTAAATGGGTATTGTTTACCCAACTTAAGTTTGCCTCTTATACCAATGTTATTTTGCATTTTATTTATGCTTATCAATTTGCTTTAATTTGATTTATACTAGATAGCTATAACTAAATCAATTGTGCAATTTAGGACTTATTTTATTTATAGCAGCTGTTCTGGATAAAGAAGGCTCGACAGCTTTTACAAGGGAGTTCATTTTTTCTCAATAAAATATGTTTTACAGTTTCTCTTGAATCCAACCAGTGACCAAAAACACCCGCCCTCAATTGAGTTTACTATCTCCTATACTGTTAGAACATAACTTCACGTAGGATTTAACAAGGTTCAAAATTATTTCGCATATTGTTTTTGTTTAGTCACACATGTTCCGTCTCAACGACATGTGCGCTTTACTAAAATCACCATACCTCGGTCGGCTTACAACCAATTAAGTTAAACTAAATCTAACACAAACACACAAACAGCACAATCTCAGTATTTGTTCACCTTGACACTTAATCAAATCCAAGTTTCATAAAAAACACAATACACACACATCATCATCATCGTCAACAAAAAACAACAACAATTAGCCAAATAGTTTATCGCTAGATGGAGTTAGCTACAAATATGTCCTATCATAAATAGTTTATAAGGAATATTGACTGATAATGTAACTCCAAAACCTGCTTAATGATTTGATCATAATTTCCCCTGATTTCCCACTACCTCTGACTATAAGACTATTTCCCATTTGATCTAAAATCCTCCTTAATGTTGCTTCTATACATCTTCTCCACACCCGGACAATTCCAAAAAATCATATAAGACGACAACGACAACAACAACAACAACAACAACAACAAAGCCTTATCCCACTAAATGAGATCGGCTACATGGATCAACTTCAACCATAATGTTCTATTCAGGACCATGCTTCTATCCAAATCGTTAAACTTAAGATCGATCTTAATAACTTCTCTTATAGTTTTTCTAGGTCTTCCTCTACCTCTAGCTATTTGACTCCTCTACATCTGATCTACTCTCCTTAACACAGAATCTAAAGGTCTTTTCTCTACATACCCAAACCACCTAAATCTATTTTCCACCATCTTTCAGTTTTTGCTTTTCAATTTCCTCTCTAATAATTTCATTTATGATTTTATTGTCTTTTGTTACTGCCCATCAATAATAACATCATCATCTATGTAGCATTAACTATCGACTGTATTTTCTTGCAAGATATTTACATCAACCATTTAAAAAAGTTCCTAGCAAGCAAAAGAAAACTGAACAATACCTGGTAAGAAGGTCCAAAAGCTAACCCAGTAAGCTTAGCTTTATCCTCTCTTGGTCTGTTCTTCATCAACTCATCTTGCTTCACTTCAATCACTTCCACAGGAACCTCCTTCCTACCTCTCTTCCCAGTAAACTTCAACACACTCTCACTAATCCCAGAATCCTCCGGAGCTGATGGATCCGACCTATCAACCCATTTATTTTCATACTGTCCATAACCCTCGTAGGCACCATAATTTGCATATCCATCACCGTTAGAAGCAGTGCCAGTGCTAGCACCAGAATTATCATAATGGTGATCAGTTGCATATTGGTAATTCCCATAACTATCATACTGGTCAGTGGCATATTGGTAATTTTCATAATTTTCATAATCCGTTCCATTTTGATCTTCATGAACATTACTCTCTGCGGTTGCGGTGACTGAACCGATAGAACCACCACCGGAACTTGGCCGCGGTGCTGGAGCTGGTGTGGTGGTTTCAAGGATGGATCTTCTGCCAGAGCCAGAGATTGATTGAATACCAAGAGTGGAAGAATTTCTAGGTGCGGGAATGGTGGACAAGAATGATTTCACGGATGGAGTTTGAATGGAAGACTCCAACTTTCTTCTTCTGTTTCGTTCTTCTTCTTCATCGTCGTCATCTTCATCGTCTTCAAGATTGGGCTTTGGTAAAGGAATGATTGGGGGTTTGAATTGAACGACTCTTTTGGGTTTTTCGTGGATTTGGGATTTAGGTTTAGGGAGGGAAGAGATTCCGGGAGTAGAAGAAAGTGTGTCGGAAGAGGGCTGTTTGGGAGGAGGAAGAAAGTTGAAGAGAGATGATTTGGGTGGAGGAAGAGAGGAGGAGAGGGAGGAAGAAGACGGTGTCGTTTTGGATGGGATTGGTTGGTGGTGGTCTTCGTCTTCGTCAGAAGAGGCGTAGGTTGCTAGCAGAGAATCCATGGCCACACAACGACGGCAACGCGATTAGAATTGGAAGCAGCAAATTTTTCTGATCGATCAACCCACTCAAACCCTAGCTACAATTTTGCTATTGCTGCGTTTTGTTTTGTTTTTTTTCTTACGGTTTAAGAGGGTGTATTTGAAAAGGTTTTTTTTATGGTAATTACTGTATTTTAAATGTGATTAAAGTAAAAGTGAAACACTTACGACAATCAAACAGTAATTATTAATTGATCCGGTAAAATAATGCATATCAAATCTATCGTATAAGAAAATAATATGTTTGATAAAAATAAATAAAAAATTAATTTTTATTATTTATCAATTAATTATTTTTTTAGAATATAGCGAGTACTAAAATTTTTTAGAATATTAGGAATATTAAAAAAAAAAGTTATGAGAAACATCTATCTAAAATTTTAAGGTGATAAGTGTCTGAGTTCTCTCAGTTATAAAATGTTAAATCTTATTTTTTTTAATTAATGTGAGATTTTAATTTTTAGTTTTTTTTAGTTTTTAGTTTTTTTTACCTAATTTTAGTATGGTATGTGACAGATATATTTTAATTTATCCACAAGGTTGTGATGTATGCAATCACCTCTCTCTCTATTTCGGGTGTTGCTAATCATGACGAACTACTTTTAGATTTGGTTCTTGAATTTCGATATTATATTAATGATTGTTCATTTTACTAGCTACTTTCTATATCTCACAATACTTGACTCTTTTTTTTTTTTCTCTTCCCTCATTTTGTGGTTATGCAGGATGAAGTCATTTTGCACCATTTATAATAGTTGTGGATTGTGGTTAACAAAGACACCAAGAAATCAAATTATTCTGGTTTGTTGGTAAATAATTACATGTGTTATTGGAGTTACATTTTCTTTTTCAACAGCATTGCTAACCCATTTTACTTGAATTTTTTTAGATACATTGCATCGATTTTGGAAGAAGGAGCATGATTGGGTATGAAAAGAGTTTATGGAGCTTTCGAAGGTATATGATGGTTTTGTTGACACTTCTGACAATCTGATAATAAAGACTCAAGTTTAAGTCATTAGGTGTTGTATGTTTTTTTTTTGTTTAATTTATAATATTGCATGTATACATTTTAGTAGTCCTTAAAGTTATTTTAAATGTGATTTTAACTCCATTTCTTACTAATCTGAAAAGAAGACATGTAGTTTATAGGAAATATGATAGCTAGCAATAGAGATGCTCTTTTTGTTGATATTTAGTGTTGTTATCAATTATATTGTTTTTGGGATGAGCTGGTATGTGTTGTCCTGCATTGGCTGGACTATAACTAACTAATGTGAAATAATGTTAAATTTTGATTAATAATGTGTATAAAATTTAGTATATTGAAGGAACTAACAGGCAACGATACCATCTTTATTTAGATTTTATTCGAGGTTCAATTAAATATCTAATTTTTTATTATTCTTCTTCACTTATATATAAATCAACAATGGAAATGACGTGTTAATTTCAGATTGTTGGTTTATGAGTATGCTAACAACAAAAATTTAGAACAGTGGCTTCATGGAGCCATGCAGCAATACAATTTGCTTAGATTTGCATTTGATACATTAGTTTTCTAATATTTTTTTGTTTGTTGTTGATACTTTTATTAGATATACTTTTAACAAAACTGGAGCAACGAATTCTCTTGTGAACCTACACCCATTCAGTCTTAAGGTTGGTCAATGGCTTTGAAGGAACGTGATCTAATAGGAATTGCAGAGAGAAGATTAGGGAAGGCATTTGCTTATTTGTTATTGGCCACAGTTCATTTTAATGCCCAGCCAATTCTGGTATTTAGAAATTTTAATATTATTTGGTTCTAGCTGTTTTCAAGCCAAATGAGTGAGTAGATCTTGACTTTTCATGTCAGTTTTGTTATATGTTGTCATGACATTGAGTTTGAAATCTACTTGTGAAAAGTCTGATCATTATATCAGTTGTGTGTGCGTACATGTTGTGAGGTTTATAAGTTGGAGACTAGAATGGGAGCATCGTCCTTTGAGACGGTTAGATCTTTTTAACAGGCTTCTGAAAAGGTATACTTTGTTAGCATCTTGAAACAAATCATGTACAGTTTTGAGCTTTGTATATTGTATAATGGTTTAGTGTCTCATATGTTTTTGATCGGACCTGATCAGAGTTGGATCGTCACAGCTGGTTCGAACTGGATTTGAAAGAGATAGGGAGGGTACCTGCAAGACACTCTGATGATAAAGTAAGAGACGGAATGAGCAGGTGAATTGTATGTAGGTGTGTAATGAATGAATACCTGACCCTCTTGAAACAGAGGGTATTTATAGCCCACAGCGCTGGGCCAAGGTCCTTTTATTGGACTGACCAAAATCGGCCCAACAAAGGGACTGCCAGGTTCTACGTGAGTAGTGGGGACCTGCACGTGGTCCCCTGCCTGGATGATGCTCTGCGAAGAATAAGGAAGAACGAAGACGCGATCTTCCCGGAGCTCTAAGGACTCCGAAACATCCGGAGGGGATGAGAGTTTTCCCTACGGGGAGGATGCTCGAGCAAGGCTCGGGTTGGGATGTCCTTGGTCGGGGACGCCTCTCGTCGCAGGCAGCGGCGGGCATAGTTGTATTAGTCCTACAGCCCGTGATTGGGGTATGCTCGGGGGATCTGGTTCCTAGCATAGCACGTGGCACGGTTTGGATTGGGCCTTACTGGTGATTTGGGCCATGGGAAGGCCCAGTCCAGAACAGGAGCCCCCCAAGTTGTTGCTCCTGGTACAGGAGTTGTGACTTGATCCCAATTCTCTCTTTCGCGGGGACCTTGTGCCCGATGTCGGGATTTTCCATGTCGAGGAGTGCTCGAGGATTGCTCGCGGAGATGCGTCAGTTGCATCTGTTGGACACGTGGTGTAGTCCTTGGAAATCACAACGCCGCCCTAGTGAATAGGGCCATCATTGTCTAGGCAAGTAGGCGTCGAGGACGGGGGCGGTTCGTGGTTCCCCGGTGCAACGTTTCATATTCCACGTCATCTCTATAAATAGGATTCCATGGCCCACGGTTCGTTTCACCTCTTCACGCTTCTCATATTTTCTCTGTTTTTACTGTCGTGAGTTTCCATAACACCGTTGAGACCGCCGTGCCGTTCGCTGTCCGATTACCTCCACCACCGCCGTTCTTCACATCTTCTTCCAAGTAAGTGTCCTTTCCCTTTGATTTCTCGTGTTGTAGATAGTTTTGACGATGTTTTGCTAGTAGAAACTTATGTCTGGGGATTATGCCCGGTAGATTTAAGTGCGCTAGGCGCTTGATTCATGGTTGTGCCCGGGATATTCATAAGTTTAGGCATATGGTTCATGATCTTGCCCGTGATAATCATGTGTTTTGGTTAGTAGATTCATGAACTTGACCGGGATATTCATCCTTTCGTTAGTATGTAGGCTAGTTTCCCCGTAGTATTCTTGTACCGGGTAAGCAAAATTATGAACTTGGTCGCGCGATTCATGCTTCGCCTGGGGCACTCATGTTATGCTCGCGTCGTTCATGATTGATGTGTGGCTGGCGCCGGGGTGTCAGTGTTTGGTTGAGATCCACTTGTTTCTCGTTTCTCTCGCGAATGGATGTAGACTCGATCTGAGTGTTGCTTACTCCTCCCCGTCTTTGTGGCGGGCAAGCGGATTTGCTATCGAATTCATCGGTTTCCTGTACTTTGCAGGTAAATGGCCGATATTCCCGAGTCCTCGGGGCATAATAACATCAAGGATATAAGCACAGCGGAAGAGACTATTACCTTGGTCGACACCGTCGATGACCCCACACTGGATTGGGTGGGTGCTGAGCCCCGGGGAATAGCTTCGGTGTATAGTCATCGTAGTAGACAAGCTTATACCGTCGTCGAGTACGACAGTAGTCAAGAAGGATTTCAAAGGAACTTTAAGATAATGAGGCTGGCGAGGGATGCTCGCAATTGTTCGGAGTTCACCCAAGATGCGTTCCCTATGTACGAGATCATGTTCAAAGATCTTGGTCTTCGGTTGCCCTTCAACGACTTCCAGGTCGGGGTATTCAACCATATGAACCTAGCCCCCTCCCAACTCCACCCCAACACGATTGCCTTTCTCCGGGCATTCGAGCTCACTTGTCGTTTCCTGAGAATTGGGGCGACGATTCCCTGTTCTTCAGGGTTTTCCACCTGTAACGGCAGTCCCGAGGAGGGAAACACACCTGGGTGTCCCTTAAGCAGTCGAAGAGACTGTTTAGGATGTACATGGACTCCGTGCGGGATTTTAAAGACAAATGGTATATATTGCAACCGTCCACCCAGACGGCCTTAGATTCTTTGTTCGAACCGGCCACTGTGGTCGACGAGGATGGGGAGCCCTGTTTGGACGCCGAGGGTAATCCCGAGGTCGGGCGGATTTCCAGGTTTCCCATTCATTGGTGTTCGGTTCATTACGACCATGGTCCTGGGCACTACCATACTCCTGCTGGGGGTATGAGTGCCGAGGACGAGGAGGCTTATGGCGTCCTAAACAAGTTTATTGACGACTTCTTTCCTGCTCGGTGGGTCACTAGGGAAGGGGACGACATTCTTGACGAGGATGGCTATCCGACGTTCGAGGCGCGCCCGATTAATACCAAGACGCTCGTCGAATTCCAATCCTACGGGCAGGTCGTAGATCTCTTAGGTTTCTTGCTTTGCTCTTATTGTTATTCCTTTTTAATTGCCTTTAATCGTACGTAGCTAACCCTGGTTCGCTTCCCTTGTAGGTCACATGGCGAACGTCGTGAAAGATTGCTAAAGTTGACCCAGGACAAGAAGATAAATAAGAGAATAGTGAGACCGCAACAGGCCACGCGGACGGGCCCGCCTGCTGATTCGGGCAGAGAAGGATCCAGTGGGTCCTCGGGTTCTCCCGACGCCGAGCGCCAAACTGCACTGGTCAGCATGAAGCGGAGTTGGCCAGAGGATTGAGCGGAAGCGACTAATGAGCTTGTTGCTTCCCGGGCTTTTGGCTTACCCCCTTGCTTTGTGGAGAAGGACTTCTTTGAGGGGTTTCCCCTGACCGTGTCTGACAATGAGGCCGACATCATCAGGCGGCTTGACAAGGAAGGTCGGAGGAAACACCTTGTTGCTAGTATGGTTAGAGTGGTAAAGATGGTCAAGATGGTTGTGGTCCTCGCGGGGGAAGGATCAGATTCTACTGATCGTGTTAGAGAGTTGGAGTCGGAGAAGGCGGCTCTTGTGGCCAAGTCTCGCAAGTTGAAGGCAGCCCTCGAACGGTCCGAGGAAATGTTCCGCGAACAGGCTGATTTGTTATCAGGGGAGAAGGAGAGGGCCGACAAGGCTCTCGAGGAGAGAAATTGTCTTCAGCTCAATAGGGAACGACTGGAGAGCGACAACCAACGGTTGTCGAGGGAGATTGAGGAGTTGAAAGTCGCTATGCTGCCCACCGAGGATGAGCCAGAGGGGATGGCCGACTTGTGTACGCGCTCAGATTTTATTGCTCGCGTCCACCTCCTAGAGTCAGATTGCGTTGGCACTTTGGCCAACGGGTTTGAGGCTGTGATGAATCAGTTGTCCGTGCTAAATCCGGGCTTGAACACCGAAGGGGTTAGAGTTCTGCCCCAGATCGTCGATGACCAGGTTGTGCCTCCTCCCGAATCTCCTGATGTGGACGTCAGCACTCCGGGGAATGATTGACATTTTGTTATTGTTTGGGTCTGCGTGCCCGTATATTGCTTTTTTTGGGCCTGCGTGCCCGTGTTTGTTTTTGGGGCCTGCATGCCCATGTTATTCTTAATTTCTTTGGGCCGTCGGGCCCTGGATTATAATTTTGAACATCACCGGCCTTCGTGGTCGGTACGTTATTAATCAGTTTTATGATTGCTTTTTCGATAGATGCTTTGTTTGCAATTATATGCTAGTATCTAGGTATATGCTCGACTGTTATTTTTATAACGAACACTTGATAAAGTTTGTGCTCGAGCAGAGATACCCTTTCGACCCCAGTGACGGTTCGATGCGTTTCGAAATATGTCGATTATGCGAAGTGGAGTCCGCATGTTGGGCGTATGACCTAGATCAGGGTCCTACACTCGCGGCGTGAACTGCCCATCGTGAGCTGGGTGTCCTGCCATGTGGGTACTTCAATAGTGGAGCTCGATCGAGGTGTCCCTGTCGGGAATTGGCGTTCGACTCATTGGGTGAACAACGGTATGCCCCTCGGTGGTTGGTAGGTCGGTTCCGTACCCCGACTCGCCTACGTGGCCGAGACTTTCCCTTTATTGGCTAAGGGTGAATGTTCGACGGCAAAAGTCCACAGTGGTTGAGGGCTTTAGCTATAGTAATGTTTCAGCTTTGCAGCATTCCAGGGTAGTGGTAGTGGTTCTCCATTTAACTGCTCGAGATAATATGCTCTGGTGCATGTAGCGCCCTGGACGCGATAGGGTCCTTCCCAGTTTGCGGCCAATTTCCCTTCGCGGGAATCTTTCTGGTTTCTTCGCAAGACTAGGATGCCGACCTGGAACTCGCGTCTGATGACCTTGTCATCGTGACGCAGGGCTACTCATTGTTTCAAAGTCGCCTCGCACAGGGCTGCCCTCGATCGGATTTCCTTGACCAGGTCGAGCTCATCCATCGGGGCCTCGTCGTTCATTTCTTCGTCAAGAGGCACCTCTGTCCGCCTGGAGGATTCCCTGATCTCTACGGGGTAGACGACTTCGGTGCCATATGTTAGTCAAAATGGGGTCTCGCCTGTCGTCGAATAGGGTGCGGTGCGGTAAGCCCATAGGACGCTATGTAGTTCCTCGACCCACCCCTTTTTTGCTTCGCCCAGTCTGCGCTTAAGTCCTTGCAGGATGACCCTGTTGGCGGCCTCGGCTTGCTCATTGGTTTGGGGATGCTCGACTGAGGTGAAATGTTGTTTGGTACCGAGTCTGGAGACGAAGCTTCGGAAGCCTTGGTCGGTGAATTGGGTACCGTTATCTGTGATCAGCGCCTGCGGGATTCCAAATCGGGCGAGGACATTTCGTTTATAGAAGCGGAGGATGTTATAGGAGGTGATTTTCGCAAGGGCCTCGACCTCTATCCACTTTGTAAAGTAATCCACGGCCACAATGAGGAACTTGTTTTGGTACGTTCCTTGTACGAATGGTCCGAGGATATCCACCCCCCACCAGGCAAATAGCCACGGGGATGACAGTATATTCAACTTGTGTGGGGGAGCAAGATGCATGTCGGCATGCTTCTGGAACTTGTCGCATCTCTTGACGTGGTCTTTGGCGTCCTGTTGCATTGTCGGCCAGTAGTACCCTGCTCGCAGAGCCTTCCTTGCTAGGGACTTGCCGCCCATGTGTTGGGCGTTAATACCCTCGTGTATTTCCCGTAATACCTCGGGGACTGTGGATTCTTCGATGCACTTCAAGAGTGGGATGGAAAATCCCTTGCGATATAGTTTGTGCTCGATCACCACGTAGGAGCACGCTCGTCGTTTTGGTCGCGGCTGCCTCTGTTCGGTCTGGAGGGAGTTTGCCTTTTATCAGGAAGTTGAACACCGGGGTCATCCAGCACGAACTGTCTCCGGTGGCGTTCACCTCAAGTGGGATCGAGGTTTTTTGGATGCTCGGGCGGGATAGGGATTCTTGAATGACGGATTTGTTTCCACCTTTCTTTCTCGTGCTTGCGAGCTTCAAAAGTATATCGGCCCTTGTGTTTTGCTCGCGTGGGACGTGCGATATTTTTGCTCGGTCGAACTTCTTCATGTACTCTTTGACTAAGTTCAGGTATTCGATGAGGCTGTTGTTTTTAGCCTGATAACCTCCTTGGACTTGGGAAGCGACAAGTTGAGAGTCGGTGAAAATTTGTACTTCACGGGCACCTAGGTCCTCGGCTAGTCTTAGTCCTGCGAGCAGGGCCTCGTATTCCGCTTGGTTATTTGAAGTTGGGAAGGAGAGGGTGAGCGAGTGCTCGATCACCACACCTTCCTCGTTCTACAAGAGGATCCCTGTGCCGCTTTCGAATGGGCTGGACGCTCTGTCGATAAAGATGATCCACTTGTGCTCTTTCCCTGCGGGGGGATTGTGAGCGGTCATTTCTGTGACGAAATCAGCTAAAGCTTGTGCTTTTAGGGCTTTCCTGCTCTCGTACTGAATGTCGAACTCAGAAAGTTCCAAGGACCACTTAAACATTCGACCTGCCATGTCTGGCCGACCTAAGAGTTGTTTCACTGGATGGTCAGTTTGTACTATGATTGTGTGCGCGAGGAAATAGTGTCTTAGTCTCCTCTCCACGTTGACGACGGCTAGAGCTACTTTCTCTATATGTTGGTATCTGACCTCAGGCCCTTGCAGCGCTTTGCTCGTGAAATAGATGGTTTTTTGTCCGTCGGGCGTCTCACGAATGAGGGTTGCGCTGACGGCTTCGACCGAGACGGCCAGGTACAAGAACAAAGGTTCCCCGTCGACGGGTCGTGATAACAAGGGAGGTTGAGATAGACTTTGTTTAAGATGGAGCAACGCCTGCTCACATTCCTCAGTCCATTCGAAGGATGCTTCTTTGCGAAGGAGCTTGAAGAAGGGGAGGGCGTGTTGAGCGGATCTCGCAACGAAACGGGATAACGAGGTGAGCATGTCGTTCATGACTTGTATGGATTTTTTCGATGTAGGTGTGGGGAGGTTGGAGAAAGCCCGACATTTGTCGGGGTTGGCTTTGATTCCTCGTTCTGTTAGGTAGAAGCCGATAAATTTTCCCGCCTTGACCCCGAATGTGCACTTCTCAGGGTTAAATCTCATCTTGCATTGCCTTGCTTGAGAAAATACTTCTTTAAGGTGAGCGGCATGGTCGGTGTCTGCTCGGGATTTGATGATCATGCCGTCTGTTGTACCCCAAAATTTGCCTTCCCATATTCATCAAGAATTGTCAAAGTCAAGGTCACAAAATGCCCCAAGGGTTGTGCAGCTCAACTGTCTCCTATACAGTCAAAACTAGGGTTTGAGTTCTGGTCAAGCAAATGAACTTTCCAAAGGCCCAATCAAGTCTCATGTGCCTACAAAGATGGTCAAGCATCCTCATATCAAGTTTCAAGGCATTCAGCTCAAAATTGCACAGTCACAACCCTAGATTGCACTACAGTCAACTGTAGGGGCAAAATGGTCATTTGGCAGTCAAAAGTTCAAATTTTTGGTCAATATATCATTTTGAAGCCACAAACATCATTTGATCAATGCTTGATCATGATTCTCAAAATTTGGCTCAGAAATCATCAAAGATGCAAAAGTTGCTATATTTGGACAGCTGGAAAAGTCAACTGAAATTGACCAGGGCATAACTTTCACATGGATTATCAGAAAAATTCCATCCAAAGCTCATTTTGAAGAGAAAGACATTTCCTACAATTCATCTTCATGTTCCAAGTCCAAGAAATGCTCTCACAAAAAGTTATCAATTTCAACATTATAGGTCATTTTCAAAAGTCAACAAAAAGTGACTTTAAGTCAAAGGCCATAACTTGAGATTGGTAAATCAAAATGACATGGGACCAAAGGCATTGGTTAAAGGACTCAAAGACCTTTCCAAAATGTCCAAGAACATGTGAAAATCTTAAAAATTGACCAAGTTATGCCTTGTGGAAGTTGGGAAATTCTTGGAAATTTTTGAAAGTCAACATTGATGCAAAAGGCCTAAAAATGCAAATGGGCCCAATTTTCTTCCAAATTTCTTCATGCCAAGCCTATGCACGACCACTAGGCCCAAAGGGAAGTATTCTCATATTTTTTAATTATTTATTTGAATTAATATTAATTTATATTCATTTAAATGATTTTAATTCATGAAAAATATAAACCTTAACCTAAAAATCTTTTTATGCACATTATAAACTCAATATTTCGTGCTTAAATGATTAGGGTAAGTTGTGATAAGATTGGATCATGATTGAACAAAAACAACATGAAAAAGATTGAAAAAGATTTTCAAAAAAATCAAATATTGAAATCCATGAATGCTTGAGATTTTGTTCAATCTTTTGACCTAAAACCATTCCATACAAGTACTACAACACAACCCTAATGCACAAGACTGAAAAAAGCTGCGCATAACACACTCTTGCATTCTTGAAAATTCACAAAAAAAACTCAAAACTGAAAAGTGCATTAGAGGTCAATTCAAGCTTCGATTTTGATCCCATTAGCATTCTCATACATCCCTGGACGTATTCCAACCATTGGCATTAACTCAAACGCCTTGAACTGGTATCTGGACCTCAAACCGTATCAAGAAAACTTTGAATTCGCATAGCACGATTTAAGCATCCTCATGCATTTTTCTTTATAGATTATTGTTTGTCATGATGTTCTAAAGCTAACCAACGTGTTTGATTTTGTTTTTGTGCCATATATGAGAAGTTGCCATTGTTACATACTAGGGTTTCAGGTTTCCCAAATTGGGGGTTTTACAACCAGGTAAAATTAGGGTTCAAGATGGCCATGGTTGCACTCAGCGTGTTCCTCTGAACAAAACGCATACCTCGCGATGGATTTATATAGCAAGGAATCCTATTCGCTATTTTCTGAAAGACCTCTTTAAACCACGCATGAAAACCGTTGCCCATTAGTTCTGTGTTACAGGGGTGGTGAGGAAGAAGATGGCGTGTCCATCAGCCATTGGACGTTTTGAATTGCGCGCGAATTTTCAACAGCATTAACATTTTCTTTTTATATTAATTGTGTTATATTATATATTAAAGATGAACGTGATGGCTCAGTGGTGACACGCTATGGTTGTAACCCCAAGGACCTGGGTTCAAGTCCCAGGTCCTACATATTTGCCATATTATTTTTCAATTGTAAATTCCATGCAGCTTCAGGACTGTGCACATACCATACGCCTTCTCATCTAAACGTACACCTGCCTGAGGGTCCCAGATCAAAGGCCAATATTGAAAGTCCACCATAAAGCCAGTCAACGCATTGGTACATGATCAGGAAAGTCAATGAATCAGCTCTTATTGGGCCAGGCTTTTTCAGATTTGAACCTCCAAAATTTGGGGCAGCACCCCCACTCTGGTTTGCTTTCTTTTATTATTTTTTATTTTAATTATTATAATTGCTTTAATTAATTAATTTACTTTTCTTCTATAAAATATAAAAACACTAAAAAATCAGAAAATACACAAAAACATAAATATTTATATACTAATTAATTTCATAAATAAATTAAAATGTAGATTACTTAGTTTAATTAGGTTTTAATGTTAATTTCTTTTTTAATAAAAATCCAAAAAACATGTAGAATTAGGTTTAATATCTTTGTTGATTTTCTTTTTTTTAATTTTTATTTCTCACAATACTATTTATTTATTATTTTTATTTTTATAATTAAAGATTGTACATAATAAATCTTAGGTTTAATTTAGATCTTAATTTAATTCTTTCTTAATAAATAAAATATTAGAATTAGGGTTTGCCGTCTAATTTAATCTCAATTAATTTCCTTTTTCTTTTAAATCTTAAAAAATACAAAATATCAAAAACATTTAATTCCTTTTATTATTTTAATTTTTAATTCTCATTAATTTTTAATTATTTGCAAAAAGGGTCCAACGCCCGTCATCAATCATTTAATTGCGCATTTCTTTTATTATCGCTTACTATAATTTTGTAATTGTCCCTAAGCCATGTAATTTTACTTTTCGCATTTTATTTCTTCGCATTATTTATTTTTCCGCTAAATCGGGTCCGGTTTAATTTTGGCGATGTGGACCCGCGCCATTTGTAATAGCTTAGAATTTACTTTTCCGCAAATACTTTTAACTGTTAAACAAAGCATGCAAGAATGAATGGCCAAAAATAAAAACAAGCGTAGAACACCAATAACATGACCAGACAAATACAAATGAAAACGACACACAAATCGCACACACCACCCCTAGGGTACGCCTCACTGTTGCCTTTCGAAAGGTGATCGTCGAGTAGAGGACGTCTTAGTAAGTCCTCATGATCCGGGAACCTGGCATGAGGGTAGCTTCTAAGGTGTCTTCCCATTGCTCCGGTGATCACCATGTCCCGAACCTCGAATTGACCCGAACACCTCCAACGGTGGTGCTACCTACCTCTCAATGGTGGGATGGCACTACTTTAAAGGACATCTACACAGACGAATTCCTTAGGGTAGGTAGGTTCTCAAGGATACTTGCTCTCTTCAAAAAAACAAATCAAAATCTTTTCACCAACACATTTTCAAAAGCTTTCAAAGCAAATTTTTCAAACACTCTGACGTACGAGTCGAACTGAAATTTTTCAAAGAAACTTTTTAAAACCCACATTGAAAAGCAAGCAAACATTTTGAAAACACATTGAGCAAGTATCTAAGAGCCCATGGATAACCATGGATAGAAAGGGTGCTAACACCTTCCCTTTCTATAATCTACCTCCCGAACCGAGAGCAATCTCTTTAAGGAATTTTTCTGTGCTTTTGTCCTTTCCATTTGGAGAAAATAAAAGACGGTGGCGACTCTTGCTTCCGCGACATTTCGCGATCCAGCTTTAAACAGTCAGTTCCAGATCCACCGATCACAGAACTGGCGACTCTGCTGGGGAATATAATTTAAAGTGAGGTGTACCTTAGGGCTAGGTCATAACTGTGTTTTCACTTGTATTGTTTTGCTTGCTTTATTATTGTGGGTTGCATCGGAGATACATAGATCCTAACCCGGATCTGGGGATACCCTGTTAGGTAGCATAAGCTGTGAGGGACCTGTCCGGCGTAGACCGACACAGGTGAAGCAGTGGCTACGTTGGTGTGGCACCTTAGTCTGTACCGATATCCCTTGTGTCGCAACGAGGAGAATATGGGTCTTCTAAGGAGTCATTAAGCACCAACAACCTTAGAACCTTAATTGACACCACTTGGCCTTTAGAACAGTAGCAGTATGCTACGCCCATTGAGGCTAAACTCTCGTGATGGTTCTGGCCGCAAGAAAAGATTGCGATGCTGGAGTTATGACCGATTGAGGGTAGTCAATGATATTGGGATCCTCTAAGAACCCGGTTACTTTTGATTAGGACAGGTATGAACCAACAAACTGAAAGAGGGTAGTACCTAGACCTCATGCTGGCCTAAACTTTAGGGGCTTGCCTTGTGTGACTTGTGTGCCTTACTATGTTTGCCTTTGTATCTGTATGTGGTGTGCTTTATCATAACATCATAAGCATCATGAGCATTGCATGCATAAGAACTAACCATTTCAAAGACAAGAGGGTTTCATCTTTGCTCTGTTTTGTAGGACATTATGATGCCTGTGCGAAGGAATACTATCCGGTTCAACTTTGTTCGTTCACCTGAGTTGATTGATGAGTTGGTTAGCAGAATTCCAAACACCACTTCCTTCATTCAGAGGCATGGTTCTCTTCTCAGTTTAGTCACTACAAAGCGGGATCAACAGTTGATGAGTGTTCTGACCCAGTTCTATGACCCTCAGTACCAGTGCTTTACCTTCCAAGACTTCCAGCTGGTCCCTACCCTGGAAGAGTTCTCTAATCTGCTTGGTATCCCTATCGTGGATCAGACTCCTTTTACTGGTTGGGAAAAGACCCTCAGGCTTGAGGACATTGCTGCAGCTCTTCCTTTGACCCATCAAGAGGTAACAGACAACTGGGTAACTAGAAGCGGAGTTAAGGGTTTCTTGGCCAAGTTTCTGATTGGTAAAGCTAACAGCTTCTGGAATGACTTGGACTTTAGGGCATATGAAGACATTTTGGCTCTCCTAATCTATGGGTTAGTCCTGTTTCCTAATCCTGACAACTTCATCAATGTCACCTCCATTAGGATCTTTATGTCTCAGAACCCTGTGCCCACTCTCTTGGGTGACATCTTGCAACAACTCCATGCCCGTACTACCCGAAGACGAGGAACCCTATGGTGTTGTATCCCTTTGTTGGTGAGGTGGTTTATTTCGCACCTCCCTAAGTTCGTACTGAAGAACCAAGAAGGAAGAGGTTGGGCTCACAGGTTAATGTCTCTCACCGATAAAGACATCATTTGGACTTGCAGGGGTTTGGATGAGATAGCTATTATGGATCGATGCGGGGAGTATCCTAATGTTCCTCTGATTGGTACTCAAGGAGGGATCTCTTACAACCCATGTCTAGCACTCCGTCAGTTTGGAAGAGCAAGAAGAACAGGCCCCCATGAGATGTTGGTGCCTCACATCAGTTTCGAGTTTCAGGTGGGTAGTGACGAGCTACGTCGTAGGTTCATCAAGGCTTGGGAGAAGGTTCATAAAGCTGACCCACAAGAGCTAGGGCCAAAGACTTCTCTACCTATGGAAGCCTACTACAAATGGGTCCACATCCGTGCTCAGAAGTTAGGTATGCCGTATGAAGCTGTCAGACCAGTCATCCTTGAGTATCCTGATAAAGATGGTGTTCCTCCAACTGTTCTTCCTCCTCAGATACCTACTGATTATGAGACATTGAAGAGATCTTGGTAGCAACTGCAAGAAGAACGGGATTCTTACCGGGAAAAGTTCAACGAGCAGGAATCAAAGATCCAGAAGCTGACAAAGCAATTGGAGAGTGAGAGAGCCCTGAATGCCTACCTCCGTACGGAGAAGAGGAGACCATGGGATCAATGAGGAGTTCTGAATGTGCCTTTACAGTTTTTATTTCCTTTCCAGTTGTTTCATTTCATGTAAACGCCTAAGGGCAACTTGTTGAATAATTTCAGTTACAAAGTTGAATCTAATGAAGTGTGTTCTTTTTTGTTTACAAAGTTGATTCCCGATTGTCTTTGAAAACATAATTCATACGCATTTCATACATCATGTGCACAGCAGGTTTTTCCCTTTTTTCAGGTTGCTTACAGTTCTTCGCTGTTTATTTCAGCATCATGAATTCCGGATCTGAATCAACTGAGACTTCAATCAAGGCTCTCCAGGCGCAGAATGCGCAGTTTCAAGAGCTAATCCTGGGTCTAGCTAAAGGCCAAGAGGAACTGAAGACTATGCTCCTGAAGAAGGAGAAGAAGAAGAAAAGAAGAACTGTTCTATTCAACTCGGGCCGAAGGTTTGGCAACACTCTGCACCAGGAAGAGGTTGTTGCTTCTGTTGGCAAGAGTCCTTCTCAGGCAGAAGTAAAGCTTCCTACTCCCGAGGTCTCCGACAACGAGACAGATTTTGATGAGGAACAGTATCCTCCTGCAGATGACAGGTATAAACAACTGGAAGACAGGTTAAAGGCTATGGAGGTGCAACAGACACCTGGGCTGGATTTCGGAGATCTGGGTTTGTCGACTGGTGTGATCATTCCACATAAATTCAAAGCTCCCACCTTCTCCAAGTATGACGGGGCATCTTGTCCCAAGCTGCATTTGAGGTCCTATGTGCGAAAGATTCAGCCGTACTCTGCGGACAAGAATCTATGGATCCACTTCTTCCAGGAGAGTCTTTCAGGGACTCATCTCGAATGGTTCTATCAGCTGGATGGGACCAAAGTTCGTAACTGGGAGGAGCTGGCTACTGCTTTCTACAAGCAGTATCAGTATAATGCCGACCTTGCCCCCACGCGTACCCAACTCCAGGGTATGTCGTTGGGCGTAAGCGAAGGTTTTAAAGAGTACGCGCAGAAGTGGAGAGATCTGGCTGGCAGGGTGCAGCCACCTTTGACTGATCGAGAGTTAGTGGATATGTTCTTGGGGACCCTATCTGGGCCGTTCTTTAATCATCTCATTGGGAATTCTTCTGCTGGTTTCACTGATTTGATCTTAACTGGAGAAAGAATTGAAGCTGGGTTGAAGTCTGGGAAGATTGCAAAGGCTGCATCATCATCTGGTTCGGACAAGAAACCATTTAAGAAGGAGTCTAGTGCTGTGTATGGCTCCAGAGAATC
This sequence comes from Vicia faba, assembly GCA_948472305.1. NCBI lineage: Eukaryota > Viridiplantae > Streptophyta > Magnoliopsida > Fabales > Fabaceae > Vicia > Vicia faba. The sequence goes on along the minus strand of OX451739.1, from coordinate 1,459,909,792 downwards.
AGAAAGAAATGAACACCGCCAATCTGTCAGTGCGGTAATGATCGCTAAACCTGCTGCCGCTCCCCGGCCAAACAATCCTCAAAGGGTTGATAGACCCCGGAGAGAGTTTACCCGGTTAAGCATGACCCTATCGCAGATTCTGCCACAGCTGCTCGCAACCAATTTGGTATCTGTCAAGGAGGCACCAAAGTTCCCTAACACTACCTCTCCCAAGTACAACCCGAATGCCCGTTGTGCTTACCATTCAGATAGCCCGGGGCATGCCACTGATGACTGTTGGGCACTAAGGAACAAGCTGCAGGACCTCATTGACGCTAAGGAGGTACAGTTCGAGGCGTCTGATAAACCCAACGTGGTGACAGCTCCCCTGCCTGCTCATGGAGTTAATGCTATTGGTGATGAAGAGGAAGTGGATGAAGCTGAGTTCGATAGCTGGATATACCCGGTTGCTGATGGTGGACTCAACAATTGGAGTGCAAAAGACAACCTCCATGTTTCTTTGGTTACTAAGTAATAAATTTCTTTGTTTCATTTTGTAATAGACAATGATAAACTCTATGGCCCGGTGTCTTACCCGAGGCACCGTGGTTCTATTTGTGAGGGCATATGAACTGTCATTTTATACATCATGAATGAAAACCTTGGACTATTTTCGCATTGCAAAAATTGTGTTCCTTTTTTTCTTCTTTCATTTCCTTTACATAATTTTCAAAACAGCTGTATTTACACACACACTCACTCATACAGGTTCCAATCCACTCTGGATCTCACTGATAACAGCTCTGCTAATGCCAATTATGACTTCGAAAATCCGATCAACTTAGCCGAAGACGAAGGTGAAGATGATTGCGAAGTGCCTGGCGAGCTTGCTAGACTGTTGCTTCAGGAAGAGAGGGCAATTCAACCCCATGAAGAGCCAGTGGAAACCATAAACCTGGGTACTGAGGCAGACAGAAAAGAGGTAAAGATTGGTGCTAATCTAGAGCTCAGCGTGAAGCAACGGTTAACCAAGATGTTACATGACTATATGGAAATCTTTGCCTGGTCCTACGAAGACATGCCAAGGTTGGATACCGATATTGTTGTCCATCATTTGCCGACTAGGGAAGACTGCCCTCCAGTTAAACAAAAGGTCCGTCGGATGCGTCCAGAGATGTCAGAGAAGATTAAGGCCGAGGTCATGAAACAGTTTGATGCCGGGTTCCTTGCAGTGACTTCTTATCCTCAGTGGGTTGCTAATGTGGTGCCGGTACCTAAAAAGGACGGCAAGGTCAGAATGTGTGTTGATTACAGGGATCTAAACAGGGCCAGCCCCAAGGATGACTTCCCCTTACCTCATATTGATGTCCTTGTTGATAATACAGCTCAGCACAAGGTATTCTCTTTCATGGATGGCTTCTCAGGCTACAATCAGATAAAGATGGCACCTGAAGACATGGAGAAGACTACATTTGTTACTCAGTGGGGCACCTTCTGTTACAAGGTCATGCCGTTCGGGTTAAAGAATGCTGGGGCAACCTACCAACGTGCCATGGTTGCCTTATTTCATGATATGATCCATCATGAGATCGAAGTGTATGTGGACGACATGATCGCTAGGTCCCAGACTGAGGAAGAGCATCTAGATCATCTGCAGAAGTTGTTCGACCGTCTGAAACTGTACAAGCTGAGATTGAACCCGAACAAGTGCACCTTCGGGGTAAGATCTGGGAAGTTGCTAGGCTTCGTGGTCAGTGATAAAGGTATTCAAGTGGACCCTGCTAAGGTCAAAGCTATTCAAGAGATGCCAGTCCCTAAGACAGAGAAGGAAGTCAGAGGCTTTTTAGGACGCCTGAATTACATCGCTCGATTCATCTCTCATCTGACTGCTACCTGTGAGCCAATCTTCAAGCTGCTGAAGAAAGATCAGGTAGTACGTTGGAACGATGAATGTCAGGTTGCTTTCGACAAAATCAAAGAGTATCTCCAAGAACCACCCACCCTTATGCCACCGGTTGAAGGGAGACCTCTGATCCTATATCTAACAGTGCTTGACAATTCAATGGGGTGTGTGCTGGGGCAGCATGACGAGTCTGGCCGAAAAGAGCATGCCATTTATTACCTTAGCAAAAAGTTTACCGACTGTGAGACCCGATACTCACTGCTTGAGAAAACTTGCTGCGCTTTGGTATGGGCTGCTCGCCGGCTGAGACAGTATATGCTGACTCACACTACTTTATTGATCTCAAAAATGGATCCTATAAAGTACATATTTGAAAAGCCTGCTCTGTCTGGGAGAATTGCAAGATGGCAGATGATCTTGACGGAATACGACATTCAGTACACAACCCAGAAAGCCATCAAGGGGAGTGTATTGGCAGACCACTTAGCTCATCAAGCTGTAGATGACTACCAATCAATGAACTTCGAGTTTCCGGATGAAAGCATCATGATTGTGACTGATTGTGAAGTGCCTGGACCGGATGAAGGACCTGAACCAGGATCCCGATGGTCTATGCACTTTGACGGAGCTTCCAATGCTTTGGGAAATGGTGTCGGCGCCATCATCATATCTCCACAAGGTACTCATACTCCACTCACTGCCCGGCTATGTTTCAACTGTACCAACAACATGGCGGAGTATGAGGCGTGTATCATGGGTCTTCAAGCTGCGATCGACTTAAGGATCAAGTTCCTCAGTGTCTTCGGAGATTCCGCTCTAGTGATCAATCAGATCAATGGAGAGTGGGATACGAAACATCCAAACTTGATCCCTTACAGAGAATGTGTGTTGACCCTGATTCCCCACTTTACAGAGATAACCTTTGAGCACTTTCCAAGAGAAGAGAATCAGTTAGCGGACGCGTTAGCTACTATGTCTTCAATGTTCAAGGTTAAATGGGATAATGAAGCTCCCCAGATTACCATTTGGAAACTGGACGAACCGGCATACTGTTGTGATCTCGAAACTGAATTAGTGACTGAGAAGCCTTGGTACCATGAAGTGAAGAGATATTTGGAAACTCAGGAATACCCTGAAGGTGCCTCTATCAATGATAAGAAATTCCTGAGGAGGTTCGCAGCCAAGTTCTTCCTAAGCAACGGCATCTTGTACAAGAGGAACCATGATTCAACCTTACTGCGTTGTGTGGACAAAACTGAAGCAGAAAGAATCATGGAAGAGCTACATGAAGGGACCTTTGGTACGCATTCCAGTGGACATACTATGGCTAAAAAGATCCTACGGGCAGGATACTACTGGTCCACCATGGAAGCTGATTGCTACCAACATTCTAGGACATGCCACAAGTGTCAGATCTATGCAGATAAGGTGCATGTTCCTCCGGTTCCCCTGAATGTTCTGACTGCGCCTTGGCCGTTTGCAATGTGGGGCATAGACATGATCGGTGAAATAAGGCCTACGGCATCCAATGGACATCGCTTCATCCTGGTGGCGATCGACTATTTTACAAAGTGGGTTGAGGCAGCATCCTATGCTACGGTAACCAAGACTGTTGTGGCACGGTTCATTCGGCACAACCTGATTTGTCGATACGGCGTCCCTGAACGGATTATTACAGACAACGGTACCAATCTGAACAATAAGATGATTGCTGAGCTCTGCGAACAGTTCAAAATACAGCACCACAATTCTTCTCCTTACAGACCGAAGATGAATGGGGCTGTAGAAGCAGCTAACAAGAACATCAAGAAGATCGTGCAAAAAATGACAGTAACTTACAAAGATTGGCACGAGATGTTACCGTTCGCTCTGCATGGGTACCGTACCTCAGCAAGGACGTCAACCGGGGCAACTCCTTTCTCTCTGGTTTATGGCATGGAGGCAGTCTTGCCGATTGAAGTGCAAATTCCCTCTCTCCGGATAATGAAGGATGCAAATCTGAACGAAGATGATTGGATTCAGACACGACTTGACCAACTTAACCTCATTGACGAGAAGAGACTTGCTGCTATCTGTCATGGTCAGACGTATCAGAAACGAATGATCAGGGCATTTAACAAAAAGGTCAGGCCACAGGAATATCAAGTCGGGGATCTGGTTATCAAGAGAATCATCCTTCCTCAGAGTGATCCAAGGGGCAAATGGACTCCTACGTACGAAGGGCCATTTGTGGTTAAGCATGTGTTCTCAGGAGGAGCAATGATCTTAACCAACATGGATGGTGACGACCTTCCACACCCTGCCAATGCAGACATAGTTAAAAAATACTACGCATGAAAAAGACCCGCTAGGCTGACATGCCTAGGCAAAAATTAGGGCTTCCCGTCGAACCAAAAGGGTTCGGGCAAAATGAAGGGATGAAAATGAAAAATCTGTACACCCGGCAAGTCGAAAACCTGAAAAGGCGGCTTGGGCAAAAAAGGGTATCCCGGTGGACTGAAAACCCGAAAGGGCGGTCCAGGCAAAAGTTAGGGATAAAAGCGTAAAACTATGTCTCATTGATCACTTTGCATCCAGAATCCGGTATCTACATCAAGCTCAAACGGCATTAATCAGTCAGCTTCACCTTCAACCAAGGTCATCAAGTGATGAGACGCTCGGAGTTATAAAGGCAATAGCAGAGTTGAAATCCAGTGGATCATTCATCTTTCACACAGCTGTTTTATTTTCCTTTTATACAAAACTTGTATAAACTCTGTTGATCGGCGACGTACCTCTTACTAGGACGTCAGCCTCTTGTATACAAAACGCCTATTTTCAGGCCATTCAAAATCAATAAAAATATATCTTCAGTTAAATGTGCCAAGTATTTTTCCTTTCTCTGTTTTGTTTTGCGAAGAACGTCCAAGGTTCAATTTGTGATGTATGCATTGACAATAATTTGCTAAACTCATAAATATTTGCATACGAAACAAAGGAATTCATTGCAGGTGACGCCGGAAACAGGGGCAATAAAGAGTTGTCTGAGCAGTCTAATTGTTCTATCCTCCAAGGTACTAGGGTAGGTTCAGCTAAAGAACACGGCCAAGTGTATCTTAATTCCCCAGAGAGTGATTCAACAAAACAACACCTTCTTCTCCAAGCAAAATTACAAATATCAAGGAAATTGAGTATCCTTCCGTAGATCTCAATACTTCCCCAGCAATATACATATGTTCTTAACAAGTATCCCCGACAGTCTTAGTCTAAAGATTGTTCCCCGGCGGTATACCACCATTCAAAGGAATCACTTCCCAGTGTATCAACCTCCCCCAGAAGAGTCCAATCCAGTTTCCCCAGCAAAGTTGGAATTCATATCTCCCCAAGCAGCAAGCTTATCCCCAGTAGACTCTGGAAGCTTATCCCTCGAAGAGCACGAACGCGTCGTCCCGGCTTGATTTAAAGAGTTATTTCCGTAATAGGATATAACTGGGTTATCCTCAGCCAAAAGCCATGGAAAGAGCGTCCTCGGCGCAGTATCTTCCTACCCCCAGCGAAGTCTATCAACACTTCCAGCACAACAACGGTATCCCCAGCGGAGTTATCTTCATCAAACCAGCAAAGCATCGCTATCCCCACAGAGTAGCACTCCCCAGCATGATCGCTAGAGTATCTTTTCTCCCGCAGAAATTATTTCATTTGCCAAGTTTATTCCTCAACGGAGTTATCTTCTCCTACCGGTATTCTTGCAACAATCATCCACAGCGGAAGCAAAATCTCTTCCTCAACATCAGCCCAGGATATGACTTCCCGGCACCCGTCAAGAATTCATTTTCTTAGACAAAAACATACATGAATCATCACATACATCATTATAGCATGCATAACGTATTGCATCATACAAGTCTCATTTATATTGATAACATCATTGCTTGATCCATATCATGCATCGCATATAACTAACCTCTACCTTTCAGGAAGGGTGCAGTTGAAATTCTCAAACATATTTCAAAGACTTCTCTAGTCCGGTTAAATCGACTCCAAACAGATTTTTCTGATAAAGACTCAGTAGAAGTTATGGTTCCCTCTCCAACGGCGTGTGAGGTAGTAATCCCTTCTTCAGATGTTCCCCTCTCCGGCATGAGCGTGAGGTGATAGTCTTTTATGGTCCCCTCTCTGACGGTGAGCGTGAGGTGGTAATTCCTTTTTCAAGATGTTTTCCTCTCCGACGATGAGCGTGAGGTGATAGTCTTTTATGGTCCCCTCTCCAACGGCGTGTGAGGCGGTAATTCCTTTTTCAAGATGTTCTCCTCTCCGACGATGAGCGTGAGGTGATAGTCTTTTGTGGTCCCCTCTCCGACGGTGAGCGTGAGGTGGTAATTCCTTTTTCAAGATGTTCTCCTCTCCGACGATGAGCGTGAGGTGATAGTCTTTTGTGGTCCCCTCTCCGACGGTGAGCGTGAGGTGGTAATTCCTTTTTCAAGATGTTCTCCTCTCCGACGATGAGCGTGAGGTGATAGTCTTTTGTGGTCCCCTCTCCAACGGCGTGTGAGGCGATAATCCCTTCTTCAGATGTTCCCCTCTCCGGCATGAGCGTGAGGTGATATTCTCTTATGGTTCCCTCTCCAACGGCGTGTGAGGTAGTAATCCCTTCTTCAGATGTTCCCCTCTCCGGCATGAGCGTGAGGTGATATTCTCTTTTCAGATTATAATTTCCTATAGTTCCCTCTCCAACGTGAGTGAGGTAACTCCCTTTGAGATTATAATGTCCTTTGGTTCTCTTCCCGATATTGCAAAGATGGTAATTCCCGCCAAGATTTTTCTCAACGAGCGTTGTTGAAGTTAAAATCAACCAAGGTTCTCTTATCATTCATGCTAAGGCAATAACCATCCCTGGTTCATTCATCAGCGTTTGAAGCTCCAGACCCAGCTCCTGTAACCAGTCAGGACATATCCATATCAAGCATCTAAAATCAACCCCTGCAACGTGTCAGGTACTCATTTTCTCTTTTGCAGGTGTGCAGGTTCTAGCGAAGGAATCTCTTACGCAGTCAGCATCCAGATGGCATCTATAAGCCCATCATCATATTCAGCAATCTCTAAATGGCATCTATAAGCCCATTCCCCATCACTGTCACTATGTGAGCGCAAATTTCTGGGCACTTTAGTGTTCAATCATCTTCTACCCTCGGATTACGAAAGGCACGTCAGCCAATCTGCATCCTCAGGTCTAAGAAGATTGAACAGGGGCAACTGTTGTACCCCAAAATTTGCCCTCCCATATTCATCAAGAATTGTCAAAGTCAAGGTCACAAAATGCCCCAAGGGTTGTGCAGCTCAACTGTCTCCTATACAGTCAAAACTAGGGTTTGAGTTCTGGTCAAGCAAATGAACTTTCCAAAGGCCCAATCAAGTCTCATGTGCCTACAAAGATGGTCAAGCATCCTCATATCAAGTTTCAAGGCATTCAGCTCAAAATTGCACAGTCAAAACCCTAGATTGCACTACAGTCAACTGTAGGGGCAAAATGGTCATTTGGCAGTCAAAAGTTCAAATTTTTGGTCAATATATCATTTTGAAGCCACAAACATCATTTGATCAATGCTTGATCATGATTCTCAAAATTTGGCTCAGAAATCATCAAAGATGCAAAAGTTGCTATATTTGGACAGCTGGAAAAGTCAACTGAAATTGACCAGGGCATAACTTTCACATGGATTATCAGAAAAATTCCATCCAAAGCTCATTTTGAAGAGAAAGACATTTCCTACAATTCATCTTCATGTTCCAAGTCCAAGAAATGCTCTCACAAAAAGTTATCAATTTCAACATTATAGGTCATTTTCAAAAGTCAACAAAAAGTGACTTTAAGTCAAAGGCCATAACTTGAGATTGGTAAATCAAAATGACATGGGACCAAAGGCATTGGTTAAAGGACTCAAAGACCTTTCCAAAATGTCCAAGAACATGTGAAAATCTTAAAAATTGACCAAGTTATGCCTTGTGGAAGTTGGGAAATTCTTGGAAATTTTTGAAAGTCAACATTGATGCAAAAGGCCTAAAAATGCAAATGGGCCCAATTTTCTTCCAAATTTCTTCATGCCAAGCCTATGCACGACCACTAGGCCCAAAGGGAAGTATTCTCATATTTTTTAATTATTTATTTGAATTAATATTAATTTATATTCATTTAAATGATTTTAATTCATGAAAAATATAAACCTTAACCTAAAAATCTTTTTATGCACATTATAAACTCAATATTTCGTGCTTAAATGATTAGGGTAAGTTGTGATAAGATTGGATCATGATTGAACAAAAACAACATGAAAAAGATTGAAAAAGATTTTCAAAAAAATCAAATATTGAAATCCATGAATGCTTGAGATTTTGTTCAATCTTTTGACCTAAAACCATTCCATACAAGTACTACAACACAACCCTAATGCACAAGACTGAAAAAAGCTGCGCATAACACACTCTTGCATTCTTGAAAATTCACAAAAAAAACTCAAAACTGAAAAGTGCATTAGAGGTCAATTCAAGCTTCGATTTTGATCCCATTAGCATTCTCATACATCCCTGGACGTATTCCAACCATTGGCATTAACTCAAACGCCTTGAACTGGTATCTGGACCTCAAACCGTATCAAGAAAACTTTGAATTCGCATAGCACGATTTAAGCATCCTCATGCATTTTTCTTTATAGATTATTGTTTGTCATGATGTTCTAAAGCTAACCAACGTGTTTGATTTTGTTTTTGTGCCATATATGAGAAGTTGCCATTGTTACATACTAGGGTTTCAGGTTTCCCAAATTGGGGGTTTTACAACCAGGTAAAATTAGGGTTCAAGATGGCCATGGTTGCACTCAGCGTGTTCCTCTGAACAAAACGCATACCTCGCGATGGATTTATATAGCAAGGAATCCTATTCGCTATTTTCTGAAAGACCTCTTTAAACCACGCATGAAAACCGTTGCCCATTAGTTCTGTGTTACAGGGGTGGTGAGGAAGAAGATGGCGTGTCCATCAGCCATTGGACGTTTTGAATTGCGCGCGAATTTTCAACAGCATTAACATTTTCTTTTTATATTAATTGTGTTATATTATATATTAAAGATGAACGTGATGGCTCAGTGGTGACACGCTATGGTTGTAACCCCAAGGACCTGGGTTCAAGTCCCAGGTCCTACATATTTGCCATATTATTTTTCAATTGTAAATTCCATGCAGCTTCAGGACTGTGCACATACCATACGCCTTCTCATCTAAACGTACACCTGCCTGAGGGTCCCAGATCAAAGGCCAATATTGAAAGTCCACCATAAAGCCAGTCAACGCATTGGTACATGATCAGGAAAGTCAATGAATCAGCTCTTATTGGGCCAGGCTTTTTCAGATTTGAACCTCCAAAATTTGGGGCAGCACCCCCACTCTGGTTTGCTTTCTTTTATTATTTTTTATTTTAATTATTATAATTGCTTTAATTAATTAATTTACTTTTCTTCTATAAAATATAAAAACACTAAAAAATCAGAAAATACACAAAAACATAAATATTTATATACTAATTAATTTCATAAATAAATTAAAATGTAGATTACTTAGTTTAATTAGGTTTTAATGTTAATTTCTTTTTTAATAAAAATCCAAAAAACATGTAGAATTAGGTTTAATATCTTTGTTGATTTTCTTTTTTTTAATTTTTATTTCTCACAATACTATTTATTTATTATTTTTATTTTTATAATTAAAGATTGTACATAATAAATCTTAGGTTTAATTTAGATCTTAATTTAATTCTTTCTTAATAAATAAAATATTAGAATTAGGGTTTGCCGTCTAATTTAATCTCAATTAATTTCCTTTTTCTTTTAAATCTTAAAAAATACAAAATATCAAAAACATTTAATTCCTTTTATTATTTTAATTTTTAATTCTCATTAATTTTTAATTATTTGCAAAAAGGGTCCAACGCCCGTCATCAATCATTTAATTGCGCATTTCTTTTATTATCGCTTACTATAATTTTGTAATTGTCCCTAAGCCATGTAATTTTACTTTTCGCATTTTATTTCTTCGCATTATTTATTTTTCCGCTAAATCGGGTCCGGTTTAATTTTGGCGATGTGGACCCGCGCCATTTGTAATAGCTTAGAATTTACTTTTCCGCAAATACTTTTAACTGTTAAACAAAGCATGCAAGAATGAATGGCCAAAAATAAAAACAAGCGTAGAACACCAATAACATGACCAGACAAATACAAATGAAAACGACACACAAATCGCACACACCACCCCTAGGGTACGCCTCACTGTTGCCTTTCGAAAGGTGATCGTCGAGTAGAGGACGTCTTAGTAAGTCCTCATGATCCGGGAACCTGGCATGAGGGTAGCTTCTAAGGTGTCTTCCCATTGCTCCGGTGATCACCATGTCCCGAACCTCGAATTGACCCGAACACCTCCAACGGTGGTGCTACCTACCTCTCAATGGTGGGATGGCACTACTTTAAAGGACATCTACACAGACGAATTCCTTAGGGTAGGTAGGTTCTCAAGGATACTTGCTCTCTTCAAAAAAACAAATCAAAATCTTTTCACTAACACATTTTCAAAAGCTTTCAAAGCAAATTTTTCAAACACTCTGACGTACGAGTCGAACTGAAATTTTTCAAAGAAACTTTTTAAAACCCACATTGAAAAGCAAGCAAACATTTTGAAAACACATTGAGCAAGTATCTAAGAGCCCATGGATAACCATGGATAGAAAGGGTGCTAACACCTTCCCTTTCTATAATCTACCTCCCGAACCGAGAGCAATCTCTTTAAGGAATTTTTCTGTGCTTTTGTCCTTTCCATTTGGAGAAAATAAAAGACGGTGGCGACTCTTGCTTCCGCGACATTTCGCGATCCAGCTTTAAACAGTCAGTTCCAGATCCACCGATCACACCGTCCATATACACCTCGAGCATGTCCCCGATTTGGTTGTGGAATACTTTGTTCATTATCCGTTGATATGTTGCTCCTGTGTTTTTTAGACCAACGGGCATTACGTCGTAGTAATAGTTGCCCGAGCTGGTCATGAAAGCGGTGCAATGCTTGTCGCTTATGGCCATTGGGATTTGGTTATATCCCGAATAGGCATCCATAAACGATAGTATTTTATAACCGGTCGAGTTGTCGACCAGCATATCTATGTTAGGTAAAGGAAATGCATCTTTCGGGCATGCCCGATTGAGATCAGTATAATCAACACACATTTGCCACTTTCCATTATTTTTCTTGACAAGTACAACATTTGACAGCCAGGTTGAATACCGGGCTTCGGAAATAAAATTTGCCTCTATGAGGTCTTTTACAGCTTTTTCAGCAGCCTCCGTTTTCTCCGGAGACTGCCTACGTCTACGTTGTACTACTTCCCTAGCGGCTGGATCTATGGCTAGACGGTGACAAGCGACCTCGGGGTCGAGTCCAGGCATCTTCGCGCTGCTCCATGCGAATAGGTCTGCATTCTCGCGCAAGCAGGCTTTGATTTGCTTCCTTGCCAAGTCGGGGAGTCCGGTGCCGATCTTCACTCCTTTACTTGTGTCCTCGCTGAGAGGGACGAGTTCAAAGTCCCTGTCTGGAATTGGTCGAAGGGGGACTTGCTCGCCGCTATGAGGCTCATCCTGGTTGGAGCGGCTATCCAGGGATATTGAGTCGACCTCTGGAGGGGCTCTCTGCTCTTCTACCTTGACGGGCTCTGTCTTCTGAGGTTCTGGTTGTGTCGTTGCAGCTCTCTTGGCGGGTTTTGTGCCGGTGTCAACCGTATCGCGTCCCTTGGATGTCGCATTAAAACACCTTTGGGCAGCTGCTAGGTCCCCTTGGATGGTGGTGACCCATGCCCTCTTGGTGTAAAACTTCATTTTTAGGTGGACAGTAGAGGGTACTGCGGTCAGCTCCGCCAGTGTCGGCCTTCCCAGAATGCAGTTGTAGAGGGATGGGCAATTAATGACAAGGAAACACACCTTGACTTGCCTTGTTGTTGTATCCTCGCCGAACGTGACCATGAGCTTGACGTATCCCCAAGGCTTAGAAGTCGAGCCGTTAAAGCCTTGCAGGTCTAACCTCACATAAGGTGAGAGGTGTGAGTCGTCGAGCTGCAGGGTCTGGAATAGTTGGTTGTACATTACGTCGATGGAACTCCCTTCATCGACGAGGACGTGGTGTACGTCAAAGTTAGCCATTCTCGCTCTTATCAGTAGAGGAATGATCGCATTGGGGGCCCCTCCGGGGAGCTCTTCGAGATAAAAGGTGATAGGTTCTGACCTACCCTTTACCTTTTCAAAAGTCACCGTCTGAGGGGGGGTCGTGTCGACCAATTCGTCCAGCTTCCTCTTGGTTGAATTTATGGTCAGGTCATTGAACCCTCCACCATTGATGACCATGGCGGAGGGAAAGTGCTCCCACCTGCTGTGCATCGACAGCAGTTCTTGCATGTGGTCGGGGACGTAGAAGTCCTCGAGTTTGGTGATGGAGAAGGCCGTTTGGATGGGGACCGACTCGTCAGATTGTCGGGCCTCTTCTTCTGCTTCTCTTGTCTCACGGGCGTCGCGACAAGGAGCATCGTTTCGTCGGTACTGGGTGAGTCTCCCCCCTTTTATGAGGGTCTCGATGGCGTCCTTGAGGTGGACGCAGTCTTCGGTCAGATGGCCATGGCTCCTGTGGTACTGACAGTATTTGCTCCTGTCGACCCCGGGCTTGGTAGGAGCTGGTCGGGGGCGCTTGACGCTGCCATCTTTGAAGTATGTACTTACACACTCCCTAAGATGCGCCCGCGAGAAGAGGTGAGCAGAGTGTACTCTGCGAAACGCCCCGAAGTCCCCCTCTGTTCTCGGACGTCCCGGGGTTTGTCGTCTTTCCTTTTTTTCCCGGTTCATCGAGGAGGGATGGCTTCTTGGCGCGGGTTGCTTCTGGATCCGCGAGTCCTGGGGTCACGGGCTCTGTTGGCCGCTTCCCTTTCCTCGTAGTCTATTTAGGCCTTGGCCTTCTCAAGGAGAGCATCAAACGTTCAAGGTGGTTTGATGCCCACTACTTTCCTGAATTCTGTGCCGGAGAGGAGGCCCCTCTCCAGCAGGTATCTCTTTACATGGTCTGCGCAAGGGACCTGGATGGCTTTGCGGTTGAAGCGGTTGATGAATTCTCTCAAGGTCTTATCTTGCCTTTGGATGATGGCCTCGAGCGCCGCTTCGGTCTTTGGATGTCGCCGCGATGCAGTGAACGAGCTTATAAATTGGTTTTTCAAGTTTCGCCATGAGGTGATTGACCCCGGGGAGAGACTCTTGTACCAATCCATAGCCGCTTTCTTGAGGGTCGTGGGGAACAACCGACATTTGATTGGTCCCCCGATGTTATGGTAGTATAGCATGGCCTCGAACCCGTCTATATGATCGACCGGGTCGGCGACTCCATCATATTCTTTCAGGTGTGGAGGCTTCTCCATGCCCGGGGGAATGGGCGCCTCCATGATAGCTTGTGACAGGGGACTGCGAGGGTCGTCCTCATCACTTCGTTCCTGGGAGAGGGACGGGGACCTGACGTATTGTCGGTTACGATGGCCCTGGTCGTGCTGGACGTTCCTCGAGTGATATGTTCGTTGATATGTTCCTCCGTGTCTGTCTCCGGGATGTCTTCGTTCTTGTCGTGAAGGGCCGTGGTCGCGCCTTCCGGCTTCGATGATTGGTTCTCTCTCCAAGGCGGGTCGTCGCCCTTGTGGTCGGGGCGACAGGCTTTGAGAGATGTCCCGATCTTGTCTCCGCGAGGGAGATCGGGGACGTTCCTCCATTCTTCGAGGAGGTGGGGATTGAGGCCTCCTGTGTCTCCTCGGGTGCCTTCGGTCCTCCCCTAGCGCTCTCAGTCTTTCCCCTTGGGCAAAGATGAGATAGCTGGTCTGGTTGATTGCCGCAAACAGTGCCTTGGTCGTGGCGTCTACCCCGGCGGGGACAGGAACTTCATGGAATTAAGCGGCTAGATGGTTCGGGGGAACCGTATTATCTTCATCGAGTCGAGGAGGGACTGATAAAGACGAGGTCGTGGCTCCATCCCGGTAGTTGGAGGTTCCGGGGATGTTGTCATCGGGGGCAGTGACATGGGTTGTGATGCCGGCATTGTTGTCGGAGAGGTTATTGTTGGCCTCGATGACACGGGCGTTTTGGTTGTTGTTGTACCCCAAAATTTTCCCTCTCATATTTCTTAATACATTTCAAGAAAGATCCTTAAGTTGCTCAAGGAAGTCCAAGGGTTGACCAGACAAGCTCTCTTCTAAGGCAGTCTACCTCAAATTATGGTTTCATGTTGCATCAAGATACTTGAGTCCAAGGGATCCCAAATGCTCACCATTGTCCTAATATGTTCTCAAGATCACCCATGTCAAGTTTCAAGCCTTGCAGAGGAAGTTTGCTCAGTCAATTGCTCAAAAGCCTGAAAATCGACTATGCTAGGGCAAAAGTCAATTGTGGCCTACATACAGTCAAACTTCAAAAATTTTGGTTAACATCCTCATTTTGAAGTATAATTCATCATTTGATCAAGGATTCATCATGATTCCTCAAGGATTGCTCATAATTCATCAAGAACCAAAAGTTGCTAAATTAGGGTTTTGTAGGAAAAGTCAACTCAACTTTGACCAAGCATAACTTTCTCATACTTTATGAGAAATGACCCATAAAAATCTAATTTTGAAGATGATGCAATTATCTACAATCCATCTTCATCTCCCAAGTTCAAAATATGCACTCACAAGAAGTTATAAATTTTGACATTATAGGTCATTTTGGAAAGTCAACAAAAACACCTTTTTGTCAAAGCTTCATACATGAACATGGAATACCAAATTGAGATGGTACCAAAAGGGTTGCTTATAGGACATCTCAAGCTTTCTAAAAAGTCCAATAACACCTTCAAAGATTCAAAATTGAGGAAGTTATGCATTGGTGAAGCTGACCTTTTTTACAAAATTGTCAAAAGTCAACTATGCCTAAAATTGCAAATTTTGCTTAATGGGCCTAACTTTTTGCACTTGTTTTGAGTTGGTAGCATGGTCCACGAGTGCTAGCTCTTTCCACTTGTCATTATCTTATTTTTATTATTTATTTTTATTTTTATTTGAATTAAATCAATTTAAATCAAAAACAAATCATAAAAAATCCAAAACATTGAAATCTCAAGATATTGTGCATGTTTCAGGTCTCATATCCAGTTGGAAAGTGATTGAATTCGTGCAAAGCTTTTGTGAGCATAAAAATATTGGTTTTAGCCTATTTTTGGAATGATTTTCAAAGGAATCAAATCAAGATCAAAATCAATAATGGAGAAAGATTGAGATCATGTTTGCAACCCTAATCCAATCCTTGGTATATAGTGATCATTTGCAGACCTAAAACAAGGCTAGAGAGAGGCGCACAAGGTCAGAACAAACTTGAAAAAAACATAAAAAGGTGGTTATTCGACTTTGCACTTCCAGGCATTCTCAAGACCTTCTAGCCATCCCAATCGCTTCCTGGGATCACAGGCAAGCAAAACCAATCAAGAACAAGGAGTTTCCAGCACCAAAATGCACTGTAAGTCAGCCACGACCTTGGTTCTTTCTTGAATTCAAATTGCATCATTCTGATACTTATAACATGAAATAATTGTACATTCTTTCTCCTTGAAACATTTCCAAACTATCTGTAATATTCAATTTCATTTTGGTGGATTGTATCAAGAATTGCCATTGTTAGGGTTCTTGGTTTCGTTTTAGGTTTTTTATGTGCATGCAAAATTAGCCCCCATGAAGGGTATCATGATGTTCAGGATGCCAAGACGGTTCGATTCATGGGATTAGAAGTCATTTACCGTGCCCATGGAGGATTTTGAGATGAACCAGGGTTGTAGCTACGGACATACGTCAGTAGGTAAAAGTCCCTGCATTTTTTAGCCATGGAGAGAGGACAGGGATGATGGCGTGGCAAGCTCTTATTGCTTCATTTAAAAATGCGCGCGCTGAATTAACATATTATGCCTTTTTAATATTTAATTATTGTTTTGTCTTTGATGTACAAATAAGATGCACAACTCAGTTGGTGGCCAGGTCATTGGAAAACGCTTTGGGGCCTGGGTTCGAATCCCAGGTCCCCCCATTATTTCACATATTTTGTCTTTCCATGATCCAGCGCATGCACAAGGCCAAGGACCACCATAGTCCATCATCACCCCATCAGCCATGTGTCCAGAAGGCCAGATCTAAAGGCTATTAAATGATTATCCACCAAAGGCGTTGGTCAACACGTAGCATTGGATCCAGCAAGTCAACAATGGATCAATTCTTCGTCGGCCAGATTGCTATCCACCCCCCCCCCCCTC
This sequence comes from Vicia faba, assembly GCA_948472305.1. NCBI lineage: Eukaryota > Viridiplantae > Streptophyta > Magnoliopsida > Fabales > Fabaceae > Vicia > Vicia faba. The sequence continues at coordinate 1,459,893,546 of OX451739.1, read as the reverse complement.
AGATTGCTATTTCAGGCCCAATCTCTTTAATCTTTTCTCTTTTATATTTTGTTTTATTTAATTTATTTATTTGTTTTTACTAACAACTTAATTTTTCTTTTATAAAAAAAAATCACAAAAAATATTTTCATCCAATTAAATTTAGGATACTTATTTTTTATACAAAAATTAATTAATTTAATTAGGTTATTTAATTTTAGGTAACTTTAATTTCTTTTTGTAAATAAATTTAAAAATAATTAGAACAATTAGGGTTTTGTTTATAATTTAATTCTATTTTCTTTTTCTTAAAAATAACCAAAACATAAAAGTAAGTCATGAAAATTACTTTCTTTAAATTTAACTAATTTTTGTATTTAATAAACAATCTCATTCTTTTCCTTAAATAAATAGAAATAACAAAAATATGTTTTCTTTCGATTAGGTTAGATGGGGTCAAAACCCTAATTTCTTATCGTTCTTAATTTCCTCGCGTGCACTTTATTATTTATTTTTACCATATTGATGTAATTGCTCACAAGTTGTAATAGTTTAAATTAGGACTTTTACTTTCATTTATCATTTTTTAAGGGTTTGTTTTTGGCTATGTAAATACCTGAAGCCTTGTAATAGCTTAGCTTATTTTCCGCACTTTAAATTCCGCAAATTATTAATTGTTAGATGTATGAATATTAGGGATGTATGACAAGAATGTATGTAAACTTTAAAACAGTTAGCAAACCCAAAATGTGCAAAGATAATAAACTTGAAATTGAATCACTCTCACATGCGCACTCCTAGGGTATGCTCCCACTTCGGTTGCCTTCGATAAACGGTCATTGAGTATAGGATATTTTAGTGGTCGCCCTTTTGTCTCAAAGATCAAAGTTGCCTCGGAAAGGTTGCCTCGGATATTATTGCCTCGAATAATTGATCTAAGACATTAGGGTTATTACTAAGACGTCCTAACATTGCTTTAGTGATTGTACGTCCCTTTCGAATTGACCCTCAAACTCCAACGATGGTGCTACCTACTCACTAATAGTGGGATTGCGTTATCTAAAGGAAACGAACATAGAAGGGTTCTTTTTTCGAGTAGGTAGATTAGTTCTTAAGTACTTGCTCAATCCAAACAAACTTTTTCACACTTACACTCCTTTTTCAAACAAAGTTTTCAAAAACACTTCGTAACACTCTTGAAGACAGAAGCAAGGGTTAAATCGAAGTCAAAATAAAAACTTTTCAAATCACACAAACACCAAGAAGAAATTTTGAAAATGATGAGCAAGTATCTAAGAGCCCGTAGATAACTACGGATAGAAAGGGTGCTAATACCTTCCCTTTCTATAATCTACCCCCCGTACTCAGAATATCTCGAAAAAGGAATTTTTCTGTGCTTTTTTCCTTTCCTTGTTGGATAAAATAAAAGTCGGTGGCGACTCTTGCTTACCGCGACATTTTGCAAACACAAACGCAAAATGCAAACCAGCATTCCTAAAACAGTCTCGGTTCTGGCCACCGTATCACAGAACTGGCGACTCTGCTGGGGAGTAATAAGTGGGGTATACCTTAGGATTAGTTTATCATATTGTTTTCTATTGTTTGATTTGATTGCTTTATTTTTTTTGTGGGCTTTGTATCGGAGTTACTATAGATCCTAACCCGGATCTAGGGAACACCTTTTAGGTAAGTAGCAATAAACTGTGAGGGAACTGTACAGCGTAGACCGATACGGTTGAAGCAGTAGCTACGTTGATGTGGCACATTAGTTGGTACCGGTATCCCTTGTGGAGGAACAAGGAGAATACGGGGCTGCTATATGGGTCGTTAAGCATTAACTGACCTTAGAACCTATAATTGACCAACTTGGCCATAGGAAGTAGTGAGATTGTCGGTCTCGGTGTAGAGCTGGGAACTGGTTGATACTCGATACTACACTCATTGAGACCATACTCTCGAGATAGTTTCGGCCGTAAGAAAAGATTGCGTGAGCTAAAACCATGACCGATGGAGGATGGCCAGTGATATTGAGAACCTCTAGAACCCGGTTACTATTATTAGGACAGGTTGAAACCAACTGAACTTCAATAGGGTAATACCTAGACCCCATACAAGCCTAAACCTAAGGCTGTTTGTGTGACTTGTGTGCTTTCAACTTGAACTACTTGCACATTTTTATTATCTGACAACATGAGTTCCTTGCAGGTTTTGTTTATGATAACTAGGATTTCTTGTCGGGTTTACTTGCTTATATCACCTCGCACTTTTGCTTAAACGCATAGCATACACATCATAACATCATGCCTTAACATTTCCTTAACCATTTCAAGGATCTCAAGGGTTCGTGATGCAGGTTATGGTAAATCAGACGTCTAGCAAGGGGCAGGGGGATTTATTTTCCTCTAGCCAATATTGTCTAGAGATCAAAACACAATAACTTGAGTCAGTGGCTATGACCCACTCGATATGGTGAGCTTGACTCTCGTAGAAAGGCTCTCAACGATACAAATTTCTTCAATCAAAACTGCAAAATTCAACTTCTGACACTTTCTTGTTTACCCCGCGAGATCCTTGAAAACATTGCATACATATCATTGCATAAGCAGGTTTCAAAGCAGGTCTCTCATGTTCCCGCTGTTTATTTCAGCAATGGCTCTCCAACAAGACAACAAAGATCTTCAAACTCAAGAAGCTCAGTTCAGGGAAATATTCCTAAACCTATCCAAGGGGCAGAAAGAGTTGAAAACACTCCTCGTTGGGAATTTGGTCAAGAAAAGTCCTGAAGACAATAAGGACGAACGGCTGGAACAACTGCAAGCTGAGGTAGATGCAATAAGAGACCAAATGTTGGGGCAGATGGCTCTTATCCAAGGCTTAGCCCGGGAACAAGAAGAGTTAAGAACCATTATCAACCAGCTTCATCAAGACAGATACAACAGTATGAAGCAAACAATCGAGGCTGGGGACCAAGTCATTGATCAGCCTCTAAGAAGACAAGGGTTTGGTTTGGTGAAGAATGGACCTCTCCAAGTTTCTACTACCTCACGGGTCCAACAACAACCTCGCCAAAAACAACAGGTTAATCAGAGTAAGCCAGATACATCCAAGAGGCAGTTTACCAAGATCAACATGTCGCTGTCTCAAGTGTTACAACACATGCTAAGGATGAATCTGGTGACGTTGATAGGACCTCATCCGAATCCCAAGACTTCTTCTCCTAACTACAATCCTGATGCAAGGTGTGCATATCACTCCAACAGTCTAGGGCATGATACTGACGACTATTGGAAGTTGAAATACAAAATTCAAGACCTGATTGATGAAGGATCATTAGAATTCGCACAAGATGGTTAGGCTGGATTCTTCTACCATCCCTCCAAGGCACGTCCTCTAAAGTGACAAGATCAGACGAAGAGGCTTTTGTTCATTGGAATTTTCAATTTGCAATTTTCTTTTGATTGTTCGAACATCTATTCATGTCAAACTTTGTTACTTTATCAATGCATTGCATATGTCTATTTTGAATCAATTCATTCGTATTCACTATATTTAAATTGCTTTCCTTTTTGTGATATTCAACTCTCGATTTAAAAACTCTAAGCCTTTAGAGGGAGGATGACGAAAATGATACCAAAATCTCTACAGTGTGCTTTTGAACAGACCCCGCTGACGATGTACATGCGTTGTTTCAAATCCTAAACAGTGGAGTTATAAGGAAGATAATCCCTAGTCAACCCCTTTGAGCCAAATAAGTAGGAGTTTTTCTTTCACACAAATTAAAACCCTTAATCACAACCTGGGGAAGGGTAGTTTCTCAGTTAATTCAGATGTGCATTCAGTCGCAATATTCTACTTCATGCACAATGAATGGCTTCAAATACGTCCTTCCAAAACAAAAGACGGTGATGGTTCCCTATAATCGTCAAGACAGGCAGTCATTATCTCTCGAAATAAAATCCCATTAAGTCAAAACCTATGAGGGAGACTTAAGAAAAACTGGGGCATCCCGCTGACTGTAATCACAAAAAGAAACAGTTCAGGCAAAAGACAGTGATAATAAAATAAAAAAGAAAGAGGTCCTACAAACCCTCAATAAAAAGAAATGACTGCCTATTCAAAATAAACTGTCAGTATCCGAACCATCAATGGAATATCAGAGCAAAAGTAAAATGGGATCTAAATGCACAATTAGCTGAGTTTAGGATCGAAGAACATCACGAAGAACGGGTGGGTACAAATAAATTTTGAGCCTTTATCCTTTGTTTCTTGAACCGTGAACCAAGCCACGTTATAACCCTTAAAAGTCCTAGCTGAAGCATGGGTTAGTTCGAAAGCATATTGTTACAAAAGGTATCCTGACTCCTGTAGGACTTGCTGTAAATCCTGAGTTGACATCACATTTTACAAAATTTGCCTGTTTTAGTGAAAAATGTATTTTCAAAAATTTCAAGACACACTGTGATCAGTGGAAATAGAACTGACTGTTTTTGAAATGCTGGTTCGCGAAATGTCGCGGTAAGCAAGAGTCGCCACCGTCTTTTATGTTCTCTAACAAGGAAAGGACAAAAGCACAACAAAATTCCTTTTCAAGATGTTTCTCGGTTCGGGAGGTAGATTATAGAAAGGGAAGGTGTTAGCACCCTTTCTACCCGTGGTTATCCACGGGCTCTTAGGTACTTGCTCACTATGTTTTCAAAAATTGTTTGCTTTTCTTGTGTTTGTGGGTTTTGAAAAAGTTTGTTTTGAAAACTTCTAGGTAACTCTTGTATCAGTCCTCAAGAGTGTATGAAGTGTTTGTTTGAAAACTTTTTTGAAAGTGTAGGTGCGAAAAGTTGTTTTTTTGTTTTGAAAGAGCAAGTACCCAGGAGAAATCTACCTACTCTAAGGAATTAAGCTGTGTAAGAGTCCTTTAGACAGTACTATCCTACTATTGAGGAGTAGGTAGCACCGTCGTTGGAGTTATTCGGGTCAATTCGATTATAAGGGACAGTGTGGTCATCGAAGCAATAGTAGGACACCTTAGAAGTAACCCTAATGTCCTAGATCCTTTTTTATCCGAGGCAACCGTTTCGAGGAAACTGGATCTTTAGACAGGAGGGCAACCTCTAAAACACCCTATAGTTGACGACCACGTTCGAGGCAACCAGTGAGGCGTACCCTAGGAGTGGCATGTGCTTTGTATGTTGTTTTCAGTTTACATTTATCTTTGATCATGCATTTGTGAGCTACGGATTAATTTTATTTGGCATACAGTCTTGCAGGCATAATTAACAGTTAGGAGTGTGATGTCGCGATTGACCTAATGTGTCTAACGGTATCTTAACTGCAAGTGCACAGTCTATCGAGGTAGTAATAAAAAAGATGTTGAACCCACAGGGACTTTGTAATCACTCTAGTGTTATGGAACAGGGTTGTTTAGCTAAGGCGGAAATTGTCACGTTTGGTTTTTAGAAGTTTAAAACAAAAGGGAAACTAAATTCAATTAAGGGAATCAATATTAAAGTGGTCGGAGCGTAATGATTTGAACCTATGCGAATTAAGTTGTACCTAAGCATATAAAAATATTTAACTCAATTATTCTGTAGTACTTATCAGTTTAAAAACCCTCGATCCACACTCTCGTGGTCTTACCTCGGATCATACTCCTAAAGCCAAATGTCTGCTCTCGCTAGTCCATAAGTGTTTAGAAAGCATCTTTTTGAAAACTAAATAAGTCTAATTCGTTTTAAAGCGCTCTCGCTGTATTTAAATCGAATGCCTAACTTTAGCTATCCGGTTAAAACCTCACACTCTCGTGGTATTGATTTCTCCCTATTTCACTTTCTTTACTCTCGTAATAAAAGCTTAATTTTTAATTATAAAAATTCACGGCCAGAAATTAAGTTGATTAAGGTTTTAGCTTAGAAAAACATTAATTTATTCGGTTATTTCATCACACCCTCGACTACGGGTATTTAGCTACTCATAACGCTCGGAATTAAAAAGCAGGAAATAAATTCAGAAAACAATAGCGCATGCATAATAAATAAAGAATAGAAATATAACATAAATAAAATTCGCAATCATATTGAACATAATAAAAACCTGAAAAGCAATAAAATCCGAGATCCTTCTTCCACAAGCCAGCAAGATTGGAACGTCGGAATGAGAATTTAAATGGACGAAGTTCGGAAATAAAATCGAGATTAAAAATCGGCAGAGCTTCCGCAAGGTTTTTGTGAACTAAACTCTCCTCTTTTTCTTTCTAAGTATAAGCTATATATAGAGAATAAAAGTACGGTTGGAATTATATCTGAGTTCCTAGATTCTTGGTTTTACTGAGAAAAATGAGGAGAAAATGGCCTTGGAAGTTGGAGAGAAATTAGGCACGTATGCATGCTTTGCTTGACCACTTCATTTTGCTTTACCACGTCCAAAATGCTTGTACTAAGCCTTGTTACGGTCGTAGCTGCTTCGTTACGTGCAGTTTTCATAAGCTAGCGCCTTACATTCGTGGCAGGGGTGTGACGGTCGTCACACTCTTCTGAATCGTCTTACGGTCGTGGCAGGGGTGTGACGACCGTAACAACAACAAAAATGGATTTTTTTGACAGATTTATCTTTTCTCTTTGGTCTTGGCCGCAATCTCGCACATTTCATGTTTCTTCTTAGTTTGAGCTGAGATATGTTGTACCTGCATAAAACCATACAAAACTCGGAATATTCGAGAGTTAATCGGGTAAATACGACATAAAACGGATAAATTTTATGGTAAATATATGATATGATTTCGCGTTATCAAATCCTCCCATACTTAAACCTTTGCTTGTCCTCAAGCAAATAGTCGTAAAAAATCGGACAAGTGTTCGCTAGGCGCACGTGCACGACATACCTTTTGTTTTCAAGATAAAACACAAGAAACCAATCGTAAGTCGGTCGGTACTCGAGTAAAACGTCAGTGATATGCCAATGACACAATTGAGTCGCGAATTTCCACCTTAACAAACCACTTAATCGTTTCGTCATATTTAAACCTCGATCCTCTCGTGCTTTTTCGCTCGGTTTCATTCTGGGGAAATCACATTAAGCCCTTTGTCTTTTCACGCGCGTAGTGGGGTAGCCGGTTAGTGACTTTGATCCTATTTTCGTCACGGGGTCTGGTACACGGATGTGGTTACCCTATATTTTTCCAAATCGGAGGTTGCGGGGGATCGAGCCGTAGCACGCCCTACCAAGTTCAGAACCAGATACCTCTGAACCAACCAACAATGGACTTCTTCTCTTATACTTATATCTCGTATGCGATCTTTGTCTTTTGGCACAAGATTTTCTTTGCTTAGCATCGAGATGAGAAGGGTGTTTCATTGATTAGGCATCAAACACTTATATTCATCGGCTCCCCACGTGGTTTGTGTCCAGACGGTGCTTACTGCTAGTATAAACTACTAGGGGTTACTTCAGAACTTAAAAACCGAGGTGTACATATAACGTTTTGTTTAGACGGGTTGCATAAGTAGGATGTTAGCGGTGTCATGGTCATATTGATTTTGTTTACTCGTTCTCGTCTTCCTAACTAGGTTTCCGCTTTAAGGTAGGTATGTCGAGCTATGCGAGCGGAGATTTTTTTTTTTTGGTATGGCTTAAAATACGGGGAAAACTTGAAAAACTTGAAAATATCATAGAATAACCATAAATTTACTGCAACATGAAGGAAATGTAACGTCTCTCCCACACTATATCAGACATTGACTCAATGGCATGATATAAGTTAGGAAGGAATACAAATAGAAAAACTGACGGAAATTGAAATAAATGAAATACAAAAACAAAAGAAAACTACTGGTTGCCTCTGCCTCTGCTTCGGGTGCGGGAGCGTCGGGCAGGTGTAGCCTCGAGGTCGGTATCATGCGAGCCAAGAGCGGTGGCGTCCATGCGTAAGGCGTTTAGCTCGGAGAAAACCTCGTCCAGCTTCTCGTTGACGTTGCGCTGGCCGCTCAGGATTTGGACGTTTTGCGCATGTAGAGTGTCATACTGCTCCTGATGCTTCCTTTCAAGAGCTACAGCCATCTGATTTTGCTGATGGAGGGCTCTGAGGATGTCCTCCATAGTAAAAGGAGGTGGTGCAGAAGAGGACTCAGGAATGTCGGGAGCAGGTGTTTCGCGGTCCAATTCCTCCTGGATCTCGTCAGTTGGAGCATCTGGCTGGGCATCGTGTACGGGAGCATGGTCGTCAGGGGCATCAAATAGCCAATTGGCTCGGTTATGCGGATCGATACGGTCCCTGCAAGGCAAAACAATGTTACAATAAACAACCTTACGGATCACTGGATGGAACCGGCTGTCGTCCCGTTGGTGAATGAGATGAGCAGATTTGCAATGGTCTAAGGTAAGCAAGACTGGTGCTCTGGAGGGCAGATGGGCAAGGGTGTCGCCATGATTCAGGGCCAATGCAATAGAAGTGACAAGCCCTCCGAAATAGAAGGGTTTGCCGCCGCGAGTGCAAATAGAATGAATATGGGCCAAGAGGAATGGTGCGGCGTTGATTTTCTGATTGGTAAACGCACAGTGCATGAAGAACAGCTCTTTGGAGTTAAGCTTGTGGTTACTATCCCTTGCGAAAATGGTGTTGCATAAGATGCGATGGAAGTAGCGAATGGAGGGGTTATGGATTTGGGTAGCATTGAGGTGATCGTAGGAGTTAGCCCGATTGTTGGTCAGGCTATGCCAAAGGTTGAAGGATTCCTCATGGAAGGTGTCAGGCACACGGAGGTGAGCGCCTTCATCAGTACAGAAGTCGAGTAGGCGACCGAATGCATTCTGAGAGAAGTCGTATTCGGTGCCGAAAATGCGGAACCTTACCACACCGGTAAGTTGATTTCTTGGACCATTCGGAGTGATGTAGCAGAATGAACTGAGGAACTCGAGGGTGAGATTCTCGTACGTTGGTTGGGGCTGGCTATAGAGGGTCCAAAGGTTGACATTCTGTAGGAGATGTTGGACACTTTCAAGTAATCCGAGGTCTCGGAGGCAGTCAATGTCGACGAACCTCGTGGGATGGATGTCGCGGCGTTGGAACTTCAGGAACCTCGTGCGCTGGGTTTCACCTGCTTCACCATCGCGTAAGTAGATGCCTGGGATTTGTTGGTTGATGTTTGCCATTTTAGAATGCTAAAGCATTAGAGATAGTGGGTTTGGGTTGTGGGATGGAGTTTGTGAGGTATCGGTTGTGAGATGGAGTTTGTGAGGTATCGGTTGTGAGATGGAGTTTGTGAGGTATCGGTTGTGAGATGTAGATAATGATGAGGGAAATTATTGGGAAGGATGAAGATTAATGGAGAGTGAAGGTGAGTTAAGTGGTGTGAGTGGGGATTGATGGGGGGAGTGGGAAGGTTTTGAAATAGTGGAGAAAGAGGGAAGGTTGCAGAAGAAGCGCTACTGTCTGCTACAAGGGTCACTGATGTAACCCGTGTTACGGTCGTAACACAGGGATGACGATCATAACACGCTAAAAGGCGTGTGGCGAACGTAAGAGGGTTGTGACGGTCGTAACAACTGCAAAATGTGAAATTTCTTAACAGACTGTGCTGTATCAAGTCTGCAACATTCTATCTCTACACAGAGGCATTTTAATAGCAATATAAATTCAATGGTATACCAAGAAAATGCAAGCATATATGTTCCAAAACATCACACCATCAGTAATTAGAGTAAAAGCCCGCAATTTATGTAAAGCATTATAATTCGTGCAGAGGAATCTAGCAAACCAGTATTAAACAACTGAAATGATGATTTCGTAAAACTGCATGTTCAACAACATAAACTCAAAAATTACATAAAGATAAATTTGTTCTAAATTTAAAACGAAACTGAAAGTGTGCAAAAATGGGAAACTTCCTAGAAACAAAACGAAATGAAATATAAAACTGTAGCTGCCCTTCGTGACTTCATCCAAGCTTTGCTTTTATTTCTTCGAGTGAATTATGAATGTAATAAAATTGCTCCACAGTTATGTCGGTGAATCCCATTATCTCCAGACGCATGCTTTTTATTTCATCTTTTAATCCATTAATGTTAGTCTGGTAGGTATTAAGTGTGGTAACAATTTTGTTAAGGTTATCAGTATAATCCTTCGTTGTTGTTTCAGGGGCTGCATGGGCTTCCGCCATGTTGACATATTCGTAATAACCAGGAGGAGTCTCGGGGTCGCCCATATCGGACATAATATCATCATAAATTTGATAATCTTGCGGTGTCTCAGGTGTAGGAGGTTGGTCGGGCGGGTTTAGCTCATAAAGCCAGTTATCACGGTTATGGACACTCACTTTGTTATGGTTTGGAAGGGTGAATAAGTTTACAACTTCATCTCTTATCATATAGTCATAAGGTGGGTAACCATGGTTTGCTATCATACGGCGTGTTGTACCCCAAAATTTGCCCTCCCATATTTCTCAAAATATTCCAAGAAAAATTCACAAGTCCAACCCGGCGCGTCATATTCAGGTATTCTTTCGCCAAGATATCTCTGATAACATATTCTCAAATTCAGGTTCGGCTCAAGAGATAATACTTTAAAGAAGGTATCCGAATGTGCGAGTTTTCTTGAAGAAATATGGTGAAAAAGTGTGTTGAAAGTGCAGTTTTTACGCGCTAAAAAATTCATAACTTGAAGATCGTGACTCGTTTTGAACCCGTTCCGATGGCCAAAATTCCGTCTTGACATTATCTACGTTTTCATCTCTCACGGCTGGAAGCCAATTTCGATCAGAAGGTCTTCAAAAATGTGGATTTATCAAGTATTTTCGTGCAGAAAATTTGTGACAGGAGTTTATTTGCGTCATGTTCAGAAAATCATAACTTGGTCGATTTTCATCGTATCGAGCTGGTTCCGGTGCCAAAATTTCACAAATTGAGTTGGCTACATTTTCACAGAAGGTATTGAGTTCAAACGGTGTTCAAAAGGCCTTCGTTTTTTGCTCAGAGTGTGTGACACGCTGAAAATCCTGAATGCTGAATATTATTTCATCTGAGCCGAAACTTCGAAAATTCATAACTCGGTCAATTTTTATCGGATTGGACTCGTATTTTTACACAAGGTTACTGACTCATAGATCTACAACTTTGCTTCAAAAGTCGAGACCAAATTATGCACCGATCAATACCAGTTTTTTATTGAAGAACGTATCGGAGTCGACACTGGAGCCCAAAATAAGTTTGTCTGAGCTGAAACTTCAAAAATTCATAACTAATTCACCGTTTATCCGATTGAGTCGATTTTCGGACAGGAGTTAGTTCTCGATGTCGGCTACATTTTGTTTTCACATTTCAACTTCAAAAAATGCACTTAAGTCCCTGCGATTTAGCCTGGAAAGTGACGAATTCAAGTGAATATTGGAGGCCCAATTGCACATTCAAAGCCCATTTTCTTTACCTTAATTTCCACTATATAATCACCTTCTTGTCACACAAACCAGGGGGGAGAAAAAAAAGAAAAAAGAGGGAAGAGAAAAAGAGAGAAAAAACTTTGCCACAACACTGTTGGAATATCAAACTCTTTCAAGAACCCTAAAACCTTGAAATCCTTATTACAAATCCCTCTCTCACTACAAACAAAGCCATCTCAGTTACAAACCAACATCTTATTACTTCTTCAGTAAGGGTAAGGCTGGCTTGATCTCCATGATCCAAAGGGCATAAAATCATTCATGTCACTACTTTTCCAGTAAGGGTAAGGTTGATTTGATCTCCATGATCAAAAGGGTATAATCATTCATACATGCCATATTGTGCCTAAACATTAAATTTCTTCATATATTGGCTTTATTTGCATTTTATGATTTTATTTAATGTTTTCATGAGATTCAACACTACAGGTTTAGACAGGATCCCATGCAGGTTCATTAAGAAACGTTGAAGCCAGAACACAAATGGCCAAAAGCCAAAAGCCAAAAGCCAAAACCAAATGGCCAAAGTAGAACAACTTATGCATGAAACTCAATCCAATGGCCAAAGAATGCAGACCACGGTACTCAGAAGTCAATACTTCAAAAAACCTCCCCTTGGGCCAGACACCCCCTATGGTTTGCTCAATTTTTATTTTTTTTATTTGTTTTTCCTTTTTATTCTTTTAATTGTTTTTTAATTGTTTTCTTTTAATTCCATAAAATAATTTTCATAATAAATATAAAATACAGAAAAATAAAAAAAAATGTTTATTTTATTAATATTAATTTTACTATTATTATTTTTGTAAATAAACTTTAAACAATTAATTAGATTAATTTAGGTTTTCAAAACTTTAATATTTTTCTTAATAAATTAAATATGTAGAAATTAGGGTTTTTAACTTTTTCATCATTTTTTTTAATATATAATTTTCTCATCATTATTATTATTATTAATTACTAATTTATTTTGTAAATAAACATGTACATAAATTCTTTAGTAAATTAAGTTAAACTTTAACATTTTTCTCAAATAATTAAAAATAACTTAGAATTAGGGTTTCTTTTAATTTTAATTTTAATTTTCTTATTTCATAAATGCAAAAAAACCTAAAAAAACACTTCTTTTATTTCAATAAATAATTAATTAATTTTTAATTTCAATTTAACTTCAAAAGGGTCCAACGCCCTCGTTTCCAATCTTATTTCAATTCGCGCGTTTTATTTCGTTTCTTTTAAATATTTATGTAATTCTCCCAAAGCCATGTAACTCGGACATTTTATATTTCTCGCACTTTAGTTCTTTATTTATTTTCTGTCAAATCGGGTTCTGGAAATTTTGGCGATGTGGACCCGCGCCTTTGTAATAGTTTAGAACTTTTAATTTTCCGCATCTTTTTAACTGCTAATAAAATGCATGCAAGAATGAATGACAAAAAAATAAAAACAAACGCATAGATCACTAATAACATGACAAGATAAAATATTTGAATCTGACACACGAATCACACACCACTCCTAGGGTACGCCTCACTGTTGCCTTGCCTCGAAAGGTGGTCGTCGAGTAGAGGATGTCTTAGTAAGTCCTCATGATCCGGGAACCTGGCATGAGGGTAGCTTCTAAGGTGTCTTCCTATTGCTCTGGTGATCACCATGTCCCGAACCTCGAATTGACCCGAACAACCTCCAACGGTGGTGCTACCTACCTCTCAATGGTGGGATGGCACTACTTTAAAGGACATTTACACAGACGAATTCCTTAGGGTAGGTAGACGACTCTAGATACTTGCTCTAAATTTCAAAACAAAACAAAATACTTTTCACACCAACACATTTTCAAAAAGCTTTCGAAAGCAATTTTTCAAACACTCTTGAGGACTGATACAAGAGTCGAACTAGAATTTTCAAAGAAACTTTTTAAAACCCACAGTTGAAAAGCAAACAAACCATTTTGAAAACACAAGTGAGCAAGTATCTAAGAGCCCATGGATAACCATGGATAGAAAGGGTGCTAACACCTTCCCTTTCTATAACCTACCTCCCGAACCGAGAGCAATCTCTTTAAGGAATTTTTCTGTGCTTTTGTCCTTTCCATTTGGAGAAAATAAAAGACGGTGGCGACTCTTGCTTCCGCGACATTTCGCGAACCAGCGTTAAACAGTCAGTTCCAGATCCACCGATCACAGAACTGGCGACTCTGCTGGGGATAAAATTAAAGTGAGGTGTACCTTAGGGTTAGTTCATAACTGTGTTTTCAATTGCTTTCCTTGTTTGCTTTACTATTGTGGGTTGCATGGGAGTTACATAGATCCTAACCCGGATCTGGGGATACCCTGTTTAGGTAGCATAAGCTGTGAGGGACCTGTCCGGCGTAGACCGACACGGGTGAAGCAGTGGCTACATTGGTGTGGCACCTTGGTCTGTACCGATATCCCTTGTGTCGCAACGAGGAGAATATGGGTCTTCTAAGAGTCATTAAGCACCAACAACCTTAGAACCTTAATTGACACAACTTGGCCATTAGAACAGTAGCAGTATGCTACGCCCATTGAGGCTAAACTCTCGTGATGGTTCTGGCTGCAAGAAAAGATTGCGATGCTGGAGTTATGACCGATTGAGGGTAGTCAATGATATTGGGATCCTCTAAGAACCCGGTTACTTTTGATTAGGACAGGTATGAACCCACCAACTGAAAGAGGGTAATACCTAGACCTCATGCTGGCCTAAACTCTAAGGGCTTCTCTTGTGTGAGTTGTGTGCCTTCGTACTTGACTATCTGCATGCTTGTTACCTGACACTTGTTTCTTGCAGGTTATGTTTCAAGTCCTTAAATGGGACTCATGACAGGTTTTACTTGAGTTTCTTGCAGGTTGTGGTTCGCAGTCCTTAATTGGGACTCATAACAGGGTTACTTACATTACCCCCATGCATAGCATAACATCATACCATTGCATACATCCTAACCCATTTCAAGGATCTCAAGGGCTTGTGATGCAGGTCATGGTAAACCAACTATCCCAGCAAGGGGCAAAGAGGATTTATTTTCCTCTAGCCAGAGTTGTCAGGGGCTATGACCCACTTGATATGGTGAGCTCCGACTCCTGAAGAAGGTTCCCTAACCAAGGTTGTTTGGAAATCAAAACCAGACATGATGACTAAAGTCAGGGGCTATGACCCACTGGATATGGTGAGCCTTTGACCCTTGAAGGAGGACTCTCTACAACAGGAAGTTCCTTCAGTCAAGCTACAAAATGCAAACTCTAACAATTTTCTTGTTTACCCCGCGAGGTCCTTGAAAACATTGCATGCATGTCATACACATCATTACATAACAGGTATCTTTGTTGCAGGTCACTTACCTTTCTCGCTGTTTATTTCAGCAATGGCCTTCCAACCAGACAACCAGGACCTTCTTGCTCAAGAGACTCGGTTCGGGAAAATCCTTCTGAATCTATCCAAGGGGCAGGAGGAACTAAGGACACTTCTCATGGGGACCTTTGTCAGGAACAGTGCTGAGGATGAAAGGATGAAACACCTACAAGCTGAGATGGATGCTATGAAAGCCCAAATGCTGGGGCAGAGGAATGCCATTCAAGGTTTAGCTCAAAGACAAGATGAGCTCCGGTTTCTCGTCAACCAACTGCTTCAGGGTAACCAACTGGGGCAAACATCTAAGGGTAAAAAGCCAGTCATCGTTCGACCATCTTTGAGACAAAGAGGCAAGGAGAAAGCTCCTCATATGGCTCCAGTATCACCAATTCAGTATCAACCTCACCAGCTTCAACCCGACAAGCCCAAAAGGCAATTCACCAAGCTCAACGTGTCGCTGCCTCAAGCCTTACAACAACTGCTGAGGTTGAACTTGGTAACTCTAAAGGATCCTCCTAAGAATCCCAACAGGACACCTTCAAGGTATAACCCCAACGCTCACTGCGCTTATCATTCTGACAGCCCGGGGCATGCTACAGAGGATTGTTGGACTCTGAAAAATAAGATCCAGGACCTGATTGAGGAAGGAGCTGTGGAATTCACCCAAGAGGGCCAGGCTGAGTATTTCTACCATCCCCACAGGATCCACCATGTGAAGTGATAAGCCCTGAGACTAGGAAATTTTTGTTCATTCGAATGTTCAAGTTGCAATTTTCTTTTGTTCAAACATTTATTCATGTTAAACATTGTTATTCCATTAATGCATCGCTTATGTCTATTTTGAACCAATATATTCGTATTCACTCTATGCAAATTATTTTTCATATTTTTTTTCTGATGTCAACTTTTGATCTAAAATTCTAAAGCCTCTTGAGGGAGGATGACGAAAACGATACCACAATCTACAGTATGCTTTTGAATAGACCCCGCTGATGAGGTACAGGCATTGTTTCAATCCCTAAACACTGGAGTTATAAGGAAGATAATCCCTCGTCAACCCCTCTGAGCCAAAGAAGTAGGAGTTTTTTCTTTTCGAAATTTAAAACCCTTAATCATAACCTGGGGCAGGGTAGTCTCTCAGTTGATCCAAGTGCATAACAAATGGCACCAAAGAGGTCCTTACAAAATGAAGAAAGACAGTGATGGTTCCTAATAATCAATAAAGAAAGGCAGTCATTATCTCAAAAAAATAAAAAAACCCATTAAGTCAAAACCCATGAAGGAGGCTTATAAAACTGGGGCATCCCGCTGACTGTAATTCCAAAAAAAAAAAGGAAACAGTTCAGGAAAAATTCAGGGATAGCAAAATCAAAAAGAAAGAGGTCTTACAAACCCTCAACAAAAGCAAAAATGACCGCCTATTCAGAATAAATCATCAACATCCGAATCATCACCGGAAAATCAGAGCAAAGACTCAAACAAGGTCTAACGTATGATCAACTGAGTTTAGGTTTGGAGAACATTACGAAGAGCGGGTGGGTACAAATAAAATTTGAGCCTTTATCCTTTGTTTCTTAAACCGTGAACTAAGCCACGTTATAACCCTTAAAAGTCCTAGCTGAAGCATGGGTTAGTTCGAAAGCGTACTGTGACGAAAGGTATCCTGACTCCTTAAGGCCTACAGTAAAATAACGAGTTGACATCACGTTTTGCAAACACTCATTTGTTTTATGAAAAAAAGAATGCATTTTCAAAATCTTCAAGACAGACATAGGCTTTGCATTTTTAACATAAATTTGTTTGCATATGACTTTTTGTTTGAACAGCATAGAAATTCGCACGACGAATGCCTAATGAACAGAAGTACTTCCAATCAAGGGGCATGGCATGACAATTAGCCATCATCTGGGGCAATCCAATCAAGATTCGGAGAATCTCTCAAAGGCCAAACAGCCTGGGGCAAATCTCCGCCTGAGTCACTTGGGGCAGTCCAACAACGAATCTTGCCTAATCAAATACCTTCTGGTGGCATGACAAAACACTTCTAACAGGGGCAACTCCCTACATTCTGAAAGCACGGACATAGTCGAAAAAATACTACGCACAATCAAAGACCCGCTAGGTTGACACACCTAGGCAAAAATAAGGGCTTCCCGGCGAACCAAAAGGGTTCGGGCAAAAATAAGGGATGAAATGAAAAATCAGTACACCCGGCAAGTCGAAAACCTGAAAAGGCGGCTTGGGCAAAAATGGGTATCCCGGTGGACTGAAAACCCGAAAGGGCGGTCCAGGCAAAAGTTAGGGATCAAAGCATACGACTATGTCCTGTCATCTTGTCACCTGCCTACCTGAAGAAGGTTTGACCCTCAACAATTATCAGCATCCCACAGGTGCCTCCCCCATAGAAACAGGGGCAATAAAAAGTTGTCTAAGAAATCTAATTGTTCTGTCCTCCAAGGTACCAAGGTAGGTTCAGCTAAAGAACATAACCAGCACATCTTAATTCCCCAGAGAGTGAGCCAGCAAGTCAGTGCACTCTCCCCAAGACTATATTATCAAACCTTAAGGAAATTGGGTATCCCCCGCAGATCTCAACATTCCCCAGCACAGTATACGGATATTCTTAACGAGCATCCCCGACAGTCTTGGTCTAAAGATTGTTCCCCGGCGGCATATCAAATATTCAGTGGAGTCCCTTCCAATACAATTCAAAACTTCCCCAAGAGAGTCCAATCTAGTTTCCCCAGGAAAGTTGAATCATCTCCCCAGCAGTAAGCTTATCCCCAGTAGATTCTGGAAGCTTATCCTCGCAGAGCACGAACGCGTCTCCCGGCTTTATTCAAAGAGTTATTTCCTTAACAGGATATAACTGGGTTATCCTCAGCCAAAAGCCACGGAAAGAGCGTCCTCGACAAAGTCTTCCTATCCCCAGCAAACTATTATCAACACTCAGCAAGGCATCCCTCTTCCCACAGAGTATTGCTTCCCAGCATGGTCGCTAGAGTATCTTTTCTCCCCGCAGAATCCTCCATTTGCCAAGTTTATTCCGCAACAGAGTCATCTTCTCCTACCGGTATTCTTGCAGTTATCATCCCCAGCGGAAGCAAAATCTATTCTTCAACATC
Source organism: Vicia faba (assembly GCA_948472305.1). NCBI lineage: Eukaryota > Viridiplantae > Streptophyta > Magnoliopsida > Fabales > Fabaceae > Vicia > Vicia faba. The sequence continues at coordinate 1,459,875,653 of OX451739.1, read as the reverse complement.
AGCCCAGGATATGACTTCCCGGCACCCGTCAAGGATTCACTCCCCTAGACAAAAACATACATAAAACATCAGATACATCATTATAACATGCATAGACACATCATATCATACAAGTCTCATTTATATTTAGAACATCATTGCTTGATCCATATCATGCATTGCATATGACTGACCTTTACCTTTCAGGAAAGATCCAGTTAAATTCTTAGCTATATCCCAAGACCTTCTCTGGTTCAGTCAGATCGACCCTAAGATCTCCCTGATGCTTATCCAGTTGAAGATATTCCAAGACCTTGTCCGGTTCAGTTAAATCGACCCTAAGATTTTCCTGATGCTTATCCAGTCAAAGGCCTTCTCTGGTTCAGTCAGATCGACCCTAAGATCTCCCTGATGCTTATCCAGTTGAAGATATTCCAAGACCTTGTCCGGTTCAGTTAAATCGACCCTAAGATTTTCCTGATGCTTATCCAGTCAAAGGCCTTCTCTGGTTCAGTCAGATCGACCCTAAGATCTCCCTGATGCTTATCCAGTTGAAGATATTCCAAGACCTTGTCCGGTTCAGTTAAATCGACCCTAAGATTTTCCTGATGCTTATCCAGTCAAAGGCCTTCTCTGGTTCAGTCAGATCGACCCTAAGATCTCCCTGATGCTTATCCAGTTGAAGATTCAAAGACTTTGTCCGGTTCAGTTAAATCGACCCTAAGATTTTCCTGATTCTTATCCAGTCAAAGGCCTTCTCTGGTTCAGTCAGATCGACCCTAAGATCTCCCTGATTCTTATCCCAGTAGAAGACACCCAAAATTCTCTCAGCGTTCCTGTTGGGGTAGTAATCGTCCAAGATTCTCTTACCATTCATGCTAAGGCAGTAACCATCCCTAGTTCATCCATCGCCGTTTGAAGCTCCAGACCCAGCTCCTGTAACCAGTCAGGACATATCTATACCAAGCATCTAAAAATCAGCTCCTGCAACGTGTCAGGTACTCATTTTCTGTTTTGCAGGTACGCAAGTTCTCGCTAAAGAATCTCTTACGCGATCGACATCCAGATGGCATCTATAAGCCCATCATCCTATCCATCAATCTCCAAATGGCATCTATAAGCCCATTCCATCATCACACTGCTACTATGTGAGCGCAAATTTCTGGGCACTCTAGTGTTCAATCATCTTCTACCCTCGGATTACGAAAGGCACGTCAGCCAATCTGCATCCTCAGGTCTAAGAAGATTGAACAGGGGCAACTGTTGTACCCCAAAATTTGCCCTCCCATATTTCTCAAAATATTCCAAGAAAAATTCACAAGTCCAACCCGGCGCGTCATATTCAGGTATTCTTTCGCCAAGATATCTCTGATAACATATTCTCAAATTCAGGTTCGGCTCAAGAGATAATACTTTAAAGAAGGTATCCGAATGTGCGAGTTTTCTTGAAGAAATATGGTGAAAAAGTGTGCTGAAAGTGCAGTTTTTACGCGCTAAAAAATTCATAACTTGAAGATCGTGACTCGTTTTGAACCCGTTCCGGTGGCCAAAATTCCGTCTTGACATTATCTACGTTTTCATCTCTCACGGCTGGAAGCCAATTTCGATCAGAAGGTCTTCAAAAATGTGGATTTATCAAGTATTTTCGTGCAGAAAATTTGTGACAGGAGTTTATTTGCGTCATGTTCAGAAAATCATAACTTGGTCGATTTTCATCGTATCGAGCTGGTTCCGGTGCCAAAATTTCACAAATTGAGTTGGCTATATTTTCACAGAAGGTATTGAGTTCAAACGGTGTTCAAAAGGCCTTCGTTTTTTGCTCAGAGTGTGTGACACGCTGAAAATCCTGAATGCTGAATATTATTTCATCTGAGCCGAAACTTCGAAAATTCATAACTCGGTCAATTTTTATCGGATTGGACTCGTATTTTTACACAAGGTTAATGACTCATAGATCTACAACTTTGCTTCAAAAGTCGAGACCAAATTATGCACCGATCAATACCAGTTTTTTATTGAAGAACGTATCGGAGTCGACACTGGAGCCCAAAATAAGTTTGTCTGAGCTGAAACTTCAAAAATTCATAACTAATTCACCGTTTATCCGATTGAGTCGATTTTCGGACAGGAGTTAGTTCTCGATGTCGGCTACATTTTGTTTTCACATTTCAACTTCAAAAAATGCACTTAAGTCCCTGCGATTTAGCCTGGAAAGTGACGAATTCAAGTGAATATTGGAGGCCCAATTGCACATTCAAAGCCCATTTTCTTTACCTTAATTTCCACTATATAATCACCTTCTTGTCACACAAACCAGGGGGGAGAAAAAAAAGAAAAAAGAGGGAAGAGAAAAAGAGAGAAAAAACTTTGCCACAACACTGTTGGAATATCAAACTCTTTCAAGAACCCTAAAACCTTGAAATCCTTATTACAAATCCCTCTCTCACTACAAACAAAGCCATCTCAGTTACAAACCAACATCTTATTACTTCTTCAGTAAGGGTAAGGCTGGCTTGATCTCCATGATCCAAAGGGCATAAAATCATTCATGTCACTACTTTTCCAGTAAGGGTAAGGTTGATTTGATCTCCATGATCAAAAGGGTATAATCATTCATACATGCCATATTGTGCCTAAACATTAAATTTCTTCATATATTGGCTTTATTTGCATTTTATGATTTTATTTAATGTTTTCATGAGATTCAACACTACAGGTTTAGACAGGATCCCATGCAGGTTCATTAAGGAACGTTGAAACCAGAACACAAATGGCCAAAAGCCAAAAGCCAAAAGCCAAAAGCCAAATGGCCAAAGTAGAACAACTTATGCATGAAACTCAATCCAATGGCCAAAGAATGCAGACCACGGTACTCAGAAGTCAATACTTCAAAAAACCTCCCCTTGGGCCAGACACCCCCTATGGTTTGCTCAATTTTTATTTTTTTTATTTGTTTTTCCTTTTTATTCTTTTAATTGTTTTTTAATTGTTTTCTTTTAATTCCATAAAATAATTTTCATAATAAATATAAAATACAGAAAAATCAAAAAAAATGTTTATTTTATTAATATTAATTTTACTATTATTATTTTTGTAAATAAACTTTAAACAATTAATTAGATTAATTTAGGTTTTCAAAACTTTAATATTTTTCTTAATAAATTAAATATGTAGAAATTAGGGTTTTTAACTTTTTCATCATTTTTTTTAATATATAATTTTCTCATCATTATTATTATTATTAATTACTAATTTATTTTGTAAATAAACATGTACATAAATTCTTTAGTAAATTAAGTTAAACTTTAACATTTTTCTCAAATAATTAAAAATAACTTAGAATTAGGGTTTCTTTTAATTTTAATTTTAATTTTCTTATTTCATAAATGCAAAAAAACCTAAAAAAACACTTCTTTTATTTCAATAAATAATTAATTAATTTTTAATTTCAATTTAACTTCAAAAGGGTCCAACGCTCTCGTTTCCAATCTTATTTCAATTCGCGCGTTTTATTTCGTTTCTTTTAAATATTTATGTAATTCTCCCAAAGCCATGTAACTCGGACATTTTATATTTCTCGCACTTTAGTTCTTTATTTATTTTCTATCAAATCGGGTTCTGGAAATTTTGGCGATGTGGACCCGCGCCTTTGTAATAGTTTAGAACTTTTAATTTTCCGCATCTTTTTAACTGCTAATAAAATGCATGCAAGAATGAATGACAAAAAAATAAAAACAAACGCATAGATCACTAATAACATGACAAGATAAAATATTTGAATCTGACACACGAATCACACACCACTCCTAGGGTACGCCTCACTGTTGCCTTGCCTCGAAAGGTGGTCGTCGAGTAGAGGATGTCTTAGTAAGTCCTCATGATCCGGGAACCTGGCATGAGGGTAGCTTCTAAGGTGTCTTCCTATTGCTCTGGTGATCACCATGTCCCGAACCTCGAATTGACCCGAACAACCTCCAACGGTGGTGCTACCTACCTCTCAATGGTGGGATGGCACTACTTTAAAGGACATTTACACAGACGAATTCCTTAGGGTAGGTAGACGACTCTAGATACTTGCTCTAAATTTCAAAACAAAACAAAATACTTTTCACACCAACACATTTTCAAAAAGCTTTCGAAAGCAATTTTTCAAACACTCTTGAGGACTGATACAAGAGTCGAACTGGAATTTTCAAAGAAACTTTTTAAAACCCACAGTTGAAAAGCAAACAAACCATTTTGAAAACACAAGTGAGCAAGTATCTAAGAGCCCATGGATAACCATGGATAGAAAGGGTGCTAACACCTTCCCTTTCTATAACCTACCTCCCGAACCGAGAGCAATCTCTTTAAGGAATTTTTCTGTGCTTTTGTCCTTTCCATTTGGAGAAAATAAAAGACGGTGGCGACTCTTGCTTCCGCGACATTTCGCGAACCAGCGTTAAACAGTCAGTTCCAGATCCACCGATCACACGGCGGTTAAAGCAAAAAGCAAGATTCATGGGACAAATCATACCAAAATATGGGCACCTATTCAGCTGGTGTCTTAGGCCGAGGGCATGTGCAATCATTGTGACCAGGCCACCTATGATGATTGGTTCATCAGGGTTATCGATAATGCGGTAAAAGGTTTGCATCAGGAATGGTACGGCATTAACGGGGTGGCCTTGGTGCATACAATATAGTAAAAATATCTCGTCCTTAGACACTACAGTCTGGTTCTCCTCTTTCCCGAATACAGTATGGGCTAGAATCTTATGGAAATAACAGATAGCAGGGTTATGAATTTCATTATTATCCATGTTATCCGGATCAGGGTGATAATTACCAGTCAAAGTTCCCCAAAAGTAGTCTAGCTCAATATCCATCAGCTCAACCTGGGTAGTGGAATAGGAAAAAGGGCCGCTAGGGAATCCTAACAGGTCATCTAGTTCCTTACGATTGTAAATAAACTCAATGCCAAAGAGACAGAAACTTATAAATCCTTTTCGGGTCCATTTTCCATGTTCGGGTATATGGACTAGTGAGCTGAGAAATTCAAGGGTGAGCTCACGGTAGGTGGCAAACCTAGTCTTAATGTGGGCTTTTTCCCACCCGAGCTGGTTAAACAAGTACAAAACACTATCCAGTATACCTAAATCATTCATAGTGGGTTCATCATAATAAAGTGTCAAACCGATGTTTCTTTTTGATAATTCCTCGAATTTTCTCTTTAGGTTTATACCCTTAAAGGTGGTTTCTAAGAAATTATGTAGCTTTTGGTTCCATGGTTAATGTTAGTCAGAGAAACAAGTCAGAAGAGAAGGTAGAAGAGAAACAAAAACTTTTCAGAAATCCTGTGGCAATTAAAATTATTTTGAAATCAGCAGCAGTTTTATAAAAATTAGTTCAAAAGAAAGAAAAATAAAACTTAAATAGGAATAAATGCAAAAACAGAAAGTATAATAAATAAATAAATAAAAACAAATAACACTTAACAAATAGGTGGGTTGCCTCCCACTCATCACTTTGTTTAACGTCATAAGCCTGACGAATAGGAGTGCAAGCACTCATGGTGGTTCTCTCGAGGATGACTCCTCGGTTGAACTTTTAGTAGTTGTCATTTTCCATGGCCACTTATCAAGCCATCTCACATATCCCTCACCTTTTCTTTTCTTTCTTCTGTGGGGTGGTTCATTCTTCTGAACTTGTGGTGGCGGTTCTGGATCTATCCTAAGTATCAACTTTTCAAGTTTGGGCTTAGTGATTTCATCCACCACCTCGAAGGTTAACCTTACCTTCTTAACAGTAATTATATCCCTAGTTTCACGGTCCTCTAATTTTCTATTTTTATGCAAGACTTCCAACAAGGGTGCATTAGTGTGGATATTTTCCAATACCTCCACATACGTTTTAGATTTGGAGTCTATGTGAGCTTCCATAAAACCTTTCGAGAAAGGAAACGGTGGGGTATAGGGGTGAGGCATAACAATAGGTGCTCCCTTTTCTACCTCTTCTACAACCTCCCTTTTAGATGGTGTTGGAGGATTTTTCTTAATCTTTACTCTTTCCTCGTCTGAACTCTCCTCATCCACATCATCACTCTCCTCAACCTCATTATCACTCTCCTCAACCTCATTATCGTTCTCCTTAGGATTTTCAACTTGTTTTTCACTACTGGTTGTTACAACATCCAATTTCTCCTCAGGGAAGGGTCCTAGAGGGTTTTGTTCAAGCTGAGAGATTTGGGTCTCTAAGGCTATGTTGTGGGTCGCGAGCGACTCAACCATAGTGGTCAGTTGCCTAAGGTTTTCACTGTTTTGAAGACTTTGTTTTCTAGACTCTTCGTTCTGGACAATTTGTGTCTCTACAAAGTGCTCCATCAAAGATTCTAACCTAGAGTGAATTAGCGTCGCGTCGGAATCCTCCATTGATGTTTCGAAGTTGAAATCATGCGATTCTTCTGATTCTTCAAATTGAGTTAGGGTCGCATTTTGTGTTTCCGTAAAGCGCTTTGTCATCATTGATATTTCATTAAAATTTCCCATTAATATTTCGAGGTCGGATTTATAGGATACTTGCGTCTCCTCGAAATATTGGGTGTAGTGATTGTAGGGGAAATTTGGTTGAGGATAAGTTTGGTTGGATCTATAATATTCTTGCGATTCCTCAAAACATTGGGATTGGTGGTTGGAAAGGTAATTCGGGTGAGAATGGGTCTGTGATGCATTGAAATTCTCCAATAGTATTTCGAGGTCGGATTTATGGGATTCTTGTGATTCCTCGAAATACTCAGAGTGGGGGTTGTAGAAAAAATTCGGGTGATATATAGTAACTGGGATAAGATTCGTAGATGCAAAGACTCGCTTCGGGAGTGAGTGTTTGGCATACAACAGAGGGAAATATAAAAAGTTGCCTTAGTCTAGACAGCGTTGTTTTTAGAATACACTAGTGACTAAACTAAAGTCCCCGGCAACGGCGCCAAAAACTTGATGTCGCGATTGACCTAATGTGTCTAACGGTATCTTAACTGCAAGTGCACAGTCTATCGCGGTAGTAATAAAAAAGATGTCGAACCCACGTGGACTTCGTAATCACTCTAGTGTTATGGAACAGGGTTGTTTAGCTAAGGCGGAAATTGTCACGTTTGGTTTTTAGAAGTTTAAAACAAAAGGGAAACTAAATTCAATTAAGGGAATTAATATTAAAGTGGTCGGAGCGTAATGATTTGAACCTATGCGAATTAAGTTGTACCTAAGCATATAAAAATATTTAACTCAATTGTTCTGTAGTACTTATCAGTTTAAAAAGCCTCGATTCACACTCTCGTGGTCTTATCTCGGATCATACTCCTAAAGCCAAATGTCTGCTCTCGCTAGTCCATAAGTGTTTAGAAAGCATCTTTTTGAAAACTAAATAAGTCTAATTTGTTTTAAAGCGCTCTCTCTGTATTTAAATCGAATGCCTAACTTTAGCTATCCGGTTAAAACCTCACACTCTCGTGGTATTGATTTCTCCCTATTTCACTTTCTTTACTCTCGTAATAAAAGCTTAATTTTTAATTATAAAAAGTCACGGCCAGAAATTAAGTTGATTAAGGTTTTAGCTTAGAAAAACATTAATTTATTCGGTTATTTCATCACACCCCGACTACGGGTATTTAGCTACTCATAACGCTCGGAATTAAAAAGCAGGAAATAAATTCAGAAAACAATAGCGCATGCATAATACATAAAGAATAGAAATATAACAAAAATAAAATTCGCAATTATATTGAACATAATAAAAACCTGAAAAGCAATAAAATCCGAGATCCTTCTTCCACAAGCCGATAAGATTGGAAAGTCGGAATGAGAATTTAAATGGATGAAGTTCGGAAATAAAATCGAGATTAAAAATCGGCAGAGCTTCCGCAAGGTTTTTGTGAACTAAACTCTCCCCTTTTTCTTTCTAAGTCTAAGCTATATATAGAGAATAAAAGTACGGTTGGAATTATATCTGAGTTCTTAGATTCTTGGTTTTACTGAGAAAAATGAGGAGAAAGTGGCCTTGGAAGTTGGAGAGAAATTAGGCACGTATGCATGCTTTGCTTGACCACTTCATTTTGCTTTACCACGTCCAAAATGCTTGTACTAAGCCTTGTTACGGTCGTAGCTGCTTCGTTACGTGCAGTTTTCATAAGCTAGTGCGTTACGTTCGTGGCAGGGGTGTGACGGTCGTCACACTCTTCTGAAGCGTCTTACGGTCGTGGCAGGGGTGTGACAACCGTAATAGCAGCAAAAATGGATTTTTTTTTGACAGATTTATCTTTTCTCTTTGGTCTTGGCCGCAATCTCGCACATTTCACGTTTCTTCTTAGTTTGAGCTGAGATATGTTGTACCTGCATAAAACCATACAAAACTCCGAATATTCGAGAGTTAATCGGGTAAATACGACATAAAACGGATAAATTTTATGGTAAATATATGATATGATTTCGCGTTATCAGAGTGCGGAAAATAAAAGTACGGAAATGTAAAGCTACGCTATTACAAGGCGCAGGTCTATACATCGCCAAAAACAAAAACCCGTTTTGGAAAAGTGCGAGAAAATAAAGAAATAAAGCGATAAAACCTAATTAACTATTACATTCCGGAAACAGTTACATAAATAATCAAAAATAAGAATTAAAATGTGAAAGAAAATTAAATCAGGACGTCCTAGGGTTTTTGACCCTTTTGAGAAAATATGAATGAAATTGGTCCTTTTTTGCAATTAATTAAATGTTAAATCTAATAACTAATTAATTAAATAAAGAAAGAAAAATGTTTTTATGTTTTTTATGTTTTTTAATGAAAATACTAAAAGGAATTAAAAATTAGTAAACAAAACCCTAATTCTAAACTAATTTTATTTATTGTAAAAAAAGAAATTAAAATTACCTAATTAAACTAAATCAATTGGTTAGTATTTTATTTACAAAAATAATAATTAGTGAATTTAATAAATAATAAAAATATTTACAATTTTTATATTATCTGAATTTATTATGAAAAATTAGTTTATTAGTTAATAATAATAATAATAATAATTAGTAAAAAGAATTAAAAAGAGAAAGAAAATAAATAATAAAAAATAGTAAACCAGGGGGGGTTTGATGGCCCAAGGGAGGTGTTGTTATGGAATTCAGGCTCATTAACACATAAGCCACGTTTGACTTTTTGGATTGTCCATGGCGTACTTGACTGAGGAGCATGGTAGTCCCCCTTTCTTGGCCTTCAGATTGCTGATTGGGACACATGGCATGATGATGCCTAGAGGTATATGGTGGACATCATTGCAAAGCCTGCACATGAAGATGTTATGAAAAATAATATTGAGATTTGGGTGGACCTGGGAATCGAACCCAGGTCCCAAGGGTTGCTGAACACCTGGCTAACCACTCAACCAAATTGCACGCTTTGTAATATGAATAAGAAACAAAGATAATATGTAAAAATAATTCAATGTGCTGGAAACAACAAAACACACGCCATTATTCAAACTAGCCAACCATGTTGAGACACGTCCTTCATCTTCTACCTTTTCCTGTAAAACAAAAAACAAGATAGTGGGGGTTTTTAACCCCCATAAAACAAAACTGCCAATAATAACGATTAGGCATACAATGCATATAAAAAGGGCGCAATGGCATCAATGCGTTCGTCTCATCCTGACGAATTTAACCATATGTGTCTTGAGGTCTAATTTTACAGTATGTGAAAAGCCCTAATCTGAGAGCTCTGAAAACCTAGAATTCGTCCATGGTAGTTTTCGTTTTAGGGGACCATAATCAAATTAAACTATATCAAAAGCTTCAGAATGATGTTAGCAATGCAAAGCAATAGTCAAAACATGTTAATGATGCATAAAACTTGATTTTCGATTATGGAAAAGAATGGTAAACCGTGTGACTGTTTGAGGTGATTCCTGGAGCTTTAGAGCTTGTTCTTGATTGCAAATCGTCCCTGAATGTCTCAGCAAGGTATTGGAAACAAGAAAAAGGTTTGAATTATGCTGGAAGGTTGATTTCAATTTTCAAATTTTCCTCCTATTTTTGAATTTTGTTTATGGCTTTGTAGCAGCTTTTGCACGTGCCCCCAATTAGGTTTAGACTGTGTGTATATATGAGAAAGGGATTAGGTCATTAGCTGGGCCTTGATCCATGCACATGAGAGAATTAGTCTTAGGTTTTTTTTATCATTAACAAACTTTCCTTTTTTTAAGAAAAACCAAGACTTGGTGTACAACATAACCCTAGCATGAGTTTGTGAGTTGGCACATGATGTATGGAAGCTATTCAAATCTAAATGACACTATTCCATTGATTTTTTAGATTTTATTTGAATTATTATGGATTTAAAATGAATTAAATCAATAAAAATTAAATAAAATAGAAAAATAAATGTTTGATCTTGAAATTAATCATGGGACACGTGTGTGGCATGACAAGGCTGAATCAAGTGGAAGAAAGTGGGCCCTTTTGTCAAAAATTGAAGTTTCAAGGATAGTTGACTTTTGCCATTTCACAAAAATTTCCCAACTTCTCCAATGCATATCTTGCTCAATTTTGATCATATGAACATGTTCTTTGACATTTTGGAAAGGTCTTGAAGTCCTCTAACCAATGCCTTTGGTCCCATGTCATTTTGATTTACCAATCTCAAGTTATGGTCTTTGACTTACAATGCCTTTTTGTTGACTTTTGAAAATGACCTATAATGTTGAAATTGATAACTTTTTGTGAGAGAATTTCTTGGACTTGGAATGTGAATATGAGTTGTAGGAAATGTCATCCCCTTAAAAATGAGCATTAGATGGGATTTTTCTGATGAACCATGAGAAAGTTATGCCTTGGTCAAGTTACAGTTGACTTTTCAACTGTCCAAAAATGGAAACTTTTGCATCTTGATGATTTTTGAGCCATTCATGTGGAATCATGATCAAGACTTGATCAAATGATTATTGTGGCTTCAAAATAAGATGTTGACCAAATTTTTTGACTTTTGACTGCCAAATGACCATTTTACCCCTACAGTTGATTGTGAAGCAATTAGGGCTTTTGACTGTGCAACTTGATGCTGTGAGCCTTGAGACTTGACATGTAGATGCTTGGCAATGTGTATATGCATATGAGGCTTGATTGAGCCATTGAAAACTCCAAATTCCTTGAAGGAACCAAAACCCTAATTTTGACTGGCTTAGGAGGATGTTTGACTGTGCAACCCCTTGAGAAGTTTTGAACCATTTGATGATGATTCTTGACAAACCTTGAAGAATATGGGAGGGAAAATTTTGGGGTACAACAGTTGCCCCTGTTCAATCTTCTTAGACCTGAGGATGTAGATTGGCTTGCGTGCCTTTCGTGATCCGAAGGTGGAAGATGATTGAACACTAGATGTCCAGAAATTTGCACTCGCATAATAGAGTATCAGCGATGTGATGGCGGGAATGGGCTTACAGATTCCATTTGGAGAGATGATGGATAGGAGGATGGGCTTATAGATGCCATCTGGAGATGTGACAGAACCTTTGTCGGGAATGGGCTTATAGATGCCACTTGGAACTGTAATGGATAGTTGTGGAGATGGGCTTATAGATGCCATCCGGAAGTGTCGATCGCGTAAGAGATTCCTTAGCGAGAACTTGCATACCTGATAAAGAAAGATAAATTCCTGGCCTGTTACAGGTGTTGATCTTCAAACTCTTCATGCAGATATGCCCTGGCTGGATGAAGGAATCGAATCTTCAAATTCTTCAGATACGCCCTGGCTAGATACAGGAATCGAATTTGGAATTAGTCGTCTACAGATATGCCCTGGCTGGATACAGGAATCGAATCTTCAAACTCTTCATATATGCCCTGGCTAGATACAGGAATCGAATCTGGAATTAGTTGTCTACAGATATGCCCTAGCTGGATACAGGAATCGAATCTTCAAACTCTTCAGATATGCCCTGGCTAGATACAAGAATCGAATCTGGAATTAGTCGTCTACAGATATGCCCTGGCTGGATATAGGTATCGAATCTTCAAACTCTTCAGATATGCCCTGGCTAGATACAGGAATCGAATCTGGAATTAGTCGTCTACAGATATGCCCTGGCTGGATACAGGAATCGAATCTTCGAACTCTTCATATATACCTTGGCTAGATACAGGAATTGAATATGGAATTAGTCGTCTACAGATATGCCCTGGCTGGATACAGGAATAGAATCTTCAAGCTCTTCAAATATGCCCTTGCTAGATACAGGAATCGAATCTGGGATTAGTCGTCTACAGATATGCCCTGGCTGGATACAGGAATCGAATCTTCAAACTCTTCAGACATGCCCTGGCTAGATACAGGAATCGAATCTGGAATTAGTCGTCTACAGATATACCCTGGCTGGATACATGCATCGAATCTTCAAACTCTTCAGATATGCCCTGGCTAGATACAGGAATCGAATCTGGAATTAGTCGTCTACAGATATGCCCTGGCTGGATACAGGAATCGAATCTTCAAACTCTTCAGATATGCCCTGGCTAGATACAGGAATCGAATCTGGAATTAGTCGTCTACAGATATGCCCTGGTTGTATACAGGCATCGAATCTTCAAACTCTTCAGATATGCCCTGGCTAGATACATGAATCAAATCTGGAATTAGTCGTCTACAGATATGCCCTGGCTGGATACAGGAATCGAATCTTCAAACTCTTCAGACATACCCTGGCTAGATACAGGAATCGAATCTGGAATTAGTCGTCTACAAATATGCCCTGGCTGGATACAGGAATCGAATCTTCAAGCTCTTCAGATATGCCCTGGCTAGATACAGGAATCGAATCTGGAATTAATCGCTCACAGATATGCCCTGGCTAGATACAGGTATCGAATCTGGAATTGCGACAGTTGATAGTAATCATCTTTGTATTGACCTTTTTTCTGAAAAGGCAAAACATTAGTTGTATGCAATGCCATGATGTATGAAATGCATGATGTCATGATGTTCCCAAAAATGAGATCGTGTGAAGTGATGCGTACATGCATGCATTATGTATGTAAGCAGGATGTATGAAATGTGAAATGTCTATGAATGTATTTTCGTCTAGGAAAATAAATCCTTGACGAATGCCGGGAAGTTAAATCCTGGGCTGATGTTGAAGAGTAGAGTTCTTTGTTTCCGCTGGGGATGATGGCTGCAAGAATAAACCGGTAGGAGAAGATGACTCCGTTGGGGAATAAACTTGTTGGAGAGATTACTCTGCGGGGAATTACTCTATGGGAAGAGATACTTTGCTGAGATTTGATGATAACTCCGCTGGGGATTCCATTGAATAAGTTTTGTTGGAAGATTTGATGAACTCCGCTGGGGATAGGAAGAACTTCGCCGAGGACGATCCTTTCGTGGTAATTAGCTGAGGATAAACCATTTATAAGCTCTGGTGGGGAAAAACCTTTGAACATGGTCGGGGAGAGACGTATGTACTCTGCAGGTGATAAGCTTCCAGAATCTACTAGGGATAAGCTTCCAGAATCTACTGGGGATAAGCTTCCAGAATCTACTGGGGAAGCTTCTTGGACTGCACTGAGGAAATGGCTCCACTGGGGTGTTTGGATTCCACCGGGGAACAATATTATATTAAGACTGTCGGGGATGCTTGCTTAGGAACATTTGTATACTCCGCTGGGGATTGTTGAGATCTTATGGGGATATCCAACTTCCTTAAGGATGATAGTGGACTAACTCTGCTTGGGGAGAGCGTTGCTGACTTGCTGGAGATACTGTGCCTTTGATGGGAGGCCAACTCTGCTTGGGGAGAGTATCGTTGAATCTTGTCTTACTCTGCGGGGAGTGAAGGTATTCTGGTTACGTTCTTCAGGCGAACCTACCTTGGTACCTTGATGGACAGAGCAACTAGATCACTTAGACAATTCATTATTGCCCCTGTTTCTGATGTCACCTGTAATTAATCTTTTGTTTCGCATGTAAGTATTTATGAATTAGCAATTAATGTCAAATGCATATATCAAAAATGAACATTGGACGTTCTTTGCAAAACAAAACAGAAAAAGAAAAATAATTGGTAATTTGTCTGGAAAAGTGAATTTGTATTGATTTTGAATTTTGCTTGTAAATAAGCGTTTATGTACAAGAGGCTGACGTCCTAGTAAGAGGACGCCGCCGAACAAATAGAATTTACAATTTTGTGAAAAGGAAAACAAAACAGCTATGTGAAAAATCCCACTGGGTTTCAACTCTGCTATTGCCTTTATGTCTTCAAGCGTCTCATCACTTTGCTGTTTAGTTGAAGATGAAGCTGACTGATTGATGCCATCTGAACCTGATAGTTGATACTGGATTCTGGATGCAAGGCGATCCAATGAGACATAGTATTACGCTTTATCCCTAATTTTTGACTGGACCGCCCTTTCGGGTTTTCAGTCCACCGGGATACCCATTTTTGCCCAAGCCGTCTTTTCGGGTTTCCGACTTGCCGGGTGTACAGATTTTTCATTTCATCCCTTATTTTGCCCGAACCCTTTTGGTTCACCGGGAAACCCTTATTGTTGCCTAGGTATGTCAACCTAGCGGGTCTTTAATTCATGCGTAGTATCTTTTTACTATGTCTGCATTGGCGGGGTGAGGAAGGTCGTCACCATCCATAGTGGTTAGAATCATAGCTCCTCCTGAGAAGATATGTTTAACCACAAATGGCCCTTCGTACGTGGGGGTACAGTTTCCCCTGGGATCACTTTGAGGTAGAATGATGCGCTTGATTACCAGATCCCCAACTTGATACTCTTGTCGTCTGACTTTTTTGTTAAATGCCTTGGTCATCCATTTTTGGTACGTTTGACCATGACAAATAGCAGTGAGTCTCTTTTCGTCAATTAGGTTTAATTGATCAAGTCGGGCCAGGATCCAGTCATCTTCGCTCAAACCTGCATCCTTCATTATCCGGAGAGAGGTTATCTTGACTTCAATAGGTAGGACGGCCTCCATGCCATAGACCAAGGAAAAGGGTGTTACCCCTTGTGGTCGGTGGATCTGGAACTGACTATTTAACGCTGGTTTCACGAAATTTCGCGGAAGCAAGAGTCGCCACCGTTTTTTATTTTCTCCAACATGGAAAGGACAAAAGCACAGAAAAATTCCTTATTGAGATTAGCTCTCGGTTTGGGAGGTAGATTTATAGAAAGGGAAGGTGTTAGCACCCTTTCTATCCATGGTTATCCATGGGCTCTTAGATACTTGCTCATTTGTGTTTTCAAAAGTGTTTGCTTTTCAATTGTGAGTGGGTTTGAAAAAAGTTTCTTTGAAAGTTTCAGATCGACTCTTGTATCAGTCCTCAAGAGTGTTTGAAAAATTGTTTTCGAAAGCTTTTTGAAAAGTGTCGGTGTGAAAAGAAGTTTTTTTTTATTTGTTTTGAATTAGAGCAAGTATCTACGAGTCATCTACCTACCCTAAGGAATTATGCTGTGTAGAAGTCCTTAAGATAGTGCCATCCCACCATTGAGATGTAGGTAGCACTACCGTTGGATGTGTTCGGGTCAATTCGTTTATAGGGACAGTGTGGCCACCGAGCAACAGTAAGACACCTTAGAAGCTACCCTTATGCCATTGATCTTTTTATTCCGAGGCAACTATTCAGAGGCAACTTGTTTCGAGGCAACTTATTCGAGGCAACCGTTTCGAGGCAACTAGATCAATGGAACATAAGGACTCACTAAGACGTCCTATACTCGACGACCACGTTTCGAGGGGCAAGGCAACAGTGAGGCGTACCCTAAGAGTGGTGTGTGAATTGTGTGTCATTTTCAGTTATATTTTATCTTGTCATGCATTGGGTGAGCTACGCTTTGATTTTATTTGGGCATACATTCTTTCATGTGATTAGCGGTTTAAAGGGTGCGGAAATTAAAAGGCGGAAAAATAAAGGTCCTACGCTATTACAAGGCGCGGGTCTATACATCGCCAAATTAAACAAAGACCCGATTTTGAATAAAAGTGCGGAAAGTAAATGTCCTAATTATCTATTACAAAGCTTTGGGGCAAATACATAATATTTAAAAAGGAAATAAAAATAAACGTGCGAAAAGAAATTATAATCGAAGGCGAGGGCGTTGGACCCTTTAAAGAAATTAAATTGAAATTGGAAATGAATTAATTATTAAAAAAAAATTGTTTAAGTTTAACCTAATTTAACCCTAATTAATTAATGACATATTTATTTACAAGATTAATTAATAGTTAATAATAATTATAATAAGAAAAATTTATTTATTGAGAAAAAGAATGAAAATGCTAAACCTAATTTTTATGTATTTTATTTATTTAAGAAAAAAAACATTAAAGTTGAAGACCTAAAATTAAACTAATTTGGTTATTGAAATTTATTTACAAAACTATTTAAAGAATTAAATAAACATATTTTTATTTTTATGATTTCTGATTTTTTTGTATTTTTGTATTATGAAAATTAATTTTATGGAATTAAATAAAAGCAATTAATCAAATAAAAGAAAAAAAGGAGAGAATTAAAATAAAATAAAAAAAGAAATATGCAAACCATAGGAGGGGTGTCTGCCCAATTTGGAGGTTAATTATGAGCATTTTGGCCCAACAGATGCAAGGCCCTTTTGACTTTTAGTGATCACGTGCAGATCCATTGACTAAGGTGCATGATGGAATTCCTGTGCTGGCCATCAGATTGAGGTTGCTGGACATGTGGCAAGCTTAAATATGCGCGTACATGGTGGACCACTGGTGGGAAAGGGTACCTGAACACGTTACAAGAAAAAATATAGGGAAATATGGGGGACCTGGGAATCGAACCCAGGTCCCAATGCTTGCATGACAACACATCTTCCACCAAGCCAAACGCGTTTATCTGATGTTAATATGGAACACAATTATTATGAGAGAGAATAAGAGCTATTGGTAGAAACACAAAAACACGCGCGAATGTTTGAATTGCCCAGTCCTGTGCTTACACCTCAGCGTCTTCTCCATTGTGTCTTCGTTTTGGCCTGAAAATGAGAATAGATAGCGGGGGTTTTAAACCTCCACTAAGTGCAGAACCTGAAAATAGCGATTAGGTCATATGTAAATATAAAAAGGGCGCGATGGGGGGAATTGATTCGTTTGGACGTTCTGAATCCAGTGGTATAGGTCTCGTGGCCTAATTTTTCCAGATGAGGAAAGCCCCAAATTCAAACTTCTGAAACCCTAGAACGCTTTCATGGTAACTTTCTATACATGCAGGCATTCTTCAATTGAATTGTGCCATTAGCTTCAGAATCATCATATTAGTATAAATCAAACATTAAAACATATGGAAAATGCATGTAAATTCAGATACGATTAAGAAAATTTTCATGGACAGGGCGATTGCGTTCTACCACTTCTTCGAGTATGGAGACTTGGCTTTGATTGGAAAAGATTCCTGGTAGGGTCAACAACGTATTGGAACTCTTTTTAGGCCTTGAAACACCTTGTATCTATGAAAACAGTTTTCAAACTTTTGGTCAAAAATGCAAGTTTTGTTTCTTTGTTTCAACGCAGCTTGCTTGTTCTTTTCATTAGGGTTATGTTTGTGTATATATGTGGAAGGAATTAGGTCAGAAAGATCAAGCCCAAAGCCTTGCATTCAATGATTTTGAATATTTGATTTTTATGATCTTTTTCAATCTTTTTTTTGCCATGAAACTTGCCTATTTTGGAAGATCTTGCCTCTTGATGTGGTACATGAAATATCTAGGTCATGATGAGTGAATATGCTGCACCAAAAGATTCAAAACCTTTATTTGAGTATTTTTTTCATAATTAATTTTAATTAAGTGAATTAATAATAATAAAAATTCAAATAATTAATCAAAAATGAGAAAATAACTCCATTGGATGTCAATGGGTCGTGCATAGCCTTTGGGTGATGATTCATGGAAGAAATTGTGGCCCATTAGCATTTTTGAACCCTTTTGTGCAAAGTTGACTTTTCAAAATTCCCAAAAATTTCCCAACTTCCACAAGGCATATCTTGCTCAATTTTTAAGCTTTGATCATGTTCTTGGACATTTTGGAAAGGTCTTGAAGTCCTCTAACCAATGTATTTGGTCCCATGTCATTTTGATTTACCAATCTCAAGTATTGGTCTTTGACTTAAAGTGCCTTTTTGTTGACTTTTGAAAATGACCTATAATGTTGAAATTGATAACTTTTTGTGAGAGCATTTCTTGGACTTGAAGTGTGAAGATGAGTTGTAGTAAATGTCATTCTCTTCAAAATGAGCTTTGGATGGAATTTTTCTGATAAACCATGTGGAAGTTATGCCTTGGTCAATTTGCAGTTGACTTTTCCAACTGTCCAAAAATAGAAACTTTTGCATCTTGAGACTTTTTGAGCCATGCTTTGAGAATCATGATCAAGAATTGATCAAATGATGTTTGTGGCTTCAAGATAAGATGTTGACCAAAAATTTTGACTTTTGACTGTTAAATGACCATTTTGCCCCTGCAGTTGACTGTGAAGCAATTAGGGTTTTTGACTGTGCAATCTGGTGCTGTGAGTCTTGAAACTTAGCATATGGATGCTTGACCATGTTTGTAGGCATGTGGGACTTGTTTGGACCCTTGGAAACTTCAACTTCTTTGCCAGAACCAAAACCCTAATTTTTGACTGTTAGGAGGCAATTGGACTGTGCAACTCTTGGGAGATTTTGAAGCATGCTCTTTGCAAATCTTGAAGAATATGGGAGGGCAAATTTTGGGGTACAACAGTTTCCCCTGTTCAATCTTCTTAAACCTGAGGATGTAGATTGGCTGGCGTGCCTTTCGTAATCCGTAGGTGGAAGATGATTGAACACTAGAGTGCCCAGAAATTTGCGCTCACATAGTAGTGTGATGGTGGGAATGGGCTTACAGATGCCATTTGGAGATTAGTGGATATGAGGATGGGCTTATAGATGCCATGTTGAGAGGTGATGGATAGGTGGATGGGCTTATAGATGCCATCTGGGTGTCGGTCGCGTAAGAGATTCCTTAGCGAGGACTTGCGTACCTGAAAAAAAGAAAGATAATTATCTGGCCTGTTACAGGGATTGATCTTCAAACTCTTTAGGTAGATGCGCCCTGGCTGGATACGGGAATCGGGTCTTGAAACTCTTCAGACGCACCCTCAGCAGGATGATGAATGGATCAGGGACGATTACTACCTCAACAGTAATGATGAGAGAACCTTGGGCGATTACTACCTCAACAGTAACAATGAGAGAACCTGGTGCGATTACTACCTCAACAGTAACGGTGAGAGAATCTGGGGCGATTACTACCTCAACAGTAACGGTGAGAGAATCTGGGGCGATTACTACCTCAACAGTAACGGTGAGAGAATCTGGGGCGATTATTACCTCAACGGGATGATGAGAGAACCTTGGACGATTACTACCTCAACAGTAACGATGAGAGAATCTTGGATGTCTTCTACTGAGTCTTCATCAGGAAAATCTTTAGGAATCGATTTAACTGGACCAGAGAAGGCCTTTGACTGGATCAACATCAGAAAAATCTTTAGGAGTCGATTTAACTGAACCAGGCAAGGTCTTGGAATCTTCAACTGGAATAAGAATCAGGGAGATCTTAGCGTCGATCTGACTGAATCCAGAGAAGGTCTTGGATTAACTTTGATTGGATAAGAATCAGAAGAATCTTAGAATCGATTTAACTGAACCAGACAAGGTCTTGGAATCTTCAACTGGAATAAGAATCAGGGAGATCTTAGCATCGATCTGACTGAACCAGAGAAGGTCTTGGATTAACTTTGACTGGATAAGAATCAGAAAAATCTTAGAATCGATTTAACTGAACCAGACAAGGTCTTGGAATCTTCAACTGGAATAAGAATCAGGGAGATCTTAGCATCGATCTGACTGAACCAGAGAAGGTCTTGGATTAACTTTGGCTGGATAAGAATCAGAAAAATCTTAGAATCAATTTAACTGAACCAGACAAGGTCTTAGAATCTTCAACTGGAATAAGAGTCAGGGAGATCTTAGCATCGATCTGACTGAACCAGAGAAGGTCTTTGACTGGATCGATATCAGAAAAATCTTTAGGAGTCGATTTAACTGAACCAGGCAAGGTCTTGGAATCTTCAACTGGAATAAGACTCAGGGAGATCTTAGCGTCGATCTGACTAAACCAGAGAAGGTCTTGGAATGGCTGAGAACTTAACTGGATCTTTCCTGAAAGGTAAAGGTCAGTCATATGCAATGCATGATATGGATCAAGCAATGATGTTCTCAACATAAATGAGATTGTATGTTCATGATGCGTATATGCATGCTATAATGTATGGAAATGCGATGTTTATGAATGTATGTTTTTGTCTAGGAAAGTGAATCCTTGACGGATGTCGGGAAGTTAAATCCTGGGCTGATGTAGAGCTTTTGTTTCCACTGGGGATGATGATTGCAAGAATACCGGTAGGAGAAGATAACTCAGTTAGGGGATAAACTTGACGAATAGATTACTCTGTGGGGAGAAAATTATTCTAGCGATCTTGCTGGGGAACAATACTCTGTGGGAAGAGAGGCGCTTTGTTGAGATGTTGATGGTAACTTTGCTGGGGATACCATTGTTATGTTGGAAGTGTTAATAGACTCCGTTGGGGATAGGAAGACTTTGCCGAGGATGATCTTTCCGTGGCTTTTGGCTGAGGATAACCCAGTTATATCCTGATAGGGAAATAACCTTTGAATAAAGCCGAGGGACGCGTTCGTGCTCTGCGGGGGGGATAAGCTTCCTGCTGGGGAGATGGATTCAAACTTTCCTGGGGAAATCTTGAACTATACTGGACTCTCCTAGGGAACTCTTTGAGATATATTGGGGAAGAGATTCCACTGAATGTCTGGTATACCACCGGGGAACAGTCTTAGACCAAGACTGCCGGGGATGCTTGTTAAGAATATTCGTACATTGTGCTGGGGAATGTTGAGATCTGCGGGGGATACCCAACTTCCTTAAGGCTGATTGTATAACTTTGCTTGGGGAGAGTGCATTGACTTGCTGGCTCACTCTCTGGGGAATTAAGGTATATTGGTTATGTTCTTCGGCTGAACTTACCTTGGTACCTTGATGGACATAACCATTAGACCGTTTAGACAACTCATTATTGCCCCTGTTTCTAATGTTACC
Source organism: Vicia faba (assembly GCA_948472305.1). Taxonomy (NCBI): domain Eukaryota; kingdom Viridiplantae; phylum Streptophyta; class Magnoliopsida; order Fabales; family Fabaceae; genus Vicia; species Vicia faba. The sequence goes on along the minus strand of OX451739.1, from coordinate 1,459,854,492 downwards.
TGTAATTAACCCTTTGTTTCGTATGCAAATATTTATGAGTTAGCAATTATTGTCAAATGCATATATCACAAATTGAACCTTGGACGTTCTTCGCAAAACAAAATAGAAAAGAGAAAAACAATTGGCAATTTGTCTGAAAAGTGAATTTATATTGATTTTTGAATTGCCTGTAAATAGGCGTTTATGTACAAGAGGCTGACGTCCTAGTAAGAGAACGCCGCCGAATAAAAGAGTTTACACAATTTGTACAAAGGGAAAACAAAACAGCTATGTGAAAAGAATAATCCCACTGGGTTCCAACTCTGCTATCGCCTTCATATCTTCGAGCGTCTCATCACTTGATGACCTAGTTGAAGATGAAGCTGATTGATTGATGTCGTTTGAACTTGATGTTGATACCGGATTCTGGATGCAGAGTGATCCAATGAGACATAGTATTACGCTTCAATCCCTAACTTTTGCCTGGACCGCCCTTTCGGGTTTTCGGTCCACCGGGATACCCATTTTTGCCCAAGCCGCCTTTTCAGGTTTTTGACTTGCCGGGTGTACAGATTTTTTTCATTTCATCCCTCATTTTGCCCGAACCCTTTTGGTTCGCCGGGAAGCCCTAATTTTTGCCTAGGTATGTCAACCTAGCGGGTTTTTTATCATGCGTAGTATCTTTTTACTATGTCTGCATTGGCGGGGTGAGGAAGGTCGTCACCATCCATGGTGGTTAGGATCATGGCTCCTCCTGAGAACACATGTTTAACCATAAATGGCCCTTCGTACGTAGGGGCCCATTTGCCCCTTGGATCACTCTGAGGAAGGATGATGCGCTTGATTACCAGATCCCCAACTTGATATTCTTGTGGTCTGACCTTTTTGTTAAATGCCCTGATCATCCGTTTTTGGTACGTCTAACCATGACAAATAGCAGTGAGTCTCTTTTCGTCAATTAAGTTTAGCTGATCAAGTCGTGTCTGGATCCAATCATCTTCGCTCAGATCTGCATCCTTCATTATCCGGAGAGAGGGTATCTGCACTTCGATCGGTAAGACTGCCTCCATACTGTAGACCAAGGAGAAGGGAGTTGCCCCGGTTGACGTCCTTGCTGAGGTACGGTACCCATGTAGAGCGAATGGTAACATCTCGTGCCAATCTTTATAGGTCACTGTCATCTTCTGCACAATCTTCTTGATATTTTTATTCGCTGCTTCTACAACCCCATTCATCTTCGGCCGGTAGGGAGAAGAGTTGTGGTGCTGTATTTTAAATTGCTCGCAGAGCTCAGTGATCATCTTGTTGTTAATATTGGTACCGTTGTCCATGATGATCCTTTTCGGGACGCCGTACCGACAGATCAGGTTGTGCCGAATGAACCGTGCCATAACATTCTTGGTTACAGTGGCGTAAGAAGCTGCTTCAACCCATTTTGTAAAGTAATCAATCGCCACCAGGATGAAGCGATGCCTATAGGATGCTGTAGGTTTAATCTCACCGATCATATCTATGCCCCACATTGCAAAAGGCCAAGGTGCAGTCAGGACATTCAGAGGGACTGGAGGAACATGCACCTTATCTGCATAAATCTAGCATTTATGGCATGTCCGGGAATGTTGGTAACAGTCGGCTTCCATTGTGAACCAGAAATACCCTGCCCGAAGGATCTTCTTTGCCATGGTGTGTCCACTGGAATGTGTTCTGAAGGTACCCTCATGCAGTTCTGCCATGATCCTTTCTGCTTCAGTTTTATCCACACAACGCAGTAAGGTCGAATCATGGTTTCGCTTGTACAGAATGTCGTTGCTGAGGAAGAACTTTGCTGCGAACCTTCTCAGGAACTTTTTATCATTGACAGATGCACCTTCAGGGTACTCTTGAGCTTCCAAGTACCTCTTCACCTCATGGTACCAGGGTTTTTCAGTCACTACCTCAGCCTCAAGATCACAACAGTATGCCGGTTCGTCCAATTTCCAGATAATGACTCGGGGAGCCTCATTGTCCCATTTGACTTTGAACATGGAAGACATCGTAGCTAACGCGTCCGCCAACTGATTCTCCTCTCTTGGGAAATGTTCAAAAGTTATCTCTGTGAAGTGGGGGATCAATGTCAACACACATTCTCTGTAAGGAATAAGATTTGGATGTTTCGTATCCTACTCCCCTTTGATCTGATTCATCACGAGAGCGGAATCTCCGAAGACACTCAGAAACTTGATCCTTAAGTCAATCGCAGCTTGGAGACCCATGATGCATGCCTCATACTCCGCCATGTTGTTGGTGCAGTTGAAACATAGCCGGGCAGTGAGTGGAGTATGAGTGCCTTGAGGGGATATGATCACAACGCCGATACCGTTACCCAAAGCGTTGGAGGCTCCATCAAAGTGCATAGACCATCGGGATCCTTCCTCAGGTCCTTCATCCGGTCCAGGTACTTCACAATCAGTCACAATCATGATGCTCTCGTCCGAAAACTCAAAGTTCATTGATTGATAGTTGTCTACTGCTTGGTGTGCTAAGTGGTCTGCCAATACACTTCCTTTGATAGCTTTCTGAGTCGTGTACTGGATGTCGTATTTTGTCAAGATCATTTGCCATCTTGCTATTCTCCCAGACAGAGCAGGCTTTTCAAATATGTACTTTATAGGATCCATCTTTGAAATCAACAAGGTAGTGTGAGTCAGCATATACTGTCTCAGCCGGCGAGCAGCCCATACCAAAGCGCAGCAAGTTTTCTCAAGCAGTGAGTATCGGGTCTCACAGTCGGTAAACTTTTTGCTAAGGTAATAAATGGCGTGCTCTTTTCGGCCAGACTCGTCATGCTGCCCCAGCACACACCCCATTGAGTTGTCAAGTACTGTCAGGTATAGTATCAGAGGTCTCCCTTTAACCGGTGGCATAAGGATGGGTGGTTCTTGGAGATACTCTTTGATCCTGTCAAAAGCGGCCTGACATTCACCATTCCAACGTACTACATGATCTTTCTTCAGCAACTTGAAGATTGGCTCACAGGTAGCGGTTAGGTGCGAGATGAATCGAGCAATGTAATTTAGACGTCCTAGAAAGCCTCTGACTTCTTTCTATGTCTTAGGAACTGGCATCTCTTGAATAGCTTTAACCTTGGCAGGGTCCACTTGAATACCCTTATCACTTACAACGAAGCCTAGCAACTTTCCAGATCTAACCCCGAAGGTGCACTTGTTCGGGTTCAACCTCAGCTTGTACAACTTCAAACGGTCAAACAGCTTCTGCAGATGGTCAAGGTGTTCTTCCTCAGTTTGGGATCTTGCAATCATATCGTCAACATACACTTCAATCTCATGATGGATCATGTCATGAAATAAAGCAACCATGGCACGTTGGTAGGTTGCCCCGACATTTTTCAACCCGAATGGCATGACCTTGTAGCAGAAGGTGCCCCACTGAGTAACAAAGGTAGTCTTTTCCATGTCTTCAGGAGCCATCTTGATCTGATTATAACCTGAAATGCCATCCATGAAAGAGAACACCTTATGTTGAGCAGTATTATCAACCAGGACGTCAATGTGAGGTAGGGGAAAGTCATCCTTGGGGCTGGCCCTGTTCAGATCCCTGTAATCGACACACATTCTGACCTTACCATCCTTCTTTGGTACCGGCACCACATTAGCAACCTACTGAGGGTAAGAAGTCACTGCAAGAAACCCGGCATCGAATTGCTTCATAACCTCAGCTTTGATCTTCTCGGACATCTCTGGACGCATACGGCGGACCTTTTGCTTAACCGGAGGGCAGTCTTCCTTGGTAGGAAAATGATGGACCACAATGTCGGTATCCAACCTGTGATCGGTGGATCTGGAACTGACTGTTTAACGCTGATTCGCGAAATGTCGCGGAAGCAAGAGTCGCCACCGTCTTTTATTTTCTCCAACAAGGAAAGGACAAAAGCACAGAAAAATTCCTTAAAGAGATTGCTCTCGGTTCGGGAGGTAGGTTATAGAAAGGGAAGGTATTAGCACCCTTTCTATCCATGGTTATCCATGGGCTCTTAGATACTTGCTCAATATGTTTTCAAAATTGTTTGCTTTTCAATGTGGGTTTAAAAGTTTCTTTGAAAAAATTTCAGATCGACTCATACGTCAGAGTGTTTGAAAAGTTTGTTTTGAAAGCTTTTGAAAATGTGTTGGTGAAAAGATTTTTGTTTGTTTTTGAAATTAGAGCAAGTATCCTTGAGAACCTACCTACCCTAAGGAATTCGTCTGTGTAGATGTCCTTTAAAGTAGTGCCATCCCACCATTGAGAGGTAGGTAGCACCACCGTTGGAGGTGTTCGGGTCAATTCGAGTTTTAGGGACGTGGTGATCACCAGAGCAATGGGAAGACACCTTAGAAGCTACCCTCATGCCAGGTTCCCGGATCATGAGGACTTACTAAGACGTCCTCTACTCGACGATCGCCTTTCGAAAGGCAACAGTGAGGCGTACCCTAGGGGTGGTGTGTGCGATTCGTGTGTCGTTTTCAGATATTTGTCTTGTCATGTTTATTTGTGATCTACGCTTGATTTTAATTAGGGCATTCATTCTTGCATGCGTATTTAACAGTTATAAAGTTGCAGAAAAATAAATCTAAGGCTATTACAAATGGCGCGGGTCCACATCGCCAAAATTAAACCGGACCCGATTTAACGGAAAAGTAAATAATGCGAAGTAAATAAAAGTGCGAAAAGTAAAAAATTGTTACAAGGCTTTGGGAGATTTACATAATTATAATGAATGACATAAAGTAAATATGCGCGAAATAAAATAATTAAAACAATGGGCGTTGGACCCTTTTATAAAAATATTTAAAGTTGATGAATTAATTAAGGAGGAATTAAAATTAAAGATTTAAAAGGAATGTTTTTTTTTGTATTTTTGTATTTTTTAGATTAAATAAGAAAAAGGATTAATTATAATTAAAGTAAAATGTCCAAACCCTAATTCTAATGTTTTCTTTATTTATTATGAAAGAATTAAATTAAAACCTAAGTTAAACCCTAAATTATTTATGTACAATTTTTAATTTATGAAAATAAATAACTAATATTATTATTCTGAAAAAAAAGGGAAAAATTAAAAAGAAAATAAAAGTTATTAAACCTAAACTCTATTTTTTTTGGATTTTAGTTATTAAAAGAATTGAATTTATAACCTAATTAAAACTAAATAATTACAAACATTTATTTATGAAAAATAATTATAATATAAATATTTATTAATTTTTGTCTTTTCTGAATTTTAATGTTTTTATGCTTTTGTTAAAAAATTAAATAAACAATAATTAAAATAACATAACAATTGAAATAATAATTAAAAAGATATAAGAAAATAAATAAAATTGGCAAACCAGGGTGGGGTGTAGTCCCAATTTAGGAGGTACATGCCTTAGAATTCTGGCCCATTTGATTTTGAATTCGTTTGACTTTTCTAATCATGTGTGATGCATTTGACCAAGTGTAGCGTATTCTTTGATTCTTGGTCATTGATTTGCTTTTGTAGGACGCGTGGCTAATGGGATACTGATGGAGTATGGTGGTCCTCATCAAGCGCGCTGCATAGGAATTATTCATGAAAAATAACATGGAAATTGCATAGACCTGGGGTTCGAACCCAGGTCTTGGACGTTAATGCCTTGGTGATTTGCCAACTGAGCCATGAAGCACATGTTATTATATTATAAGAAACAAATAATAAAAAAGAAACAAGTGCGTTAGTGGCTTTCTGGCGCGAGAATTCAAATGCGCCTATCACGTTTTGACACGGAGTCGTCTTCCTCACTTTGCCTGAAACACAAACTCAAAGGCAACGGTTTCTGAGCGTTGTTTTAGAGGGCCTATAAGAAAATAGCGATTAGCCCCTCGACGCTCATAAATTGAGCGCGAGGGGGCCATCTTCTTCGTCTCAACCTGCTTAAGCTAATGGCACTAGTCTGGAAGCGTAATTTTCCCTTGGGTAGAAAACCCCAATTTTGAAACCTGCAAACCCTAATGTCCAAACATGGTAGATTCGCGTATGGTCAATGAAAATGCAATCAAACACCATGGTTAGCTTAGAAACATCATTATGAGCATGAATACATAAATAAAAATGCAAAAATATGCTTGAATCATGCTATACGATTTCAGAAGTTTTGAGGTACAGTTTGACTTAGGGGTACCAATTCAGGGCGTTTTGGTTGATGTTAGTGATTGAGAATCGTTCAATGATGTCTCAGGATGATGATAGGACAAGAATTGGAGCTTGAATCGACCTAAAAACCAGTTTTCAGTTTTTGTGTTTTATGAAAAATTTTCAATTTGCAAAGTGTTCTTGGGGCGCAGCTTAGAGTGCTTAGGCATTAGGTTTCTGATCTTGAATATGTATAGAACGATTTAGGTCAAGAAAACTAGACAAAATCCATTGCATTGATGATTTCACATATTTGATTTTGTAAAAATCTTTTCATATCTTTTTCATGTGCAATCTTGTGTCAATTAGTTCAAATCACACCACAACTTGCCTAATTAAGATGTGCACGAAATCTTGAGTCTAGAATGTGCATAAAAAGATTTTTTAGGTCAAGCTTTATATTTTTCATGTATTAAAATAATTTAAATGAATTAATATTAATATAAATTCAAATAAATAATTAAAAAATATGAAAATACTTCCCTTTGGGCCTAATGGTCGTGCATAGGCTTGGCATGAAGAAACTTGGAAGAAAAATGGGCCCATTTGCATTTTTTGATCATTTGAAGTAAAGTTGACTTTCAAAAATTTCCAAAAATTTCCCCACTTCCACAAGGCATAACTTGCTCAATTTTTAAGCTTTTCACATGTTCTTGGACATTTTGGAAAGGTCTTTGAGTCCTTTAACCAATGTCTTTGGTACCATGTCTTTTTGATTTACCAATCTCAGGTTATGGCCTTTGACTTAAAGTCACTTTTTGTTGACTTTTGAAAATGACCTATAATGTTGAAATTGATAACTTTTTGTGAGAGCATTTCTTGGACTTGGAATATGAAGATGAGTTGTAGGAAATGTCTTTCTATTCAAAATGAGCTTTGGGTGGAATTTTTCTGATAATCCATGTGAAAGTTATGCCCTGGTCAATTTCAGTTGACTTTTTCAGCTGTCCAAATATAGCAACTTTTGCATCTTTGATGATTTCTGAGCCAAATTTTGAGAATCATGATCAAGCATTGATCAAATGATGTTTGTGGCTTCAAAATGATATGTTGACCAAAAATTTGAACTTTTGACTGTCAAATGACCATTTTGCCCCTACAGTTGACTGTAGTGCAATCTAGGGTTTTGACTGTGCAATTTTGAGCTGAATGCCTTGAAACTTGATGTGAGGATGCTTGACCACATTTGTAGGCATATGAGACTTGATTGGGCCTTTGAAAACTTTCAATTCTTGATCAGAACACAAACCCTAGTTTTGACTGTATAGGAGACAGTTGAGCTGCATAACCCTTGGGGAATTTTGTGATTTGACTTGGCAATTTCTTGAAGAATATGGGAGGGCAAATTTTGGGGTACAACAGTTGCCCCTGTTCAATCTTCTTAGACCTGAGGATGCAGATTGGCAGACGTGCCTTTCGTAATCCGAGGGTAAAAGATGATTGGACACTAGAGTGCCCAGGAATTTGCGCTCACATAGTGGCAGTGATGGTGGAATGGGCTTATAGATGCCATTTGGAGATTGCTGGATAGGATGATGGGCTTATAGATGCCATCTGGATGTTGATCGCGTAGGAGATTCCTTAGCGAGAATCTGCATACCTGCAAAAGAGAAAACGAGTACCTGACACGTTGCAGGAGCTGATTTTAGATGCTTGGTATAGATGCGTCCTGACTGGTTACAGGAGCTGAGTCTGGAGCTTCAAACGCTGATGAATGGACCAGGGATGGTTACTGCCTTAGCATGGATGGTAAGAGAACCTTGGGCGATTTTAACTTCAACAACGCTCGTTGAGAAAAATCTTGGGTGTCTTCTACTGGGATAAGAATCAGGGAGATCTTAGGGTCGATCTGACTGAACCAGAGGAGGCCTTTGACTGGATAAGCATCAGGAAAATCTTAGGGTCGATTTAACTGAACCGGACAAGGTCTTGGAATATCTTCAACTGGATAAGCATCAGGGAGATCTTAGGGTCGATCTGACTGAACCAGAGAAGGCCTTTGACTGGATAAGCATCAGGAAAATCTTAGGGTCGATTTAACTGAACCGGACAAGGTCTTGGAATATCTTCGACTGGATAAGAATCAGGGAGATCTTAGGGTCGATCTGACTGAACCAGAGAAGGCCTTAGACTGGATAAGTATCAGGAAAATTTTAGGGTCGATTTAACTGAACCGATCAAGGTCTTGGAATATCTTCAACTGGATAAGAATCAGGGAGATCTTAGGGTCGATCTGACTGAACCAGAGAAGGCCTTAGACTGGATAAGCATCAGGAAAATCTTAGGGTCGATTTAACTGAACCGGTCAAGGTCTTGAAATGTGATTGAGACTTTAAACTGCATCTTTCCTGAAAGGTAAAAGTCAGTCATATGCAATGCATGATATGGATCAAGCAATGATGTTCTCAACATAAAGGAGACTTGTATGATGCAGTGCGTTATGCATGCTATGATGATGTATGTGAAGTTTTATGTATGTTTTCGTCTAGGAAAGTGAATCCTTGACGGGTGCCGGGAAGTTGTATCCTGAGCTGACATTGACGAATAGATTTTGCTTCCGCTGGGGATGATAGCTGCAAGAATACTGGTAGGAGAAGACGACTCCGTTGCGGAATAAACTTGGAAAATGGAAGATTCTGCGGGGAGAAAAGATGCTTTAGCGACCATGCTGGGAAGCAATACTCTGTGGGGATAGAGATGCTTTGCTTGATGTTGATAGTAACTTGTTGAGGATACCCTTGTTGTTGGAAGTGTTGAAGGACTTCGCTGGGGTAAAAAGACTTTGTCGACGACGCTCTTTCCATGGCTTTTGGCTGAGGATAACCCAGTTATATCCTGTTAAGGAAATAACTCTTTAAATAAAGCCGGACGACGCGTTCGTGCTCTGCGAGGGGATAAGCTTCCAGAATCTACTGGGGATAAGCTTATTGCTTGGGGATATGATTTTCAACTTTGCTGGTGAAGCTGGATTGGACTCTTCTGGGGGAGGTTTGATATGCTTGGGAAAGTGATTCCTTTGAACGTTGGTGTACCGCCGGGGAACAATCTTTAGACCAAGACTGCCGGGGATGCTTGTTAAGAATGTGTGCTGCTGGAGAAGTATGGAGATCTACGGGAAGATATTCAAATTCCTTGAGATTTGATAATTCTGCTTGGAGGAGAATGTACTGTTTTGCTGAACCACTCTCTGGGGAATTAAGATACATTTGGCCGTGTTCTTTAGCTGAACCTACCTTGGTACCTTGGAGGATAGAGCAATTGGATTGTTTAGACAACTCTTTATTGCCCCTGTTTCTAGTGTCACCTGCAATTAATTCCTTTGTTTCGTATGCAAATATTTATGAGTTAGCAAATTATTGTCAATGCATACATCACAAATTGAACCTTGGACGTTCTTCGCAAAACAAAACAGAAAAAGGAAAAAACACTTGGCACGTTTAACTGAAAATATATTTTTATTGATTTTGAATGGCCTGAAAATAGGCGTTTTGTATACAAGAGGCTGACGTCCTAGTGAGAGGTATGCCGCCGATCAAAAGAGTTTATACAAGTTTTGTACAAAAGAAAATAAAACAGCTGTGTGAAAGATGAATGATCCACTGGGTTTCAACTCTTCTATTGCCTTTATAACTCCGAGCGTCTCATCACTTGATGACCTTGGTTGAGGGCGAAGCTGACTGATCGATGCCGTTTGAGCTTGATGCAGATACCGGATTCTGAATGCAAAGTGATCCAATGAGACATAGTATTACGCTTTATCCCTAACTTTTGCCTGGACCGCCCTTTCGGGTTTTCAGTCCACCGGGATACCCTTTTTTGCCCAAGCCGCCTTTTCAGGTTTTCGACTTGCCGGGTGTACAGATTTTTTTCATTTTCATCCCTTCATTTTGCCCGAACCCTTTTGGTTCGACGGGAAGCCCTAATTTTTGCCTAGGCATGTCAGCCTAGCGGGTCTTTTTTTTCATGCGTAGTATTTTTTAACTATGTCTGCATTGGCGGGGTGAGGAAGGTCGTCACCATCCATGTCGGTTAATATCATTGCTCCTCCTGAGAACACATGTTTAACCACAAATGGACCTTCGTATGTAGGGGTCCATTTGCCCCTTGGATCACTCTGAGGAAGGATGATTCGCTTGATTACCAGATCCCCAACTCGATATTCCTGTGGTCTGACCTTTTTGTTAAATGCCCTGATCATCCGTTTCTGATATGTCTGACCATGGCAGATAGCAGCAAGTCTCTTTTCGTCAATGAGATTGAGTTGGTCAAGTCGTGTCTGGATCCAATCATCTTCGTTCAGATTTGCATCCTTCATTATCCGGAGAGAGGGAATTTGTACTTCGATCGGCAAGACTGCCTCCATGCCATAAACCAGAGAGAAGGGAGTTGCCCCGGTTGACGTCCTAGCTGAGGTACGGTACCCATGCAGAGCGAACGGTAACATCTCGTGCCAATCTTTGTAAGTCACTGTCATCTTTTGAACGATCTTCTTAATGTTTTTATTTGCTGCTTCTACAGCCCCATTCATCTTCGGTCTGTAAGGAGAAGAATTGTGGTGCTGTATCTTGAACTGTTCGCAAAGCTCAGCAATCATCTTATTGTTCAGATTGGTACCGTTGTCTGTAATAATCCGCTCAGGGACGCCGTATCGACAGATTAGGTTGTGCCGAATGAACCGTGCCACAACAGTCTTGGTTACCGTAGCATAGGATGCTGCCTCAACCCACTTTGTAAAATAGTCGATCGCCACTAGGATGAAGCGATGTCCGTTGGATGCTGTAGGTTTTATCTCGCCGATCATGTCTATGCCCCACATTGCAAACGGCCAAGGCGCAGTCAGAACATTCAGGGGAACTGGAGGAACATGCACTTTGTCTGCATAGATCTGGCACTTGTGGCATGTCCTGGAGTGTTGGTAGCAATCAGCTTCCATTGTGGACCAATAATATCCTGCCCGTAGGATTTTCTTAGCCATCGTATGTCCACTGGAATGTGTACCAAAGGTCCCTTCATGTAGCTCTTCCATGATTCTTTCCGCTTCAGTCTTATCCACACAACGCAGTAAGGTTGAATCATGGTTTCGTTTGTACAAGATGCCGTTGCTTAGGAAGAACTTGGCTGCGAACCTCCTCAGGAATTTCTTATCATTGACAGAGGCACCTTCAGGGTATTCCTGAGCATCCAGATATCTCTTCACTTCGTGGTACCAAGGCTTCTCAGTTACCAATTCAGTTTCGAGATCACAACAGTATGCCGGTTCGTCCAGTTTCCAAATGATGATCCGGGGAGCTTCATTATCCCATTTAACCTTGAACATTGAAGACATTGTAGCTAACGCGTCCGCTAACTGATTCTCTTCTCTTGGAAAGTGCTCAAAGGTTATCTCCGTGAAGTGGGGAATCAGGGTCAACACACATTCTCTGTAAGGAATCAAGTTTGGATGTTTCGTATCCCACTCTCCTTTGATCTGATTGATCACAAGAGCAGAATCTCCGAAAACACTTAGAAATTTGATCCTTAGGTCAATCGCAGCTTGAAGACCCATGATACACGCCTCATACTCTGCCATGTTGTTGGTACAGTTGAAACACAGCCGGGCAGTGAGTGGAGTATGAGTACCTTGTGGAGATATGATTATGGCGCCGATACCATTTCCCAAAGCATTGGAGGCTCCGTCGAAGTGCATAGACCATCGGGATTCTGGCTCAGGTCCTTCATCCGGTCCAGGTACTTCACAATCAGTTACTATCATAATGCTTTCATCCGGAAACTCGAAGTTCATTGATTGGTAGTCATCTACAGCTTGATGAGCTAAGTGGTCTGCCAATACACTTCCCTTGATGGCTTTCTGGGTTGTGTACTGAATGTCGTATTCCGTCAAGATCATCTGCCATCTTGCAATTCTCCCAGACAGAGCAGGATTTTCGAATATGTACTTTATCGAATCCATCTTTGAGATCAACAAAGTAGTGTGAGTCAGCATATACTGTCTCAGCCGGCGAGCAGCCCATACCAAAGCGCAGCAAGTTTTCTCAAGCAGTGAGTATCGGGTCTCACAGTCGGTAAACTTTTTGCTAAGGTAATAAATGGCATGCTCTTTTCGGCCAGACTCGTCATGCTGCCCCAGCACACACCCCATTGAGTTGTCTAGCACTGTCAGATATAGGATCAGAGGTCTCCCTTCAACCGGTGGCATAAGGATAGGTGGTTCTTGGAGATACTCTTTAATTCTGTCGAAGGCAGCCTGGCATTCATCGTTCCAACGTACTACCTGATCTTTCTTCAGCAGCTTGAAGATTGGCTCACAGGTAGCAGTCAAATGAGATATGAATCGAGCGATGTAATTCAGGCGTCCTAAAAAGCCTCTGACTTCCTTCTCTGTCTTAGGAACTGGCATCTCTTGAATAGCTTTGACCTTAGCAGGGTCCACTTGAATACCTTTATCGCTGACCACGAAGCCTAGCAACTTCCCAGATCTTACCCCGAAGGTGCACTTGTTCGGGTTCAATCTCAGCTTGTACAATTTCAACCGATCGAACAACTTCTGTAGATGATCTAGATGCTCTTCCTCAGTCTGGGACCTAGCGATCATGTCGTCCACATACACTTCTATCTCGTGATGGATCATGTCATGAAATAAGGCAACCATGGCACGTTGGTAGGTTGCCCCAGCATTCTTTAACCCGAACGGCATGACCTTGTAACAGAAGGTGCCCCACTGAGTAACAAATGTAGTCTTTTCTATGTCTTCAGGTGCCATCTTGATCTGATTGTAGCCTGAAAAACCATCCATGAAAGAGAACACCTTGTGCTGAGCTGTGTTATCAACAAGGACATCAATGTGAGGTAAGGGGAAGTCATCCTTGGGGCTGGCCCTGTTCAGATCCCTGTAATCAACACACATTCTGACCTTGCCGTCCTTTTTAGGTACCGGCACCACATTAGCAACCCACTGAGGGTAAGAAGTCACTGCAAGGAACCCGGCATCAAACTGTTTCATGACCTCGGCTTTAATCTTCTCGGACATCTCTGGACGCATCCGACGAACCTTTTGTTTAACTGGAGGGCAGTCTTCCCTAGTCGGCAAATGATGGACGACAATATCTGTATCCAACCCTGGCATGTCTTCGTAGGACCAGGCAAAGATCTCCATATAGTCATGCAGCATCTTGGTTAACCGTTGCTTCACGCTGAGCTCTAGGTTAGCACCAATCTTTACCTCTTTCCTGTCTGCTTCAGTACCCAGGTTTATGGTTTCCACTGGCTCTTCATGGGGTTGAATTGCCCTCTCTTCCTGAAGCAACAGTCTAGCAAGCTCGCCAGGCACTTCGCAATCATCTTCACCTTCGTCTTCGGCTAAGTTGATCGGATTTTCGAAGTTATAATTGGCGGTAGCAGAGCTGTTATCAGTAAGATCCAGAGTGGATTGGAACCTGTATGAGTGAGTGTGTGTGTAAATACAGCTGTTTTTGAAAATTATGTAAATGAAAAGAAAGACAGAAAAGGAACACAATATTTGCGATGCGAAAAAGTACGTCCAAGATTTTCATTCATGATGTATAAAATGACAGTTTGTATGCCCTCACAAATAGAACCACGGTGTCTCGGGTAAGACACCGGGCCATAGAGTTTATCATTGTTTATTACAAAATAACAAAACGTAGGAATTCATTACTTAGTAACAAAAGAAACAGGGAGATTGTCCTTTGCGCTCCAATTGTTAAGTCCACCATCAGCAGCCGGGTGGATCCAGCTATCAAACTCAGCTTCATCAACTTCCTCTTCATCTCCAATAGCATTTACCCCATGAGCAGGCAGGGGAGCTGTCACCACATTAGGCTTGTCAGATGCCTCAAACTGTACCTCCTTAGCGTCAATGAGGTCCTGTAGCTTGTTCTTTAGTGCCCAACAGTCATCGGTAGAGTGCCCCGGGCTTTCTGAATGATAAGTAAAACGAGCATTCGGGTTGTACTTGGGAGATGCTGTATTTGGAAACTTCGGCGCCTCCCTGACAGTCACTAAATTAGTTGCGAGCAACTGTGGCAGGATCTGCGACAAGGTCATGTTTAAACGGGTGAATTCCCTCCGGGGTCTTTCAGCTTTCTGAGAATTGTTTGGCCGGGGAGCGGCAGCAGGCTTAGCAATCATGACCGCACTGACAGATTGGCGGTGTTCATTTCTCTCTGATCTCCTGGAACCATATACGGCACTAGACTCCTTCTTGAAGGGTTTCTTTTCTGAACTGGCGGATGCGCCCTTCGCAATCTTCCCAGATTTCAGCCCAGCTTCAATTCTCTCTCCGGTCAAGATCAAATCAGTGAAACCAGCAGAAGAATTCCCAATGAGATGGTTGAAGAATGGCCCAGATAGGGTCCCCAAGAACATGTCAACCAGCTCCCGATCAGTCAATGGTGGCTGCACCCTGCCAGCCAGGTCTCTCCACTTCTGAGCGTACTCCTTAAAACCTTCGCTTGCGCCTAACGCCATACCCTGGAGTTGGGTACGTGTGGGGGCAAGGTCGGCATTATACTGATACTGCTTGTAGAAAGCAGTAGCCAGCTCCTCCCAGTTACGAACTTTGGTCCCATCCAGCTGATAGAACCATTCGAGATGAGTCCCTGAAAGACTCTCCTGGAAGAAGTGGATCCATAGATTCTTGTCCGCAGAGTACGGCTGAATTTTCCGAACATAGGACCTTAAATGCAGCTTGGGACAAGATGCCCCGTCATACTTGGAGAAGGTGGGTGCTTTGAATTTATGCGGGATAATTACACCAGTCGACAAACCCAGATCTCCGAAATCCAGCCCAGGTGCCTGTTGCACCTCCATAGCCTTCAACCTGTCCTCCAGTTGTTTGTACCTGTCATCTGCAGGAGGGTACTGCTCTTCATCAAAATCCGTCTCGTTGTCGGAGACCACTGGAGTAGGAACCTTGACTTCTGCCTGAGAAGGACTCCTACCAACAGAAGAACCAGCCTCTTCATGCTGCAGAGTATTACCCAACCTTCGGCCCGAGTTGAACAGAACAGTTCTTCTCTTCTTCTTCTTCTCCTTCTTCAGGAGCATAGTCTTCAGTTCTTCTTGGCCTTTAGCTAGACCCATGATTAGTTCTTGAAACTGCGCATTCTGCGCCTGGAGAGCCTTGATTGATGTCTCTGTTGATTCAGATCCGGGATTCATGATGCTGAAATAAACAGCGAAGAATTGTAAGCAACCTGAAAAGGGGAAAAACCTGCTATGCACATGATGTATGAAATGCGTATGCAATGCATTCAAGGGTTCGAAAGTTCAAATTTGTTGTAGACAAAAAGGAACACACGTTATCATTAAAGGAATCATTGTTTAATACATCAAGGCCTCATGGGTAAAAGTACACAAATCAAGTCAATCCCAAAATACACTGCGCATCCTTTTCGGAGCTATGTAGGTGTTGAGATTCCTCTCCTCATGCAACAGGCGAGTGAGCTCCAAGACCTTCCTTTCACTGGCATGCAGGCTAGTCTCAAGAGAATTCCGTTCTTCTTTAAGCTGGATCCAGCTCTTCTGCATCTCTTCCCAGGATGTGGGCATATCAGGGTGCTGAATAACATGAGACACTTCCCCTTCCAAGACGGGTTCTTTGATTACCGGGAGCATGTGAGGATAAGGCATCACTAACTTCTGGGAACGGGCGCGTACCCACTTGAGATAAGGTTCCAACGGGATGGAGTTCCTGTGCCCCAGTGTCTTGCTGTCTATCCTACTGGGCATCCTCCAGGCTCTGATAAATCTCTGACGAAGTCCTTGAGTATCATTGTCGAAGTCAAAAACTATGTCGGGAATTAACATGTCATGAGGTCCATCCTTCCGAGCATAACCAAACTGTCTCCAAGCCAGGCATGGGCTATAAGTAATACCTCCTCTGATTCCAGGTAAAGGAACATTAGGGTACTCCCCACAACGATCAATGATAGTGACATCTCCTCTGGATCTAGGACACCAATGTATATCTGCATGTGTAAGAGTCATCAACCGTTGTGACCATCTCAAACCCCGCTCATTCTTCAGGACTGATTGCGGAAGGTGCGAAATAAACCACCTTCCCAGGAGAGGAGTGCAACACATAAGGACACCTCTTTTTCTCATGGTTCGAGTGTAACATGAGTGAAGGATGTCCCCCAGCAATGTAGGTATAGGATTCCTGGACATAAAGATCTGAACGGCACTAATATCAATGAGCTGATCTGGGTTAGGGAACAACACCAAACCATAAACAAGGAGGGCCACAACCTCTTCAAAAGCTTGCAAGTCAAGGGAGTTCCAACATTCAAGGGCCTTTTCAAACAGAAACCTGGCTAAGAACCCTTTGATACCACTTCTGACTTCCCAATGTCCCTTGAGGTCAGATGACTGTAGGTGCAAGGTTTTAGCAATCTCTTCAAGCTTAGGTTCCTTTTCTGTACCGTTGAAGGGTAGCTGATCAAGGATAGGGATCTTCAGGAGCCGGGAGAACTCCTCCAATGTAGGTACCAACTGATAATCCAAGAAGGTAAAACAGTGATGCAGAGGATCAAAGAACTGGAACAGGACCTTTATCATATCTTCCTCAATGTTGGTGTTGACCAAGCTGATGAGGCTTCTGTGCCTTTCACTGAATGAAGAGTTCTCGGGAATCCTGGATATAAGCTCCTTAAGCTGAGGAGGGATCCTTACAAGATTGACCTGAATTGTCTTTCTACGAACAGTTTCCATGTCCTACAAAACAAGAACAAAGATGAAAATTCGAACCCCTGAAATGGTTAGTCAATGCATATGATGCTGGATGATGTCATGATGCTATGATTAAACACACCACAGATATTTACAAAGACAAACATGTAGGGCACACAAGGCACACAAGACAAGCCCTTAAGGTTTAAGGCCAGCATGGGGTCTGGGTAGTACCCTCTTGAAGTTGGTGGGTTCAACCTGTCCTAATCAAAGTAATCGGGTTCTAAGGTTCCCAATATCACGGGATTGCTTTCATTGTTCATCGTTTTGATTTAGCCACTGAACTGGCGACCGAAATATTCCAGGAAAGCAACCCTCAATTGAGTGTAGTATCGAGTATCAACCAACCTCGGACTGCACCAAAGTCAGTTATCTCACTACCCTAAAGAGGCCAAGATAGTTCAATTAAGGTTCCTAAGGTCTGTTGATGCTTCACGACACCACGCGGAGGCCCCGTACTCTCCTTGACTGAACTCAAGGGTTACCGGTACACACCAAAGTGCCACATCAACGTAGCAGACTGTTTCAACCATGTCAGTATACCCCGCACAGTTCCCTCACAGCCTTGTTGCTACTTTCTAAGAAAGGTATCCCCCAGATCCGGGCTTAGGATCTATAGAACTCCAAGCAACCCACAATTTAAAGCACACAAGGAAAACAATTGAAAACACAGTTATGACCTAGCCCTAAGGTACACCCCACTTTAAGTATTCCCCAGCAGAGTCGCCAGTTCTGTGATCGGTGGATCTGGAACTGACTGTTTAACGCTGATTCGCGAAATGTCGCGGAAGCAAGAGTCGCCACCGTCTTTTATTTTCTCCAACAAGGAAAGGACAAAAGCACAGAAAAATTCCTTAAAGAGATTGCTCTCGGTTCGGGAGGTAGGTTATAGAAAGGGAAGGTATTAGCACCCTTTCTATCCATGGTTATCCATGGGCTCTTAGATACTTGCTCAATATGTTTTCAAAATTGTTTGCTTTTCAATGTGGGTTTAAAAGTTTCTTTGAAAAAATTTCAGATCGACTCATACGTCAGAGTGTTTGAAAAGTTTGTTTTGAAAGCTTTTGAAAATGTGTTGGTGAAAAGATTTTTGTTTGTTTTTGAAATTAGAGCAAGTATCCTTGAGAACCTACCTACCCTAAGGAATTCGTCTGTGTAGATGTCCTTTAAAGTAGTGCCATCCCACCATTGAGAGGTAGGTAGCACCACCGTTGGAGGTGTTCGGGTCAATTCGAGTTTTAGGGACGTGGTGATCACCAGAGCAATGGGAAGACACCTTAGAAGCTACCCTCATGCCAGGTTCCCGGATCATGAGGACTTACTAAGACGTCCTCTACTCGACGATCGCCTTTCGAAAGGCAACAGTGAGGCGTACCCTAGGGGTGGTGTGTGCGATTCGTGTGTCGTTTTCAGATATTTGTCTTGTCATGTTTATTTGTGATCTACGCTTGATTTTAATTAGGGCATTCATTCTTGCATGCGTATTTAACAGTTATAAAGTTGCAGAAAAATAAATCTAAGGCTATTACAAATGGCGCGGGTCCACATCGCCAAAATTAAACCGGACCCGATTTAACGGAAAAGTAAATAATGCGAAGTAAATAAAAGTGCGAAAAGTAAAAAATTGTTACAAGGCTTTGGGAGATTTACATAATTATAATGAATGACATAAAGTAAATATGCGCGAAATAAAATAATTAAAACAATGGGCGTTGGACCCTTTTATAAAAATATTTAAAGTTGATGAATTAATTAAGGAGGAATTAAAATTAAAGATTTAAAAGGAATGTTTTTTTTTTTTGTATTTTTGTATTTTTTAGATTAAATAAGAAAAAGGATTAATTATAATTAAAGTAAAATGTCCAAACCCTAATTCTAATGTTTTCTTTATTTATTATGAAAGAATTAAATTAAAACCTAAGTTAAACCCTAAATTATTTATGTACAATTTTTAATTTATGAAAATAAATAACTAATATTATTATTCTGAAAAAAAAGGGAAAAATTAAAAAGAAAATAAAAGTTATTAAACCTAAACTCTATTTTTTTTGGATTTTAGTTATTAAAAGAATTGAATTTATAACCTAATTAAAACTAAATAATTACAAACATTTATTTATGAAAATAATTATAATATAAATATTTATTAATTTTTGTCTTTTCTGAATTTTAATGTTTTTATGCTTTTGTTAAAAAATTAAATAAACAATAATTAAAATAACATAACAATTGAAATAATAATTAAAAAGATATAAGAAAATAAATAAAATTGGCAAACCAGGGTGGGGTGTAGTCCCAATTTAGGAGGTACAGGCCTTAGAATTCTGGCCCATTTGATTTTGAATTCGTTTGACTTTTCTAATCATGTGTGATGCATTTGACCAAGTGTAGCGTATTCTTTGATTCTTGGTCATTGATTTGCTTTTGTAGGACGCGTGGCTAATGGGATACTGATGGAGTATGGTGGTCCTCATCAAGCGCGCTGCATAGGAATTATTCATGAAAAATAACATGGAAATTGCATAGACCTGGGGTTCGAACCCAGGTCTTGGACGTTAATGCCTTGGTGATTTGCCAACTGAGCCATGAAGCACATGTTATTATATTATAAGAAACAAATAATAAAAAAGAAACAAGTGCGTTAGTGGCTTTCTGGCGCGAGAATTCAAATGCGCCTATCACGTTTTGACACGGAGTCGTCTTCCTCACTTTGCCTGAAACACAAACTCAAAGGCAACGGTTTCTGAGCGTTGTTTTAGAGGGCCTATAAGAAAATAGCGATTAGCCCCTCGACGCTCATAAATTGAGCGCGAGGGGGCCATCTTCTTCGTCTCAACCTGCTTAAGCTAATGGCACTAGTCTGGAAGCGTAATTTTCCCTTGGGTAGAAAACCCCAATTTTGAAACCTGCAAACCCTAATGTCCAAACATGGTAGATTCGCGTATGGTCAATGAAAATGCAATCAAACACCATGGTTAGCTTAGAAACATCATTATGAGCATGAATACATAAATAAAAATGCAAAAATATGCTTGAATCATGCTATACGATTTCAGAAGTTTTGAGGTACAGTTTGACTTAGGGGTACCAATTCAGGGCGTTTTGGTTGATGTTAGTGATTGAGAATCGTTCAATGATGTCTCAGGATGATGATAGGACAAGAATTGGAGCTTGAATCGACCTAAAAACCAGTTTTCAGTTTTTGTGTTTTATGAAAAATTTTCAATTTGCAAAGTGTTCTTGGGGCGCAGCTTAGAGTGCTTAGGCATTAGGTTTCTGATCTTGAATATGTATAGAACGATTTAGGTCAAGAAAACTAGACAAAATCCATCGCATTGATGATTTCACATATTTGATTTTGTAAAAATCTTTTCATATCTTTTTCATGTGCAATCTTGTGTCAATTAGTTCAAATCACACCACAACTTGCCTAATTAAGATGTGCACGAAATCTTGAGTCTAGAATGTGCATAAAAAGATTTTTTAGGTCAAGCTTTATATTTTTCATGTATTAAAATAATTTAAATGAATTAATATTAATATAAATTCAAATAAATAATTAAAAAATATGAAAATACTTCCCTTTGGGCCTAATGGTCGTGCATAGGCTTGGCATGAAGAAACTTGGAAGAAAAATGGGCCCATTTGCATTTTTTGATCATTTGAAGTAAAGTTGACTTTCAAAAATTTCCAAAAATTTCCCCACTTCCACAAGGCATAACTTGCTCAATTTTTAAGCTTTTCACATGTTCTTGGACATTTTGGAAAGGTCTTTGAGTCCTTTAACCAATGTCTTTGGTACCATGTCTTTTTGATTTACCAATCTCAGGTTATGGCCTTTGACTTAAAGTCACTTTTTGTTGACTTTTGAAAATGACCTATAATGTTGAAATTGATAACTTTTTGTGAGAGCATTTCTTGGACTTGGAATATGAAGATGAGTTGTAGGAAATGTCTTTCTATTCAAAATGAGCTTTGGGTGGAATTTTTCTGATAATCCATGTGAAAGTTATGCCCTGGTCAATTTCAGTTGACTTTTTCAGCTGTCCAAATATAGCAACTTTTGCATCTTTGATGATTTCTGAGCCAAATTTTGAGAATCATGATCAAGCATTGATCAAATGATGTTTGTGGCTTCAAAATGATATGTTGACCAAAAATTTGAACTTTTGACTGTCAAATGACCATTTTGCCCCTACAGTTGACTGTAGTGCAATCTAGGGTTTTGACTGTGCAATTTTGAGCTGAATGCCTTGAAACTTGATGTGAGGATGCTTGACCACATTTGTAGGCATATGAGACTTGATTGGGCCTTTGAAAACTTTCAATTCTTGATCAGAACACAAACCCTAGTTTTGACTGTATAGGAGACAGTTGAGCTGCATAACCCTTGGGGAATTTTGTGATTTGACTTGGCAATTTCTTGAAGAATATGGGAGGGAAAATTTTGGGGTACAACACAACCCAGGTATGTCTTCGTAGGACCAGGCGAAGATTTCCACATAATCATGTAACATCTAAGTCAACCGTTGTTTTACGCTGAGCTCCAGATTGGCACCAATCTTAACCTCCTTTATGTCCGTCTCAGTACCCAGATTTATCGTTTCCACCGGCTCTTCATGTGGTTGAATTGCCCTCTCTTCCTGGAGTAACAGTCTTGCAAGCTCGCCAGGCACTTCGCAATCATCTTCACCTTCGTCTTCGGCTAAGTTGATCGGATTTTCAAAGTCATAACTGGCAGTAGCAGAGTCGTTACCAGTGAGATCCAGAGTGGATTGAAACCTGTGTAGGTGAGTGTGTGTAAATACAGCTGTTTTGCAATATATAAAGAAAGAAAGAAAGAAAGGGAGCACAAGATTTGAAATGCGAGAAAACGTCCAAGATCTTTATTCATGATATATGTAAATGACAGTTATAAGCCCTCACAAATGAAGCCAAACGGTGCTCCGGGTAAGACACTGGGCCATAAAGTTTCAATTCATTGTTTATTACAAATAACAAAAACAAAGGAATTCATTACTGCGTAACAAAAGTAACAGGTGTATGATCTTTGGCAGTCCAATTGGCCAATCCACCGTCAGTTGTCGGGTAGATCCAACTATCGAACTCTGATTCTTCCACTTCATCTTCATCCCCAATGGCATTCACTCCTGGATTGGTGATGAGCACAGGAGGTCTTCTGATCCTAGCTTTGCGCACAGCCTTCTGAGCCTCTGCAGTAAAACCCAGTCCAAACTTGTCAGTTTTAGGAGTGAAATCAGGGAGCCTGCCCCAGTTAGCACATTCACCTTTCTCGATTACAGCCCGGGCGTCCTTCAAAGAAGCCATCTTCAAAGGAAAGCTCTATTCAGATACTGCTTCTCTCGCTGCCAATGTTGGAGGTACCTCTTCAAAATGTTGAAAGGGGGTTTCAATAAACTCCCCGTCCATCTCAATATACCGGAAGGAATTCAAGTGACTAACCATATACTCCTCCTCTCCCTGCACAATGACAATCTTCCCTCTGACGGGGTACTTGAGCTTCTGGTGTAGGGTAGATGTCACTGCCCCAGCTTTGTGAATCCAAGGTCGACCCAGTAAACAGGAATAGGACGGACGAATATCCATCACATAGAATGTTGAGTCGAATACTTGGGAACCAACACAAATTGGAATATCTACCTCTCCATGAACCATCCTCTTAGAACCGTCAAAGGCTCTGACAATGATGTTGCTAGGTTTCAACTCCAGGCCCTCACAATCCAACCGGTCTAAGGCCTTATTGGGTAATACATTCAGGGAAGAACCAGTGTCCACCAACACGTGCGCAAGAGTACTGCCTCTGCATTCTATAGAGACATGCAGGGCATCATTGTGGTTCTTTCCCTTAGCGGTAAGGTCAGCATCCGAGAAACCCAAACCATTGTCGGCTGTCAAATTGGCTATGCAATCAGTAAATTGATCTGCGGAGGTCTCCTGTGGCACATGGGCCGTCTTTAGAAATGAAATTAGGGCCTTAGCATGGGCCTCCGAGCACAGCAGCAAGGAGAGCATAGAGATCTTGGAGGGTGTATGCCCCAGCTGTTCAACAATATTAAAATCACTCTTCTTGATTATTTTAAGAATTTCCTCCATCTCTTGCTGGGAGGCTTCAACATTCACAGACTTTGGTGCCTCCATCCGGGCAGGCTCATCTTCAATCCCTTTGCCCCGAGCATTAGATGACTCGGCAGCAGGGGAAGCAATTGGATCAGAAGTAGTAACAGGTGCACTTGCAGGCGTTATTATGAGAGGTCTTCGAATAGCTGGTGGTGCAATGTCAGGCGAGAAGAGCCTGCCACTGCGGGTAACTTTAGCTGGACCGGTAATATTGTTGATGCTGGTACCGGTGTTGAACTCTTGCTTTATTCCATGTACATATACATCTGCCCCATAGTGCCATGAGACAGCCTTATCAGATTCATAGGGGAGAGGCCCCGGAACAGTAATAACAATGGGTGCGACAGTCATGATTTTAACTGGCTTCCTCGCGGGAGCCTTGATTGGATTGTTAAAAATTGTAACGACAGATACTTCTTCCACCAGAACAAAAGGAACAGTGGTCTTCTTGAACAGAATTTCCTTGCTATCCATCAGGCTTTGGATGCCTAACTTCAGCAACGGACAGCCAGTAAGGGAAACAGCACACAAAAGGCAACCTTCGCTACAGCCCGGAAATAAACCGACCAGCAGTAGGTTCCTCTTAACAGTCATCAAAGGGGTAGCTACATCATTCACAGAAACGGCATACGAGTCTTCATCAACGACATTTACTCCATGCTGGGGCATAGGAGCAGTCACAACATTTGGCCTCTCAGGCGCCTCAAATTGTATCTCCTTCGCATCAATAAGGTCTTGCACCTTATTCCTCAAGGCCCAGCAGTCATCAGTAGAATGCCCCGGGCTATCGGAGTGATAAGTACAGCGGGCATTTGGATTATACTTAGGAGAGGCAGTATTCACGACCTTCGGAGCCTCTCTGACAGTCACCAAGTTGGTTGATAGCAGTTGCGGCAGGATTTGTGATAGGGTCATACTCAGCCGGGTAAATTCTCTTCTGGGTCTCTCAGCCCTTTGTTGATTGGTTTGCCGAGGAGCGGCAACAGGTTTAGCAATCACCACCGCGTTGACAGATTGGCGGCGCTCTGGTTTATCTTGCCTCCTAGGCCCATACACAGCACTGGCCTCCTTCTTAAAAGGTTTCTTCTCAGAACTTGAAGATACACCTTTCTGAATCTTTCCGGACTTCATGCCAGCCTCTATCCTTTCCCCAGTCAGAATAAGGTCCGTGAACCCTGCAGACGAATTGCCAATAAGATGATTAAAGAACGGCCCAGATAGGGTCCCCAAGTACATATCCACTAGCTCACGGTCTGTTAACGGAGGCTGCACCCTGCCAGCCAGGTCCCTCCACTTTTGCGCATACTCTTTAAAACCTTCGCCTGATCCTAGCGACATACCCTGGAGTTGGGTACGCGTAGGAGCAAGGTCGGCATTATATTGATACTGCTTGTAAAAAGCAGTAGCCAACTCCATCCAGCTGATAGAACCATTCGAGATGACTCCCTGACAGACTCTCCTGGAAGAAGTGGATCCACAAGTTCTTATCCACTGTATACGGCTGAATCTTCCGCACATAAGATCTGAGGTGTAGCTTAGGGCAAGACGCCCCGTCATACTTGGTGAAAGATGGTGCTTTAAACTTGTGAGGGATGATCACACCAGAAGATAAACCCAAGTCTCCGAAATCCAACCCAGGTACTTGTTGAATTTCCATGGCGTTCAGCCGGTCTTCCAACTGCTTGTATCTGTCTTCAGCCGGAGGATACTGTTCCTCATTAAAATCAGTCTCATTGTCAGAGACTACCGGACTAGGAGCCCTTCCCCCCTGGGGCCTGTCTTTGCCTACAGAAGAACCAACTTCCTCATTCTGTAGAGTGTTACCAAACCTCCGGCCCGAGTTGAATAGAACAATTATCTTCTTCTTCTTCTTCTCCTTCTTCAGGAGCAAAGCCTTCAGCTCTTCTTGACCTTGAGCCAAACCCATGATCAGCTCCTGAAATTGTGCGTTCTGCGCCTGAAGGGCCTTGATAGACAGCTCGGTAGATGATTCAGGGTTCATGATGCTGAAATAAACAGCGAAGAACGGTAAGTAACCTGAAAAGAAGAGTACCTGCTATGCACATGATGAATGATATGTGTTTATGCAATGCATTCAAGGGTTCGAAAATTCAAATTTGTTGTAGACAAAAAGGAACACACGTTATCATTAAGGAAATAATTGTTTGGTACATCAAAGCCTCATGGGCAAACGTTACAAAGCAGATCAATCCCAAAAGACACTACGCATCCTCTTTGGAGCTATGTAGGTGTTGAGATTCCTCTCCTCGTGCAGCAGGAGGGTGAGTTCCAAGACCTTCTTTTCACTAGCATGTAGACTGGTCTCAAGAGAATTCCGTTCTTCCTTAAGCTGGATCCAGCTCTTCTGCATCTCTTCCCAGGACGTGGGCATGTCAGGATATTGAATGGTGTAGGACACCTCTCCTTCCAATACTAGCTCTTTGATCACAGGGAGAACATGAGGATAAGGCATCACTAACTTCTGGGAGCGGGCTTGTACCCACTTGAGATAAGGCTCCAACGGGATGGAATTCCTGTGCCCCAGGGTCTTGCTGTCTATCCTACTTGGCATCCTCCATGCTCTGATAAATCTCTGGCGAAGTCCTTGTGCATCGTTGTCGAAGTCAAAAACTATGTCAGGAATTAACATGTCATGAGGGCCGTCCCTCTGAGCATAACCAAACTGTCTCCAGGCCAAGCATGGGTTGTAAGTAATACCTCCTCTGATTCCAAGTAAAGGAACATTAGGGTACTCCCCACAACGATCAATGATAGTGACATCCTCTCTGGACCGAGAGCACCAATGTATATTCGCATGTGTAAGAGTCATCAACCGTTGTGACCATCTCAAACCCCGCTCGATCTTTAAAACTGATTGCGGAAGGTGCGAAATAAACCACCTTCCCAAGAGAGGAGTACAGCACATAAGAACACCTCTTTTTCTCATGGTTCGAGTGTAACATGAGTGAAGGATGTCCCCCAGCAACGTAGGTATAGGATTCCTGGACATGAAGATCTGGATAGCACTGATATCTATAAGCTGATATGGGTTAGGGAACAACACCAAACCATAGACAAGAAGGGCCACAACTTCTTCAAAAGCTTGTAGGTCAAGGGAGTTCCAACATTCTTGGGCCTTTTCAAACAGAAACCTGGCTAAGAACCCTTTGATACCACTTCTAACTTCCCAATGTCCCTTGAGGTCAGATGGTTGTAGGTGTAATGCTTTAGCAATCTCTTCAAGCTTGGGTTCCTTTTCCGTACCGTTGTAGGTTAGTTGATCAAGGATAGGGATCTTCAGAAGCCGGGAGAACTCCTCTAATGTAGGCACCAGTTGATAATCCAGGAAAGTGAAACAGTGATGCAGAGGGTCAAAGAACTGGAACAGGACCTTTATCATATCTTCCTCAATGTTGGTGTTGACCAAGCTGATGAGTCTTCCATGTCTCTCACTGAATGAAGAGCTCTCGGGAATCCTGGATATAAGCTCCTTAAGCTGAGGAGGAATCCTTACAAGGCTGATCTGAATTGTCTTTCTGCGAACAGTTTCCATGTCCTACAAAACAAGAACAAAGATGAAGATTCGAACCCCTGAAATGGTTAGTCAATGCATATGATGCTGGATGATGTCATGATGCTATGATTAAACACACCACAAATATTTACAAAGGCAAACATGATAAGGCACACAAGTCACACCACAGCCCTTAGAGTTTAGGCCTGCATGGGGTTTGGGTATTACCCTCTTGAAGTTGGTGGGCTCAACCTGTCCTATCGGAAGTAATCGGGTTCTAAGGGTCCCAATATCACTGGATTGCTTTCATTGTTCATCGTTTCGATTTAGCCACTGAACTGGCGACCGAAATATTCCAGGAAAGCAACCCTCAATTGAGTGTAGTATCGAGTATCAACCAACCTCGGACTGCACCAAAGTCAGTTATCTCACTACCCTAAAGAGGCCAAGATGGTTCAATTAAGGTTCCTAAGGTCAGTTGATGCTTCACGACACCACGCGGAGGCCCCGTACTCTCCTTGACTGGACTCAAGGGTTACCGGTACACACCAAAGTGCCACATCAACGTAGCAGACTGTTTCAACCATGTCGGTATACCCCGCACAGTTCCCTCACAGCCTTGTTGCTACTTTCTAAGAAGGTATCCCCAGATCCGGGTTAGGATCTATAGAACTCCCAAGACAGTACCCACAATGATAAAGCAAACAATTCAGACAATTGAAAACACAAGTGATCTTAGTCCTAAGGTACACCTCACTTTATAAAGGTTCCCCAGCATAGTCGCCAGTTCTGTGGTCGGTGGATCTAGAACTGACTGTTTAACGCTGGTTTCGCGAAATGTCGCGGAAGCAAGAGTCGCCACCGTCTTTTATTTTCTCCAACATGGAAAGGACAAAAGCACAGAAAAATTCCTTATTGAGATTAGCTCTCGGTTCGGGAGGTAGATTTATAGAAAGGGAAGGTGTTAGCACCCTTTCTATCCATGGTTATCCATGGGCTCTTAGATACTTGCTCATTTGTGTTTTCAAAAGTGTTTGCTTTTCAATTGTGAGTGGGTTTGAAAAAAGTTTCTTTGAAAGTTTCAGATCGACTCTTGTATCAGTCCTCAAGAGTGTTTGAAAAATTGTTTTCGAAAGCTTTTTGAAAAGTGTCGGTGTGAAAAGAAGTTTTTTTTTATTTGTTTTGAATTAGAGCAAGTATCTACGAGTCATCTACCTACCCTAAGGAATTATGCTGTGTAGAAGTCCTTAAGGTAGTGCTATCCCACCATTGAGATGTAGGTAGCACTACCGTTGGAGGTGTTCGGGTCAATTCGTTTATAGGGACAGTGTGGCCACCGAGCAACAGTAAGACACCTTAGAAGCTACCCTTATGCCATTGATATTTTTATTCCGAGGCAACTATTCTGAGGCAACTTATTTCGAGGCAACTTGTTCGAGGCAACCGTTTCGAGGCAACTAGATCAATGGAACATAAGGACTCACTAAGACGTCCTATACTCGACGACCACGTTTCAAGGGGCAAGGCAACAGTGAGGCGTACCCTAAGAGTGGTGTGTGAATTGTGTGTCATTTTCAGTTATATTTTATCTTGTCATGCATTGGGTGAGCTACGCTTTGATTTTATTTGGGCATACATTCTTTCATGTGATTAGCGGTTTAAAGGGTGCGGAAATTAAAAGGCGGAAAAATAAAGGTCCTACGCTATTACAAGGCGCGGGTCTATACATCGCCAAATTAAACAAAGACCCGATTTTGAATAAAAGTGCGGAAAGTAAATGTCCTAATTATCTATTACAAAGCTTTGGGGCAAATACATAATATTTAAAAAGGAAATAAAAATAAACGTGCGAAAAGAAATTATAATCGAAGGCGAGGGCGTTGGACCCTTTAAAGAAATTAAATTGAAATTGGAAATGAATTAATTATTAAAAAAAAAATTGTTTAAGTTTAACCTAATTTAACCCTAATTAATTAATGACATATTTATTTACAAGATTAATTAATAGTTAATAATAATTATAATAAGAAAAATTTATTTATTGAGAAAAAGAATGAAAATGCTAAACCTAATTTTTATGTATTTTATTTATTTAAGAAAAAAAAACATTAAAGTTGAAGACCTAAAATTAAACTAATTTGGTTATTGAAATTTATTTACAAAACTATTTAAAGAATTAAATAAACATATTTTTATTTTTATGATTTCTGATTTTTTTGTATTTTTGTATTATGAAAATTAATTTTATGGAATTAAATAAAAGAAATTAATCAAATAAAAGAAAAAAATGAGAGAATTAAAATAAAAAAAAAAGAAATATGCAAACCATAGGAGGGGTGTCTGCCCAATTTGGAGGTTAATTATGAGCATTTTGGCCCAACAGATGCAAGGCCCTTTTGACTTTTAGTGATCACGTGCAGATCCATTGACTAAGGTGCATGATGGAATTCCTGTGCTGGCCATCAGATTGAGGTTGCTGGACATGTGGCAAGCTTAAATATGCGCGTACATGGTGGACCACTGGTGGGAAAGGGTACCTGAACACGTTACAAGAAAAAATATAGGGAAATATGGGGGACCTGGGAATCGAACCCAGGTCCCAATGCTTGCATGACAACACATCTTCCACCAAGACAAACGCGTTTATCTGATGTTAATATGGAACACAATTATTATGAGAGAGAATAAGAGCTATTGGTAGACACACAAAAACACGCGCGAATGTTTGAATTGCCCAGTCATGTGCTTACACCTCAGCGTCTTCTCCATTGTGTCTTCGTTTTGGCCTGAAAATGAGAATAAATAGCGGGGGTTTTAAACCCCCACTAAGTGCAGAACCTGAAAATAGCGATTAGGCCATATGTAAATATAAAAAGGGCGCGATGGGGGGAATTGATTCGTTTGGACGTTCTGAATCCAGTGGTATAGGTCTCGTGGCCTAATTTTTCCAGATGAGGAAAGCCCCAAATTCAAACTTCTGAAACCCTAGAATGCTTTCATGGTAACTTTCTATACATGCAGGCATTCTTCAATTGAATTGTGCCATTAGCTTCAGAATCATCATATTAGTATAAATCAAACATTAAAACATATGGAAAATGCATGTAAATTCAGATACGATTAAGAAAATTTTCATGGACAGGGCGATTGCGTTCTACCACTTCTTCGAGTATGGAGACTTGGATTTGATTGGAAAAGATTCCTGGTAGGGTCAGCAACGTATTGGAACTCTTTTTAGGCCTTGAAACACCTTGTATCTATGAAAACAGTTTTCAAACTTTTGGTCAAAAATGCAAGTTTTGTTTCTTTGTTTCAGCGCAGTTTGCTTGTTGTTTTCATTAGGGTTATGTTTGTGTATATATGTGGAAGGAATTAGGTCAGAAATATCAAGCCCAAAGCCTTGCATTCAATGATTTTGAATATTTGATTTTTATGATCTTTTTCAATCTTTTTTTTTGCCATGAAACTTGCCTATTTTGGAAGATCTTGCCTCTTGATGTGGTACACGAAATATCTAGGTCATGATGAGTGAATATGCTGCACCAAAAGATTCAAAACCTTTATTTGAGTATTTTTTTCATAATTAATTTTAATTAAGTGAATTAATAATAATAAAAATTCAAATAATTAATCAAAAATGAGAAAATAACTCCCTTGGATGTCAATGGGTCGTGCATAGCCTTTGGGTGATGATTCATGGAAGAAATTGTGGCCCATTAGCATTTTTGAACCCTTTTGTGCAAAGTTGACTTTTCAAAATTCCCAAAAATTTCCCAACTTCCACAAGGCATATCTTGCTCAATTTTTAAGCTTTGATCATGTTCTTGGACATTTTGGAAAGTTCTTGAAGTCCTCTAACCAATGTCTTTGGTCCCATGTCATTTTGATTTTCCAATCTCAAGTTATGGTCTTTGACTTAAAGTGCCTTTTTGTTGACTTTTGAAAATGACCTATAATGTTGAAATTGATAACTTTTTGTGAGAGCATTTCTTGGACTTGAAGTGTGAGGATGAGTTGTAGGAAATGTCATTCTCTTCAAAATGAGCTTTGGATGGAATTTTTCTGATAAACCATGTGGAAGTTATGCCTTGGTCAATTTGCAGTTGACTTTTCCAGCTGTCCAAAAATAGAAACTTTTGCATCTTGAGACTTTTTGAGCCATGCTTTGAGAATCATGATCAAGAATTGATCAAATGATGTTTGTGGCTTCAAGATAAGATGTTGACCAAAATTTTTGACTTTTGACTGTCAAATGACCATTTTGCCCCTGCAGTTGACTGTGAAGCAATTAGGGTTTTTGACTGTGCAATCTGGTGCTGTGAGTCTTGAAACTTAGCATATGGATGCTTGACCATGTTTGTAGGCATGTGGGACTTGTTTGGACCCTTGGAAACTTCAACTTCTTTTCCAGAACCAAAACCCTAATTTTTGACTATTAGGAGGCAATTGGATTGTGCAACTCTTGGGAGATTTTGAAGCATGCTCTTTGCAAATCTTGAAGAATATGGGAGGGCAAATTTTGGGGTACAACACCCTTGTTGACGTCCGTGTTGAGGTACGGTACCCATGAAGAGCAAACGGTAACATTTCGTTCCAATCTTTGTAGGTCACTGTCATTTTCTGCACAATCTTCTTGATATTCTTATTAGCTGCTTCTACAGCCCCATTCATTTTTGGTCGGTAAGGAGAAGAGTTGTGGTGTTGTATCTTGAATTGCTCGCAAAGCTCAGTGATCATCTTGTTGTTAAGATTAGTACTATTATCTGTAATGATCCTTTCCGGGACACCATATCGACAGATCAGGTTATGCCGAATGAACCGTGCCACGACGTTCTTGGTTACGGTAGCATAGGAAGCTGCTTCAACCCACTTCGTGAAATAATCAATTGCTACCAGGATGAAGTGATGCCCGTTGGATGCCGTAGGTCTGATTTCACCGATCATATCAATGCCCCACATTGCAAAAGGCCAAGATGTTGTCAAGACGTTCAGAGGGACTGGAGGAATGTGCACCTTATCAGCATAGATCTGGCACTTGTGACATGTCCGAGAATGTTGGTAACAGTTGGCTTCCATTGTGGACCAGTAATATCCTGCCCGTAGGATTTTCTTTGTCATGGTATGTCCACTGGAATGAGTTCCGAAAGTTCTTTCATGCAGCACTTTCATGATCCTTTCTGCTTCAGTCTTATCCACACAACGCAGTAAGGTTGAATCATGGTTTCACTTGTAAAGAATGCCATTGCTGAGGAAGAACTTTGCCGCAAACCTTCTCAGAAACTTCTTGTCATTGACAGATGTACCCTCGGGGTATTCTTGAGCTTCCAAGTACCTTTTCACTTCATGATACCAAGGTTTTTCAGTTACCTACTCAGCCTCAAGATCACAGCAATATGCAGGTTCATCCAGTTTCCAGATAATGATCTGAGGAGCCTCGTTGTCCCATTTGACTTTGAACATAGAAGACATCGTAGCCAGCGCGTCCGCTAACTGATTCTCCTCTCTGGGGAAGTGTTCAAAAGTTATTTCTTCGAAATGGGGGATCAATGTCAACATATACTCCTTGTAAGGAATAAGATTTGGGTGTTTCGTATCCCACTCGCCTTTAATCTGATTGATCACGAGAGCGGAATCTCCGAAGACACTCAGAAACTTGATCCTTAGGTCAATTGCAGCTTGAAGACCCATAATGCATGCCTCATACTCCGCCATGTTGTTGGTGCAGTTGAAACATAGTCGGGCGGTAAGTGGAGTATGAGAGCCATTAGGATATGTGATCACAGCGCCGATACCATTACCCAAAGCGTTTGAGGCTCCATCAAAGTGCATAGACCATCAGGATCCTTCCTCAGGTCCTTCATCCGGTCCAGGTACTTCACAATCAGGTACTACCATGATATTCTCGTCTGGGAATTCAAAGTTCATCGAATGGTAATCGTCCACTGCCTGGTGTGCCAAATGGTCTGCCAATACACTTCCCTTGATTGCCTTCTGAGTCGTGTACTGGATGTCGTATTCTGTCAAGATCATCTGCCATCTTGCTATTCTTCCGGACAGAGCAGGATTTTCGAATATGTACTTGATAGGATCTGTTTTACCCTAAAATTTGCCCTCCCATTTCCTCAACATTTTCATCACAAGACCCTTGGAGCTCAAGATCCAGTTAAGGTTTGCTCTGCTCAAGACTTCTCCTTGCACTGTTGACCCAAATTAGGGTTTGTGTTTGCACAAAGATGTTTTGACCTAAAAGGCCCAAAGTGACTTTCATGCTTCATATTGGACTCCCAAGTTTATCCATACCAAGTTTCAAGCCTTGATTCCAATCTTTGCCCAGTCAATTGGACAGCTGACCTAGAAATCAGTTGTATTGAGGAAAAAGTCAACTGTGGTCAATTGACAGTCAAACCTCATGAAATTTGACCCACATCAACATTATGAACTCATATGAACTATTTGGTCAAGTTTGGATCACAATTCCACAAGAAATTTGATCAGATCACCAAAAGGGCAAAATGGTCATTTTTAGGGTTTTGACTGCACAAAGGCAATTTTTGACTGTTTGACCTAACCAATGGCAAACCAAGCTCACATATGGACTCAAGGACCCCATGGAATTGTCTTGACATGTTCAACAAGTTCAAAAGATCCCAAATGCACAAGATTGACAGATGAATTTTCCAATCAACTGAGCCAAATTTGACTGTATACTGAAAAGTCAAACTTTGACTTTTTGGTCAAAATCAAGTGTCAAGATTCATTTTTCATCAAGAGATGTCAAAATATGAAACTTGTTCATCAAGAAATCAAGATTTGCAAATTAGGGTTTGGAATGAAGAATTTTCATAACTTAGAATTTTTCTAAGTTATGAAAATCCCTAATTTTTTCTTAACTTTGTCCCATTTTTTCATCAAGATGCATTTGGATTCAAACAAAAGTCAAAACATGAAAGTTATAGTCCATTGCAATATCTACAACTTTGATTCACAAAGTTTCCTCAAAAGAAGCTTGTAGCTCAAGTTACAATTTTTGGAACAAGGGTGCAAAACATTCCTAACTTAGAAATTTTTGACCTATTCTAGGCAGGATTTTTGCCCAACTTCATGGCCACTTTTCACATGCCTCCACTTGGAATCTCAACTTTCATTACAAAGATGGATTGTAGTACACATTCCAAGCTTTCCAAATTGTCAAAGAACTTCTCAAACACCCTTGTGGTTAGGGAGAATCGAATTTGTCAATATGGACAAAACTCACTTTGTTCATGAGCCATTTCCATGTCCATAACTTTGCATTTTTGAACTCAGCATGCTCTAAGCTAGATTACAGGCCTTTTATCTCATCCTCACTCAATAATTTAATGCAAAACCTTTGTGTCCTAGCATTATCTTGTCCATTAAGCCATTACACAAAAGATTAACCTTAAAATGGAAAAAGCATTTTAGCCATTTTTGAAAAGATTGCTTTATGTCAAGTTCACATATCTTTGAAGTACAAAGAGACCTCTAAGGCACAAGTTATGAGACATATCCCACTGATCAAGACAAGGCTTGACAGCATGTTTAGGGGGCTTGCATAAGCTTGTAACAAAAACTTGGCATTTTGACTTAGAAAGGAGGGAACTTGGCAAATACAACATCAACTCTCATTTCTGCAAACAGAAGCCAAGACAAACTTGTTGAACACATTCCAAACATCAAACCTGAGCTAAGGCACGAGCTAACTACCTTCCATACCTCCCTAAACCTCAAAACACCATTGTACTGCACAAAAACAGGGCATCCCTGCAGTTTGAGGTCCATAACTCAATCCATTCATGCGCCTTGGCCAAAACCAGTTCATACACACTCCATACCACCTATACAAACTATCCCAAGCATTGGACACAAACTGTAACACCCCTAACCAACTTCACCATTTTCACTTTTTCTGTTTTGCAGATTGACTTCCATAGCTTGATTCATTTAGTTTCAAGGCAAGCTAAAGGTTGGAGAAGCATCCCTGAACTTCAAGCAAGTTGTACAAGTCCTCACATTGCCTTGAAAGTGCCTCCATTATCATACACGATCCAAGCTGAACAGGTAAGTTCATGGACTTCTATCTCTCAATCTAGGAAGAGTTAGGTTTAGATTTATGAATGAAAAGTGTCATACTCATGTCCCTGAAGCCACTCATATCCTCACTTTCCATTTATATTGCATATGCTGAGAGAATTTAAGACCTGAATGTTAGAAAAAAACTAGGTCAGGAATTGGGGGAGAATAAATTCTCTCTCATTTCTGAGAGTTAGATCAAGTTCTTGGTATGTATGGATTCGTGGTTTGATGCTTGACATTTTTATGTTATAAGTTTGTGCTAAAAGTCCAGGAATCAGGATGTTTGAACAAGGTGGGAAAGGCGCGCGTTTTTGACATTTTTGTTGCTGGAGGTTGAAGACAACCTCTTTGGGCTGGGCCTGTGTTGTTTTTCCTTTTCGCACCACTGTTTCACACACACACCCCCTTGGCCCATTGTGTTTATTTTTATCATTTTTTGACTTTTTCTTTTTTATTCTGACTTGATATTTTTTGACAAAACATAAAAAATATTAAAAGTATTTTTTTTAACCACTTTTGCATTTTATTTGGATTTTTGCTTGTTTTATTTGAATTTTGTACATAAATAAACATAATATCCTTTTTATTCAAAATACAAAAAATAATCCAAAATACATTTTATTTTCTGATTTTATTTTATTTTATCTCTTGAAAACATTTTCTAAAAAATATACTTTTTTTGTAAATATTAAATATTTTATTTTTGTACATATTTAATATATTTAGTAAATATAATAAATACTTATATATTTATTAGAATATTTAGGATAAAAATACAAAATAATACATTTTTTTATTATTATTAATTTTTAACCTCAAAAATACCTTTTTTACAATATACTTTCTTTTTTTATTTATTTTTTGTACATAATTAATAAACATTGCATATAATAAATAATAAACACATTTTTATTTAGTAAATTAGGGTTTTTGCCCTAAACCCTAAAAAATCCAAAAATTAAACCTTTTTATTTTTGTTTGTTTGTCACATAAAAAACACTTTTACATACATATAAAAAACCATTTTTTTACATCTTGCATATTTATTGTATTTTTATTTAATTGTTGTATATTAAATAATTTGTATAATTCAATTTGGATGTAATAGTTTAGTTTTAATTTATTGCTAAAATATCCCCATTTGAACATTTGTGCCCCCCATCCCATGATTGTGTTGTAATAATTTAGGACCTTTAAATTTCGCACTTTAAAGCTTTCTAATTATACCATGATAGACTTAGGGTTTTGTATGCAAAAACCAACCAAATAGTTTGACCTAATTTCAAGATAAACAAGCATGAAAATGGACAACACCAATCACACTTGCACCCCTAGGGTTACTCCACTTGTTGCCTTCAAATAATGGGCCATATTGCATGTTGGGTATCTTTGGCAAGACAAAACAAATTCAAATGATCATAGTCCCTCGATGACGCTTTCGAAAGTTGCCTAAAAATGATCAAGTCCCTTAAAGGAAAAATTGCCCAAAGATACTTGGCACCATTGCAATCATGGTCTAAACGATGACCCGCGCCCGTCCCGTTCACATCCTAACACAAGATTGTCCACCAAATACAATGGTGGAATGAAATTGTTAAAAGGGTTAAAACATAGCAAAGATCTTTGAGAAATTTAGAGTAGACAAACTTTTGGTTACTTGCCAACTTGCAAAAAACAAAAACACTTGCCTATTTTCAAAAACATACATCACAACACACTTTCAAAAACAACTTTCAAAAACATTGAAAACTTTTCAAAAGATATACACCTTTGTATACATCCCAACATGGATCATTACAAAGGTTGCCACCACATTGGCCTCTTTTCAAAACATTTTCAAACCCACACACAAAGCACCATTTCAAATAATTGAAAATCAAGGCAAGTTGATCTAAGCAAGTAACTAAGAGCCCATAGATAACCATGGATAGAAAGGGTGCTAATACCTTCCCTTTTTATAATCTACTCCCCGAACCCAAGAAAACATCTCAAAGGTTTTTGTTGTGCTTTTTAACCTTTCCTTAGGATAAAATAAAAAGTCGGTGGCGACTCTTGCTCAACCGAAACATTTGCGAATACAAAACGCAAAACCTCAAGTCAGTTCTCTCACCGTATCACAGGATCCATTTTTGAAATCAACAAAGTAGTGTGAGTCAACATATACTGTCTTAGCCGGCGAGCAGCCCATACCAAAGCGCAACAAGTTTTCTCGAGCAGTGAGTATCGGGTCTCACAATCGGTAAACTTTTTGCTAAGGTAATAAATAGCGTGCTCTTTTCGGCCAGACTCGTCATGCTGCCCCAGCACACACCCCATTGAGCTGTCAAGTACTGTCAAGTATAAGATTAGGGGTCTCCCTTCAACAGGTGGCATAAGAATGGGTGGCTCTTGGAGATACTCTTTGATTCTCTCGAAAGCGGCTTGACATTCATCATTCCAACGTACTACCTGATCTTTCTTCAGCAGCTTAAAGAGTGGTTCACAAGTAGCAGTTAGGTGCGAGATGAATCGGGCAATGTAGTTCAGCCGTCCTAGGAAGCCTCTGACTTCTTTTTCAGTCTTGGGAATTGACATCTCCTGTATGGCTTTCACTTTGGCAGGGTCCACTTGAATACCTTTATCGCTTACGACGAAGCCTAGCAACTTTCCAGATCTCACTCCGAAAGTGAACTTGTTCGGGTTCAACCTCAGCTTGTACAACTTCAGACGGTCAAACAACTTCTGTAGATGGTCAAGGTGTTCCTCCTCAGTTTGGGACCTTGCAATCATGTCATCGACATATACTTCAATCTCATGGTGGATCATGTCATGAAATAAAGCAACCATGGCACGTTGGTAGGTTGCCCCATCATTTTTCAACCCAAATGGCATGACCTTGTAACAAAAGGTGCCCTACTGAGTAACAAAGGTGGTCTTCTCCATGTCTTCAGGAGCCATCTTGATTTGATTATAACCGGAGAAGCCGTCCATGAAGGAGAATACTTTGTGTTGAGCAGTATTGTCCACCAGAACGTCAATGTGAGGCAGAGGGAAGTCATCCTTGGGGCTCGCCCTGTTCAAATCCCTGTAATCAACACACATTCGTACCTTACCATCTTTCTTTGGCACTGGAACCACATTGGCAACCCACTGAGGGTAAGAAGTCACTGCTAGAAACCTGGCATCAAATTGTTTCATAACCTCAGCTTTGATTTTCTCGGACATCTCTGGACGCATACGGCGGACCTTTTGTTTTACCGGAGGGCATTATTCCTTGGTAGGCAAGTGATGAACCACAATGTCGGTATCCAACCCAGACATGTCTTCGTAAGGCCAGGCAAAGATTTCCACATAGTCATGCAACATCTGAATCAACCGTTGTTTCACACTAGACTCCAGATTGGCACCAATCTTGACATCCTTTCTATCTGTCTCAGTACCCAGGTTTACCATTTCCACTGGCTCTTCATGTGGTTGAATGGCCCTCTCTTCCTGGAGTAACAATCTTGCAAGCTCGCCAGGCACTTCGCAATCATCTTCACCTTCTTCTTCGGCTAGGTTAATCGGATTTTCAAAGTCATAACTAGCAGTAGCAAAGTTGTTACCAGTGGGATCCAGAGTGGATTGGAACCTGTATAGGTGAGTGTGTGTAAATATAGTTGTTTTGCAATATGTAAAGAAAGAAAGGGAGCGCAAGATTTGAAATGCGAAAAAACGTCCAATGCTTTTATTCATGATATATGGAAGTGACAAATAACAAGCCCTCACAAATGAAACCACGGTGCCCCGGGTAAGACACCTGGCCATAAAGTTTCAAATTATTGTTTGTTACAAATCCAAAACAAAAGAGTTCATTACTGAGTAACAAAAGTAACAGGTACGAAGTCTTTCGCAACCAGTTGCTTGGTCCACCATTGGTTGTTGGGTAGATCCAGCTGTTGAATTCAGATTCCTCTACGTCGTCTTCAATGGCGTTAACCCCCAGGTTGGTGATGAATACAGGAGGTCTTCCAATCCTTGCCTTACGAACAGCCTTCTGAGCTTCTGCAGTGAAACCCAAACCAAATTTGTCGGTCTTCGGAGTGAAATCAGGAAGTCGGCCCCAGTTTGCGCACTCACCCTTCTCAACCACAACCCGGGCATCCTTTAAGGAAGCCATCTTCAAAGGAGAATTTTCTTCAGTCACAGTCTCTGCTGACGCCAGTGTCTGAGGCACCTCTTCAAAGTGTTGAAAGGGGGTCTCAATGAATTCCCCATCCATTTCTATGTACCTGAACAAGTTGAGATGGCTGACCATATATTCTTCCTCCCCTGAATTGTCACAATCTTCCCCTTGACTGGGTACTTCAACTTCTGATGCAATGTGGAGGTCACAGCTCCAGCTTTGTGGATCCAAGGACGACCCAGCAAACAAGAATAGGATGGTCGGATGTCCATCACAAAGAAAGTAGAATCAAAGACTTGAGAACCCACCCTGATTGGAATGTCAACTTCCCCATGTACCATCCTCTTCGACCCGTCAAAGGCCCGGACAACAATGTTACTAGGATTGAGTTCTAACCCCTCACAATCCAACCTGTCTATGGCCTTCTTAGGTAGTACATTCAGCGAAGAACCAGTGTCAACCAACACATGGGCAAGAGTAGTGCCCCTGCATTCAATGGAGACATGCAGGGCATCATTGTGGTTCTTCCTCTTAGCAGTCAGATCAACGTCGGAGAAACCCAAACCATTATCAGCTGTTAGGTTGGCCATACAATCAGTAAATTGATCGGCAGACGTTTCTTGTGGTACATGGGCCGTCTTCAGGAAGGAAATCAGGGCCTTGGCATGGGCCTCTGAACAAAACAACAATGATAGCATAGAGATCTTAGAGGGGGTGTGCCCCAGCTGCTCAATCACATTGAAATCACTCTTCTTGATAATCTTAAGGATCTCTTCCATCTCTTGTTGGGAAGCTTCAACATTAACAGTCTTCGGTGCCTCCACCTGGGCAGGCACATCAGTAGCAATCCCTTTGCCCCGAGCGTCAGATGACTCGGCAGCAGGGGTAGACACTTGATCAGGAGGGGAAACATGCACACTGGCAGGTGGGATAACAAGAGGTCTCTGGATAGCTGGAGGTGCAATATCTGGTGAGAACAGCCTACCACTTCGAGTGACTTTGGCAGGCCCGGTAATGTTACTGATGCCGGTAGCAGTATCAAACTCTTTCTTTACTCCGAGCACATAAACATCTGCCCCATAGTGCCACGAGACAACTTTGTCTGATTTATAGGGGAGGGGCCCCGAAACAGTGATGGTTATAGGAGCAATCTTGTGAACAGGCATAATTTGGACAGGCTTCCTCGGGGGAGCCTTGGTAGGATTGTTGAAAATGGTGACAACGAACACTTCTTCAGTAGGGACAATAGGAACAACAATTTTCTTGAACAAGATCTCTTTGCTATCCATCAGGTTTTGGACGCCTGACTTCAGCAAAGGACAACCAGCAGGTGAAACAGCACATAGAAGGCAACCTTTGCTACATCCCGGAAATAAACCGGCTAGCAACAGGTTCCTTTTGACGGTCAGCAACGGGGTAACAATATCTTCCACAGAGGCCACATACAGGTCTTCTTCCACGACATTCACTCCATGTTGGGGCATGGGGGCAGTCACAACATTGGGTCTTTCGGGCGCCTCGAACTGTATTTCTTTAGCATCAATAAGGTCCTGAACCTTATTCCTCAGAGCCCAACAATCATCAGTAGAATGCCCCGGGCTGTTAGAGTGATAAGCACAGCGGGCGTTAGGGTTGTACTTCGGGGATGTGGTGTTCACAACCCTTGGAGCTTCCTTGACAGTTACCAGATTGGTTGACAGCAGTTGCGGCAATATCTGAGACAGGGTCATGCTGAGCCGAGTGTACTTCCTTTTGGGTCTCTCACCCCTTGGTTGGTTGTATTGCTGAGGAGCAGCAGCAGGCTTTGAAATTACCACCGCGTTGACAGTTTGGCGGCGTTCCGGTTTGTTTTGTCTCCTTGGACCATAAACAGCACTAGCTTCCTTCTTGAAGGGCTTCTTTTCAGAGCTCGATGATGCACCTTTCTGTGTCTTCCTCGACTTAATAACAGCTTCTATCCTTTCTCCAGTTAAGATCAGGTCTGTGAACCCAGCAGCGGAATTACCAATCAGGTGATTAAAGAATGGACCAGACAGGGTCCCCAAGAACATGTCCACGAGTTCACGGTCAGTCAATGGTGGCTGCACCCTGCCAGCCAGGTCTCTCCACTTCTGCGCGTACTCCTTAAAACCTTCACCCGTCCCAAGTGACATACCTTGGAGTTGGGTACGCGTGGGAGCGAGGTCGGAATTTTACTGATACTGCTTAAAAAATGCAGTAGCCAAGTCCTCCCAGTTTCGAATACTGGTTCCATCCAGCTGATAGAACCACTCGAGTTGAGCCCCTGAAAGGCTATCCTGGAAGAAATGGATGCATAGGTTCTTGTCTGCAGTGTAAGGTTGGATCTTCCTTACATATGATCTAAGATGCAGCTTAGGGCATGAAGCTCCATCGTACTTTGCAAAGGCAGGCGCCTTGAACTTGTGTGGGATCACCACCCCAGAAGATAAGCCTAGGTCACCAAAGTCCAACCCGGGCACACGTTGAATCTCCATAGCATTTAATTGGTCCTCCAGCTGTTTGTACCTGTCCTCAGCAGGAGGGTACTGTTCATCATTGAAATCTGTCTCGTTGTCGGAGACCGCGGGACTAGGAACCCTTCTCTCTTGGGGACTGCCTTCCCCAGCAGATGGAGTAGCCTGATCAGCCTCATTCTGTAGTGTATTCCCAAACCTCTGTCCATTGCTGAACAAGACGGTCCTCCTCTTCTTCTTCTTCTTTTCCTTCAAGAGAAGAGTCTTCAACTCCTGTTGACCCTGGGCTAAGCTCATGACCAGCTCTTGAAACTGGGTGTTCTGGGCCTGGAGGGCCTTGATAGCTTATTCAGTAGTAGGCTCAGC
Source organism: Vicia faba (assembly GCA_948472305.1). Lineage (NCBI taxonomy): Eukaryota > Viridiplantae > Streptophyta > Magnoliopsida > Fabales > Fabaceae > Vicia > Vicia faba. Next base: position 1,459,812,847 of record OX451739.1, on the reverse strand, counting down.
AGACATGATGAAGTGCTGAAATAAACAGCGACGAAGATTAAGCAACCTGTAGAAAAAGGGTACCTGTTATGCACATGATGCATGAAATGCGTATGATTTATGTTTTCAAAGACAATCGGGGTTCAACTTTGTAAACAAAAGGGAAACACGCTTTATTAGATTCAACTTTGGAATTTGAATTGTTCAACAAATTGCCCTTAGGCGTTACAAGAATGAAAAAAGCTGAAAAGGAAATAAAAGTTGTAAAAGAAACATCCAAGGTCCATCAATGCTCCCATGGCCTCCTCTTCTCAGTACGGATATAGTCATTCAGGATCCGCTCGCTCTCCAACTGCTTAATCAGCTTCTGGATTTTCTATTCTTGCTCATTGAACCTTTCCCGATAAGAATCCCGTTCTTCTTGCAGTTGCTCCCAAGACCTCTTTAGTGTATCAACATCAGTGGATATCTGAGGAGGGAGTACAGTTGGAGGAACCCCGTCTCTATCAGGAACTTCAAGAATGACAGGCCTGACAGCTTCGTATGGCATACCTATCTTTTGAGCACGGATGTGGACCCATCTGTAGTAGGGTTCCATTGGTAGAGAAGTCTTTGGTCCCAACTCATGTGGGTCAGCTTTATGAATTATGTCCCAAGCCTTGATGAATCTACGACGCAGCTCGTCACTGTCTACCTGAAACTCAAAACTGATGTGAGGTACCAACATCTCATAAGGCCCTGCTCTTCTGGCTCTTCCAAACTGACGGAGAGCTAAACATGGATTATAAGAGATTCCTCCCTGGGTACCGATCAATGGAACATTAGGATATTCTCCGCAACGATCAATCACAGCTACCTTATCCAAACCTCTGAGAGTCCAAATGATGTCATTATCAGTGAGAGACATTAACCTATGAGCCCAACCTCTTCCTTCTTGGTTCTTCAGCACAAACTTAGGGAGGTGTGAAATAAACCACCTCACTAACAAAGGAGCACAACACCACAGAGTTCCCCGTCTTCGGGCAGTACGAGCATAGAGTTGTTGCAGGATGTCACCCAAGAGAGTGGGCACAGGGTTCCGAGACATGAAAATCCTTATGGCATTGACATTAACAAAGTTATCAGGATTTGGAAACAGAACCAGACCATAGATTAAGAGAGCCAAAATGTCTTTGTACGCCCTGAAGTCTAAGTCATTCCAGAAACTGTTAGCTTTACCAATCAGAAATTTAGCCAAAAAGCCCTTAACTCCGCTTCTAGTCACCCAATTATCCATTACCTCCTTGTTGGTCAGAGGAAGGGCTGCTGCAATCTCCTCAAACCTAAGAGTCTTTTCCCAACCAGTGAAGGGAGTCTGATCCAAAATAGGGACACCAAGCAAATCAGAGAATTCTTCCAGGGTAGGGACCAGCTGGAAGTCTTGAAAGGTGAAGCAATGATACAAGGGATCATAAAACTGGGTCAGGACACTCATTAGTTGTTGGTCCCACTTTGAAGTGACTAAACCGAGAAGAGAACCATGCCTCTGGATGAAGGAAGTAGTATTTGGAATCCTATCAACCAAATCTTTAAGCAACTCAGGTGGGTGAACAAAGTTGAGCCGGATAGTATTCCTTCGCACAGGTATCATGATGTCCTACAAAACAGTAGCAAAGATGAAACCCTCTTGTCTTTGAAATGGGTCAGTCCTTATGCAGGATGCATGCAATGTTATGATGGTATGATGTTATGATAAAGCACACCACAAATATTCACAAAGGAAAACGTGATAAGGCACATAAGTCACACCAGGAAGCCCTTAGAGTTTAGGCCAGCATGAAGTTCAGGTACTACCCTCTTTCAGTTTCGTTGGTTAAGACTTGTCCTATCAAAAGTAACCGGGTTCTAGAGGACCCCAATATCACTGACTACCCTCAATCGGTCATAACTCCAGCATCGCAATCTTTTCTTGCAGCCAGAACCATCGCAAGAGTTTAGCCTCAATGAGTGTAGCATACTGCTACTGTTCTATGGCCAAGTTGGGTCAAATTAGGGTTCTAAGGTCGGTCGGTGCTTAATGACTCCTTAGAAGACCCATATTCTCCTCGTTGCAACACAAGGGATATCAGTACAGACCAAGGTGTCACACCAACGTAGCCACTGCTTCACCCGTGTCGGTCTATGCCGGACAGGTCCCTCACAGCTTATGCTACCTAAAACAAGGTATCCCCAGATCTGGGTTAGGATCTACGAAACTCCGAAACAAAACCCACAATATTAAATCAAGCAAAGCATTCAATTGAAAACATAAGAGTGGTCTAATCCTAAGGTACACCTCACTTATTAAGAGTCCCCAGCAGAGTCGCCAGTTCTGTGATCGGTGGAAATAGAACTGACTGTTTTTGAAATGCTGGTTCGCGAAATGTCGCGGTAAGCAAGAGTCGCCACCGTCTTTTATGTTCTCCAACAAGGAAAGGACAAAAGCACATTAAAATTCCTTTTCAAGATGTTTCTCGGTTCGGGAGGTAGATTATAGAAAGGGAAGGTGTTAGCACCCTTTCTATCCGTGGTTATCCACGGGCTCTTAGGTACTTGCTCACTATGTTTTCAAAAATTGTTTGCTTTTCTTGTGTTTGTGAGTTTTGAAAAAGTTTGTTTTGAAAACTTCTAGGTAACTCTTGTATCAGTCCTCAAGAGTGTATGAAGTGTTTGTTTGAAAACTTTTTTGAAAGTGTAGGTGCGAAAAGTTGTTTTTTTGTTTTGAAAGAGCAAGTACCCAGGAGAAATCTACCTACTCTAAGGAATTAAGCTGTGTAAGAGTCCTTTAGGCAGTACTATCCCACTATTGAGGAGTAGGTAGCACCGTCGTTGGAGTTATTCGGGTCAATTCGATTATAAGGGACAGTGTGGTCATCAAAGCAATAGTAGGACACCTTAGAAGTAACCCTAATGTCCTAGATCCTTTTTTATCCGAGGCAACTGGATCTTTAGACAGGAGGGCGACCTCTAAAACACCCTATACTTGACGACCACGTTCGAGGCAACCAGTGAGGCGTACCCTAGGAGTGGCATGTGCTTTGTGTGTTGTTTTCAGTTTACATTTATCTTTGATCATGCATTTGTGAGCTACGGATTAATTTTATTTGGCATACAGTCTTGCAGGCATAATTAACAGTTAGGAGTGCGGAAAATTAAAGTACGAAAATGTAAAGCTACGCTATTACAAGGCACAGGTCTATACATCGCCAAAAACAAAAACTCGTTTTGGAAAAGTGCGAGAAAATAAAGAAATAAAGCGATAAAACCTAATTAACTATTACATTCCGGAAACAGTTACATAAATAATCAAAAATAAGAATTAAAATGTGAAAGAAAATTAAATCAGGACGTCCTAGGGTTTTTGACCCTTTTGAGAAAATATGAATGAAATTGGTCCTTTTTTGCAATTAATTAAATGTTAAATCTAATAACTAATTAATTAAATAAAGAAAGAAAAATGTTTTTTTATGTTTTTTATGTTTTTTAATGAAAATACTAAAAGGAATTAAAAATTAGTAAACAAAACCCTAATTCTAAACTAATTTTATTTATTGTAAAAAAAGAAATTAAAATTACCTAATTAAACTAAATCAATTGGTTAGTATTTTATTTACAAAAATAATAATTAGTGAATTTAATAAATAATAAAAATATTTACAATTTTTATATTATCTGAATATATTATGAAAAATTAGTTTATTAGTTAATAATAATAATAATAATAATTAGTAAAAAGAATTAAAAAGAGAAAGAAAATAAATAATAAAAAATAGTAAACCAGGGGGGGTTTGATGGCCCAAGGGAGGTGTTGTTCTGGAATTCAGGCCCATTAACACATAAGCCACGTTTGACTTTTTGGATTGTCCATGGCGTAGTTGACTGAGGAGCATGGTAGTCCCCCTTTCTTGGCCTTCAGATTGCTGATTGGGACACATGGCATGATGATGCCTAGAGGTATATGGTGGACATCATTGCAAAGCCTGCACATGAAGATGTTATGAAAAATAATATTGAGATTTGGGTGGACCTGGGAATCGAACCCAGGTTCCAAGGGTTGCTGAACACCTGGCTAACCACTCAACCAAATTGCACGCTTTGTAATATGAATAAGAAACAAAGATAATATGTAAAAATAATTCAATGTGCTGGAAACAACAAAACACGCGCCATTATTCAAACTAGCCAACCATGTTGAGACACGTCCTTCATCTTCTACCTTTTCCTGTAAAACAAAAAACAAGATAGCGGGGGTTTTTAACCCCCACAAAGCAAAACTGCCAATAATAATGATTAGGCATACAGTGCATATCAAAAGGGCGCGATGGCATCAATGCGTTCGTCTCATCCTGACGAATTTAACCATATGTGTCTTGAGGTCTAATTTTACAGTATGTGAAAAGCCCTAATCTGAGAGCTCTGAAAACCTAGAATTCGTCCATGGTAGTTTTCGTTTTAGGGCACCATAATCAAATTAAACTATATCAAAAGCTTCAGAATGATGTTAGCAATGCAAAGCAATAGTCAAAACATGTTAATGATGCATAAAACTTGATTTTCGATTATGGAAAAGAATGGTAAACCGTGTGACTGTTTGAGGTGATTCCTGGAGCTTTAGAGCTTGTTCTTGATTGCAAATCGTCCCTGAATGTCTCAGCAAGGTATTGGAAACAAGAAAAGGGTTTGAATTATGCTGGAAGGTTGATTTCAGTTTTCAAATTTTCCTCCTATTTTTGAATTTTGTTTATGGCTTTGTAGCAGCTTTTGCACGTGCCCCCAATTAGGTTTAGACTGTGTGTATATATGAGAAAGGGATTAGGTCATTAGCTGGGCCTTGATCCATGCACATGAGAGAATTAGTCTTAGGTTTTTTTATCATTAACAAACTTTCCTTTTTTTAAGCAAAACCAAGACTTGGTGTACAACATAACCCTAGCATGAGTTTGTGAGCTGGCACATGATGTATGGAAGCTATTCAAATCCAAATGACAATATTCCATTGATTTTTTAGATTTTATTTGAATTATTATGGATTTAAAATGAATTAAATCAATAAAAATTAAATAAAATAGAAAAATAAATGTTTGATCTTGAAATTAATCATGGGACACGTGTGTGGCATGACAAGGCTGAATCAAGTGGAAGAAAGTGGGCCCTTTTGTCAAAAATTGAAGTTTCAAGGATAGTTGACTTTTGCCATTTCACAAAAATTTCCCAACTTCTCCAATGCATATCTTGCTCAATTTTGATCATATGAACATGTTCTTGGACATTTTGGAAAGGCCTTGAAGTCCTCTAACCAATGCATTTGGTTCCATGTCATTTTGATTTACCAATCTCAAGTTATGTTCTTTGACTTACAATGCCTTTTTGTTGACTTTTGAAAATGACCTATAATGTTGAAATTGATAACTTTTTGTGAGAGCATTTCTTGGACTTGGAATGTGAAGATGAGTTGTAGGAAATGTCATCCCCTTAAAAATGAGCATTGTATGGGATTTTTCTGATGAACCATGAGAAAGTTATGCCTTGGTCAAGTTACAGTTGACTTTTCAACTATCCAAAAATGGAAACTTTTGCATCTTGATGATTTTTGAGCCATTCTTGTGGAATCATGATCAAGACTTGATCAAATGATTATTGTGGCTTCAAAATAAGATGTTGACCAAACTTTTTGACTTTTGACTGCCAAATGACCATTTTACCCCTACAGTTGATTGTGAAGCAATTAGGGCTTTTGACTGTGCAACTTGATGCTGTGAGCCTTGAGACTTGACATGTAGATGCTTGGCAATGTGTATAGGCATATGAGGCTTGATTGAGCCATTGAAAACTCCAAATTCCTTGAAGGAACCAAAACCCTAATTTTGACTGGCTTAGGAGGATGTTTGACTGTGCAACCCCTTGAGAAGTTTTGAACCATTTGATGATGATTCTTGACAAACCTTGAAGAATATGGGAGGGCAAATTTTGGGGTACAACACACACATAAGCTTTGAATTCTTAAAATAACATTGTTTGCATATGACTATTTGTTCAACAGCAGAGAAATTTGCATGACAAATATCTAGTGAACAAAAACCTTCACAATAAAAAGGATCCCTTCAAGTAAAAAAAACACTTCCAACCAAGGGGCACGACATGATCATTGTCCATCATCTGGGGCAGTCAAGTCAAGATTCAAGGAATCTCGCAAAGATGCCAATAGCCAGGGGCAAATCTCCATTTGAATCACTTGGGGCATTGGACATGAATTCCAGCAACGAATCTTGTATGATCAAACAAACATCTTCTGGTGGTGCGGCAACACAACACTACTGATAGTGACAACTCCCTATACCCTGAGAGCATGGACATAGTCAGAGAATACTGCGTATGAACAAAGACCCGCTAGGTTGACTGGCCTAGGCAAAAATAAAGGCATTCCGGTGAACCAAAAGGGTTCGGGTAAAAATCAAGGATAAAAACAAAAAGGATAGGTACACCCGACAATCCGAAAACCTAAAAAGGCGGCTTGGGAAAAAAAGGGTATCCCGGTGGACTGAAAATCTGAAAGGACAGTCCAGGCAAAAGTTAGGGATTAAAGCATACGACTATGTCTCGTCATCTCGTCACTTGCCTACTAGAAGAAGACTTATTATCTCGATCGAAAGTCACCAAGCACCTCATAAGTTGGGATAACACTCGATCCACAAGGCCTCCACATGCACCTTCTCCAGCAGAAACAGGGGCATAAAAGTCTCGATGCAAAGTCATCATCATATCCTCAGTATGCGTCCCAGTAACATTCACTCCCCGCAGAGTAAGAAGTACCGGAATACAAGTATTATCAATTCTCCCCAACTAAGGTTCACAATCGCGAGTGAGTCGGTAAGATTCTCCCCAAGCAGAGTTCATCTTTCACCAGCAAGGGAAGATCATCCCCAGTGGAGTTTATTTCTTCCACAAACAGGAACTTAATCCCCAACAGAGTTTATCATCACCAGCATCGGTAATTCATCCATAGCCGAGGTTATTACTCCGAATCAGCGGATCTCCTGACAGAGTATCTCTTCCCCACATAATCATTCTCTCACCAATGTATTCTCCAGCAGGTTTATTCTCCTAATCATCTTCGGTCGTTATCCCCAGCGAGCGAAACTCTTTTTATCCTCCAGCAGCAGTTCGGGATTTATTTTCCCTAACTAGAGAACATCATACAAAAATCACATTTCCATACATCACGACATGCATATACGCATCATACAGCACAATCTCATTTATTTTGAGAGCATCATTACTCGATACATGTCATACATCATGAAATTACATATGACTAACTCTTTACTTTTTAGGGAAAGATACAATCAAATTCTCACAAGTTTCTCTGGTTCAGTCAAACCGATGCTGAGATTTCTATTCCAATTCAAGCTATGAAGCCCGGATCCGATCGGATAATATCTTGATTTCTCTATCATACTACGAAGCCCGGAGATCGACCGGATAACAGTATCAGAATATCGCAAAGCCTGGATTACGACCAGATAATGGTATCATGTAAGCAAGCTATGAAGCCCGGATTCGACCGAATAGTAGTTTAATCCCCAACAAGTTATTGTGAAGCCTGGATTACGACCAGATAGCAGTACGAGACGCCATGAAGCCTGGATTCGACCAGATAGTGGTATATCATAAACATAAGCCGTGAAGCCCGAAGTCGACCAGATAGAAGCTTAACAAATTATTGTGAAGCCTGGATTATGACCAGATAGCAATACGAGACCATGAAGCCTGAATTACGACCAGATAATGGTAGAAGACGTTGTGAAGCCTGGATTACGACCAGATAGCAGCCAAGAGTACTATGAAGCCTGGATTACGACCAGATAGTGGTATATCTTTAACACAATTTATGAAGCCCGGGTTCGACCGAATAGTATCTTGATCTCTCCGAACACCATGAAGCCTGGATTCGACCAGATAATGGTATGAGACATCGTGAAGCCTGGATTACGACCAGATAGTGGTAAAGAACAATGAAGCCTGGATTACGGCCATATAACAGTAAGGGACACTGTGAAGCTTGGATTTCGACTAAATAGCAGTTCACCCGACCAATTACTATGAAGCCCAGAGTCGACCCGATATTAGTAGGCCCTAAAATCAAATGGAAGCCCGGAGGCGACTGGATAACCACTTGATTTCTTCTGAAGCCTGGATTTCGACCAGATAAGAAGTGAGGTATTGTGAAGCCTGGATTCGACCAGATAACAGTACAAGACACCATGAAGCTTGGATTCGACCAGATAATGGTATGAAACATCGTGAAGCCTGGATTACGACCAGATAGTGGTACAATACATTGTGAAGCTTAGATTTTGACCAAATAGCAATTTTACCTGGACAATTACTAAGAATCCCAGAGTCGATCGGATATTAGTGTGTCCTAGATTCAAGTTAAAGCCCGGATGCAACCGGATAACAACTGAATTCCTTCTGAAGCCTGGATTACGACCAGATAAGAATTGAGAAATTGCGAAGCCTGGATTACGATCGGATAGCAAGTTTAATCTCATCTCCCCAATAAGTCACTGTAAATCCTGGATTACGACCATAAAGCAGTCGGTCTTATCTCTATGAATCCTGGATTACGACCAGATAGTAGTTCATTCTCACCTCTTCAACTAAGAGGCGATTCCTCAGTAGAATAACGGACGACCGAAGCTCCTAAAATTCAACTTTCCTCAAAAAACAGAGACGATTCACCAGTAGAATAACGGACGACCGAAGCTCCTAAAATTCTATTTCTCCCAAAAATAAAGAACAACATTCCCCAGCGGAATCTTCCTCAACAACAGGTATACAAGCTCTCGCTAAGGAATCTCTTATGCGATTGACGCTCCTTCGGATGGCATCTTTAAGCCCATCTCCCGTCATCAATTTCCAAATGGCATCTGTAAGCCCATTCCCGACATCACAAGACAAGTACCACTTCATGCGAGTGCAAATTTCTGGGCACTCTAGTGTTCAATCATCTTCAACCCTCAGATCACGAAAGGCAGACAAGCCAATCTACATCCTCAGGTTTAAGAAGATTGAACAGGGGCAGCTGTTGTACCCCAAAATTTTCCCTCTCATATTTCTCAATACATTTCAAGAAAGATCCTTAAGTTGCTCAAGGAAGTCCAAGGGTTGACCAGACAAGCTCTCTCCTAAGGCAGTCTACCTCAAATTAGGGTTTCATGTTGCATCAAGATACTTGAGTCCAAGGGATTCCAAATGCTCACAATTGTCCTAATATGTTCTCAAGATCATCCATGTCAAGTTTCAAGCCTTGCAGAGGAAGTTTGCTCAGTCAATTGCTTAAAAGCCTGAAAATCGATTGTGCTAGGGCAAAAGTCAATTGTGGCCTACATACAGTCAAACTTCAATTTTTTTTGTTAACATCCTTATTTTGAAGTATAATTCATCATTTGATCAAGGATTGATCATGATTACTCAAGGATTGCTCATAATTCATCAAGAACCAAAAGTTGCTAAATTAGGGTTTTGTAGGAAAAGTCAACTCAACTTTGACCAAGCATAACTTTCTCATACTTTATGAGAAATGACTCATACAAATCTCATTTTGAAGAGGATGCAATGATATACAATCCATATTCATCTCCAAAGTTCAAAATATGCACTCACAAGAAGTTATAAATTTTGACATTATAGGTCATTTTGGAAAGTCAACAAAAACACTTTTTTTGTCAAAGCTTCATACATGAACATGGAATACAAAATTGAGATGGGACCAAAAGGGTTGCTTATAGGACATTTCAATATTTCTAAAAATTCCAATAAAACCTTCAAAGAGTCAAAATTGAGGAAGTTATGCATTGGTGAAGTTGACCTTTTTTGCAAAATTGTCAAAAGTCAACTATGCCTAAAATTGCAAATTTTGCTTAATGGGCCTAACTTTTTGCACTTGTTTTGAGTTGGTAGCATGGTCCACGAGTCCTAGATCTTGCCACTTGTCATTATCTTATTTTTATTATTTATTTTGATTTTGATTTGAATTAAATCAATTTAAATAAAAAACAAATCATAGAAAATCCAAAACATTGAAATCTCAAGATATTGTGCATGTTTCAGGTCTCATATCCAGTTGGCAAGTGATTGAATTCGTGCAAAGCTTTTGTGAGCATAAAAATATTGGTTTTAGCCTATTTTTGGAATGATTTTCAAAGGAATCAAATCAAGATCAAAATCAATAATGGAGAAAGATTGAGATCGTGTTTGCAACCCTAATCCAATCCTTGGTATATAGTGATCATTTGCAGACCTAAAACAAGGCTAGAGAGAGGCGCACAAGGTCAGAACAAACTTGAAAAAGACACAAAAAGGTGGTGATTCGACTTTGCACTTCCAGGCATTTTCAAGACCTTCTAGCCATCCCAATCGCTTCCTGGGATCACAAGCAAGTGAAACCAATCAAGAACAAGGAGTTTCCAGCACCAAAACGCACTGTAAGTCAGCCACGACCTTGGTTCTTTCTTGAATTCGAATTGCATCATTCTGATGCTTATAGCATGAAATAATTGTACATTCTTGCTCCTTGAAACATTTCCAAACTATCTGTAATATTCAATTTCGTTTTGGTGGACTGTATCAAGAATTACCATTGTTAGGGTTCTTGGTTTCGTTTTAGGTTTTTTATGTGCATGAAAAATTAGCCCCCATGAAGGGTATCATGATGTTCAGGATGCCAAGACGGTTCAATTCATGGCATTAGAAATCATTTACCGTGCCCATGGAGGATTTTGAGATGAACCAGGGTTGTAGCTACGGACATACGTCCGTGGGTAAAAGTCCCTGCATTTTTTAGCCACGGAGAGAGGACATGGATGATGGCGTGGCAAGCTCCTATTGCTTCGTTTAAAAATGCGCGCGCTCAATTAACATATTATTCCTTTTTAATATTTAATTATTGTTTTGTCTTTGATGTACAAATAAGACGCACAACTCAGTTGGTGGCCAGGTCATTGGAAAATGCTTTGGGGTCTGGGTTCGAATCCCAGGTCCTCCCATTATTTCACATATTTTGTCTTTCCATGATTCAGCGCGCACACAAGGCCAAGGACCACCATAGTCCACCATCACCCCATCAGCCATGTGTCCAGAAGGCCAGATCTAAAGGCTATCAAATGATGATCCACCAAAGGCGTTGGTCAACACGTAGCACTGGATCCAGCAAGTCAATAATGGATCAATTCTTCTTGGGCCAGATTGCTATCCACCCCCCCCCCCCTCAGATTGCTATTTCAGGCCCAATCTCTTTAATCTTTTCTCTTTTATATTTTGTTTTATTTAATTTATTTATTTGTTTTTACTAACAACTTAATTTTTCTTTTATAAAAAAAAATCACAAAAAATATTTTCATCCAATTAAATTTAGGATACTTATTTTTTATACAAAAAATAATTAATTTAATTAGGTTATTTAATTTTAGGTAACTTTAATTTCTTTTTGTAAATAAATTTAAAAATAATTAGAACAATTAGGGTTTTGTTTATAATTTAATTCTATTTTTTTCTTTCTTAAAAGTAACCAAAACATAAAAATAGGTCATGAAAATTATTTTCTTTAAATTTAACTAATTTTTGTATTTAATAAACAATCTCATTCTTTTCCTTAAATAAATAAAAATAACAAAAATATGTTTTCTTTCGATTAAGTTAGATGGGGTCAAAACCCTAATTTCTTATCGTTCTTAATTTCCTCGCGTGCGCTTTATTATTTATTTTTACCATATTGATGTAATTGCTCACAAGTTGTAATAGTTTAAATTAGGACTTTTACTTTCATTTATCGTTTTTTTTAAGGGTTTGTTTTTGGCTATGTAAATACCCGAAGCCTTGTAATAGCTTAGCTTATTTTCCGCACTTTAAATTTCTCAAATTATTAACTGTTAGATGTATGAATATTAGGATGCATGACAAGAATGTATGTAAACTTTAAAACAATTAGCAAACCCTAAATGTGTAAAGATAATAAACTTGAAATTGAATCACTCGCACATGCGCACTCCTAGGGTATGCTCCCACTTCGATTGTCTTCGGTAAATGGTCATTGAGTATAGGATATTTTAGTGGTCGCCCTTTTGTCTCAAAGATCAAAGTTGCCTTAGAAAGATTGCCCCGGATATTGTTGCCTCAAATAATTGATCTAAGACATTAGGGTTATTACTAAGACGTCCTAACATTGCTTTAATGATTGTACGTCCCTTTCGAATTGACCCTCAAACTCCAACGATGGTGCTACCTACTCACTAATAGTGGGATAACGCTGTCTAAAGAAAACAAACATAGAACGATTCTTTTTTCGAGTAGGTAGATTAATTCTTAAGTACTTGCTCAATCCAAACAAACTTTTTCACACTTACACTCCTTTTTCAAACAAAGTTTTCAAAAACACTTCGTAACACTCTTGAAGACAGAAGCAAGGGTTAAATCGAAGTCAAAACAAAAACTTTTCAAATCACACAAACACTAAGAAGCAATTTTGAAAATGATGAGCAAGTATCTAAGAGCCCGTAGATAACTACGGATAGAAAGGGTGCTAATACCTTCCCTTTCTATAATCTACCCCCGTACTCAGAATATCTCGAAAAATGAATTTTTCTGTGCTTTTTTCCTTTTCTTGTTGGATAAAATAAAAGTCGGTGGCGACTCTTGCTTACCGCGACATTTTGCAAACACAAACGCAAAATGCAAACCAACATTCTTAAAACAGTTCCGGTTCTGGCCACCGTATCATAGTTGTCCTGAGTTTTGTCAGTCATGACGGTGGAAGATGGTTTTAGCTTTGATCTTTGTAAGTTTGTAAGACGAGGAAGCTTTGATTCGCACAGACGGGGTCACTGATCGGACCCGATCAGAGTTGGATCGTCACAGCTGGTTTGAATTGGATTTGAAAGAGATGGGGGGTACTTGCAAGACACTCCAACGATAAAGTAAGAGATGGAATGAGCAGGTGAATTGTATGTTGGTGTGTAATGAATGAATATGTGACCCTCTTGAAACAGAGGGTATTTATAGCCCCCAACGCTGGGTCAAGGTCCCTTTATTGGGCCGACCAAAATCGGCCCAACAAAGGGACTGTCAGGTTCTACGTGAGTAGTGGGGACCTGCACGTGGTCCCCTGCCTGGATGATACTCTGCGAAGAATAAGGAAGAACGAAGACGCGATCTTCCCGGAGCTCTAAGGACTCCGAAACATCTGGAGGAGCTGAAAGTCTGCCCTACGGGGAGGATGCTCGAGCAATGCTCGGGTTGGGATGTCCTTGGTCGGGGACGCCTCTCGTCGCAGACATCAGCAGGCATAGTCGTATTAGTCCTACAACCTGTGACTGGGGTATGCTCGAAAGATCTGGTTCTTAGCATAACACGTGATACGATTTGGATTGGGTCTTACTGGTAATTTGGGCTATAGGCAGACCCGGTCCAGAATAGTTTTCAATTGTTGAAACAAATCATCTTGAAAGGTATACTTTGTATGTACATAAGGCTTCATTAACCACTTTCAACATTGTAACGAGTTTGCATTGGAAGCGGAGTGGAAAAATCAGCAAGGAAAGTACGTGTTGCAGTATGTTGTAAAACAATTATATCACTCATTTGTCTCGACAATTTTATCACTTTTTATTTTCTGTCTTTTTAGGTGGCTTTAGCATCTATTGGTTTAATACAATATGTTTTGTTCACTGCATTAGGAATTTTCCAAATTCAAGAAATTGAAGCATTATCACTCACTAAGAGTTTTACTGGTGTTAGTGCAACACTTTATGCCCTTGCAGAGATGATTTTTCTAAAGACTAGAATGCCATTAAATGTTCGTTGGACATCCTAAATATTATTCTATATAAGTATAACTTCATTATTCAGAAGTTGTTTGCTTCCATTTTAATAGGACAAGAGGATTGGCACTTTTATTTATTTATTATTTATTATTATTATTATTATTATTATTATTATTATCATTATTATTATCATTATTATCATTATCATTATTATTATCATTATTATTATTATTATCATTATTATCATTATTATTATCATTATCATTATCATTATTATTATCATTATTATTATTATCATTATCATTATTATTATTATTATTATTATCATTATTATCATTATTATTGTTATTATTATTATTATTATTGTTATTATTGTTATCATTATTATTGTTATTATTATTATTATTATTATTATTATTATTATTATTATTATTATTATTATTTACTGTGAAAAGTATATCAAATATTACAGTGAATTATCCATTTTGGTCTTTAAGAGTAACAATTTGGTTCCTGAAAGATTATTACACCAATTTGATACTCTAATGGTAAATTTTTATATCAAGATGGTTCAAAGTTACCATGAACCAGGACAATACTAATATCATTCACTGACCATAAAATATTATTTGAGGGCCACTTTGATGTCACTGATTTATCCCAGGCTAAAAAAAATCTTTGAAGTCACGATCCAATAAGAATTTAAAAAATTAGTATTCTTCTAATCTATCTATTATCAATCTATTAAAAATAAAATACCTGGAAATTCTAAGTCTAACCTTTTGATTAGATGTTATAACTTTTTTTATTTCAATGGTATAATAGACTAATCAATACTATGCTGTTACCATATTCATTTGGCATTTAATTTTGCTGACATGTCAATCTATCATAATTTTACACTATTTTTTATTTATTTGATTTATTAATTTATTTTATTTATATTTGAATTTTATTTATATTTGAATTCCAATTCCAATGTTTCATTCACGGTTAATTTATTTATATTTGAATTCCAATATTTTTTTTTGGACAGAATTTGAATTCTAATGTTTGACTCACGGTTAATGAGGAAGGAATTGGAATGGCCAAATTAGATCTATTATAATTAAATTGAATATTATTCATTGCATGATTTAAAAATACCCACTATTTATCATTACACTACAAGATTAAATTTATATTATTGAAATTAGAATGAATTATTTTGATATTCCAAGATATCACAACTTCTCATGCATTCTAAACCCTATATATAGTCATTCTAAACCCTTACTTTTTCACTCCTCAATCTTCTTCATTCTCCATTTTTTTATTTTTAATTGTTATAATTTTAGAAACAAATATTACAATTTTTAATAAAATATTTACGATTTATTTTTTTAAAGTACGACTAATTAATATATTTTTATATAATATTAAAAACAAATATTACAATTTTTTAATCAAATATTAGAGTACCATTTAATTGGATATTTTACCAATATATCTTTTGAATGGAGACATTATTATGATTTATTTTTATTATAATTATATGAAAATTATTTTGAATGGTGACATAAATATATTTAATTTTTATATATGATTTGATTCCATAAAATATTATGATGAATAAAATTTGAATTATCTTTTAATATTATAGGTTTGATACTGTTTCATATTGTAGGAATATTATATACATTAGAATATATAAATATATGAAAAAAACTAAATCAAAACTTTACAAATATATCTTTTGAATGGAGGTATTAATATTATTTATTTTTATTATATATAGAAAATATTTTGAATGGTCACATTAATACATTTTATTTTTATGCATGATTTGATTTCAAAAATTTATGATCAATAAATTTTGAATGGAATTATAATTTAACCAATAAAATTTTCTACCGAATTCTAAATATATTTGTGTATATTTTTTTAAAGGTTACATTTATATTCTTGAAAAAAATAACGTAGTTTAAAGGATGTATTGTTAACTATAAATATATTGTTAATAAAATTAACAAAAGAAGTATATTATAAATATATAAAAGATAAAGTAAATAAGAACTCTAATGTTTATCTTAAATATTTAATTTATCATTCTATAAATGTAAGAATAAATATTATTTTGTAATTATTTAGATCCTTATTTGACCTAAAATAAATTATTTCAATTTCTATAAAAAGGTTAATAAAACAAAACAAAATCAATTGAGATTTGATAATTTTTTTAAGTTTATGAAATAACTAAAATATATCATAATCTTTTCAAATTAACTTTATAATTGTAATCATGATAAAAAAATATTAAATGGTAATCATGAAAATTTAATGATAAATGATAATCATAAAAATTTATGATAAAAAAAAATTATTGATACAATCATTTTAATAAATTAAATAATTTATAATTAATTTTATAAAGGTGAATAAATTACAAATAATTTTATAAATGTAATAAATTAAACTATTTATAAAATTATTTATATCAATAATAGTAAATTACATATATTTTAATAATGGACACGAATTCAACATGTTTATAAACCGGAAAAAAGTTACAATAATTTTATAAACAGGAATAAGTTAATATCATTTTATATAAATTAATAGTATAATATAATGTATTAAATATTTATATAACACTTTATTAAATAAATTTATTTCATGAAATTAATTTTATATAATATCATTAATATTTAATTATTGAAAATTCACAATAAACTGAAAAATATTTATTACAAATCGAATATAATAAAACATAAAAAATAAATACATAATTTTGAAATGTTATATATGATTCATTGTAATAATAAATGTTAAATTATTATTTAATATTATAATAAATCTTCCGATATTCTTAGATTTAATTTATTCTTTTTCCCGTATATAATAATAATATTATATTATTATTTAATATTATAATTTTTGATTGACAATAATAAATTCATTTTAATTAGTTAGACATTAAGATAATAAATTTAATATATATCACTAATACACGATATTTAATTTGATTTTGGAGTGAGATACAATCAATATGGTATGGCTATATCAAAAAACGTTTCAAGCCTATCAAATGCATGCTTGAGTAGTTATTATTCATGATGCACTTCATTTTCGGTTTCCAAAGTGAAACTATAATGATTTTTTCTGACCATTGCTTTTCTTTTCAATTCAAGATTAATTGGCAGAATGGTTAGAATCTGGAAAGTTACCTTTTCTTATTGGTACTTGATTGTCCATAATTATAACATTTTTAATTAAATTTTGAAATAACACTTAACACTATTTAACGCTATTATTATTATTAATTATTATTATTAATAATTAAAATGGTTCACAAAAATAATCACTTGGTATTCTGTTGACTTCAGTATTTTACTTCAAAATCTTGGAACCGTGAATGTTGTATTAACAATTATATTTATTATCATATAACCAAAAACTTTATTCATTTTATGTCTACAATCATTTTATGTGGTTAACAAAAAAAATTGAATGACAACCATACAATCAAAGTGATTTTCTACCCATTCATTTTTGCATCACCTAACCAACACTATGGAACCACAAGTTGCAGCAATGGCAAGACGTAAAAGGAAGCAGATTCTTAAAGATAAAAGATTGAAAAAAAGGAAGAACTGATGAAAACACAATCAATCCCATTGAAAACTCTCAAAGGTATTATGTTCCAACCATGGTTAATATCAGAACACCACTATCTGATTTAACTTCATCAATCTTTAATGAAAGAAATATGAGTTCACCTTCACCAGCATCTGCATCAAGCAACTCAAGTACAATGAAGAGTTTCAATATTGTTTCTACAAATCAACTGGCTGCTTCAGCACGACAGCTGAGGAAAAGTATTATGGAAGGTAAGATGCCCAAATCTTACAAACTTCATAACAACCTTAGCAATAACAGTGGGGGTCCTTTCAGGATAAATTCTCCATCCTTTTTGCATTTCAAAACACCATTTTCTGATATAGCTTCCTCATGTTCTAACCAAATAAACATAAAACCTCATGCACCGCCAAGTTGTTCTATTCAAAAATCAAAAAAACAGTTGACTGTTACACCTCTTTCTGATATAACTTCCTCATTTTCTAATCAAAGAAATATGGAACCTCATGAACATCCAAGTAGTTATGTTCATAAATCAAAAAAACAGTTTAATGTAGGTGTTATTCAATCCATGACGTTCAAACTCTTCAATTATTTTGGAAATGAGAATCATAATCTGGCTTTTTCATCCACAAGCAATATTCCTATACAAGAACCCACAACATTCACTTTAACTCCAGATGTTAACATTGAGAGTGATTACTCTGGTGATGAGACGGTAACAGATGATTCTCTCAGTGATAGCTCATGTGAATTCAATGCCGCAGATGCAAATTATGACTCAAGTTCCAGCTATGATGACGAAGATGTCTATGACTCCAATTCTACATCATTTGATTCTTTAAATATTGGTATTTGTCATTAAAACCAACTTTATTTCTTCTTTAAATTCATTATACATATCAATTTGACGTTGTCCATTACATGTTGCACTTTGATACCTGCTATGATTTAATGTGGATTTTGGTTATAATTTTATTATTTAATATGAACGATTTTAGTTATAATTTTATTATTTAATATAAACCAATTGCTCAACTACGTTTCATTTAAATAGGTTATTCTGATATTGGTGATCCTATAAGTGAATGCACACAATGTGGGGCACTTATGTGGTATCAAGAAAAAACTGACAAGCGAAAACATAGTGCAGTTCCTAAGTTTCAACTATGTTGTGGAAAGGGGAAAGTTGTGTTGCCACTTCTGAAAACACCACCACTATTACTACAACGTCTTTTGTTTGATAATAGTGAGATAGACAGTCGAAATTATCAACAATTTTGTAGAATGTACAACATGATGTTTGCTTTTACGTCTCCGGAGGGACTGGTAAAACTTTCATGTGGAGAACACTATCAAGTGCACTTCGTTCTCAAAAAAAATTGTTCTTACTGTTGCTTCAAGTGGGATAGCTTCGTTATTATTGTCGGGTGGAAGAACAACACACTCAAAGTTCAAAATACTTGTGCCAACGCTTGACAACTCAACTTGCAACATCGACAAAGACACCGAACATTCTCAATTATTTGAAGCAACGAATGTGATAATATGGGATGAGGCACCTATGTCTCACAAGAACTGCTTCGAAGCATTGGATAAAACCCTTAAAGATGTAATGAGCAAAAAGGATGTTGAGAATACTATTTTTGGTGGAAAAGTTGTTGTATTTGGAGGAGATTTTAGACAGATTCTTCCTGTTGTTCCAAGAGCTGGGCGTTCTGATATTGTTCATGCATCAATTAGTTCATCTTATGTATGGGATTATTGCCAGGTTTTAACACTATAAAAAAATATGAGACTTCAAGAGGGAAGAGACAACACAAGTTCTAATGAACTAGCGGAATTTTCAAAATGGATTTTAAATGTGGGTGATGGTAAGATTTGTGAACCCAATGATGGTTTGGTTGATATTGAAATTCCTCAAGAGCTATTAATATCAAATTTTGATGATCCTATAAGAGCAATTGTTGAAAACACATATCCCAATTTGTTGGAAAAATATGAAGATGTTGAATTCTTACAAGGAAAGGCTATTCTTGCTTCAACCATTGAAGTTGTGGACAAAATCAATCATTATGTATTAGACTTGATACCACGTACATGTGTTTTATATTTATTGTATTATTACATTCATAATATATATATATATATATATATATATATATATATATATATATATATATATATATATATATATATATATATATATATATATATATATATATATATATATATATATATATATATATATATATATATATATATATATTTAAGAACATAATTTTACTAATTTATTTATGTTTTGCTTTTAAACTTTTTTTTAGGAGAAGAGAAAGAGTATTTGAGTTTTGATTCCATTGATAAAACAGATTCAAGTTATACTGAAGCATATGAAGTTCTAACTCCTGAATTTCTCAGTAAATTAAGAAAGTCAGGGTTTCCCAATCATAGGATCAAATTGAAGGTTGGTACACCTATTATGCTAATGAGAAATTTGGACCAAACCGATGAGTTGTGCAACGGAACAAGATTAATTGTTACAAGATTTGCAAATCATGTCATTGAGGCAAAAATCATGTCTGGAAAGAACATAGGTAACATTTTTTACATTCCACGAATGTCTATGTCACCTTCTGATTCACCTTGGCCATTCAAGTTGATTAGGAGACAATTTCTGATTATTGTCTCCTATGCAATGACAATTAATAAGTCACAAGGTCAATCTCTTGATAGTGTTGGATTGTATTTGCCTACTCCTGTGTTTAGTCATGGTCAATTATATGTTGCAATTTCAAGAGTTAAGAGCAAAAGTGGGCTAAAAATCCTAATTCATGACAAGGAGAATGTACCGTGTTCTACTACTACTAATGTTGTGTACAAGGAAGTCTTTCAAGCACTTTGATAGTTGGTAAACTTTATATCTTATACTTTACGATTCAAATTAAAAATCTATTTTGAATTAAAATATATAGTATGTACATTTTCCATGTATTTCAAGAAGTATATAATTTTTCCTATTTGTTCATGCAGACGTGATTTGTTGATAGGACCGACGCTTGCTACAAATATGAAGTTAAATGCCAACATGGTTTACATGAGACATATACTCAACTGAAAATATAGTAACATACTTAATAATTTAATAATTTATAAATGTAATGTGAATCCAGACGAGACACGTGTGATAGCACGGATTTGTTACTAGTTTCTATTATCAAATGCACGGTCTTTAAATCTAGAATGATTACTAAGAGCATGTTGTTGTTACACGTGTATGTCTTTAGTGGATTGGAATAAAAAAGAAGCGAGCATTACCATGAAAGTAAGTGTTCCGCTGCAGTTATACTTCCAAATACAGAGGCATCTATTAATCTACCAATTAAGTTATTCATTTGATTATTATCAAATTATGTTTGGTTAAATAATTTTTTTTATCTATCATTTTGTATTATATTTTAAAAACAAATATATATATCACATCAGTACTCGTGTAAACGCACAAATATTCCGACTAGAATTTATGCGAACGCATAAATTATTATATTTTTTATATTCATTATAAGAAAATATTATTTTAATAGTAAATTTTGGCGTCGACTTAACACCGACACTATTAACATCACTTTTACGTCGTTAAAAGCATATACTAACAAATTATTCATTTATTTTTTTCAGATATCTATAAGACTTGTGTGTACTATCGATGCTAATGTATTAATTTAATTAATTAATTTTAATTATTATTTTAATTATTGTAGCGTCAGTTACAACTTACGCTAATTAAATTCTATATGTGGAATTTTTTTTCTATTATTCTCGTTTGTCTCCTTTTTTAAATTTTCATTTTATTTATTTATTTAAACAATAGCGTTACTTTTAGTATTTCCTACATTTATTTTCATTTGCTTCGTTTTCTCTTTATTTATTTAAATGCTAGCGTCGATAATGGCCGACGCTATGGTCTTAACAAATAACTTTTTTTGTTGATTTTTATATATGTTTACTTAAATTATTAAAACACTTTTTTTTTAGTATTTTTTGATTATGTTAATTTTTAAAATTAAGATATTGATAATGTTATGCCTTAAAATTAAAATATGTATAATCAAAACAAAACTAAAAAATAAAAATAAAACAAAATAAAAATGAAAATAAAATAAAATTCATATGAAATTTCATAGTTTCCTCTCAAACTTTATTTAAAATGATAAATATTATAAAAAATCAAAATTTAAAAATTATAAAAAAAAACAATACAAAACAATTTTTTTTTAAACTTTTAAAAAAAAATAAGTAAATAGTAAAATATTAAAAAAAGGTGAAATATATAAAACTTATTAAAAAAATAAAATAGTATAAAACAAATATAATATCTCTTACTTAAATTTAATATATAATGATATGAATCCTTTTGTACAATAATATTTCTAAGTATAGATCAAGTTCAAAAAAATAGTAAGTACAATTTTTAAAACGTTATCAAATTATAGGAAATAATTTAAAATATAACAAAAATGAATCTAGTATTAATTAAAATAGTAACATGATATTTATTTAAAATAATAAAAATTTAAAATAAATTAAATAATATAAAATTTTTAGTTTTTAAGAAAAATTAGCAAGAAAGAACATCTTACTGGTATATTTCAAATCGAAAAAATGTTTGTTATAATCGTAAAGAAAATTTCGTAATATTATTAGTCATTATATTATTATATTTTTATTTTTATTATATAAGTGAGTAACTCAAAATTTATTGATCGTATCTGATCAGAAAGGATCATCGATGGTCTACAAGTTGGAACTGGATGGCTGTGAAGTGAAGTGGGGGGAGTACTTGCAAGATACTCTGATGCCAAAATAAGGTTCAGAGTAAATACAAGTAATGAAAGTGTAGAATGAATGAATATTTAACCCTCTCATGTGAGAGAATATTTATAGCCCTCATCGTTGGGCAAGATCCACGCATTAGACCAAGCAATTAGGCTCAATAATGAAGACCGTTAGGATTACGTGTGTAGTGGAGTCCAGAACGTGGTCTCCTCCCTGGTCAACTGCCCCGGAATAATAGGGAAGTTGGATCTGTTATTCTCGGTGGTCAGGATGATGGCGGTTACGGATAACTATTGGCCATGTTCGCCTAAGAGACACATGGGGAAATTCCCAACGGTTATTGACTTAGGATGAATGCCATTGGGCCTCAGAGGTGCTGGATTGTGTATGCTCAATGATGGACTAAGTGTCAGTCCAACCCAGAACATGAGCCCCCTAAGTTATTGCTCTTAGATGAAAGAGTGATGACTTAAGGCCAACTTGGTTGTCAGGGAAACGTTGCTTGAAAAGGGACTATTATTCGGTTGGGGAAACCAAACGCTGCCCAAAAAAATGACTGTTATTTGGTCGGGGAAACCAAATGCTGCCCGAAAAAAGTGACTATTATTTGGTCGACGAAACCAAACACTGCCCAAAAAAGTGAGTGTTATTTGGTCGGGGAAACCATATGTAAATAATCACAATATTTCGGTCGAGGATTGTATGGTCGTCAGATCATCGATTTCCTCGCCAGTTCTTCGTGGTTGCATCGTCCTGCCCGACAAAGGGGGTGTATATGTAGCGCGAGTGATTTGTCCTGAAGGACTTTCCTCGGCTGATTTGTTAGGTGTCTGTCTTGATGCAGATGCTCGTTTTGGAATTTCATTTGTGGGGAAAGCGCGGAGTTCTTCCTTGGGTTTATCTTTTCGAGGTGCTTGGGAAAAAGCGTCGCAACAATGTCGAGCAAGTGTTCATCAACGAGGGCTATTGAAATAGCGTCAGCGCGTGGTTTCACACGTAAGATTTTGATGTTAGTGGTGCATCACTACGTGTGTCACACGTGGTAGTTATTTAGAACGCCATCATTACCTGAGGAAGCCTAAAGGTCTAAGAAACGATGATTCCTTACATGCTACCCTGTATGGTAGGGGCTAGCTATAAAATAAGGTGAAGGAATTCACTTTAAGCATTTCCACTGTTGCTCTCCTCTTGTTTCTCCTTCGTCCGCAAGTTGTTCTGTTGCCACCGCTATCACCGTAGATTTTTTCAACGTTCATCCTTCTCCAAGTAAGTAATTTCCTTTAAACATGTCAATTTACCTTAGGGCTTTAGACAAACGGATGAAGTTTCTGAGAAGTTAATGAATTTCGGATGAAGATTCATGAGTTTTCCAATGAAGTTCATGAACTTCGAATGAATATTCATGAATTATGGATGAAGATCCATGAATTTCGGATGAACTTCATACAGGTCCATGTCAGGGATTCGTCCACGTGCCTTGGAAAAATGCGAACGAGCTGCTCCGTCGGGGAGAGTGTCTGTGACTTTATGCTTACCCGAGGGGAGTTTCTTCCTTTCGCGCGAGCCATCAAGGGATTGAGTCGTGGACCCACTCTCGAGGAGCTCATCGCCCTTTCACTTGACTTGCAGTGGAAGGATGAATTTTATGATGTCAAAATCACTATTTCCCATGCTTTTTAGGTAAGATGGCTCAACCAGTCGAAGAAGTCATTTTGCCTGAGTCTAATGGATAGGAAAGTGTGGGTACAAGGAACCCCCTAGATTGGGTTGCGCCCGAACCCAGGGATCTGATGTCTTAGTTTGTTCATGACCCTTCTGATGCGTTCAACATCGTCGAGGAGAGGGAAGATGATGTTCCCACCTTCTGGTTGGTTCTTATTCCGAACAAGCACAGGAGGATCTGCTCGGCCTTTTTGGGAAAGCGTTTCCCCATGTATGAGTTTGCTTTCAAGGAGGCAGGGATACGCCTGCCTTTTACGGATTTCCAGGTGGGGATTTTTTAATGGCTAAATTTGGCGCTTTCTCAACTCCACCCGAATGCGTTTGCCTTCATGCGGGCATTTGAGATTGTTTGTCGATACCTTGAGATTGGCGCTACCTTAACTTTGTTCTTCTAAATCTTCCACCTCCAAAGGCAGGTGGTCGAGGGTCGATGGGCCTGGGTATCGTTCAAACAGTTTGGAAAGTTGTTTCGACCATACTTGGAATATGTCCGACATTTCAAGGAAAGGTTATATGTCGTGAAGCCTATTTTTGAAGTGGTCGTGAGTCATTTGTATGACCGTTCAGTCGAGGCAGATGATGGTCAAGAAGTAACAAAGCTAAAGGTGAAATTTCCCCTCGAGTGGCAGTGGAAGCATTTCGAGCAGAAGCCTCAATATTATGCGGTAAAGCCTGAGGAGTTAGATGCCCAAGATAATATTGCTTACGATAAACTAGCGGCCTATGTTAAGAGTTTCTCCCCCGCCAAATGTATGGATTCGAACAACAACTTCATTCTTGATGATAAGGGGGAGTATGTCTATGTTGCCTGACTGATAAACACGAAAGCACTTCTCGAATCTTCTTTTGACGAAGAGTCTTTGAGACTCCTAAATAGGGGGCGTTCCCATAATAAATATTTTGTTTATTGTTTCGTAAGACTAATTGTTCCCTTTTCATATTGTAGGTTGAATGGCTACTTTTGAGGAATGTCCTCTCAAGTTAAGGAGCAAGGGTGGCCTAAAGTTGCCCAAAGGGAGTTCTTCTCAGATCCAAGATCAAGCCAAACTAGACGCCCATGTCGGTGGTTCCTCTTCTCCTCGAGGTGATCAATTCTCTCCCTCTGATCATCCCGCAAAGAGGAGGCATGGGGAAGGTCTCGAGCGTGAGGTTTGTTTAGATAAAGGGAAAAAATGTTAGAAAGTCCTTCGTGCTACCTCCCTGTCACCTCAACCATGGCCTTTTTGGCGGGGATAACTCCCCAGGTCTTCACGAGGCAGAGAGGGAAGCCATCCTGTCTATGGACAAGGAGACCCGACGAAAGAATCTGTCCGAAGATATGGTCGTTGTAATGAGGGTCCTTGAGACTGCTTTGACCATGAATGATGTGACGATGTTCTCCCAGGCCGCCCTTGACAATGTGAATGCCTGGATTGACAAGCTGAAGATGCATAATGAAAAACTAAAGAACGGTCTGCTTGTCCATCAGTCAAAATATGAGATTCAAGTCGGGATCCTTACTGAGTTTAACAAGCTGAAACAGAAGATGGATGCCATGATTAAGGAGAATGAACGACTGACTGCCCGAGAAAAGGAGCTGGAGGGGATCGTGGCGCCTGCTGATGAGGAAACCATCAAGGAGGAGGCCTTTCAGACTAGGAAAGAGCTTATTGGCCGGATTCTCTAGCTCGAGCAAGAAGTGGTGGACACCCTTGGGTATGGCTTTAATACTGCTGTGAAGCAACTTAAAATTGTCAATGTCGGGGTCAAGCTCGTAACCAAAGGGACTAGGTGTTGTACCCCAAAATTTGCCCTCCTATTTTTCCACAAGAAAACACAGCTTCGGGTTTTTCCTTACTTTTCAGATTGGCTTAAGAATCAGTCAAACAGATTTTTTTCTTAGCAGTCTATCCAAATTAGGGTTTCCATTAACTTTTGAAGCAGTTCAAGCAGATTGCTAGGGTTTGGATGAGTTGGCTCAGGTTATGATTAGGCAGGTGCTTCTTTGGCATTAAATCAAGAACTAGGGTTTGTGCGGACATTCTCAGAAAGAATTAATTCTACAGTTCTTTTCAAATTACTCTGAGATATGGATTGAGGCTTCTGATTGAGAGTTTGCAGTGTTTGGTATGATCAGTAAAAGAAAAGACATGTGGACGTTTGTTTGATTAACTGTGCATTGCTATGGTTAATTGGAGCGTCAGGTTTATTATTGATTAATGCTAAGTGGCGAGACTACAGTGTTTATTAATTAATTATTTATTCTAAAGTTAGAATAGTTGGAATTTATTTCCATTTATTATAATTTAAGAATTATAAATAATTAAATAAACAATTGAAGAAGAATTAAAAAGGATTAATTGACAAAAGATCTTTTATTTACTTTTAATTATTAAGTACAAATGTTATTTGAATACATTTACATTATTTACAAATAATGTTATTACAAATAATTAAAATAAAATAAAGCTACATCCTAAAATTTCCTAAGTCTTCATCTTCTACTGATGCTCCTTTGCTCAATTGATTTTATCTGCAAAGACAAAAAAGAAGGGAAAGAAGTCAAATGCAGATGAAAAAAAAGCAGACAGTTAATTTAAAAAGCTCATCATTAAAAGTGACTGGCCGGAATCAGTTTATTCACCCTCTCTGCAAATGACAAGAAATTCTTGGTTCACAAAGAGGGATAGAAATGTGCTTGCAAAAAAAATATGAAATGCACAAAGCTATTCAATATGCCAAATACAAAGCTGCATAGTTCATAATTCCAAATTGTCAACCAAAGTTTTCAAACTGAATAGCAAACTGAACTGCACAAAACAAGTCACAAGTTTCAGACTAAGCAAACTGAATGTCAAAACAAATTGCCCAAAGGAAACTGTCCAAAGCTGTCCAAAGAAGATATCAAAGATATGCAGAGAATCTTGAAAAGCTGTCAACAAGTACAAGATGCATAGGAAAGAAACATTGCAAGCAAGATATTCAAAAATACACCACTTTCCAGCCAATACTTTTTCAGAAAGTACAATCTAAAGCAATAAAAATGCTTTTTAAATCTGTGGAGAGAGAAAGAGAGAGGAGAGAAAGGCTTACAACAGGCTTGAGGCTTAAAGATATAACAAAGTTATTAGAACACAATAGAAAAGGAGGCAGAAAAATACAAAGAAATAACACAAGCTCAAGCCCGTATCAAAAGCAAAAATATACAGGCCTGCCTCAAGCTTAGATTCCAAACTGCCTCAAACTGTAACATAACACAAGCCTCTAAACAGCAAGCCAACTGATAAACCTTTAGCCTGTCCAAACCAAAAAGCCATACAACCTGTTTCAAACCTGTTCAAGCCTTTCAAGACTCAGCCTGAAGCATATCAAACATATAAACTCATAACCTGTCAAAACCAGTGCAAAAAACAGAAAACAAACTGCTCAAGCCTAAACCTGCATCAAACATGAAGCCTTCACCTGCATAAACCTGTAAGTTACAAAACTCAAGGCCATACAAACTGAAGCAAACTCACAAATCAAAACCGGCATATCAACCTGTCAAAACTATCTTCGAACCAGAAGCCTACAAGCCCTAAAGGCCCGTAACCTCAAGCCCTGTAAAGCCTAAAAAGCTTGTTCATCAAAAACAACCAGTTTACACGACTGTAACACAAACCTGTCCAAGCCAAATATCCAACCTCAAAGCATTCAAGCCAAAAACACCCTCAGAATGACTTCATCATAGGGTAGTACATCAAGCAACTCGGAATCAATACTATCAAGCTCAGAGGAAAAGCTATCAAAAGCAAACTCAGATATCATAATCAGAGGTAAACTGAAGCAAGCCATTCAGAGGTTCGAAACACAACATCATCAATACTCAAAGCCAACAATCAAAAGCAAGCAAAAGAAGTGGAAAAGAAGTTTTCAGAAGCAAATAGGCAAAGGTTTTCAGGGATACCATCATAAAACCATAAAAGAAAGATACAAAATACCAGTTTTTCCAAGCAAGCTCATCAGCTTCATACTCTCTCGCCTTCAGCTGCCTGAGACACGCCTCCAAGTCCACCTCTCTTCCTCTCCAAGCGATGAACCCCAAAGGTAGTATCTCTTCCTCTTTCTTTTCCACACCTCACACAGAAACAGATAACACATAAAGAATCAGTACATAAAAGGTTAAAAACATGCATGAACTGAAACCCTAAAAATGCGTTAAGTTTGAATCGTTACCTTCTTCGAAATCGCCGCCTGCGTGACCATGGAGAGGAGGAAGCGATGATGGCATTTGGCAGCTGAGGCGAAGGGAGAAGGTCAGAATCCATGGCTCAAGGAGAACGAAGAGGACAAAGGTGGAAGCGGCGCCGCTCTAAGCCTGTAACTCAGTAACCCTAATTCCAAAATGAGACAAACCAAACGAACCCTTACAAACTATTGTCAAACTCGTCTTGGGCCTTGCCCCAACCATTTTCCTTAAGCCCAACTCAAAATCTGGCGCGTACCCCCTCCTTTTCCTAATCCTATCTGTTTTTGTTTGGGCTAAGCATCCCCTTTAGGCCCATTCAATCTTTTCTTTTATTCTTATTCTTGTTTAATACTTATAAACTAATACCCTTTTTTATCACTTTACCATTTTTATACATAATCTAAATCAATATTTTTTTGTTAAATAAAAATAACACATTAACTCATTTTTACACAAGTTTTCTTAATTGTTTCCTTTTTTATTTTATTACATTTTAAAGAAAATATATGAACATTAATTTTCTTAAAGTTAAACAATTTTCTTTTCTTTTCTTTAAAACCCTTTTGTATAGAAACTAAAATACAAATATTTTTTCTTAAACTTAAAACATTTTTATTTTCTTTTAATTAAAACTTTTGTTTATATATAACATTAACAAAAAGCACAAAAAGAATAAATAAAATACTTAATTTTGCATTAAGTTAAACATCTTGCATCACTTGTAAATAAATCACATACACTTTCACCAATACATTTGCTTATCTTTTATTCTTGTACATTGCTACATTACATTTGAGAATGCGATTCGATTTGGTTGTAAATATATATTTGGACACTACTCTCCTAATAAGTCTCATCCCCATTTGTAAATACTTGTACCCCCATCCCCGGATACTTATTTGTAATAGCGTAGACTTTAAATTCCCGCAATTTATCGCTTTCAATTATACCATGTTTAGACCTAGGGTTTGTATGCGAAGATTTAAAATCAACCGCTAGATAACCTAATACAAGACAAATGCATGACAATTGTTGTACCCCAAAATTTGCCCTCCCATATTCTTCAAGAAATTGCCAAGCCAAGTCACAAAATTCCCCAAGGGGTTGCACAGTGCAAAGGTCTCCTATACAGTCAAAACTAGGGTTTGGGTTCTGATCAGGAAAATGAAGTTTTCAAAGGCCCAATCAAGTCTCATATGCTTACAAAGATGGTCAAGTATCCTCATATCAAGTTTCAAGGCATTCAGCTCAAAATTGCACAATCAAAACCTTAAATTGCACTACAGTCAACTGTAGGGGCAAAATGGTCATTTGACAGTCAAAAGTTCAAATTTTTGGTCAATATATCATTTTGAAGCCACAAACATCATTTGATCAATGCTTGATCATGATTCTCAAAATTTGGCTCAGAAATCATCAAGATGCAAAAGTTTCCTTATTTGGACAGTTGAAAAAGTCAACTGAAATTGACCAGGGCATAACTTTCACATGGATTATTAGAAAAATCCCATCCAAAGCTCATTTTGAAGAGAAAGACATTTCCTACAACTCATCTTCATACTTCAAGTCCAAGAAATGCTCTCACAAAAAGTTATCAATTTCAACATTATAGGTCATTTTCAAAAGTCAACAAAAAGGGACTTTAAGTCAAAGGCCATAACTTGAGATTGGTAAATCAAAATGACATGGGACCAAAGGCATTGGTTAGAGGACTCAAAGAACTTTCCAAAATGTCCAAGAACATGTGAAAAGCTTAAAAATTGAGCAAATTATGCCTTGTGGAAGTTGGGAAATTTTTGGATATTTTGAAAAGTCAACTTTGATCCAAATGACCTAAAAATGCTAATGGGCCCATTTTTCTTCCATGATTCATCATTCCAAGCATGTGCACGACCACTTGGCCCAAAGGGAAGTATTTTCTCATTTTTTATTTATTTATTTGAGTTTTTATTTATATTAATTCAATTAAATCAATTAAATATGTGAAAAAATATTTAACCTAACAAAACCAATCTTTTTATACATGTTTTGGCTTCTATAATTCGTGCATATGCAAATGTGGAAAGTTTTGGTTTGATTTGAGCTAATTGACACCAAATACACATGAAAAAAGATTCAAAAAGATCTTATAAAATCAAATATTGAAACCATTGAATTCAAAAGATTTTGTGCAATATTCTTAACCTAATTAACTCCATACAAATACAGGAACACAAACCTAATGCTAGAAGACTGAAAGCTGCGCTCAAGAATACCTTACAAACTTGGAAATTTTGTCAAATAAAGCAATTCTGAAAACGTGGTTAGAGGAGGATTCAGGTCTTAATTCTTGTTTCAAAGGCTTCCTCAAGGTTCCCAGAAGCGATTCCAGTCATAAGCATCCATTCAAACTCCAAGAATTGGTAGCCTGAACATGAACTGTATAGAAAAAAATTGATCATCGTGTTTCATATTTTAAGCATCTTTTTAACATTTGATTCATGGATTCTTGTTCCTCATAATGTTCTGATGCTAACCAATGCCGTTAATTGCATTTTTATGTCATACACACGATTTCACCATGATCGTGTTCTAGGGTTTTGCAGGACTGAAATTTGGGGCTTTTAAAAATAGGCAAAATTAATCCTCCAAACGACCACCATTCAATTCAGCGCTTGAAGACGAAGAGCATGGAACCCTTGCGCTCAATTTATGAGCGTCGAGGAGCTAATCGCTATTTTTCCAAAAGCCTTCTAAAACCACGCAATAAAAACCGTGGCCTATATGTTTTATGTTGCAGGAACAGGATGAAGATGAGTTCGTGGCAGCGTGTGAGTTCCTATATTATATTTGTTTGTTTATTTTATATTAACAATGCGCAAGTGGGTCAGGTGGCAAACATGAAGACTGGCAAAGATCTTGACCTGGGTTCGAACCCCAGGTCTATGTCATCTCAATATTGTTTTTCACTATGTGTTCACATGCAGCGCTTATGTGGAAAACCACCATATTCCCTCACAATCAAGAGGTCCACGTGCCCCTGAAGATTAAACCAACGGCATGGATCTGAAGAACACGTTAAGTCCTGGTCAATGCGCTAATACACGAATTGAAAAAGTCAGCGAACTTCCATGCTTGTTGGGCCAAATTGCTGAGCCCTTACCTCCTTCTGGGGCCTGAACCCCCCCCTGGTTTGCTTCTTTATATTTTTTATTTTTATTTTTCAATTATGATTTTATTTTTGCTTTATTGTTTTAATCAAATTAATTAATTCTTTTTTTTTTACAAAATACAAAAACATCATAAAAAACAGAAAAGGCAAAATATAATATTTATTTATTTAATTATTTTCATAAATAAATTGCATGTAAATATTTAGTATTAAATAGGTTTTAATTTTAATTCTTTTTTTATAACTAAAAATCCAAAAATATAGAATTAGGTTTAATAACTTTTTATTCCTTTTAATTTTTTCCTTTTTTATCATATTATTTATTTACTTATTATTTTCATAATTAAATTGTATATAAAAAACTTAGGTTTAATTTAGGTTAAATTTTAATATTTTCTTAATAACTTAAAAAATAATTAGAACTAGGTTTAACGTTCAATTTTAGTTTTTATTAATTCTTTTTCCATTAAATCATAAAAAACACAAAAATACCAAAAACATTTAATTTTTATTTTTATTCCTCATTAACTTTAATTTTTGCAAAAGGGTCCAACGCCTATGTTTTTAATTCCTTTATTTCGCGTATTTATTTATTTCGCTCAAATAATTATGTATCTCTCCCAAAGCCCTGTAACTCGGACAATTTTACTTTTCGCACTTTTATTTCTTTTGCTTTCTTTATTTTCCGTCAAATCGGGTCCGGTTTAATTTTGGCGATGTGGACCCGCGCCATTTGTAATAGTTGTAGATTTATTTCCCTCGCAACTTTTAACTGTTAACAAAACATGCAAGAATGAATGGCCATAATAAAAACAAACGCGTAGATCACCCATAACATGACAAGACAAATGCAAATGAAAACGACACGCGAATCGCACACACCACCCCTAGGGTACGCCTCACTGTTGCCTTGCCTCGAAAGGTGATCGTCGAGTAGAGGACGTCTTAGTAAGTCCTCATGATCCGGGAACCTGGCATGAGGGTAGCTTCTAAGGTGTCTTCTCATTGCTCTGGTGATCACCATGTCCCTACAAACTCGAATTGACCCGAACACCTCCAATGGTGGTGCTACCTACCTCTCAATGGTGGGATGGCACTACCTTAAAGGACATTTACACAGACGAATTCCTTAGGGTAGGTAGGTTCTCATGGATACTTGCTCTCTTCAAAACAAATCAAAATCTTTTCACCAACACATTTTCAAAAGCTTTCAAAGCAAATTTTTCAAACACTCTGACGTACGAGTCGAACTGAAATTTTTCAAAGAAACTTTTCTAAAACCCACATTAAAAAGCAAACAAACCAATTTTGAAAACACATTGAGCAAGTATCTAAGAGCCCATGGATAACCATGGATAGAAAGGGTGCTAACACCTTCCCTTTCTATAACCTACCTCCCGAACCGAGAGCAATCTCTTTAAGGAATTTTTCTGTGCTTTTGTCCTTTCCATTTGGAGAAAATAAAAGACGGTGGCGACTCTTGCTTCCGCGACATTTCGCGAACCAGCGTTAAACAGTCAGTTCCAGATCCACCGATCACAACAATCAATACACAATTCATACTTGCACCCCTAGGGTAATCCCGCTTGTTGCCTTCCAAAATGGGCCATGCTTGCATGTTGAGTTTCTTTGGAAAAACAAAACAAATCAAATGATCATATACCCTCGATGACGCTTTCGAAGTTGCCTAAACAAAATGATCATAGTCCCTCAAGCAAAAATTGCCAAAGACACTTGGCACCATTGCATTCATGGTCTAAACGATGACCCGCGCCCGTCCCGTTAACATCCTAACACAAGATTGCCCACCAAATACAATGGTGGAACAATACTGTTAAAAGGGTTAAAACATGAGAAAAATATTTGAGTAAATTTAGGGGTAGACAACTCTTAGTTACTTGATCAAACTTGCAAAACACACTTGCCTATTTTTCAAAATCCACTCCACAACACAACTTTCAAAACAACTTTCAAAACTTTGAAACATCTTTTCGAAAAGACAAACACCTTTTGTAAAACATTCGAGTAAAGAATTGTTACAAGGGTTGCCTAGACAAGGCATCTTTTTCAAAACATTTTCAAAAAACACACACACCACCATTTCAAGCAATTGAAAATCAAGGCAAGTGATCTAAAACAAGTAACTAAGAGCCCATGGATAACCATGGATGAAAAGGGTGCTAATACCTTCCCTTTTCATAATCTACCCCCCGAACCCACGAAACATCTCAAAGGTTTTTCATGTGCTTTTTAACCTTTCCTTTAGGATAAAATAAAAAGTCGGTGGCGACTCTTGCTAAACCGAACAAGTGCGAATAGAAACGCAAAACCTCAAGTCAGTTCTCCCACCGTATCACAGAACTGGCGACTCTGTTGGGGAGAAATTTAAAAGTGGGGTTACCTTAGGGTTTTTAGATCACCTTTACATTCTTGCTTTGATTGCTTTGATTGCTTTACTTTTTTGGGTCCTTGTTTGGGTTTGTTGTAAATCCTACACCCGGATTTGGGGCACCTTTTTAGGTAAATAGCAATAAAACTGTGAGGGAACTGTGCGGGGTATACCGACATGGTTGAAGCAGTAAGCTATGTTAGTGTGACATATTTGTGAGTACCGGTAACCCTTGAGTTCAATCAAGGAGAGTACGGGGCCGCTGAGTGATGTCGTGAAGCACTAACGAACTCTTAGAACCTTAATTGACCATCTTAGCCTTTTTAGGGGTAGTGAGATGACCGACTTTGGTGTAGTCCGAAGTTGGTAGATACTCGATACTACACTCATTGAGGGTTGTTTTCTTGGAATATTTTGGTCGCCAGTTAAGTGGCTAAACCAAAACAATGAACACAGAAAATAATCCAGTGATATTGAGCTCCTTAGAACCCGGTTTCTATTTTAGGACAGGATGAGCCAACTAACTTCAAGAGGGTACTTACCTACAAACCCCATGCAAGCCTAAACCTAAGGACTTGTTTGCTTTGTGTGAATATGATTACCTGTATATACACTTGCTTGTTTTTGCATACATGTACATAACATCATGACATCATACCATAGCATTTTTTCCACTAACCACTTCAAGGATCTTGAGGTTCTGTTGATGCAGGGTCACGTTGAACAAGCCGTCTACCAAGAGGTAAGAGGTTTTCTCCTCTAAACAAAGGCCATCAAAGATCAAGTGCAACAACTTGAATCAGGGGCTATGACCCACTTGACATGGTGAGCTTGATTCTCGTGGAAAGACATCCACAGGTGCAAAGTTCTCCAATCAAAGATCGAAGTTCAACCTCTAACATTATCTTGTGTTTACCCCAAGAGATCCTTGAAAACATGCATTCACATATCATGCATTACATCATAACAGTTTTTTTCCTTTTCAGGTTTCCTTATTCTCCTACTGTTTATTTCAGTAAGAGATGGCTCTGGAGCAGACTATCAAGGACATCCAGGCTCAAAACGCTCAACTTCAAGAGATGTTCTTGAACCTATCCAAGGGACAAGAAGAGGTCAAAGCGCTCCTCGCCAGGGGCACGATCATGGGAAATCCTGGGGACGACAGAGATGACCAGTTGGAGCTACAAATTGAGATAGCCATATTGAAGGGGCAACTGAGGAGCCATATGGTTCTTATCCAAAATCTGGCACAAGGACAAGAGGAGTTGAGGGTTCTTATCAATCAATTTCGTC
The DNA here is from genome assembly GCA_948472305.1 of Vicia faba. NCBI lineage: Eukaryota > Viridiplantae > Streptophyta > Magnoliopsida > Fabales > Fabaceae > Vicia > Vicia faba. The sequence continues at coordinate 1,459,777,817 of OX451739.1, read as the reverse complement.
AAGACGGTTACGACTGTATGGGGCAAACAATCAGGACCAGAAATTAAGGCCTTGCTCAGCTTCCCATGAGACAAGAAACTGGTTTAAAGGAGAGAAGATCTTCTCACTTTGCTTTCACATCACGAGCCCAACAACGGCTTCGTCAACATCAAACAGAAAATCAGCAAAGGCAAAGCGAGCCCAAAAGACAGTTTACCAACATTAACATACCACTGTCCCAAGCTTTGTAACACATGCTAAGGATGAATCTGATTACACCAATAAGACCTCATCCAAATCCCAAAACTTTTTCTCCTAGCTACAATCCAGATGCCAGGTGTGCCTATCATTCTGATAGCCCCAGACATGATACAAACGATTGTTGGGCGTTGAAGTACAAGATTCAAAACCTGATCGACGAAGGAATGCTGGAGTTCACACAAGATGGCCAGACTGAATTCTTCTGCCAAAGGTTCACCACCTAAGATGACAAAGCTCGAACTGAGAGACTTTTTGTTCCATCTGAATTTTTTAAGTTGTAATTTTTTGTTATTCAAATAATTAACTGTTGATGTCAAACTCTGTTTCATTAATGCATTGCATATGTTTGTCTTGAATTCATCCATTCGTTTTTACTACTCTTATGCTTTCTTTATGATATTTAACTCTTGATAAAAAGCTACAAGCCTTTAGAGGGAGGATGACGAAACAATACCATAATCTCATACAGTATGCTTTTGAACAGACCTTGCTGATGATGTACATGCATTTCTTCCGATTCCCAAACACTGGAGTTATAAGGAAGATAATCCCTAGTCAACCCCTTCGAGCCAAAGAAGTAGGAGTTTTCTGTTCTAAACAAATTGAAACCTTTGATTTAAACCTGGGGCAGGGTAGTCTCTCAGTTAATTCAAAAGAAAATGCGCATTGAAGTCGCAAACTCTCAGTTCGTAATACAACGAACGACATCAACAAAAAAGCATTCCTATGGAATCAAAAGACAGTGATGGTTCCTTATCTCATAGGCAGTCAATCTCTCAAAAGAGAAAAGCCCACTGAGCCAAAACCTATAAAGGAGGCTTAAGAAAGCTGGGGCATCCCGCTGACTGTGATCTCAAAAACGGGAACAGTCAGGCAAAAGTTAGGGATAACAAATCAAATCAAAAGAAAGAGGTCATTGCAAATCCTCAACAACATGAAAAATGTTGCAAAAGAAAAAAGGAGAGGATGACTTCCCTCCAAATTCAATTGGGGAACCATCACCCAAAAGTCGTTCCAAACTCGAATAGGGTGCGACGTGCAATTGACTGAGTCTAGGATTGAAGGACATCACGAAGAGCGGGTGGGTACAAATATACTTTGAGCCTTTATCCTTTGTTTCTTAAACCGTGAACCAAGCCACGTTACAACCCTTCAAAAGTCCTAATTGAAGCATGGGTTAGTTCGAAAGCATACTGTTACAAAAGGTATCCTGACTCCTGTAAGGCTTTGCTCTAAAATCTTGTGTTGAATTTGTCTTATGAAAAGTTTTCTGCTAAAAAACGCATTTTTCAAAACTTCGAGAAAAACATAAACTTTGCATTGCTTGAATATCATTGTTTGCATGTGGCTATTTGTTTGACAGCGGAGAAATTCACACAATGAATATCCGATGAACGAAAGCTCTCTCAGTGAACAAAATCAATTCAAAAAGGATGACACTTCCATTAACAAATCTCATATCAACAAGGGGGCATGACATGTCACTATCCAGTTAACCTGGGGCAGTCCAGTCAAGATTTCAACAAAATCTTTCAAAGCTCAATTAACCTGGGGCAGTCCAGTTAGGGTTTCAACAGATCTTTCAAAGTTCAGTTAACCTGGGGCAGTCCAGTCAAGATTTCAACAAATCTCTCAATTGCAGATTAACCTGGGGAAAGTCTCCGTCACCATCGCTTGGGGCATTCGAATGTCAATCTCAAGGGTTACGAACAGTCCAAGTTTTCTGGCAATATCACAAACATCTGATACTAGGGGCAGTGATGAAACCTCTCTAGCAGACCTGCAGTCATGGGTTTATTTCCCCAACATTTGTCAAGGATTTATTCTCCAAAGCAAATTACATTTCAACAGCATTCTTAACATATGCAGATTGACCGACAGACAAGATTCCTTCATCTTTTGGAGTAGTAGTCGTCAAAGATTCCTTCATCTTTTGGAGTAGTAGTCGTCAAAGATTCCTTCATCTTTTGAAGTAGTAGTCGTCAAAGATTCCTTCATCTTTTGAAGTAGTATTCGTCAAAGATTCCTTCATCTTTTGGAGTAGTACTCATCAAAGATTCCTTCATCTTTTGAAGTAGTAGTCATCAAAGATTCCTTCATCTTTTGAAGTAGTAATCATCAAGGTTCCTTCATCTTTTGAAGTAGTAATCATCAAGGTTCCTTCATCTTTTGGAGTAGTAATCAAAGGTTCCTTCATCTTTTGAAGTAGTAATCATCAAGGTTCCTTCATCTTTTGGAGTAGTAATCAAAGATTTTCCATCATCACCTGCTGGAAGTTACAATCACCAACAAGATAACAGACAACTGAAAAATCTGTTTCTCTCAAGAATGAAGACTCTCATCCTTAAAACCTCAGAAGATTGGTATACTCCCAGTTTCTGACCGTTAACAGCATGAAGATTATCATCACCTCAGAAGATTGGTACACTCCCAATTTCTGACCCCCGACAGAATGAAGATTCTCATTCTCAAAGTGGCATATAACCTGAGTTCTCAATTCCCCAAACAGAGTTTAACTTCAGGATCCTCAGCAGAACAAGAGCTTTCTCAAAGCTGATTTCCCCAGCCAGAGAGCCTTACAAAATCTAATTCCCCTCAGAGTCAAGTTTCAAGATCCCCAGCGGAGCTAAAATTTCCAACTATCAATCCCCAAGCAGAATGAAGACTCTCATTCTCAGTTCCTCACAGGATATTCAGATATTCCCCAGTGAAGATCTCCTCAAGACAGGAATCCCCAGTATATTAGCATACAACCCAAGCTCCTGATTCCCCAACAGTGGTCCCAGTACTTCTCATTTTCAACAATCAAAGGATTTTCAATCCCCTGCAGCAGCCAAAGATTCACTTTCCCCGACAACAATCAAGATTCTATTATCTCCAGCTATCCAGGATTCGTCTTCCTCAGCAAGACAACTCATCAGCCTACATGCGCATTCATTACATTCATATCATAAACATTGATATAACATACATTGCATTATACATTTCATGCAACATGACTTTGTGTTTCAGCTAATATCTTACCCTTTTTCAGGATAAAGATTAGTAAGCTTCAGACTCAACTTCTGAAAACAGTTCATGGATTCTCCAGTAACGAATGTTAACCTATCGCTTGTTCAGATTCTTCTCAACCACTGAAAACAGTTTACGGACGCTTCCCAACATGGATGCTGATCTATTGCTTATTCATCTCCCAGACTTTTGAAAACAGTTTACGGATGCTTCCCAACATGGATGTTGATCTATTTCTTATTCATCTCCAAGACTTTTGAAAATAGTTTACGGACGCTTCCCAACATGGATGCTGATCTATTGCTTATTCATCTCCAAGACTTCTGAAAACAGTTTATGGACGCTTCCCAACAACGGATGTTGCTCTATTGCTTATTCAACTTCAAGACTTGTGATCGGTGGATCTGGAACTGACTGTTTAAAGCTGGTTCGCGAAATGTCGCGGAAGCAAGAGTCGCCACCGTCTTTTATTTTCTCCAAATGGAAAGGACAAAAGCACAGAAAAATTCCTTACAGAGATTGCTCTCGGTTCGGGAGGTAGATTATAGAAAGGGAAGGTGTTAGCACCCTTTCTATCCATGGTTATCCATGGGCTCTTAGATACTTGCTCATTGTGTTTTCAAAAATGGTTTGTTTGCTTTTCAACTGTGGGTTTTAAAAAGTTTCTTTGAAAATTTCAGTTCGACTCTTGTATCGGTCCTCAAGAGTGTTTGAAAAATTGCTTTCGAAAGCTTTTTGAAAAGGTGTCGGTGTGAAAAGTATTTTTTTGAATTTGTTTTGAATTTAGAGCAAGTATCTACGAGAACCTACCTACCCTAAGGAATTCGTCTGTGTAAATTTCCTTTAAAGTAGTGCCATCCCACCATTGAGAGGTAGGTAGCACCACCGTTGGAGGTGTTCGGGTCAATTCGAGGTTCGGGACATGGTGATCACCGGAGCAATGGGAAGACACCTTTAGAAGCTACCCTCATGCCAGGTTCCCGGATCATGAGGACTTACTAAGACATCCTCTACTCGACGATCACCTTTCGAGGCAAGGCAACAGTGAGGCGTACCCTAGGGGTGGTGTGTGCGATTCGTGTGTCGTTTTCATTTGCATTTATCTTGTCATGTTATTGGTGTTCTACGCTTGTTTTCATTTATGTCCATACAGTCTTTCATGCTTTTGATTAACAGTTAAAAGTTGCGAGGAAAAGTAAATCTAAAGCTATTACAAATGGCGCGGGTCCACATCGCCAAAATTAAACCGGACCCGATTTGACAGAAGAAATAAAGAAATTAAAAGAATTAAAAGTGCGAGAAATATAAAATGTCTGAGTTACATGGCTTTGGGAGAATTACATAAATATTTAAAAGAAACGAAATAAAACGCGCGAATTGAAATAAGATTGGAAACGAGGGCGTTGGACCCTTTTGAAGTTAAATTGAAATTAAAAATTAATTAATTATTTATTGAAATAAAAGAAGTGTTTTTTTAGGTTTTTTTTGCATTTATGAAATAAGAAAATTAAAATTAAAATTAAAAGAAACCCTAATTCTAAGTTATTTTTAATTATTTGAGAAAAATGTTAAAGTTTAACTTAATTTACTAAAGAATTTATGTACATGTTTATTTACAAAATAAATTAGTAGTTAATAATAATAATAATGATGAGAAAATTATTTATTAAAAAAATGATGAAAAAGTTAAAAAAAACCTAATTTCTACATATTTAATTTATTAAGAAAAATATTAAAGTTTTGAAACCTAAATTAATCTAATTAATTGTTTAAAGTTTATTTACAAAAATAATAATAGTAAAATTAATATTAATAAAATAAATATTTTTTTGATTTTTCTGTATTTTATATTTATTACGAAAATTATTTTATGGAATTAAAAGAAAACAATTAAAAACAATTAAAAGAATAAAAAGGAAAAACAAATAAAAATTGAAAATTGAGCAAACCATAGGGGGTGTCTGGCCCAAGGGGAGGTTTTTTGAAGTATTGACTCCTGAGTACCGTGGTCTGCATTCTTTGGCCATTGGATTGAGTTTCATGCATAAGTTGTTCTACTTTGGCCAATTGGCTTTTGGCTTTTGGCTTTTGGCCATTTGTATTCTGGCTTCAACGTTCCCTTAATCTCTGGCTTAATGTCTGCCTCGCCATGTATTGGTGTCATGCATAAGTTTTTCTAGTCTGGCCATTTGGTTTTTGGCTTCAACGTTCCTTAATGAACCTGCCTGGGATCCTGTCTAAATCTGCAGTGTTGAATCTCACAAACACATCAAATAAAATCATAAAATGCAAATAAAGCCAATATATGAAGAAATTTAATGTTTAGGCACAATATGGCATGTATGAATGATTATACCCTTTTGATCATGGAGATCAAATCAACTTTACCCTTACTGGAAAAGTAGTGACATGAATGCTTTTATGCCCTTTGGATCATGGAGATCAAGCCAGCCTTACCCTTACTGAAGAAGTAATAAGATGTTGGTTTGTAACTGAGATGGCTTGTTTGTAGTGAGAGAGGGATTTGTAATAAGGATTTCAAGGTTTTTAGGGTTCTTGAGAGAATTTGATATTCTGACAGCGTTGTGGCAAGGGTTTTCTTTTTTTCTCCTCTCTTTTCTCCTCTTTTCCTTTTTCTTTTTTTTTTCTCTGGTTTGTGTGAAAAGAAGGTGATTATATAATGGAAATTAGGGTAAAGCAAATGGGCTTTGAATGTGCAATTGGGCCTCCAATATTCACTTGAATTCGTCACTTTCCAAGCTAAATCGCAGGGACTTAAGTGCATTTTTTGAAGTTGAAGTGTGAAAACAAAATGTAGCCGACATCGAGAACTAACTCCTGTCCGAAAATCGACTCAATCGGATAAACGGTGAATTAGTTATGAATTTTTGAAGTTTCAGCTCAGACATGCTTATTTTGGGCTCCAGTGTCGACTCTGACACGTTCTTCAATAAAAAACTGGTATTGATCGGTGCATAATTTGGTCTCGACTTTTGAAGCAAAGTTGTAGATCTATGAGTCAGGGACCTTGTGTAAAAATATGAGCCCAATCCGATAAAAATTGACCGAGTTATGAATTTTCGAAGTTTCGGCCCAGCTGAAATAATATTCAGCATTCAGGATTTTCAGCGTGTCACGCACTCTGAGCAAAAAACGAAGGCCTTTTGAATACCGTTTGAACTCAATTCCTTCTGTGAAAATGTAGTCAACTCAATTTGTGAAATTTTGGCGCCGGAACCAGCTCGATACGATGAAAATCGACCAAGTTATGATTTTTTGAACATGACGCAAATAAACTTCTGTCACAAATTTTCTGCACGAAAATACCTGATAAATCCACATTTTTGAAGACCTTCTGATCGAAATTGGCTTCCAGCCGTGAGAGATGAAAATGTAGATGATGTCAAGACGGAATTTTGGCCACCGGAACGGGTTCAAAACAAGCCACGATCTTCAAGTTATGAATTTTTTAGCGCGTAAAAACTGCACTTTCAGCACACTTTTTCACCATATTTCTTCAAGAAAACTCGCACATTCGGATACCTTCTTTAAAGAATTATCTCTTGAGCCGAACCTGAATTTGAGAATATGTTATCAGAGATATCTTGGCGAAAGAATACCTGAATATGACACGCCGGGTTGGACTTGTGAATTTTTCTTGGAATATTTTGAGAAATATGGGAGGGCAAATTTTGGGGTACAACAGTTGCCCTGTTCAATCTTCTTAGACCTGAGGATGCAGATTGGCTGACGTGCCTTTCGTAATCCGAGGGTGGAAGATGATTGAACACTAGAGTGCCCAGAAATTTGCGCTCACATAGTAGTGTGATGGTGGGAATGGGCTTATAGATGCCATTTAGAGGTTGCTGGATAGGATGATGGGCTTATAGATGCCATCTGGATGTTGATTGCGTAGGAGATTCCTTAGCGAGTACCTGCATACCTGCAAAAGAACAAATGAGTACCTGACACGTTGCAGGAGTTGGTTTTCAGATGCTTGGTATAGATGTGTCCTGACTGGTTACAGGAGCTGAGTCTGGAGCTTCACATGACGATGAATGAACCATGGATGATTACTGCCTTAGCATGAATGGTAAGAGAACCTTGGGCGACTTTAACTTCAACAACGCTCGTTGAGAAAATCTTGGGTGTCTTCTACTGGGATAAGAATCAGGGAGATCTTAGGGTCGATCTGACTGAACCAGAGGAGGTTTTTTTGATAAGGATGTGATGAAGGAATCTGAGACGATTGCTACTCCAAATCTATGATGAAGGAATCTGGGACGATTACGACCTCAACAGAATGATGAAGGAATCTGGGACGATTACTACCTCAGCAGGATGATGAAGGAATCTGGGACGATTACTACCTCAGCAGGATGATGAAGGAATCTGGGACGATTACTACCTCAGCAGAATGATGAAGGAATCTGGGACGATTACTACCTCAGCAGGATGATGAAGGAATCTGGGACGATTACTACCTCAGCAGAATGATGAAGGAATCTGGGACGATTACTACCTCAGCAGGATGATGAAGGAATCTGGGACGATTACTACCTCAGCAGAATGATGAAGGAATCTGGGACGATTACTACCTCAGCAGGATGATGAAGGAATCTGGGACGATTACTACCTCAGCAGAATGATGAAGGAATCTGGGACGATTACTACCTCAGCAGGATGATGAAGGAATCTGGGACGATTACTACCTCAGCAGGATGATGAAGGAATCTGGGACGATTACTACCTCAGCAGAATGATGAAGGAATCTGGGACGATTACTACCTCACTCGCCGTTGGAGAGGGAACCATAGGAGACTATCACCTCACACTCACCGTCGGAGAGGGAAACATCTGAAAAAGGACTTACCACCTCACTCGCCGTTGGAGAGGGAACCATAGGAGACTATCACCTCACACTCATCGTCGGAGAGGGAAACATCTGAAAAAGGAATTACCACCTCACTCACCGTTGGAGAGGGGACCATCTGAAAATTATAATCTGGGATAACTTCTACTGAGTCTTTATCAGAAAAATCTGTTGGGAGTCGATTTAGCTGGACTAGAGAAGGCTTTGAAATATGTTTGAGCATTTTAACTGCGCCTTTCCTGAAAGGTAAAGATCAGTCATATGCAATGCATGATATGGATCAAGCAATGATGTTCTCAACATAAATGAGATTTGTATGATATGATGCGTCTATGCAGGCTATAATGATGTATGTGATGTTTTATGAATGTTTTCGTCTAGGAAAGTAAATCCTTGACGGGTGCCGGGAAGTCATATCCTGGGCTGATGTTGGAGAATAAGCTTTTACTTCCGCTGGGAATGATAGCTGCAAGAATACCGGTAGGAGAAGATGATTCCGTTGAGGAGTAAACTTGGCAAATGGCAGATTCTGCGGGGAGAAAAGATACTCTAGCGACCATGCTGGGAAGCAATACTCTGTGGGAAGGGGATGCCTTGCTGAGTGTTGATAGTTACTTGCTGGGGATATTTTTGCTGTTGGAAGTAGTTGATGGACTTCGCTGGGGTAAGAATACTTCGTCGACGACGTTCTTTCCGTGGCTTTTGGCTGAGGATAACCCAGTTATATCCTGTTAAGGAAATAACTCTTTAAATCAAGCCGGACGACGCGTTCGTGTTCTGCGAGGGGATAAGCTTCCAGAATCTACTGGGGATAAGCTTACTGCTTGGGGATATGGGTTCCAACTTTCCTGGGAAACTGGATTGGACTCTTCTGGGGGGTTTTGATATGCTGGGGAAGTGATTCCTTTGAACGTTGATATGCCGTCGGGGAACAATCTTTAGGTCAAGACTGCCGGGGATGCTTGTTAAGAATATATGGATGCTGCTGCTGGAGGAGTATTGAGATCTACTGGAGGATACTCAATTTTCTTGAGATTTGATGATTCTGCTTGGAGAAGAGTGTATTGGCTGCTGACTTATTCTCTGGGGAATTAGGATATCTGGTTATGTTCTTTAGTTGAACCTACCTTGATACCCTGGAGGATAGAACAATTAGATTGCTTAGACAACTCTTTATTGCCCATGTTTCTGAGGTATGAGAGGAAGACCTGTGAGGTGCTGATAGTGGTTGATGGACAAACCTTCTTCTGGTAGACAGATGGCGGGACATAGTCGTACGCTTTAATCCCTAACTTTTGCCTGGACCGCCCTTTCGGGTTTTCAGTCCACCGGGATACCCATTTTTGCCCAAGCCGCCTTTTCAGGTTTTCGACTTGCCGGGTGTACAGATTTTTTCATTTCATCCCTTCATTTTGCCCGAACCCTTTTGGTTCGTCGGGAAGCCCTTATTTTTGCCTAGGTGTGTCAACCTAGCGGGTCTTTGATTATGCGTAGTACTTTTTTCGACTATGTCCATGCTCTCAGGATGTAGGGAGCTGCCCCTGTTAGAAATGTTTTGCCATGCCATCAGAAGATGTTTGATTAGGCAAGATTCGTTGTTGGGATGCCCCGAGTGACTCAGGCGGAGATTTGCCCCAGGCTGTTTGGCCTTCGAGAGATTCTCCGAATCTTGATTGGACTGCCCCCGATGATGGACCATGTTCATGTCATGCCCCTTGATTGGAGATACTCTTGTTCATTAGGCTTTCATTGTGCGAATTTCCCTGCTGTTCAAACAAAAAGTCATACGCAAACAAAGTTATATTAAAAATGCAAAGCCTATGTCTGTCTTGAAGATTTTTGAAAATGTATTCTTTTCATAAAACATGTGAATGTTTCTAAAACATGATGTCAACTCTGCATTTACCGTAGCCTTAAGGAGTCAGGATACCTTCGTAACAGTATGCTTTCGAACTAACCCATGCTTCAGCTAGGACTTTTGAGGGTTATAACGTGGCCTGGTTCACGGTTTAAGAAACAAAGGATAAAGGCTCAAATCATTTGTACCCACCCGTTCTTCGTGATGTTCTCCAAACCTAAACTCAGTTGATCATGCGTTGGACCTTGGTCGAGTCTTTGCTTTGATATACCAGCGATGGTTCGGATATTGACGGTTTATTTTGATTGGGCAGCCGTTTCCTTTTCTGTTGAGGGTTTGTAGGACCTCTTTCTTTTGATTTCGTTATCCCCATTTTTTTGCCTGAACTGTTTCCTTTTTGGAATTACAGTCAGCGGGATGCCCCAGTTTCATAAGTCCCTTCTTATAGGTTTTGACTTCTTGGGCTTTTCGTTTATGATTTTTTTTTGATAATGACTGCCTGTTCTTTATTGATTATTCGGAACCATCACTGTCTTTCTTCGTTTTGTAAGGACTTCTTTGGTGCCATTCGTTATGCACTTGGATCAACTGAGAGACTACCCTGCCCCAGGTTATGATTAAGGGTTTTAAATTTCGAAAAGAAAAACTCCTACTTCTTTGGCTCAGAGGGGTTGACGAGGGATTATCATCCTTATAACTCCAGTGTTTAGGAATTGAAACAATGCCTGTACCTCATCAGCGGGGCCTGTTCAAAAGCATACTGTAGATCGTGGTATCGTTTTCGTCATCCTCCCTCAAGAGGCTTAGAATTATTAATCGAGAGTTGATCATCAGAAAAATATGAAAATAATTTGCATATAGTGAACATGAATATATTGTTTCAAAACAGACATGCGATGCATTAATGAAATAACAAAGTTTGACATGAATAAAATGTTTGAACAATCAAAGAAAAATACAACTTGAACATTTGAATGAACAAAAGACATTCTCGATGATTTGGTGTAGGATCAGTGTTCAAACTCGACTTCCTTGGCGTCAATCAAATCCTGGATCTTGTTCTTCAAGGTCCAACAGTCATCGGTGTCATGTCCAGGACTGTCAGAATGGTAGGCACATCTCACACCCGGGTTGTACTTGGGAGAGGACGTGTCAGGATTTTGAGGAGGATCCTTTAGTGTGATCAGTTTCGCCTTCAGCAATTGCTGTAATGCTTGAGACAAAGACATGTTGATGTCAGTGTACTTCCTATCTTGATACTTTATCCTACGCCTATTGCTCTTTCTTGGTTGAACGGGCGTGGGATCAGAAATCTGGATTGCCCCTACATCATGACGACCCTTTTTACCATTTATAGCATTGGATTCTTTCGTCCCACTGTGGGGCTTTTTCTGAGCATCGGCGAGTGCGGTTTCTTGAATCTTCCCCGACTTGATACCAGCTTCAATTCTCTCCCCAGTCAAGATAAGATCTGTGAACCCAGCAGAAGAATTCCCAATCAGGTGGTTGTAGAATGGACCAGACAAAGTCCCCAAGAACATGTCAACGAGCTCACGGTCAATCAGAGGTGGTTGTACCCTTCCAGCAAGGTCTCTCCATTTTTGAGCATATTCTTTGAAACCTTCGCCTGCACCCATAGACATTCCCTGAAGCTGCGTGTGCGTGGGAGCAAGGTCAGCGTTGTACTGGTAATGCTTGTAGAAAGCAGTTGCCAAGTCCTCCCAGCTGCGGATGTTGGCTCCACTCAGTTGATAGAACCACTCGAGCTGAGTCCCTGAAAGGCTCTCTTGGAAGAAATGGATCCATAAGTTTTTGTCAGCTGTATAGGGCTGGATCCTCCTTGTGTAAGACCTGAGATGCAATTTAGGACAGGATGCCCCGTCGTATTTAGCAAAGGCAGGTGCCTTAAACTTGTACGGGATCACTACCCCAGAAGACAGACCTAGATCTTCGAAGTCCAGGCCAGGCACCTTTTGTATCTCCATAGCACTTAACCGGTCTTCCAACTGTTTGTACTTATCCTCAGCCGGGGGTACTGCTCGTCGTTGAAATCTGTCTCGTTGTCGGAGACCACTGGACTAGGCACCTTTCTCTCATGGTGACTGCTTTCCCTCACAGAGGGAGTTGTCCTCTCAGTTTGATACTGTAGGGTGTCCCCAGATCTGCGTCTAGGGCTGAACAAAACAGTCCTCTTCTTCTTCTTTTCCTTCTTTAAGAGCAGAGCCTTCATATCTTGCTGCCCCTGGGTCAAATTCATGATCAGCCCTTGGAACTGGGCGTTCTGAGCCTGAAGGGCCTTGATAGTGTGCTCGGTTGAAGACTCAGGATTCATGACGATCGACTGAAATAAACAGCGAAGAAGGGTAAGCAACTTGTCAAAGGGATACCTGCAATGCAATGAGATGTATGATATGCATGCAATGATTTCCAGGATCTCGCGGGGTAAACAGAAAAACTTGTTAGAGTTGAAAACCGGTAACTTGACTGAAGAAACTTCCTGTTGTAGAAAATCCTTCTTCAAGGGTCAAAGGCTCACCATATCCAGTGGGTCATAGCCCCTGACTTTAGTCATCATGTCTGGTTTTGATTTCCAAGCAACCTTGGTTAGGGGGACCTTCTTCAAGAGTCAGAGCTCACCATATCAAGTGGGTCATAGCCTCTGACAACTTTGGCTAGAGGAAAATAAATCCTCTTTGCCCCTTGCTAGATGCTGGATTTATCATGACCTGCATCACAAGCCCTTGAGATCCTTGAAATGGGTTAGGATGTATGCAATGGTATGCAATGGTATGATGTCATGCTATGCATGGGATGATGTAGGTAAACCCTGTTATGAGTCCCAATTAAGGACTATAAACAGACCCTGCAAGAAATTCAGTATACTTTGTTATGAGTCCCAATTAAGGACTATAAACAAAACCTGCAAGATATCTAGTAAACCCTGTTATGAGTCCCAATTAAGGACTATAAACAAAACCTGCAAGATAGTACACCCTGTTATGAGTCCCCGTTAAGGACTATAAACAAAACCTGCAAGTAGTTCATGTGTCAGCTAACAAGCATGCAAGTAGGCAGATACGAAGGCACACAAGTCACACAAGAGAAACCCTTAGGGTTTAGGCCAGCATGGGGTCTGGGTAGTACCCTCTTGAAGTTGGTGGGTTCAACCTGTCCTAATCAAAGTAACCGGGTTCTAAGGTTCCCAATATCACGGGATTGCTTTCATTGTTCATCGTTTCGATTTAGCCACTGAACTGGCGACCGAAATATTCCAGGAAAGCAACCCTCAATTGAGCGTAGTATCGAGTATCAACCAACCTCGGACTGCACCAAAGTCAGTTATCTCACTACCCTAAAGAGGCCAAGATAGTTCAATTAAGGTTCCTAAGGTCTGTTGATGCTTCACGACACCACGCGGAGGCCCCGTACTCTCCTTGACTGAACTCAAGGGTTACCGGTACACACCAAAGTGCCACATCAACGTAGCAGACTGTTTCAACCATGTCGGTATACCCCGCACAGTTCCCTCACAGCCTTGTTGCTACTTTCTAAGAAGGTATCCCCCAGATCCGGGTTAGGATCTATAGAACTCCCAAGCAACCCACAATAATAAAGCAAGCAAGGAAAGCAATTGAAAACACAGTGATCTTAGTCCTAAGGTACACCTCACTTTAAGTTAAGTCCCCAGCAGAGTCGCCAGTTCTGTGATCGGTGGATCTGGAACTGACTGTTTAAAGCTGGTTCGCGAAATGTCGCGGAAGCAAGAGTCGCCACCGTCTTTTATTTTCTCCAAATGGAAAGGACAAAAGCACAGAAAAATTCCTTACAGAGATTGCTCTCGGTTCGGGAGGTAGATTATAGAAAGGGAAGGTGTTAGCACCCTTTCTATCCATGGTTATCCATGGGCTCTTAGATACTTGCTCATTGTGTTTTCAAAAATGGTTTGTTTGCTTTTCAACTGTGGGTTTTAAAAAGTTTCTTTGAAAATTTCAGTTCGACTCTTGTATCGGTCCTCAAGAGTGTTTGAAAAATTGCTTTCGAAAGCTTTTTGAAAAGGTGTCGGTGTGAAAAGTATTTTTTTGAATTTGTTTTGAATTTAGAGCAAGTATCTACGAGAACCTACCTACCCTAAGGAATTCGTCTGTGTAAATGTCCTTTAAAGTAGTGCCATCCCACCATTGAGAGGTAGGTAGCACCACCGTTGGAGGTGTTCGGGTCAATTCGAGGTTCGGGACATGGTGATCACCGGAGCAATGGGAAGACACCTTTAGAAGCTACCCTCATGCCAGGTTCCCGGATCATGAGGACTTACTAAGACATCCTCTACTCGACGATCACCTTTCGAGGCAAGGCAACAGTGAGGCGTACCCTAGGGGTGGTGTGTGCGATTCGTGTGTCGTTTTCATTTGCATTTATCTTGTCATGTTATTGGTGTTCTACGCTTGTTTTCATTTATGTCCATACAGTCTTTCATGCTTTTGATTAACAGTTAAAAGTTGCGAGGAAAAGTAAATCTAAAGCTATTACAAATGGCGCGGGTCCACATCGCCAAAATTAAACCGGACCCGATTTGACAGAAGAAATAAAGAAATTAAAAGAATTAAAAGTGCGAGAAATATAAAATGTCCGAGTTACATGGCTTTGGGAGAATTACATAAATATTTAAAAGAAACGAAATAAAACGCGCGAATTGAAATAAGATTGGAAACGAGGGCGTTGGACCCTTTTGAAGTTAAATTGAAATTAAAAATTAATTAATTATTTATTGAAATAAAAGAAGTGTTTTTTTAGGTTTTTTTTGCATTTATGAAATAAGAAAATTAAAATTAAAATTAAAAGAAACCCTAATTCTAAGTTATTTTTAATTATTTGAGAAAAATGTTAAAGTTTAACTTAATTTACTAAAGAATTTATGTACATGTTTATTTACAAAATAAATTAGTAGTTAATAATAATAATAATGATGAGAAAATTATTTATTAAAAAAATGATGAAAAAGTTAAAAAAAAACCTAATTTCTACATATTTAATTTATTAAGAAAAATATTAAAGTTTTGAAACCTAAATTAATCTAATTAATTGTTTAAAGTTTATTTACAAAAATAATAATAGTAAAATTAATATTAATAAAATAAATATTTTTTTGATTTTTCTGTATTTTATATTTATTATGAAAATTATTTTATGGAATTAAAAGAAAACAATTAAAAACAATTAAAAGAATAAAAAGGAAAAACAAATAAAAATTAAAAATTGAGCAAACCATAGGGGGTGTCTGGCCCAAGGGGAGGTTTTTTGAAGTATTGACTCCTGAGTACCGTGGTCTGCATTCTTTGGCCATTGGATTGAGTTTCATGCATAAGTTGTTCTACTTTGGCCAATTGGCTTTTGGCTTTTGGCTTTTGGCCATTTGTATTCTGGCTTCAACGTTCCCTTAATCTCTGGCTTAATGTCTGCCTCGCCATGTATTGGTGTCA
Organism: Vicia faba; assembly: GCA_948472305.1. Classification (NCBI taxonomy): domain Eukaryota; kingdom Viridiplantae; phylum Streptophyta; class Magnoliopsida; order Fabales; family Fabaceae; genus Vicia; species Vicia faba. The sequence continues at coordinate 1,459,762,357 of OX451739.1, read as the reverse complement.
TGCATAAGTTTTTCTAGTCTGGCCATTTGGCTTTTGGCTTCAACGTTTCTTAATGAACCTGCCTGGGATCCTGTCTAAATCTGCAGTGTTGAATCTCACAAACACATCAAATAAAATCATAAAATGCAAATAAAGCCAATATATGAAGAAATTTAATGTTTAGGCACAATATGGCATGTATGAATGATTATACCCTTTTGATCATGGAGATCAAATCAACTTTACCCTTACTGGAAAAGTAGTGACATGAATGCTTTTATGCCCTTTGGATCATGGAGATCAAGCCAGCTTTACCCTTACTGAAGAAGTAATAAGATGTTGGTTTGTAACTGAGATGACTTGTTTGTAGTGAGAGAGGGATTTGTAATAAGGATTTCAAGGTTTTTAGGGTTCTTGAGAGAATTTGATATTCTGACAGCGTTGTGGCAAGGGTTTTCTTTTTTTCTCCTCTCTTTTCTCCTCTTTTCCTTTTTCTTTTTTTTTTCTCTGGTTTGTGTGAAAAGAAGGTGATTATATAATGGAAATTAGGGTAAAGCAAATGGGCTTTGAATGTGCAATTGGGCCTCCAATATTCACTTGAATTCGTCACTTTCCAGGCTAAATCGCAGGGACTTAAGTGCATTTTTTGAAGTTGAAGTGTGAAAACAAAATGTAGCCGACATCGAGAACTAACTCCTGTCCGAAAATCGACTCAATCGGATAAACGGTGAATTAGTTATGAATTTTTGAAGTTTCAGCTCAGACATGCTTATTTTGGGCTCCAGTGTCGACTCTGACACGTTCTTCAATAAAAAACTGGTATTGATCGGTGCATAATTTGGTCTCGACTTTTGAAGCAAAGTTGTAGATCTATGAGTCAGGGACCTTGTGTAAAAATATGAGCCCAATCCGATAAAAATTGACCGAGTTATGAATTTTCGAAGTTTCGGCCCAGCTGAAATAATATTCAGCATTCAGGATTTTCAGCGTGTCACGCACTCTGAGCAAAAAACGAAGGCCTTTTGAATACCGTTTGAACTCAATTCCTTCTGTGAAAATGTAGTCAACTCAATTTTTGAAATTTTGGCGCCGGAACCAGCTCGATACGATGAAAATCGACCAAGTTATGATTTTTTGAACATGACGCAAATAAACTTCTGTCACAAATTTTCTGCACGAAAATACCTGATAAATCCACATTTTTGAAGACCTTCTGATCGAAATTGGCTTCCAGCCGTGAGAGATGAAAACGTAGATGATGTCAAGACGGAATTTTGGCCACCGGAACGGGTTCAAAACAAGCCACGATCTTCAAGTTATGAATTTTTTAGCGCGTAAAAACTGCACTTTCAGCACACTTTTTCACCATATTTCTTCAAGAAAACTCGCACATTCGGATACCTTCTTTAAAGAATTATCTCTTGAGCCGAACCTGAATTTGAGAATATGTTATCAGAGATATCTTGGCGAAAGAATACCTGAATATGACACGCCGGGTTGGACTTGTGAATTTTTCTTGGAATATTTTGAGAAATATGGGAGGGCAAATTTTGGGGTACAACACGCATTCATTACATTCATATCATAAACATTGATATAACATACATTGCATTATACATTTCATGCAACATGACTTTGTGTTTCAGCTAATATCTTACCCTTTTTCAGGATAAAGATTAGTAAGCTTCAGACTCAACTTCTGAAAACAGTTCATGGATTCTCCAGTAACGAATGTTAACCTATCGCTTGTTCAGATTCTTCTCAACCACTGAAAACAGTTTACGGACGCTTCCCAACATGGATGCTGATCTATTGCTTATTCATCTCCCAGACTTTTGAAAACAGTTTACGGATGCTTCCCAACATGGATGTTGATCTATTTCTTATTCATCTCCAAGACTTTTGAAAATAGTTTACGGACGCTTCCCAACATGGATGCTGATCTATTGCTTATTCATCTCCAAGACTTCTGAAAACAGTTTATGGACGCTTCCCAACAACGGATGTTGCTCTATTGCTTATTCAACTTCAAGACTTCTGAAAACAGTTCACGGGTTCTCCCAAACACGGATGTTAACCTATCGCTTGTTCAAATTCTTCCACCTCTGAAAACAGTTTACGGATTCTCCGGACACGGACGTTAATCTATTGCTTATTCAACTTCAACTTCTGAAAATAGTTTACGGATTCTCCAAACATGGATGTCAATCTATTGCTTGTTCAGACCCCCAGTTCAGAGATGTTCCAAAACATGGATACCTTTCTGATACTCGTCCAACTCACCAATGACATACAGTTCAACTAACATTTCCAGATGGCATCTTTAAGCCCATCCTCCTACCAACAACTTCCAGATGGCATCTCTAAGCCCATCCCCCAACAAGATTCTGTCACACCCCTAGATGGCATCTCTAAGCCCATCACCAAATGGCATCTTTAAGCCCATTCCCTCTACCATCACATCACCGAGTGCAAATTTTTTAGGCACTCTAGTGTCCAATCTCCTTTTACCCTCGAGTCGCGAGAGGCAAACTTGCCAATCTAACTCTTCAAGTTCAAGAAGATTGAACAGGGGCAACTGTTGTACCCCAAAATTTGACCTCCTATTTTTCCACAAGAAAACACAGCTTCGGGTTTTTCCTGACTTTTCAGATTGGCTTAAGAATCAGTCAAACAGATTTTTTCTTAGCAGTCTATCCAAATTAGGGTTTCCATTAACTTTTGAAGCAGTTCAAGCAGATTGCTAGGGTTTAGATGAGTTGGCTCAGGTTCTGATTAGGCAGGTGCTTCTTTGGCATTAAATCAAGAACTAGGGTTTGTGCGCACATTCTCAGAAAGAATTAATTCTACAGTTCTTTTCAAATTACTCTGAGATATGGATTGAGGCTTCTGATTGAGAGTTTGCAGTGTTTGGTATGATCAGTAAAAGAAAAGACATGTGGACGTTTGTTTGATTAACTGTGCGTTGCTATGGTTAATTGGAGCGTCGGGTTTATTATTGATTAATGCTAAGTGGCGAGACTACAATGTTTATTAATTAATTATTTATTCTAAAGTTAGAATAGTTGGGATTTATTTCCATTTATTATAATTTAAGAATTATAAATAATTAAATAAACAATTGAAGAAGAACTAAAAAGGATTAATTGACAAAAGAGCTTTTATTTACTTTTAATTATTAAGTACAAATGTTATTTGAATACATTTACAGTATTTACAAATAATGTTATTACAAATAATTAAAATAAAATAAAGCTACATCCTAAAATTTCCTAAGTCTTCATCTTCTACTGATGCTCCTTTGCTCAATTGATTTTATCTGCAAAGACAAAAAAGAAGGGAAAGAAGTCAAATGCAGATGAAAAAAAAGCAGACAATTAATTTAAAAAGCTCGTCATTAAAAGTGACTGGCCGGAATCAGTTTATTCACCCTCTCTGCAAATCACAAGAAATTCTTGGTTCACGAAGAGGGATAGAAATATGCTTGTAAAAAAAATGAAATGCACAAAGCTATTCAATATGCCAAATACAAAGCTGCATAGTTCATAATTCCAAATTGTCAACCAAAGTTTTCAAACTGAATAGCAAACTGAACTGCACAAAACAAGTCACAAGTTTCAGACTAAGCAAACTGAATGTCAAAACAAATTGCCCAAAGGAAACTGTCAAAAGTTGTCCAAAGAAGATATCAAAGATATGCAGAGAATCTTGAAAAGCTGTCAACAAGTACAAGATGCAGAGGAAAGAAACATTGCAAGCAAGATATTAAAAAATACATCACTTTCCAGCCAATACTTTTTCAGAAAGTACAATCTAAAGCAATAAAAATGATTTTTAAATTTGTGGAGAGAGAGAAAGAGAGAGGAGAGAAAGGCTTACAACAGGCTTGAGGCTTAAAGATATAACAAAGTTATTAGAACACAATAGAAAAGGAGGCAGAAAAATACAAAGAAATAACACAAGCTCAAGCCTGTATCAAAAGCAAAAACATACAGGCCTGCCTCAAGCTTAGATTCCAAACTGCCTCAAACTGTAACATAACACAAGCCTCTAAACAGCAAGCCAACTGATAAACCTTTAGCCTGTCAAAACCAAAAATCCATACAACCTGTTTCAAACCTGTTCAATCCTTTCAAGACTCAGCCTGAAGCATATCAAACATATAAACTCATAACCTGTCAAAACCAGTGCAAAAAACAGAAAACAAACTGCTCAAGCCTAAACCTGCATCAAACATGAAGCCTTCACCTGCATAAACCTGTAAGTTACAAAACTCAAGGCCATAAAAACTGAAGCAAACTCACAAATCAAAACCGGCATATCAACCTGTCAAAAATATCTTCGAACCAGAAGCCTACAAGCCCTAAAGGCCTGTAACCTCAAGCCCTGTAAAGCCTAAAAAGCTTGTTCATCAAAAACAACCAGTTCACACGACTGTAACACAAACCTGTCCAAGCCAAATATCCAACCTCAAAGCATTCAAGCCAAAAACACCCTCAGAATGACTTCATCATAGGGTAGTACATCAAGCAACTCAGAATCAATACTATCAAGCTCAGAGGAAAAGCTATCAAAAGCAAACTCACATATCATAATCAGAGGCAAACTGAAGCAAGCCATTCTGAGGTTCGAAACACAACATCATCAATACTCAAAGCCAGCAATCGGAAGCAAGCAAAAGAAGTGGAAAAGAAGTTTTCAGAAGCAAATAGGCAAAGGTTTTCAGGGATATCATCATAAAACCATAAAAGAAAGATACAAAATACCAGTTTTTCCAAGCAAGCTCATCAGCTTCATACTCCCTCGCCTTCAGCTGCCTGAGACACGCCTCCAAGTCCACCTCTCTTCCTCTCCAAGCGACGAACCCCAAAGGTAGTATCTCTTCCTCTTTCTTTTCCACACCTCACACAGAAACAGATAGCACATAAAGAATCAGTACATAAAAGGTTAAAAACATGCATGAACTGAAACCCTAAAAATGCGTTAAGTTTGAATCGTTACCTTCTTCAAAATCGCCGCCTGCGTGACCATGGAGAGGAGGAAGCGATGATGGCGTTTGGCAGCTGAGGCGAAGGGAGAAGGTCAGAATCCATGGCTCAAGGAGAACGAAGAGGACAAAGGTGGAAGTGGCGTCGCTCTAAGCCTGTAACTCAGTAACCCTAATTCCAAAATGAGACAAACCAAACGAACCCTTACAAACTATTGTCAAACTCGTCTTGGGCCTTGCCCCAACCATTTTCCTTAAGCCCAACTCAAAATCTGGCGCGTACCCCCTCCTTTTCCTAATCCTATCTGTTTTTGTTTGGGCCAAGCATCCCCTTTAGGCCCATTCAATCTTTTCTTTTATTCTTATTCTTGTTTAATACTTATAAACTAATACCCTTTTTTATCACTTTACCATTTTTATACATAATCTAAATACATATTTTTTTGTTAAATAAAAATAACACATTAACTCATTTTTACACAAGTTTTCTTAATTGTTTCCTTTTTTATTTTATTACATTTTAAAGAAAATATATGAACATTAATTTTCTTAAAGTTAAACAATTTTCTTTTCTTTTCTTTAAAACCCTTTTGTATAGAAACTAAAATACAAATATTTTTTCTTAAACTTAAAACATTTTTATTTTCTTTTAATTAAAACTTTTGTTTATATATAACATTAACAAAAAGCACAAAAAGAATAAATAAAATACTTAATTTTGCATTAAGTTAAACATCTTGCATCACTTGTAAATAAATCACATACACTTTCACCAATACATTTGCTTATCTTTTATTCTTGTACATTGCTACATTACATTTGAGAATGCGATTCGATTTGGTTGTAAATATATATTTGGACACTACTCTCCTAATAAGTCTCATCCCCATTTGTAAATACTTGTACCCCCATCCCCGGATACTTATTTGTAATAGCGTAGACTTTAAATTCCCGCAATTTATCGCTTTCAATTATACCATGTTTAGACTTAGGGTTTGTATGCGAAGATTTAAAATCAACCGCTAGATAACCTAATACAAGACAAATGCATGACAATCAATACACAATTCACACTTGCACCCCTAGGGTAATCCCGCTTGTTACCTTCCAAAATGGGCCATGCTTGCATGTTGAGTTTCTTTGGCAAATCAAATGATCATAGTCCCTTGATGACGCTTTCGAAGTTGCCTAAATAAAATGATCATAGTCCCTCAAGCAAAAATTACCAAAGACACTTGGCACCATTGCATTCAGGGTCTAAACGATGACTCGCGCCCGTCCCGTTAACATCCTAACACAAGATTGCCCACCAAATACAATGGTGGAACAATACTGTTAAAAGGGTTAAAACATGAGAAAAATCTTTGAGTAAATTTAGGGGTAGACAACTCTTAGTTACTTGATCAAACTTGCAAAACACACTTGCCTATTTTTCAAAACCCACTCCACAACACAACTTTCAAAACAACTTTCAAAACTTTGAAACATCTTTTCGAAAAGACAAACACCTTTTGTAAAACATTCGAGTAAAGAATTGTTACAAGGGTTGCCTAGACAAGGCATCTTTTTCAAAACATTTTCAAAAAACACACACACCACCATTTCAAGCAATTGAAAATCAAGGCAAGTGATCTAAAACAAGTAACTAAGAGCCCATGGATAACCATGGATGAAAAGGGTGCTAATACCTTCCCTTTTCATAATCTACCCCCCGAACCCACGAAACATCTCAAAGGTTTTTCCTGTGCTTTTTAACCTTTCCCTTAGGATAAAATAAAAAGTTGCTGGCGACTCTTGCTAAACCGAACAAGTGTGAATACAAACGCAAAACCTCAAGTCAGTTCTCCCACCGTATCACACTAGGCTTTTTCACCAAGTGGTTGATGGGGTTATAATTCCTTCTCCCAATGATAACCCCGAGGAAGAGTGGGACGATGAAAAGGATGGGCGCGAAAATTAGTTTTAGCTTTAGGCCTGCGTGCCCATGAATTTAATCGGCTTGTGTGCCAAACTTTTCTTTAATGCTTGGACAAGCGGCTTCGCCCAGTTTTTGTGTATGTGATTTTATTTTTGGCATGCGTGCCCCTATTTATGTAACATATGGATAACATCGGCCTATGTAGTAGGCTTTTTTGAATGCTTTAGTATGCATGTTTTATCTACAGTGTTGTTTGGAGTTGTACTTATCATATTCATTTCATGTGTGGGAGTTCGTGCTCAACCTGTTTATTGATACGCGACAACGTATGGAGACATGTCGAGGATACATATTTAGGTTCCACTGTGACGAGGCCAAGGTCGCGTTTGAGACCTTATTCTCGCAGCGTGAACAGTCCCAACGCGAGGTGGGTGTTCTACCTCTCTAATACAATGACGGCGGAGCTCGATCGAGGTGTCCCCATTAGGCTAAGATCCTGCTCGTCTAATGAGCAAAGACCTACCTTTCGTTTTGGGTTGGATGCAATGTTCGTACCTCAACATGCTTCTATAGTCGAGCAAAACCTGTCTATGTCGAATAGGTCAGGTCGACTACCAAGCCCCAAATTTTGTTTGGGACTTAACTGTAATATTATATTCTCAAGTAACATCATATTCTCAAGTAACACAAATCTTAGAACGAGGAAAGATTTGTCTCATGTAGTAGTGATTAAAGAGTCAACAATTGAGCCTATATTTAGGAATTCCAATCACGGGTAAGACTCTGAAAGCCAAGGACTATTAGCACATTCTCGACGAAATCAAGAGCAAGTTCACTACGCGGAGGTCGTGGCTCACTTGCTAAATCCATAATTGAAGCTACTCTGACATATTCAATAATGTGCAGCAGAATGCCTCAGGGATGCTTGAAATATATAGAAAGATAGCAAAGCAGTTCATTTGGGGTGATATGAATGAGAAAAAGTCCATATTATAAAGTGGTGCCACCTAGCTAGAAGCAAAAAGGATGGGGATTGGGCTTGAGAAAACTTTAAATTATGAATCAAGCATGTCTAGCTAAGCTATGTTAGAACTACTATAGAGGAGAGAAAATGTTATAGTGCAGAGTGATCAAAGGCAAGTATGGTAGAAATTATGTTAGAGAAGAAATATGAGTAGAAAAATCTTAAGACTAGAGCCTATGGAGGACTATAGTTAACTGTTGGCCAGAAATCAACAACAATGTAGTATTGAACATGGGCAATGGTGAAAGAATCAACGCTTGGAGAGATTGTTGGGTCGATCATAAGATTGACATAATTGGTCATATTCTGAGTAATAATCATGTCTCTATGAACACAAAGTGAATGAACTTATAACGAAAAATGGTGACTGGGATTGGGCGACCCTTCAAATTATGTTTCAATAGGAAATGCTGGAAAAAAGTGCTTCCATTATCCCCCTAGTACCGAGTCAGGTGTGGATGATTACAAATGGGGATGCACCTTAATTGGTATTTTTACTATTGCCTATGAATATGATAGTTGGACTACAACTGATAACAATAATGATACATACGAATGGAAGATCATCTGGGGACTTAAGGGGACTGAAAGAATATGCATTTTCATATGGATGATGAAGCATTAAGGATTTAAGACACGAGTGGCCCTTGATCTAAGACAACTCATGAATTCTATCTATACAAGATGTGGGAGCAACCAAGAAACCATGTTATATGAACTTTGTGATTGCATAACTGTTAGGTGATAAGTGCAAAGTGTATTTATTTTGTATATACTTTTTGTTGCACTTATCGACTCTTTGTTGTTAATATCGGTTAAATAACCTCGTTTTTTGTTGTAAATATGTTTAGTTGCGTATAATGTGTTTTCATGTATATAGTGTATCATTTGATTTAGTCTGTATATATTGTTAGAACAAAGTTTGAATCTACTACCCTAAGTTAAAGTTTTGATGATAACAAAATGCTAGATTAAATAAATTGTATAATTCACATGAGACATATATGCTACCTAAAAATTATATTATGCATTTACAGAAACTCTAATGGATAGCATCAGAAGATGAAATATCATATGCCAGCATCAGAAGATGAAATATCATATGCCAGCATCAGAAGATCAAAGCATGTGCTTACGCTGAAGCTTGATAAACAGATATGCGCTTAACATACTCTAAACTCTGATCAAGACCAAAACAATATCATCAGCAGTTAGAAGCGTCAGAATAATCCAAAGCCAATAACACGCTTAATTGACAACGGTACTGTGCATTCAAGACACTTTATTACCAACGGCTGTATTCCAAGACAAAGATCTTCTAAACATGGAAATAACGTAATGGGAATTGAAATGGAATAAGTGACTACAATGTATATTTTCCAAAGCTATATAAACAAGTCAGTGAGAAATTAATTGGCTAATGCTCTACAACTCTTCACACGCATAAAGCAAATCATTTTCTTCCTCACTCAAAAAGTTTGCTATATCTCTCAAATTGCTTACTCTCTAGTTATAGCATCCTAGTTTCACATAAGCTTAATTTGTGTATTATCACAGTTGTGATATAAAGTTTTTGTAGAAAACATTCACACATAGTTTTCATTTATCTGTAAGAAAGAATTTCCTTGAGAAACCGGATTGTGGTTTAGACTCAAGAAGGCTTTAGCAGTTGTTAAAGCAGTTGTAATATTCAGTTGAATATAGTGGATTAAGACCTCGTTGGAGAGAGGCGAAATCACCTTGACGGGTGGACTAGAGTAGTTTGAGATCAAACGAACCAGGATAAAAATAACGTGTCGTCTACATTTAATTTCAAGTTTTACAATTCAACCCCCCTTCTTGTGTTTTTCACTTCTTCAATTGGCATCAGAGCTCCTGGTTCTGAGCTAAAACACTTAACCGTGTCAGTACAAGATCCAGCGTCAGAAAAACACAATGGCAGGAACATATCAACACACCAGCAATGACAACAATGAAGATAGAGACAGATTCAGCGGCAAACCTCCAGTCTTTGATGGAGAGAATTTTGATTACTGGAAAGACAGAATTGAAAGCTTCTTTCTGGCACATGATGCTGATCTGTGGGACATGGTGACAGATGGATACACACACCCAGTGAATGCAAGTGGTCAGAAGATTGACAGGAAGGCAATGTCTGATCAACAAAAGCCTGACTTCAAAAATCACCACAAGGCCAGAACTATTCTTCTCAGTTCCATCTCTTACGCTGAATATGAAAAGATATCTAACAGAGACACTGCAAAGAGTATGTTTGACTCTCTCAGAATGACGCATGAAGGCAACATTCAGGTCAAAGAAACTAAAGCTCTTGCGCTCATTCAGAAGTATGAGGCATTCAAAATGGAAGAAAGTGAATCAATTGAAACGATGTTCTCAAGATTCCAAATTCTGGTGGCTGGTCTCAAAGTTCTGGACAAAGGGTATTCTACTGCTGATCATGTCAAGAAGATCATCAGAAGCTTGCCAAAACAGTGGAGGCCAATGGTTACAGCGCTGAAGCTAGCTAAAGATCTCAACAAAATCTCTCTGGAGGAACTTATCAGCTCTCTCAGAAGTCACGAGATTGAGCTAGAAGCTGATGAACCTCAGAAGCAAGGTAAGCCTTTAGCTTTAAAATCTAACAGAAAATCTGACTCCAAAGTTTTGCAGGCTATTGAAGAAACCTATGATGGGTCCTCATCAGAAGAAGACGAGCTTTCCCTCCTCTCCAGAAGAGTGAACCAACTATGGAAGCAGAGGCAAAGAAAGTTCAGGAATACCAGAAGATCCGATCAGAATGAGTCCTCCTCCAGATACAGAAGGTCAGACTCCTCCTCTGGATACAGAAGATCTGAAGGCTCTTCAGGAAGTAGAAAGCCAAACACCAAGGACATCATCTGCTATGAATGCAATGAGCAAGGACACTACAAGAGTGACTGTCCAAAGCTTCAGAGGGAAAAGCCCAAAAAGAAGTTTGGAAGGGAAAAGAAGAAGAGTCTCATGGCTACATGGGATGACTCTGACTCGTCTGAAGCTGACTCAAAATCAGATGATGAGAGAGCAAACATAGCTCTCATGGCTAACATATCAGAAGACAGTGAAGCTTCTGAATCATACTCTGAATCAGACACCGAAGAGGTATTCCCTGACTTTGCAATTAATTTTACTAAGGCTGAACTTGCTGAAAGCCTTAACGAAATTCTGGAAAGATATCAGCAGATCAGAGTTAAATTCAGAAACCTGAAAAGGAATCTTGATTCTGACTCTGATAAAACTGAGAGTCTTAAATTGGAAAATTCTGAGTTGAAAAATAAAATTTCAAAATTAGAAAATCTTTTACAAAAATCTCAGAATGAAACAATTTCTGAAACTCCCAGCAGCGCTGATGAGATCATCAAGGAGTATGATCACAGCTTTCAGAAGTTCCTTGCTAAAAGCATAGATAGAAGCAAAATGGATTCAATGATCTATGGAGTTAGCAGAAATGACAGAAAGGGAATAGGATACCAAGGTAAGGTACCTACACCAAAGAATGCCATGGATTTAATTATTAAACACACTCCTCTGAATTCACACTTCGTGTATGGTCACACACATGACATTAAATATACTAGTAGTAAGTATTCTTTGAAACCAAAATCCAACCAGAGTTTTGGTAAAGCTAACAAATCAGGACCCAAGAAAATTCGGGTACTATTGTACCCCAAAATTTTCCCTCCCATATTCTTCAAGAATTGCAAAGAGCAAGCTTCAAAATCTCCCCAAGGGTTGCACAGTTCAAGGGTCTCCTAACAGTCAAAATTAGGGCTTTGGTTATGACAAAGAGAATGAAGTTTCCAAGGGTCCAATCAAGTCCCATATGCCTACAAATATGGTCAAGCATCCTCATACCAAGTTTCAAGACTTACAGTACAAAATTGCACAGTCAAAAACCCTAATTGCACTACAGTCAACTGTAGGGGCAAAATGGTCATTTGACAGTCAAAAGTTCAAATTTTTGGTCAACATCTCATTTTGAAGCCACAAACATCATTTGATCAATGCTTGATCATGATTCTCAAAGCTTGGCTCAAAAATCATCAAGATGCAAAAGTTTCCATATTTGGACAGTTGAAAAAGTCAACTGTAACTTGACCAGGGCATAACTTCCACATGGATTATCAGAAAAATTCCATCCAAAGCTCATTTTGAAGAGAAAGACATTTCCTACAACTCCTCTTCATACTTCAAGTCCAAGAAATGCTCTCACAAAAAGTTATCAATTTCAACATTATAGGTCATTTTCAAAAGTCAACAAAAAGGGACTTTAAGTCAAAGGCCATAACTTGAGATTGGTAAATCAAAATGACATGGGACCAAAGAAATTGGTTAGAGGACTCAAAGACCTTTCCAAAATGTCTAAGAACATGAGCAAAGCTTAAAAGTTGAGCAAGTTATGCCTTGTGGAAGTTGGGAAATTTTTGGATATTTTGAAAAGTCAACATTGCTTCAAATGACCTAAAAATGCTAATGGGCTTCTTTTTCTTCCACAATTCATCATCCAAGGCATGTGCACGACCATTTGGCCCAAAGGGAAGTTTTTCATCATTTTTATTTTATTTTATTGGAATTTTTAAATGCTAGAAATTCATTTAATTAATTAAAATATATGAAAAATACTAAAACTAGGTTTTCAAATCTTTTTGTGCAAGACAATCACACATGATTCACTAAGGATTTCGTGCATGCCAAGAAAGGAAAGAATTGGAGCAAATTGACATGATTCTTCATGAAGAAATATTGAAAAAGATCCTTAAGAATCAAATCTTGAAAATCATGAATGCAAAGGTTTTGATTTGGTTTCTTTGACCTAAAACCTTCACACATAAGTACTGATGCAAACCCTATTCAAAAGAACCTCTCAGCTGCGCCATACCTCCATAACCAAACTTGAATTTTTTTTGCCAAAAATTGAAAACTGAAAACAAGGTTCCAGCACGATTCAGAGCAAGAGACCAATTGCAAAAGCTTCCTCGTGCTTTACTGAAGCTAACTGAATAATTTTCCAACCCTTACACGCCCAGAATTGGTATAGGGAGTTCAAACTGTTTTCAATTATATGCATAATCGTGTTCTAATATTTAAGCATTTTCATGGCATTTCTTTTATGGATTCATACTAATTGGATGATTCTGAAACTAACCATGTGATTGAATTGAGTTTTTATGCATTGTATGAAGAATTGCCATGGACGATTATTAGGGTTTTTCAAGTTCTAATTTGGGAGTTTCCAAATACTGTAAAATTAGAGAATCTCAGTGCCATGTTCGGATTCAAGAAGCTTGGACGATCTGAATAGAACCTTCGCGCCTAATTTATACTCCAAGACGGCCTAATCGCTATTACTGGAAAACGCATATTTTGGGGGGGGGGGTTTAAAACCCCCGCTAACTTTCTTTTATTTTCAGGGAAAACACAAACGATGAAGAAGATGATTATGTGGCCAGCAGTGATTGGGTTGTTTGAAAATTCGCGCTAAAAAGTCCACTAACTCTTATTTTCCCTTATGTTATTTGTTTATTATTACATAATCAAAACGCGCGTGTGGAGCAGTTGGCAAGGCACATTACTGGTAATCCCTGGGACCTGGGTTCGAACCCCAGGTCCCCATCCCTTTCCATATTATTTTTATTAACATGCTTGCGTGCAGTTTCGTTACAAGGGAACACCCTACGTCCCTCACATCCAGCTTGCCACGCATATGCTAAGATCAATCCAAGGGGCATGGTTTGAAGATCATCATGGACACAAGTCAAGGATGCCATATGCTAGCGTCAGAGTCAACAAGGCCAAAAGCTTAATGGGCCTGAAATACTGGACTCTACCTCCCAATTTGGGGACAGACCCCCCTAGGTTTGCAATTTCTTTTTATATATTTTCCATTATTTATTTGATTCAACTATTTCTTTTTTTAATTAATTTCTTTAATTTAATTATTTTCATAAAAACATAAAGACAATATAAAAATCAGAAAAGAGACAAAAATAAATATTTTTATTTAATATTTTTTTTTTTGTAAATAAACATCATTAATTGATTTTAGTTTTAATTTAAGTTTAAATCTTAATATTTTTCTAATAAACTTAAAATTGGTAGAATTAGGGTTTGTATTAATTTTTTATCCTTTTTCTTTTTTTCTTCACTAATAATTAAATATTATTTATTTTTATAAATCAAATTCCATGTAAATAATTAGATTAATTTTAGGTTTAACTTTAACATGTTTTTCTTAACAAATAAAAAATTAGAATTAGGGTTAATTTCTCAATTTCATTTAATTCTCATTAAAATCATAAATACCAAAATCTCAAAAATAATTTCTTTTTCATTTTTTAATTTAATTTAATAATTTAATTTAATTCCATTAAAAAGGGTCCAACGCCCTCGTTTCCAATTTTAATTCCAATTCGCGCATTTTATTTATTTCCTTCTTGTAAATATTTATGTAATTCTCCCAAAGCCGTGTAAACTTAATTTCCCGCACTTTACTTTACTTTATTTCTTTATTTTCTGTCAAATCGGGTCCTGGAAATTTTGGCGATGTGGACCCGCGCCTTTGTAATAGTTTAGAATTTTACCTTTCCGCGCTTTCTTAACTGTTAAATAAATGCATGCAAGAATGAATGGCCTAAAATAAAAACAAACGCGTAGATCACTTTGACATGAACAAGATAAATGCAAATGAACATGACACACAAATCACACACCACCCCTAGGGTACGCCTCACTGTTGCCTTGCCTCGAAAGGTGATCGTCGAGTAGAGGATGTCTTAGTAAGTCCTCATGATCCGGGAACCTGGCATGAGGGTAGCTTCTAAGGTGTCTTCCCATTGCTCTGGTGATCACCATGTCCCGAACATCGAATTGACCCGAACACCTCCAACGGTGGTGCTACCTACCTCTCAATGGTGGGATGGCACTACTTTAAAGGACATTTACACAGACGAATTCCTTAGGGTAGGTAGGTTCTCGTAGATACTTGCTCTGATTTCAAAACAAATCAAAAATACTTTTCACACCGACACATTTTCAAAAAGCTTTCGAAAGCATCTTTTCAAACACTCTTGAGGACCGATACAAGAGTCGAACTGGAATTTTCAAAGAAACTTTTTTAAAACCCACAGTTGAAAAGCAAACAAACCATTTTTGAAAACACAATGAGCAAGTATCTAAGAGCCCATGGATAACCATGGATAGAAAGGGTGCTAACACCTTCCCTTTCTATAATCTACCTCCCGAACCGAGAGCAATCTCTTTAAGGAATTTTTCTGTGCTTTTGTCCTTTCCATTTGGAGAAAATAAAAGACGGTGGAGACTCTTGCTTCCGCGACATTTCGCGAACCAGCCTTTAACAGTCAGTTCCAGATCCACCGATCACAGAACTGGCGACTATGCTGGGGAACTTTATAAAGTGAGGTGTACCTTAGGACTAAGATCACTTGTGTTTTCCATTGTCTGAACTGTTTGCTTTATTATTGTGGGTATTGTCTCGGGAGTTCTATAGATCCTAACCCGGATCTGGGGGATACCATCTTAGAAAGTAGCAACAAGGCTGTGAGGGAACTGTGCGGGGTATACCAACATGGTTGAAGCAGTCTGCTACATTGATGTGGCACTTTGGTGTGTACCGGTAACCCTTGAGTCCAGTCAAGGAGAGTACGGGGCCGCCGCGTGGTGTCGTGAAGCATCAACTGACCTTAGGAACCTTAATTGAACCATCTTGGCCTCTTTAGGGTAGTGAGATAACTGACTTTGGTGCAGTCCGAGGTTGGTTGATACTCGATACTACACTCAATTGAGGGTTGTTTTCTTGGAATATTTCGGTCGCCAGTTTAGTGGCTAAATCGAAACGATGAACAATGAAAGCAATCTAATGATATTGGGACCCTTAGAACCCGGTTACTTTTGATAGGACAGGTTTGAGCCCACCAACTTCAAGAGGGTAATACCCAGACCCCATGCTGGCCTTAAACCCTAAGGGCTTGTCTTGTGTGCCTTGTGTGCCTTACATGTTTGTCTTTGTAAATATCTGTGGTGTGTTTAATCATAGCATCATGACATCATCCAGCATCATATGCATTGACTAACCATTTCAGGGGTTCGAATCTTCATCTTTGTTCTTGTTTTGTAGGATATGGAAACTGTTCGCAGAAAGACAATTCAAATCAGTCTTGTAAGGATCCCTCCTCGGCTTAAGGAACTTATATCCAGGATTCCCGAGAGCTCTTCATTCAGTGAAAGACATGGAAGACTCATCAGCTTGGTCAATACCAACATTGAGGAAGATATGATAAAGGTCCTATTCCAGTTCTTTGACCCTCTGCATCACTGTTTCACCTTCTTGGACTATCAGCTGGTACCTACATTGGAGGAGTTCTCCCGGCTCCTGAAGATCCCTATCCTTGATCAACTACCCTACAACGATACAGAAAAGGAACCCAAGCTTGAAGAGATTGCTAAAACCTTGCACCTACAGTCATCTGACCTCAAGGGACATTGGGAGGTTAGAAGTGGTATCAAAGGGTTCTTAGCCAGGTTTCTGTTTGAAAAGGCCCGTGAATGTTGGAACTCCCTTGACTTACAAGCTTTTGAAGAGGTGGTGGCCCTCCTTGTCTATGGTTTGGTGTTGTTCCCTAACCCATATCAGCTTATAGATATCAGTGCTGTCCAGATCTTCATGTCTAGGAATCCTATACCTACGTTGCTGGGGGACATCCTTCACTCATGTTACACTCGAACCATGAGGAAAAGAGGTGTCATTATGTGTTGCACTCCTCTCCTGGGAAGGTGGTTTATTTCGCACCTTCCACAATCAGTCTTGAAGAACGAGCGGGGTTTGAGATGGTCACAACGGTTGATGACTCTTACACATGCAGATATACATTGGTGTCCTCGGTCCAGAGAGGATGTCACTATCATTGATCGTTACGGGGAGTACCCTAATGTTCCTTTACTTGGAATCAGAGGAGGTATTACTTACAACCCATGCCTGGCTTGGAGACAGTTTGGTTATGCTCGGAGGGATGGCCCTCATGATATGTTAATTCCTGACATAGTTTTTGACTTCGACAACGATGCGCAAGGACTTCGCCAGAGATTTATCAGAGCTTGGAGGATGCCAAGTAGGATAGACAGCAAGACACTGGGGCACAGGAACTCCATCCCGTTGGAACCTTATCTCAAGTGGGTACGTGCCCGCTCCCAGAAGTTAGTAATGCCTTATCCTCATATGCTTCCTGTGATTAAAGAGCCAGTCTTGGAAGGAGAAGTGTCCTACATCATTCAACATCCTGATATGCCCACATCCTGGGAAGAGATGCAGAAGAGCTGGATCCAGCTTAAGGAAGAACGAAATTCTCTTGAGACCAGTCTACATGCTAGTGTAAAGAAGGTCTTGGAGCTCACCCGCCTATTGCTTGAGGAGAGGAATCTCAACACCTACATAGCTCCAAAGAGGATGCGTAGTGTCTTTTGGGATTGATTTGCTTTGTAATTTGTGCCCATGAGGCTTTGATGTACTGAATAATTATTTCCTTAATGATAACGTGTGTTCCTTTTTGTCTACAACAAATTTGAACTTTCGGACCCTTGAATGCATTGCATAAACACATATCATTCATCATGTGCATAGCAGGTTTTCTTCTTTTCAGGTTGCTTACCGTTCTTCGCTGTTTATTTCAGCATCATGAATCCTGACTCATCATCAACTGAGATGTCCATCAAAGCTCTTCAGGCGCAGAATGCGCAATTTCAGGAACTAATCATGGGTTTGGCTCAGGGCCAAGAAGAGCTGAAGGCTCTGCTCCTGAAGAAGGAAAAGAAGAAGAAGAGAAGGACTGTTCTTTTCAACTCGGGCCGAAGGTTTGGCAACACTCTGTAGAATGAAGAGGCTGGTTCTTCCATAGGCAAGGGTACTCCTCAAGAGGGAAAAGGTCCTAGTCCGGTAGTCTCCGACAACGAGACTGATTTTGATGAGGAACAGTATCCTCCTGCAGAAGACAGATATAAGCAGTTGGAGGACAGATTGAATGCTATGGAAATCCAACAGGTGCCTGGGCTGGATTTTGGAGATTTGGGTTTGTCTACTGGTGTGATCATTCCTCGTAAATTCAAAGCACCATCCTTTACCAAATATGACGGGGCGTCTTGTCCCAAGTTACACCTCAGGTCTTATGTGCGGAAGATTCAACCGTACTCAGTGGACAAGAACTTGTGGATCCACTTCTTCCAGGAGAGTCTTTCAGGGACTCATCTCGAATGGTTCTATCAGCTGGATGGGACCAAGGTTCGTAACTGGGAGGAGTTGGCTACTGCTTTCTATAAGCAGTATCAATATAATGCCGACCTTGCCCCTACGCGTACTCAACTCCAGGGTATGTCGCTAGGTTCAAGCGAAGGTTTTAAAGAGTACGCTCAAAAGTGGAGGGATCTGGCTGGCAGGGTGCAGCCTCCGTTGATTGATCGGGAGTTGGTAGACATGTTCTTGGGGACCCTATCTGGGCCGTTTTTCAACCATCTTATCGGTAACTCGTCTGCAGGGTTTACTGATCTTATTCTGACTGGAGAGAGAATTGAGGCTGGATTGAAGTCTGGAAAGATTCCGAAGGGTGCATCGTCTAGTTCTGAGAAGAAACCCTTCAAGAAGGAGGCCAGTGCTGTATATGGCTCCAGGAGACAAGAGAAATCTGAGCGCCGCAAATCTGTCAGTGCGGTAATGATTTCTAAGCCTGTTGTCGCTCCTCGGCAAACCAATCCACCAAGGGCTGAAAGGCCTAGAAGAGAATTCACCCGGTTGAGCATGACTCTATCCCAAATCTTGTCGCAGTTGCTGTCCACCAATTTAGTGACTGTCAGAGAGGCGCCAAAAGTTGTAAACACTGCCTCCCCGAAATACAATCCAAATGCCCGCTGTGCTTATCACTCCGATAGCCTGGGGCATTCCACTGATGACTGTTGGGCATTAAGGAATAAGGTGCAAGACCTTATTGATGCAAAAGAGATACAGTTTGAAGCGCCTGAGAGGCCGAATGTGGTGACTGCTCCTATGCCCCAGCATGGAGTAAATGCGGTTGATGAAGATGTATACGCTGTTTCTGTGGATGATGTAGCTACTCCTTTGAAGACTGTCAAGAGGAACCTACTGCTGGCCGGTTTATTTCCGGGTTGCAGTGAAGGTTGCCTATTCTGTGCTGTTTCTCTCTCTGGTTGTCCTTTGCTGAAGTTGGGCATCCAAAGCCTAATGGACAGTAAAGAGATTCTATTCAAGAAGTCCGCTGTTCAGTTGGTTCCGGTAGAAGAAGTTTCTGTGGTCACAATCTTCAATAATCCAATCAAGGCTCTCCCAAGGAAGCCTGTTCAAATCATGACGGTCGCACCTGTTGTTATTACTGTTCCGGGGCCTCTCCCCTACGTATCTGATAAGGCTGTCCCCTGGCACTATGGGGCAGACGTATATGTGAATGGAATCAAACAAGAGTTCAACACTGGCGCCAGTATCTGCGATATCACTGGTCCAGCCAAGGTTACCCACAGTGGCAGGCTCTTCTCGCCTGACATTGCACCACCCGCTGCTCGAAGACCCCTCCTTATAACACCTACAAGTATGCCTGTTCCTGTTTCTGACCAAGTTGTTTCCCCTGCTGCCGAGTCATCTAATGCTCGGGGCAAAGGGATTGAAGATGAGTCTGCCCGGATGGAGGCACCAATACCTATAAATGCTGAGGCCTCCCAACAAGAGATGGAGGAAATCTTGAAAATAATAAAGAAGAGTGACTTTAATGTTGTCGAGCAGCTGGGGCATACGCCCTCCAAGATCTCCATGCTCTCCTTGCTACTGTGTTCAGAGGCCCATGCTAAGGCTCTGATTTCATTTCTCAAGACGGCCCATGTGCCACAGGAGACATCTGCAGTCCAATTTACTGATTGCGTAGCAAATCTGACAGCGGACAATGGCTTGGGTTTCTCAGATGCTGACTTGACTGCAAAGGGAAGGGACCACAACGATGCCCTGCATGTCTCTATTGAATGCAGGGGCACTACTCTGGCACACGTGTTGGTGGACACTGGTTCTTCCCTAAATGTGCTACCCAAGAAAGCCTTAGATCGTTTGGATTGTGAAGGCCTGGAGCTGAAGCCTAGCAATATCATTGTCAGAGCCTTTGACGGTTCCAAGAGGATGGTCCATGGAGAGGTTGACATTCCTATTCGGGTGGGTTCTCAGGTGTTCGACTCTACTTTCTATGTGATGGATATCCGTCCATCGTATTCTTGTCTACTGGGTCGACCTTGGATCCACAAAGCTGGGGCAGTGACCTCTACCTTGCATCAGAAGCTAAAGTACCCTGTCAGAGGGAAGATTGTCACTGTGCAGGGAGAGGAGGAGTATATGGTGAGCCATTTGAATTCCTTCAGATATATTGAGATGGACGGGGAGTTTATTGACCCCCTTTCAGTATTTCGAAGAGGTACTCCCAATTTCAGCAGCAGCAGAAACAGCGGTCGAAGAGGATGTTCCTTTGAAGATGGCTTCCCTGAAGGATGCTCGGGCTGTGGTTCAGAAAGGTGAATGTGCTAACTGGGGCAGGCTTCCCGACTTTACACAGAAAACTGACAAATTTGGACTGGGTTTTACTGCAGAGGGTCAGAAAGCTATGCGGAAGGCAAAGACCAGAAGACCTCATGTGCTCATTACCAATCCAGGAGTAAATGATGTTGGGGAGGATAATGAAGTGGAGGAAGCTGAGTTCAATAGCTGGATCTACCCGACGACTGAAGGCGGATTGACCAATTGGATTGTCAAAGACCATACCCCTGTTACTTTTGTTACGCAGTAATAAACTTCTTTGTTTTGTTATTTGTAATAAACAATTAAAACTTTATGGCCCGGTGTCTTACCCGAGGCACCGTTGGCTTCATTTGTGAGGGCATATAAATTGTCATTTCATATATCATGAATAAAAATCTTGGACGTTTTCTCGCATTTCAAATCTTATGCTCCTTTTCTGTCTTTCCTTCCTTTATATATTTCAAAACAGCTGTATTTACACACACTCACTCATACAGGTTTCAATCCACTCTGGATCTCACTGGTAACGACTCTGCTACTGCCAGTTATGACTTCGAAAATCCGATCAACTTAGCCGAAGACGAAGGTGAAGATGATTGCGAAGTGCCTGGAGAGCTTGCAAGACTGTTACTTCAGGAAGAGAGGGAAATTTAACCACACGAAGAGCCAGTGGAAACAATAAATCTGGGTACTGAGGCAGACAGGAAAGAGGTAAAGATTGGTGCCAACCTAGAGCTCAGCGTGAAGCAACGGTTGACTAAGATGCTACATGATTATATGGAGATCTTTGCCTGGTCCTACGAAGACATGCCCGAGTTGGATACTGATATTGTGGTCCATCACTTACCTACTAAGGCAGACTGCCCTCCGGTTAAGCAAAAGGTCCGCCGTATGCGTCCAGAGATGTCTGAGAAGATCAAAGCCGAGGTTATGAAACAGTTTGATGCCGGGTTCCTTGCAGTGACTTCTTACCCTCAGTGGGTTGCTAATGTGGTGCCGGTACCAAAGAAAGATGGAAAGGTCAGAATGTATGTTGATTACAGGGATCTGAATAGGGCCAGCCCCAAGGATGACTTCCCCCTACCTCACATTGATGTCCTTGTTGATAATACAGCTCAACATAAGGTGTTCTCTTTCATGGATGGTTTTTCAGGCTACAATCAAATCAAGATGGCTCCTGAAGACATGGAAAAAACTACCTTTGTTACTCAGTGGGGCACCTTCTGCTACAAGGTCATGCCTTTTGGACTGAAGAACGTTGGGGCAACCTACCAACGTGCCATGGTTGCTTTGTTTCATGACATGATCCATCATGAGATAGAAGTGTATGTTGACGACATGATCGCAAGGTCCCAAACTGAGGAAGAACACCTAGATCATCTGCAGAAATTGTTTGTCCGTTTGAAACTGTACAAGCTAAGGTTGAATCCGAACAAGTGCACCTTCGGGGTAAGATCTAGAAAGTTGCTAGGCTTCATTGTAAGCGATAAGGGTATTCAAGTGGACCCTGCCAAGGTTAAAGCTATTCAAGAGATGCCAGTTCCTAAGACAGAAAAGGAAGTCAGAGGCTTTTTAGGACGCCTGAATTACATTGCTCGATTCATCTCGCATCTAACTGCCACCTGTGAACCAATCTTCAAGCTGCTGAAGAAAGATCAGGTAGTACGTTGGAATGATGAATGTCAGGCCGCTTTTGACAAAATCAAAGAGTATCTCCAAGAACCACCCATTCTTATGCCACCGGTTGAAGGGAGACCTCTGATACTATATCTGACAGTACTTGACAACTCAATGGGGTGTGTGCTGGGGCAGCATGACGAGTCTGGCCGAAAAGAGCATGCCATTTATTACCTTAGCAAAAAGTTTACCGACTGTGAGACCCGATACTCACTGCTTGAGAAAACTTGCTGCGCTTTGGTATGGGCTGCTCGCCGACTAAGACAGTATATGCTGACTCACACTACTTTGTTGATCTCAAAGATGGATCATATAAAGTACATATTCGAAAAGCCTGCTCTGTCTGGGAGAATAGCAAGATGGCAGATGATCTTGACAGAATACGACATTCAGTACACAACCCAGAAAGCTATCAAAGGAAGTGTATTGGCAGACCACTTGGCACATCAGGCAGTAGACGATTATCAGTCAATGAACTTCGAGTTTCCGGACGAGAGCATCATGATAGTGACTGATTGTGAAGTACCTGGACCGGATGAAGGACCTGAGGAAGGATCCCGATGGTCTATGCACTTTGACGGAGCCTCCAATGCTTTGGGTAACGGTATCGGCGCCATAATCATATCCCCTCAAGGCACTCATACTCCACTCACTTCCCGGCTATGTTTCAACTGTACCAACAACATGGCGGAGTATGAGGCGTGCATCATGGGTCTTCAAGATGCGATCGACTTAAGGATCAAGTTTCTGAGTGTCTTCGGAGATTCCGCTCTCGTGATCAATCAGATCAAAGGAGAGTGGGATACGAAACATCCGAATCTTATTCCTTACAGAGAATGTGTGTTGACCTTGATCCCCCACTTCACAGAGATAACCTTTGAACACTTCCCAAGAGAGGAGAATCAGCTGGCGGACGCGTTAGCTACAATGTCTTCTATGTTCAAGGTCAAATGGGACAATGAGGCTCCCCGGATCATCATCTGGAAACTGGACGAACCGACATACTGTTGTGATCTCGAGACTGAATTGGTGACTGAGAAGCCTTGGTACCATGAGGTGAAGAGATACTTGGAAGCTCAGGAATACCCTGAAGGTGCCTCTGTCAACGACAAGAAGTTTCTGAGAAGGTTCATAGCGAAGTTCTTCCTTAGCAACGACATCTTGTACAAGCGAAACCATGATTCGACCTTACTGCGTTGTGTGGACAAGACTGAAGCAGAAAGGATCATGGAAGAGCTACATGAAGGGACCTTTGGTACACACTCCAGTGGACACACTATGGCAAAGAAGATCCTTCAGGCAGGGTATTTCTGGTCCACAATGGAAGCTGACTGCTACCAACATTCTCGGACATGCCACAAATGCCAGATTTATGCAGACAAGGTGCATGTTCCTCCAGTTCCTCTAAATGTTCTGACTGCGCCTTGGCCGTTTGCAATGTGGGGCATAGATATGATCGGTGAGATTAAACCTACGGCATCCAATGGGCATTGCTTCATCCTGGTAGCCATTGATTACTTCACGAAGTGGGTTGAAGCAGCATCCTACGCTACGGTAACCAAGACTGTTGTGGCACGGTTCATTCGGCACAACCTGATCTGTCGATACGGCGTCCCAGAAAGGATTGTTACAGACAACGGTACCAATCTTAATAACAAGATGATCGCTGAGCTCTGCGAGCAGTTCAAGATACAGCACCACAATTCTTCTCCTTACAGACCGAAGATGAATGGGGCTGTAGAAGCAGCAAATAAAAATATTAAGAAAATCGTGCAGAAGATGACAGTGACTTATAAGGATTGGCACGAGATGTTACCGTTCGCTCTACATGGGTACCGTACCTCAGCCAGGACGTCAACCGGGGCAACTCCTTTCTCCTTGGTTTATGGTATGGAGGCAGTCTTACCGATCGAAGTGCAAATACCCTCTCTCCGGATAATGAAGGATGCAAATCTGAACGAAGATGATTGGATCCAGACACGACTTGATCAACTAAACCTTATTGATGAAAAGAGGCTTGCTGCTATCTGTCATGGTCAGACGTATCAAAAACGGATGATCAGGGCATTTAACAAAAAGGTCAGACCACAGGAATATCAAGTTGGAGATCTGGTAATCAAGAGAATCATCCTTCCTCAGAGTGATCCAAGGGGAAAATGGACCCCTACGTACGAAGGGCCATTTGTGGTTAAACATGTGTTCTCAGGAGGAGCCATGATTCTAACCAACATGGACGGTGACGACCTTCCTCACCCCGCTAATGCAGACATAGTAAAAAGATACTACGCATAAAAAAGACCCGCTAGGCTGACATGCTTAGGCAAAATTAGGGCTCCCGGCGAACCAAAAGGGTTCGGGCAAAATGAAGGGATGAAATGAAAAAAAATCTGTACACTCGGCAAGTCGAAAACCTGAAAAGGCGGCTTGGGCAAAAATGGGTATCCCGGTGGACTGAAAACCCGAAAGGGCGGTCCAGGCAAAAGTTAGGGATAAAGCGTAATACTATGTCTCATTGGATCACTTTGCATCCGGAATCCGGTATCTGTATCAAATTCAGACGGCATCGATCAGTCAGCTTCACTTTCAACTAAGGTCATCAAGTGATGAGACGCTCGGA
The DNA here is from genome assembly GCA_948472305.1 of Vicia faba. NCBI lineage: Eukaryota > Viridiplantae > Streptophyta > Magnoliopsida > Fabales > Fabaceae > Vicia > Vicia faba. The sequence goes on along the minus strand of OX451739.1, from coordinate 1,459,737,551 downwards.
GATATAAGGGCAATAGCAGAGTTGAAACCCAGTGGGATCATCTATTTTCACACAGCTGTTTTATTTTCTCTTGTACAAAATTTGTATAAACTCTTTTGTTCGGCGGTGTTCTCTTACTAGGACGTCAGCCTCTTGTACATAAAACGCCTATTTACGGGCAAATTCAAAATCAATACAAAATCACTTTTCAGTTAAAATTGCCAATTGTTTTTCCTTTTCTGTTTTGTTTTGCGAAGAACGTCCAAGGTTCAATTTGTGATATATGCATTGACGATAATTTGCTAACTCATGAATATTTGCATGCGAAACAAAGGATTAATTACAGGTAACATTAGAAACAGGGGCAATAAAGAGTTGTCTAAGCAATCTAATTGTTCTGTCCTCCAAGGTACCAAGGTAGGTTCAGTTAAAGAATACAACTACATCTTAATTCCCTAGAGAGTGAGCCAGCAAGCAGTATACTCTCCTCAATCCAAGATATATCAATCAAACTCAAGGAAGTTGGGTATCCTCCAGCGGATCTCAACATTCCCCAGCAATATATAGGCATTCTTAACAAGCATCCCCGACAGTCTTGGTCTAAAGATTGTTCCCCGGCGGTACATCAAGCATTCATTGGAGTTACTTCCAGTATACCTCAAAAACTTCCCCAGGAGAGTCCAATCCAGGTTCCCCAAGAAAGTTGGAATCCATCTCCCCAAGCAGTAAGCTTATCCCCAGTAGATTCTGGAAGCTTATCCTCGCAGAGCACGAATGCGTCTCCCGGTTTTATTTAAAGAGTTATTTCCTTATCAGGATATAACTGGGTTATCCTCAGCCAAAAGCCATGAGAAGCTCGTCCTCGGCAAAGTCTTCTTATCCCCAGCGAAGTCTATTAACACTTCCAACACAACAATGGTATCCCCAGCGAAGTTACCATCAACATTTCAACAAAGTACCTCTCCCCCCACAGAGTATTGCTTCCCAGCAAGATCATTAGAGTATCTTTTCTCCCTGCAGAGTAATCCATTCGCCAAGTTTATTCCCCAACGGAGCTATCTACTCCTACCGGTATTCTTGCAACTATCATCCCCAGCGGAAGCAAAATCTATCCTTCAATATCAGCCCAGGATATGACTTCCCGGCACCCGTCAAGGATTTACTTTCCTAGACGAAAAGATGCATTCATAAACATTACATACATTATTAAAGCATGCATATACGCATCATATCTTACAAATCTCATTTATGTTGAGAACATCATTGCTTGATCCATATCATGCATTGCATATGACTGACCTTTACCTTTCAGGAAAAAGCCAGTTAAAGTTCTCAGCTATATCTCAAGACCTAGACCGGTTCAGTTAAATCGACCCTAAGATTTTTCTGTTTCTTATCCAGTCCAAGGCCTTCTCTGGTTCAGTCAGATCGACCCTAAGATCTCCCTGTTTCTTATCCAGTTAAAGACATTCAAGACCTAGACCGGTTCAGTTAAATCGACCCTAAGATTTTTCTGTTTCTTATCCAGTCCAAGGCCTTCTCTGGTTCAGTCAGATCGACCCTAAGATCTCCCTGTTTCTTATCCAGTTGAAGACATTTCAAGACCTAGACCGGTTCAGTTAATCGACCCTAAGATTTTCTGTTTCTTATCCAGTCCAAGGCCTTCTCTAGTCCAGTTAAATCGACCCCTAACAGATTTTCCTGATGAAGACTCAGTAGAAGTTATCCAAGATTCTCTCAATGATACTGTTGAGGTTATAGTCGCCTATGGTTCTCTCCCCGATACTGCGGAGGTAGTAATCATCCCCAGATTCGCTCAGCGTTACTGTTGAAGTTGAAATCGTCCAAGATTCTCTCAATGATTACTGTTGAGGTTGTAGTCGCCTGTGGTTCTCTCCCCGATACTGCGGAGGTAGTAATCATCCCAAGATTCGCTCAGCGTTACTGTTGAAGTCGAAGTCGTCCAAGATTCTCTCAATGATTACTGTTGAGGTTATAGTCGCCTGTGGTTCTCTCCCCGATACTGCGGAGGTAGTAATCGCCCCAAGTTTCGTTCAGCGTTACTGTTGAAGTCGAAGTCATCCAAGATTCTCTCAATGATTACTGTTGAGGTTGAAGTCGCCCAAGATCCTCTCAATGATTACTGTTGAGGTTGAAGTCGCCCAAGGTTCTCTCAATGATTACTGTTGAGGTAGAAGTCGCCCAAGGTTCTCTCCCCGTTACTGCGGAGGTAGTAATCGTTCAAGGTTCTCTCACCGTTCCTGTTGAGGTAGTAACCATCCCTGTTTCATTCACCACCTTTTAAAGATCCAGATCCAGATCCTGTAACCAGTCAGAGCACCTCTACACAAAGAGTTTGAAAACCACTCCTGTAATGGGTCAGGTAATCATTTTTCTTTTGCAGGTACGCAAGTTCTCGCTAAGGAATCTCTTATGCGATCAACATCCAGATGGCATCTATAAGCCCATCCACCTTCCATCATCTCTTAGCATGGCATCTATAAGCCCATCATCCTATCCATCAATCTCCAAATGGCATCTATAAGCCCATTCCCCACCATCACTGCTACTATGTGAGCGCAAATTTCTGGGCACTCTAGTGTTCAATCATCTTCCACCTTCGGATTACGAAAGGCACGTCAGCCAATCTGCATCCTCAGGTCTAAGAAGATTGAACAGGGGCAACTGTTGTACCCCAAAATTTGCCCTCCCATATTCTTCAAGAATTGCAAAGAGCAAGCTTCAAAATCTCCCCAAGGGTTGCACAGTTCAAGGGTCTCCTAACAGTCAAAATTAGGGCTTTGGTTCTGACAAAGAGAATGAAGTTTCCAAGGGTCCAATCAAGTCCCATATGCCTACAAATATGGTCAAGCATCCTCATACCAAGTTTCAAGACTTACAGTACAAAATTGCACAGTCAAAAACCCTAATTGCACTACAGTCAACTGTAGGGGCAAAATGGTCATTTGACAGTCAAAAGTTCAAATTTTTGGTCAACATCTCATTTTGAAGCCACAAACATCATTTTATCAATGCTTGATCATGATTCTCAAAGCTTGGCTCAAAAATCATCAAGATGCAAAAGTTTCCATATTTGGACAGTTGAAAAAGTCAACTGTAACTTGACCAGGGCATAACTTCCACATGGATTATCAGAAAAATTCCATCCAAAGCTCATTTTGAATAGAAAGACATTTCCTACAACTCCTCTTCATACTTCAAGTCCAAGAAATGCTCTCACAAAAAGTTATCAATTTCAACATTATAGGTCATTTTCAAAAGTCAACAAAAAGGGACTTTAAGTCAAAGGCCATAACTTGAGATTGGTAAATAAAAATGACATGGGACAAAAGACATTGGTTAGAGGACTCAAAGACCTTTCCAAAATGTCCAAGAACATGATCAAAGCTTAAAAGTTGAGCAAGTTATGCCTTGTGGAAGTTGGGAAATTTTTGGATATTTTGAAAAGTCAACATTGCTTCAAATGACCTAAAAATGCTAATGGGCTTCTTTTTCTTCCACAATTCATCATCCAAGGCATGTGCACGACCATTTGACCCAAAGGGAAGTTTTTCATCATTTTTATTTTATTTTATTGGAATTTTTAAATGCTAGAAATTCATTTAATTAATTAAAATATATGAAAAATACTAAAACTAGGTTTTCAAATCTTTTTGTGCAAGACAATCACACATGATTCACTAAGGATTTCGTGCATGCCAAGAAAGGAAAGAATTGGAGCAAATTGACATGATTCTTCATGAAGAAATATTGAAAAAGATCCTTAAGAATCAAATCTTGAAAATCATGAATGCAAAGGTTTTGATTTGGTTTCTTTGACCTAAAACCTTCACACATAAGTACTGATGCAAACCCTATTCAAAAGAACCTCTCAGCTGCGCCATACCTCCATAACCAAACTTGAATTTTTTTTGCCAAAAATTGAAAACTGAAAACAAGGTTCCAGCACGATTCAGAGCAAGAGACCAATTGCAAAAGCTTCCTCGTGCATTACTGAAGCTAACTGAATAATTTTCCAACCCTTACACGCCCAGAATTGGTATAGGGAGTTCAAACTGTTTTCAATTATATGCATAATCGTGTTCTAATATTTAAGCATTTTCATGGCATTTCTTTTATGGATTCATACTAATTGGATGATTCTGAAACTAACCATGTGATTGAATTGAGTTTTTATGCATTGTATGAAGAATTGCCATGGACGATTATTAGGGTTTTTCAAGTTCTAATTTGGGCGTTTCCAAATACTGTAAAATTTGAGAATCTCAGTGCCATGTTCGGATTCAAGAAGCTTGGACGATCTGAATAGAACCTTCGCGCCTAATTTATACTCCAAGACGGCCTAATCGCTATTACTGGAAAACGCATATTTTGGGGGGGGGGGGTTTAAAACCCCCGCTAACTTTCTTTTATTTTCAGGGAAAACACAAACGATGAAGAAGATGATTATGTGGCCAGCAGTGATTGGGTTGTTTGAAAATTCGCGCTAAAAAGTCCACTAACTCTTATTTCCCTTATGTTATTTGTTTATTATTACATAATCAAAACGCGCGTGTGGAGCAGTTGGCAAGGCACATTACTGGTAATCCCTGGGACCTGGGTTCGAACCCCAGGTCCCCATCCCTTTCCATATTATTTTTATTAACATGCTTGCGTGCAGTTTCGTTACAAGGGAACACCATACGTCCCTCACATCCAACTTGCCACGCATATGCTAAGATCAATCCAAGGGGCATGGTTTGAAGATCACCATGGACACAAGTCAAGGATGCCATATGCTAGCGTCAGAGTCAACAAGGCCAAAAGCTTAATGGGCCTGAAATACTGGACTCTACCTCCCAATTTGGGGACAGACCCCCCTAGGTTTGCAATTTCTTTTTATATACTTTCCATTATTTATTTGATTCAACTATTTCTTTTTTTAATTAATTTCTTTAATTTAATTATTTTCATAAAAACATAAAGACAATATAAAAATCAGAAAAGAGACAAAAATAAATATTTTTATTTAATATTATTTTTTTTTGTAAATAAACATCATTAATTGATTTTAGTTTTAATTTAAGTTTAAATCTTAATATTTTTCTAATAAACTTAAAATTGGTAGAATTAGGGTTTGTATTAATTTTTTATCCTTTTTCTTTTTTTTCTTCACTAATAATTAAATATTATTTATTTTTATAAATCAAATTCCATGTAAATAATTAGATTAATTTTAGGTTTAACTTTAACATGTTTTTCTTAACAAATAAAAATTAGAATTAGGGTTAATTTCTCAATTTCATTTAATTCTCATTAAAATCATAAATACCAAAATCTCAAAAATAATTTCTTTTTCATTTTTTAATTTAATTTAATAATTTAATTTAATTCCATTAAAAAGGGTCCAACGCCCTCGTTTCCAATTTTAATTTCAATTCGCGCATTTTATTTATTTCCTTCTTGTAAATATTTATGTAATTCTCCCAAAGCCGTGTAAACTTAATTTCTCGCACTTTACTTTACTTTATTTCTTTATTTTCTGTCAAATCGGGTCCTGGAAATTTTGGCGATGTGGACCCGCGCCTTTGTAATAGTTTAGAATTTTACCTTTCCGCGCTTTCTTAACTGTTAAATAAATGCATGTAAGAATGAATGGCCTAAAATAAAAACAAACGCGTAGATCACTTTGACATGAACAAGATAAATGCAAATGAACATGACACACAAATCACACACCACCCCTAGGGTACGCCTCACTGTTGCCTTGCCTCGAAAGGTGATCGTCGAGTAGAGGATGTCTTAGTAAGTCCTCATGATCCAGGAACCTGGCATGAGGGTAGCTTCTAAGGTGTCTTCCCATTGCTCTGGTGATCACCATGTCCCGAACATCGAATTGATCCGAACACCTCCAACGGTGGTGCTACCTACCTCTCAATGGTGGGATGGCACTACTTTAAAGGACATTTACACAGACGAATTCCTTAGGGTAGGTAGGTTCTCGTAGATACTTGCTCTGATTTCAAAACAAATCAAAAATACTTTTCACACCGACACATTTTCAAAAAGCTTTCGAAAGCATCTTTTCAAACACTCTTGAGGACCGATACAAGAGTCGAACTGGAATTTTCAAAGAAACTTTTTTAAAACCCACAGTTGAAAAGCAAACAAACCATTTTTGAAAACACAATGAGCAAGTATCTAAGAGCCCATGGATAACCATGGATAGAAAGGGTGCTAACACCTTCCCTTTCTATAATCTATCTCCCGAACCGAGAGCAATCTCTTTAAGGAATTTTTCTGTGCTTTTGTCCTTTCCATTTGGAGAAAATAAAAGACGGTGGCGACTCTTGCTTCCGCGACATTTCGCGAACCAGCGTTTAACAGTCAGTTCCAGATCCACCGATCACAGGTACCTAAGGATAAAATAATACATGTTGCAGATATCTTTAGCAGCAAATCAGAAACACCAGTCATGGTACCTGGACTCTGGCTGCTCACGACACATGACGGGAAGAAGGCATATGTTCCAAAGCCTGGAACTTAAGTCTGGAGGCCACGTAGGCTTTGGAGGCAATCAGAGGGGAAAGATCATTGGCTCTGGAACAGTAGGTAATGTAAATCTTCCCTCTATAAATAATATCATATTAGTAGATGGATTAATGCATAATCTGTTATCCATAAGTCAATTAAGTGATAGCGGTTATGATATAATCTTTAATCAAAAATCATGTAAAGTTGTTAGTCAGAAAGATGGGACTCTCCTATTTAATGGAAAGAGGAAAAACAACATTTACAAAATCAAACTTTCTGAACTAAAAAGTCAGAATGTAAAGTGTCTTCTGTCTGTTAACAACGAGCAATGGATCTGGCACAGAAGATTGGGGCATGTTAGTATGAGAAGAATATCTCAGATTAACAAACTCAATCTGGTCAGAGGACTTCCTAATCTGAAGTTCAATTCAGATGCTATGTGTGAAGCATGTCAGAAAGGAAAGTTTGCAAAACCCGCTTTCAAATCTAAAAACGTTGTTTCCACCTCTAAGCCATTAGAACTTCTGCACATTGACTTATTTGGACCAGTTAAAACTGCTTCAGTCAGTGGCAAGAAGTACGGGTTAGTAATCGTAGATGACTATAGCAGATGGACTTGGGTAAAGTTCTTAAGACACAAGGACGAGTCACACTCTGTGTTTGTCACCTTCTGTAACCAAGTTCATAATGAAAAGGATCTTAGAATCGTTAAAGTCAGAAGTGATCATGGTGGAGAATTTGAAAACAAAGATTTTGAGTCATTCTTTAATGACAGAGGCATTCTGCATGATTTCTCTTGTCCTAGAACTCCCCAACAAAATGGAGTTGTAGAACGAAAGAACAGAACATTGCAAGAAATGGCCAGAACCATGATCAATGAGACAAACGTTGCTAAGATCTTCTGGGCAGAGGCAATAAACACAGCGTGCTACATTCAAAATAGAATCTCCATAAGACCTATTCTGGAAAAGACTTCATATGAATTGTGGAAGAACAGAAAGCCCAACATTTCATATTTTCATCCATTTGGATGTACTTGTTTTATGTTAAATACAAAAAATTATTTGAACAAGTTTGACTCTAAAGCACAGAAGTGTATTATGTTAGGATACTCTGAACGCTCAAGAGGGTACAGAGTATACAATACAGAAACACAGATTGTGGAAGAATCAATCAGTGTTCGTTTTGATGATAAGCTTGACTCTGAAAAGTCAAAGCAGAATGAAGTCTTTGCAGGTATGGAAGTAGAATTCACAGGTTCTGAAGATAAGTCATCAGAAGCTCTCAACAAAGACACTCCTTCAACATCAGAAAGGGGCACTGCGAGTAATCCAGCAACAGCTGCTGATCAACCTCAGAAAAGACTACCCAGAAGCAGCATGGATCACCCAGAAGAAACAATCTTAGGAAGAAAGGAAGATCCAATCAGAACAAGAGCCAGCTTCAGAAACTCTGAAGAATCCCCCATGGGACTTGTTTCTCTGATTGAACCTTCTTCAATTGATGAAGCACTTCTGGACAATGACTGGATTCTAGCAATGCAAGAAGAGCTGAATCAATTCACCAGAAATGACGTGTGGGATCTAGTTCCCAGACCAAAAGGATTCAACGTCATTGGAACAAAATGGGTGTTCAGAAACAAACTGAACGAACAAGGTGAAGTCATCAGAAACAAAGCACGACTGGTAGCATAAGGTTATAGTCAACAAGAGGGGATAGACTATACAGAAACCTTTGCTCCAGTCTCCAGGTTAGAATCTATCAGACTTTTAATTTCTTTTGTTGTTAATAAAGGCATCACTCTATATCAGATGGATGTCAAGAGTGCATTCTTAAATGGCTATATAGAAGAAGAGGTTTATGTGCACCAACCCCCTGGTTTTGAAAGTACAAAAAATCCAGAGTATGTTTTCAAACTAAAGAAGTCACTGTATGGTTTGAAACAAGCTCCCAGAGCTTGGTATGAAAGACTAAGTAACTTTTTGTTAGAAAAGGAATTCACCAGAGGGAAAGTGGACACAACCTTATTCTGTAAGACAGTTAAGAATGACATCTTAGTGTGTCATATTTATGTTGACGATATTATATTTGGATCTACTAATCCTTCTCTTGGAAGAAAATTTGCTAAGTGTGTGCAGGCAGAATTTGAGATGAGCCTCATGGGGGAACTGAAATTCTTTCTGGGAATTCAGATCAATCAAACTCCAGAGGGAACTTACATTCATCAGAGAAAATATGTCAGAGAACTTCTGAAGAAATTTGACCTCTCAGAATATAAGTCATCAAAGATTCCAATGCATCCCACGTGCATTCTGGAAAGAGAAGAGGTAAGCAAAAAGGTAGAACAGAAGGTCTACAGAGGTATGATTGGTTCTCTTCTTTATCTGACGGCTTCAAGGCTTGATATTTTATTCAGTGTATGCATTTGTGCAAGATTCCAATCAGATCCTAAAGAATCTCAATTAATAGCTGTTAAGCGAATTTTCAAGTATCTAAAAGGTACTACTAATCTGGGTTTATTTTATAGAAAATCTAGTGATTACAGCTTAGTAGGTTACTGTGATGCTGACTTTGCTGGAGACAGAGTTGAGCGTAAAAGTACTTCTTGAAGCTGCCAGTTTCTGGGAGAAAATCTAATCTCTTGGTCCAGCAAAAGGCAATCCACAATTGCGCTATCAACAGCAGAAGCTGAGTACATAGCAGCAGCAGGATGCAGCACACAAATGCTCTGGATGAAAAGTCAGCTTGAAGACTTCCAGATATTTGAGAGTAACATTCCTATACTCTGTGACAACACTTCTGCCATTTGCTTAAGTAAAAATCCTATTTTGCATTCTAGGGCTAAGCATATAGAAATAAAACATCATTTCATTAGGGACTATATTCAGAAAGGCATTTTAAACTTAAAATTTATTGATACAAACCATCAATGGGCTGATATTTTCACAAAACCACTTTCTGAAGATAGGTTCAACTTCATTCTGAAACATCTCAGCATGAAGCTCTGCCCAGAGTGAAAATATTTTAATTTTATATATTAACCTTCAGAATGTGTTTCATTTTTACTGTGAACTTCTGATCAATCTTCTTTCAGAAAGTTAGACATGCAGGTTGTATCAGAGTCTATCCATAAAGATCTGAGCGTTTCATTTCAAGGATAGATGTGCTGTTCACCAAATCAAACAAGTGTCATCCAGTCATCAGCTAATTTCTGAAGCAGAACACGCGTGCACGCTTCTGAGAAGGCAAAACACTGATTGGATGCATTGAGACACATATCATGGGTAACCGTTCCAAATATCTTTCTAAATCCCCCAAAATCAGCCAACATTAAATGCTAGTAATCATGATTTAATTCTCTCTCTTAAAACGTTTATATTTTTAAAACACTTTTTGAAACCTATTTAAACGCCTTAAACATCATTCATTCACTTTTACCGTCACTTACAATCTTCAAAAATTTTCTGTGATTCTTACTGCGTTTTTCACTTCTTACTGTGTGTTCATCTTTTTTTCCTCAAAGAAACCATTTTCAATCTTTTTCTCTCAAACCCTTGTGTGAACATGGCATCTTCTAGCATTCCATCTGTAGGTTCCAAGCAAGATGCTTCTTCTGAACAATATCAGATTCCTTTCAGAACGCTCCTCACTCCGGTCAAGAACTTGGAAGTTCTGTCAGAACTGATAGTAGATTTCAATAGCTTGAAGGAAAATGGCTTTGATTTGTCTGAAGAAATTAAGGCACAAGGATGGGAAAGGTATTTTGACAGGTTGGTGGGGCCAACGTTCCCCATTCTGGTTAAATAATTCTGGATACATGCGTCTTCATCAACTCATCAGGTTACTTCGTATATCATGGGAAAGAAGATAGTCATTACTGAAGATCACATTGCAAGGCTGATTGGATACACTGGTGGTGGTATCCTCTGTATAGACATGGCAGATAGATGTGCAAACTCTGCCCTAATTGCAAGAGAGATTTTCACACATGGGGTTCCCTCTAGCAAAATCAGAGACTTGAAAGATCAGCACAGAATTTGGGCAAAGATTATTCTGGGTTGCTTCAACCACAGGAAGCCTACAAGCTCCCCTGACTATATAAACATAGATCAACAATTTCTGATTTATTTTATTGCAAAGAAGTCCAAGATCAACCTAGCTCATCTTCTGTTCAATCATCTGAAGACCAGCGTCAAAGAAACTAGAGAAGAAGAAAGGACTAAAAGGGATTGGATACCCTTCGGCAGATTGATATCAAATATTCTAACGGAGAATAGGCTGATTGAACACCTGACAGAGGCACATGAAATAAGCTCTCTAGAACCTTCTGTTGGCAAGCAGCTGAATGCCAAGTGTGATCGGTGGATCTGGAACTGACTGTTTAACGCTGGTTCGCGAAATGTCGCGGAAGCAAGAGTCGCCACCGTCTTTTATTTTCTCCAAATGGAAAGGACAAAAGCACAGAAAAATTCCTTATAGAGATTGCTCTCGGTTCGGGAGGTAGGTTATAGAAAGGGAAGGTGTTAGCACCCTTTCTATCCATGGTTATCCATGGGCTCTTAGATACTTGCTCATTTGTGTTTTCAAAAATGGTTTGTTTGCTTTTCAACTGTGGGTTTTAAAAAGTTTCTTTGAAAATTCCAGTTCGACTCTTGTATCGGTCCTCAAGAGTGTTTGAAAAATTGCTTTCGAAAGCTTTTGAAAAGGTGTCGGTGTGAAAAGTATTTTTTGATTTGTTTTGAAATTAGAGCAAGTATCTACGAGTCATCCACCTACCCTAAGGAATTCGTCTGTGTAAATGTCCTTTAAAGTAGTGCCATCCCACCATTGAGAGGTAGGTAGCACCACCGTTGGAGGTGTTTGGGTCAATTCGAGGTTCGGGACATGGTGATCACCAGAGCAATGGGAAGACACCTTAGAAGCTACCCTCATGCCAGGTTCCCGGATCATGAGGACTTACTAAGACATCCTCTACTCGACGATCACCTTTCGAGGCAAGGCAACAGTGAGGCGTACCCTAGGGGTGGTGTGTGCGATTCGTGTGTCGTTTTCATTTGCATTTATCTTGTCATGTTATTGGTGTTCTACGCTTGTTTTTATTTTAAGGCCATTCATTCTTGCATGCTTTGTTTAACAGTTAAAAGTTGCGAGGAAAAAGTAAATCTAAAGCTATTACAAACGGCGCGGGTCCACATCGCCAAAATTAACCAGGACCCGATTTGACAGAAAAATAAAGAAATTAAAAATGCGAGAAATAATTACAAGGCTTCGGGAGAGGTACATAATTATTTAAGCGAAATAAAATAAATATGCGAACGAGAATAAAAATTAAGAACATGGGCGTTGGACCCTTTTGCAAAAATTAAATTACATGATGAAATTAATTAATTAAAGAAAGACTTGTTTTTTGGTATTTTTATGTATTTTAAGATTTAAAAAAAAAAGGAATCAATTAAAATAAAAATAAAATGCTAAACCTAATTCTAATTATTTTTTAAGTTATTAAGAAAAATATTGAAGTTTTTTAACCTAAATTAAACCTAATTTTTTTTATGTACAATTTTAATTATGAAAATAAATAAAATAAATAATATTATTGTGAAAAAGAAAAATTAAAAGGAATAAAAACAATAATTAAACCTATTTCTACATTTTTTAGACTTTTTATGAAAAGAATTAATATTGCAAACCCTAATTTAAAACTAAATTTATTTACATACAATTTGTTTACAAGAAAATATTAAAATAAAATATTTATTATGTTTTTTATCTTTTCTGATTTTTATGAGGTTTTTGTATTTTGTAAAAAAAATAATTAATTAAATTAAAACAATAAAGAAAATAAAATAACAATTGAAAATAAAATATAAAAAAAGTGTAGAGAATTGCAAACCAGGGGGGGTTCAGGCCCCAATATGGAGGTGAATTATAAGCATTTTAAGCCCATTAAGGATCTGGCCTTTATTGACATTCCAGATGGCATGCTGCAGCGTTGACCTATGCTCATGGTGTGCTTCAGATCTAGGCCTTTGGCTTGATCTCCAGGGGCACGTGGATGGATAGATGATGAGGGAATATGATGGTCTTCCATATGATGCCTGCATGTGATAATGAATTGGAAAAGAATATAGAAATAACGTAGACCTGGGACTTGAACCCAGGTCATGAGGGTTAACAACGTTACACTTTGCCAGCTGAGCCACTACAACGCGTTTGATAAATAAATAACTAACAATCATTATAAGAGTAAAGCAAAGGGTTAGTGGATTAAAGCGCGAAAATTCAAACCGGCTTATCACGTTTTGACAACACATCATCTTCTTCGCGTGTTTTGTTTTTTTTCTGAAAACAAGAATATAAAGCAACGGTTTTAGACGCGTTTCCTTAGGCCGGCTATGGGAAAATAGCGATTAGGCCTGTGTCATTCAGAAATTTGGCGCGATGGCATGTTTAGGATCGTCCAGGTCTGCTGATTACAACCATGGCATTCTTGAAGGCTAATTTTTCGTTAAATAAAAAACCCCAATTTTGAGGTCCTGCAAACCCTAGAAAGCAAGCATGGTGAAATCTCATATACAGCATAAAAATCAAATTAACGCATATGGTTAGCTTCAAAACTTCACAAGGAACATGAATCCACAATTAAATTTCACAAAGAATGCATGGAATATGATATACGATTATGAAATTTTCTTGATACAGCTTGCGTTCATGTTACCAATTCTTGGAGTTTGAATGGATGTTTGTGATTGTAATCGCTTCTGGACAACCTTGGCAAGCCAATGGAACAAGTTTCGTGCCTTGAATCCACCTCAAAAGTGCTTTTCAGATTTGAGTTTTTAGAGAATTTTTTCAAGTTTGTTCTTGGTCCTTCTGCGCAGCTTAGAGTCTCTTTGCATTAGGGTTATGATCAGGCATATGTAGTGAGTGCATTAGGTCAAGAAAAACCAATCAAATCCATGGCATTCATTGTTTTTGAAAATTTGATTTGTTAAGATCTTTCCATATCTTTTCCATGTGCTCTTGTGTCAATTATGATCAATTTGCTCCAAATCTTTCCCTATTTGATTAGGCACGAAATATTGAGTCTAGAACATGTATAAAAAGATTGGTTAGGGTGAATTAAATATTTTTCATATATTTAAATGATTTAAATGAATTAATATAAATAAAAATTCAAATAAATAAATAAAAAAATGAGAAAATACTTCCCTTTGGGCCAAGTGGTCGTGCACATGCTTAGAATGATGAATCATGGAAGAAAAATGGGCCCATTAGCAATTTTAGGTCATTTGAAGTAATGTTGACTTTTCAAAATATCCAAAAATTTCCCAACTTCCACAAGGCATAACTTGCTCAATTTTTAAGATTTTCTCATGTTCTTGGACATTTTGGAAAGGTCTTTGAGTCCTCTAACCAATGTCTTTGGTCCCATGTCATTTTGATTTACCAATCTCAAGTTATGGCCTTTGACTTAAAGTCCCTTTTTGTTGACTTTTGAAAATGACCTATAATGTTGAAATTGATAACTTTTTGTGAGAGCATTTCTTGGACTTGAAGTATGAAGATGAGTTGTAGGAAATGTCTCTCTCTTCAAAATGAGCTTTGGATGGAATTTTTCTGATAATCCATGTGAAAGTTATACCCTGGTCAATTTCAGTTGACTTTTTCAGCTGTCCAAATAAGGAAACTTTTGCATCTTGATGATTTCTGAGCCAAATTTTGAGAATCATGATCAAGCATTGATCAAATGATGTTTGTGGCTTCAAAATGATATGTTGGCCAAAAATTTGAACTTTTGACTGTCAAATGACCATTTTGCCCCTACAGTTGGCTGTAGTGCAATTTAGGGTTTTGACTGTGCAATTTTGTGCTGAATGCCTTGAAACTTGATATGAGGATACTTGACCATATTTGTAGGTATATGAGACTTGATTGGGCCTTTGATAACTTCCTTTTCTTGATCAGACTCAAAACCCTAATCTTGACTGTATAGGAGACCTTTGCCCTGTGCAACCCTTGGGGAATTTTGCAGCTTGACTTGGAAATTTCTTGGAGAATATGGGAGGGCAAATTTTGGGGTACAACAGTTGCCCCTGTTCAATCTTCTTAGACCTGAGGATGCAGATTGGCTGACGTGCCTTTCGTAATCCGAGGGTAGGAGATGATTGGTGTTATACCCCAAAATTTGCCCTCCCATATTCCTCAAGAAATTGCCAAGCCAAGTCACAAAATTCCCCAAGGGTTGTGCAGGTCAACTGTCTCCTATACAGTCAAAACTAGGGTTTGTGTGCTGATCAAGAAAATGGAGTGTTCAAAGGCCCAATCAAGTCTCATATGCTTACAAACATGGTCAAGCATCCTCATATCAAGTTTCAAGGCATTCAGCTCAAAATTGCACAGTCAAAACCCTAAATTGCACTACAGTCAACTGTAGGGGCAAAATGGTCATTTGGCAGTCAAAAGTTCAAATTTTTGGTCAATATATCATTTTGAAGCCACAAACATCATTTGATCAATTCTTGATCATGATTCTCAAAATTTGGCTCAGAAATCATCAAAGATGCAAAAGATGCTATATTTGGACAGCTGAAAAAGTCAACTGAAATTGACCAGGGCATAACTTTCACATGGATTATCAGAAAAATTCCATCCAAAGCTCATTTTGAAGAGAAAGACATTTCCTACAACTCATCTTCATACTTCAAGTCCAAGAAATGCTCTCACAAAAAGTTATCAATTTCAACATTATAGGTCATTTTCAAAAGTCAACAAAAAGGGACTTTAAGTCAAAGACCATAACTTGAGATTGGTTAATCAAAATGACATGGGACCAAAGGCATTGGTTAGAGGACTCAAAGAACTTTCCAAAATGTCCAAGAACATGTGAAAAGCTTAAAAATTGAGCAAGTTATGCCTTGTAGAAGTTGGGAAATTTTTGTGAAATGGCAAAAGTCAACTATCCTTGAAACTTCAATTTTTGACAAAAGGGCCCACTTTCTTCCATTTGATTCATCCTTGTCATGCCACACACGTGTCCCATGATTAATTTCAAGACCAAATATTGATTTTTCTATTTTATTTAATTTTTGATAATTTAATTCATTTTAAATCTTTAAAAATTCAAATAAAATTCAAAAACCAATGGAATAGTGTCATTTGAATTTGGACAACTTCCATATATCATGGGCCAACTCAAAAACTCAGGCTAGGGTTAAATTGCACACTAAGTCTTGGTCTTGGCTTAAAAGAAGGAAAAATTTGTTAATGAAAAAACCCTAGGACTAGTTCTCTCATGAGCATGAATCTAGGTCAGCTAGCAAGCCAATTCTCTTCCCTCATAAGGGCCAAGTCAAACCCTAACCATAACACATCAAAGGCTGCGCTAAAAAGCTGATTGCAACATTGAAATTTTGGGATAAAAACACAAAACTGATTTCAAAGTTGGAGGTAATTTCAAGTCATAAGATTGATTCTAAAAGTTTCCTTGACCATTTCTGAACACATCCCAATCACAAACAGCAACCCAAACGCAAAGAACTGGTATATTGGATTCAAACTATACAAGAAAAATCTCATAATCGAATATCATGTTACAAGCATTCCTTGTGAAATTTATGCATAGATTCTTACTCCTCATGATGTTCTGAAGCTAACCCATGCCATTAATTTGATTATTAGGCTGTGTATGCAATTTCGCCATTGTTGTTTTTCTAGGGTTACGAAGCTCAAAATTGGGGCTTTCAAAAATAGGCAAAATTAGGCCTCAAAACCATGGCCATCCAACTCAGTGCAGAGAGACGAAGAAGACCCACCATTCGCGATGAATTTATGACCACCACAGCCCTATTCGCTATTTTCCCATAGCATGCTTAAAGCAACGCGTTAAAACCGTTGCTGTTGTGTTTTATGTTTCAGGTACACGAGGAAGAAGAACGTCGTGGCGAAGCGTGATTCGTTCATTTGAAATTTCGCGCGTTCCCTCCACTACGCATTGGTTTTGATTTTTGTTATTTATTAACCATAATATATTAATTGAAATTAAGTAGCTCAGCTGGCAAGTGGATTCCTTTGCATTGTCCAAGACCTGGGTTCGAGTCCCAGGTCTGTATAAAATCTCATATTATTTTTCAATACTAATTCCTATGCAGCACTCCCATCGCAAGACCTTCATGCACGCCCAGAAATCACCATCCACGTGCCCAAAGCATCCAGATCAAGGGTTACAGATTGAAGAACACAATAAGTGCCAGTCAACGCATCATACACGAATTGAAAAGGTCAACAAACCTCAGGCTTAATGGGCCAATGTTCTTGGATCAACACCTCACAATTTGGGGCTACACCCCCCCTGGTTTGCTTTTCTTTTCATGATTTATTGTTTTATTATTTATTTTCATTGTTTTAATTAATTAATTGCTTTCTTTACAAAATATAAAAACATCACAAAAAATCAGAAAAAAGGATAAAAACATAAAAAATATTTATTTTATTTATTTTCTTGTAAATAATTAACATGTAAATTATTTAGTTTAATTATGTCATAATTTTAATCCTTTTAAACAAAAAAATCAAAAAATAGAATTAGGTTTAATTTTTTACTCTTCTTAATTTTCTTTTTTTTAATAACAATATTTATTTTATTTATTTTCTACAATTAAATTTTGCATGTAAATTAACTTAGATTTAAATTAGGACAAAACTTAATATTTTCACAATAAACCTAAAAAACATTAGAATTAGGGTTTGACGCTTCATTTTAATTTTAATTAATTCCTTTTCTTTTAAATATTAAAAAACACAAAAAATACCAAAACATTAAATTTTAATTTTAATTCTTCCTTAATTTTAATTTATTGCAAAAGGGTCCAACGCCCATGTTCATAATTTATTTAATTTGCGCATTTATTTTATGTCATTTATTATAATTATGTATATGTCCCAAAGCCTTGTAACTTTATTTCTCGCACTTTTATTTTATTGCTTCTTTACTTTCAGTCAAATCGGGTCCGGTTTATTTTGGCGATGTGGACCCGCGCCGTTTGTAATAGCTGTAGATTTATTTTTCCGCAACTTTATAACTGTTAAAAAAAGCATGCAAGAATGAATGTCCTAATTAAAATCAAGCGTAGATCACAAATAAACACGACAAGACAAATATCTGAAAACGACACACGAATCGCACACACCACCCCTAGGGTACGCCTCACTGTTGCCTCGCCTCGAAAGGTGATCGTCGAGTAGAGGACGTCTTAGTAAGTCCTCATGATCCGGGAACCTGGCATGAGGGTAGCTTCTAAGGTGTCTTCCCATTGCTCTGGTGATCACCATGTCCCTACGAACTCGAATTGACCCGAACCCCTCCAATGGTGGTGCTACCTACCTCTCAATGGTGGGACGGCACTACTTTAAAGGACATTTACACAGACGAATTCCTTAGGGTAGGTAGGTTCTCAAGGATACTTGCTCTAATTTCAAACAAATCAAAACATCTTTTCACCAACACATTTTCAAAAGCTTTCAAAAGCAAATTTTTCAAACACTCTGACGTACGAGTCGAACTGAAATTTTTCAAAGAAACTTTTTAAACCCACATTGAAAAGCAAGCAAACATTTTTGAAAACACATTGAGCAAGTATCTAAGAGCCCATGGATAACCATGGATAGAAAGGGTGCTAACACCTTCCCTTTCTATAACCTACCTCCCGAACCGAGAGCAATCTCTATAAGGAATTTTTCTGTGCTTTTGTCCTTTCCATTTGGAGAAAATAAAAGACGGTGGCGACTCTTGCTTCCGCGACATTTCGCGAACCAGCGTTAAACAGTCAGTTCCAGATCCACCGATCATAATTGGACACTAGAGTGCCCAGAAATTTGTGCTCACATAGTGGCAGTGTGGTGGGAATGGGCTTATAGATGCCATTTAGAGGTTGCTGGATAGGATGATGGGCTTATAGATGCCATCTGGATGTTGATCGCGTAAGAGATTCCTTGGCGAGAACCTGCATACCTGCAAAACAGAAAATGAGTACCTGACACGTTGCAGGAGCTGATTTTTAGATGCTTGGTATAGATATGTCCTGACTGGTTGCAGGAGCTGGGTCTGGAGCTTCGAAAGATGATGAATGAACTATGGATGGTTACTACCTCAACGGGATGGTGAGAGAACCTTGGACGATTACTACTCCAACAGGAACGCTGAGAGAATCTTGGGTGTCTTCTACTGGGATAAGAATCAGGGAGATCTTAGGGTCGATCTGACTGAACCAGAGGAGGCCTTTGACTGGATAAGAATCAGGAAAATCTTAGGGTCGATTTAACTGAACCGGACAAGGTCTTGGAATATCTTCAACTGGATAAGCATCAGGGAGATCTTAGGGTCGATCTGACTGAACCAGAGAAGGCCTTTGACTGGATAAGAATCAGGAAAATCTTAGGGTCGATTTAACTGAACCGGACAAGGTCTTGAAATCTTCAACTGGATAAGCATCAGGGAGATCTTAGGGTCGATCTGACTGAACCAGAGAAGGCCTTTGACTGGATAAGCATCAGGAAAATCTTAGGGTCGATTTAACTGAACCAGGCTAGGTCTTGGAACATCTTCAACTGGATAAGCATCAGGGAGATCTTAGGGTCGATCTGACTGAACCAGAGAAGGCCTTTGACTGGATAAGCATCAGGAAAATCTTAGGGTCGATTTAACTGAACCGGACAAGGTCTTGGAATATCTTCAACTGGATAAGCATCAGGGAGATCTTAGGGTCGATCTGACTGAACCAGAGAAGGCCTTTGACTGGATAAGCATCAGGAAAATCTTAGGGTCGATTTAACTGAACCGGACAAGGTCTTGGAATATCTTCAACTGGATAAGTATCAGGGAGATCTTAGGGTCGATCTGACTGAACCAGTCTAGGTCTTGAAATGTCTTCAACTGGAATAAGTGTCAGAACGTAGCCATATCTGGTTTATATCTGGACTATATCTGGAAGGAAATCTGGAAGCAGCATCAGAACGTCACCATATCTGGTTTACATCTGAAACTATATCTGGAAGGAAATCTGGAAGCAGTATCAGAACGTCACCATATCTGGTTTACATCTGAAACTATATCTAGAAGGAACTCTGGAAGCAGCATCAGAACGTCACCATATCTGGGTCATATCTGAAACTATATCTAGAAGGATATATGGAAGCAGTATCAGAACGTCACCATCTCTGGGTCATATCTGAAACTATATCTAGAAGGAAATCTGGAAGCAGTATCAGAACGTCGCCGTATCTGGGTCATATCTGAAACTATATCTAGAAGGATATCTAGAAGCAGTATCAGAACGTCACCATCTCTGGGTCATATCTGAAACTATATCTAGAAGGATATCTGGAAGCAGTATCAGAACGTCACCATCTCTGGGTCATATATGAAACTATATCTAGAAGGAACTCTGGAAGCAGCATCAGAACGTCACCATATCTGGTTTACATCTGAAACTATATCTAGAAGGAACTCTGGAAGCAGCATCAGAACGTCACCATATCTGGGTCATATCTGAAACTATATCTAGAAAGAATTGCGATAGTTGATAGTAATCATTTTGGTATTGATCTTTTTCCTAAAAAGGCAAAACATAATTATATGCAAAATCATGATGCATGAACTGTATGTCTTCAAAATTAATGAGATTCGTGTAGTATGATGCATATGCATGCTATAATGTATGAAGATGTGATGTTTATGAATGTATTTTTGTCTAAGAAAATAAATCCTTGACGGGTGCCGGGAAGTCACTCCTGAGCTGATGTTGAAGAATAGGTTTTGCTTCCGCCGGGGATGATAGTTGCAAGAATTCCGATAGGAGAAGATAACACTATTGGGGAATAAACTTGGCGAATGGGTTACTCTGCGGGGAGACAAATACTCTAGTAATCTTGCTGGGGAGCAATACTCTGTGGGGAGAGAGACACTCTGTTGATTGTTGATAGTAACTTGCTGAGGATATCCTTGTTGTTGGAAGTGTTGATGGACTTCGCTGGGGTAAGAAGACTGTGTCGACGACGATCTTTCCGTGGCTTTTGGCTGAGGATAACCCAGTTATATCCTGTTAGGGAAATAACTCTTTGAATAAAGCCGGGAGACGCATTCGTGCTCTGTGGGGATAAGCTTCCAAAATCAACTAGGGATAAGCTTACTGCTTGGGGAGATGGATTCCAACTTTCCTGGGGAAGCTGGATTGGACCCTCCTGGGGAAGTATTGAATTGTATTGGTTATGTTCTTCAACGGAACCTACCCTGATACCTTGGAGGATAGAACAATCAGATTGCTTAGACCACTCTTTATTGCCCCTGTTTCTATGGGGGAGGCACTTGTGGGGTGCTGATAGTTGTTGATGGACAAACCTTCTTCTGGTAGACAGATGGCAGGACATAGTCGTACGCTTTAATCCCTAACTTTTGCCTGGACCGCCCTTTCGGGTTTTCAGTCCACCGGGATACCCATTTTTGCTCAAGCCACCTTTTCAGGTTTTCGACTTGCCGGGTGTACAGATTTTTTCATTTCATCCCTTCATTTTGCCCGAACCCTTTTGGTTCGCCGGGAAGCCCTTATTTTTGCCTAGGTGTGTCAACCTAGCGGGTCTTTGATTTTGCGTAGTATTTTTCGACTATGTCCACGCTCTTAGAATGCAGGTAGGTGCCCCTGGCTGCTTGTGTTGCCATATTACCAGAAGGTGTCTGATCGTGCAAGATTCGTTGCTGGAGTGCCCCAAGTGACTCAGGCAGAGATTTGCCCCAGGCTTTTTGGCCTTTTGAGAGATTCTCTGGATCTTGACTTAACTGCCCCAGATGGTAGACCATGATCATGCCGTGCCCCTTGGTTGGAGATACTCTTGTTCATTAGACTTTCGTCATGCGAATTTCTATGCTGTTCAAACAAAAAGTCATATGCAAACAAAGTTATGTTAAAAATGCAAAGCTTATGTCTGTCTCGAAGATTTTGAAAATGCATTCTTTTTTCATAAAACAAGTGAATGTTCGTAAAACGTGATGTCAACCCGTATTTACCATAGGCCTTAAGGAGTCAGGATACCTTTCGTGACAGTATGCTTTCGAGCTAACCCATGCTTCAGCTAGGACTTTTGAGGGTTTTAACGTGGCCTGGTTCACGGTTTAAGAAACAAAGGGTAAAGGCTCAAATTATTTGTACCCACCCGCTCTTCGTGATGTTCTCCAAACCTAAACTCAGTTGATCGTGCGTTAGACCTTGCTTGAGTCTTTGCTTTGATGTTCCAATAATGGTTCAGATGTTGATGATTTCTTTTGAATAGGCAGTCATTTTTTGCTTTGGTTGAGGGTTTGTGAGACCTCTTTCTTGATTTTTGTTATCCCTTTCTTTTTTTTTGCCTGAACTGTTTCCTTTTTTGGAATTACAGTCAGCGGGATGCCCCAGTTTTATAAGTCTCCTTCATGGGTTTTGACTTAATGGGTTTTTCATTTTTTTGAGATAATGACTGCCTGTCCTTGTGATTTATTCAGAACCATCACTGTCTTTTGTTTTGTAAGGACTCCTTTGGTGCCATTTGTTATGCACTTGGATCAACTGAGAGAACTACCCTGCCCCAGGTTATGATAAAGGGTTTTAAATTTCGAAAAGAAAAACTCCTACTTCTTTGGCTCAGAGGGGTTGACGAGGGATTATCATCCTTATAACTCCAGTGTTTAGGGATTGAAACAATGCCTGTACCTCATCAGCGGGGTCTGTTCAAAAGCATACTGTAGATTATGGTATCGTTTTCGTCATCCTCCCTCAAGAGGCTTAGAATTTTAGATCCAGAGTTGACATCAGAAAAAATATGAAAAGAAATTTGAACATAATGAAAACAATTGTATTAATTCCCAAAACAGACGTATGCGATGCATTGATAGAATAAAAGAGTTTGCTATGACATTAATTGTTTGTATAAGCAAAGAAAAATACAACTCAAAAATTCAAATAAACAAAAGGCTTCAATGATTGGGCAACGGAGCAGTGATTATGTTCGGAGTCTCAGGCACTTCAAACTGAATCTCCCCGGCGTCGATCATGTCTTGAATCTTGTTCTTGAGAGGCCAGCAGTTGTCCGTAGTATGCCCCGGGCTATCAGAATGATATGCGCACCTATCATTGGGATGATAGTTGGGAGCA
Source organism: Vicia faba (assembly GCA_948472305.1). Lineage (NCBI taxonomy): Eukaryota > Viridiplantae > Streptophyta > Magnoliopsida > Fabales > Fabaceae > Vicia > Vicia faba. The sequence continues at coordinate 1,459,714,860 of OX451739.1, read as the reverse complement.
GAAGTGTTCGGATTCCAAAGAGGAGCCCTTAAGGTGATCAGCCCTGCCTTCAACATTTGTTGCAGTGCTTGATCCAGTGACATGTTGATTTTGGTGTACTGTCGTTTCTCCTTGCGCTGCTGCCCCTGTCCTTGTTGAGCAGGTCCAGGATTGGAGATCTGGATTGCCCCTACCTCATGACGGCTCTTTTTACCGTGCACAGCATTGGATTCTTTCTTTCCATGATGAGGCTTTTTATCAGAAGGTGCAGCCTCTTGAATTTTCCCAGACCGGATGCCCGCTTCTATTCGCTCTCCAGTCAAGATAAGATATGTGAATCCAGCAGACGAATTCCCAATTAGGTGGTTGTAGAACGGACCAGACAGGGTCCCCAAGAACATATCGACAAGTTCCCGATCAGTCAGAGGTGGTTGTACCCTTCCAGCAAGATCCCTCCATTTCTGCGCATATTCTTTAAAACCTTCACTTGATCCTAACGACATACCCTGGAGTTGGGTACGCGTAGGAGCAAGGTCGGCATTGTATTGATACTGCTTGTAGAAAGCAGTAGCCAACTCCTCCCAGTTACGAACCTTGGTCCCATCTAGCTGATAGAACCATTCGAGATGAGTCCCTGAAAGACTCTCCTGGAAGAAGTGGATCCACAAATTCTTGTCCACCGTATATGGTTGAATCTTCCGAACATAGGACCTGAGATGTAACTTGGGACAAGACGCCCCGTCATACTTGGTAAAGGATGGTGCTTTGAACTTCCGAGGAATAATCACACCAGTTGACAAACCCAGATCTCCAAAATCCAGCCCAGGTACCTGTTGGATCTCCATAGCATTCAGCCTATCCTCCAACTGTTTGTACTTGTCTTCGGCAGGAGGGTATTGTTCGTCGTTGAAATCTGTCTCGTTTTCGGAGACCACTGGACTGGGAACCCTTTCCTCCTGATGACTACCTTCCCTCACAGATGGAGTTGTCCTCTCAGTTTCATCCTGCAGTGTATTCCTAGATCTGCGTCTAGGGTTGAACAAAACAGTCCTCTTCTTCTTCTTGTCCTTCTTCAAGAGCAAAGCCTTCAGATCTTGTTGCCCCTGGGTCAAATTCATGATCAGCCCTTGGAACTGGGCGTTCTGAGCCTGGAGGGCCTTGATAGTGTGCTCGGTTGAAGATTCAGGATTCATGACGAGACTGCTGAAATAAACAGCGAAGAAGGTAAGCAACCTGCAGAGAATGGGTACCTGTTATGCAATGATATGTATGATATGCATGCGATGTTTTCAAGGACCTCGCGGGGTAAACAAGAAAATTGTTAGCATTTGGGGAACTGGTAACTTGATTGAAGGCACTGCATATTGTTGAGAGTCCTTCTTCAAGGGTCAAAGGCTCACCATATCCAGTGGGTCATAGCCCCTGACAACTTTGTCTAGAGGAAAATAAATCCTCTTTGCCCCTTGCTGGGGTAGTTGATTCACCATGACCTGCATCACAAGCCCTTGAGATCCTTGAAATGGGTTAGGATGTATGCAATGGTATGATGTTATGGTATGCATGGGATAATGTGAGTAAACCCTGTTATGAGTCCCTAATTAAGGACTGCAAACCAAAACCTGCAAGAACTTAGGTAAAACCTGTCATGAGTCCTAATTAAGGACTAAACACAACACCTGCAAGAAACTCGGTAAACCTTGTTATGAGTCCTAACAGAACCTGCAAGTAAGTTCATGTGTCAGCTAACAAGCATGCAAATAGGCAAGTACAAAGGCACACAAGTCACACAAGAGAAGCCCTTAGAGTTTAGGCCAGCATGAGGTCTAGGTATTACCCTCTTTCAGTTTGTTGGTTCATACCTGTCCTAATCAAAAGTAACCGGGTTCTTAGAGGATCCTAATATCATTGACTACCCTCAATCGGTCATAACTCCAGCATCGCAATCTTTTCTTGCGGCCAGAACCATCACGAGAGTTTAGCCTCAATGGGCGTAGCATACTGCTACAATTCTAAAGGCCAAGTTGTGTCAATTATGGTTCTAAGGTTGTTGGTGCTTAATGACTCCTTAGAAGACCCATATTCTCCTCGTTGCGACACAAGGGATATCGGTACAGACTAAGGTGCCACACCAACGTAGCCACTGCTTCACCTGTGTCGGTCTACGCCGGACAGGTCCCTCACAGCTTATGCTACCTAAACAGGGTATCCCCAGATCCGGGTTAGGATCTATGTATCTCCGATGCAACCCACAATAGTAAAGCAAGCAAAGAAGACAATTGAAAACACAGTGATCTTAATCCTAAGGTACACCTCACTTTATAAGATAGTCCCCAGCAGAGTCGCCAGTTCTGTGATCGGTGGATCTGGAACTGACTGTTTAACGCTGGTTTGCGAAATGTCGCGGAAGCAAGAGTCGCCACCGTCTTTTATTTTCTCCAAATGGAAAGGACAAAAGCACAGAAAAATTCCTTATAGAGATTGCTCTCGGTTCGGGAGGTAGGTTATAGAAAGGGAAGGTGTTAGCACCCTTTCTATCCATGGTTATCCATGGGCTCTTAGATACTTGCTCATTTGTGTTTTCAAAAATGGTTTGTTTGCTTTTCAACTGTGGGTTTTAAAAAGTTTCTTTGAAAATTCCAGTTCGACTCTTGTATCAGTCCTCAAGAGTGTTTGAAAAATTGCTTTCGAAAGCTTTTGAAAAGGTGTCGGTGTGAAAAGTATTTTTTGATTTGTTTTGAAATTAGAGCAAGTATCTACGAGTCATCCACCTACCCTAAGGAATTCGTCTGTGTAAATGTCCTTTAAAGTAGTGCCATCTCACCATTGAGAGGTAGGTAGCACCACCGTTGGAGGTGTTTGGGTCAATTCGAGGTTCGGGACATGGTGATCACCAGAGCAATGGGAAGACACCTTAGAAGCTACCCTCATGCCAGGTTCCCGGATCATGAGGACTTACTAAGACATCCTCTACTCGACGATCACCTTTCGAGGCAAGGCAACAGTGAGGCGTACCCTAGGGGTGGTGTGTGCGATTCGTGTGTCGTTTTCATTTGCATTTATCTTGTCATGTTATTGGTGTTCTACGCTTGTTTTTATTTTAAGGCCATTCATTCTTGCATGCTTTGTTTAACAGTTAAAAGTTGCGAGGAAAAAGTAAATCTAAAGCTATTACAAACGGCGCGGGTCCACATCGCCAAAATTAACCAGGACCCGATTTGACAGAAAAATAAAGAAATTAAAAATGTGAGAAATAATTACAAGGCTTCGGGAGAGGTACATAATTATTTAAGCGAAATAAAATAAATATGCGAACGAGAATAAAAATTAAGAACATGGGCGTTGGACCCTTTTGCAAAAATTAAATTACATGATGAAATTAATTAATTAAAGAAAGACTTGTTTTTTGGTATTTTTATGTATTTTAAGATTAAAAAAAAAGGAATCAATTAAAATTAAAATAAAATGCTAAACCTAATTCTAATTATTTTTTAAGTTATTAAGAAAAATATTGAAGTTTTTTAACCTAAATTAAACCTAATTTTTTTTATGTACAATTTTAATTATGAAAATAAATAAAATAAATAATATTATTGTGAAAAAGAAAAATTAAAAGGAATAAAAACAATAATTAAACCTATTTCTACATTTTTTAGACTTTTTATGAAAAGAATTAATATTGCAAACCCTAATTTAAAACTAAATTTATTTACATACAATTTGTTTACAAGAAAATATTAAAATAAAATATTTATTATGTTTTTTATCTTTTCTGATTTTTATGAGGTTTTTGTATTTTGTAAAAAAAATAATTAATTAAATTAAAACAATAAAGAAAATAAAATAACAATTGAAAATAAAATATAAAGAAAGTGTAGAGAATTGCAAACCAGGGGGGGTTCAGGCCCCAATATGGAGGTGAATTATAAGCATTTTAAGCCCATTAAGGATCTGGCCTTTATTGACTTTCCAGATGGCATGCTGCAGCGTTGACCTATGCTCATGGTGTGCTTCAGATCTAGGCCTTTGGCTTGATCTCCAGGGGCACGTGGATGGATAGATGATGAGGGAATATGATGGTCTTCCATATGATGCCTGCATGTGATAATGAATTGGAAAAGAATATAGAAATAACGTAGACCTGGGACTTGAACCCAGGTCATGAGGGTTAACAACGTTACACTTTGCCAGCTGAGCCACTACAACGCGTTTGATAAATAAATAACTAACAATCATTATAAGAGTAAAGCAAAGGGTTAGTGGATTAAAGCGCGAAAATTCAAACCGGCTTATCACGTTTTGACAACACATCATCTTCTTTGCGTGTTTTGTTTTTTTTTCTGAAAACAAGAATATAAAGCAACGGTTTTAGACGCGTTTCCTTAGGCCGGCTATGGGAAAATAGCGATTAGGCCTGTGTCATTCAGAAATTTGGCGCGATGGCATGTTTAGGATCGTCCAGGTCTGCTGATTACAACCATGGCATTCTTGAAGGCTAATTTTTCGTTAAATAAAAAACCCCAATTTTGAGGTCCTGCAAACCCTAGAAAGCAAGCATGGTGAAATCTCATATACAGCATAAAAATCAAATTAACGCATATGGTTAGCTTCAAAACTTCACAAGGAACATGAATCCACAATTAAATTTCACAAAGAATGCATGGAATATGATATACGATTATGAAATTTTCTTGATACAACTTGCGTTCATGTTACCAATTCTTGGAGTTTGAATGGATGTTTGTGATTGTAATCGCTTCTGGACAACCTTGGCAAGCCAATGGAACAAGTTTCGTGCCTTGAATCCACCTCAAAAGTGCTTTTCAGATTTGAGTTTTTAGAGAATTTTTTCAAGTTTGTTCTTGGTCCTTCTGCGCAGCTTAGAGTCTCTTTGCATTAGGGTTATGATCAGGCATATGTAGTGAGTGCATTAGGTCAAGAAAAACCAATCAAATCCATGGCATTCATTGTTTTTGAAAATTTGATTTGTTAAGATCTTTCCATATCTTTTCCATGTGCTCTTGTGTCAATTATGATCAATTTGCTCCAAATCTTTCCCTATTTGATTAGGCACGAAATATTGAGTCTAGAACATGTATAAAAAGATTGGTTAGGGTGAATTAAATATTTTTCATATATTTAAATGATTTAAATGAATTAATATAAATAAAAATTCAAATAAATAAATAAAAAATGAGAAAATACTTCCCTTTGGGCCAAGTGGTCGTGCACATGCTTAGAATGATGAATCATGGAAGAAAAATGGGCCCATTAGCAATTTTAGGTCATTTGAAGTAATGTTGACTTTTCAAAATATCCAAAAATTTCCCAACTTCCACAAGGCATAACGTGCTCAATGTTTAAGCTTTTCTCATGTTCTTGGACATTTTGGAAAGGTCTTTGAGTCCTCTAACCAATGTCTTTGGTCCCATGTCATTTTGATTTACCAATCTCAAGTTATGGCCTTTGACTTAAAGTCCCTTTTTGTTGACTTTTGAAAATGACCTATAATGTTGAAATTGATAACTTTTTGTGAGAGCATTTCTTGGACTTGAAGTATGAAGATGAGTTGTAGGAAATGTCTCTCTCTTCAAAATGAGCTTTGGATGGAATTTTTCTGATAATCCATGTGAAAGTTATACCCTGGTCAATTTCAGTTGACTTTTTCAGCTGTCCAAATAAGGAAACTTTTGCATCTTGATGATTTCTGAGCCAAATTTTGAGAATCATGATCAAGCATTGATCAAATGATGTTTGTGGCTTCAAAATGATATGTTGGCCAAAAATTTGAACTTTTGACTGTCAAATGACCATTTTGCCCCTACAGTTGGCTGTAGTGCAATTTAGGGTTTTGACTGTGCAATTTTGTGCTGAATGCCTTGAAACTTGATATGAGGATACTTGACCATATTTGTAGGTATATGAGACTTGATTGGGCCTTTGATAACTTCCTTTTCTTGATCAGACTCAAAACCCTAATCTTGACTGTATAGGAGACCTTTGCCCTGTGCAACCCTTGGGGAATTTTGCAGCTTGACTTGGCAATTTCTTGGAGAATATGGGAGGGAAAATTTTGGGGTACAACACCAAGAATCTGAAGAAGATGAAGCTGATAGAGAATATAAGGAAGGAGCCCAACGTCACTCCTCATGCTGAAATCACCAGCAGAAGAGTCCTTCTGGACGACTTTCCTATGTTCTCTGAGATTGACTCTAAACCAGTCATTGTTCTCAGATACTTGGATGCGTGTAAAGCTGATGGCACAGATCCTGATCTGAACATTAAAGATCTGCACCAGCAAACACCAGAGGTTACTCTGAAGAAGACTAAGATTATAAAGGTTGTATCAGAAGGATCGTCTCAGCAGACCCCAAAGAAGAGAGGTAACCTGTCTTCTGTTAATGTTTTAAATTCATCTGTTGTTCCAACATTTATTCCTACCCCAACTTCATTTGAAATCCCAATTCCAACCATTGATGATACTGAATCTGAGTTTGACCCTTCTGAGTCATTAACCCTCAGAAGATCCCGCGCCAAACCTACAGCCTCAACAGAACCAGAACTTGAAAAAGTTCTTTCAGAAATTGATCAACACTCTTCTGCTCCCCATACAGAAAATCCAAATCTTCAACCAGAAACTCCCCACTCACCTCAACCAGAAACTACACTCTCACCACAACCAGAAATTCCACAACCTCCATCTCCACAACCAGAACTTAATCCACCTTCACCTCAACACGAACCATCTCAACATTCTGAGTCTCAACACTCTGAGGCTCAAACCCCTGAACCTCAATCATATGAATCCTCTGAACCACAACCCTTGGCCATTCAACTACCTTGTGGTACAACTGTAAACATACCTCAACTACCATCCTCACCAGAAACTACTCCACCTAACACTCCACACAGTCCAATAATCATTTCTGATTCTCCTACTCCCTCACCCAAACAAAATCCAAATGACCACAGCAAGACCTTCATTGATCTAACAGTCCTCGACCGCCTTGCTGCCCTTAAAAATAAAACTTCCATTCCCAAACCCAAACAACCAGATGTTGGTTCTAGCATCTTGAATTTTGAAACAGACATGCAAAATTGGATTTCTTCTCTAAAGCGGGCTTGTCCGGGAGTGATTGATCCTGATGTTTCAGACCAACTCTGGACACAACTCAGAGGATGGGTACGCGCTGAAACCTTTAAGCTGCAAGACCTAAACTATGAACAGGCTCAACAGAACTTCAACAATCTGCTGAAAGAAGTTGAAGGTCCAGTCTTGAGTCAGCTGCTGAAGGAGGAAGGGCTTCATCTGGACAGTGAGCCTTGGTCTGAAAAGTGTCCAGCTTCAACAGTTCAACCAGCAGAAGAACAGACGACTCCAGCTGAAGATTTAAGTCAAGAAGAAGTTGTTGCAGAAAGCTCTCAGAAGCATCCTGATTCTGACACTTCTCAAGCTGCATTGGACAGACAGACTCTTGAAGAGCTGAAGCAAAATGATATTCGACTGCAGGAGAGAATGGATGAGAATGATCAACAGATGAAGGAAAGGATGGATGTTCAGGATAGTAAGATTGACCCAGTAGTCAGCATGGTGCATCAGCAAAAGGAAACCACTGATCAGATCAAGAACATGCTAGAAGCTCTGTTCACACGCCTTCCTCCCCAACCTTAGATTTTATTTCTTGATGTTTTCACTGTTTTCTTTACATGTTATCTGTAATATTTTCTTAGCTCTGAACTGAATACAATCGTTTTTCTGCACTGATCATTTTTAACTTCAATTATTTGCACTTTTTGATTGCTGACAAAAAGGGGGAGAAAGAATGATATTTTTCAATAACGGATTACTGAGACAAAAGTCTCAAACATTCTAACACTCTGATATACTTGAATGTTTCTTTGTTCTGCATAAGCTTACAGGTACAAGAATTTAATTATCTCTGATACACTGAAGCTCTACTCTAGTAAAAGAAAGATCTGATGCTCAAAGAAAATTCAAGAAAGATCTGATGCTAAAGGACTCATGGAATTAAAAGGGAAGTAATAAACTCAGGGGGAGTTTTTATGATCATAACTCTGATAGCTTTTTCTTATCTTCTTAAACTCTGATACCTTTTTATTCCTCCTTATCGTTGACACCTTTTTGTTTATCTCTGATACAATTTATTATTTGGTTATCTCTAATAATTCTGCCTTTAAATTTCAATTGAAAATATCTGGTTTTTGTCATCATCAAAAGGGGGAGATTGTTAGAACAAAGTTTGAATCTACTACCCTAAGTTAAAGTTTTGATGATAACAAAATGCTAGATTAAATAAATTGTATAATTCATATGAGACATATATGCTACCTAAAAATTATATTATGCATTTACAGAAACTCTAATGGATAGAATCAGAAGATGAAATATCATATGCCAGCATCATAAGATGAAATATCATATGCCAGCATCAGAAGATGAAATATCATATGCCAGCATCAGAAGATCAAAGCATGTGCTTACGCTGAAGCTTGATGAACAGATCTGCGCTTAACATACTCTAAACTATGATCAAGACCAAAACAATATCATCAGCAGTTAGAAGCGTCAGAATAAGCCAAAGCCAATAACACGCTTAATTGACAACGGTACTGTGCATTCAAGACACTTTATTACCAACGGCTGTATTCCAAGACAAAGATCTTCTAAACATGGAAAGAACGTAATGGGCATTGAAATGGAATAAGTGACTACAACGTATATTTTCCAAAGCTATATAAACAAGTCAGTGAGAAATGAATTGGCTAATGCTCTACAACTCTTCACACGCATAAAGCAAATCATTTTCTTCCTCACTCAAAAAGTTTGCAATATCTCTCAAATTGCTTACTCTCTAGTTATAGCATCCTAGTTTCACATAAGCTTAATTTGTGTATTATCACAGTTGTGATATAAAGTTTTTGTAGAAAACATTCACACATAGTTTTCATTTATCTGTAAGAAAGAATTTCCTTGAGAAACCGGTATGTGGTTTAGACTCAAGAAGGCTTTAGCAGTTGTTAAAGCAGTTGTAATATTCAGTTGAATATAGTGGATTAAGACCTCGTTGGAGAGAGGCGAAATCACCTTGACGGGTGGACTGGAGTAGTTTGAGATCAAACGAACAAGGATAAAAATAACGTGTTGTCTGCATTTAATTTCAAGTTTTACAATTCAACCCCCCTTCTTGTGTTTTTCACTTCTTCATATGTTTTGTAGGTATTTGAGGATTGTTGGAGCAAGAGAAATAAAGCTCCAAGATGAATTTTTGATCAATAAAGAATAAGGCAGAAGATTGGAGCCAGAGGAAGTTATGCAGGAAAGCAATAGAAGTTGGTGAATTGTCATGGATTTCCAGGCGAAAAAGACCGTTGTCGGGCGAAATTTGAAGAGCCAATTTTGATGTTGCCTCTTCCTTGCTTCGCGTCTAGGTTGCCATGCGAAAATAAGGAGCGTCGCCGAGCAAATATTTATGTCACAAAGCGACTTTAGATATTTGTTTCAGTTGAGGACGTAGCGCAGTCTAGGCCAAGTATATAAAAGCCATCGCCAGGCGAAGCTTTATGTTGTCGGGTGATGCGTGCGAAACAAAAATTCTTTATATTTCCTTTTGTGTTAGTTTTGTTGGGGATGGTTTTGGGGGGTGATTTTTGTTCTCCCAATTCCATCAACCTCATTTTTATAGTGGATTAGCTTAGATAACAACACTAGGGCTTTGCTTATAGATGATTGGAGGTGGATTTCTCATTGATCGACTCTGACAAACTGGAAGATTTATGGTTTATCTCTTCTCCTCTCTATGTATTTTTAATTTATTGGGTTTTATATGTATTTTACTTTGAACTTATGTATATTTGTCGCCCATGGCGTTATATTAAACTTGCTTTACAAATCTTTGTTGATTGTTCTCTTAGATTTTTTCTCTGTACTAGGGATTTGAGCTGTTATAGACATATAATGCTTATATTCTTATATAGGATGATTACATGTTAGTTTCCGAACTCTAGAGATAGATTTAGAGCTGACATCTACTTAGATATCAAAGCTTAATACCTCTGTGTGGTTGTGCTTTACTGAGAGATCGTCAGTGTAACACCCCAATTCTACCCCGACAATTATATAAATAAATCAGAGTTATAAAATCATTCATGCAAATTCGAATCGGGATGCCACAAATTCATCATTAAAACTCATTGCATTCATCGTGGATATATAACACTTTTAAAACATCGGATGGACCATCATCATAACATCTTTAATTAAATAATTCAACAATTCAACATCTACGCAGCGGAATTCTTAATAACATCTTTATCATCATTACGGTAACTTCAAAACAGCACAATCTTAATAATAAACAACTTAAAGTTCAACAACTGAATAATCAACAATCAAAGCAACAAGCGTTCACCCCCCCCCCCCCCCCCCGAGTGTTACATATCAGAGCAATGACACTGACTCGAACTACTGAAGGTATACCGCCTTCACTCTCGATTACCTACACGTTACCAACATAAGGGCAACATTCAAACAGAAGGGGTGAGATATCTAACAATATAATAAAGCGCATGATAATTAATATATTAAATTAGATCACATAACATCGCCACTTCTCATCTCATAATCAACAGTAATCACAACTATAATACACATTCACAACATCAATACACACTTCCTTATGCAATCATATAATGCGACTCAATACTATGCAAATGCATGTGGTACCATTTGGAGCAGAACTCCCATCTCAAAAATTGACAATTAATAGAGGCATCAACAAGGCATAAGCCTTCATCTCAATATTCTCTAATTCAGGTCATCTCAACGAGCATAAGCTCCATCTCAAATACAATGTATACGACACAGTCATGAATACAGTAACAACACCATAATTGACAACATCTCAATACACACCATTGTTGGCCAAAGGCCTACATTTCAAAAGCATTTCAACATCTCTTCATCAACATCTCATATCATCATAATAATTTATCAAACATCATTTATTCATCAAATATCATTTATTCATCAAACATCATTTATTCCTCAAGCATCATTTATTCATCATAAATTATCAAACACAACTTTATTAATAACATCTCATCAACAACTCAATTGTACATTAATACGACAGTAACTCGTCAATTTCACAACGTTGGCCATAGGCCCACAACAAGACATTGCCTATAATTAGTTAATCAACTAAGGCTCACTTCTAAATCACCAAACCTATACATACTACTATTTTGTACTATTGCATCATTATTATTATTAATCCTACTGTTACAAACCAGACAATACTCTACAAACGTCTCATCCTCGTTCTTCTTCACAAAAACCAACATAACGATCAACACGGGACTAACTCTAATCCTAAATTGGCTACTAGGATTACACTTCCTATTCTTCATTTTAATCCTCAAGAATAAAGTTCATTGCGTTGGCTATTCAACACTTCAAACGACACATCAAACGGAGTCCAAAAACTCAAGTTACAGCCTTTTCTAAACGATTCTGCCAAAAACCAGACAACATGGATCGATGCAAAATGTCTTGGATCGATGCGTACTGTACTGAACTCGCAACATGAGTCAACGCATCCTCTCTTGTATCGACTCATCCTGAGTCTAACACGCATCATGTATCGGCACATGCTCCTAGGTATCGACTCATCCTGAGTCTAAAAGTCCTCATGGATCGACGCAAGACTCCTTCGTGTCGACTCATCCTGAGTCTCTAAATCTTCTTGTATCGACGCATCATGTTTGAGGTCGACGCATATTGCTATGTCCTGCATAATTTCTGCGATTTTCTCTGCATTTTCACTACGGGTTCCATACTTTAAGCCCTAAAAACTTAATCTAATCATAGATAATCATCACTTACAATTCTACATCAATTAGACAGCATCGGAACATCATTATTCATCTAAAATTCATCAATTTTTCATCATACAACATTATATACATTCAATTCATGAATAAGACAACAATCACCTCTAACCCCACATACCAATTATCGTGAACCCAATTATAGAGTCAGAACCTCACCTTTACCTTAGATTGAAGGTCGCTCTATAACTTCCGGTCGAATCCTCATTCTGTCGTTTTTCCTCCTTTCCAACAGCTTCACGTTCTTCCTCTCAAACCCTTATTTTTCTACTGCTTCTTCTTTCTATTCTTTCTAACAATAATAAAATAACCTATTATTCTCTTTATTCCTTAATGGGCTCAAAACTAATACACCCCTCATTACTTTTATTCCTTTTAAACAAACTCACATCAAATAACATTATACTTCTAATATTATTTCTCCACTTAATAAAATAATTAAATCCAATTAGTCACAACACAACTTCTCAAATATTCCAAAAATAATTTAATTAAATAATTAATTAAATTACGGGCGTTACAACTCTCCCCCACTTAGAATAATTTCGTCCTCGAAAATTTACCTTAATTAAACAACTCAGGGTAGGAGTCCCGCATCTTGCTCTCCAACTCCCAAGTCATGCTTTCACCGGCATCTCCTAGCCAAACCACTTTAACCAAAGCAATCTCTTTGCCCCTCAGAGTCTTTATTTCATGATATGTAATTCGTACAGGCACCGTCTCCACAGTAAGGTTATCCCGTACTTGCACATCGTCCATATGAATCACATGAGATGGATCAGAAATATACTTCCGAAGTTGCGACACATGAAACACATCATGCAAATTCGAAAGATTAGGCGGTAAAGCCACTCTATAAGAAACATTCCCAACTCTCTCTGAAATCTAATATGGTCCAATAAAACGAGAAGTGAGCTTTTTAGACTTCAACGCTCGCCCAACACCAGTCACAGGTGTAACTCTAAAAAACACATGGTCACCCGCTTGGAATTCTAAATCCTTCCTTCGCTTGTCATGATAACTCTTCTGTCTACTTTGGGAAGCTTTCATCTTTTCTCGAATCAACTTCACCTTCTCAGTAGTCTCACGAACAAGTTCAGGTCCAAGTACTACACTTTCACCAGATTCATGCCAACATAAAGGAGTTCTACATCTTCGACCATACAACGCTTCAAAAAGTGCCATTCCAATACTAGAATGGTAATTGTTATTATACATGTACTCTATCAACGGAAGATAAGTATCCCACGAACCTCCCTGCTCAAGAACACATGCCCTCAACAAGTCTTCCAACGATTGAATAGTCCGTTCAGTCTGACCATATGTCTGAGGATGATACGCTGAACTCAATCTCAACTTAGAACCTAACGCTTCTTGTAAACTCTTCCAAAAATCAGAAGTAAATCTTGGATCTCTATCTGAAACAATGCACAAAGGAACACCATGCAACTTCACAATCCCACTAGTGTAAATCTCAGCCAACTTTGACACTGGAAAACTGATGTTAATAGGAATAAAATGAGATGACTTTGTAATCCTATCAACAATCACCCAAATCGAATCATGTCTTCTTAAGGTATTAGTCAACCCCGTCACAAAGTCCATTGAAATGCTATCCCATTTCCATCCTGGAACTTCTAACGGTTTCATCAATCCTGTAGGCTTCTGATGTTCAACTTTCGACTTCTGACAAGTCAAACATGCATACACAAAGTGAGCCACACCACTCTTCATTCCAGGCCACCAAAACAATCCTTTCAAATCTTGGTACATCTTCGTAGCTCCTGGATGAATACTCAACTTACTTCTATGACTCTCCTCAAGTATCACCTTCTTCATCTCAACATCATTAGGAATACAAATCCGGTTACGAAACCTCAACACGCCTTGCGCATCTAGCTTAAAATCACTATTCTCAGACTGATTGATTCTAACCATCAAATCTACCAGTTTCACATCCAACTTATGAGCTTCTCTGATACTGTCTAGAAATTCATTATTAATCTTCAACATACCCAACATAACACTTCGCGGTGTAACCTCTCAAACTAAGCTCATATCTCTAAACTGCTCAATTAATTCCAACTCTTTAACCATCATTGCCGACATATGTAAAGTCTTTTGACTCAACGCATCAGCTACCACATTCGCTTTTCCTGGATGATAATTCAAATTGAAATCATAATCCTTTAACAATTCCAACCATCTTAGTTGCCTCATATTCAACTCCTTCTGATCAAAAAGATACTTCAAACTCTTATGGTCACTAAACACTTCAAATCTAGAACCATAAAGATAGTGCCTCCAAATCTTCAACATAAAAACAACTGCAGCAAGCTTTAAATCACGCGTAGGATAGTTATTCTCATGAGTCCTCAACTTCCTTGACGCATAAGCAACTATCTTACCAATCTGCATAAGCGCACCTCTTAAACCCATCTTAGAAGCATCACAATAAACCACAAAAGTCTCTCCTGGATTAGGCAACGTCAAAATCGGAGCCGGCGTCAACTTCTTCTTCAATTTTGTAAAACTTTCTTCGCACTGAACATCCCATACAAAAGTTCTACCTTTACAAGTCAACTTAGTCAACGGAAGTGCCAATTTAGAAAAACCTTCGATAAACCTTCTATAGTAACCAACTAATCCCAAAAAGCTTCTAATCTCAGTAGTTGACCTCGAAGTTTCCCATTGCAACACAGCATCAACCTTCGATGGATCTATAACAATGCCACTACTTGAAATCACGTGACCAAGGAAACTCACCTCCTTTAACTAGAATTCACACTTGGACAGCTTTGCATACACCTTCTTCTCTTTCAAAACTTGCAACACTATCCTTAAGTGTTCTGCATGCTCTTCTTCTGACTTAGAGTAAATTAAAATATCATCAATGGACACCACTATGAACCGATCCAAGTAAGTATGAAAGATAAGATTCATATATTCCATGAATACTCCCGGCGCATTAGTAAAACCGAAAGGCATCACCGAATACTCGTAATATCCATAACGCATTCTAAAAGCCGTCTTCTGGATATCTTCATCCTTCACTTTAATCTGATGGTAACCCGACCTCAAATAAATCTTACTAAACATACGAGCATCCACCAATTGGTCCATTAAGTCATCTATTATTGGAAGCGGATACTTGTTCTTAATCGTCACTTTATTCAACTGTCTATAATCAACACAGAGCCTCATACTTCCATCTTTCTTCTTCACTAACAATACTGGAGCTCCCCACGGCGATACACTTGGTCTTACAAACTTCTTCTCAATTAACTATTCCAATTGCTTCTTCAACTCTGATAGTTCAGATGCCGACATCCTATATGGTGCCATAGACACAGGTCTGGTACCAGGTACAAGATCAATTGCAAATTTAACTTCCCTCTCCAGTGGTACATCAGGAATTTCGTCAGGGAAGACTTCAGGAAATTCACACACCACCTGCAATTCCTCAATTATAGCTCGAGTCTCTACAGATAGAGATTCCATCAACGAGAACATTTGTGCTTTTTCTTGCACCAACTTCTTCAATTGTCTAGCAGATAACATACCATCTTCCTCTTCTTAAGGAGTAGAAAACCTCACAGACTTGTCATAACAGTTAATATGAACACAATTATGCTCTAACCAGTTCATACCCAAAATCACATCCAAACCTCTTAACGGTAAAAAAACCAAATCAACAACAAAGTCTCTGTCGAAGAACGACAAGGGACACTTTAAACACACAAAAGAAGTAGTCACCGACCCCTTGGCTAGAGTATCGACGACCATTTCTCCATTCAAAGAAGACAACATAAGACCCAATCTTTCAACACAATCAGCAGCAATAAAACAATGCGTAGCACCAATATCAATAATAGTAATTAAAGGAGTACTATTAATGAAACATGTACCTCTGATAAGTCTGTCCTCAACAGCTGTCTGATCCTCAACCAAAGAAAACACCTTACCACCTGTCTGAGCCCTCTTTGGTTTCTGACACTGACTACCAATGTGCCCTTCCTCTCTACAATTGAAACAGATCATATCCTTATGTTCACACTCAGATACAACATGTCCATTCTTACCACAACGAAAACACCTCTTCACTTCAGTAGTGCATACATTACTCTTGTGCCCAAATTTTCCACACTTGAAACAAACCACACCAGTAGGAGCATCTCCCCCACTAGTCCTCTGACCCTGAGCAACTTTCTGTTTACCTTTACCAGTTGGGGCATCATAAGGCTTACCACGATTTTGGTGCTTACCCCTATTATCACTGATAATCTTATAATGAGCATTATTATCCTCTTTGTAAATCCTGCAACTATCAATCAAATTAGTAAAGACACGGATCTTCTGGTATCCAATCGCCTTCTTGATCTTCGGGCGCAACATGTTCTCAAACTTGATACACTTCGAAAACTCAGCATCTGCATCAGCGTAGTGCAGATAAAACTTAGCCAACTCAGAAAACTTGGCAACATACTCAACCACTGACATACTTCCTTGCTTCAGCTCAAGAAACTCAATCTCCTTCTTACCACGAACATCTTCAGGAAAGTACTTATTCAGAAACTCCATACGGAATACATCCCAAGTGACATTCTCACCTGCAGCTTCCAATCTCTGACAGGTCTCTAGCCACCAGTCATCAGCCTCGACTACCAATACATGAGTACCATAACAAACCTTATGCGCTGGAGTGCAATCCATCACACGAAAGATTCTCTCAATCTCTTTCAACCGCTCCAATGCCCCGTCAGGATCATACTTTCCCTTGAACGTAGGTGGATTATCTCTTTGGAAAGTCGCCAAGCTATGAGATCCAGCATTCCCGTCAACATTCGGCTGATTCTCCATCGCATGAGCCATTGCTTCTAGAGCAGCACCAAGTGCAGCATGATTCCTTCCAGCAATCCCAACTTATCACTACAACATAAACAACGGTTAGAACTCAAATTAACAATACTCGATTGTTAGACAACTACGACTCGACAACAAGGTCAGACCAACCTTTTTCTCCAATACCAACTTTGTAACACCCCAATTTTACCCCGACAATTATATAAATAAATCATAGTTATAAAATCATTCATGCAAATTCGAATCGGGATGCCACAAATTCATCATTAAAACTCATTGCATTCATCGTGGATATATAACACTTTTAAAACATCGGATGAACCATCATTATAACATCTTTAATTAAATAATTCAACAATTCAACATCTACGCAGCGGAATTCTTAATAACATCTTTATCATCATTACGGCAACTTCAAAATAGTACAATCTTAATAATAAACAACTTAAAGTTTAACAACTGAATAATCAACAATCAAAGCAACAAGCGTTCACCCCCCCGGGTGTTACATATCCGAGTAATAACACCGACTCGAACTACCGAAGGTATACCGCCTTCACTCTTGATTACCTACACGTTACTAACATAAGGGCAACATTCAAACAGAAGAAGTGAGATATCTAACAATATAATAAAGCGCATGATAATTAATATATTAAATTAGATCACATAACATCACCACTTCTCATCTCATAATCAACAGTAATCACAACTATAATACACATTCACAACATCAATACACACTTCCTTATGCAATCATATAATGCGACTCAATACTATGCAAATGCATATGGTACCAATTGGAGCAGAACTCCCATCTCAAAAATTGCCAATTAATAGAGGCATCAACAAGGCATAAGCCTTCATCTCAATATTCGCCAATTCAGGCCATCTCAACGAGCATAAGCTTCATCTCAAAATGCAATGTATGCGACACAGTCATGAATGCAGTAACAACACCATAATTGACAACATCTCAATACAACACCATCATTGGCCAAAGGCCTACATCTCAAAAGTATCTCAACATCTCTTCATCAACATCTCATATCATCATAATAATTCATCAAACATCATTTATTCATCAAACATCATTTATTCCTCAAACATCATGTATTCATCATAAATTATCAAACACAACTTCATTAATAACATCTCATCAACAACTTAGCTGTACATTAACACGACAGTAACTCATCAATTTCACAACGTTGGCCATAGGTCCACAACAAGATATTGCCTATAATTAGTTAATCAACTAAAGATCGCTTCTAAATCACCAAACCTATACATACTACTATTATGTACTATTGAATCATTACTATTATTAATCCTACTGTTACAAACCAGACAGTACTCTACAAACGTCTCATCCTCATTCTTCTTCATAAAAACCAACATAACGATCAACACGGGACTAACTCTAATCCTAAATTGGCTACTAGGATTACACTTTCTATTATTCATTTTAATCCTCAAGAATAAAGTTCATCATGTTAGGTATTCAACGCTTCAAACGGAACCTCAAACGGAGTCTGAAAACTCAAGTTACAGCCTTTTCTAAACGATTCTGCCAAAAACCAGACAACATGGATCGACGCAAAACGTCTTGGATCGACGCGTACTGTACTGAACTCGCAACATGAGTCGATGCATCTTCTCTTGTATCGACTCATCCTAAGTCTAATACGCAGCATGTATCGACACATGCTCCTACGTATCAACTCATCCCGAGTCTAAAAGTCCTCATGGATCGACACAAAACTCCTTCGTGTCGACTCATCCTGAGTCTTTAAACCTTCTTGTATCGACACATCATGTTTGGGGTCGACGCATACTGCTCTGTCCTGCAAAATTTCTGCGATTTTCTTTGCATTTTCACTACAGGTTCCATACTTTAAGCCCTAAAAGCTTAATCTAATCATAAATAATCATCACTTACAATTATCCTACAATTCTACATCAATTAGACAACATCGGAACATCATTATTCATCTAAAATTCATCGATTTTTTCATCATACAACATCATATACATTTAATTCATGAACAAGACAACAATCACCTCTAACCCCACATACCAATTATCGTGAACCCAATTATAGAGTCAGAACCCCACCCATACCTTGGATTGAAGGTCGCTCTATAACTTCCGGTTGAATCCTCGTTCTTCCATTTTTTCTCCTTTCCAACAGCTTCACGTTCTTCCTCCTAAACCCTTATTCTTCTACTGCTTCTTCTTTATATTCTTTCTAACAATAATAAAATAACCTATTATTCTCTTTATTCCTTAATGGGCTCAAAACTAATACACCCCCTCATTACTTCTATTCCTTTTAAACAAGCCCACATCAAATAATATTATACTTCTAATATTATTTCTCCACTTAATAATATAATTAAATCCAATTAGTCACAACACAACTTCTCAAGTATTCCAAAAATAATTTAATTAAATAATTAATTAAATTACGGACGTTACAGTCAGTGCGATTACATAGTTGTCTTCTATGTTGTTAAGGAGGTAGAGAGATCATTTCCTTGGTGATATTGTCGGTCTCTCGATTTAGGTTAGAAATGACTTAGGTTGTGAGTGATACGTGGTGACATTGATGAGTATTGTTAGGTTGAATGTAACTGGTCGATAGATTTAAGTCTGTGATGAGTAGATTATATGCAGGCTTGATAAGTTCTTTCTTAGTTTTTCTTCTTCTTTTGTATACATTTATTTTCTGTTGATACTTTTCTATACCAATTCAATTCAAACTCATTAACGAGAGATTTGTCGAACAACAATTCAATAACCAATCTCTGTGGACACGATACGATATAACCTATATCATCCGGTAAATTAATAACATATTTTTTGCTTGCCGCTATATCGCTGCAACATTAGATATATATGGTTGTGTCAGGTGGAGAAGAAGTATTGGAATAGGTTCTTCGATGCTAATGCTCAGGATTGGGTCCATCTTAATCTGCAATAAAGTTTAAGTAAAACAAACTGGAACGAGTTATGGGCACCGACTTGTCACGTTATATGGTACTTGAGGAACAAGATAATGCACACTTGTGACTTTATTATGCTAGTTGATATTGTGCAAAATATCAATCACATGGTTCAATACTACCAGGAAAGCATTAAGATGATACACACAGTGAAAGAAAAAAGCTTGTCTGCTCGAATAAAAAGTGGAAGTCTCTTGAAGAGAATTGAATGACTCTCAATACAAATGGGACGATAATAACTAAAAGACTAGCTGTGAAGGAGTGCTCAAGGATTACAATGGTAATTGGATTTATGGTTTCAATAAAAATATTGGAAGATGTTCAATTCTGGCTGCTGAATTATGTGGCATTTTAGAATGATTTAAGATGTTCAACAACAGGAGAAATTTGCTCACTCAAACGAATTCGAAGGAGGCTAACGATTTAATCATGCTGGTCATCAAAAAATGAATCATGACTTATTATTGGTATAACATATTCATCAAGAACTAATGAAAATCAAGAATCATAGATGCATCCACATTGACTGTAAATCTAATAGATGCACAAATGAGTTGGCCAAAGAAAAAGCAGGACAAAGTTTAGAAATCATTTACTTAGAGAGTTTTTATAGAGAGATTATTATCATGTATAATGAGGATCTATTAAATAGTTCCATGAGAAGTAACTTTCTAGGCTCCAACTCTTTATATTCACAAAAAAAAAACACATTTTTAACTCACTTCTTCACTTTATTTTCTCTAACATTTTCTTTCCTTACATTTTTTATTTTTATTCAAACAAAACATAAAGGCACTCATGTCATTTCATTGATATAAAACTAGTAACAAACCCGTGCTATCGCACGGGTCTCGTCTGGATTCACATTACATTTATAGATTATTAAATTATTAAGTATGTTACCATGTTTTCAGTTGAGTATATGTCTCATGTAAACCATGTTGGCATTTAACTCCATATTTGTAGCAAGCGTCGGTCCTATCAACAAATCACGTCTGCATGAACAAATAGGAAAAATTATATACTTCTTGAAATACATGGTGTTGTACCCCAAAATTTTCCCTCCCATTTCTCATTGATTTCTCATCACAAAGCCCTTGGAGATCAAGATCCAATTAGGGTTTCATCTGCTCAAAACTTCTCCTTGCATTGTTGACTCAAATTAGGGTTTATGTCTGCACAGAGATGTTTTGACCTAAATTGCCTAAGATGACTTTCATGCTTCATATTGGACTCCCAAGTTTATCCACATCAAGTTTCAAGTCTTGATTCCAAGTTTTGCCCAGTCAATTGGACAGTTGACCAAGAAATCAGCTGTATTGGGGAAAAAGTCAACTGTGGCCAATTGACAGTCAAACCTCATGAAAATTGACCCACATCAACATCATGAACTCACATGGACCATTTGATCAAGTTTGGATCACAATTCCACAAGAAATTTGATCAGATCACCAAAAGGGCAAAATGGTCATTTTTAGGGTTTTGACTGCACAAAGGCAATTTTTGACTGTTTGACCTAGCCAATGGCAAACCAAGCTCACATATGGACTCAAGGACCCCATGGAATTGTCTTGACATGCTCAACAAGTTCAAAAGATCCCAAGTACACAAGATTGACAGTTGAATTTCCCAGTCAATTGATCAATTTTGACTGTATACTGAAAAGTCAAACTTTGACTTTTTTGGTCAAAATCAAGAGTCAAGATTCATTTTTCACCAAAACATGCCAAATCATGAAACTTGTTCACCAAGAAATCAAAAAATGCAAATTAGGGTTTGAAATGAGAATTTTTTCATAACTTAGAATTTTTCTAAGTTATGAAAATCCCTAATTTTTCCCCAACTTTGCCCCACTTTCTCACCAAGATTCATTTGGATTCAAGCAAAAGTCAAAACATTAAAGTTGTAGCTTATTGCATAACCTACAACTTTGATTCACAAAGTTTTCCAAAAAGAAGCTTGTATCTCAAGTTACAATTTTTGGAATAAGGGTACTAAACAATTCTTAACTTAGTGAAATTTTGACCTTTTTAGGCAAGGTTTTTACCTAACTTCAAGACCATTTTTCACATACTCTCCCTTGGAATTTCAATTTGTATTTCAAAGATGGATTGTAGTACAAATTCCAAGCTTTCCAAAATGTCCAAGAAATCATCATACAACCTCATGACTTGAGAGAATCGAATTTTGCAATATGGCAAAAACTCACTTTTGAATTGGCCAATTTCCATGTTCATAACTTGTGCAAATTTTTCAAATCAGCATGCAACTTGATTACAGGCCTCTAAACCATCCAACACTCATAAATTTAATGCAAACTCTTTGTGCCAAGACCATGTTCTATGTGTTCAAGCATTGCATGATGGATTAATTCCAAAATAGATAAAGCACTTTAACCATTTTTGCAAAAGTAAGCTTTATGTCAAAATGAAAATCCAAGAAGTACAGATCAAATCCCCTTGACACAAGTTTAGGGACTAATCACACTGATCAATGCCAAGGTTTGCAGCATGTTATGGGGGCCTCTACCTGTCTAAACACCAACTTGGCTTTTGGTTGCTTAAAGTGTAAGAAATATGGCATAACTGAACACAACTTTCATCTCAGCAAGAGAACCCTTAAGCAAATATTTTGTACACATTCAAGACATCCTAACTGAGCTAGCACACGACTCCAACACCTCCGTTGCCCTCTAGAATACAGAACCACCCTCAAACTGCCCAAACAGAGCTCCTACTGCAGTTTGAGTGCCAACTCTCATCCCTTTCATGCATTCTTGCTAAAAGCTCATCAAACACATTCCCTAGCATCACTTGAAGCTAACCCAAACATAAAACACGACCTGTAACTCCTCTAGTCAGTTCCACCATTTTCACTTTCTTGTTTTGCAGTTGAAGGTCCATAGCTCGATTCAAGGTCTTTCAAAGCAAAGTAAGCATTGGAATAACATCACTACACTTCAGGCAAGCTGTACAGATCATCATCTTGCCCTGAAAGCTCCCCCATTGCCAGATACAACTTCAACTGAACAGGTATCTTCTTGAACTTCTAACTCTTAATGTAGGCATTGTTAGCTCTAGGTTTGTAAATAAGAAGTGTTCTACTCATGCCCCTGAATCTGTACATACTTTTACTTTTCATTTATTTTGCCTGAGCTATGAGAATTTAAGGTCTGAATATGGAAGAAAAGTTAGGTTAAGATTTGGGAATGTTAAAATTCTCTCTCATTTTTGAGAGTTAGGATGAGTTCTTTACATATTTAGAATCGTGGCTTGATGATTAACATTTCTTATGTTGAAAGTTTGTGCAAAAAATCAAGGAATCGGGATGTTTGAATTCATGAATAAGGCGCGTGTTTTTTGAACAAAAGCTGTCTGAAGGTTGAAGAAAGGTCTTTATGGGCTGGGCTTGTTGTGCTATTTCTCTTCACACTCTATTTTTGCTTTCATACCCCCTGAGCCCATTTTGTGTGTTTTATTGATTTTTTGACTTTTCTCTTTTTATTCTGATTTTATTTTTGCTAGTAATATTAAAAACATGAAAAATTATTTTTACACCATTTTTATATTTTTTAGGCATTTATTTGTCTATATGAACCATTTGTACATAAATAATATATATATACTATTATTTAGAAAAAACTAGAAAAAAATAATGCAAATATATTTTATTTCTGATTTTTATTTCATTTTCTCTTTTGAAAACATTTTGTATCAAAAAATATTTTTTTTATAAATATTAAATATTATTATTTTGTATATATAATATTTATTTAGTAAATAATAAAGATATTTTTATATATTAGTATATTTAGGTAAATAATACAAGAAATTATATACATTTTTTATTTTATTAATATTTGACATGAAAAATACTTTTTATGAATATACTTCATTTTTATTTTATTTTGTACATAATT
Source organism: Vicia faba (assembly GCA_948472305.1). NCBI lineage: Eukaryota > Viridiplantae > Streptophyta > Magnoliopsida > Fabales > Fabaceae > Vicia > Vicia faba. Next base: position 1,459,691,184 of record OX451739.1, on the reverse strand, counting down.
ATTGAATATTGTACACTTTAAATAAATATTACCTTTTACTTAATGAAATTAGGGTTTTACCCTTAAAACACAAAAACTCCAAAAATATTACTTTTTTTATTTTATTCATTTTATTTATTTGACATAAAAAACACCCTTTTTTCCATACATATAAAAACCCTTTTTGCATTTTGCATCTTTATTTTATTTTCCATTTAATTTATGCAATTAATTATCTTGTAAATATTCCAAAATTGATGTAATAGCTAGGTTTAAATTCCTTGTCTAAATATCCCCCCATTTGAACATTTGTACCCCCCTTCCCATATTGTGTTGTAATAGTTTAGAACTTTATTTTTCGCACTTTAATGCTTTCTAAATATACCATGTTAGAATTAGGGTTTGTATGCAAATAAAAAGAACAAAATAGTTTGACCTAATTTCAAGATAATCAAAGCATGAAAATGGACAACACATATCACACTTGCACCCCTAGGGTATCCCACTTGTTGCCTTCAATAAATGGGCCATATTGCATGTTAGGTCTCTTTGGGCAAAACAAAAACAAACAATCAAATGATCATAGTCCCTCGATGACGCTTTCGAAAGTTGCCTAAAATGATCAAGTCCCTTAAAGGAAAATTGCCCAAAGATACTTAGCACCATTGCAATTATGATCTAAACAATGACCCACGCTCGTCCCTTTCACATCCTAACACAAGATTGTCCACCAAATGCAATGGTGGAACAAAATTGTCAAAAGGGTTAAAACATAAGCATAAATCTTTGAGAACTTTAGGGTAGATAGCTCTTAAGTACTTGTCAACTTGCAAAATAAAACACTTGCTTATTTTCAAACCACACTTCACAAACACTTTCAAAACAAACTTTCAAAAAACCTTGAAACATCTTTTCAAAAAGACAAACACCTTTTGTAAAACATTCGAGTAAAGAATTGTTACAAGGTTAGCCTAAACCAAGGCATCTTTTTCAAAACATTTTCAAAGCCATACACAAACACTACAAGAAAATTGGCAGATTGCGACAGGTATTTTTGTAGATTACGACGGTTAAAACCGTCACAATTTGCTTTCCACGACGGTTGCTTTACCGTCGCAGAAGTGTGTGTCCCCAACCTATTTCGCGACGGTTACAAAAACTGTCGTTCAAGTTTACGACGGGTTGATACCGTCGTGACTATCTATTGAGTTTCTTTTAATTATTGATGGCGACGGTTCGATACTGTCGTGAATATCTTTTGAAATTGATTAAATTGTTTATGGCGACGGTTCGATACCGTCATGACTTTTGTTGATTATTTTTAATTGTTGATTACGACGGTTCGGTACTGTCGCCATGACTTTTGTTTATGTCTTGATTTTTTTTATTTTTCTATTATATATATTTTTTATTTAAATTATTATCTATGTAAAAAAATTTAAATATAGTTTTTTTTTGTGTTATTTTTTTCTTTAAATTATTTCTTCTTTAATATATTTATTTATAGTATCATTTTTTGTTTTATTTTCTATCACTTTGTAATATAGTAAAAATAATTTCAACTATCTCACCAATTCGGCTGTTCGAATCATGTCATGATGACCTGTTGAGCGAAGTGCCCAGAGTAGGATAAAGAAAAGATGTAACAAAGTTTCTTACTATACATCAAAAGCACAGAATGATAAAAATGGCACTAGAGTTTCACCTATTGAAGAAAAAAAGTAACTTCATATGATTGAAAAACAACATATCTAAAAACCAACACTTGACAACTACTAGATAACTGATAAAAAACTATAGTCCTAAAATAGAACCTTAATGAAAAAGTAATAACCACCCAACATAAAGTCTTCAACACAATAATCATCTGAACATAACAACAATGTTAACTGATAATCTTATAGAAATTGATTGAATTTCGTGCAAAGAGGTCTTTTGCAGCTTCCACAGCCTCTGAAACAGTGACATCTGATTCTTTGAAGGCATCTGCTTCAATGACTACGGCATTTCCTGATGCTCCTGCCCAGAAAGGTCTGTTTAAATTTCATTCATAAAGAAACAACATTAGGTTCTTATAACTGTTTATTTTGACAATTTCATGATGAGTAGTCTTGTACATCAAAACTCTAAAGCTAGATAAACACTAATGATAGTTGAAACAAGAAAACAACACATTTATGAACTTCTTTTTGGAGAATCTAAACTAGTTAAATATTAATATATACTCAAACAATCCAATGAAATCCAAAGTAACTAAGAATGCATCTCTCAAACTCTTCCACCAACTTGACATAAAGTGAATCAGCATCTGGTTCATTCTCAAAATAGGAATATATATCATCTTCAAACCCTTCATATTTGCTTATGTATTCAGAAGCCAATCTACATATATCAGGACCGATTCTCCTATCCTTGAACCCCATTTGCCTAGCTGTAACAAATCAAAGAAAATGACATATAGATTCATTCCAATTTCCAAATGATAAAATAATAACGGATCCATCAATGTATGTAATTGAATAGAATACATATTTTTTTGTATACCTACGTAATGAGAGAATCTTTCAAGCTTTGGGGGGTGACCTGCACGCGATAATCTTAAACGCGGAATGATCTTTTGATCTCGAATCTTTTTGAGATGATAACGCAATGCTATGAAAAATATCAACCAAATAGATGAGATTACCTTGCTAAAGTTATATCACTTGATTGAAGACTTGCAGTTGAGATAGTAAGCAGGCCAGCAACAATCGATGTCAGCGCAAAAGTAGCAGTTGTAAATGCAGAAATCACAGAAGAAATAAGAGGTACTGAGTCTGCATGATTCATGAAATCGTAAATATGTATAAATGAGTAGATTTTTTTAAGAAAAACTTGCATCTAACAAATGAAAATAAAAATTTTGATTACTAGTATCGAAAATCTTACAGTGCCTCACTTGTAGAACATTGGAAGCTAGATTTTTGTTTCCGGAAACATCACGAGTTACGTTCTCGGGAACACTGACGAATACCAAATCATCATCCGCTTGTAGCTCAAGAATGTATGTGCTCCATCTAAGTTTGTGAAAGCTAGACAGAAATGAAAAGTTGCAAGAGAAAAAAATCAATTATCAATTTGCTTTTGACTTTTCATTTTTCAGTGAATCAATGTTACACTTGCCTTTTTAATAAACCTCCTGAAATTGATATGCGGGAGTTATTGAATCCAAAAACAGGCTTTGAAAATTCGATTAATATTTGTATATTGTGATCTTTTGTCCTCATTCTATGTGTACTTAACATCACCGCAGGCCTCTTAGAATCTGAATTCCATGAAAATATTAGCTTATAAATCCAAACAGTGTTTACTTGGTGAGTAAGTAACATCATTAATATGTACCATAGAGAAAATTAACCGGCGCAGTTGGAGAAACATGAGTCCCTTGTCTGGTTATTATAGATTTCAAATTGAATTCAACCGAGACTATAGCAGTGGAGGAGATATTAGCAATCTGCATTAACAATTAGTCGGAAAAAAGTTGTGTAAGGAGAAGAGATACAGTTGAAAAGCATTCATATGATCACATCCAAGAATTAACAAACCATGAATCCGAATCTATGATTTCCAAGATTTTCTGCACTAGTTGGAACGAGTGAACCACGACTAATGTTGAGAGAACTCATAACTTCCATAGATGAATTTACAATTGGAGACGAGAAGTACAAATACACCTTTAGCTTGTTAAGGTCATTAGTTGCCTGAATTGTTCTAGTTTCACTGTTAATTCGAAGTAGCTTTTCAGGTACACGAGTCCTGATGTTGACATAAACCTTTCTTCTGTCTGTGGATCATATTTTCGAACATCAAATCCTCGTGAATTACTAATTATATCCAGTACTAATACCGCTAGAATGACAGAAGAAAGATAGCACTCACCAATATGTAGATGAACACTCGAATTCGCCATTCTTGTAAAGCTGTTACCAGCTATGTCAGTACAGAAACTCCTATCCATTACCAGGATTGCTCGGCCGTATTGAACGGTAGGAGATAAACTAACAAGAAGAGAATACATGAGGTTTGGCTTCAGAACTCTAAAGGAAGATGGTACAACCTGGCCAGCACCATAGACAAGAAGCTGCAAAGAAATATAACAGCAAGAAGTTAAAAATGGATCTAATATTATGGTAACACAGTACTCGCTCCGTCTTGTTTTGAGAAATCTAAGCAATTGTAGATGGACATATGCTTACATTGCAGGCATTCACAGACTTGCATCCAAAACCTTCACCTATACACGGTTCGGTGAAAGATATATTTACCGAAACATTTGAAGAACTTGTGAAAGTTGTTGAGGCTGTAACATATGCTGTTGGTGGAATTGTGTCTGAAAAAGTTAAAAATGATTTTTATCACTCCAAAGACACAAAAGCATGTAAAAGGCCAAATTCATCGGCAATAACAGACTGATAAATAAAAACATAGGAATGAAGTATGGTTTCTTAACCAACAGTCCAGTTGTAGCTAGCACAGCCCACAAAACTGTGATTTCCATTGGTGCAGACTTCAAAACCATGATTTCCATCTTGCAAGCTTGAGTATGTAACTCTTCCGTTCGTGCAAACTGACGCGACCCCATCATCAAGCTGCACACATAGTAAGCTTAGAAACAAAACAACTTATTGGCCTAAATATCGACGAAACCATTAGAAAGTTACAAACTAAACATAATCTTACAGAAACTTAGTGGCATACAAACCTTAAAACTGAGGCTGCAATTTGAGCAAGTACGGTTACTACCAGAATTAAGAACTTCAAAAGCAAATGTTGCTGAATTCAAGTGAGAAAATGCATGAGGTGCTTTCAAGAATTTCAGAGTTACATCTGAACTTCCACATTTGGTAATGGAACAAAGTGTTGATAAAACCAAACAAAATATAAACAAACGTAATACTCTAAGCAGAATCATTTGTTTTGAAACACAGTTTGTGAATTGGTGCCAGTTATGTGTGAGACAGTGTTGTTATTGTGTAGTAGTTGGATTTTAGCATGAAAGAGAGGTCATAGAGACAAATTTGATGAATTAATTTCGTTAAGATAGTGTACCATAAATGATGGGTTTGAGTGTCTTCAATATTTCACATTTTAGTGGTTATTATATAGTCATTGCATTATGGATAAGTCAGTGAACTTTGAGTGCATTGTGTGCCTCTGAATTGTGGCCGTTACCGCGTGTTACACTCATACGATATTAATTTATATATAACACTCATACTTCTCGATCTAACGGATCATAATTTACTAATGATAAAACTGTAAGGGTCTATGTAGACGCAATGTTATATCACTTGATAAATAATTGAAGTTGAAGGAAACAACAAACACCATAAATGTAACTTAAAATTCTTGGTATGAACATGAAAATCAACATGAAAATCAATGGATAAATAAAAAGAAAGAAAATGTTAGTCCAATTGAGTGATGGTCCCACAAAAAGATAAAAGAGAAGCAAAGACAAAAACATGAATGGAGACTAGAGATGTTTTATTCTGTGACAATCACATAGTGACAAAATGATTTGAGAATGCGATATAAAATGTCTACTGAGCTCAACCTTAGAAATATTATCCCTCATGTCCCGTTTCTTTCTATAATAATCTTATCATAGTAGAACTCTACTCTCCCATGCCATAGACATAAAAGTATTAATGCAATCACTCACATTCAGATCTCCTATAAAATTGAGAAAAACAATTACCACCATAAAATTTATATATATAGCGTGTCAGATGAGAACTGATATCACGGGTAATTTACTTGATCTCGAATCTTTCAAGCTTTCTGTTTTATGTCACGGGTAATTTACTTGCTAAAGTTTCCTACATGTGAGATTGTTCCAAAGTTTCCTACAGTATCTGAAGTAATCCTTGTTCCCTTTCAGCACCTCCCTATGTAATTTATGGACAATTAGAGTTTAATTGGACAGAAAAAAGTGACCACCAACAACACCATTATTTTATAGGACACCTCACTTGTCAATGTTGATTATTGTCAGTTAGAGATAAAACACTGACATCAGTTCTAGAACAATTGAGATTTCAAAATTAATAATGTAGTTTAGTTCTATAATGTGAATGATTAAGTGGTTAACTTTATCTTCAGGACCTTTGACAATAATGGAATAAAGTTTAATAACTTGGGTGAAAGCAATATAAAGCAAAAACTGTTCATATGCATCAATTTCTAGATGAAAACCTTTATCTTCTCTATAACCCTAATTTTCATCAAGCAAAGTTACATTAAGATAAAATTATAGCTAACACAATAAGGGTTTTTGCTTCTGAATTGAATCATAGAAAAAAGAAACATAACCTGTTTGATAGCACTGGAAACAGAGAGAGTGGTGCTTTGATTGAGGCATTCAACACCAATCCAATCTATGAAGCCTAAGAGATCAACCTAATCAAGAGTATATGAACTAGGTTAGAACTTGTGTACCCTAAATCAAATAAGATAAACTTGACGATGATCATAATAGTGAATGATAGAGTTTGAATCTTACTTGACCCTTGTGAATAGCGGTGGCGGATTCTCCAGACATTGCTGCTGATTTGTGCGACACGGAATACCTTCTTTGTGCGACTTCAAAGAGAGATCTTCCCCTTTGCTTAGCAATCGAAGGAGGCCAGTACGAAGACCTCTAGAGGACATTTGATGCTTTCGATTGGATATCTCAGATCTGACACGTAGTCGTCTTTATGTACAAAGGAGTTTGTGATTCTGAAAAGAAAAGGTAATTGCGGTAGAATTTGAGAATCTTAGCGCGTGAATTGAAAGAACGTTACGAAAGGTTGAGAACGATCGTAAATCTGAGCGGGGTCGGTTCTTAAACCGTCGTGGGATATGATACGTTCCAGCCAAAGGGACGGTGAAAGGAACCGTCGTGGGATATGCTATAATTCTATTTTTTATTGAATATATATTGACATTACTATTATATTATTTAAATACTACTAATATTAATATAGTTACTATTATATTATATAACTACTATTAATATAATTAATAGTTAGTAAGTAATATTATAATACTAATATTATAATTAATTAATTACTATTATTATATTTAATTAATAAAAGTGAAAAGATGGAAAAATAAAACAAATGGAAAAAGTGAGAAAATAAAATAATAACAAAATAATAATTATGATTGGTCAAAGTAGTCGCGACAATCTGTTATACTGGTCGCGAGTGTGGAAAGAGGACAGTTCTTTGGCAACTGTCTCAATTATGTTACTCAATATGCTTAAAAATCTACGACGGTTGGCTCTAACTGTCGTGACAACTGTCGCAGTCCAAGAATAAGGACAGATTTATGGGAACCGTCGCAACTCATGTGTCGTAAAACTCATTTTTTCTTGTAGTGAAAGCACCATTTCAAACAATTGAAAACCAAGGCAAGTTGATCTAAGCAAGTACCTAAGAGATCATGGATAACCATGGATAGAAAGGGTGCTAATACCTTCCCTTTCTATAATCTACTCCCCGAACCCAAGAAAAATCTCAAAGGTTTTTGCTGTGCTTTTTAAACCTTTCCTTAGGATAAAATAAAAAGTCGGTGGCGACTCTTGCTCAACCGAAACATTTGCGAAAACAAACGCAAAACCATAGTCAGTTCTCCCACCGTATCACACATGGAAAATGTACATACTATATATTTTAATTCAAAATAGATTTTTAATTTGAATCATAAAGTATAAGATATAAAGTTTACCAACTATCAAAGTGCTTGAAAGACTTCTTTGTACACAACATTAGTAGTAGTAGAACACGGTACATTCTCCTTGTCATGAATTAGGATTTTTAGCCCACTTTTGCTCTTAACTCTTGAAATTGCAACATATAATTGACCATGACTAAACACAGGAGTAGGCAAATACAATCCAACACTATCAAGAGATTGACCTTGTGACTTATTAATTGTCATTGCATAGGAGACAATAATCAGAAATTGTCTCCTAATCAACTTGAATGGCCAAGGTGAATCAGAAGGTGACATAGACATTCGTGGAATGTAAAAAATGTTACCTATGTTCTTTCCAGACATGATTTTTGCCTCAATGACATGATTTGCAAATCTTGTAACAATTAATCTTGTTCCGTTGCATAACCCATCGGCTTGGTCCAAATTTCTCATTAGCATAATAGGTGTACCAACCTTCAATTTGATCCTATGATTGGGAAGCCCTGACGTTCTTAATTTACTGAGAAATTCAGGAGTTAGAACTTCATATGCTTCAGTATAACTTGAATATGTTCTATCAATGGAATCAAAACTCAAATACTCTTTCTCTTCTCCTAAAAAAATTTTTAAAAGCAAAACATAAATAAATTAGTAAAACTATGTTCTTAAATATATATATATATATATATATATATATATATATATATATATATATATATATATATATATATATATATATATATATATATATATATATATATATATATATATATATATATATATATATATATATATATATATATATATATATATATATATATATATATATATATATATATATATATATATATATATATATATATATATATATATATATATATATATATATATATATATTATGAATGTAATAATACAGTAAATATAAAACACATGTACCTGGTATCAAGTCTAATACATAATGATTGATTTTGTCCACAACTTCAATGGTTGAAGCAAGAATAGCCTTTCCTTGTAAGAATTCAACATCTTGATATTTTTCCAACAAATTGGGATATGTGTTTTCAACAATTGCTCTTATAGGATCATCAAAATTTGATATTAATAGCTCTTGAGGAATTTCAATATCAACCAAACCATCATTGGGTTCACAAATCTTACCATCACCCACATTTAAAATCCATTTTGAAAATTCTGCTAGTTCATTAGAACTTGTGTTGTCTCTTCCCTCTTGAAGTCTCATATTTTTTGATAGTGTTAAAACCTGGCAATAATCCCATACATAAGATGAACTAATTGATGCATGAACAATATCAGAACGCCTAGCTCTTGGAACAACAGGAAGAATCTGTCTAAAATCTCCTCCAAATACAACAACTTTTCCACCAAAAATAGTATTCTCAACACCCTTTTTGCTCATTACATCTTTAAGGGTTTTATCCAATGCTTCGAAGCAGTTCTTGTGAGACATAGGTGCCTCATCCCATATTATCACATCCGTTGCTTCAAATAATTGAGAATGTTCGGTGTCTTTGTCGATGTTGCAAGTTGAGTTGTCAAGCGTTGGCACAAGTATTTTGAACTTTGAGTGTGTTGTTCTTCCACCCGGCAATAATAACGAAGCTATCCCACTTGAAGCAACAGTAAGAACAATTTTTTTTTTAGAACAAAGTGCACTTGATAGTGTTCTCCACATGAAAGCTTTACCAGTCCCTCCGTAACCATGCAAGAAAAATACCCCTCCACTCTGTTTGTTAACAGCATCCATGATTTTCTCAAATATCAAACGTTGTTCATCTATAAAATACAAACCAAGAATTATAAGTGCAAGGACAATAAAAATCATTTTTGTAATTCATAGTATAAAGAAAATAAATCACCTGTAAGGGCATGAAAAAGTTCTTGGAATTTCTGTTTCTCGGTATCGGCATCGTAATTAAGTTCGTCATAAATAAGCCTATTGCCAACATGTTTTGTGATGTATGAATCTGGATACGGCATACATTTAAATTCATGCAAACTTCTTCGATTCGATTGCATCATGTTCTCAATCTCAATTAGTGTGAGATTCTTTAACTCATTGTCCGATAGCTGCAATTCTGTTAAAAAAATTTCATTAGTTTTCTATATAATTACATATGTATGATGCAACTGTTGTCGTGATGTTGAAATACATTGAACATAAATCAAACAGTTGATGTTACGGCTGCGTGAAATTAAATGGAACCAAAGACACTGTTGCAACTGCAAGTTAAGAAAATAACTTACATACATGACAAATGACAAATATGAAAATGTTTCTTACGTAAATGGACATACCTTATGAAACATATTAAATAAGGGACATATGGATGAAGAATAATTATATTTTAAAGTAAGTTCATATCATTATATTTTGTAATAAAAAAAGATACAGCTTGCATTCGGAAAATAATATTTGTTGACTTAAAAAAGTTTAATAAAGTGTTCATACCTCTTCTATTTGTTTTTTGCCTTTGTTGGTAGAGGATACCATCAGATAACGTCCTCCAAGTTTTTTCCCAAACATGTCGTGGTCTATTGACATTACCGAATAGTAACATAGTGACAAATAACTTTCGTAAAAAATGCCCGGAACCCCAATTCTTTGCTTCGTCGATGGATGCAACATATTCCTTGTCATCGTTAAGAAAGCCCATTTCGAAGCATGCATCCCTAAAAGAATCCTGAACTTTTCCACCCACAAATTTTATATCCTCATAGCAAGTTAGACCTTTGACGACTGTTAGCATCATTCTCAAGAAATATAACTCACCTGTACTTGGAGGGACCCAAATAAGTATGCCAATTGTATTTCCTCTTTTACGCGGTCTCCATCGACGGTATCTTTTATCATAAACAAATTTGGAAAGAAATTGTGAGTACGTCAAATTCTTTGCCTCTGGGTATGCTTTGTTTGCTTCCATCCATGCCGTAAACATAGATTCTTTCACAGTTGGTTTGTCAAGCACCTCATCTATCAATTCATAATCGGTATAATAAACAGAGTTGTCTCCTTCAAGATGAAAGAACAACCTTTCAACTGCGGGTGATCTACCATGAATAGGAAATGAAAAAAGTCTCCAACATGCCTCACTTGGTGAGATATATCTGCAATCAAGATATTGCTTGATTTCGTCAACCATTCTGACCGAGGGAGATCCATCACCTTCAGTTTGGACAACAGCAGCAGTAATTCTATCATACCCCTTGTTAATATACTTAAATAAGTATTTAACTGAAGTACTTTGATTACACCACTCCATATTGATGTGTGCTTGGAATTTCTTCAACAAATATGGATTGTAAGGAACTACATATTTGTTATCAAGTTGAACGTGTTTTTTCAGCACTGTATTACCAGTTTCTCTTCTTCGGTACACGGGATATCCATCCTGATCAACAATGGTTTCAGTTTGATATTTCTTTGGAAAGTATTTTGAGCACTTTCCATTTTTCATGCAAGTTGAATTCGCATTTGCTAAACCACATGGGCCATGAATCATATGTGTCTTGACCAAATGGTAGAGTTGCCTATCATCTTCTTCCGTTGGTATCTCTGCTGAAATGATCTTGTTTATATCATCTGGAGTCAGATACTTGCTTGAAGGATGCAAGAATAATAGTATATGGGCGTGTGGTAAACCCCGCTTTTGGAATTCAATGGTGTATATATCTGAAATTAAGTAAGTTTAAACTTAGTAAAACGATGCATATTACATATTTAATAAGATTAATGTCAAAAAATATAACTCGACTGAAAGGGTATTAAATTGACTTACATGCAATCACTCTCCCTAACACGTGCTTTTTTGTTAGATCACACAACAACTCATCGAACTTAATTTTGAAGACTCTTGAGATGATATCTGGACGGTCTTGAGAATTCAAGTTAATTTTGCTAAGCAACCTTTGGATTTCAGGCCAGTTTGGATTGCAAGTAAATGTGATAAAAAGATCTGGAAATCCAACTTGGCTACAAATTTCCATTCCATCAAAATAGAGTTGTTCCATAAACCTCTGACTTCCAACATAAGTTGAAGGTAAAACCACTCTTTTACCTTTGTTTGATCCTTGAGTGTTTGCATTCTGTTCAGATGAGCTCAAATTGCAATATTTAGAAACACGCAGCTTTTTCTGATGTTTTCGAATATAATTCAATCTTTGTGACTCCATCATAGTAAATCCAACCAAAAATTGTTGAAACAACCTTCTTGACCGCAATATAGTTTGTGCCTCGTTATGTCTGCATTGAATCCTAAAAGCAAGCCATTCTCTAATGGTAAGCTTATTCCTCTTCATTTTTTTTTGGTATTAGTTTCTCTAAGAAGAACTCCAAGTCTAAAACCATCTTCCCCATAAGGAAACAAAAGTGGATATTGATATGCCAGATAACTTGAATGAAACTCACTTATTCTTTTTAGCCTTCCGCTCTTTCTTTCAAGAAGAATATCCCTCTTAGAACCCGTATCAACATCACCAACGATTAGGGCGGCTACCTCTGAAACAGTAGGTTGGTTATAAATCCTTCCATCTGTTGATCTATCAGATATTAGCTTAAGCTTGAGATCAGGCAAAGGACAATCCTTTAATCTATCTACTGCCATCCTAAAAGATTTGGCATGTGTGTTGAACTCATCTAACATGTCCTTCAATCTACTAACTGTTTCTGGAATAATATTGGGGTTGTTCCTGCATATAAAAGGAAATACTATGATGCAGCAATGAAAAATATTTAATATGTTGTAAAGAAAACAAAGTTTGGTAAAATTACCCAATTCCTTTAATTCTATGTTGAATCTCATTGTCGGTGTCGTAAACATACAGTTGAGCAAATTTTGGAGATTGTCCAGTTAAAGGTAACATGCTCCCAATTTGATGGCAAGTCTGTCCATGAATTCTTATGTTAGGTGGTCCACTTCCAGCTAAAAATCTGTTGTCGAATTTCATTCCCGGAGACGTAAAAGCAAACATCATGTTGTACATTCTACAAAATTGTTGATAATTTCAACGGTCTATCTCACTATTATCAAACAAAAGACGTTGTAGTAATAGTGGTGGTGTTTTCAGAAGCGGCAACATAACTTTCCCCTTTCCACAACATAGTTGAAACTTAGGAACTGCACTATGTTTTCGCTTGTCGGTTTTTTCTTGATACCACATAAGTGCCCCACATTGTATGCATTCAACTATATGATCACCAATATCAGAATAACCTATTTAAATGAAACGTAGTTGAGCAATTGGTTTATATTAAATAATAAAATTATAACTAAAATCGTTCATATTAAATAATAAAATTATAACTAAAATCCACATTAAATCATAGCAGGTATCAAAGTGCAACATGTAATGGACAACGTCAAATTGATATGTATAATGAATTTAAAGAAGAAATAAAGTTGGTTTTAATGATAAATACCAATATTTAAAGAATCAAATGATGTAGAATTGGAGTCATAGACATCTTCATCATCATAGCTGGAACTTGAGTCATAATTTGCATCTGCGGCATTGAATTCACATGAGCTATCACTGAGAGAATCATCTGTTACCGTCTCATCACCAGAGTAATCACTCTCAATGTTAACATCTGGAGTTGAAGTGAATGTTGTGGGTTCTTGTATAGGAATATTGCTTGTGGATGAAAAAGCCAGATTATGATTCTCATTTCCAAAATAATTGAAGAGTTTGACCGTCATGGATTGAATAACACCTACATTCAACTGTTTTTTGATTTATGAACATAACTACTTGGATGTTCATGAGGTTCCATATTTCTTTGATTAGAAAATGAGGAAGTTATATCAGAAAGAGGTGTAACAGTCAACTGTTTTTTTGATTTTTGAATAGAACAACTTGGCGGTGCATGAGGTTTTATGTTTCTTTGGTTAGAACATGAGGAAGCTATATCAGAAAATGGTGTTTTGAAATGCGAAAAGGATGGAGAATTTATCCTGAAAGGACCCCCACTGTTATTGCTAAGGTTGTTATGAAGTTTGTAAGATTGGGGCATCTTACCTTCCATAATACTTTTCCTCCGCTGTCGTGCTGAAGCAGCCAGTTGATTTGTAGAAACAATATTGAAACTCTTCATTGTACTTGAGTTGCTTGATGCAGATGCTGGTGAAGGTGAAGTCATATTTCTTTCATTAAAGATTGATGAAGTTAAATCAGATAGTGGTGTTCTGATATTAACCATGGTTGGAACATAATACCTTTGAGAGTTTTCAATGGGATTGATTGTGTTTTCATCAGTTCTTCCTTTTTTCAATCTTTTATCTTTAAGAATCTTCTTCCTTTTACGTCTTGCCATTGCTGCAACTTGTGGTTCCATAGTGTTGGTTAGGTGATGCAAAAATGAATGGGTAGAAAATCACTTTGATTGTATGGTTGCCATTCAATTTTTTTTTGTTAACCACATAAAATGATTGTAGACATAAAATGAATAAAGTTTTTGGTTATATGATAATAAATATAATTGTTAATACAACATTCACGGTTCCAAGATTTTGAAGTAAAATACTGAAGTCAACAGAATACCAAGTGATTATTTTTGTGAACCATTTTAATTATTAATAATAATAATTAATAATAATAATAGCGTTAAATAGTGTTAAGTGTTATTTCAAAATTTAATTAAAAATGTTATAATTATGGACAATCAAGTACCAATAAGAAAATGTAACTTTCCAAATTCTAACCATTCTGCCAATTAATCTTGAATTGAAAAGAAAAGCAATGGTCAGAAAAAATCATTATAGTTTCACTTTGGAAACCCAAAATGAAGTGCATCATGAATAGTAACTACTCAAGCATGCATTTGATAGGCTTGAAACGTTTTTTGATATAGCCATACCATATTGATTGTATCTCACTCCAAAATCAAATTAAATATCGTGTATTAGTGATATATATTAAATTTATTATCTTAATGTCTAACTAATTAAAATGAATTTATTATTGTCAATCAAAAATTATAATATTAAATAATAATAATATTATTATTATATAAGGGAAAAAGAATAAATTAAATCTAAGAATATCAGAAAATTTATTATAATATTAAATAATAATTTAACATTTATTATTACAATGAATCATATATAACATTTCAAAATTATGTATTTATTTCTTATGTTTTATTATATTCAATTTGTAATAAATATTTTTCAGTTTATTGCGAATTTTCAATAATTAAATATTAATGATATTATATAAAATTAATTTCATGAAATAAATTTATTTAATAAAGTGTTATATAAATATTTAATACATTATATTATACTATTAATTTATATAAAATGATATTAACTTATTCCTGTTTATAAAATTATTGTAACTTTTTTCCGGTTTATAAGCATGTTGAATTCGTGTCCATTATTAAAATATATGTAATTTACTATTATTGATATAAATAATTTTATAAATAGTTTAATTTATTACATTTATAAAATTATTTGTAATTTATTCACCTTTATAAAATTAATTATAAATTATTTAATTTATTAAAATGATTGTATCAATAATTTTTTATTTTATCATAAATTTTTATGATTATCATTTATCATTAAATTTTCATGATTACCATTTAATATTTTTTTATCATGATTACAATTATAAAGTTAATTTGAAAAGATTATGATATATTTTAGTTATTTCATAAACTTAAAAAAATTATCAAATCTCAATTGATTTTGTTTTGTTTTATTAACCTTTTTATAGAAATTGAAATAATTTATTTTAGGTCAAATAAGGATCTAAATAATTACAAAATAATATTTATTCTTACATTTATAGAATGATAAATTAAATATTTAAGATAAACATTAGAGTTCTTATTTACTTTATCTTTTATATATTTATAATATACTTCTTTTGTTAATTTTATTAACAATATATTTATAGTTAACAATACATCCTTTAAACTACGTTATTTTTTTCAAGAATATAAATGTAACCTTTCAAAAAATATACACAAATATATTTAGAATTCGGTAGAAAATTTTATTGGTTAAATTATAATTCCATTCAAAATTTATTGATCATAAATTTTTGAAATCAAATCATGCATAAAAATAAAATGTATTAATGTGACCATTCAAAATATTTTCTATATATAATAAAAATAAATAATATTAATACCTCCATTCAAAAGATATATTTGTAAAGTTTTGATTTAATTTTTTTCATATCTTTATATATTCTAATGTATATAATATTCCTACAATATGAAACAGTATCAAACCTATAATATTAAAAGAGAATTCAAATTTTATTGATCATAATATTTTATGGAATCAAATCATATATAAAAATTAAATATATTTATGTCACCATTCAAAATAATTTTCATATAAGTATAATAAAAATAAATGGTAATAATGTCTCCATTCAAAAGATATATTGGTAAAGTATCCAATTAAATGGTACTCCAATATTTGATTAAAAAATTGTAATATTTGTTTTTAATATTGTATAAAAATATATTAATTAGTCGTACTTTAAAAAAATAAATCGTAAATATTTTATTAAAAATTGTAATATTTGTTTCTAAAATTATAGCAATTAAAAATAAAAAAATGGAGAATGAAGAAGATTGAGGAGTGAAAGAGTAAGGGTTTAGAATGACTATATATGGGGTTTAGAATGCGTTGTGATATCTTGGAATATCAAAATAATCCATTCTAATTCCAATAATCTATTATCTATTATCAATCTATTAAAAGTAAAGTACCTGGAAATTTCAAGTCTAACCTTTTGATTAGATGTTATAACTTTCTTATTCCAAGGGTATAATAGACTAATCAACATTATGCTGTTACCATATTCATTTGGCATTTAATTTTGCTGACATGTCAATCTATCATAATTTTACACTATTTTTTATTTATTTGATTTATTAATTTGTTGCAAGATTTAAATTGGCAGCACAAGATGAACAACCATCATAAATGTTGAGTTCTTGAAACGGTAAATCTATACAACCAAAGAAATCGTTTATCCCAAGATGCAACAAATAACTCATTCACCCAACTCTATTAAAACACAAATCAGAAAACCTAATTTCATCTTCTTACCTAATTTCATCTCCTTCCTGCGCCGCTCCATCTCTTTTCATTCTTCTCTCTTTGTTGCTGCCAATTTCGTTTCGTTGTAATCTCAACCATCTAATATTCTCATCCTAACCTGTTAATTTATTTGTTTCAGACGTTCAAGCGTAAGAATGGTGGTCGCAACCAAGACCTATGAATCTCAACAACATCAATAACCAACAACACCCGTTATAGATCTATAAAAGAATTTCCTTCAAATGCAATTTTTAACGTTAATTTGATTCATACATATGTAAGTGACGAAGGTGAGTGATTGAAAGTTGAAACTGAAATGTAGTTCGGAATATCATATTTTATGTTGTATTCTTTTCGTTTTCAGGGTTGTCTTACTATTTCTCCTTTTCCAAAAAAAAAAAAAGCTTAACTTGACACCTAAAATGAGATATCTTTATCTTTAGGTTTGAGAGTTGCAGAAGGGGATTTTTGAGCTTGCATGTGACGAACAACACAACCATGATATTGTTTATTTTTTTTTTGCTGTTAGGTATGTTTTTTTTTATTCAGATTTTATTTCTCAATTTTTTTAATTTTTTTAATTAAAATATGAGGTTGAGTTTTGGCTTTTTTTATTTGTTTAGTCTTGGTGAATACAAAGCTCACACATATATATTTACGATTGATTCTCCAAATAGATAGAAGCTTATTTCTTTTGCTTCCTCTTTCAATTTATTATTGATCTATTTAAATTTCAATTTCTTCCATCACATCTTTGATAAAAGAAGTTTGATAAAAGAAGGCAGTATATTCTCATCAATTTTGTTGTTTATTTTGCTTACTATTATATTTATTTGTATCTAATTGAGATTTTTGTATTTATTTTCTTGATTTAATCGGTTTTCTTTTGGAATATGTATGGATATGGAGGCTGATAATTGATTTCACACTTGAATCAGTAGGGGACCAATCTAACAAATTGAATAACGGATTTGTTTCACAGTTTAATTTTTATACATTGATACGTAAAATGAAATTATGCTGATTGCCATTTGATTTTGTCATGTGAAAACAGGTTTAATAATGATCTTCCTAAACTCACTGTGTCCAATGATGGACAGTGCAATGATTACGATTTGATTTTGTCATGTGAAAACATGTTTAATAATGATCTTCCTAATGATGGACAGGGCTGATTATGCTGATTGCGATTTGATTTTGTCATGTGAAAACAGGTTTAATAATGATCTTCCTAAACTCACTGTGTCCAATGATGGACAGTGCAATGATTACGATTTGATTTTGTCATGTGAAAACATGTTTAATAATGATCTTCCTAATGATGGACAGGGCTGTCACCGGCCTTCTCCCATGAAAAGTTTATGGCGTGGCTTTTTATCATGCCCAACAAATATTACAATATTAAAAACAAATATTACAATTTTTTAATCAAATATTGGAGTACCATTTAATTCGATACTTTACCAATATATCTTTTGAATGGAGACGTTATTATCATTTATTTTTATTATACTTATATGAAAATTATTTTGAATGGTGACATAAATATATTTAATTTTTATATATGATTTGATTCCATAAAATATTATGATCAATAAAATTTGAATTCTCTTTTAATATTATAGGTTTGATACTGTTTCATATTGTAGGAATATTATATACATTAAAATATATAAAGATATGAAAAGAATTAAATCAAAACTTTACAAATATATCTTTTGAATGAAGGTATTAATATTATTTATTTTTATTATATATAGAAAATATTTTGAATGGTCACATTAATACATTTTATTTTTATGCATGATTTGATTTCAAAAATTTATGATCAATAAATTTTGAATGGAATTATAATTTAACCAATAAAATTTTCTACCGACTTCTAAATATATTTGTGTATATTTTTTGAAAGGTTACATTTATATTCTTGAAAAAAATAACGTAGTTTAAAGGATGTATTGTTAACTATAAATATATTGTTAATAAAATTAACAAAAAAAGTATATTTATAGTTAAAAAAATATAAAAAATAAAATATATTGATCATAAATTTTTGAAATCAAATCATGTATAAAAATAAAATGTATTAATGTGACCATTCAAAATATTTTCTATATATAATAAAAATAAATAATATTAATACCTCCATTCAAAAGATATATTTGTAAAGTTTTGATTTAATTTTTTTCATATCTTTATATATTCTAATGTATATAATATTCCTACAATATGAAACAGTATCAAACCTATAATATTAAAAGAGAATTCAAATTTTATTGATCATAATATTTTATGGAATCAAATCATATATAAAAATTAAATATATTTATGTCACCATTCAAAATAATTTTCATATAAGTATAATAAAAATAAATGGTAATAATGTCTCCATTCAAAAGATATATTGGTAAAGTATCCAATTAAATGGTACTCCAATATTTGATTAAAAAATTGTAATATTTGTTTTTAATATTGTATAAAAATATATTAATTAGTCGTACTTTAAAAAAATAAATCGTAAATATTTTATTAAAAATTGTAATATTTGTTTCTAAAATTATAGCAATTAAAAATAAAAAAATGGAGAATGAAGAAGATTGAGGAGTGAAAGAGTAAGGGTTTAGAATGACTATATATGGGGTTTAGAATGCGTTGTGATATCTTGGAATATCAAAATAATCCATTCTAATTCCAATAATCTATTATCTATTATCAATCTATTAAAAGTAAAGTACCTGGAAATTCTGGAAATTTCAAGTCTAACCTTTTGATTAGATGTTATAACTTTCTTATTCCAAGGGTATAATAGACTAATCAACATTATGTTGTTACCATATTCATTTGGCATTTAATTTTGCTGACATGTCAATCTATCATAATTTTACACTATTTTTTATTTATTTGATTTATTAATTTGTTGCAAGATTTAAATTGGCAGCACAAGAGGAACAACCATCATAAATGTTGAGTTCTTGAAACGGTAAATCTATACAACCAAAGAAATCGTTTATCCCAAGATGCAACAAATAACTCATTCACCCAACTCTATTAAAACACAAATCAGAAAACCTAATTTCATCTTCTTACCTAATTTCATCTCCTTCCTGCGCCGCTCCATCTCTTTTCATTCTTCTCTCTTTGTTGCTGCCAATTTCGTTTCGTTGTAATCTCAACCATCTAATATTCTCATCCTAACCTGTTAATTTATTTGTTTCAGACGTTCAAGCGTAAGAATGGTGGTCGCAACCAAGACCTATGAATCTCAACAACATCAATAACCAACAACACCCGTTATAGATCTATAAAAGAATTTCCTTCAAATGCAATTTTTAACGTTAATTTGATTCATACATATGTAAGTGACGAAGGTGAGTGATTGAAAGTTGAAACTGAAATGTAGTTCGGAATATCATATTTTATGTTGTATTCTTTTCGTTTTCAGGGTTGTCTTACTATTTCTCCTTTTCCAAAAAAAAAAAGCTTAACTTGACACCTAAAATGGGATATCTTTATCTTTAGGTTTGAGAGTTGCAGAAGGGGATTTTTGAGCTTGCATGTGACGAACAACACAACCATGATATTGTTTATTTTTTTTTTGCTGTTAGGTATGTTTTTTTTTTATTCAGATTTTATTTCTCAACCATGGGGTTAAAAAATTTTATTGGTTAAATTATAATTCCATTCAAAATATATTGATCATAAATTTTTGAAATCAAATCATGCATAAAAATAAAATGTATTAATGTGACCATTCAAAATATTTTCTATATATAATAAAAATAAATAATATTAATACCTCCATTCAAAAGATATATTTGTAAAGTTTTGATTTAATTTTTTTCATATCTTTATATATTCTAATGTATATAATATTTCTACAATATGAAACAGTATCAAACCTATAATATTAAAAGAGAATATCAAATCATATATAAAAATTAAATATATTTATGTCACCATTCAAAATAATTTTCATATAAGTATAATAAAAATAAATGATAATAATGTCTCCATTCAAAAGATATATTGGTAAAGTATCCAATTAAATGGTACTTCAATATTTGATTAAAAAATTGTAATATTTGTTTTTAATATTGTATAAAAATATATTAATTAGTCGTACTTTAAAAAAAATAAATCGTAAATATTTTATTAAAAATTGTAATATTTGTTTCTAAAATTATAGCAATTAAAAATAAAAAAATGGGTTATGGGAAGTTTTGATATCTTGGAATATCAAAATAATCCATTCTAATTCCAATAATATACATTTAATCTTGTAGTGTAATGATAAATAATAAGTATTTTTAAATCATGCAATGAATAATATTCCATTTAATTATAATAGATCTAATTTGGCCATTCCAATTCCTTCCTCATTAACCGTGAGTCAAACATTAGATTTCAAATTAAAAGTAAAATTATGATAGATTGACATGTCAGCAAAATTAAATATTAAATGTCAAATGAATATGGTAACAGCATAGTGTTGATTAGTCTATTATACCCTTGAAATAAGAAAATGTTATCTAATCAAAATGTTAGATTTGGAAACATTGGAATTGGAATTCAAATATAAATAAAATTCAAATATAAATAAAATAAATTAATAAATTAAATAAATAAAAAATAGTGTAAAATTATGATAGATTGAATGTCAGCAAAATTAAATGCCAAATGAATATAGTAACAACATAGTGTTGATTAGTCTATTATACCCTTGGAATAAGAAAAGTTATAACATCTAATCAAAAGGTTAGACTTGAAATTTCCAGTTACTTTACTTTTAATAGATTGATAATAGATAGATAGATTTATTTTCGTAATAAAAAATAAAAAAGTATGACATGTGAAATTCTCTTTTTTTTATACCTCTCATGAGTTTCACCACACAACACATGTAATAACCACAATCTTCACCTACCTCCGTTCATTGATTCCTTCCAAAATCCCCCTCCACCTCCGATTTTTATTCTCCACATTCCTTACATTCAACAATTTTACACCTGTTACTTCTTTTCCCTTTTGCATCGATCTATGATTGATTATACACTTCTCAAACACAAATTTCAATTCCACATTCTAATTCATCGTCATCATCATCATTGTAATGGCGAGGAAAACCTATTCGTCATCCACATTGCGTTACGTTCAACCTCGTTATTACCTTAAAAGACCTAAACGATTTGCACTCATCATTCTCCTTTTCGTCTCTCTTATATGGTTTCGTTATGATCGCCAATTACTCAACAGAGAACACCAGGTATTGCTCTATCGCTATTCCTCAATTGAATCGCAAAATTATCATTTTTAAGCTCATGGGTCTGTTTTTGCTTCAGGAGGATATTTTGAGATTAAAACAAGAGGTTACACGCTTGCAAAAAACTGTAAGATCTCTTAAAATTACCATTTTTTTAAATTAAATTAGACTTTTTTTTTGTGTGGATTAATTTGAGTTATATTTGAAATGGCAGCTGGAAGATATAAAGGGTAATATGAATGAGTCAGGAGAAAGTGTTCAAAATGATGAAAGTATACAAATTGATGAAAGTATAGATAAATCGGACAAGGTTGTTTCGGTTGAGAATGATGATGATGATCCTATTAGTTTGCAACGGAGAGAGAAAGTTAAACAAGCTATGCTTCATGCATGGTCATCTTATGAAAAGTATGCATGGGGCAAGGATGAACTTAAGGTTTTTTCCATAACTTTATATTTTGTTTATCTAATTGTTATAGTATTTAAGATCATTACATGCAAGTTAGGAAATGTTAATAGTATTTGTTAAATCAATTATGAGTTTTATGGCTAACCCGGGGGGTTTGGCCTGTTGGTGAAGACTTGGCTCCTGAAAGTCAGCTCCTTTCAAGGTCTCAGGTCCGAATTCCACTAGTGCAAACAATTCCTGTGTTGAGCCAGTCCATGCTTTAAATGGGCCCCACGCAAGTGGACCTTGAGATTCGTCGCAAGGCCGGATATCAAACTTTAAAAAAAAAAGGTTACAATATGACTAATATTGCTCTGTAAATAGATATTACTTAAAAAAAAAAGAAGTTACGAGTCATATGGCTAATATTGCTCTGTAAATAGATATTACTTAATGGAGTATGAATGAACATTAAGTTCATTACTAGCTGAGTCAAGTCATGATTCTTATTTAGATGAGTGGTGCAACATGGAGCTTATGTTGTTTATTTTAGCATTTTCTTTTAAGAAATAATCCATAGTAGGAAATGGTGTTTCCCGTTGTAAATGTTTTGGTATATTATTTCATATTTTGACTCTTTGATTCCCTCCTTGATAAAAGCTGAAACTTGTAACTAATTAGCTTGCTATTCCTTTCACAGCCACAATCAATGAATGGTGTTGATAGTTTTGGCGGTCTAGGGGCAACTTTAGTAGATTCTCTTGATACATTATTTATAATGGGCCTTGATACCCAATTCAAAAGAGCTAGAGAGTGAGTTCTTCTTCTTCTTCATAGTTCCAGTTTCTATATTGTAGTTCGGTTACATTTAAAGCATCTAATTTAATAAATATTTCAGGTGGATTGCAAAATCATTGTATTTCAACAAGAATATCGAAGTTAGTGTGTTCGAGACAACCATAAGGTTGAATTAGAAGGTTCAATCTTATATTTGTTGAAGTTATTTCCCAACTGCCTGATATTTGCTCTAACTTTGTCAATTGGAGCATATGTTGCTTATGCTTTGTTGTCTGTTTTCACTCATCTGTCAATTATTTTGGTTATATTCAATCTTCAGAGTTTTGGGTGGGCTTCTTAGTGCTTACGATCTCTCTGGCGATGAAGTCTTCCTAGAAAAGGCTAGAGATATTGCTGACAAGCTGCTGCCTGCTTGGGATACACCTTCAGGAATCCCTTATAACAGAATTAACTTGGCCTATGGCAATACAAATAACCCTAGGTGGACGCGGGTATGTTTGGGCCTTACGATGTACTGTTACTTTTCTAAAACTGGTTTCATACATATAAAAACACTGTTTTATATCAGAAACCGTCTTTCCTATTTGTGTTCCATTGTCAAAGACTTAAACACGGTGACTTGGACACCCTTTAATCTTTGTTTGATGATGTCCACCACTAATATTAATTTTCATTGATTGATCAATTGGATCACAGTAAAGATATACGAAGGCTGCTTTTATTTATTGATTACTTGGAGATGTGCTGCATAACATGCTTTTTCTTCCCTAAACTTTTACAGTTTATTTATTTCCTTTATTTGTACAATTGTATCTCCTTGATTCTAGAATATGAGTTATTTTCTTATCTGGTGGTTGTTGGACATTTCCCCCCTTAATTCTAGAATAGTAAACAACAAGATATACATACTATTAAGAAACACGACATCCATGGAAATAAAGCGAAAAATGACTAAACTTGTATATAATTGATTAAGTTAAAGTTGATACAAAATGAAAAGTGTTCTTACATGAGGTGATTACATCCTATATTTAGGGAACCAACTACTAACAAACTACTCACTAAGTACAAATTACTAATATCTCTAATACCCTCCCACAAGCTGGAAGGTGTTCACAACACTTCTGGCTTGGGGTGAGCAAAACAAAGGAACATCAAATCAAAAGAAGAAAAAAATACAACGAGAGATGCCGGAAATATATTGGCTAAAGCCATAAGGCAAAAACTTAACCATCAAGCAGAAGCCACAATTCAAAGGCTTCACCACTTGTTGGAAGCAACAATAAAAAACTTAACCATCAAGAAGCCACAACTCTAAGCTTAACCCTTGGAAGAAGCAACAACACGCTTAACCACCATTAGACATAAGCCAACAGTAAAGCCAATTAAGAATAAGGCACCAAGCTTAACCATAAAGAAGACTGAACCACTCAGCGCATAAGCAAGATATACCAATGCTTAACCATTCAAGGCAGAATCATCGTACTCAATCAACATGAGCAGAAGCTAAAAACAAGCAAGTAAGGCTAACCATCAACAAAAATACAAAGAAACAATCCAAATCTTGTTGTGTACTGGAAGCTTCATCAAATACCGTTGGAGAATACTTGACCATATCATGATCTCACAGTGTGATAAGCAATCAGGTACTGAAAACCGTTCAGCAATATGAAACTCCATACATTAGTCGATAATACCCAAGTCCCTATCATAGTAAACTTATTAACTTGACATCCCCTAGTCCCTCTCATAGTAATCATATTAACTTAACATCCGCAATTTCTGTTGAGTTTGTAGCCTGTCTATTTTCTACGTTTTCTTACACAATTTTATCTGATTTTCATTTAATTCAAAAAAAAATAATGAACCTTATTTTCAACTATTCACATTATTTTTTACAGTAACTATTTGCATCTGTTTATTGTTAGAAATGCATTGCAGGAATAGTGTATAAGGAAACTAGAAATATTTTCTTAGCTGTTGTGTGTTTTATGTTCTGAATAGTTTGTTCTTCGATACTAGGGGAACAGTATTCTTGCAGATTCTGGTTCAGAGCAGCTTGAATTCATTGCTCTTTCTCAAAGGACAAACGATCCCAAGTACCAGGAAACGGTAATCCTTTTCCGTTTTTTTATGGATTTCCAGAATAGTTAATATACTTTTGGGAATCATTAGTTTCAACATTGTGAATCTCTTCTGATATTTCAGGCTGAGAAGGTCATCAAAGAGCTTCGTAGAAGTTTTCCTGAGGATGGGTTGCTTCCCATATATCTTAATCCACTAACTGGAACTAAATCAGCTGGAGCAATTACATTTGGTGCTATGGGTGATAGGTGATAAAACTGATAACATCTTATATTATTCTCATTTCATGACCTTATCTTATAGTTGTTGGCCAATTTGGTTAAGGTTGTTAGCGATATCTTATAGAAAATTTAGCAGCAACTTTAAGCTATATTTTTGTTTAACTTAATAACAAGTCTTATGGAATTTGTAAGATAGAGATAGATTGTCGACCATCTATGATGAATGGAACAGTGTGATTATAAGCGGAATTTGATATAGCACTTCATTATCTAATTCAGTTGCCCACATTTGTATGTTATGATTACCAGGAATATGGAATAAACTGGAGTGGTGTTGGTGTTTAGCGTTTGCAATAGTTCAGTGTTCTTTAATATGTTGACATGCACTTTAGTGATGATGATTCTTCTGTGAATAGAGATGTTTCCATGCATGCATATGTTGAAAGTTTCCATAAATGCATATTTTACAATCACATTTTTTTAGGAAAAAGATGGCCAGCTAATAGCATAATTGATTATTCAACTCAACTAATTGTTGTCTTCTGTTGAATGGTACTAACAGTGCGACAATATGTTGAAAGTAAATATAAACTAGCTTCGCTAGATTCTATTCGCTTCATTCTTCACATAACTAATAGGGTGCCGATGACTGTGTTGCAGCTTCTATGAGTATCTGCTCAAGGCATGGATACAAGGAAACAAGACTGAAACGGTGCAGTTTTACAGGTAACAAACTTGAAATGTCTACTGTCCTTTGAAAATTCCATATTTTGTTGTTACTGCATGGAAAAAAGTTATTGATCCAGCTATGCTGCCCCTCACCGATGCATCTGACTCTGCCTCTCACTAATGCACCATTGACATATTTTTTTTGCCATAAATTTATGGAAGAAGTCAAAGTATATAGGATCTTCCATAGACCCCACACCCAATCTTGTGAATTTGCAACTATTTTTATAATTATCAGAACTTAGTTCTTCTATTCTCCTAGTTCTCCTCTGTATGCTCTACAAAACACCCGACATTTGACTAAGATTTCCTCACTGTCTGTTATACTCTCATTGCATGTATTATTTGCTTAGCCCAAATATGCTACTATCATCTGGCCCACCTTTTTTTGTCCTTTACTCTGTTATAGAAGTTTCAACTTGGAAAATAAGCCTACATTTGGATGCCGGTATATTTAAATGTGCGAGAAAATGCCTATTCAGGGAAATGTGGGAGAGATCAATGAAAGGTTTGCAAAGCTTGATTAAGAAGTCAACGCCGTCTTCTTTTGTGTATATATCTGAAAAGCTCGGAAATGCACTCTTGGACAAGGTGTTGTTTGGAATTGACATTTATTTACTTTAGATGGACATGTTCTGGAAAAAATTGTTTGATCTTTTTATCACTTTTTCAGATGGATGAATTAGCATGTTTTGTTCCTGGAATGCTGGCTTTGGGATCTTCTGGCTACGGCCCTGGAGAAGGTGGAAAAATTATGTCTCTTGCAGAGGAGGTAATACTTAAGAAGTATTTGTGAAATTCGTCATCACTCAATTTTCTACAAAGTTTCAAGCAGTTCAAATTGTTCATGCCGTGGTAATCTTTTTATACACGGGGAAGAAAAGAATAAAATATGCATATACATAAATAAGAAGCTTTTGGAAGAGAAAATGCCTCCTAATGATCAATTCTCTTAAACACTTAAACTGTCCAGGGGAAAATTGTATTTCTAACAACAACAATTGCTGAATCAAATAATCATAATAAACATTGCTTTTAATATTTTATCCATAATTTATTGTTGATTGCTGGCTTATCCAGTAAGCTAGCTGAAACTTGCCTCAAGTTCTTGGCATATTTAATGCTAGGAGTAATTTTGTTTGGTGAAATGTAGTTCTTGATGTTTTTAATGCCAATGTGCTTTTGCTACATGTGTTTTGTTTTAGACTTTGTTACACTTTGTCTTTTTATTAAGATCGACACAGTTTTTTCTCAATAATTGCTTGCTTGAATTTAATGCCCACCTTATTCTTGCCTTTTGTCCTGGTAATTGGAACCATCATTTGGATTTCCAAACAAAATAAAGAGCTAAATTGCATCCAGAAGCCAGACCCAGACCCTAACTTCTCTATCTGATCCAAAGTCTAGATATAACTGAACATTCATTAGTTAATATTTTCTAAGGAAGAAATTTTTTTAGCGACAAGTGCTAATTTGTGCTAGAAATTTATTGAGTGCTAATTTATCCCACATGACTCTTGTCTATTACCCAAGCAATTGGAATCATCATTCGGATTTCAAAACAAAATAAATAATAGATTGCATCCAGAAGCTCGACTGTAACTTCTCTATCTGGCCATACTGCAAAACATTCGAGGTTTTAGATTTAATTGAACATTTGTTAGTTAGTTTTTACCAAGGAAGAATAGTTTTTTGTGACAAGTGCTGATTTGTGCCAGTAATTTGTTGGTTTCGGTTGCCATTTTTCTTTGAAACCTCTACTGAATTCTGTTGCATCTAATTGTGCAGCTTGCATGGACCTGCTACAACTTTTACGATTCTACGCCAACTAAATTAGCTGGGGAGAACTATTACTTTCGCAGTGGAGAGGTTTGGATCTTTAGTTCTCACACTGTTCTTCAAATCCCCTTAGAATTGATGTGCTAAGGTAAAGGTAATTGTAGGATATGAAAGTTGGTACCTCATGGAATATCCAAAGACCTGAAACAATTGAGTCGCTGTTCTACCTCTGGCGTTTCACTAAAAACAAAACATACCAAGAATGGGGTTGGAATATTTTCCAAGCGTTTGAAAACAACTCTCGCACTGAGGCAGGATACGTTGGACTAAAAGATGTAAGAAATTCTTAAAGCCCTTGACTTCTCCAAAATGTTTTTCTTTCTTATTCGTGTTTTGTGGCAAGCTTGTTTGGCATGTATAACCGTGTTGCCAAAATAACTAACCCTTTGTTGAATACCCAGGTGAATACAGGTGACAAAGATAATATGATGCAGAGCTTCTTCCTTGCAGAAACCCTCAAGTACCTCTATCTTTTGTTTTCACCTCCTTCAGTTATCTCTCTTGACGAATGGGTGTTCAACACCGAGGCACACCCTTTACGAATTGTGACTAGAAATGCTCCTCAAGAAGAACAGAAAACGGACCAACAGGAAAAAATTCCTCATCACTTGCATGGCAGGAAAGAAGGTCGAATTGATTACAAGTAGTTACAGGTTGTTGCTCTATGATTGTAATAAGCAAACCCCGGAGGTATGCGTGACTTCCTTACTCTCAAATATCCAGGACTTATTGGTGCTGCATGACAGCAGTTGCCACAGTCTTGCATTAGGGTGACCCACCATTTTTTATTGATGCTTGCAGAGGGGCAACTTATCCTGCTCTGTCACCTCCAATCCGAAGTTTTGCTGTAAAGAATGCTTAGAAGATTTTTACCTTGCTGTAGTAGTAGGATTACTAGGATAAATGTAGGTGTAAATGCCTATGTAGATATTGAAACCTCTCTATTTATTATTTTGATGATTTTGGCACATGTAAATTCTTGTATATCAGTTGACTAACCACTGACAAGCACGAGGTGCAAAATGAGATATCAGTTTTGAAATTTTTTTATTCTCTGGTTCTTCCGGTTCTAAGATTAGGGGAGCTTAGAACCTCCTGTCCTGATATCAATGTTCTAGAAATGTAACTTACGATTGTTGAGTAGCATTGCGTATGAAAATGATAATTCTTGCTAGTTCAGTTGATTCTTTGACCATGTTGCCTGCAAATATGGTTCCTGATGCTTGTTCTTGACATGGTTCAACTGAGTCTCGTGACAGTTTACGAATGTTTTATTTGGTTGATTTGCTACCTAAATATAAATTATATAACAATCACTAGTCTTGCAAGTCAAATTATATAACCATCACTAGTTTTCAAATAGCACTTTAAATTCAATGAAGAGTAGTATATTTTGTAAATGAAGAGTAGTATATTTGCATAAATTAATAAAGTTAAACCAAAATGAACCTTAACCTCTGCTGAAAACTCCTTTTTGAATGAAGCAACAATTAAAATTACCTATTGTGAGTCTGTGACAGACTGGCTTTTATATGCAGAACAGACAGAGTAAACAAAAAATATTAGAATATTCCACTACTGTCATTTTCAAAATGTGATAAAGAGTTTGCACTAAGTAGAATAAGAATAAAGAAATGAAAGTAGATTCAGAAGCTCAATCAAAGAGACATTCCTACAAAAAAAAAAAAAAGGCGTAAAACTATAGCATTTTATGATAAGAGGAACTCGTCTTATCATTCTACACATTTTCTGATAATAAGATACAAATTGTTTACAGAAAATTACCAGGGCCTACTAGTATCAATACCACAATAAAGCAGTAACCTAAATGATATTGGAGAACTAAAACGGCCATATCATTTTGAATGGGTGGATATTGGCTCCACCAGAGGAGCCTTCTTTCTTTGCAAGTGATTTAGGTATGTCGAGGTACTCTTGGACACAGCGCTGCTGAGGATGCGACAAAAGAATTAACACATGAACGAAAAGAACCTTTTCTGATCCCGGTCCACTCTCAAAGATATAACCCGGGTAGTTTGAAACATGTTCAAGAGTTTGTACCAGTGTATCATAGACCTGTTGAGGGCAATTGTCAGGTCCAGGTTTGTCACGAAGGTACATGATATCCAAAGTGAAGAGCTTCTGGCTCACAAGCCAGTGATGTTGTGGGCGCACTTCCGATCTGCAGTAGAATAGAATCTAGAAAGGAATAGCAAACACCACATTATGATTTTGAAGTATGCAAACCAAGCAGATGAAAACAGATTTACAAAAAACCAAGAAACATGAAGTGATTTACAAACCACTCTTAAAATGCGACCCTGCGTACGGGATTTTCTAGCTTCACGGGCAGCAAGTTGAAACAAAGTAGTAAGGTCTGGTTGAGTGGTAGATGTAGTAGCAGAAAATCCTCGCATTGCTGCTATTGTTGACTCAACTTCACTGCTAAACTCTTTCATCAGCTGTAATAATTATTGAAATGAAAAAAAAGAAATGTTCACCATATCAAACAAATATTTTGAAGAATAATACAGTAGTAGCTAGTGCAGATACTAACAAAACATGAATGAAAAAAAAGAAGTACAAGAAAATGTAGTTACCGAAGAAACGGAATTGGAGAGAGTAGCGAAAGCGAAACGGTGTTGAAGATTGATGGTGAGTTTGGCATTGACAAAGAGAAGGATGGATTGTTTAATGGCGTCAAAACGAGTGATGGATTGAGGATCAATGTCAATGCAGAATAGTATATCTTCGTTGCTAATTGGTAAGGGTTCAAGATTGTAACTGCTGTTTGCTTTATCACCCTTGTTGCTTTCTTTCATTCTTGCGCTTCTCCAACTGTTCTCAAAGAAAAGGAGGGAAATGTTTCAATGCAAATGAAAATGAGGAATATATATGGGGTTCAGATTGTTTTTCTTTCTTTCAATGGACGGTTAAGATGAGACTCATTCACTTTTAAATATTTATCTCATATATTTTGAACAAATATGATACAAATAGAATCTTTAGTATGTTACAAACCAAAAATAAATATAAAAAATGATATATAATAATACTAATAATTTATTTTTCCATATCTCCTTTCATGCATCATGTGTTCATCATCTATCTTTTCTCAAGAATTCGGTCAAATCTTCATCTTCAATCTTATCTCTTTGATCCATCTTATCTCTCGTGTCGTCATTTGAGTATTGATTGTGTTTCAAAGATTGTTCATTTATTTGAATTAATATATCTACTTTTTAAGCACGGACCTAACACTTGTGATTACTAATTACATTCAATTTATTATTTATAAATTATTATCAATGTTGACGTGTCAGTATCATATCTAGTGTCTGTGTTTTTGTTTCGTAGAAATTGTTTACTAAAATGATGTTATACTTTGCATTTTGGAGTGTTTCAAAGCATATCTCACCCTAAATTGTTGGGGTAAAATGTTGAGATATTAGACCTAATCTAAATTGTGCAACTTAAGTCTAAGCTCAATTAGGATTTGTTAGCCTACTTAGTGTATAAGTTAGATGTATATAAATAGTCATAATTTATATCATTATTTGTAAAAATTCAATTCAATAATACAATCCTTATTTCCTTATTCTTTCTCTTTCTCTCCTTATTAAAAGTGTCTCACGCACTAACAAATTAGTATATAGAGTTTCAGTTAGATTCTTGATTGTGTTTTCAAGAATCACACGTCAGAGATCGTGTTTTCGGGATCGTGGATTATTGTCAATCAATCACTGTGAAGATGAATGATACTAACAGCATTCTGAATTCTCTTCCAACTCTTGACGGCAAGAATTGAATTCGATTGAGAAAAGAAATGCAATCTCTGTTTGACTTTCATGAAAACCTAGAAGTGGTTACTAATGGCGTTCCTGCGCTGGCTGCGGATGCAACCAACACATAGAGAACCGCTCATAAGAAGCCAAGAAGAAGGATTGCAAGGCTGCATATTGCATTCAAACGATAATAGATTCGGTAAACTTAGACATAATTTATCACGCTGAATCAGCAAATGAGGCATGTGATATTCTTATCAAGTACTATGAAGGAGGTGAGAAAGTCAAGATTGTCAAGTTGCAGAACTTGCGTCAACAATATGAATTGTTGTCAATGGGAGAAGACGAAAAGATTGTAGAGTATATGTCGAAGGTACAGGAATTCGTCTACCTCATGAAAGGTTGTGGTGAAACCCTAACTGATAAGATGATAGTTGAGAAGGTAATGCGTACATTGACCTTTCACTTTGATCATGTTATCGTAGTTATTCAAGAATCCAACCAACTTGAAACCCTAAAACTGGAAGATTTGGTTGGTTCATTGGAAGCGCATGAGATTAGGATTGTCGAAAGGAAAGGAGTTCAAGACTCGATACAAGCACTGCAGGCTAAGTAATGGAAAAATAATGGTGACTCCAAAAAATTCAAAGGAAAATTCGATAAGACTCAGGGCAAGAAGTCTTGGTCGAATCCCCACAAGAATAAGGTCGATGACAGGGCTTCTGAATCCTTGAAAAGAGGAGAAGGAAATTTCTATCAGAAATACAAAGAAGAAGACAAAAGGTGTGCAGTCTTATAACTGTGAAAAATGGGGTCACTTGGCCAAGCATTATTGGTACAAGAAAGACAAGGGATCGATAAAAGGCATGGCAAAAGAGCGAACCTTGCACGCCAAGATTCAAATGATTATGGAGATATGGTGGTTATGGCTGCAAACGTAGGTAACCAACCA